>OX411275.1:27640662-28974662 GCA_948146005.1 Nomada fucata
TCTTTCGATATACCGCGAGTGGAAAAGGTAAATATCGCGATTCCGAGTCTCCTACTGTGATTTATCGTTATTTTGATCGATTGCCTGCCTTTGGAAGTGAATCTTTAGTTTCTTTTAGTACACCATGTGGATAAGGTAAATATCACGTTTCGGTGTGACCTAGAGTGATTGGTCGTTATTTCGAACGGTTGCGAGGCTTGGGAAGTGAATTCTTAGCTTCTTTCGATATACCGCGTGTGGAAAAGGTAAATAACGCGATTCCCAGTCTCCTGCTGTGATTTATCGTTATTTTGAACGATTACCTGCCTTGGGAAGTGAATCTTTAGTTTCTTTTAGTACACCGTGTGGAAAAGGTAAATATCGCGTTTCGGTGTGACCTTGAGTTTTTTGTCGTTATTTCGAACGATTGCTAGGCTTGTGAAGTGAATCCTTTACTTCTTTCGATATACCGCGAGTGGAAAAGGTAAATATCCCGATTCCAGGTCTCCTACTGTGATTTATCGCTATTTTGAACGATTACGATGGCGAGGATTTGAATCCTCAGCTTCTTTCGATATACCGCGAGTGGAAAAGGTAAATATCGCGATTCCGAGTCTCCTACTGTGATTTATCGTTATTTTGATCGAATGCCTGCCTTTGGAAGTGAATCCTTAGTTTCTTTCAGTACACCGTGTGGAAAAGGTAGATATCGCGTTTCGGAGTGACCTTGAGTGATTGGTCGTTATTTCGAACGGTTGCGAGGCTTGGGAAGTGAATTCTTAGCTTCTTTCGATATTCCGCGAGTGGAAAAGGTAAATAACGCTATTCCCAGTCTGCTACTGTGATTTATCCTTATTTTGAACGATTACGAAGGCGAGGATTTGAATCCTCAGCTCCTTTCGATATACCGCGAGTGGAAAAGGTAAATATCGCGATTCCCAGTCTCCTGCTGTGATTTATCGTTATTTTGAACGATTACCTGGCTTAGGAAGTGAATCCTTAGTTTCTTTTATTACAACGTGTGGAAAAGGTAGATATCGCGTTTCGGAGTGACATTGAGTGATTGGTCGTTATTTCGAACGGTTGCGAGACTTGGGAAGTGAATCCTTAGATTCTTTCGATATACCGCGAGTGGACAAGGTAAATATCGCCATACCGAGTCTCCTATTGTGATTTATTGTTATATTGAACGATTGCGAGGGCTAGGATTTGAATCCTTAATTTCTTTTAGTACACCGAGTGGAAAAGGTAAATATCACGTTTCGGTGTGACCTTGAGTGTTTTGTCGTTATTTCGAACTATTGCGAGACTTGGGAAATGAATCCTTAGCTTGTGTCGTTACACCGTGGGTGGAAAATGTAAATATCGCTACACCGAGTCTCCTACTGTGATTTATCGTTATCTTGAACGATTACCTGGCTTGGGGAGTGAAACCTTAGTTTCTTTTAGTACACCGTGTGGAAAAGGTAAATATCGCGTTCGGAGTGACCTTGAGTGTTTTGTCGTTATTTCGAATGGTTGCGAGGCTTGGGAAGTGAATCCTCAGCTTCTTTCGATATACCGCGAGTGGAAAAGGTAAATAACGCGATTCCCAGTCTCCTGCTGTGATTTATCGTTATTTTGAACGATTACGAAGGCGAGGATTTGAATCCTCATCTTCATTCGATATACCACGAGTGGAAAAGGTAAATATCGCGATTCCAAGTCTCCTACTGTGATTTATCGTTATTTTTAACGATTACCTGCCTTGGGAAGTGAATCTTTAGTTTCTTTTAGTACACCGTGTGGAAAAGGTAAATATCGCGTTTCGGTGTGACCTTGAGTTTTTTGTCGTTATTTCGAACGATTGCTAGGCTTGTGAAGTGAATCCTTTACTTCTTTCGATATACCGCGAGTGGAAAAGGTAAATATCCCGATTCCAGGTCTCCTACTGTGATTTATCGCTATTTTGAACGATTACGAAGGCGAGGATTTGAATCCTCAGCTTCTTTCGATATACCGCAAGTGGAAAAGGTAAATATCGCGATTCCGAGTCTCCTACTGTGATTTATCGTTATTTTGATCGAATGCCTGCCTTTGGAAGTGAATCCTTAGTTTCTTTTAGTACACCGTGTGGAAAAGGTAGATATCGCGTTTCGGAGTGACCTTGAGTGATTGGTCGTTATTTCGAACGGTTGCGAGGCTTGGGAAGTGAATTCTTAGCTTCTTTCGATATTCCGCGAGTGGAAAAGGTAAATAACGCTATTCCCAGTCTGCTACTGTGATTTATCCTTATTTTGAACGATTACGAAGGCGAGGATTTGAATCCTCAGCTCCTTTCGATATACCGCGAGTGGAAAAGGTAAATATCGCGATTCCCAGTCTCCTGCTGTGATTTATCGTTATTTTGAACGATTACCTGGCTTAGGAAGTGAATCCTTAGTTTCTTTTATTACAACGTGTGGAAAAGGTAGATATCGCGTTTCGGAGTGACATTGAGTGATTGGTCGTTATTTCGAACGGTTGCGAGACTTGGGAAGTGAATCCTTAGATTCTTTCGATATACCGCGAGTGGACAAGGTAAATATCGCCATACCGAGTCTCCTATTGTGATTTATTGTTATTTTGAACGATTGCGAGGGCTAGGATTTGAATCCTTAATTTCTTTTAGTACACCGAGTGGAAAAGGTAAATATCACGTTTCGGTGTGACCTTGAGTGTTTTGTCGTTATTTCGAACTATTGCGAGAGTTGGGAAATGAATCCTTAGCTTGTGTCGTTACACCGTGGGTGGAAAATGTAAATATCGCTACACCGAGTCTCCTACTGTGATTTATCGTTATTTTGAACGATTACCTGGCTTGGGGAGTGAAACCTTAGTTTCTTTTAGTACACCGTGTGGAAAAGGTAGATATCGCGTTTCGGAGTGACCTTGAGTGATTGGTCGTTATTTCGAACGGTTGCGAGACTTGGGAAGTGAATCCTTAGCTTCTTTCGATATACCGCGAGTGGACAAGGTAAATATCGCCATACCGAGTCTCCTATTGTGATTTATTGTTATTTTGAACGATTACGAAGGCGAGGATTTGAATCCTCAGCTTCTTTCGATATTCCGCGAGTGGAAAAGGTAAATAACGCTATTCCCAGTCTGCTACTGTGATTTATCCTTATTTTGAACGATTACGAAGGCGAGGATTTGAATCCTCAGCTCCTTTCGATATACCGCGAGTGGAAAAGGTAAATAACGCGATTCCCAGTCTCCTACTGTGATTTATCGTTATTTTGAACGATTACGAAGGCGAGGATTTGATTCCTCAGCTTCTTTCGATATACCGCGAGTGGAAAAGGTAAATATCGCGATTCCGAGTCTCCTACTGTGATTTATCGTTATTTTGATCGATTGCCTGCCTTTGGAAGTGAATCTTTAGTTTCTTTTAGTACACCGTGTGGAAAAGGTAAATATCGCGTTCGGTGTGACCTTGAGTGTTTTGTTGTTATTTCGAACGATTGCTAGGCTTGTGAAGTGAATCCTTAGCTTCTTTCGATATACCGCGAGTGGAAAAGGTAAATAACGCGATTCCCAGTCTCCTACTGTGATTTATCGTTATTTTGAACGATTACGAAGGCGAGGATTTGAATCCTCAGCTTCTTTCGATATACCGCGAGTGGAAAAGGTAAATATCGCGATTCCGAGTCTCCTACTGTGATTTATCGTTATTTTGATCGATTGCCTGCCTTTGGAAGTGAATCTTTAGTTTCTTTTAGTACACCATGTGGATAAGGTAAATATCACGTTTCGGTGTGACCTAGAGTGATTGGTCGTTATTTCGAACGGTTGCGAGGCTTGGGAAGTGAATTCTTAGCTTCTTTCGATATACCGCGTGTGGAAAAGGTAAATAACGCGATTCCCAGTCTCCTGCTGTGATTTATCGTTATTTTGAACGATTACCTGCCTTGGGAAGTGAATCTTTAGTTTCTTTTAGTACACCGTGTGGAAAAGGTAAATATCGCGTTTCGGTGTGACCTTGAGTTTTTTGTCGTTATTTCGAACGATTGCTAGGCTTGTGAAGTGAATCCTTTACTTCTTTCGATATACCGCGAGTGGAAAAGGTAAATATCCCGATTCCAGGTCTCCTACTGTGATTTATCGCTATTTTGAACGATTACGATGGCGAGGATTTGAATCCTCAGCTTCTTTCGATATACCGCGAGTGGAAAAGGTAAATATCGCGATTCCGAGTCTCCTACTGTGATTTATCGTTATTTTGATCGAATGCCTGCCTTTGGAAGTGAATCCTTAGTTTCTTTCAGTACACCGTGTGGAAAAGGTAGATATCGCGTTTCGGAGTGACCTTGAGTGATTGGTCGTTATTTCGAACGGTTGCGAGGCTTGGGAAGTGAATTCTTAGCTTCTTTCGATATTCCGCGAGTGGAAAAGGTAAATAACGCTATTCCCAGTCTGCTACTGTGATTTATCCTTATTTTGAACGATTACGAAGGCGAGGATTTGAATCCTCAGCTCCTTTCGATATACCGCGAGTGGAAAAGGTAAATATCGCGATTCCCAGTCTCCTGCTGTGATTTATCGTTATTTTGAACGCTTACCTGGCTTAGGAAGTGAATCCTTAGTTTCTTTTATTACAACGTGTGGAAAAGGTAGATATCGCGTTTCGGAGTGACATTGAGTGATTGGTCGTTATTTCGAACGGTTGCGAGACTTGGGAAGTGAATCCTTAGATTCTTTCGATATACCGCGAGTGGACAAGGTAAATATCGCCATACCGAGTCTCCTATTGTGATTTATTGTTATATTGAACCATTGCGAGGGCTAGGATTTGAATCCTTAATTTCTTTTAGTACACCGAGTGGAAAAGGTAAATATCACGTTTCGGTGTGACCTTGAGTGTTTTGTCGTTATTTCGAACTATTGCGAGACTTGGGAAATGAATCCTTAGCTTGTGTCGTTACACCGTGGGTGGAAAATGTAAATATCGCTACACCGAGTCTCCTACTGTGATTTATCGTTATCTTGAACGATTACCTGGCTTGGGGAGTGAAACCTTAGTTTCTTTTAGTACACCGTGTGGAAAAGGTAAATATCGCGTTCGGAGTGACCTTGAGTGTTTTGTCGTTATTTCGAATGGTTGCGAGGCTTGGGAAGTGAATCCTCAGCTTCTTTCGATATACCGCGAGTGGAAAAGGTAAATAACGCGATTCCCAGTCTCCTGCTGTGATTTATCGTTATTTTGAACGATTACGAAGGCGAGGATTTGAATCCTCATCTTCATTCGATATACCACGAGTGGAAAAGGTAAATATCGCGATTCCAAGTCTCCTACTGTGATTTATCGTTATTTTTAACGATTACCTGCCTTGGGAAGTGAATCTTTAGTTTCTTTTAGTACACCGTGTGGAAAAGGTAAATATCGCGTTTCGGTGTGACCTTGAGTTTTTTGTCGTTATTTCGAACGATTGCTAGGCTTGTGAAGTGAATCCTTTACTTCTTTCGATATACCGCGAGTGGAAAAGGTAAATATCCCGATTCCAGGTCTCCTACTGTGATTTATCGCTATTTTGAACGATTACGAAGGCGAGGATTTGAATCCTCAGCTTCTTTCGATATACCGCAAGTGGAAAAGGTAAATATCGCGATTCCGAGTCTCCTACTGTGATTTATCGTTATTTTGATCGAATGCCTGCCTTTGGAAGTGAATCCTTAGTTTCTTTTAGTACACCGTGTGGAAAAGGTAGATATCGCGTTTCGGAGTGACCTTGAGTGATTGGTCGTTATTTCGAACGGTTGCGAGGCTTGGGAAGTGAATTCTTAGCTTCTTTCGATATTCCGCGAGTGGAAAAGGTAAATAACGCTATTCCCAGTCTGCTACTGTGATTTATCCTTATTTTGAACGATTACGAAGGCGAGGATTTGAATCCTCAGCTCCTTTCGATATACCGCGAGTGGAAAAGGTAAATATCGCGATTCCCAGTCTCCTGCTGTGATTTATCGTTATTTTGAACGATTACCTGGCTTAGGAAGTGAATCCTTAGTTTCTTTTATTACAACGTGTGGAAAAGGTAGATATCGCGTTTCGGAGTGACATTGAGTGATTGGTCGTTATTTCGAACGGTTGCGAGACTTGGGAAGTGAATCCTTAGATTCTTTCGATATACCGCGAGTGGACAAGGTAAATATCGCCATACCGAGTCTCCTATTGTGATTTATTGTTATTTTGAACGATTGCGAGGGCTAGGATTTGAATCCTTAATTTCTTTTAGTACACCGAGTGGAAAAGGTAAATATCACGTTTCGGTGTGACCTTGAGTGTTTTGTCGTTATTTCGAACTATTGCGAGAGTTGGGAAATGAATCCTTAGCTTGTGTCGTTACACCGTGGGTGGAAAATGTAAATATCGCTACACCGAGTCTCCTACTGTGATTTATCGTTATTTTGAACGATTACCTGGCTTGGGGAGTGAAACCTTAGTTTCTTTTAGTACACCGTGTGGAAAAGGTAGATATCGCGTTTCGGAGTGACCTTGAGTGATTGGTCGTTATTTCGAACGGTTGCGAGACTTGGGAAGTGAATCCTTAGCTTCTTTCGATATACCGCGAGTGGACAAGGTAAATATCGCCATACCGAGTCTCCTATTGTGATTTATTGTTATTTTGAACGATTACGAAGGCGAGGATTTGAATCCTCAGCTTCTTTCGATATACCGCAAGTGGAAAAGGTAAATATCGCGATTCCGAGTCTCCTACTGTGATTTATCGTTATTTTGAACGATTGCCTGCCTTTGGAAGTGAATCTTTAGTTTCTTTTAGTACACCGTGGGGAGAAGGTAGATATCGCGTTTCGGAGTGACCTTGAGTGATTGGTCGTTATTTCGAACGGTTGCGAGACTTGGGAAGTGAATCCTTAGCTTCTTTCGATATACCGCGAGTGGAAAAGGTAAATATCCCGATTCCAGGTCTCCTACTGTGATTTATCGTTATTTTTAACGATTACCTGGCTTGGGAAGTGAATCCTTAGTTTCTTTTAGTACACCGTGTGGAAAAGGTAAATATCACGTTTCGGTGTGACCTTGAGTGTTTTGTCGTTATTTCGAACGATTGCTAGGCTTGTGAAGTGAATCCTTAGCTTCTTTCGATATACCGCGAATGGAAAAGGTAAATAACGCGATTCCCAGTCTCCTGCTGTGATTTATAGTTATTTTGAACGATTACGAAGGCGAGGATTTGAATCCTCAGCTTCTTTCGATATACCGCGAGTGGAAAAGGTAAATATCGCGATTCCAAGTCTCCTACTGTGATTTATCGTTATTTTTAACGATTACCTGGCTTGGGAAGTGAATCCTTAGTTTCTTTTAGTACACCGTGTGGAAAAGGTAAATATCGCGTTTCGGAGTGACCTTGAGTGATTGGTAGTTATTTCGAACGGTTGCGAGGCTTGGGAAGTGAATCCTTAGCTTCTTTCGATATACCGCGAGTGGAAAAGGTAAATAACGCGATTCCCAGTCTCCTGCTGTGATTTATCGTTATTTTGAACGATTACCTGGCTTAGGAAGTGAATCCTAAGTTTCTTTTAGTACACCGTGTGGAAAAGGTAAATATCGCGTTTCGGTGTGACCTTGAGTGATTGGTCGTTATTTCGAACGGTTGCGAGGCTTGGGAAGTGAATCCTTAGATTCTTTCGATATACGGCGAGTGGACAATTTAAATATCGCCATACCGAGTCTCCTATTGTGATTTATTGTTATTTTGAACGATTGCGAGGGCTAGGATTTGAATCCTTAATTTCTTTTAGTACACCGAGTGGAAAAGGTAAATATCACGTTTCGGTGTGACCTTGAGTGTTTTGTCGTTATTTCGAACTATTGCGAGACTTGGGAAATGAATCCTTAGCTTGTGTCGTTACACCGTGGGTGGAAAATGTAAATATCGCTACACCGAGTCTCCTACTGTGATTTATCGTTATTTTGAACGATTACGAAGGCGAGGATTTGAATCCTCAGCTTCTTTCGATATACCGCGAGTGGAAAAGGTAAATATCGCGATTCCCAGTCTCCTGCTGTGATTTATCGTTATTTTGAACGATTACCTGGCTTGGGGAGTGAAACCTTAGTTTCTTTTAGTACACCGTGTGGAAAAGGTAAATATCGCGTTCGGAGTGACCTTGAGTGTTTTGTCGTTATTTCGAATGGTTGCGAGGCTTGGGAAGTGAATCCTCAGCTTCTTTCGATATACCGCGAGTGGAAAAGGTAAATAACGCGATTCCCAGTCTCAAGCTGTGATTTATCGTTATTTTGAACGATTACGAAGGCGAGGATTTGAATCCTCAGCTTCATTCGATATACCACGAGTGGAAAAGGTAAATATCGCGATTCCAAGTCTCCTACTGTGATTTATCGTTATTTTTAACGATTACCTGGCTTGGGAAGTGAATCCTTAGTTTCTTTTAGTACACCGTGTGGAAAAGGTAAATATCGCGTTCGGAGTGACCTTGAGTGTTTTGTCGTTATTTCGAATGGTTGCGAGGCTTGGGAAGTGAATCCTCAGCTTCTTTCGATATACCGCGAGTGGAAAAGGTAAATAACGCGATTCCCAGTCTCCTGCTGTGATTTATCGTTATTTTGATCGATTACCTGGCTTGGGGAGTGAAACCTTAGTTTCTTTTAGTACACCGTGTGGAAAAGGTAAATATCCGGCTCGGAGTGCCCTTGAGTGTTTTGTCGTTATTTCGAACGATCGCTAGGCTTGTGAAGTGAATCCTTAGCTTCTTTCGATATACCGCGAGTGGAAAAGGTAAATAACGCGATTCCCAGTCTCCTGCTGTGATTTATCGTTATTTTGAACGATTACCTGGCTTGGGAAGTGAATCCTAAGTTTCTTTTAGTACACCGTGTGGAAAAGGTAAATATCGCGTTCGGTGTGACCTTGAGTATTTTGTCGTTATTTCGAACGATTGATAGGCTTGTGAAGTGAATCCTTAGCTTCTTTCGATATACCGCGAGTGGAAAAGGTAAATATCCCGATTCCAGGTCTCCTACTGTGATTTATCGTTATTTTTAACGATTACCTGGCTTGGGAAGTGAATCCTTAGTTTCTTTTAGTACACCGTGTGGAAAAGGTAAATATCACGTTTCGGTGTGACCTTGAGTGTTTTGTCGTTATTTCGAATGGTTGCGAGGCTTGGGAAGTGAATCCTCAGCTTCTTTCGATATACCGCGAGTGGAAAAGGTAAATAACGCGATTCCCAGTCTCCTGCTGTGATTTATCGTTATTTTGATCGATTACCTGGCTTGTGGAGTGAAACCTTAGTTTCTTTTAGTACACCGTGTGGAAAAGGTAAATATCCGGCTCGGAGTGCCCTTGAGTGTTTTGTCGTTATTTCGAACGATCGCTAGGCTTGTGAAGTGAATCCTTAGCTTCTTTCGATATACCGCGAGTGGAAAAGGTAAATAACGCGATTCCCAGTCTCCTGCTGTGATTTATCGTTATTTTGAACGATTACCTGGCTTGGGAAGTGAATCCTAAGTTTCTTTTAGTACACCGTGTGGAAAAGGTAAATATCGCGTTCGGTGTGACCTTGAGTATTTTGTCGTTATTTCGAACGATTGATAGGCTTGTGAAGTGAATCCTTAGCTTCTTTCGATATACCGCGAGTGGAAAAGGTAAATATCCCGATTCCAGGTCTCCTACTGTGATTTATCGTTATTTTTAACGATTACCTGGCTTGGGAAGTGAATCCTTAGTTTCTTTTAGTACACCGTGTGGAAAAGGTAAATATCACGTTTCGGTGTGACCTTGAGTGTTTGTCGTTATTTCGAACGATTGCTAGGCTTGTGAAGTGAATCCTTAGCTTCTTTCGATATACCGCGAGTGGAAAAGGTAAATAACGCGATTCCCAGTCTCCTGCTGTGATTTATCGTTATTTTGAACGATTACCTGGCTTAGGAAGTGAATCCTAAGTTTCTTTTAGTACACCGTGTGGAATAGGTAAATATCGCGTTTCGGTGTGACCTTGAGTGTTTTGTCGTTATTTCGAACGATTGCTAGGCTTGTGAAGAAAATCCTCAATTTCTTTTAGTACACCGAGTGGAAAAGGTAGATATCGCGTTTCGGAGTGACCATGAGTGATTGGTCGTTATTTCGAACGGTTGCGAGACTTGGGAAGTGAATCCTTAGCTTCTTTGGATATACCGCGAGTGGAAATGGTAAATATCTCGATTCCAGGTCTCCTACTGTGATTTATCGTTATTTTGAACGATTACCTGCCTTGGGAAGTGAATCTTTAGTTTCTTTTAGTACACCGTGTGGAAAAGGAAAATATCGCGTTTCGGTGTGACCTTGAGTGTTTTGTCGTTATTTTGAACGATTGCTAGGCTTGTGAAGTGAATCCTCAGCTTCTTTCGATATACCGCGAGTGGAAAAGGTAAATATCGCGATTCTCAGTCTCCTGCTGTGATTTATCGTTATTTTGAACGATTACCTGGCTTGGGGAGTGAAACCTTAGTTTCTTTTAGTACACCGTGTGGAAAAGGTAAATATCGCGTTCGGAGTCACCTTGAGTGTTTTGTCGTTATTTCGAATGGTTGCGAGGCTTGGGAAGTGAATCCTCAGCTTCTTTCGATATACCGCGAGTGAAAAAGGTAAATAACGCGATTCCCAGTCTCCTGCTGTGATTTATCGTTATTTTGAACGATTACGAAGGCGAGGATTTGAATCCTCAGCTTCATTCGATATACCACGAGTGGAAAAGGTAAATATCGCGATTCCAAGTCTCCTACTGTGATTTATCGTTATTTTTAACGATTACCTGGCTTGGGAAGTGAATCCTTAGTTTCTTTTAGTACACCGTGTGGAAAAGGTAAATATCGCGTTCGGAGTGACCTTGAGTGTTTTGTCGTTATTTCGAATGGTTGCGAGGCTTGGGAAGTGAATCCTCAGCTTCTTTCGATATACCGCGAGTGGAAAAGGTAAATAACGCGATTCCCAGTCTCCTGCTGTGATTTATCGTTATTTTGATCGATTACCTGGCTTGGGGAGTGAAACCTTAGTTTCTTTTAGTACACCGTGTGGAAAAGGTAAATATCGCGCTCGGAGTGCCCTTGAGTGTTTTGTCGTTATTTCGAACGATCGCTAGGCTTGTGAAGTGAATCCTTAACTTCTTTCGATATACCGCGAGTGGAAAAGGTAAATAACGCGATTCCCAGTCTCCTACTGTGATTTATCGTTATTTTGAACGATTACGAAGGCGAGGATTTGAATCCTCAGCTTCTTTCGATATACCGCGAGTGGAAAAGGTAAATATCGCGATTCCAAGTCTCCTACTGTGATTTATCGTTATTTTTAACGATTACCTGGCTTGGGAAGTGAATCCTTAGTTTCTTTTAGTACACCGTGTGGAAAAGGTAAATATCGCGTTCGGTGTGACCTTGAGTATTTTGTCGTTATTTCGAACGATTGCTAGACTTGTGAAGTGAATCCTTAGCTTCTTTCGATATACCGCGAGTGGAAAAGGTAAATATCCCGATTCCAGGTCTCCTACTGTGATTTATCGTTATTTTGAACGATTACCTGGCTTAGGAAGTGAATCCTTAGTTTCTTTTAGTACACCGTGTGGAAAAGGAAAATATCGCGTTTCGGAGTGACATTGAGTGATTCATCGTTATTTCGAACGGTTGCGAGACTTGGGAAGTGAATCCTTAGATTCTTTCGATATACCGCGAGTGGACAAGGTAAATATCGCCATACCGAGTCTCCTATTGTGATTTATTGTTATTTTGAACGATTGCAAGGGCTAGGATTTGAATCCTTAATTTCTTTTAGTACACCGAGTGGAAAAGGTAAATATCACGTTTCGGTGTGACCTTGAGTGTTTTGTCGTTATTTCGAACTATTGCGAGAGTTGGGAAATGAATCCTTAGCTTGTGTCGTTACACCGTGGGTGGAAAATGTAAATATGGCTACACCGAGTCTCCTACTGTGATTTATCGTTATTTTGAACGATTACGAAGGCGAGGATTTGAATCCTCAGCTTCTTTCGATATACCGCGAGTGGAAAAGGTAAATATCGCGATTCCCAGTCTCCTGCTGTGATTTATCGTTATTTTGAACGATTACCTGGCTTGGGGAGTGAAACCTTAGTTTCTTTTAGTACACCGTGTGGAAAAGGTAAATATCGCGTTCGGAGTGACCTTGAGTGTTTTGTCGTTATTTCGAATGGTTGCGAGGCTTGGGAAGTGAATCCTCAGCTTCTTTCGATATACCGCGAGTGGAAAAGGTAAATAACGCGATTCCCAGTCTCCTGCTGTGATTTATCGTTATTTTGAACGATTACGAAGGCGAGGATTTGAATCCTCAGCTTCATTCGATATACCACGAGTGGAAAAGGTAAATATCGCGATTCCAAGTCTCCTACTGTGATTTATCGTTATTTTTAACGATTACCTGGCTTGGGAAGTGAATCCTTAGTTTCTTTTAGTACACCGTGTGGAAAAGGTAAATATCGCGTTCGGAGTGACCTTGAGTGTTTTGTCGTTATTTCGAATGGTTGCGAGGCTTGGGAAGTGAATCCTCAGCTTCTTTCGATATACCGCGAGTGGAAAAGGTAAATAACGCGATTCCCAGTCTCCTGCTGTGATTTATCGTTATTTTGATCGATTACCTGGCTTGGGGAGTGAAACCTTAGTTTCTTTTAGTACACCGTGTGGAAAAGGTAAATATCGCGCTCGGAGTGCCCTTGAGTGTTTTGTCGTTATTTCGAACGATCGCTAGGCTTGTGAAGTGAATCCTTAGCTTCTTTCGATATACCGCGAGTGGAAAAGGTAAATAACGCGATTCCCAGTCTCCTGCTGTGATTTATCGTTATTTTGAACGATTACGAAGGCGAGGATTTGAATCCTCAGCTTCTTTCGATATACCGCGAGTGGAAAAGGTAAATATCGCGATTCCAAGTCTCCTACTGTGATTTATCGTTATTTTTAACGATTACCTGGCTTGGGAAGTGAATCCTTAGTTTCTTTTAGTACACCGTGTGGTAAAGGTAAATATCGCGTTCGGAGTGACCTTGAGTGTTTTGTCGTTATTTCGAATGGTTGCGAGGCTTGGGAAGTGAATCCTCAGCTTCTTTCGATATACCGCAAGTGGAAAAGGTAAATAACGCGATTCCCAGTCTCCTGCTGTGATTTATCGTTATTTTGAACGATTACGAAGGCGAGGATTTGAATCCTCAGCTTCTTTCGATATACCGCGAGTGGAAAAGGTAAATATCGCGATTCCAAGTCTCCTACTGTGATTTATCGTTATTTTTAACGATTACCTGGCTTGGGAAGTGAATCCTTAGTTTCTTTTAGTACACCGTGTGGTAAAGGTAAATATCGCGTTCGGTGTGACCTTGAGTATTTTGTCGTTATTTCGAACGATTGCTAGACTTGTGAAGTGAATCCTTAGCTTCTTTCGATATACCGCGAGTGGAAAAGGTAAATATCCCGATTCCAGGTCTCCTACTGTGATTTATCGTTATTTTGAACGATTACCTGGCTTAGGAAGTGAATCCTTAGTTTCTTTTATTACAACGTGTGGAAAATGTAGATATCGCGTTTCGGAGTGACATTGAGTGATTGGTCGTTATTTCGAACGGTTGCGAGACTTGGGAAGTGAATCCTTAGATTCTTTCGATATACCGCGAGTGGACAAGGTAAATATCGCCATACCGAGTCTCCTATTGTGATTTATTGTAATTTTGAACGATTGCGAGGGCTAGGATTTGAATCCTTAATTTCTTTTAGTACACTGAGTGGAAAAGGTAAATATCACGTTTCGGTGTGACCTTGAGTGTTTTGTCGTTATTTCGAACTATTGCGAGAGTTGGGAAATGAATCCTTAGCTTGTGTCGTTACACCGTGGGTGGAAAATGTAAATATGGCTGCACCGAGTCTCCTACTGTGATTTATCGTTATTTTGAACGATTACGAAGGCGAGGATTTGAATCCTCAGCTTCTTTCGATATACCGCGAGTTGAAAAGGTAAATATCGCGATTCCCAGTCTCCTGCTGTGATTTATCGTTATTTTGAACGATTACCTGGCTTGGGGAGTGAAACCTTAGTTTCTTTTAGTACACCGTGTGGAAAAGGTAAATATCGCGTTCGGAGTGACCTTGAGTGTTTTGTCGTTATTTCGAATGGTTGCGAGGCTTGGGAAGTGAATCCTCAGCTTCTTTCGATATACCGCAAGTGGAAAAGGTAAATAACGCGATTCCCAGTCTCCTGCTGTGATTTATCGTTATTTTGAACGATTACGAAGGCGAGGATTTGAATCCTCAGCTTCTTTCGATATACCGCGAGTGGAAAAGGTAAATATCGCGATTCCAAGTCTCCTACTGTGATTTATCGTTATTTTTAACGATTACCTGGCTTGGGAAGTGAATCCTTAGTTTCTTTTAGTACACCGTGTGGTAAAGGTAAATATCGCGTTCGGTGTGACCTTGAGTATTTTGTCGTTATTTCGAACGATTGCTAGACTTGTGAAGTGAATCCTTAGCTTCTTTCGATATACCGCGAGTGGAAAAGGTAAATATCCCGATTCCAGGTCTCCTACTGTGATTTATCGTTATTTTGAACGATTACCTGGCTTAGGAAGTGAATCCTTAGTTTCTTTTATTACAACGTGTGGAAAATGTAGATATCGCGTTTCGGAGTGACATTGAGTGATTGATCGTTATTTCGAACGGTTGCGAGACTTGGGAAGTGAATCCTTAGATTCTTTCGATATACCGCGAGTGGACAAGGTAAATATCGCCATACCGAGTCTCCTATTGTGATTTATTGTTATTTTGAACGATTGCGAGGGCTAGGATTTGAATCCTTAATTTCTTTTAGTACACCGAGTGGAAAAGGTAAATATCACGTTTCGGTGTGACCTTGAGTGTTTTGTCGTTATTTCGAACTATTGCGAGAGTTGGGAAATGAATCCTTAGCTTGTGTCGTTACACCGTGGGTGGAAAATGTAAATATGGCTACACCGAGTCTCCTACTGTGATTTATCGTTATTTTGAACGATTACGAAGGCGAGGATTTGAATCCTCAGCTTCTTTCGATATACCGCGAGTGGAAAAGGTAAATATCGCGATTCCCAGTCTCCTGCTGTGATTTATCGTTATTTTGAACGATTATCTGGCTTGGGGAGTGAAACCTTAGTTTCTTTTAGTACACCGTGTGGAAAAAGTAAATATCGCGTTCGGAGTGACCTTGAGTGTTTTGTCGTTATTTCGAATGGTTGCGAGGCTTGGGAAGTGAATCCTCAGCTTCTTTCGATATACCGCAAGTGGAAAAGGTAAATAACGCGATTCCCAGTCTCCTGCTGTGATTTATCGTTATTTTGAACGATTACGAAGGCGAGGATTTGAATCCTCAGCTTCATTCGATATACCGCGAGTGGAAAAGGTAAATATCGCGATTCCAAGTCTCCTACTGTGATTTATCGTTATTTTTAACGATTACCTGGCTTGGGAAGTGAATCCTTAGTTTCTTTTAGTACACCGTGTGGAAAAGGTAAATATCGCGTTCGGTGTGACCTTGAGTATTTTGTCGTTATTTCGAACGATTGCTAGACTTGTGAAGTGAATCCTTAGCTTCTTTCGATATACCGCGAGTGGAAAAGGTAAATATCCCGATTCCAGGTCTCCTACTGTGATTTATCGTTATTTTGAACGATTACCTGGCTTAGGAAGTGAATCCTTAGTTTCTTTTATTACAACGTGTGGAAAATGTAGATATCGCGTTTCGGAGTGACATTGAGTGATTGATCGTTATTTCGAACGGTTGCGAGACTTGGGAAGTGAATCCTTAGATTCTTTCGATATACCGCGAGTGGACAAGGTAAATATCGCCATACCGAGTCTCCTATTGTGATTTATTGTAATTTTGAACGATTGCGAGGGCTAGGATTTGAATCCTTAATTTCTTTTAGTACACTGAGTGGAAAAGGTAAATATCACGTTTCGGTGTGACCTTGAGTGTTTTGTCGTTATTTCGAACTATTGCGAGAGTTGGGAAATGAATCCTTAGCTTGTGTCGTTACACCGTGGGTGGAAAATGTAAATATGGCTGCACCGAGTCTCCTACTGTGATTTATCGTTATTTTGAACGATTACGAAGGCGAGGATTTGAATCCTCAGCTTCTTTCGATATACCGCGAGTTGAAAAGGTAAATATCGCGATTCCCAGTCTCCTGCTGTGATTTATCGTTATTTTGAACGATTACCTGGCTTGGGGAGTGAAACCTTAGTTTCTTTTAGTACACCGTGTGGAAAAGGTAAATATCGCGTTCGGAGTGACCTTGAGTGTTTTGTCGTTATTTCGAATGGTTGCGAGGCTTGGGAAGTGAATCCTCAGCTTCTTTCGATATACCGCAAGTGGAAAAGGTAAATAACGCGATTCCCAGTCTCCTGCTGTGATTTATCGTTATTTTGAACGATTACGAAGGCGAGGATTTGAATCCTCAGCTTCTTTCGATATACCGCGAGTGGAAAAGGTAAATATCGCGATTCCAAGTCTCCTACTGTGATTTATCGTTATTTTTAACGATTACCTGGCTTGGGAAGTGAATCCTTAGTTTCTTTTAGTACACCGTGTGGTAAAGGTAAATATCGCGTTCGGTGTGACCTTGAGTATTTTGTCGTTATTTCGAACGATTGCTAGACTTGTGAAGTGAATCCTTAGCTTCTTTCGATATACCGCGAGTGGAAAAGGTAAATATCCCGATTCCAGGTCTCCTACTGTGATTTATCGTTATTTTGAACGATTACCTGGCTTAGGAAGTGAATCCTTAGTTTCTTTTATTACAACGTGTGGAAAATGTAGATATCGCGTTTCGGAGTGACATTGAGTGATTGATCGTTATTTCGAACGGTTGCGAGACTTGGGAAGTGAATCCTTAGATTCTTTCGATATACCGCGAGTGGACAAGGTAAATATCGCCATACCGAGTCTCCTATTGTGATTTATTGTTATTTTGAACGATTGCGAGGGCTAGGATTTGAATCCTTAATTTCTTTTAGTACACCGAGTGGAAAAGGTAAATATCACGTTTCGGTGTGACCTTGAGTGTTTTGTCGTTATTTCGAACTATTGCGAGAGTTGGGAAATGAATCCTTAGCTTGTGTCGTTACACCGTGGGTGGAAAATGTAAATATGGCTACACCGAGTCTCCTACTGTGATTTATCGTTATTTTGAACGATTACGAAGGCGAGGATTTGAATCCTCAGCTTCTTTCGATATACCGCGAGTGGAAAAGGTAAATATCGCGATTCCCAGTCTCCTGCTGTGATTTATCGTTATTTTGAACGATTATCTGGCTTGGGGAGTGAAACCTTAGTTTCTTTTAGTACACCGTGTGGAAAAGGTAAATATCGCGTTCGGAGTGACCTTGAGTGTTTTGTCGTTATTTCGAATGGTTGCGAGGCTTGGGAAGTGAATCCTCAGCTTCTTTCGATATACCGCAAGTGGAAAAGGTAAATAACGCGATTCCCAGTCTCCTGCTGTGATTTATCGTTATTTTGAACGATTACGAAGGCGAGGATTTGAATCCTCAGCTTCATTCGATATACCGCGAGTGGAAAAGGTAAATATCGCGATTCCAAGTCTCCTACTGTGATTTATCGTTATTTTTAACGATTACCTGGCTTGGGAAGTGAATCCTTAGTTTCTTTTAGTACACCGTGTGGAAAAGGTAAATATCGCGTTCGGTGTGACCTTGAGTATTTTGTCGTTATTTCGAACGATTGCTAGACTTGTGAAGTGAATCCTTAGCTTCTTTCGATATACCGCGAGGGAAAAGGTAAATATCCCGATTCCAGGTCTCCTACTGTGATTTATCGTTATTTTGAACGATTACCTGGCTTAGGAAGTGAATCCTTAGTTTCTTTTATTACAACGTGTGGAAAATGTAGATATCGCGTTTCGGAGTGACATTGAGTGATTGATCGTTATTTCGAACGGTTGCGAGACTTGGGAAGTGAATCCTTAGATTCTTTCGATATACCGCGAGTGGACAAGGTAAATATCGCCATACCGAGTCTCCTATTGTGATTTATTGTAATTTTGAACGATTGCGAGGGCTAGGATTTGAATCCTTAATTTCTTTTAGTACACTGAGTGGAAAAGGTAAATATCACGTTTCGGTGTGACCTTGAGTGTTTTGTCGTTATTTCGAACTATTGCGAGAGTTGGGAAATGAATCCTTAGCTTGTGTCGTTACACCGTGGGTGGAAAATGTAAATATGGCTGCACCGAGTCTCCTACTGTGATTTATCGTTATTTTGAACGATTACGAAGGCGAGGATTTGAATCCTCAGCTTCTTTCGATATACCGCGAGTTGAAAAGGTAAATATCGCGATTCCCAGTCTCCTGCTGTGATTTATCGTTATTTTGAACGATTATCTGGCTTGGGGAGTGAAACCTTAGTTTCTTTTAGTACACCGTGTGGAAAAGGTAAATATCGCGTTCGGAGTGACCTTGAGTGTTTTGTCGTTATTTCGAATGGTTGCGAGGCTTGGGAAGTGAATCCTCAGCTTCTTTCGATATACCGCAAGTGGAAAAGGTAAATAACGCGATTCCCAGTCTCCTGCTGTGATTTATCGTTATTTTGAACGATTACGAAGGCGAGGATTTGAATCCTCAGCTTCTTTCGATATACCGCGAGTGGAAAAGGTAAATATCGCGATTCCAAGTCTCCTACTGTGATTTATCGTTATTTTTAACGATTACCTGGCTTGGGAAGTGAATCCTTAGTTTCTTTTAGTACACCGTGTGGAAAAGGTAAATATCGCGTTCGGTGTGACCTTGAGTATTTTGTCGTTATTTCGAACGATTGCTAGACTTGTGAAGTGAATCCTTAGCTTCTTTCGATATACCGCGAGTGGAAAAGGTAAATATCCCGATTCCAGGTCTCCTACTGTGATTTATCGTTATTTTGAACGATTACCTGGCTTAGGAAGTGAATCCTTAGTTTCTTTTATTACAACGTGTGGAAAATGTAGATATCGCGTTTCGGAGTGACATTGAGTGATTGATCGTTATTTCGAACGGTTGCGAGACTTGGGAAGTGAATCCTTAGATTCTTTCGATATACCGCGAGTGGACAAGGTAAATATCGCCATACCGAGTCTCCTATTGTGATTTATTGTTATTTTGAACGATTGCGAGGACTAGGATTTGAATCCTTAATTTCTTTTAGTACACCGAGTGGAAAAGGTAAATATCACGTTTCGGTGTGACCTTGAGTGTTTTGTCGTTATTTCGAACTATTGCGAGAGTTGGGAAATGAATCCTTAGCTTGTGTCGTTACACCGTGGGTGGAAAATGTAAATATGGCTACACCGAGTCTCCTACTGTGATTTATCGTTATTTTGAACGATTACGAAGGCGAGGATTTGAATCCTCAGCTTCTTTCGATATACCGCGAGTGGAAAAGGTAAATATCGCGATTCCCAGTCTCCTGCTGTGATTTATCGTTATTTTGAACGATTACCTGGCTTGGGGAGTGAAACCTTAGTTTCTTTTAGTACACCGTGTGGAAAAGGTAAATATCGCGTTCGGAGTGACCTTGAGTGTTTTGTCGTTATTTCGAATGGTTGCGAGGCTTGGGAAGTGAATCCTCAGCTTCTTTCGATATACCGCGAGTGGAAAAGGTAAATAACGCGATTCCCAGTCTCCTGCTGTGATTTATCGTTATTTTGAACGATTACGAAGGCGAGGATTTGAATCCTCAGCTTCATTCGATATACCACGAGTGGAAAAGGTAAATATCGCGATTCCAAGTCTCCTACTGTGATTTATCGTTATTTTTAACGATTACCTGGCTTGGGAAGTGAATCCTTAGTT
The DNA here is from genome assembly GCA_948146005.1 of Nomada fucata. Taxonomy (NCBI): domain Eukaryota; kingdom Metazoa; phylum Arthropoda; class Insecta; order Hymenoptera; family Apidae; genus Nomada; species Nomada fucata. The sequence continues at coordinate 27,660,506 of OX411275.1, forward strand.
TCTTTTAGTACACCGTGTGGAAAAGGTAAATATCGCGTTCGGAGTGACCTTGAGTGTTTTGTCGTTATTTCGAATGGTTGCGAGGCTTGGGAAGTGAATCCTCAGCTTCTTTCGATATACCGCGAGTGGAAAAGGTAAATAACGCGATTCCCAGTCTCCTGCTGTGATTTATCGTTATTTTGATCGATTACCTGGCTTGGGGAGTGAAACCTTAGTTTCTTTTAGTACACCGTGTGGAAAAGGTAAATATCGCGCTCGGAGTGCCCTTGAGTGTTTTGTCGTTATTTCGAACGATCGCTAGGCTTGTGAAGTGAATCCTTAGCTTCTTTCGATATACCGCGAGTGGAAAAGGTAAATAACGCGATTCCCAGTCTCCTGCTGTGATTTATCGTTATTTTGAACGATTACGAAGGCGAGGATTTGAATCCTCAGCTTCTTTCGATATACCGCGAGTGGAAAAGGTAAATATCGCGATTCCAAGTCTCCTACTGTGATTTATCGTTATTTTTAACGATTACCTGGCTTGGGAAGTGAATCCTTAGTTTCTTTTAGTACACCGTGTGGTAAAGGTAAATATCGCGTTCGGAGTGACCTTGAGTGTTTTGTCGTTATTTCGAATGGTTGCGAGGCTTGGGAAGTGAATCCTCAGCTTCTTTCGATATACCGCAAGTGGAAAAGGTAAATAACGCGATTCCCAGTCTCCTGCTGTGATTTATCGTTATTTTGAACGATTACGAAGGCGAGGATTTGAATCCTCAGCTTCTTTCGATATACCGCGAGTGGAAAAGGTAAATATCGCGATTCCAAGTCTCCTACTGTGATTTATCGTTATTTTTAACGATTACCTGGCTTGGGAAGTGAATCCTTAGTTTCTTTTAGTACACCGTGTGGTAAAGGTAAATATCGCGTTCGGTGTGACCTTGAGTATTTTGTCGTTATTTCGAACGATTGCTAGACTTGTGAAGTGAATCCTTAGCTTCTTTCGATATACCGCGAGTGGAAAAGGTAAATATCCCGATTCCAGGTCTCCTACTGTGATTTATCGTTATTTTGAACGATTACCTGGCTTAGGAAGTGAATCCTTAGTTTCTTTTATTACAACGTGTGGAAAATGTAGATATCGCGTTTCGGAGTGACATTGAGTGATTGGTCGTTATTTCGAACGGTTGCGAGACTTGGGAAGTGAATCCTTAGATTCTTTCGATATACCGCGAGTGGACAAGGTAAATATCGCCATACCGAGTCTCCTATTGTGATTTATTGTAATTTTGAACGATTGCGAGGGCTAGGATTTGAATCCTTAATTTCTTTTAGTACACTGAGTGGAAAAGGTAAATATCACGTTTCGGTGTGACCTTGAGTGTTTTGTCGTTATTTCGAACTATTGCGAGAGTTGGGAAATGAATCCTTAGCTTGTGTCGTTACACCGTGGGTGGAAAATGTAAATATGGCTGCACCGAGTCTCCTACTGTGATTTATCGTTATTTTGAACGATTACGAAGGCGAGGATTTGAATCCTCAGCTTCTTTCGATATACCGCGAGTTGAAAAGGTAAATATCGCGATTCCCAGTCTCCTGCTGTGATTTATCGTTATTTTGAACGATTACCTGGCTTGGGGAGTGAAACCTTAGTTTCTTTTAGTACACCGTGTGGAAAAGGTAAATATCGCGTTCGGAGTGACCTTGAGTGTTTTGTCGTTATTTCGAATGGTTGCGAGGCTTGGGAAGTGAATCCTCAGCTTCTTTCGATATACCGCAAGTGGAAAAGGTAAATAACGCGATTCCCAGTCTCCTGCTGTGATTTATCGTTATTTTGAACGATTACGAAGGCGAGGATTTGAATCCTCAGCTTCTTTCGATATACCGCGAGTGGAAAAGGTAAATATCGCGATTCCAAGTCTCCTACTGTGATTTATCGTTATTTTTAACGATTACCTGGCTTGGGAAGTGAATCCTTAGTTTCTTTTAGTACACCGTGTGGTAAAGGTAAATATCGCGTTCGGTGTGACCTTGAGTATTTTGTCGTTATTTCGAACGATTGCTAGACTTGTGAAGTGAATCCTTAGCTTCTTTCGATATACCGCGAGTGGAAAAGGTAAATATCCCGATTCCAGGTCTCCTACTGTGATTTATCGTTATTTTGAACGATTACCTGGCTTAGGAAGTGAATCCTTAGTTTCTTTTATTACAACGTGTGGAAAATGTAGATATCGCGTTTCGGAGTGACATTGAGTGATTGATCGTTATTTCGAACGGTTGCGAGACTTGGGAAGTGAATCCTTAGATTCTTTCGATATACCGCGAGTGGACAAGGTAAATATCGCCATACCGAGTCTCCTATTGTGATTTATTGTTATTTTGAACGATTGCGAGGGCTAGGATTTGAATCCTTAATTTCTTTTAGTACACCGAGTGGAAAAGGTAAATATCACGTTTCGGTGTGACCTTGAGTGTTTTGTCGTTATTTCGAACTATTGCGAGAGTTGGGAAATGAATCCTTAGCTTGTGTCGTTACACCGTGGGTGGAAAATGTAAATATGGCTACACCGAGTCTCCTACTGTGATTTATCGTTATTTTGAACGATTACGAAGGCGAGGATTTGAATCCTCAGCTTCTTTCGATATACCGCGAGTGGAAAAGGTAAATATCGCGATTCCCAGTCTCCTGCTGTGATTTATCGTTATTTTGAACGATTATCTGGCTTGGGGAGTGAAACCTTAGTTTCTTTTAGTACACCGTGTGGAAAAAGTAAATATCGCGTTCGGAGTGACCTTGAGTGTTTTGTCGTTATTTCGAATGGTTGCGAGGCTTGGGAAGTGAATCCTCAGCTTCTTTCGATATACCGCAAGTGGAAAAGGTAAATAACGCGATTCCCAGTCTCCTGCTGTGATTTATCGTTATTTTGAACGATTACGAAGGCGAGGATTTGAATCCTCAGCTTCATTCGATATACCGCGAGTGGAAAAGGTAAATATCGCGATTCCAAGTCTCCTACTGTGATTTATCGTTATTTTTAACGATTACCTGGCTTGGGAAGTGAATCCTTAGTTTCTTTTAGTACACCGTGTGGAAAAGGTAAATATCGCGTTCGGTGTGACCTTGAGTATTTTGTCGTTATTTCGAACGATTGCTAGACTTGTGAAGTGAATCCTTAGCTTCTTTCGATATACCGCGAGTGGAAAAGGTAAATATCCCGATTCCAGGTCTCCTACTGTGATTTATCGTTATTTTGAACGATTACCTGGCTTAGGAAGTGAATCCTTAGTTTCTTTTATTACAACGTGTGGAAAATGTAGATATCGCGTTTCGGAGTGACATTGAGTGATTGATCGTTATTTCGAACGGTTGCGAGACTTGGGAAGTGAATCCTTAGATTCTTTCGATATACCGCGAGTGGACAAGGTAAATATCGCCATACCGAGTCTCCTATTGTGATTTATTGTAATTTTGAACGATTGCGAGGGCTAGGATTTGAATCCTTAATTTCTTTTAGTACACTGAGTGGAAAAGGTAAATATCACGTTTCGGTGTGACCTTGAGTGTTTTGTCGTTATTTCGAACTATTGCGAGAGTTGGGAAATGAATCCTTAGCTTGTGTCGTTACACCGTGGGTGGAAAATGTAAATATGGCTGCACCGAGTCTCCTACTGTGATTTATCGTTATTTTGAACGATTACGAAGGCGAGGATTTGAATCCTCAGCTTCTTTCGATATACCGCGAGTTGAAAAGGTAAATATCGCGATTCCCAGTCTCCTGCTGTGATTTATCGTTATTTTGAACGATTACCTGGCTTGGGGAGTGAAACCTTAGTTTCTTTTAGTACACCGTGTGGAAAAGGTAAATATCGCGTTCGGAGTGACCTTGAGTGTTTTGTCGTTATTTCGAATGGTTGCGAGGCTTGGGAAGTGAATCCTCAGCTTCTTTCGATATACCGCAAGTGGAAAAGGTAAATAACGCGATTCCCAGTCTCCTGCTGTGATTTATCGTTATTTTGAACGATTACGAAGGCGAGGATTTGAATCCTCAGCTTCTTTCGATATACCGCGAGTGGAAAAGGTAAATATCGCGATTCCAAGTCTCCTACTGTGATTTATCGTTATTTTTAACGATTACCTGGCTTGGGAAGTGAATCCTTAGTTTCTTTTAGTACACCGTGTGGTAAAGGTAAATATCGCGTTCGGTGTGACCTTGAGTATTTTGTCGTTATTTCGAACGATTGCTAGACTTGTGAAGTGAATCCTTAGCTTCTTTCGATATACCGCGAGTGGAAAAGGTAAATATCCCGATTCCAGGTCTCCTACTGTGATTTATCGTTATTTTGAACGATTACCTGGCTTAGGAAGTGAATCCTTAGTTTCTTTTATTACAACGTGTGGAAAATGTAGATATCGCGTTTCGGAGTGACATTGAGTGATTGATCGTTATTTCGAACGGTTGCGAGACTTGGGAAGTGAATCCTTAGATTCTTTCGATATACCGCGAGTGGACAAGGTAAATATCGCCATACCGAGTCTCCTATTGTGATTTATTGTTATTTTGAACGATTGCGAGGGCTAGGATTTGAATCCTTAATTTCTTTTAGTACACCGAGTGGAAAAGGTAAATATCACGTTTCGGTGTGACCTTGAGTGTTTTGTCGTTATTTCGAACTATTGCGAGAGTTGGGAAATGAATCCTTAGCTTGTGTCGTTACACCGTGGGTGGAAAATGTAAATATGGCTACACCGAGTCTCCTACTGTGATTTATCGTTATTTTGAACGATTACGAAGGCGAGGATTTGAATCCTCAGCTTCTTTCGATATACCGCGAGTGGAAAAGGTAAATATCGCGATTCCCAGTCTCCTGCTGTGATTTATCGTTATTTTGAACGATTATCTGGCTTGGGGAGTGAAACCTTAGTTTCTTTTAGTACACCGTGTGGAAAAGGTAAATATCGCGTTCGGAGTGACCTTGAGTGTTTTGTCGTTATTTCGAATGGTTGCGAGGCTTGGGAAGTGAATCCTCAGCTTCTTTCGATATACCGCAAGTGGAAAAGGTAAATAACGCGATTCCCAGTCTCCTGCTGTGATTTATCGTTATTTTGAACGATTACGAAGGCGAGGATTTGAATCCTCAGCTTCATTCGATATACCGCGAGTGGAAAAGGTAAATATCGCGATTCCAAGTCTCCTACTGTGATTTATCGTTATTTTTAACGATTACCTGGCTTGGGAAGTGAATCCTTAGTTTCTTTTAGTACACCGTGTGGAAAAGGTAAATATCGCGTTCGGTGTGACCTTGAGTATTTTGTCGTTATTTCGAACGATTGCTAGACTTGTGAAGTGAATCCTTAGCTTCTTTCGATATACCGCGAGGGAAAAGGTAAATATCCCGATTCCAGGTCTCCTACTGTGATTTATCGTTATTTTGAACGATTACCTGGCTTAGGAAGTGAATCCTTAGTTTCTTTTATTACAACGTGTGGAAAATGTAGATATCGCGTTTCGGAGTGACATTGAGTGATTGATCGTTATTTCGAACGGTTGCGAGACTTGGGAAGTGAATCCTTAGATTCTTTCGATATACCGCGAGTGGACAAGGTAAATATCGCCATACCGAGTCTCCTATTGTGATTTATTGTAATTTTGAACGATTGCGAGGGCTAGGATTTGAATCCTTAATTTCTTTTAGTACACTGAGTGGAAAAGGTAAATATCACGTTTCGGTGTGACCTTGAGTGTTTTGTCGTTATTTCGAACTATTGCGAGAGTTGGGAAATGAATCCTTAGCTTGTGTCGTTACACCGTGGGTGGAAAATGTAAATATGGCTGCACCGAGTCTCCTACTGTGATTTATCGTTATTTTGAACGATTACGAAGGCGAGGATTTGAATCCTCAGCTTCTTTCGATATACCGCGAGTTGAAAAGGTAAATATCGCGATTCCCAGTCTCCTGCTGTGATTTATCGTTATTTTGAACGATTATCTGGCTTGGGGAGTGAAACCTTAGTTTCTTTTAGTACACCGTGTGGAAAAGGTAAATATCGCGTTCGGAGTGACCTTGAGTGTTTTGTCGTTATTTCGAATGGTTGCGAGGCTTGGGAAGTGAATCCTCAGCTTCTTTCGATATACCGCAAGTGGAAAAGGTAAATAACGCGATTCCCAGTCTCCTGCTGTGATTTATCGTTATTTTGAACGATTACGAAGGCGAGGATTTGAATCCTCAGCTTCTTTCGATATACCGCGAGTGGAAAAGGTAAATATCGCGATTCCAAGTCTCCTACTGTGATTTATCGTTATTTTTAACGATTACCTGGCTTGGGAAGTGAATCCTTAGTTTCTTTTAGTACACCGTGTGGAAAAGGTAAATATCGCGTTCGGTGTGACCTTGAGTATTTTGTCGTTATTTCGAACGATTGCTAGACTTGTGAAGTGAATCCTTAGCTTCTTTCGATATACCGCGAGTGGAAAAGGTAAATATCCCGATTCCAGGTCTCCTACTGTGATTTATCGTTATTTTGAACGATTACCTGGCTTAGGAAGTGAATCCTTAGTTTCTTTTATTACAACGTGTGGAAAATGTAGATATCGCGTTTCGGAGTGACATTGAGTGATTGATCGTTATTTCGAACGGTTGCGAGACTTGGGAAGTGAATCCTTAGATTCTTTCGATATACCGCGAGTGGACAAGGTAAATATCGCCATACCGAGTCTCCTATTGTGATTTATTGTTATTTTGAACGATTGCGAGGACTAGGATTTGAATCCTTAATTTCTTTTAGTACACCGAGTGGAAAAGGTAAATATCACGTTTCGGTGTGACCTTGAGTGTTTTGTCGTTATTTCGAACTATTGCGAGAGTTGGGAAATGAATCCTTAGCTTGTGTCGTTACACCGTGGGTGGAAAATGTAAATATGGCTACACCGAGTCTCCTACTGTGATTTATCGTTATTTTGAACGATTACGAAGGCGAGGATTTGAATCCTCAGCTTCTTTCGATATACCGCGAGTGGAAAAGGTAAATATCGCGATTCCCAGTCTCCTGCTGTGATTTATCGTTATTTTGAACGATTATCTTGCTTGGGGAGTGAAACCTTAGTTTCTTTTAGTACACCGTGTGGAAAAGGTAAATATCGCGTTCGGAGTGACCTTGAGTGTTTTGTCGTTATTTCGAATGGTTGCGAGGCTTGGGAAGTGAATCCTCAGCTTCTTTCGATATACCGCAAGTGGAAAAGGTAAATAACGCGATTCCCAGTCTCCTGCTGTGATTTATCGTTATTTTGAACGATTACGAAGGCGAGGATTTGAATCCTCAGCTTCATTCGATATACCGCGAGTGGAAAAGGTAAATATCGCGATTCCAAGTCTCCTACTGTGATTTATCGTTATTTTTAACGATTACCTGGCTTGGGAAGTGAATCCTTAGTTTCTTTTAGTACACCGTGTGGAAAAGGTAAATATCGCGTTCGGTGTGACCTTGAGTATTTTGTCGTTATTTCGAACGATTGCTAGACTTGTGAAGTGAATCCTTAGCTTCTTTCGATATACCGCGAGTGGAAAAGGTAAATATCCCGATTCCAGGTCTCCTACTGTGATTTATCGTTATTTTGAACGATTACCTGGCTTAGGAAGTGAATCCTTAGTTTCTTTTATTACAACGTGTGGAAAATGTAGATATCGCGTTTCGGAGTGACATTGAGTGATTGGTCGTTATTTCGAACGGTTGCGAGACTTGGGAAGTGAATCCTTAGATTCTTTCGATATACCGCGAGTGGACAAGGTAAATATCGCCATACCGAGTCTCCTATTGTGATTTATTGTAATTTTGAACGATTGCGAGGGCTAGGATTTGAATCCTTAATTTCTTTTAGTACACTGAGTGGAAAAGGTAAATATCACGTTTCGGTGTGACCTTGAGTGTTTTGTCGTTATTTCGAACTATTGCGAGAGTTGGGAAATGAATCCTTAGCTTGTGTCGTTACACCGTGGGTGGAAAATGTAAATATGGCTGCACCGAGTCTCCTACTGTGATTTATCGTTATTTTGAACGATTACGAAGGCGAGGATTTGAATCCTCAGCTTCTTTCGATATACCGCGAGTTGAAAAGGTAAATATCGCGATTCCCAGTCTCCTGCTGTGATTTATCGTTATTTTGAACGATTACCTGGCTTGGGGAGTGAAACCTTAGTTTCTTTTAGTACACCGTGTGGAAAAGGTAAATATCGCGTTCGGAGTGACCTTGAGTGTTTTGTCGTTATTTCGAATGGTTGCGAGGCTTGGGAAGTGAATCCTCAGCTTCTTTCGATATACCGCAAGTGGAAAAGGTAAATAACGCGATTCCCAGTCTCCTGCTGTGATTTATCGTTATTTTGAACGATTACGAAGGCGAGGATTTGAATCCTCAGCTTCTTTCGATATACCGCGAGTGGAAAAGGTAAATATCGCGATTCCAAGTCTCCTACTGTGATTTATCGTTATTTTTAACGATTACCTGGCTTGGGAAGTGAATCCTTAGTTTCTTTTAGTACACCGTGTGGTAAAGGTAAATATCGCGTTCGGTGTGACCTTGAGTATTTTGTCGTTATTTCGAACGATTGCTAGACTTGTGAAGTGAATCCTTAGCTTCTTTCGATATACCGCGAGTGGAAAAGGTAAATATCCCGATTCCAGGTCTCCTACTGTGATTTATCGTTATTTTGAACGATTACCTGGCTTAGGAAGTGAATCCTTAGTTTCTTTTATTACAACGTGTGGAAAATGTAGATATCGCGTTTCGGAGTGACATTGAGTGATTGATCGTTATTTCGAACGGTTGCGAGACTTGGGAAGTGAATCCTTAGATTCTTTCGATATACCGCGAGTGGACAAGGTAAATATCGCCATACCGAGTCTCCTATTGTGATTTATTGTTATTTTGAACGATTGCGAGGGCTAGGATTTGAATCCTTAATTTCTTTTAGTACACCGAGTGGAAAAGGTAAATATCACGTTTCGGTGTGACCTTGAGTGTTTTGTCGTTATTTCGAACTATTGCGAGAGTTGGGAAATGAATCCTTAGCTTGTGTCGTTACACCGTGGGTGGAAAATGTAAATATGGCTACACCGAGTCTCCTACTGTGATTTATCGTTATTTTGAACGATTACGAAGGCGAGGATTTGAATCCTCAGCTTCTTTCGATATACCGCGAGTGGAAAAGGTAAATATCGCGATTCCCAGTCTCCTGCTGTGATTTATCGTTATTTTGAACGATTATCTGGCTTGGGGAGTGAAACCTTAGTTTCTTTTAGTACACCGTGTGGAAAAGGTAAATATCGCGTTCGGAGTGACCTTGAGTGTTTTGTCGTTATTTCGAATGGTTGCGAGGCTTGGGAAGTGAATCCTCAGCTTCTTTCGATATACCGCAAGTGGAAAAGGTAAATAACGCGATTCCCAGTCTCCTGCTGTGATTTATCGTTATTTTGAACGATTACGAAGGCGAGGATTTGAATCCTCAGCTTCATTCGATATACCGCGAGTGGAAAAGGTAAATATCGCGATTCCAAGTCTCCTACTGTGATTTATCGTTATTTTTAACGATTACCTGGCTTGGGAAGTGAATCCTTAGTTTCTTTTAGTACACCGTGTGGAAAAGGTAAATATCGCGTTCGGTGTGACCTTGAGTATTTTGTCGTTATTTCGAACGATTGCTAGACTTGTGAAGTGAATCCTTAGCTTCTTTCGATATACCGCGAGTGGAAAAGGTAAATATCCCGATTCCAGGTCTCCTACTGTGATTTATCGTTATTTTGAACGATTACCTGGCTTAGGAAGTGAATCCTTAGTTTCTTTTATTACAACGTGTGGAAAATGTAGATATCGCGTTTCGGAGTGACATTGAGTGATTGATCGTTATTTCGAACGGTTGCGAGACTTGGGAAGTGAATCCTTAGATTCTTTCGATATACCGCGAGTGGACAAGGTAAATATCGCCATACCGAGTCTCCTATTGTGATTTATTGTAATTTTGAACGATTGCGAGGGCTAGGATTTGAATCCTTAATTTCTTTTAGTACACTGAGTGGAAAAGGTAAATATCACGTTTCGGTGTGACCTTGAGTGTTTTGTCGTTATTTCGAACTATTGCGAGAGTTGGGAAATGAATCCTTAGCTTGTGTCGTTACACCGTGGGTGGAAAATGTAAATATGGCTGCACCGAGTCTCCTACTGTGATTTATCGTTATTTTGAACGATTACGAAGGCGAGGATTTGAATCCTCAGCATCTTTCGATATACCGCGAGTTGAAAAGGTAAATATCGCGATTCCCAGTCTCCTGCTGTGATTTATCGTTATTTTGAACGATTACCTGGCTTGGGGAGTGAAACCTTAGTTTCTTTTAGTACACCGTGTGGAAAAGGTAAATATCGCGTTCGGAGTGACCTTGAGTGTTTTGTCGTTATTTCGAATGGTTGCGAGGCTTGGGAAGTGAATCCTCAGCTTCTTTCGATATACCGCAAGTGGAAAAGGTAAATAACGCGATTCCCAGTCTCCTGCTGTGATTTATCGTTATTTTGAACGATTACGAAGGCGAGGATTTGAATCCTCAGCTTCTTTCGATATACCGCGAGTGGAAAAGGTAAATATCGCGATTCCAAGTCTCCTACTGTGATTTATCGTTATTTTTAACGATTACCTGGCTTGGGAAGTGAATCCTTAGTTTCTTTTAGTACACCGTGTGGTAAAGGTAAATATCGCGTTCGGTGTGACCTTGAGTATTTTGTCGTTATTTCGAACGATTGCTAGACTTGTGAAGTGAATCCTTAGCTTCTTTCGATATACCGCGAGTGGAAAAGGTAAATATCCCGATTCCAGGTCTCCTACTGTGATTTATCGTTATTTTGAACGATTACCTGGCTTAGGAAGTGAATCCTTAGTTTCTTTTATTACAACGTGTGGAAAATGTAGATATCGCGTTTCGGAGTGACATTGAGTGATTGATCGTTATTTCGAACGGTTGCGAGACTTGGGAAGTGAATCCTTAGATTCTTTCGATATACCGCGAGTGGACAAGGTAAATATCGCCATACCGAGTCTCCTATTGTGATTTATTGTAATTTTGAACGATTGCGAGGGCTAGGATTTGAATCCTTAATTTCTTTTAGTACACTGAGTGGAAAAGGTAAATATCACGTTTCGGTGTGACCTTGAGTGTTTTGTCGTTATTTCGAACTATTGCGAGAGTTGGGAAATGAATCCTTAGCTTGTGTCGTTACACCGTGGGTGGAAAATGTAAATATGGCTGCACCGAGTCTCCTACTGTGATTTATCGTTATTTTGAACGATTACGAAGGCGAGGATTTGAATCCTCAGCTTCTTTCGATATACCGCGAGTTGAAAAGGTAAATATCGCGATTCCCAGTCTCCTGCTGTGATTTATCGTTATTTTGAACGATTACCTGGCTTGGGGAGTGAAACCTTAGTTTCTTTTAGTACACCGTGTGGAAAAGGTAAATATCGCGTTCGGAGTGACCTTGAGTGTTTTGTCGTTATTTCGAATGGTTGCGAGGCTTGGGAAGTGAATCCTCAGCTTCTTTCGATATACCGCAAGTGGAAAAGGTAAATAACGCGATTCCCAGTCTCCTGCTGTGATTTATCGTTATTTTGAACGATTACGAAGGCGAGGATTTGAATCCTCAGCTTCTTTCGATATACCGCGAGTGGAAAAGGTAAATATCGCGATTCCAAGTCTCCTACTGTGATTTATCGTTATTTTTAACGATTACCTGGCTTGGGAAGTGAATCCTTAGTTTCTTTTAGTACACCGTGTGGTAAAGGTAAATATCGCGTTCGGTGTGACCTTGAGTATTTTGTCGTTATTTCGAACGATTGCTAGACTTGTGAAGTGAATCCTTAGCTTCTTTCTATATACCGCGAGTGGAAAAGGTAAATATCCCGATTCCAGGTCTCCTACTGTGATTTATCGTTATTTTGAACGATTACCTGGCTTAGGAAGTGAATCCTTAGTTTCTTTTATTACAACGTGTGGAAAATGTAGATATCGCGTTTCGGAGTGACATTGAGTGATTGATCGTTATTTCGAACGGTTGCGAGACTTGGGAAGTGAATCCTTAGATTCTTTCGATATACCGCGAGTGGACAAGGTAAATATCGCCATACCGAGTCTCCTATTGTGATTTATTGTTATTTTGAACGATTGCGAGGGCTAGGATTTGAATCCTTAATTTCTTTTAGTACACCGAGTGGAAAAGGTAAATATCACGTTTCGGTGTGACCTTGAGTGTTTTGTCGTTATTTCGAACTATTGCGAGAGTTGGGAAATGAATCCTTAGCTTGTGTCGTTACACCGTGGGTGGAAAATGTAAATATGGCTACACCGAGTCTCCTACTGTGATTTATCGTTATTTTGAACGATTACGAAGGCGAGGATTTGAATCCTCAGCTTCTTTCGATATACCGCGAGTGGAAAAGGTAAATATCGCGATTCCCAGTCTCCTGCTGTGATTTATCGTTATTTTGAACGATTATCTGGCTTGGGGAGTGAAACCTTAGTTTCTTTTAGTACATCGTGTGGAAAAGGTAAATATCGCGTTCGGAGTGACCTTGAGTGTTTTGTCGTTATTTCGAATGGTTGCGAGGCTTGGGAAGTGAATCCTCAGCTTCTTTCGATATACCGCAAGTGGAAAAGGTAAATAACGCGATTCCCAGTCTCCTGCTGTGATTTATCGTTATTTTGAACGATTACGAAGGCGAGGATTTGAATCCTCAGCTTCATTCGATATACCGCGAGTGGAAAAGGTAAATATCGCGATTCCAAGTCTCCTACTGTGATTTATCGTTATTTTTAACGATTACCTGGCTTGGGAAGTGAATCCTTAGTTTCTTTTAGTACACCGTGTGGTAAAGGTAAATATCGCGTTCGGTGTGACCTTGAGTATTTTGTCGTTATTTCGAACGATTGCTAGACTTGTGAAGTGAATCCTTAGCTTCTTTCGATATACCGCGAGTGGAAAAGGTAAATATCCCGATTCCAGGTCTCCTACTGTGATTTATCGTTATTTTGAACGATTACCTGGCTTAGGAAGTGAATCCTTAGTTTCTTTTATTACAACGTGTGGAAAATGTAGATATCGCGTTTCGGAGTGACATTGAGTGATTGATCGTTATTTCGAACGGTTGCGAGACTTGGGAAGTGAATCCTTAGATTCTTTCGATATACCGCGAGTGGACAAGGTAAATATCGCCATACCGAGTCTCCTATTGTGATTTATTGTAATTTTGAACGATTGCGAGGGCTAGGATTTGAATCCTTAATTTCTTTTAGTACACTGAGTGGAAAAGGTAAATATCACGTTTCGGTGTGACCTTGAGTGTTTTGTCGTTATTTCGAACTATTGCGAGAGTTGGGAAATGAATCCTTAGCTTGTGTCGTTACACCGTGGGTGGAAAATGTAAATATGGCTGCACCGAGTCTCCTACTGTGATTTATCGTTATTTTGAACGATTACGAAGGCGAGGATTTGAATCCTCAGCTTCTTTCGATATACCGCGAGTTGAAAAGGTGAATATCGCGATTCCCAGTCTCCTGCTGTGATTTATCGTTATTTTGAACGATTACCTGGCTTGGGGAGTGAAACCTTAGTTTCTTTTAGTACACCGTGTGGAAAAGGTAAATATCGCGTTCGGAGTGACCTTGAGTGTTTTGTCGTTATTTCGAATGGTTGCGAGGCTTGGGAAGTGAATCCTCAGCTTCTTTCGATATACCGCAAGTGGAAAAGGTAAATAACGCGATTCCCAGTCTCCTGCTGTGATTTATCGTTATTTTGAACGATTACGAAGGCGAGGATTTGAATCCTCAGCTTCTTTCGATATACCGCGAGTGGAAAAGGTAAATATCGCGATTCCAAGTCTCCTACTGTGATTTATCGTTATTTTTAACGATTACCTGGCTTGGGAAGTGAATCCTTAGTTTCTTTTAGTACACCGTGTGGTAAAGGTAAATATCGCGTTCGGTGTGACCTTGAGTATTTTGTCGTTATTTCGAACGATTGCTAGACTTGTGAAGTGAATCCTTAGCTTCTTTCTATATACCGCGAGTGGAAAAGGTAAATATCCCGATTCCAGGTCTCCTACTGTGATTTATCGTTATTTTGAACGATTACCTGGCTTAGGAAGTGAATCCTTAGTTTCTTTTATTACAACGTGTGGAAAATGTAGATATCGCGTTTCGGAGTGACATTGAGTGATTGATCGTTATTTCGAACGGTTGCGAGACTTGGGAAGTGAATCCTTAGATTCTTTCGATATACCGCGAGTGGACAAGGTAAATATCGCCATACCGAGTCTCCTATTGTGATTTATTGTTATTTTGAACGATTGCGAGGGCTAGGATTTGAATCCTTAATTTCTTTTAGTACACCGAGTGGAAAAGGTAAATATCACGTTTCGGTGTGACCTTGAGTGTTTTGTCGTTATTTCGAACTATTGCGAGAGTTGGGAAATGAATCCTTAGCTTGTGTCGTTACACCGTGGGTGGAAAATGTAAATATGGCTACACCGAGTCTCCTACTGTGATTTATCGTTATTTTGAACGATTACGAAGGCGAGGATTTGAATCCTCAGCTTCTTTCGATATACCGCGAGTGGAAAAGGTAAATATCGCGATTCCCAGTCTCCTGCTGTGATTTATCGTTATTTTGAACGATTATCTGGCTTGGGGAGTGAAACCTTAGTTTCTTTTAGTACATCGTGTGGAAAAGGTAAATATCGCGTTCGGAGTGACCTTGAGTGTTTTGTCGTTATTTCGAATGGTTGCGAGGCTTGGGAAGTGAATCCTCAGCTTCTTTCGATATACCGCAAGTGGAAAAGGTAAATAACGCGATTCCCAGTCTCCTGCTGTGATTTATCGTTATTTTGAACGATTACGAAGGCGAGGATTTGAATCCTCAGCTTCATTCGATATACCGCGAGTGGAAAAGGTAAATATCGCGATTCCAAGTCTCCTACTGTGATTTATCGTTATTTTTAACGATTACCTGGCTTGGGAAGTGAATCCTTAGTTTCTTTTAGTACACCGTGTGGAAAAGGTAAATATCGCGTTCGGTGTGACCTTGAGTATTTTGTCGTTATTTCGAACGATTGCTAGACTTGTGAAGTGAATCCTTAGCTTCTTTCGATATACCGCGAGTGGAAAAGGTAAATATCCCGATTCCAGGTCTCCTACTGTGATTTATCGTTATTTTGAACGATTACCTGGCTTAGGAAGTGAATCCTTAGTTTCTTTTATTACAACGTGTGGAAAATGTAGATATCGCGTTTCGGAGTGACATTGAGTGATTGATCGTTATTTCGAACGGTTGCGAGACTTGGGAAGTGAATCCTTAGATTCTTTCGATATACCGCGAGTGGACAAGGTAAATATCGCCATACCGAGTCTCCTATTGTGATTTATTGTAATTTTGAACGATTGCGAGGGCTAGGATTTGAATCCTTAATTTCTTTTAGTACACTGAGTGGAAAAGGTAAATATCACGTTTCGGTGTGACCTTGAGTGTTTTGTCGTTATTTCGAACTATTGCGAGAGTTGGGAAATGAATCCTTAGCTTGTGTCGTTACACCGTGGGTGGAAAATGTAAATATGGCTGCACCGAGTCTCCTACTGTGATTTATCGTTATTTTGAACGATTACGAAGGCGAGGATTTGAATCCTCAGCTTCTTTCGATATACCGCGAGTTGAAAAGGTAAATATCGCGATTCCCAGTCTCCTGCTGTGATTTATCGTTATTTTGAACGATTACCTGGCTTGGGGAGTGAAACCTTAGTTTCTTTTAGTACACCGTGTGGAAAAGGTAAATATCGCGTTCGGAGTGACCTTGAGTGTTTTGTCGTTATTTCGAATGGTTGCGAGGCTTGGGAAGTGAATCCTCAGCTTCTTTCGATATACCGCAAGTGGAAAAGGTAAATAACGCGATTCCCAGTCTCCTGCTGTGATTTATCGTTATTTTGAACGATTACGAAGGCGAGGATTTGAATCCTCAGCTTCTTTCGATATACCGCGAGTGGAAAAGGTAAATATCGCGATTCCAAGTCTCCTACTGTGATTTATCGTTATTTTTAACGATTACCTGGCTTGGGAAGTGAATCCTTAGTTTCTTTTAGTACACCGTGTGGTAAAGGTAAATATCGCGTTCGGTGTGACCTTGAGTATTTTGTCGTTATTTCGAACGATTGCTAGACTTGTGAAGTGAATCCTTAGCTTCTTTCGATATACCGCGAGTGGAAAAGGTAAATATCCCGATTCCAGGTCTCCTACTGTGATTTATCGTTATTTTAAACGATTACCTGGCTTAGGAAGTGAATCCTTAGTTTCTTTTATTACAACGTGTGGAAAATGTAGATATCGCGTTTCGGAGTGACATTGAGTGATTGATCGTTATTTCGAACGGTTGCGAGACTTGGGAAGTGAATCCTTAGATTCTTTCGATATACCGCGAGTGGACAAGGTAAATATCGCCATACCGAGTCTCCTATTGTGATTTATTGTTATTTTGAACGATTGCGAGGGCTAGGATTTGAATCCTTAATTTCTTTTAGTACACCGAGTGGAAAAGGTAAATATCACGTTTCGGTGTGACCTTGAGTGTTTTGTCGTTATTTCGAACTATTGCGAGAGTTGGGAAATGAATCCTTAGCTTGTGTCGTTACACCGTGGGTGGAAAATGTAAATATGGCTACACCGAGTCTCCTACTGTGATTTATCGTTATTTTGAACGATTACGAAGGCGAGGATTTGAATCCTCAGCTTCTTTCGATATACCGCGAGTGGAAAAGGTAAATATCGCGATTCCCAGTCTCCTGCTGTGATTTATCGTTATTTTGAACGATTATCTGGCTTGGGGAGTGAAACCTTAGTTTCTTTTAGTACATCGTGTGGAAAAGGTAAATATCGCGTTCGGAGTGACCTTGAGTGTTTTGTCGTTATTTCGAATGGTTGCGAGGCTTGGGAAGTGAATCCTCAGCTTCTTTCGATATACCGCAAGTGGAAAAGGTAAATAACGCGATTCCCAGTCTCCTGCTGTGATTTATCGTTATTTTGAACGATTACGAAGGCGAGGATTTGAATCCTCAGCTTCATTCGATATACCGCGAGTGGAAAAGGTAAATATCGCGATTCCAAGTCTCCTACTGTGATTTATCGTTATTTTTAACGATTACCTGGCTTGGGAAGTGAATCCTTAGTTTCTTTTAGTACACCGTGTGGAAAAGGTAAATATCGCGTTCGGTGTGACCTTGAGTATTTTGTCGTTATTTCGAACGATTGCTAGACTTGTGAAGTGAATCCTTAGCTTCTTTCGATATACCGCGAGTGGAAAAGGTAAATATCCCGATTCCAGGTCTCCTACTGTGATTTATCGTTATTTTGAACGATTACCTGGCTTAGGAAGTGAATCCTTAGTTTCTTTTATTACAACGTGTGGAAAATGTAGATATCGCGTTTCGGAGTGACATTGAGTGATTGATCGTTATTTCGAACGGTTGCGAGACTTGGGAAGTGAATCCTTAGATTCTTTCGATATACCGCGAGTGGACAAGGTAAATATCGCCATACCGAGTCTCCTATTGTGATTTATTGTAATTTTGAACGATTGCGAGGGCTAGGATTTGAATCCTTAATTTCTTTTAGTACACTGAGTGGAAAAGGTAAATATCACGTTTCGGTGTGACCTTGAGTGTTTTGTCGTTATTTCGAACTATTGCGAGAGTTGGGAAATGAATCCTTAGCTTGTGTCGTTACACCGTGGGTGGAAAATGTAAATATGGCTGCACCGAGTCTCCTACTGTGATTTATCGTTATTTTGAACGATTACGAAGGCGAGGATTTGAATCCTCAGCTTCTTTCGATATACCGCGAGTTGAAAAGGTAAATATCGCGATTCCCAGTCTCCTGCTGTGATTTATCGTTATTTTGAACGATTACCTGGCTTGGGGAGTGAAACCTTAGTTTCTTTTAGTACACCGTGTGGAAAAGGTAAATATCGCGTTCGGAGTGACCTTGAGTGTTTTGTCGTTATTTCGAATGGTTGCGAGGCTTGGGAAGTGAATCCTCAGCTTCTTTCGATATACCGCAAGTGGAAAAGGTAAATAACGCGATTCCCAGTCTCCTGCTGTGATTTATCGTTATTTTGAACGATTACGAAGGCGAGGATTTGAATCCTCAGCTTCTTTCGATATACCGCGAGTGGAAAAGGTAAATATCGCGATTCCAAGTCTCCTACTGTGATTTATCGTTATTTTTAACGATTACCTGGCTTGGGAAGTGAATCCTTAGTTTCTTTTAGTACACCGTGTGGTAAAGGTAAATATCGCGTTCGGTGTGACCTTGAGTATTTTGTCGTTATTTCGAACGATTGCTAGACTTGTGAAGTGAATCCTTAGCTTCTTTCTATATACCGCGAGTGGAAAAGGTAAATATCCCGATTCCAGGTCTCCTACTGTGATTTATCGTTATTTTGAACGATTACCTGGCTTAGGAAGTGAATCCTTAGTTTCTTTTATTACAACGTGTGGAAAATGTAGATATCGCGTTTCGGAGTGACATTGAGTGATTGATCGTTATTTCGAACGGTTGCGAGACTTGGGAAGTGAATCCTTAGATTCTTTCGATATACCGCGAGTGGACAAGGTAAATATCGCCATACCGAGTCTCCTATTGTGATTTATTGTTATTTTGAACGATTGCGAGGGCTAGGATTTGAATCCTTAATTTCTTTT
Source organism: Nomada fucata (assembly GCA_948146005.1). Classification (NCBI taxonomy): domain Eukaryota; kingdom Metazoa; phylum Arthropoda; class Insecta; order Hymenoptera; family Apidae; genus Nomada; species Nomada fucata. Next base: position 27,679,257 of record OX411275.1, read on the forward strand.
AGTACACCGAGTGGAAAAGGTAAATATCACGTTTCGGTGTGACCTTGAGTGTTTTGTCGTTATTTCGAACTATTGCGAGAGTTGGGAAATGAATCCTTAGCTTGTGTCGTTACACCGTGGGTGGAAAATGTAAATATGGCTACACCGAGTCTCCTACTGTGATTTATCGTTATTTTGAACGATTACGAAGGCGAGGGTTTGAATCCTCAGCTTCTTTCGATATACCGCGAGTGGAAAAGGTAAATATCGCGATTCCCAGTCTCCTGCTGTGATTTATCGTTATTTTGAACGATTATCTGGCTTGGGGAGTGAAACCTTAGTTTCTTTTAGTACACCGTGTGGAAAAGGTAAATATCGCGTTCGGAGTGACCTTGAGTGTTTTGTCGTTATTTCGAATGGTTGCGAGGCTTGGGAAGTGAATCCTCAGCTTCTTTCGATATACCGCAAGTGGAAAAGGTAAATAACGCGATTCCCAGTCTCCTGCTGTGATTTATCGTTATTTTGAACGATTACGAAGGCGAGGATTTGAATCCTCAGCTTCATTCGATATACCGCGAGTGGAAAAGGTAAATATCGCGATTCCAAGTCTCCTACTGTGATTTATCGTTATTTTTAACGATTACCTGGCTTGGGAAGTGAATCCTTAGTTTCTTTTAGTACACCGTGTGGAAAAGGTAAATATCGCGTTCGGTGTGACCTTGAGTATTTTGTCGTTATTTCGAACGATTGCTAGACTTGTGAAGTGAATCCTTAGCTTCTTTCGATATACCGCGAGTGGAAAAGGTAAATATCCCGATTCCAGGTCTCCTACTGTGATTTATCGTTATTTTGAACGATTACCTGGCTTAGGAAGTGAATCCTTAGTTTCTTTTATTACAACGTGTGGAAAATGTAGATATCGCGTTTCGGAGTGACATTGAGTGATTGATCGTTATTTCGAACGGTTGCGAGACTTGGGAAGTGAATCCTTAGATTCTTTCGATATACCGCGAGTGGACAAGGTAAATATCGCCATACCGAGTCTCCTATTGTGATTTATTGTAATTTTGAACGATTGCGAGGGCTAGGATTTGAATCCTTAATTTCTTTTAGTACACTGAGTGGAAAAGGTAAATATCACGTTTCGGTGTGACCTTGAGTGTTTTGTCGTTATTTCGAACTATTGCGAGAGTTGGGAAATGAATCCTTAGCTTGTGTCGTTACACCGTGGGTGGAAAATGTAAATATGGCTGCACCGAGTCTCCTACTGTGATTTATCGTTATTTTGAACGATTACGAAGGCGAGGATTTGAATCCTCAGCTTCTTTCGATATACCGCGAGTTGAAAAGGTAAATATCGCGATTCCCAGTCTCCTGCTGTGATTTATCGTTATTTTGAACGATTACCTGGCTTGGGGAGTGAAACCTTAGTTTCTTTTAGTACACCGTGTGGAAAAGGTAAATATCGCGTTCGGAGTGACCTTGAGTGTTTTGCCGTTATTTCGAATGGTTGCGAGGCTTGGGAAGTGAATCCTCAGCTTCTTTCGATATACCGCAAGTGGAAAAGGTAAATAACGCGATTCCCAGTCTCCTGCTGTGATTTATCGTTATTTTGAACGATTACGAAGGCGAGGATTTGAATCCTCAGCTTCATTCGATATACCGCGAGTGGAAAAGGTAAATATCGCGATTCCAAGTCTCCTACTGTGATTTATCGTTATTTTGAACGATTACGAAGGCGAGGATTTGAATCCTCAGCTTCTTTCGATATACCGCGAGTGGAAAAGGTAAATATCCCGATTCCAGGTCTCCTACTGTGATTTATCGTTATTTTGAACGATTACCTGGCTTAGGAAGTGAATCCTTAGTTTCTTTTATTACAACGTGTGGAAAATGTAGATATCGCGTTTCGGAGTGACATTGAGTGATTGATCGTTATTTCGAACGGTTGCGAGACTTGGGAAGTGAATCCTTAGATTCTTTCGATATACCGCGAGTGGACAAGATAAATATCGCCATACCGAGTCTCCTATTGTGATTTATTGTAATTTTGAACGATTGCGAGGGCTAGGATTTGAATCCTTAATTTCTTTTAGTACACTGAGTGGAAAAGGTAAATATCACGTTTCGGTGTGACCTTGAGTGTTTTGTCGTTATTTCGAACTATTGCGAGAGTTGGGAAATGAATCCTTAGCTTGTGTCGTTACACCGTGGGTGGAAAATGTAAATATGGCTACACCGAGTCTCCTACTGTGATTTATCGTTATTTTGAACGATTACGAAGGCGAGGATTTGAATCCTCAGCTTCTTTCGATATACCGCGAGTTGAAAAGGTAAATATCGCGATTCCCAGTCTCCTGCTGTGATTTATCGTTATTTTGAACGATTACCTGGCTTGGGGAGTGAAACCTTAGTTTCTTTTAGTACACCGTGTGGAAAAGGTAAATATCGCGTTCGGAGTGACCTTGAGTGTTTTGTCGTTATTTCGAATGGTTGCGAGGCTTGGGAAGTGAATCCTCAGCTTCTTTCGATATACCGCAAGTGGAAAAGGTAAATAACGCGATTCCCAGTCTCCTGCTGTGATTTATCGTTATTTTGAACGATTACGAAGGCGAGGATTTGAATCCTCAGCTTCTTTCGATATACCGCGAGTGGAAAAGGTAAATATCGCGATTCCAAGTCTCCTACTGTGATTTATCGTTATTTTTAACGATTACCTGGCTTGGGAAGTGAATCCTTAGTTTCTTTTAGTACACCGTGTGGTAAAGGTAAATATCGCGTTCGGTGTGACCTTGAGTATTTTGTCGTTATTTCGAACGATTGCCAGACTTGTGAAGTGAATCCTTAGCTTCTTTCGATATACCGCGAGTGGAAAAGGTAAATATCCCGATTCCAGGTCTCCTACTGTGATTTATCGTTATTTTGAACGATTACCTGGCTTAGGAAGTGAATCCTTAGTTTCTTCTATTACAACGTGTGGAAAATGTAGATATCGCGTTTCGGAGTGACATTGAGTGATTGATCGTTATTTCGAACGGTTGCGAGACTTGGGAAGTGAATCCTTAGATTCTTTCGATATACCGCGAGTGGACAAGGTAAATATCGCCATACCGAGTCTCCTATTGTGATTTATTGTAATTTTGAACGATTGCGAGGGCTAGGATTTGAATCCTTAATTTCTTTTAGTACACTGAGTGGAAAAGGTAAATATCACGTTTCGGTGTGACCTTGAGTGTTTTGTCGTTATTTCGAACTATTGCGAGAGTTGGGAAATGAATCCTTAGCTTGTGTCGTTACACCGTGGGTGGAAAATGTAAATATGGCTGCACCGAGTCTCCTACTGTGATTTATCGTTATTTTGAACGATTACGAAGGCGAGGATTTGAATCCTCAGCTTCTTTCGATATACCGCGAGTTGAAAAGGTAAATATCGCGATTCCCAGTCTCCTGCTGTGATTTATCGTTATTTTGAACGATTACCTGGCTTGGGGAGTGAAACCTTAGTTTCTTTTAGTACACCGTGTGGAAAAGGTAAATATCGCGTTCGGAGTGACCTTGAGTGTTTTGTCGTTATTTCGAATGGTTGCGAGGCTTGGGAAGTGAATCCTCAGCTTCTTTCGATATACCGCAAGTGGAAAAGGTAAATAACGCGATTCCCAGTCTCCTGCTGTGATTTATCGTTATTTTGAACGATTACGAAGGCGAGGATTTGAATCCTCAGCTTCTTTCGATATACCGCGAGTGGAAAAGGTAAATATCGCGATTCCAAGTCTCCTACTGTGATTTATCGTTATTTTTAACGATTACCTGGCTTGGGAAGTGAATCCTTAGTTTCTTTTAGTACACCGTGTGGTAAAGGTAAATATCGCGTTCGGTGTGACCTTGAGTATTTTGTCGTTATTTCGAACGATTGCTAGACTTGTGAAGTGAATCCTTAGCTTCTTTCTATATACCGCGAGTGGAAAAGGTAAATATCCCGATTCCAGGTCTCCTACTGTGATTTATCGTTATTTTGAACGATTACCTGGCTTAGGAAGTGAATCCTTAGTTTCTTTTATTACAACGTGTGGAAAATGTAGATATCGCGTTTCGGAGTGACATTGAGTGATTGATCGTTATTTCGAACGGTTGCGAGACTTGGGAAGTGAATCCTTAGATTCTTTCGATATACCGCGAGTGGACAAGGTAAATATCGCCATACCGAGTCTCCTATTGTGATTTATTGTTATTTTGAACGATTGCGAGGGCTAGGATTTGAATCCTTAATTTCTTTTAGTACACCGAGTGGAAAAGGTAAATATCACGTTTCGGTGTGACCTTGAGTGTTTTGTCGTTATTTCGAACTATTGCGAGAGTTGGGAAATGAATCCTTAGCTTGTGTCGTTACACCGTGGGTGGAAAATGTAAATATGGCTACACCGAGTCTCCTACTGTGATTTATCGTTATTTTGAACGATTACGAAGGCGAGGATTTGAATCCTCAGCTTCTTTCGATATACCGCGAGTGGAAAAGGTAAATATCGCGATTCCCAGTCTCCTGCTGTGATTTATCGTTATTTTGAACGATTATCTGGCTTGGGGAGTGAAACCTTAGTTTCTTTTAGTACATCGTGTGGAAAAGGTAAATATCGCGTTCGGAGTGACCTTGAGTGTTTTGTCGTTATTTCGAATGGTTGCGAGGCTTGGGAAGTGAATCCTCAGCTTCTTTCGATATACCGCAAGTGGAAAAGGTAAATAACGCGATTCCCAGTCTCCTGCTGTGATTTATCGTTATTTTGAACGATTACGAAGGCGAGGATTTGAATCCTCAGCTTCATTCGATATACCGCGAGTGGAAAAGGTAAATATCGCGATTCCAAGTCTCCTACTGTGATTTATCGTTATTTTTAACGATTACCTGGCTTGGGAAGTGAATCCTTAGTTTCTTTTAGTACACCGTGTGGAAAAGGTAAATATCGCGTTCGGTGTGACCTTGAGTATTTTGTCGTTATTTCGAACGATTGCTAGACTTGTGAAGTGAATCCTTAGCTTCTTTCGATATACCGCGAGTGGAAAAGGTAAATATCCCGATTCCAGGTCTCCTACTGTGATTTATCGTTATTTTGAACGATTACCTGGCTTAGGAAGTGAATCCTTAGTTTCTTTTATTACAACGTGTGGAAAATGTAGATATCGCGTTTCGGAGTGACATTGAGTGATTGATCGTTATTTCGAACGGTTGCGAGACTTGGGAAGTGAATCCTTAGATTCTTTCGATATACCGCGAGTGGACAAGGTAAATATCGCCATACCGAGTCTCCTATTGTGATTTATTGTAATTTTGAACGATTGCGAGGGCTAGGATTTGAATCCTTAATTTCTTTTAGTACACTGAGTGGAAAAGGTAAATATCACGTTTCGGTGTGACCTTGAGTGTTTTGTCGTTATTTCGAACTATTGCGAGAGTTGGGAAATGAATCCTTAGCTTGTGTCGTTACACCGTGGGTGGAAAATGTAAATATGGCTGCACCGAGTCTCCTACTGTGATTTATCGTTATTTTGAACGATTACGAAGGCGAGGATTTGAATCCTCAGCTTCTTTCGATATACCGCGAGTTGAAAAGGTAAATATCGCGATTCCCAGTCTCCTGCTGTGATTTATCGTTATTTTGAACGATTACCTGGCTTGGGGAGTGAAACCTTAGTTTCTTTTAGTACACCGTGTGGAAAAGGTAAATATCGCGTTCGGAGTGACCTTGAGTGTTTTGTCGTTATTTCGAATGGTTGCGAGGCTTGGGAAGTGAATCCTCAGCTTCTTTCGATATACCGCAAGTGGAAAAGGTAAATAACGCGATTCCCAGTCTCCTGCTGTGATTTATCGTTATTTTGAACGATTACGAAGGCGAGGATTTGAATCCTCAGCTTCTTTCGATATACCGCGAGTGGAAAAGGTAAATATCGCGATTCCAAGTCTCCTACTGTGATTTATCGTTATTTTTAACGATTACCTGGCTTGGGAAGTGAATCCTTAGTTTCTTTTAGTACACCGTGTGGTAAAGGTAAATATCGCGTTCGGTGTGACCTTGAGTATTTTGTCGTTATTTCGAACGATTGCTAGACTTGTGAAGTGAATCCTTAGCTTCTTTCGATATACCGCGAGTGGAAAAGGTAAATATCCCGATTCCAGGTCTCCTACTGTGATTTATCGTTATTTTAAACGATTACCTGGCTTAGGAAGTGAATCCTTAGTTTCTTTTATTACAACGTGTGGAAAATGTAGATATCGCGTTTCGGAGTGACATTGAGTGATTGATCGTTATTTCGAACGGTTGCGAGACTTGGGAAGTGAATCCTTAGATTCTTTCGATATACCGCGAGTGGACAAGGTAAATATCGCCATACCGAGTCTCCTATTGTGATTTATTGTTATTTTGAACGATTGCGAGGGCTAGGATTTGAATCCTTAATTTCTTTTAGTACACCGAGTGGAAAAGGTAAATATCACGTTTCGGTGTGACCTTGAGTGTTTTGTCGTTATTTCGAACTATTGCGAGAGTTGGGAAATGAATCCTTAGCTTGTGTCGTTACACCGTGGGTGGAAAATGTAAATATGGCTACACCGAGTCTCCTACTGTGATTTATCGTTATTTTGAACGATTACGAAGGCGAGGATTTGAATCCTCAGCTTCTTTCGATATACCGCGAGTGGAAAAGGTAAATATCGCGATTCCCAGTCTCCTGCTGTGATTTATCGTTATTTTGAACGATTATCTGGCTTGGGGAGTGAAACCTTAGTTTCTTTTAGTACATCGTGTGGAAAAGGTAAATATCGCGTTCGGAGTGACCTTGAGTGTTTTGTCGTTATTTCGAATGGTTGCGAGGCTTGGGAAGTGAATCCTCAGCTTCTTTCGATATACCGCAAGTGGAAAAGGTAAATAACGCGATTCCCAGTCTCCTGCTGTGATTTATCGTTATTTTGAACGATTACGAAGGCGAGGATTTGAATCCTCAGCTTCTTTCGATATACCGCGAGTGGAAAAGGTAAATATCGCGATTCCAAGTCTCCTACTGTGATTTATCGTTATTTTTAACGATTACCTGGCTTGGGAAGTGAATCCTTAGTTTCTTTTAGTACACCGTGTGGTAAAGGTAAATATCGCGTTCGGTGTGACCTTGAGTATTTTGTCGTTATTTCGAACGATTGCTAGACTTGTGAAGTGAATCCTTAGCTTCTTTCGATATACCGCGAGTGGAAAAGGTAAATATCCCGATTCCAGGTCTCCTACTGTGATTTATCGTTATTTTAAACGATTACCTGGCTTAGGAAGTGAATCCTTAGTTTCTTTTATTACAACGTGTGGAAAATGTAGATATCGCGTTTCGGAGTGACATTGAGTGATTGATCGTTATTTCGAACGGTTGCGAGACTTGGGAAGTGAATCCTTAGATTCTTTCGATATACCGCGAGTGGACAAGGTAAATATCGCCATACCGAGTCTCCTATTGTGATTTATTGTTATTTTGAACGATTGCGAGGGCTAGGATTTGAATCCTTAATTTCTTTTAGTACACCGAGTGGAAAAGGTAAATATCACGTTTCGGTGTGACCTTGAGTGTTTTGTCGTTATTTCGAACTATTGCGAGAGTTGGGAAATGAATCCTTAGCTTGTGTCGTTACACCGTGGGTGGAAAATGTAAATATGGCTACACCGAGTCTCCTACTGTGATTTATCGTTATTTTGAACGATTACGAAGGCGAGGATTTGAATCCTCAGCTTCTTTCGATATACCGCGAGTGGAAAAGGTAAATATCGCGATTCCCAGTCTCCTGCTGTGATTTATCGTTATTTTGAACGATTATCTGGCTTGGGGAGTGAAACCTTAGTTTCTTTTAGTACACCGTGTGGAAAAGGTAAATATCGCGTTCGGAGTGACCTTGAGTGTTTTGTCGTTATTTCGAATGGTTGCGAGGCTTGGGAAGTGAATCCTCAGCTTCTTTCGATATACCGCAAGTGGAAAAGGTAAATAACGCGATTCCCAGTCTCCTGCTGTGATTTATCGTTATTTTGAACGATTACGAAGGCGAGGATTTGAATCCTCAGCTTCATTCGATATACCGCGAGTGGAAAAGGTAAATATCGCGATTCCAAGTCTCCTACTGTGATTTATCGTTATTTTTAACGATTACCTGGCTTGGGAAGTGAATCCTTAGTTTCTTTTAGTACACCGTGTGGAAAAGGTAAATATCGCGTTCGGTGTGACCTTGAGTATTTTGTCGTTATTTCGAACGATTGCTAGACTTGTGAAGTGAATCCTTAGCTTCTTTCGATATACCGCGAGTGGAAAAGGTAAATATCCCGATTCCAGGTCTCCTACTGTGATTTATCGTTATTTTGAACGATTACCTGGCTTAGGAAGTGAATCCTTAGTTTCTTTTATTACAACGTGTGGAAAATGTAGATATCGCGTTTCGGAGTGACATTGAGTGATTGATCGTTATTTCGAACGGTTGCGAGACTTGGGAAGTGAATCCTTAGATTCTTTCGATATACCGCGAGTGGACAAGGTAAATATCGCCATACCGAGTCTCCTATTGTGATTTATTGTAATTTTGAACGATTGCGAGGGCTAGGATTTGAATCCTTAATTTCTTTTAGTACACTGAGTGGAAAAGGTAAATATCACGTTTCGGTGTGACCTTGAGTGTTTTGTCGTTATTTCGAACTATTGCGAGAGTTGGGAAATGAATCCTTAGCTTGTGTCGTTACACCGTGGGTGGAAAATGTAAATATGGCTGCACCGAGTCTCCTACTGTGATTTATCGTTATTTTGAACGATTACGAAGGCGAGGATTTGAATCCTCAGCTTCTTTCGATATACCGCGAGTTGAAAAGGTAAATATCGCGATTCCCAGTCTCCTGCTGTGATTTATCGTTATTTTGAACGATTACCTGGCTTGGGGAGTGAAACCTTAGTTTCTTTTAGTACACCGTGTGGAAAAGGTAAATATCGCGTTCGGAGTGACCTTGAGTGTTTTGTCGTTATTTCGAATGGTTGCGAGGCTTGGGAAGTGAATCCTCAGCTTCTTTCGATATACCGCAAGTGGAAAAGGTAAATAACGCGATTCCCAGTCTCCTGCTGTGATTTATCGTTATTTTGAACGATTACGAAGGCGAGGATTTGAATCCTCAGCTTCATTCGATATACCGCGAGTGGAAAAGGTAAATATCGCGATTCCAAGTCTCCTACTGTGATTTATCGTTATTTTTAACGATTACCTGGCTTGGGAAGTGAATCCTTAGTTTCTTTTAGTACACCGTGTGGAAAAGGTAAATATCGCGTTCGGTGTGACCTTGAGTATTTTGTCGTTATTTCGAACGATTGCCAGACTTGTGAAGTGAATCCTTAGCTTCTTTCGATATACCGCGAGTGGAAAAGGTAAATATCCCGATTCCAGGTCTCCTACTGTGATTTATCGTTATTTTGAACGATTACCTGGCTTAGGAAGTGAATCCTTAGTTTCTTTTATTACAACGTGTGGAAAATGTAGATATCGCGTTTCGGAGTGACATTGAGTGATTGATCGTTATTTCGAACGGTTGCGAGACTTGGGAAGTGAATCCTTAGATTCTTTCGATATACCGCGAGTGGACAAGATAAATATCGCCATACCGAGTCTCCTATTGTGATTTATTGTAATTTTGAACGATTGCGAGGGCTAGGATTTGAATCCTTAATTTCTTTTAGTACACTGAGTGGAAAAGGTAAATATCACGTTTCGGTGTGACCTTGAGTGTTTTGTCGTTATTTCGAACTATTGCGAGAGTTGGGAAATGAATCCTTAGCTTGTGTCGTTACACCGTGGGTGGAAAATGTAAATATGGCTACACCGAGTCTCCTACTGTGATTTATCGTTATTTTGAACGATTACGAAGGCGAGGATTTGAATCCTCAGCTTCTTTCGATATACCGCGAGTTGAAAAGGTAAATATCGCGATTCCCAGTCTCCTGCTGTGATTTATCGTTATTTTGAACGATTACCTGGCTTGGGGAGTGAAACCTTAGTTTCTTTTAGTACACCGTGTGGAAAAGGTAAATATCGCGTTCGGAGTGACCTTGAGTGTTTTGTCGTTATTTCGAATGGTTGCGAGGCTTGGGAAGTGAATCCTCAGCTTCTTTCGATATACCGCAAGTGGAAAAGGTAAATAACGCGATTCCCAGTCTCCTGCTGTGATTTATCGTTATTTTGAACGATTACGAAGGCGAGGATTTGAATCCTCAGCTTCTTTCGATATACCGCGAGTGGAAAAGGTAAATATCGCGATTCCAAGTCTCCTACTGTGATTTATCGTTATTTTTAACGATTACCTGGCTTGGGAAGTGAATCCTTAGTTTCTTTTAGTACACCGTGTGGTAAAGGTAAATATCGCGTTCGGTGTGACCTTGAGTATTTTGTCGTTATTTCGAACGATTGCCAGACTTGTGAAGTGAATCCTTAGCTTCTTTCGATATACCGCGAGTGGAAAAGGTAAATATCCCGATTCCAGGTCTCCTACTGTGATTTATCGTTATTTTGAACGATTACCTGGCTTAGGAAGTGAATCCTTAGTTTCTTCTATTACAACGTGTGGAAAATGTAGATATCGCGTTTCGGAGTGACATTGAGTGATTGATCGTTATTTCGAACGGTTGCGAGACTTGGGAAGTGAATCCTTAGATTCTTTCGATATACCGCGAGTGGACAAGGTAAATATCGCCATACCGAGTCTCCTATTGTGATTTATTGTTATTTTGAACGATTGCGAGGGCTAGGATTTGAATCCTTAATTTCTTTTAGTACACCGAGTGGAAAAGGTAAATATCACGTTTCGGTGTGACCTTGAGTGTTTTGTCGTTATTTCGAACTATTGCGAGAGTTGGGAAATGAATCCTTAGCTTGTGTCGTTACACCGTGGGTGGAAAATGTAAATATGGCTACACCGAGTCTCCTACTGTGATTTATCGTTATTTTGAACGATTACGAAGGCGAGGATTTGAATCCTCAGCTTCATTCGATATACCGCGAGTGGAAAAGGTAAATATCGCGATTCCAAGTCTCCTACTGTGATTTATCGTTATTTTTAACGATTACCTGGCTTGGGAAGTGAATCCTTAGTTTCTTTTAGTACACCGTGTGGAAAAGGTAAATATCGCGTTCGGTGTGACCTTGAGTATTTTGTCGTTATTTCGAACGATTGCTAGACTTGTGAAGTGAATCCTTAGCTTCTTTCGATATACCGCGAGTGGAAAAGGTAAATATCCCGATTCCAGGTCTCCTACTGTGATTTATCGTTATTTTGAACGATTACCTGGCTTAGGAAGTGAATCCTTAGTTTCTTTTATTACAACGTGTGGAAAATGTAGATATCGCGTTTCGGAGTGACATTGAGTGATTGATCGTTATTTCGAACGGTTGCGAGACTTGGGAAGTGAATCCTTAGATTATTTCGATATACCGCGAGTGGACAAGGTAAATATCGCCATACCGAGTCTCCTATTGTGATTTATTGTTATTTTGAACGATTGCGAGGGCTAGGATTTGAATCCTTAATTTCTTTTAGTACACCGAGTGGAAAAGGTAAATATCACGTTTCGGTGTGACCTTGAGTGTTTTGTCGTTATTTCGAACTATTGCGAGAGTTGGGAAATGAATCCTTAGCTTGTGTCGTTACACCGTGGGTGGAAAATGTAAATATGGCTACACCGAGTCTCCTACTGTGATTTATCGTTATTTTGAACGATTACGAAGGCGAGGATTTGAATCCTCAGCTTCTTTCGATATACCGCGAGTGGAAAAGGTAAATATCGCGATTCCCAGTCTCCTGCTGTGATTTATCGTTATTTTGAACGATTATCTGGCTTGGGGAGTGAAACCTTAGTTTCTTTTAGTACACCGTGTGGAAAAGGTAAATATCGCGTTCGGAGTGACCTTGAGTGTTTTGTCGTTATTTCGAATGGTTGCGAGGCTTGGGAAGTGAATCCTCAGCTTCTTTCGATATACCGCAAGTGGAAAAGGTAAATAACGCGATTCCCAGTCTCCTGCTGTGATTTATCGTTATTTTGAACGATTACGAAGGCGAGGATTTGAATCCTCAGCTTCATTCGATATACCGCGAGTGGAAAAGGTAAATATCGCGATTCCAAGTCTCCTACTGTGATTTATCGTTATTTTTAACGATTACCTGGCTTGGGAAGTGAATCCTTAGTTTCTTTTAGTACACCGTGTGGAAAAGGTAAATATCGCGTTCGGTGTGACCTTGAGTATTTTGTCGTTATTTCGAACGATTGCTAGACTTGTGAAGTGAATCCTTAGCTTCTTTCGATATACCGCGAGTGGAAAAGGTAAATATCCCGATTCCAGGTCTCCTACTGTGATTTATCGTTATTTTGAACGATTACCTGGCTTAGGAAGTGAATCCTTAGTTTCTTTTATTACAACGTGTGGAAAATGTAGATATCGCGTTTCGGAGTGACATTGAGTGATTGATCGTTATTTCGAACGGTTGCGAGACTTGGGAAGTGAATCCTTAGATTCTTTCGATATACCGCGAGTGGACAAGGTAAATATCGCCATACCGAGTCTCCTATTGTGATTTATTGTAATTTTGAACGATTGCGAGGGCTAGGATTTGAATCCTTAATTTCTTTTAGTACACTGAGTGGAAAAGGTAAATATCACGTTTCGGTGTGACCTTGAGTGTTTTGTCGTTATTTCGAACTATTGCGAGAGTTGGGAAATGAATCCTTAGCTTGTGTCGTTACACCGTGGGTGGAAAATGTAAATATGGCTGCACCGAGTCTCCTACTGTGATTTATCGTTATTTTGAACGATTACGAAGGCGAGGATTTGAATCCTCAGCTTCTTTCGATATACCGCGAGTTGAAAAGGTAAATATCGCGATTCCCAGTCTCCTGCTGTGATTTATCGTTATTTTGAACGATTACCTGGCTTGGGGAGTGAAACCTTAGTTTCTTTTAGTACACCGTGTGGAAAAGGTAAATATCGCGTTCGGAGTGACCTTGAGTGTTTTGCCGTTATTTCGAATGGTTGCGAGGCTTGGGAAGTGAATCCTCAGCTTCTTTCGATATACCGCAAGTGGAAAAGGTAAATAACGCGATTCCCAGTCTCCTGCTGTGATTTATCGTTATTTTGAACGATTACGAAGGCGAGGATTTGAATCCTCAGCTTCATTCGATATACCGCGAGTGGAAAAGGTAAATATCGCGATTCCAAGTCTCCTACTGTGATTTATCGTTATTTTTAACGATTACCTGGCTTGGGAAGTGAATCCTTAGTTTCTTTTAGTACACCGTGTGGAAAAGGTAAATATCGCGTTCGGTGTGACCTTGAGTATTTTGTCGTTATTTCGAACGATTGCTAGACTTGTGAAGTGAATCCTTAGCTTCTTTCGATATACCGCGAGTGGAAAAGGTAAATATCCCGATTCCAGGTCTCCTACTGTGATTTATCGTTATTTTGAACGATTACCTGGCTTAGGAAGTGAATCCTTAGTTTCTTTTATTACAACGTGTGGAAAATGTAGATATCGCGTTTCGGAGTGACATTGAGTGATTGATCGTTATTTCGAACGGTTGCGAGACTTGGGAAGTGAATCCTTAGATTCTTTCGATATACCGCGAGTGGACAAGGTAAATATCGCCATACCGAGTCTCCTATTGTGATTTATTGTAATTTTGAACGATTGCGAGGGCTAGGATTTGAATCCTTAATTTCTTTTAGTACACTGAGTGGAAAAGGTAAATATCACGTTTCGGTGTGACCTTGAGTGTTTTGTCGTTATTTCGAACTATTGCGAGAGTTGGGAAATGAATCCTTAGCTTGTGTCGTTACACCGTGGGTGGAAAATGTAAATATGGCTGCACCGAGTCTCCTACTGTGATTTATCGTTATTTTGAACGATTACGAAGGCGAGGATTTGAATCCTCAGCTTCTTTCGATATACCGCGAGTTGAAAAGGTAAATATCGCGATTCCCAGTCTCCTGCTGTGATTTATCGTTATTTTGAACGATTACCTGGCTTGGGGAGTGAAACCTTAGTTTCTTTTAGTACACCGTGTGGAAAAGGTAAATATCGCGTTCGGAGTGACCTTGAGTGTTTTGTCGTTATTTCGAATGGTTGCGAGGCTTGGGAAGTGAATCCTCAGCTTCTTTCGATATACCGCAAGTGGAAAAGGTAAATAACGCGATTCCCAGTCTCCTGCTGTGATTTATCGTTATTTTGAACGATTACGAAGGCGAGGATTTGAATCCTCAGCTTCATTCGATATACCGCGAGTGGAAAAGGTAAATATCGCGATTCCAAGTCTCCTACTGTGATTTATCGTTATTTTTAACGATTACCTGGCTTGGGAAGTGAATCCTTAGTTTCTTTTAGTACACCGTGTGGAAAAGGTAAATATCGCGTTCGGTGTGACCTTGAGTATTTTGTCGTTATTTCGAACGATTGCCAGACTTGTGAAGTGAATCCTTAGCTTCTTTCGATATACCGCGAGTGGAAAAGGTAAATATCCCGATTCCAGGTCTCCTACTGTGATTTATCGTTATTTTGAACGATTACCTGGCTTAGGAAGTGAATCCTTAGTTTCTTTTATTACAACGTGTGGAAAATGTAGATATCGCGTTTCGGAGTGACATTGAGTGATTGATCGTTATTTCGAACGGTTGCGAGACTTGGGAAGTGAATCCTTAGATTCTTTCGATATACCGCGAGTGGACAAGATAAATATCGCCATACCGAGTCTCCTATTGTGATTTATTGTAATTTTGAACGATTGCGAGGGCTAGGATTTGAATCCTTAATTTCTTTTAGTACACTGAGTGGAAAAGGTAAATATCACGTTTCGGTGTGACCTTGAGTGTTTTGTCGTTATTTCGAACTATTGCGAGAGTTGGGAAATGAATCCTTAGCTTGTGTCGTTACACCGTGGGTGGAAAATGTAAATATGGCTACACCGAGTCTCCTACTGTGATTTATCGTTATTTTGAACGATTACGAAGGCGAGGATTTGAATCCTCAGCTTCTTTCGATATACCGCGAGTTGAAAAGGTAAATATCGCGATTCCCAGTCTCCTGCTGTGATTTATCGTTATTTTGAACGATTACCTGGCTTGGGGAGTGAAACCTTAGTTTCTTTTAGTACACCGTGTGGAAAAGGTAAATATCGCGTTCGGAGTGACCTTGAGTGTTTTGTCGTTATTTCGAATGGTTGCGAGGCTTGGGAAGTGAATCCTCAGCTTCTTTCGATATACCGCAAGTGGAAAAGGTAAATAACGCGATTCCCAGTCTCCTGCTGTGATTTATCGTTATTTTGAACGATTACGAAGGCGAGGATTTGAATCCTCAGCTTCTTTCGATATACCGCGAGTGGAAAAGGTAAATATCGCGATTCCAAGTCTCCTACTGTGATTTATCGTTATTTTTAACGATTACCTGGCTTGGGAAGTGAATCCTTAGTTTCTTTTAGTACACCGTGTGGTAAAGGTAAATATCGCGTTCGGTGTGACCTTGAGTATTTTGTCGTTATTTCGAACGATTGCCAGACTTGTGAAGTGAATCCTTAGCTTCTTTCGATATACCGCGAGTGGAAAAGGTAAATATCCCGATTCCAGGTCTCCTACTGTGATTTATCGTTATTTTGAACGATTACCTGGCTTAGGAAGTGAATCCTTAGTTTCTTCTATTACAACGTGTGGAAAATGTAGATATCGCGTTTCGGAGTGACATTGAGTGATTGATCGTTATTTCGAACGGTTGCGAGACTTGGGAAGTGAATCCTTAGATTCTTTCGATATACCGCGAGTGGACAAGGTAAATATCGCCATACCGAGTCTCCTATTGTGATTTATTGTTATTTTGAACGATTGCGAGGGCTAGGATTTGAATCCTTAATTTCTTTTAGTACACCGAGTGGAAAAGGTAAATATCACGTTTCGGTGTGACCTTGAGTGTTTTGTCGTTATTTCGAACTATTGCGAGAGTTGGGAAATGAATCCTTAGCTTGTGTCGTTACACCGTGGGTGGAAAATGTAAATATGGCTACACCGAGTCTCCTACTGTGATTTATCGTTATTTTGAACGATTACGAAGGCGAGGATTTGAATCCTCAGCTTCATTCGATATACCGCGAGTGGAAAAGGTAAATATCGCGATTCCAAGTCTCCTACTGTGATTTATCGTTATTTTTAACGATTACCTGGCTTGGGAAGTGAATCCTTAGTTTCTTTTAGTACACCGTGTGGAAAAGGTAAATATCGCGTTCGGTGTGACCTTGAGTATTTTGTCGTTATTTCGAACGATTGCTAGACTTGTGAAGTGAATCCTTAGCTTCTTTCGATATACCGCGAGTGGAAAAGGTAAATATCCCGATTCCAGGTCTCCTACTGTGATTTATCGTTATTTTGAACGATTACCTGGCTTAGGAAGTGAATCCTTAGTTTCTTTTATTACAACGTGTGGAAAATGTAGATATCGCGTTTCGGAGTGACATTGAGTGATTGATCGTTATTTCGAACGGTTGCGAGACTTGGGAAGTGAATCCTTAGATTATTTCGATATACCGCGAGTGGACAAGGTAAATATCGCCATACCGAGTCTCCTATTGTGATTTATTGTAATTTTGAACGATTGCGAGGGCTAGGATTTGAATCCTTAATTTCTTTTAGTACACTGAGTGGAAAAGGTAAATATCACGTTTCGGTGTGACCTTGAGTGTTTTGTCGTTATTTCGAACTATTGCGAGAGTTGGGAAATGAATCCTTAGCTTGTGTCGTTACACCGTAGGTGGAAAATGTAAATATGGCTACACCGAGTCTCCTACTGTGATTTATCGTTATTTTGAACGATTACGAAGGCGAGGATTTGAATCCTCAGCTTCTTTCGATATACCGCGAGTTGAAAAGGTAAATATCGCGATTCCCAGTCTCCTGCTGTGATTTATCGTTATTTTGAACGATTACCTGGCTTGGGGAGTGAAACCTTAGTTTCTTTTAGTACACCGTGTGGAAAAGGTAAATATCGCGTTCGGAGTGACCTTGAGTGTTTTGTCGTTATTTCGAATGGTTGCGAGGCTTGGGAAGTGAATCCTCAGCTTCTTTCGATATACCGCAAGTGGAAAAGGTAAATAACGCGATTCCCAGTCTCCTGCTGTGATTTATCGTTATTTTGAACGATTACGAAGGCGAGGATTTGAATCCTCAGCTTCTTTCGATATACCGCGAGTGGAAAAGGTAAATATCGCGATTCCAAGTCTCCTACTGTGATTTATCGTTATTTTTAACGATTACCTGGCTTGGGAAGTGAATCCTTAGTTTCTTTTAGTACACCGTGTGGTAAAGGTAAATATCGCGTTCGGTGTGACCTTGAGTATTTTGTCGTTATTTCGAACGATTGCTAGACTTGTGAAGTGAATCCTTAGCTTCTTTCGATATACCGCGAGTGGAAAAGGTAAATATCCCGATTCCAGGTCTCCTACTGTGATTTATCGTTATTTTGAACGATTACCTGGCTTAGGAAGTGAATCCTTAGTTTCTTCTATTACAACGTGTGGAAAATGTAGATATCGCGTTTCGGAGTGACATTGAGTGATTGATCGTTATTTCGAACGGTTGCGAGACTTGGGAAGTGAATCCTTAGATTCTTTCGATATACCGCGAGTGGACAAGGTAAATATCGCCATACCGAGTCTCCTATTGTGATTTATTGTTATTTTGAACGATTGCGAGGGCTAGGATTTGAATCCTTAATTTCTTTTAGTACACCGAGTGGAAAAGGTAAATATCACGTTTCGGTGTGACCTTGAGTGTTTTGTCGTTATTTCGAAATATTGCGAGAGTTGGGAAATGAATCCTTAGCTTGTGTCGTTACACCGTGGGTGGAAAATGTAAATATGGCTACACCGAGTCTCCTACTGTGATTTATCGTTATTTTGAACGATTACGAAGGCGAGGATTTGAATCCTCAGCTTCTTTCGATATACCGCGAGTGGAAAAGGTAAATATCGCGATTCCCAGTCTCCTGCTGTGATTTATCGTTATTTTGAACGATTACCTGGCTTGGGGAGTGAAACCTTAGTTTCTTTTAGTACACCGTGTGGAAAAGGTAAATATCGCGTTCGGAGTGACCTTGAGTGTTTTGTCGTTATTTCGAATGGTTGCGAGGCTTGGGAAGTGAATCCTCAGCTTCTTTCGATATACCGCGAGTGGAAAAGGTAAATAACGCGATTCCCAGTCTCCTGCTGTGATTTATCGTTATTTTGAACGATTACGAAGGCGAGGATTTGAATCCTCAGCTTCTTTCGATATACCGCGAGTGGAAAAGGTAAATATCGCGATTCCCAGTCTCCTGCTGTGATTTATCGTTATTTTGAACGATTATCTGGCTTGGGGAGTGAAACCTTAGTTTCTTTTAGTACACCGTGTGGAAAAGGTAAATATCGCGTTCGGAGTGACCTTGAGTGTTTTGTCGTTATTTCGAATGGTTGCGAGGCTTGGGAAGTGAATCCTCAGCTTCTTTCGATATACCGCAAGTGGAAAAGGTAAATAACGCGATTCCCAGTCTCCTGCTGTGATTTATCGTTATTTTGAACGATTACGAAGGCGAGGATTTGAATCCTCAGCTTCATTCGATATACCACGAGTGGAAAAGGTAAATATCGCGATTCCAAGTCTCCTACTGTGATTTATCGTTATTTTTAACGATTACCTGGCTTGGGAAGTGAATCCTTAGTTTCTTTTAGTACACCGTGTGGAAAAGGTAAATATCGCGTTCGGAGTGACCTTGAGTGTTTTGTCGTTATTTCGAATGGTTGCGAGGCTTGGGAAGTGAATCCTCAGCTTCTTTCGATATACCGCGAGTGGAAAAGGTAAATAACGCGATTCCCAGTCTCCTGCTGTGATTTATCGTTATTTTGATCGATTACCTGGCTTGGGGAGTGAAACCTTAGTTTCTTTTAGTACACCGTGTGGAAAAGGTAAATATCGCGCTCGGAGTGCCCTTGAGTGTTTTGTCGTTATTTCGAACGATCGCTAGGCTTGTGAAGTGAATCCTTAGCTTCTTTCGATATACCGCGAGTGGAAAAGGTAAATAACGCGATTCCCAGTCTCCTGCTGTGATTTATCGTTATTTTGAACGATTACGAAGGCGAGGATTTGAATCCTCAGCTTCTTTCGATATACCGCGAGTGGAAAAGGTAAATATCGCGATTCCAAGTCTCCTACTGTGATTTATCGTTATTTTTAACGATTACCTGGCTTGGGGAGTGAAACCTTAGTTTCTTTTAGTACACCGTGTGGAAAAGGTAAATATCGCGATTCCAAGTCTCCTACTGTGATTTATCGTTATTTTTAACGATTACCTGGCTTGGGAAGTGAATCCTTAGTTTCTTTTAGTACACCGTGTGGAAAAGGTAAATATCGCGTTCGGAGTGACCTTGAGTGTTTTGTCGTTATTTCGAACGATCGCTAGGCTTGTGAAGTGAATCCTTAGCTTCTTTCGATATACCGCAAGTGGAAAAGGTAAATAACGCGATTCCCAGTCTCCTGCTGTGATTTATCGTTATTTTGAACGATTACGAAGGCGAGGATTTGAATCCTCAGCTTCTTTCGATATACCGCGAGTGGAAAAGGTAAATATCGCGATTCCAAGTCTCCTACTGTGATTTATCGTTATTTTTAACGATTACCTGGCTTGGGAAGTGAATCCTTAGTTTCTTTTAGTACACCGTGTGGTAAAGGTAAATATCGCGTTCGGAGTGACCTTGAGTGTTTTGTCGTTATTTCGAACGATTGCTAGACTTGTGAAGTGAATCCTTAGCTTCTTTCGATATACCGCGAGTGCAAAAGGTAAATATCCCGATTCCAGGTCTCCTACTGTGATTTATCGTTATTTTGAACGATTACCTGGCTTAGGAAGTGAATCCTTAGTTTCTTTTATTACAACGTGTGGAAAATGTAGATATCGCGTTTCGGAGTGACATTGAGTGATTGATCGTTATTTCGAACGGTTGCGAGACTTGGGAAGTGAATCCTTAGATTCTTTCGATATACCGCGAGTGGACAAGGTAAATATCGCCATACCGAGTCTCCTATTGTGATTTATTGTTATTTTGAACGATTGCGAGGGCTAGGATTTGAATCCTTAATTTCTTTTAGTACACCGAGTGGAAAAGGTAAATATCACGTTTCGGTGTGACCTTGAGTGTTTTGTCGTTATTTCGAACTATTGCGAGAGTTGGGAAATGAATCCTTAGCTTGTGTCGTTACACCGTGGGTGGAAAATGTAAATATGGCTACACCGAGTCTCCTACTGTGATTTATCGTTATTTTGAACGATTACGAAGGCGAGGATTTGAATCCTCAGCTTCTTTCGATATACCGCGAGTGGAAAAGGTAAATATCGCGATTCCCAGTCTCCTGCTGTGATTTATCGTTATTTTGAACGATTATCTGGCTTGGGGAGTGAAACCTTAGTTTCTTTTAGTACACCGTGTGGAAAAGGTAAATATCGCGTTCGGAGTGACCTTGAGTGTTTTGTCGTTATTTCGAATGGTTGCGAGGCTTGGGAAGTGAATCCTCAGCTTCTTTCGATATACCGCAAGTGGAAAAGGTAAATATCGCGATTCCAAGTCTCCTACTGTGATTTATCGTTATTTTTAACGATTACCTGGCTTGGGAAGTGAATCCTTAGTTTCTTTTAGTACACCGTGTGGAAAAGGTAAATATCGCGTTCGGTGTGACCTTGAGTATTTTGTCGTTATTTCGAACGATTGCTAGACTTGTGAAGTGAATCCTTAGCTTCTTTCGATATACCGCGAGTGGAAAAGGTAAATATCCCGATTCCAGGTCTCCTACTGTGATATATCGTTATTTTGAACGATTACCTGGCTTAGGAAGTGAATCCTTAGTTTCTTTTATTACAACGTGTGGAAAATGTAGATATCGCGTTTCGGAGTGACATTGAGTGATTGATCGTTATTTCGAACGGTTGCGAGACTTGGGAAGTGAATCCTTAGATTCTTTCGATATACCGCGAGTGGACAAGGTTGTTACGAGCCGGGGCTGTGGGCAACGCCTAGGCCGGCGAGGTTGATATAACCCAAGGAATACGGTTGAGAATTTGTTAATAAGGTGCGCGGACGAACCCGATGCGAAATCGGGGAGCCGCTGGGATGTGTGAAACGAGGACGAACCCGATGCGAAATCGGGGAGCCTCAGGAATAGAGTCAAGCGCGGACGAACCTGATACGAAATCAGGGAGCCGCAGGAGGGTGAAACGTCGTGGACGAACCCGATGCGAAATCGGGGAGCCACTAGGAAAGAAGTTCGCAGACGAACCCGATGCGAAATCGGGGAGCTGCTAGGAGGTTGGCTTATTCACAGACGAACCCGGCGCGTAGCCGGGGAGCTGTTCGGAAGTTGGAAAACGTACGGACGAACCTGATGCGAAACCAGGGAGCCGTAGGATACAGACGAACCTGGTGCGAAACCAGGGAGCTGTAGGATGGGTTAGATTTCGTGGACGAACCCGATGCGAAATCGGGGAGCCACTGGGTTGGAGTATTTGTAGTTATTCTGCTTGGATAAGGCGTGCGAACGAACCTGATGCGAAATCAGGGAGTCGCTGGAAATGTTAGTTTGCCTCGTAACTTTTAAATTAATATTCGATACAACTCGAGCGGTTAAGTTGTATCTGTGGGAGCGTTACTTCTGATATAAAGGATCACGGAGTAAAGATTGGTTTAACGAATCTACTCGATTTAATGGTGAACAAATGGTATATATATTCAAAACAGTCGTCTGTACAATTGTAGTTGTCGCGATGAAATAATATAAAGTGTGTAATTTACCTAATATTTGCACGGTGTTGACGCACTGGCGATGCGGGGTCTGAGAGCCGCCTTTAAGAGTATGCCGAAAGAACTTTAACCGGACTAGCGGATTCTAACGGGTTAATCTATGATTCGAAAGGTGCGCTAAGCCCAATCTCACTTGATATAACTGACTCTGTACGAGCGTGGCACGACGTGACTTTACGCGTGACTATGTAACTCTGAACCGACGAGGGTAGAAACCAAAGGGTTTATATACCCCCGTAATGCGCGGGAACGCATTAGAATTTTCCATATAAGGAAATTAAGAAGTCTTCGTCGGACCACGCCCGTCTTGGTCGTGATGCAGCTGGTCGCACATGTTCTCAGGACCCCTTTATCTGTTTATGGTAACCGAAAGAATTTTAGGGCGTTTTCCCATCACGGACGCGAGCTCGAAAAACGCGTTGAGAGCGACGTATGGAATATTCTTCATACGCAACATCTCCCCTCCCAAGATGAAACATCGCGGTTCGCGTGATGCTTTCGTAAAGGATTGAAAATGCCCCCAAAATTCTCCGTAAAAGAAAGGCGTGTAAAGTTGTCGGGTGTAGTGTATATGTGTGTACTTATTTCTAACGTTGTAAGTCCAAAGGTGGTGTCAAGGCTTAGGGACGACAAAGCCTAGTTCGAGCCAGTGATCTTTGAGATTCAGTGGCGGTTGTCCAGGAAGTCGGTCCAATAGTAGTTCTGCGATCGTTCCGTCCGACGTCTGGGTTGCATCCACGATGCATCCTTTCCGTCTATTTACCACTTTCTCCGCAATCTGATCGAAATGTGAAAGCGGACACTGGCACGCCCGAACCCCACGCAGCTGTATTCGCTGTGCCTGCCACGGCAAGGCTTGAAACCGGGGTGGCAGTGATCTCACCTCCGACACCTCGCACACTATTGTTATTCCTCGGTCGCCAGCAAGGATGATACAGGTGGTCCCCGTCCTATATTCAATTTGTCCGCGCATCCACACTTGATTATCGTTTTTTACCGCCACCAGACGTCCCGGCTTGATGCTTTCCTCCACAGGTAGGCACAGGTTCTCCCTTTCCTCCATAAAGGCGTTGAGCCGTCTGTGAAGGTCCTTGTCGGTCCCGTAATACTCCTCCTTGGCGACCCAAAAGGTCCTCAGATCCTCCACGTTTACTACCACGCAGCGTGCTGAGGAACCTAAGACACAGGCTCCAATGGTCTTCATTTCCTTAATTTTTTTTCGATGCTTTCTCCCGGCGTCCAATCCAAGATGTTGGCGTCGGTTAATTCTTTTAACGCGTAGTCACACAACCCACGCTTTACCCCTTTTCCGTCTGTCTGCGTAGCGGCAGTGCACTTCTTTATCGCCCGTGTCGAGGTACTACGACCCTTCGCGACTCGTCCCGTTGTAGCCGTTTTGAAAGACGATGCACTGGTTAAAACTCCTGAACGTATAGCAGATTCCCAGGTTCCGTGATAATCGGTTTGAATTGCGATGGTCCTTGTTCCTTCGTATGCGGAGGTTTGTATGGCTATGCTACGATGCATGAGTGCGACTTGTGTTATGTCACAAAATTCCAGGCTCCTGCTTATATAGGGCAGAGACCCCTATTTCACCCCCACCCACCATTTTTGGACATTCTTGTGGAGAGGGTATGCTACCGATTTTTCGTTCTGTTAAAATATGGTGGCGCATGGTTTAATATCTTTTAATTCGCCTGCTGGATTTGATACGGTCGGAATATTTATTGTTAATTCATTGCCTTCTTTTCCTTGGTCGTTTCCTGAACTATGTCGGGATTTTTTAAATTTCATGATCAATAATAGGGTCAACGTGAGCACTATTATTAGTATTATTCCAACAGAGGAAGAAGTTGTAATCTTTAAGGTTTGCAATGATGCTTGGTGAGATTCCAAAATTTTTGCACGATGCTCTATTTCAGCGAGTGATGGAGCTGGCGGGAGATCGTCCCAACGTACAATATTCTGAGCGTTCCCTTCCAGTGTTTCGAAATGTCGTTCTACGATTTCCGGTATTAATATTGATAAATTATAGGGTTCAGAAGGATAATATTCCAAGTTTTGCGAGGTTCCGATGGTTCCGAGTGATTTCAATTGTACCGAATCTATTGTTGCTTGACATCCGGGTTCTAGTTTAAAAATTCCAACGGCAGAAATGTTCTGTGTTGCTGACTTTTTACTATTACAAAAGATTTGTGCCTTTTTATTTTCCGGCATAAAATAAAGCCAGGTAGCTGGAGCACTTAACGTTTGCCAGTATGGTTTTTGGAATTTGGTCACTTTGATTTCGCAGGTAGTCCAATTTATTGAGGTAGGACTCAGTAATAATGTAGATTCGCAGGTTGACTGCCGATTCGTTTGATACAAAGGTAAGGTAGCTGGACCCAGAAATTTATTGCGGTGAAAGCGGCAATTCTTCAGATATTCCTCGGTCAGTGTGAAATATTGTTGTTCATCGGAAGATACTGCGATAAATTGAATTTGAGGCTGGATGTATGAAATTACCTCTTTCCCACCGAGCTTGTGTATCGATGGGCAGGGATAAATTTTATATAAGCTATATGCATTGTGTTCCAGAAGGGGTATGATAAGTTCATAGAGTATCCTTCCTTTTATAAACATAACGTTTAAAGTTGTTATTTTCTCAATTTGTTCAGTGAGTAATTCCTCTGGTGTCAAGGGGAATTCGTACGCCGTCGTTTGCTTAATCTTTTGAGCAGATCTCAACAACTGTTCCGGTGAAAGAATTGCGGGGTGTAAAATTCCTTGTTTCGCTAGCAATATTGCATCTATCAACAACAGTAGGTTTGTGCTGTAATCATCTAATCCTCTCTCGATTTCGATCACGGAATCTCTAATTATTGTTTCGAAAAGAACTCTATTTATGGTTGACTGCGTTTCTTGTAATGCATTGGAATGTTTGATCATTAATTGAGTCATTTGAGACGTAACTTTGGTTAAATTAACTAATCTTGCGTGCGTAGCAGAAAATTCTCCTTTCATTATATGTGTCTGGTTGGCTATTAATTCCGTGATCTCACGTTGATCTTTATAAATCTTATTTAGTTCTTGATAATAATAATCTGCATCTTCTTGTGACAAAGTTCCGAATAAGACTTTGCTAAGGGTGCCAATAAAACCGAAAGGCACACTGCGTCGTGGAGATGATGTTTCTAAAAAGGGGGTGTCTCCTATTGCAGAGCGTATTAAATTGCTATAGCGAACAGTGTTTTCTTCTTTTTTGATTAAACGGGGTCCTAATTCCTTGCTGAGGCAATTAGTAGAATTATGTCGTTTGCAAAGCTGATTCATTGCTGAGATATGGTGTTCCACGTGTGGGGCACGTTTGATATATCTGCTTACGTCCAGAGAAGTGACCAGGCGCCATTGTGTTTGAAAGATTTTTATATAGGATAGTTTTTCATAAAAAAGTCCAGTGTTTTTCCCAAGTGACGTTATGGTTGAACCATCGCTGGATACAGCGAGTGGTAATAGCAGCAAATACACGAAAATCATGTTTGATTTTCAAGCTGGGAATGAAGAATAAGCGTGTTTTAATTTATCTTGATGTTTTGTAACTAACTTATTGTTCTTCCGTAACACTACATTGTTTAGGTCCGTCACGTCTACTATCTCATACGGTCCGATGTAATGTGGATCGAATTTATTAATGCGTGGTTCCAGGAGTACGTAAACGGAATCGCCTACGTTAAACGTTGCTGGTTTTGCACGAAGATCGTAATAGCCTTTTGAACGGGTTTTTGCCTTGTTTAAGTTATCTGAAGCTACATTGCGGATATTAGTCATATGTGTTATCAGATCTGTTAAATAATCTCCGTACGATTGTAATTTTTCGCCGGTTGGAAAAGAACTCGGTTCTCGAGCTGGTTTTCCGAAAATTAACTCATACGGAGTGAAATTGGTTGCTTCGTGAACGGATGTATTATAGGAGAACATTGCAAACGGTATTAATAAATCCCAATCTTCGTAATTATCCATGTAGTGTTTGAGGTACTCGGTGAGTACGATGTGACTTCGTTCCAATGATCCGTTGGTCTGTGGTCTGTATCCCGAGGTGGTAATTTGTTTGATTTTAAATATTTCTGATAGGTTTGTCATAAGGTTTCCAATAAAACTGGTTCCTTTGTCTGTCAATATTGCGCGAGGCGTACCATAAATTGCGATGAAATGTCTGGCAAAAGCATCTGCAATAGTGGTAGCTCGAATATTTGGTATTGCTACTGCCATGCAATACTTAGTTAAATTATCTTGCATTGTAAGGATATATCTGTTCCCGCTCGGAGTGATGGGTAAAGGTCCTACTGTATCCAAAGCAATTTTATCGAAAGGTCCCATAGGTGTGTCGGTAATTAGCATAGGTTGACGAGTTTTCGCTCGGACTAATTTTTGTTCTTGGCAACTTTGGCACTTCCGAATATAATCTTGAATTTCGTTGCGCATTTGCGGCCAATGAAATTTTGATCGGATGCGTTTATATGTTTTCGTTATTCCTTTGTGTCCACCAATTAAACTGTCATGAGCTTCGCGGATTATTTCCTGTCTGTCTCCTATGGATGGTGTCGTGATGATACAATTGCAAATACTAATTTGAAGAGTTGTTCCAGTGAAAATTTCTTCTAATAATTTGAGAAAATCGTTAACTGGCAACTTGTGAAGGTCCTCGGTTGCAGAAATTCGGAATGATTTAATCTGGTGTTGTTTTAAGATATCCTTAAGAATTTCTAAACCACGAAGAATGTCTGTTTTTGTAATATTGTCGTAAAAATGATCAGAGATTACTATAGCGAAAGATTTGTACGACCCGTTGTCAAGTGTTACCACGTGTCCTTTTTCCGGTCGCTTTGCTAGAAGGTCTTGTTTATTTATCACTTCGGTATCCAGCAGTAGTTTTCCAACAGCGGTTTGTATGTTGCAGTCGGCAGATATGAAATATACGTAGTGACCCTCTTCAGCTATAAGAGTATTTGAACTAGTAGTAATTTTGTGTGTTTCTTCTGGTAAAGCCTCTTCTAAATAGTCTCCGTCGGTTGAATTTTCAGGGTCAGTAGTGAAGAATGGGTAAGGGTCAGGTGTGTAGTCAAGGGCCCCATGTCGAGGTGACCTGCTGTCCGGCGGTCCTCCAACACTTGCTTCGGTCGTAGTCCTGGCAGGTAGCTGGGTAATTGTCGATTGTAAAATTTCATCCGTAATTCGAGATGATGTTTGTGGTGTGCTAATTAAATTTTGCTGAATATGGTTTGCATTTTCTACTACGGTATCTTCAAGCGGTTCTTCAAAAGATATTAAATCGTTAAATACGGTTTGATCCTTGTCCAAAGGGGAAATTTGTGTGGAATTAGCTGCTGGCGCAAAAATATTTATGGGTTCCTGACGTTCATCTGGCAATGTTACTTCTTGTGATAAGCTGGGGAAAGATCGATTTTGATGTATAATTGGCGAGTGTTGAACCTTTCCATATGCGGCTTGT
This sequence comes from Nomada fucata, assembly GCA_948146005.1. Lineage (NCBI taxonomy): Eukaryota > Metazoa > Arthropoda > Insecta > Hymenoptera > Apidae > Nomada > Nomada fucata. Next base: position 27,706,615 of record OX411275.1, read on the forward strand.
TCTATCTCGTCTGAGCTGCTGCTGTCCCGATACCTGGGTCGATTTTCTCTGTCTCGACGCAATTGCCGAACACGATGCCCAATTGAATCCGTATTAACTTCTATTTTAGGTATTTGTATTTTGAAGTCGGTGTCCCTGCATTCCCGTGGAAGAAGTGGTAGACAGACTGAAGTGGGGTTACGCGACAGAGCGTCTGCGTTTTTATTTATTTTTCCGGCTTTATGGACCACCTGATATTCATACTCCAGAAGTCTAAGTTTCCACTTCATGAGTCTGGAAGTCGGGTCCTTAACGGAATGTAACCAAACAAGTGGTCTATGATCTGTTATTAGGGTGAATTTGGTTCCGTAGATGTAGGGCCTGAAGTATCTTACAGCGTAAACCATTGCTAGGCATTCTTTTTCTGTAGCTGAGTAATTTTTTTCGGGTTTGTTTAGACTGCGAGACGCATAGGCAATTGGTAGGTCGCTTCCTACCTCTCCCTGGCTAAGTACGGCTCCGATAGCGTATTCGGATGCATCTGTTGTAACGATGAATGGTTTACTGAAGTCTGGATATTGTAAAACGGGCTGCTGACACAATTCGTTGCGTAATTGTTTGAAACTTTGATCCTGCTCCTCGGTCCATTTAAATTTCATGCCTTTCCCTAACAAGTTAATTAAAGGCTTCGCTTTTGAGGTGAAATTAGGTACGAATCTACGATAATATCCTACAAGTCCTAAGAATTGCTGAATATTCTTCTGCGTTGTGGGTGTTGGAAAATCTTGCACTGCTTTTAATTTCCTAGGATCAGGTCTGACTCCATCTTTTGAAATAATATGTCCGAGGTATGCGACTTCCTTTCGTAGAAATTCACATTTGTTGGTTTGAAGGGTTAATCCATGATCTTTAAGGCGTTTTAACAATTTTTTAACTTTGATGTTATGTTCTTGAAGCGATGAGGCGTATACTACTATGTCGTCTAAGTAAACAAAAAGATCTGTCCCTTGAAGTCCGGTGAGTGCTTGATCCATGAGGCGTTGAAACGTGGGTGGTGCGTTCTTTAATCCGAAAGGCATTCGAGAAAATTCGTAATGTCCATTCGGTGTAGTAAATGCTGTCTTTGATTTATCTTTTGGATCCATCTCTATTTGATGAAATCCACTTGCGAGATCGAAAACTGAGAAGTATTTAGCTCCTCCCAATCGGTCTAATATTTCGGTGATCTGTGGTAATGGGTATTTGTCTGAAATAGTTTTTTCGTTGAGTGCGCGGAAATCTATCACTAAACGCCAGCGTTTATTACCCTGTGCGTCTGCTTTCTTAGGAACAATCCATAAAGGTGAATTGTACGGGGATTTGGAATGATTTATGATACCTGCAGATAGCATAGTGCTAATCTGTTTTTGAATTTCTTCCTGATGTACAGGAGGGTAACGATATTGTCTCGTATTAATAGGAATATCATTGGTCGTGTGAATTGAATGGTTGAAATCACGAGCTTTTCCGAGTTTGTCTCCTGGCAAGAAAAATCGGTCGGGAAATTCCTCTACTAAATCGGTAACGAAATTCCGTTCCTCTCTGTTCAAATGTTTTAAGTTAATTGTTTGCAAAATTCCCTGAATCCTGTCTTTGCTAGTCTTGAAGTTCGACGGGTGTTCCACTCCTGAACAAGAATCTTCGTCGGTTGTACTAAAAATGTCGTAAGGCTCCAAAATTTGAGGCTCTAACTCTACATCGATTTCTTCTTCGCTAGTATTTATTGCCATAACGTGACATTTGCCGTCGTTGTTCGTTACTATTGCTTCCCCTATGTAAAGTTGCTCATGAGTTTTGATGCGCGGTAAATACCCTTCTTTAATTTTCACATTTGCTATTCTTACAGCAATCTGCTGCGATGTTCTAGGCTTGATGCAATATTTGGTGACTGTCTGCTGTTCTTTTATCTGAGGTAAATCTTGATAGTTTGAAAAACGTAAAGGTCGGATCGGTTCACTTTTTAAAGTTAAAGTTCCGTGATAATAGGAAATCTCGGCTTCCTCTTGTTTTAAGAATGGGCTTCCGATAAGTCCATCTGCGTCTAACGCAAGATTCTTTACCACGTAGAAAAACGCTGAAGATCCATGAATATTTAAAATTGTTGTTCCGAGAGTGTGGATTGGTGTCGTTGTCAGTCCGGTCAATTCAATTTCTTCCCTAGAAATGATCTCTGCGGTTGTTCCGAGAACGTCGATGACCACCAGGTTCACGGCTGCTCCACCATCAATTAAGAATTCTCCCGTTCCTGATTCCAATTCCGGAACTTTGATCTTGATTCTTGGTGCAGGTGCCTCCTTGATGAGTCTTCTTTCTTCTCGTCGCTGAATCGAATTTTCCTTTGGCGATCTTCCTCGTTTCCGCTCATCGTGTCGCCTGTACGTTGAGCGCGATTTATGTTTAAAGACTTGTTTGATTCCATAGACGAATCTCGCGAGTCCCGATGATAGCGCGAATTACGCGGATGTTTCCGACATGACTTTTCGTCATGTCCGTTCATACCGCAATGCCAGCAATACAAACTTGGCTTGCGGTTTCTGTCAGAATTTTTAAGGATGGATATTTTCGGGCCCCGATCATCAAGTATAGATGAATCGCGGCGTAAGGAAGGAGATCTCGAGGGGCTTCCTTGCTGCAAGGTCCAAGCTGTCGCGCGTCCTTGTCTCTCTCGTTCCTCTTCAGATTCAGGTGTTCTCACTTGTCGTTCCCTGAACCGATCGTATCTACTCGGCGAGTGAGGGTACGACACTTCACGGTCGTAATTATGCGAGTCTCGACGAGACCATCTAGCAGGTGATAGACTGCTGGGCGACTGTCGTCGATTCCTTAATTTCCTATCTATCTGTATCACGGCGTCGTAAGCTTGTTCAAGTGTACCTAAGTCTTGAATCTGAGCCGACACTTTCCAAGAAATCCGATCCGGTAAACCATCGATGAAGTTTTCTTTAACGTCTTGCTCCATTTCTTTGACGAAATCTTCAGCGTGATCCAGATATCTTTCCCGGATAGCTCCGCGCGTACAGTAAACCAGATGACTAGTTCTATCGACATATTGTCGAATGCTTTCTCCATCACGAATATGTAACTTCGCGATTTCGACTTGAAAGTGTGACAAATTTCTACCCGGCGCGTATCTTTTTTTCAAATGCTTAATTAAACCCTTGACTGAATCGAATTTATGCTCTATCGTGCATCTGCGTGCTGGACCGATAAGCTTAGTTAACACAATCGCGAGATACTCCGCTTCCGTACCCTCAGGAATCAAAGTTAACCCGTCTTCCACATTTTGAGCGAAGTGCGTCAACGATGGTCTTTCTCCGTCAAAGGTCGGAATGGACGATGTAATATTCTGTATGCACGTCCGTTGCGTCAAGAGTGTCATTGAATTTGCGATCGAAACAGTCAGGTTTAGCATCTCATTAGAAGAGACGTTCGCTTGTGGGTTTGCCATTTTAAAATATTAATAAAGAAGTAATTAACTAGAGAAAACTAGTATATTGTAAATGTTCACCTACGAGTAATAGAACGTATTTTTGAAACCAAAATTTACGGCGATTCTAAATCAAAGTATCCCACCGCTGTCACCAGTTTGTTACGAGCCGGGGCTGTGGGCAACGCCTAGGCCGGCGAGGTTGATATAACCCAAGGAATACGGTTGAGAATTTGTTAATAAGGTGCGCGGACGAACCCGATGCGAAATCGGGGAGCCGCTGGGATGTGTGAAACGAGGACGAACCCGATGCGAAATCGGGGAGCCTCAGGAATAGAGTCAAGCGCGGACGAACCTGGTGCGAAACCAGGGAGCTGTAGGATGGGTTAGATTTCGTGGACGAACCCGATGCGAAATCGGGGAGCCACTGGGTTGGAGTATTTGTAGTTATTCTGCTTGGATAAGGCGTGCGAACGAACCTGATGCGAAATCAGGGAGTCGCTGGAAATGTTAGTTTGCCTCGTAACTTTTAAATTAATATTCGATACAACTCGAGCGGTTAAGTTGTATCTGTGGGAGCGTTACTTCTGATATAAAGGATCACGGAGTAAAGATTGGTTTAACGAATCTACTCGATTTAATGGTGAACAAATGGTATATATATTCAAAACAGTCGTCTGTACAATTGTAGTTGTCGCGATGAAATAATATAAAGTGTGTAATTTACCTAATATTTGCACGGTGTTGACGCACTGGCGATGCGGGGTCTGAGAGCCGCCTTTAAGAGTATGCCGAAAGAACTTCAACCGGACTAGCGGATTCTAACGGGTTAATCTATGATTCGAAAGGTGCGCTAAGCCCAATCTCACTTGATATAACTGACTCTGTACGAGCGTGGCACGACGTGACTTTACGCGTGACTATGTAACTCTGAACCGACGAGGGTAGAAACCAAAGGGTTTATATACCCCCGTAATGCGCGGGAACGCATTAGAATTTTCCATATAAGGAAATTAAGAAGTCTTCGTCGGACCACGCCCGTCTTGGTCGTGATGCAGCTGGTCGCACATGTTCTCAGGACCCCTTTATCTGTTTATGGTAACCGAAAGAATTTTAGGGCGTTTTCCCATCACGGACGCGAGCTCGAAAAACGCGTTGAGAGCGACGTATGGAATATTCTTCATACGCAACAAGGTAAATATCGCCATACCGAGTCTCCTATTGTGATTTATTGTTATTTTGAACGATTGCGAGGGCTAGGATTTGAATCCTTAATTTCTTTTAGTACACTGAGTGGAAAAGGTAAATATCACGTTTCGGTGTGACCTTGAGTGTTTTGTCGTTATTTCGAACTATTGCGAGAGTTGGGAAATGAATCCTTAGCTTGTGTCGTTACACCGTGGGTGGAAAATGTAAATATGGCTACACCGAGTCTCCTACTGTGATTTATCGTTATTTTGAACGATTACGAAGGCGAGGATTTGAATCCTCAGCTTCTTTCGATATACCGCGAGTGGAAAAGGTAAATATCGCGATTCCCAGTCTCCTGCTGTGATTTATCGTTATTTTGAACGATTACCTGGCTTGGGGAGTGAAACCTTAGTTTCTTTTAGTACACCGTGTGGAAAAGGTAAATATCGCGTTCGGAGTGACCTTGAGTGTTTTGTCGTTATTTCGAATGGTTGCGAGGCTTGGGAAGTGAATCCTCAGCTTCTTTCGATATACCGCAAGTGGAAAAGGTAAATAACGCGATTCCCAGTCTCCTGCTGTGATTTATCGTTATTTTGAACGATTACGAAGGCGAGGATTTGAATCCTCAGCTTCTTTCGATATACCGCGAGTGGAAAAGGTAAATATCGCGATTCCAAGTCTCCTACTGTGATTTATCGTTATTTTTAACGATTACCTGGCTTGGGAAGTGAATCCTTAGTTTCTTTTAGTACACCGTGTGGTAAAGGTAAATATCGCGTTCGGTGTGACCTTGAGTATTTTGTCGTTATTTCGAACGATTGCTAGACTTGTGAAGTGAATCCTTAGCTTCTTTCGATATACCGCGAGTGGAAAAGGTAAATATCCCGATTCCAGGTCTCCTACTGTGATTTATCGTTATTTTGAACGATTACCTGGCTTAGGAAGTGAATCCTTAGTTTCTTTTATTACAACGTGTGGAAAATGTAGATATCGCGTTTCGGAGTGACATTGAGTGATTGATCGTTATTTCGAACGGTTGCGAGACTTGGGAAGTGAATCCTTAGATTCTTTCGATATACCGCGAGTGGACAAGGTAAATATCGCCATACCGAGTCTCCTATTGTGATTTATTGTTATTTTGAACGATTGCGAGGGCTAGGATTTGAATCCTTAATTTCTTTTAGTACACCGAGTGGAAAAGGTAAATATCACGTTTCGGTGTGACCTTGAGTGTTTTGTCGTTATTTCGAACTATTGCGAGAGTTGGGAAATGAATCCTTAGCTTGTGTCGTTACACCGTGGGTGGAAAATGTAAATATGGCTACACCGAGTCTCCTACTGTGATTTATCGTTATTTTGAACGATTACGAAGGCGAGGATTTGAATCCTCAGCTTCTTTCGATATACCGCGAGTGGAAAAGGTAAATATCGCGATTCCCAGTCTCCTGCTGTGATTTATCGTTATTTTGAACGATTATCTGGCTTGGGGAGTGAAACCTTAGTTTCTTTTAGTACACCGTGTGGAAAAGGTAAATATCGCGTTCGGAGTGACCTTGAGTGTTTTGTCGTTATTTCGAATGGTTGCGAGGCTTGGGAAGTGAATCCTCAGCTTCTTTCGATATACCGCGAGTGGAAAAGGTAAATAACGCGATTCCCAGTCTCCTGCTGTGATTTATCGTTATTTTGAACGATTACGAAGGCGAGGATTTGAATCCTCAGCTTCATTCGATATACCACGAGTGGAAAAGGTAAATATCGCGATTCCAAGTCTCCTACTGTGATTTATCGTTATTTTTAACTATTACCTGGCTTGGGAAGTGAATCCTTAGTTTCTTTTAGTACACCGTGTGGAAAAGGCAAATATCGCGTTCGGAGTGACCTTGAGTGTTTTGTCGTTATTTCGAATGGTTGCGAGGCTTGGGAAGTGAATCCTCAGCTTCTTTCGATATACCGCGAGTGGAAAAGGTAAATATCGCGATTCCAAGTCTCCTACTGTGATTTATCGTTATTTTTAACCATTACCTGGCTTGGGAAGTGAATCCTTAGTTTCTTTTAGTACACCGTGTGGAAAAGGTAAATATCGCGTTCGGAGTGACCTTGAGTGTTTTGTCGTTATTTCGAATGGTTGCGAGGCTTGGGAAGTGAATCCTCAGCTTCTTTCGATATACCGCGAGTGGAAAAGGTAAATAACGCGATTCCCAGTCTCCTGCTGTGATTTATCGTTATTTTGATCGATTACCTGGCTTGGGGAGTGAAACCTTAGTTTCTTTTAGTACACCGTGTGGAAAAGGTAAATATCGCGCTCGGAGTGCCCTTGAGTGTTTTGTCGTTATTTCGAACGATCGCTAGGCTTGTGAAGTGAATCCTTAGCTTCTTTCGATATACCGCGAGTGGAAAAGGTAAATAACGCGATTCCCAGTCTCCTGCTGTGATTTATCGTTATTTTGAACGATTACGAAGGCGAGGATTTGAATCCTCAGCTTCTTTCGATATACCGCGAGTGGAAAAGGTAAATATCGCGATTCCAAGTCTCCTACTGTGATTTATCGTTATTTTTAACGATTACCTGGCTTGGGGAGTGAAACCTTAGTTTCATTTAGTACACCGTGTGGAAAAGGTAAATATCGCGCTCGGAGTGCCCTTGAGTGTTTTGTCGTTATTTCGAACGATCGCTAGGCTTCTGAAGTGAATCCTTAGCTTCTTTCGATATACCGCGAGTGGAAAAGGTAAATAACGCGATTCCCAGTCTCCTGCTGTGATTTATCGTTATTTTGAACGATTACGAAGCCGAGGATTTGAATCCTCAGCTTCTTTCGATATACCGCGAGTGGAAAAGGTAAATATCGCGATTCCAATGTCCTACTGTGATTTATCGTTATTTTTAACGATTACCTGGCTTGGGAAGTGAATCCTTAGTTTCTTTTAGTACACCGTGTGGAAAAGGTAAATATCGCGTTCGGTGTGACCTTGAGTATTTTGTCGTTATTTCGAACGATTGCTAGACTTGTGAAGTGAATCCTTAGCTTCTTTCGATATACCGCGAGTGGAAAAGGTAAATATCCCGATTCCAGGTCTCCTACTGTGATTTATCGTTATTTTGAACGATTACCTGGCTTAGGAAGTGAATCCTTAGTTTCTTTTATTACAACGTGTGGAAAATGTAGATATCGCGTTTCGGAGTGACATTGAGTGATTGATCGTTATTTCGAACGGTTGCGAGACTTGGGAAGCGAATCCTTAGATTCTTTCGATATACCGCGAGTGGACAAGGTAAATATCGAAATACCGAGTCTCCTATTGTGATTTATTGTTATTTTGAACGATTGCGAGGGCTAGGATTTGAATCCTTAATTTCTTTTAGTACACCGAGTGGAAAATCTAAATATCACGTTTCGGTGTGACCTTGAGTGTTTTGTCGTTATTTCGAACTATTGCGAGAGTTGGGAAATGAATCCTTAGCTTGTGTCGTTACACCGTGGGTGGAAAATGTAAATATGGCTACACCGAGTCTCCTACTGTGATTTATCGTTATTTTGAACGATTACGAAGGCGAGGATTTGAATCCTCAGCTTCTTTCGATATACCGCGAGTGGAAAAGGTAAATATCGCGATTCCCAGTCTCCTGCTGTTATTTATCGTTATTTTGAACGATTATCTGGCTTGGGGAGTGAAACCTTAGTTTCTTTTAGTACACCGTGTGGAAAAGGTAAATATCGCGTTCGGAGTGACCTTGAGTGTTTTGTCGTTATTTCGAATGGTTGCGAGGCTTGGGAAGTGAATCCTCAGCTTCTTTCGATATACCGCAAGTGGAAAAGGTAAATAACGCGATTCCCAGTCTCCTGCTGTGATTTATCGTTATTTTGAACGATTACGAAGGCGAGGATTTGAATCCTCAGCTTCTTTCGATATACCGCGAGTGGAAAAGGTAAATATCGCGATTCCCAGTCTCCTGCAGTGATTTATCGTTATTTTGAACGATTATCTGGCTTGGGGAGTGAAACCTTAGTTTCTTTTAGTACACCGTGTGGAAAAGGTAAATATCGCGTTCGGAGTGACCTTGAGTGTTTTGTCGTTATTTCGAATGGTTGCGAGGCTTGGGAAGTGAATCCTCAGCTTCTTTCGATACACCGCGAGTGGAAAAGGTAAATAACGCGATTCCCAGTCTCCTGCTGTGATTTATTATTATTTTGATCGATTACCTGGCTTGGGGAGTGAAACCTTAGTTTCTTTTAGTACACCGTGTGGAAAAGGTAAATATCGCGCTCGGAGTGCCCTTGAGTGTTTTGTCGTTATTTCGAACGATCGCTAGGCTTGTGAAGTGAATCCTTAGCTTCTTTCGATATACCGCGAGTGGAAAAGGTAAATAACGCGATTCCCAGTCTCCTGCTGTGATTTATCGTTATTTTGATCGATTACCTGGCTTGGGGAGTGAAACCTTAGTTTCTTTTAGTACACCGTGTGGAAAAGGTAAATATCGCGCTCGGAGTGCCCTTGAGTGTTTTGTCGTTATTTCGAATGGTTGCGAGGCTTGGGAAGTGAATCCTCAGCTTCTTTCGATATACCGCGAGTGGAAAAGGTAAATAACGCGATTCCCAGTCTCCTGCTGTGATATATCGTTATTTTGATCGATTACCTGGCTTGGGGAGTGAAACCTTAGTTTCTTTTAGTACACCGTGTGGAAAAGGTAAATATCGCGTTCGGAGTGACCTTGAGTGTTTTGTCGTTATTTCGAATGGTTGCGAGGCTTGGGAAGTGAATCCTCAGCTTCTTTCGATATACCGCGAGTGGAAAAGGTAAATAACGCGATTCCCAGTCTCCTGCTGTGATTTATCGTTATTTTGAACGATTACGAAGGCGAGGATTTGAATCCTCAGCTTCATTCGATATACCACGAGTGGAAAAGGTAAATATCGCGATTCCAAGTCTCCTACTGTGATTTATCGTTATTTTTAACGATTACCTGGCTTGGGAAGTGAATCCTTAGTTTCTTTTAGTACACCGTGTGGAAAAGGTAAATATCGCGTTCGGAGTGACCTTGAGTGTTTTGTCGTTATCTCGAATGGTTGCGAGGCTTGTGAAGTGAATCCTTAGCTTCTTTCGATATACCGCGAGTGGAAAAGGTAAATAACGCGATTCCAGGTCTCCTACTGTGATTTATCGTTATTTTTAACGATTACCTGGCTTGGGAAGTGAATCCTTAGTTTCTTTTAGTACACCGTGTGGAAAAGGTAAATATCGCGTTCGGTGTGACCTTGAGTGTTTTGTCGTTATTTCGAACGATTGCTAGGCTTGTGAAGTGAATCCTTAGCTTCTTTCGATATACCGCGAGTGGAAAAGGTAAATATCCCGATTCCAGGTCTCCTACTGTGATTTATCGTTATTTTTAACGATTACCTGGCTTGGGAAGTGAATCCTTAGTTTCTTTTAGTACACCGTGTGGAAAAGGTAAATATCACGTTTCGGTGTGACCTTGAGTGTTTTGTCGTTATTTCGAACGATTGCTAGGCTTGTGAAGTGAATCCTTAGCTTCTTTCGATATACCGCGAGTGGAAAAGGTAAATAACGCGATTCCCAGTCTCCTGCTGTGATTTATCGTTATTTTGAACGATTACGAAGGCGAGGATTTGAATCCTCAGCTTCTTTCGATATACCGCGAGTGGAAAAGGTAAATAACGCGATTCCAGGTCTCCTACTGTGATTTATCGTTATTTTTAACGATTACCTGGCTTGGGAAGTGAATCCTTAGTTTCTTTTAGTACACCGTGTGGAAAAGGTAAATATCGCGTTCGGAGTGACCTTGAGTGTTTTGTCGTTATTTCGAATGGTTGCGAGGCTTGGGAAGTGAATCCTCAGCTTCTTTCGATATACCGCAAGTGGAAAAGGTAAATAACGCGATTCCCAGTCTCCTGCTGTGATTTATCGTTATTTTGAACGATTACGAAGGCGAGGATTTGAATCCTCAGCTTCTTTCGATATACCGCGAGTGGAAAAGGTAAATATCGCGATTCCAAGTCTCCTACTGTGATTTATCCTTATTTTTAACGATTACCTGGCTTGGGAAGTGAATCCTTAGTTTCTTTTAGTACACCGTGTGGTAAAGGTAAATATCGCGTTCGGTGTGACCTTGAGTATTTTGTCGTTATTTCGAACGATTGCTAGACTTGTGAAGTGAATCCTTAGCTTCTTTCGATATACCGCGAGTGGAAAAGGTAAATATCCCGATTCCAGGTCTCCTACTGTGATTTATCGTTATTTTGAACGATTACCTGGCTTAGGAAGTGAATCCTTAGTTTCTTTTATTACAACGTGTGGAAAATGTAGATATCGCGTTTCGGAGTGACATTGAGTGATTGATCGTTATTTCGAACGGTTGCGAGACTTGGGAAGTGAATCCTTAGATTCTTTCGATATACCGCGAGTGGACAAGGTAAATATCGCCATACCGAGTCTCCTATTGTGATTTATTGTTATTTTGAACGATTGCGAGGGCTAGGATTTGAATCCTTAATTTCTTTTAGTACACCGAGTGGAAAAGGTAAATATCACGTTTCGGTGTGACCTTGAGTGTTTTGTCGTTATTTCGAACTATTGCAAGAGTTGGGAAATGAATCCTTAGCTTGTGTCGTTACACCGTGGGTGGAAAATGTAAATATGGCTACACCGAGTCTCCTACTGTGATTTATCGTTATTTTGAACGATTACGAAGGCGAGGATTTGAATCCTCAGCTTCTTTCGATATACCGCGAGTGGAAAAGGTAAATATCGCGATTCCCAGTCTCCTGCTGTGATTTATCGTTATTTTGAACAATTATCTGGCTTGGGGAGTGAAACCTTAGTTTCTTTTAGTACACCGTGTGGAAAAGGTAAATATCGCGTTCGGAGTGACCTTGAGTGTTTTGTCGTTATTTCGAATGGTTGCGAGGCTTGGGAAGTGAATCCTCAGCTTCTTTCGATATACCGCGAGTGGAAAAGGTAAATAACGCGATTCCCAGTCTCCTGCTGTGATTTATCGTTATTTTGAACGATTACGAAGGCGAGGATTTGAATCCTCAGCTTCATTCGATATACCACGAGTGGAAAAGGTAAATATCGCGATTCCAAGTCTCCTACTGTGATTTATCGTTATTTTTAACTATTACCTGGCTTGGGAAGTGAATCCTTAGTTTCTTTTAGTACACCGTGTGGAAAAGGTAAATATCGCGTTCGGAGCGACCTTGAGTGTTTTGTCGTTATTTCGAATGGTTGCGAGGCTTGGGAAGTGAATCCTCAGCTTCTTTCGATATACCGCGAGTGGAAAAGGTAAATATCGCGATTCCAAGTCTCCTACTGTGATTTATCGTTATTTTTAACCATTACCTGGCTTGGGAAGTGAATCCTTAGTTTCTTTTAGTACACCGTGTGGAAAAGGTAAATATCGCGTTCGGAGTGACCTTGAGTGTTTTGTCGTTATTTCGAATGGTTGCGAGGCTTGGGAAGTGAATCCTCAGCTTCTTTCGATATACCGCGAGTGGAAAAGGTAAATAACGCGATTCCCAGTCTCCTGCTGTGATTTATCGTTATTTTGATCGATTACCTGGCTTGGGGAGTGAAACCTTAGTTTCTTTTAGTACACCGTGTGGAAAAGGTAAATATCGCGCTCGGAGTGCCCTTGAGTGTTTTGTCGTTATTTCGAACGATCGCTAGGCTTGTGAAGTGAATCCTTAGCTTCTTTCGATATACCGCGAGTGGAAAAGGTAAATAACGCGATTCCCAGTCTCCTGCTGTGATTTATCGTTATTTTGAACGATTACGAAGGCGAGGATTTGAATCCTCAGCTTCTTTCGATATACCGCGAGTGGAAAAGGTAAATATCGCGATTCCAAGTCTCCTACTGTGATTTATCGTTATTTTTAACGATTACCTGGCTTGGGGAGTGAAACCTTAGTTTCTTTTAGTACACCGTGTGGAAAAGGTAAATATCGCGCTCGGAGTGCCCTTGAGTGTTTTGTCGTTATTCCGAACGATCGCTAGGCTTGTGAAGTGAATCCTTAGCTTCTTTCGATATACCGCGAGTGGAAAAGGTAAATAACGCGATTCCCAGTCTCCTGCTGTGATTTATCGTTATTTTGAACGATTACGAAGCCGAGGATTTGAATCCTCAGCTTCTTTCGATATACCGCGAGTGGAAAAGGTAAATATCGCGATTCCAAGTCTCCTACTGCGATTTATCGTTATTTTTCACGATTACCTGGCTTGGGAAGTGAATCCTTAGTTTCTTTTAGTACACCGTGTGGAAAAGGTAAATATCGCGTTCGGTGTGACCTTGAGTATTTTGTCGTTATTTCGAACGATTGCTAGACTTGTGAAGTGAATCCTTAGCTTCTTTCGATATACCGCGAGTGGAAAAGGTAAATATCCCGATTCCAGGTCTCCTACTGTGATTTATCGTTATTTTGAACGATTACCTGGCTTAGGAAGTGAATCCTTAGTTTCTTTTATTACAACGTGTGGAAAATGTAGATATCGCGTTTCGGAGTGACATTGAGTGATTGATCGTTATTTCGAACGGTTGCGAGACTTGGGAAGTGAATCCTTAGATTCTTTCGATATACCGCGAGTGGACAAGGTAAATATCGAAATACCGAGTCTCCTATTGTGATTTATTGTTATTTTGAACGATTGCGAGGGCTAGGATTTGAATCCTTAATTTCTTTTAGTACACCGAGTGGAAAAGGTAAATATCACGTTTCGGTGTGACCTTGAGTGTTTTGTCGTTATTTCGAACTATTGCGAGAGTTGGGAAATGAATCCTTAGCTTGTGTCGTTACACCGTGGGTGGAAAATGTAAATATGGCTACACCGAGTCTCCTACTGTGATTTATCGTTATTTTGAACGATTACGAAGGCGAGGATTTGAATCCTCAGCTTCTTTCGATATACCGCGAGTGGAAAAGGTAAATATCGCGATTCCCAGTCTCCTGCTGTGATTTATCGTTATTTTGAACGATTATCTGGCTTGGGGAGTGAAACCTTAGTTTCTTTTAGTACACCGTGTGGAAAAGGTAAATATCGCGTTCGGAGTGACCTTGAGTGTTTTGTCGTTATTTCGAATGGTTGCGAGGCTTGGGAAGTGAATCCTCAGCTTCTTTCGATATACCGCGAGTGGAAAAGGTAAATAACGCGATTCCCAGTCTCCTGCTGTGATTTATTATTATTTTGATCGATTACCTGGCTTGGGGAGTGAAACCTTAGTTTCTTTTAGTACACCGTGTGGAAAAGGTAAATATCGCGCTCGGAGTGCCCTTGAGTGTTTTGTCGTTATTTCGAACGATCGCTAGGCTTGTGAAGTGAATCCTTAGCTTCTTTCGATATACCGCGAGTGGAAAAGGTAAATAACGCGATTCCCAGTCTCCTGCTGTGATTTATCGTTATTTTGATCGATTACCTGGCTTGGGGAGTGAAACCTTAGTTTCTTTTAGTACACCGTGTGGAAAGGTAAATATCGCGCTCGGAGTGCCCTTGAGTGTTTTGTCGTTATTTCGAATGGTTGCGAGGCTTGGGAAGTGAATCCTCAGCTTCTTTCGATATACCGCGAGTGGAAAAGGTAAATTATTATTATTATTATTATTAATATATACACGGGTTTTAACCCTTTGGAATACAAAACAATTACAAAGACAGACAGAAATTAAGCAGAAAAATCGTAGGAGGCCAGAAAGCGCATAGTGTTAGATCTAAAAGAAGTGAGAGAAGAAGAAAAATTGAGAAAGAAGTAAAATCTATTGACATTGTTAAAAATTCTATTAAGACAATTAAAATGGCCGTATACCGTCCTATGAGCTTCGGTACGTAATATTAAATGGTGTCTCAGAGATGGCCGAGAAGTAATTAGAAAGAATTTGGCTAAGATATCCGGACAGCACGAGAGACCATTTAATATTTTAAAAGCGAAAATAAGGTCAAATACTATTCTACGGCGCTCGAGAGATAACAAGTTTAGAGAGGATAGAACAGGTGAAAAGTTGTGATCGAGGCGAGACATACAACAATTTAGCTTACGAGAAGCCAAACGCAAAAAATTATGTTGCACGCTTTCAAGTTTGGAGCAGAGATAGCGATGATGAGGTGACCAGACAATAGCACAATATTCCAAACGTGACCGAACTAAGGAGCAGAACAGTAATTTGATCGTGTTGACGCTTTTGAAATACTTAGAGGCCCTGTGTATGAAACCAAGGGTACGGAAAGCTGCACTGGATGTAATTAAGATATGTTTAGAAAATGAAAGATCTGAGGAGAAAATTACACCCAGATCACGTATTTCCGATACAGGATTCAGAGTAATACCATTTATGTTGTAATTGGAATGTAGGAAATTTTTGGAACGTGAGAATCGGATCGTAGAGCATTTTGATATGTTCAGGTGGAGTTTGTTATAATGACACCATGCTATAAGATTGTCAAGATCGCGCTGAATAAGTGCTATACTGGTACGATCCTCAATAGCATGGAAGAACTTTAAGTCGTCAGCATATAGGAGAAAATAAGAATAAAGAAAGCATTCATTAATGTCATTAATAAAAAGGTTGAAGAGTAGTGGACCAAGATGAGAACCTTGAGGAACTCCTGAAGTTACATTAATAGGGTAAGAGAAAGAGTTATTAAATTTTACAATCTGTAATCTAGACGATATAAAGCTACCGATCCAGGCAAGCAGATTACCTGAGATTCCATATGCATTGAGTTTCGCAAGAAGGATAGAATGATTGACAGAGTCAAAGGCCTTCTTAAAATCAGTATAAATAACGTCGACCTGCATTCTTTGCTCTACAGCGTTGGAAAGGTAATTTTGGTACAGAACGAGGTTTGTTACACTAGATTTTCCCGACGTAAAACCATGCTGTTCATTAATTAAAACATTTTTACACAGAAAAGAAAGTTTGTTAGTGATAATACCTTCAAAGATTTTGGAGAAAGTGTTCTGTAAGCTAATTGGTCTATATTTAGTGATATCGGATGGATCCCCACCTTTGAAGATAGGTCTAACCAAACAAGTTTTCCAAAGAGTCGGGAAAATACCAGTGGAGAGCGACGTACGAAAGATCATAAAAAGAATTCTCGATAAAATGAAAATGCATGATTTAACCAAAGTTGGGTGGATACCATCATTACCTGGTCCAGAGTTCTCATTTAGAGAGATTATACTATTAAAAACTTCAGTGATATTTATGCTGAGGCCAGAGATAGCAAGGTCTGATTCGTAATTATAGGAACGGTTACAATCATCGTTAGTGCGGTAGGCCGATTCAAAGAAATTAGCAAATCCATTAGCTATAGAAGCGTCACCACAGAGATGGTGATTATTATGGTGCATAAATGAGGGACAAGAGCTCGATTTGTTGATTGATCGGGTAAAGTTCCAAAAGACTTTGATATTATTAGGAATATTATTTTCAGTGCGCTTAATATAATTAGACCAGCAATGGTTTGATAGTGACTTACAGTCAGATCTGAGCTTGGTAAACACAAGATAGTCAGAAAAGGAGTTGCTGTGTTTATATCGCTTGTGAGCACATTTCTTTGTTTTAATTAGGTAAATCAATTCGGAAGTAAACCAGGAAGGATAGGAAGATTTCCGAATGATTCTTAATGGAACAAATTGTTCAATTAAATAGTTAAGATGTGAGTGAAGGAATTCAACAGATTCATTGACCGGCCGATTAGTTAGAAAATTATCCCAATCGACAAGACCGAGATAATAGTTAATGGAGTTATAATCAGCAGAACTAAAGTCTCTAAGAGTAAGAAAGGATGTGGAAGCTAACTGACAAGATAGAGGAAGATGAAATTGTAGAGGAGGGTGGTACAAATCGGGAAGAATAAGGTAGTCCAAGCACGGGGAAACGTGAAGACAATTGACAGTAGAAAAAACGAGGTCTAGAGTTCTATCATGCGAGTTAAGTACAGTGTTTGATTGAAATAAACGAAAGAGATTAAAAAAACCATGAATAACGTTACACTGTGCGGCCATAGAGCACGAGGGAATATTAGAGAAAGTGAGGTTGCCGCGAATATCGTTTGACCATACAGTATTAGATAGATTATAATCTCCAGCAATGAGAAGGTCAGTGCCCGAAGGAAAGGAGGAAAGTAATTCCTCAACCAAAAGACAGTGTTCGGTGTATAAACTGGGGTCACTGGCAGGAGGTAAATAAACCGAGCCGATAATAACAGATTTATGAAAGCAGCGGACTTCGATAAATATTTGCTCAACACATGACGAGGACGAAGGTAAAAGACGACTGTACAAGGACTCGTGAACAGCAATCAAAACACCCCCACCCATACCAAGGGAGCTGGTGTTGGAATTCCTATCAAATCTGTATATGTTATAACCAGGTAAACCAAGCTCAGAGCTGCTGATACTATCACATAGCCAAGTTTCGACTAGAATGATAATTTTATACAGTTCAGATGATGAAGCAGCGGCACATCTAAGAGAGGTCAGTTTGGTTCTAAGACCTCTAACGTTCTGATAGTAAACCAGAGGGTGATCATTTAGTTTTTTTGACTAAGAGCAGGACGGTTAGAACGATTTGAGTTTACAATTTTGGGAAAACCATTTACAAAACGAATTGTTTTATTGAGTTCACCACGGGAATGAAGGTGAGCAAGTTCTTGGCGAAGTTGTTGAAGATATGCTCTCTGCTTCGGAGTACGGTCCTCACTGATGAGCAAATGGCCGCTATACTTCTTCTTGTTTCGAAGAATAGCTAAGACGTCATCCTTAGACTTGAGGGTGATCTTGAGGGGTCTAGGCCGCTCTTGATTTTTGATTCCAAGGCGGCTGATGTTAGAGAGATTGGAGACTGCAGATGGATAAATTTGGTTAATTATGGCCAAGGCTTGTTGCTTATCATGATGATCACTTATGGAGGGACGGTTGACATCACGAGAAGTGGAGGCATGGGATTCTTGAGAGTCCTGAGGGACCTGAGAGTCTTCGGGCTCTTCTAGATTAAAAATCAATATATTTAGGGCCCTTTTTTCCCTTTCAGCGATCTCGGCAAAGTCTTCCTCGGACATAGATCTAGCAGTAGATGGAGGTAGCTCTTCTAGGGCAGTAACTTTCGTCTTAAGGGCATTAATTTCGGTAAAAACCTCGTCTTTAACCTTGCCAATGACGTTTAACACCTTGTTTTCAAGAGCTTCAAATTTCTTCGACAGAATATCTCCTAACTCTTCCCTAATTATGCGTCGGATTTTATTAAAAAGTCGAGCATCTGGCTCTGTAGGATCACTAGCAAGGAGAGGAGATGTTGAAGGAGGACCAAGTGAGGTACTCTTATTGCACGCCTTGAACCGACCGTCACGAGCTTCGTGACCAGTCCGCCGAATACACGCAGGATGTGATGGAATTCCACAGGTTGGACAGAAAACAGGTCTTAATACTGTTCTGTTACAACCCTTGCAGAAAATGTCATCCATGATTAAAAGATAATGCACTGAACGTAGGCAAACGGTGGCACAGAAGTTCAAAAATTAACGGTGAACAGTCGACGGCAGTACAAGGACGAGAGCGTAAACACAATAGGACTGACTCCTACGGCGTACGAGACGAGACTAATAACGCGATTCCCAGTCTCCTGCTGTGATATATCGTTATTTTGATCGATTACCTGGCTTGGGGAGTGAAACCATAGTTTCTTTTAGTACACCGTGTGGAAAAGGTAAATATCGCGTTCGGAGTGACCTTGAGTGTTTTGTCGTTATTTCGAATGGTTGCGAGGCTTGGGAAGTGAATCCTCAGCTTCTTTCGATATACCGCGAGTGGAAAAGGTAAATAACGCGATTCCCAGTCTCCTGCTGTGATTTATCGTTATTTTGAACGATTACGAAGGCGAGGATTTGAATCCTCAGCTTCTTTCGATATACCGCGAGTGGAAAAGGTAAATATCGCGATTCCCAGTCTCCTGCTGTGATTTATCGTTATTTTGAACGATTATCTGGCTTGGGGAGTGAAACCTTAGTTTCTTTTAGTACACCGTGTGGAAAAGGTAAATATCGCGTTCGGAGTGACCTTGAGTGTTTTGTCGTTATTTCGAATGGTTGCGAGGCTTGGGAAGTGAATCCCCAGCTTCTTTCGATATACCGCGAGTGGAAAAGGTAAATAACGCGATTCCCAGTCTCCTGCTGTGATTTATCGTTATTTTGAACGATTACGAAGGCGAGGATTTGAATCCTCAGCTTCATTCGATATACCACGAGTGGAAAAGGTAAATATCGCGATTCCAAGTCTCCTACTGTGATTTATCGTTATTTTTAACTATTACCTGGCTTGGGAAGTGAATCCTTAGTTTCTTTTAGTACACCGTGTGGAAAAGGTAAATATCGCGTTCGGAGTGACCTTGAGTGTTTTGTCGTTATTTCGAATGGTTGCGAGGCTTGGGAAGTGAATCCTCAGCTTCTTTCGATATACCGCGAGTGGAAAAGGTAAATATCGCGATTCCAAGTCTCCTACTGTGATTTATCGTTATTTTTAACCATTACCTGGCTTGGGAAGTGAATCCTTAGTTTCTTTTAGTACACCGTGTGGAAAAGGTAAATATCGCGTTCGGAGTGACCTTGAGTGTTTTGTCGTTATTTCGAATGGTTGCGAGGCTTGGGAAGTGAATCCTCAGCTTCTTTCGATATACCGCGAGTGGAAAAGGTAAATAACGCGATTCCCAGTCTCCTGCTGTGATTTATCGTTATTTTGATCGATTACCTGGCTTGGGGAGTGAAACCTTAGTTTCTTTTAGTACACCGTGTGGAAAAGGTAAATATCGCGCTCGGAGTGCCCTTGAGTGTTTTGTCGTTATTTCGAACGATCGCTAGGCTTGTGAAGTGAATCCTTAGCTTCTTTCGATATACCGCGAGTGGAAAAGGTAAATAACGCGATTCCCAGTCTCCTGCTGTGATTTATCGTTATTTTGAACGATTACGAAGGCGAGGATTTGAATCCTCAGCTTCTTTCGATATACCGCGAGTGGAAAAGGTAAATATCGCGATTCCAAGTCTCCTACTGTGATTTATCGTTATTTTTAACGATTACCTGGCTTGGGGAGTGAAACCTTAGTTTCTTTTAGTACACCGTGTGGAAAAGGTAAATATCGCGCTCGGAGTGCCCTTGAGTGTTTTGTCGTTATTTCGAACGATCGCTAGGCTTGTGAAGTGAATCCTTAGCTTCTTTCGATATACCGCGAGTGGAAAAGGTAAATAACGCGATTCCCAGTCTCCTGCTGTGATTTATCGTTATTTTGATCGATTACCTGGCTTGGGGAGTGAAACCTTAGTTTCTTTTAGTACACCGTGTGGAAAAGGTAAATATCGCGCTCGGAGTGCCCTTGAGTGTTTTGTCGTTATTTCGAATGGTTGCGAGGCTTGGGAAGTGAATCCTCAGCTTCTTTCGATATACCGCGAGTGGAAAAGGTAAATAACGCGATTCCCAGTCTCCTGCTGTGATATATCGTTATTTTGATCGATTACCTGGCTTGGGGAGTGAAACCTTAGTTTCTTTTAGTACACCGTGTGGAAAAGGTAAATATCGCGTTCGGAGTGACCTTGAGTGTTTTGTCGTTATTTCGAATGGTTGCGAGGCTTGGGAAGTGAATCCTCAGCTTCTTTCGATATACCGCGAGTGGAAAAGGTAAATAACGCGATTCCCAGTCTCCTGCTGTGATTTATCGTTATTTTGAACGATTACGAAGGCGAGGATTTGAATCCTCAGCTTCATTCGATATACCACGAGTGGAAAAGGTAAATATCGCGATTCCAAGTCTCCTACTGTGATTTATCGTTATTTTTAACGATTACCTGGCTTGGGAAGTGAATCCTTAGTTTCTTTTAGTACACCGTGTGGAAAAGGTAAATATCGCGTTCGGAGTGACCTTGAGTGTTTTGTCGTTATCTCGAATGGTTGCGAGGCTTGGGAAGTGAATCCTCAGCTTCTTTCGATATACCGCGAGTGGAAAAGGTAAATAACGCGGTTCCCAGTCTCCTGCTGTGATTTATCGTTATTTTGATCGATTACCTGGCTTGGGGAGTGAAACCTTAGTTTCTTTTAGTACACCGTGTGGAAAAGGTAAATATCACGTTTCGGTGTGACCTTGAGTGTTTTGTCGTTATTTCGAACGATTGCTAGGCTTGTGAAGTGAATCCTTAGCTTCTTTCGATATACCGCGAGTGGAAAAGGTAAATAACGCGATTCCCAGTCTCCTGCTGTGATTTATCGTTATTTTGAACGATTACGAAGGCGAGGATTTGAATCCTCAGCTTCTTTCGATATACCGCGAGTGGAAAAGGTAAATATCGCGATTCCAAGTCTCCTACTGTGATTTATCGTTATTTTTAACGATTACCTGGCTTGGGGAGTGAAACCTTAGTTTCTTTTAGTACACCGTGTGGAAAAGGTAAATATCGCGCTCGGAGTGCCCTTGAGTGTTTTGTCGTTATTTCGAACGATCGCTAGGCTTGTGAAGTGAATCCTTAGCTTCTTTCGATATACCGCGAGTGGAAAAGGTAAATAACGCGATTCCCAGTCTCCTGCTGTGATTTATCGTTATTTTGATCGATTACCTGGCTTGGGGAGTGAAACCTTAGTTTCTTTTAGTACACCGTGTGGAAAAGGTAAATATCGCGCTCGGAGTGCCCTTGAGTGTTTTGTCGTTATTTCGAATGGTTGCGAGGCTTGGGAAGTGAATCCTCAGCTTCTTTCGATATACCGCGAGTGGAAAAGGTAAATAACGCGATTCCCAGTCTCCTGCTGTGATATATCGTTATTTTGATCGATTACCTGGCTTGGGGAGTGAAACCTTAGTTTCTTTTAGTACACCGTGTGGAAAAGGTAAATATCGCGTTCGGAGTGACCTTGAGTGTTTTGTCGTTATTTCGAATGGTTGCGAGGCTTGGGAAGTGAATCCTCAGCTTCTTTCGATATACCGCGAGTGGAAAAGGTAAATAACGCGATTCCCAGTCTCCTGCTGTGATTTATCGTTATTTTGAACGATTACGAAGGCGAGGATTTGAATCCTCAGCTTCATTCGATATACCACGAGTGGAAAAGGTAAATATCGCGATTCCAAGTCTCCTACTGTGATTTATCGTTATTTTTAACGATTACCTGGCTTGGGAAGTGAATCCTTAGTTTCTTTTAGTACACCGTGTGGAAAAGGTAAATATCGCGTTCGGAGTGACCTTGAGTGTTTTGTCGTTATCTCGAATGGTTGCGAGGCTTGGGAAGTGAATCCTCAGCTTCTTTCGATATACCGCGAGTGGAAAAGGTAAATAACGCGGTTCCCAGTCTCCTGCTGTGATTTATCGTTATTTTGATCGATTACCTGGCTTGGGGAGTGAAACCTTAGTTTCTTTTAGTACACCGTGTGGAAAAGGTAAATATCACGTTTCGGTGTGACCTTGAGTGTTTTGTCGTTATTTCGAACGATTGCTAGGCTTGTGAAGTGAATCCTTAGCTTCTTTCGATATACCGCGAGTGGAAAAGGTAAATAACGCGATTCCCAGTCTCCTGCTGTGATTTATCGTTATTTTGAACGATTACGAAGGCGAGGATTTGAATCCTCAGCTTCTTTCGATATACCGCGAGTGGAAAAGGTAAATAACGCGATTCCAGGTCTCCTACTGTGATTTATCGTTATTTTTAACGATTACCTGGCTTGGGAAGTGAATCCTTAGTTTCTTTTAGTACACCGTGTGGAAAAGGTAAATATCGCGTTCGGTGTGACCTTGAGTGTTTTGTCGTTATTTCGAACGATTGCTAGGCTTGTGAAGTGAATCCTTAGCTTCTTTCGATATACCGCGAGTGGAAAAGGTAAATATCCCGATTCCAGGTCTCCTACTGTGATTTATCGTTATTTTTAACGATTACCTGGCTTGGGAAGTGAATCCTTAGTTTCTTTTAGTACACCGTGTGGAAAAGGTAAATATCACGTTTCGGTGTGACCTTGAGTGTTTTGTCGTTATTTCGTACGATTGCTAGGCTTGTGAAGTGAATCCTTAGCTTCTTTCGATATACCGCGAGTGGAAAAGGTAAATAACGGGATTCCCAGTCTCCTGCTGTGATTTATCGTTATTTTGAACGATTACCTGGCTTAGGAAGTGAATCCTAAGTTTCTTTTAGTACACCGTGTGGAAAAGGTAAATATCGCGTTTCGGTGTGACCTTGAGTGATTGGTCGTTATTTCGAACTATTGCGAGACTTGGGAAATGAATCCTTAGCTTGTGTCGTTACACCGTGGGTGGAAAATGTAAATATCGCTACACCGAGTCTCCTACTGTGATTTATCGTTATTTCGAACGATTACGAAGGCGAGGATTTGAATCCTCAGCTTCTTTCGATATACCGCGAGTGGAAAAGGTAAATATCGCGATTCCCAGTCTCCTGCTGTGATTTATCGTTATTTTGAACGATTACCTGGCTTGGGGAGTGAAACCTTAGTTTCTTTTAGTACACCGTGTGGAAAAGGTAAATATCGCGTTCGGAGTGACCTTGAGTGTTTTGTCGTTATTTCGAATGGTTGCGAGGCTTTGGAAGTGAATCCTCAGCTTCTTTCGATATACCGCGAGTGGAAAAGGTAAATAACGCGATTCCCAGTCTCCTGCTGTGATTTATCGTTATTTTGAACGATTACGAAGGCGAGGATTTGAATCCTCAGCTTCATTCGATATACCACGAGTGGAAAAGGTAAATATCGCGATTCCAAGTCTGCTACTGTGATTTATCGTTATTTTTAACGATTACCTGGCTTGGGAAGTGAATCCTTAGTTTCTTTTAGTACACCGTGTGGAAAAGGTAAATATCGCGTTCGGAGTGACCTTGAGTGTTTTGTCGTTATTTCGAATGGTTGCGAGGCTTGGGAAGTGAATCCTCAGCTTCTTTCGATATACCGCGAGTGGAAAAGGTAAATAACGCGATTCCCAGTCTCCTGCTGTGATTTATCGTTACTTTGATCGATTACCTGGCTTGGGGAGTGAAACCTTAGTTTCTTTTAGTACACCGTGTGGAAAAGGTAAATATCGCGCTCGGAGTGCCCTTGAGTGTTTTGTCGTTATTTCGAACGATCGCTAGGCTTGTGAAGTGAATCCTTAGCTTCTTTCGATATACCGCGAGTGGAAAAGGTAAATAACGCGATTCCCAGTCTCCTGCTGTGATTTATCGTTATTTTGAACGATTACGAAGGCGAGGATTTGAATCCTCAGCTTCTTTCGATATACCGCGAGTGGAAAAGGTAAATATCGCGATTCCATGTCTCCTACTGTGATTTATCGTTATTTTTAACGATTACCTGGCTTGGGAAGTGAATCCTTAGTTTCTTTTAGTACACCGTGTAGAAAAGGTAAATATCGCGTTCGGTGTGACCTTGAGTATTTTGTCGTTATTTCGAACGATTGCTAGGCTTGTGAAGTGAATCCTTAGCTTCTTTCGATATACCGCGAGTGGAAAAGGTAAATATCCCGATTCCAGGTCTCCTACTGTGATTTATCGTTATTTTTAACGATTACCTGGCTTGGGAAGTGAATCCTTAGTTTCTTTTAGTACACCGTGTGGAAAAGGTAAATATCACGTTTCGGTGTGACCTTGAGTGTTTTGTCGTTATTTCGAACGATTGCTAGGCTTGTGAAGTGAATCCTTAGCTTCTTTCGATATACCGCGAGTGGAAAAGGTAAATAACGCGATTCCCAGTCTCCTGCTGTGATTTATCGTTATTTTGAACGATTACGAAGGCGAGGATTTGAATCCTCAGCCTCATTCGATATACCGCGAGTGGAAAAGGTAAATATCGCGATTCCAAGTCTCCTACTGTGATTTATCGTTATTTTTAACGATTACCTGGCTTGGGAAGTGAATCCTTAGTTTCTTTTAGTACACCGTGTAGAAAAGGTAAATATCGCGTTCGGAGTGACCTTGAGTGATTGGTCGTTATTTCGAACGGTTCCGAGGCTTGGGAAGTGAATCCTTAACTTCTTTCGATATACGGCGAGTGGAAAAGGTAAATAACGCGATTCCCAGTCTCCTGCTGTGATTTATCGTTATTTTGAACGATTACCTGGCTTAGGAAGTGAATCCTAAGTTTCTTTTAGTACACCGTGTGGAATAGGTAAATATCGCGTTTCGGTGTGACCTTGAGTGTTTTGTCGTTATTTCGAACGATTGCTAGGCTTGTGAAGTGAATCCTCAATTTCTTTTAGTACACCGAGTGGAAAAGGTAGATATCGCGTTTCGGAGTGACCATGAGTGATTGGTCGTTATTTCGAACGGTTGCGAGACTTGGGAAGTGAATCCTTAGCTTCTTTGGATATACAGTGAGTAGAAAAGGTAAATATCTCGATTCCAGGTCTCCTACTGTGATTTATCGTTATTTTGAACGATTACCTGCCTTGGGAAGTGAATCTTTAGTTTCTTTTAGTACATCGTGTGGAAAAGGAAAATATCGCGTTTCGGAGTGACCTAGACTGATTGGTCGTTATTTCGAACGGTTGGGAGGCTTGGGAAGTGAATTCTTAGCTTCTTTCGATATTCCGCGAGTGGAAAAGGTAAATAACGCTATTCCCAGTCTCCTACTGTGATTTATCGTTATTTTGAACGATTACGAAGGCGATAATTTGAATCCTCAGCTTCTTTCGATATACCGCGAGTGGAAAAGGTAAATATCGCGATTCCGAGTCTCCTACTGTGATTTATCGTTATTTTGATCGATTGCCTGCCTTTGGAAGTGAATCTTTAGTTTCTTTTAGTACACCGTGTGGAAAAGGTAAATATCACGTTTCGGTGTGACCTTGAGTGTTTTGTCGTTATTTCGAACGATTGCTCGGCATGTGAAGTGAATCCTTAGCTTCTTTCGATATACCGCGAGTGGACAAGGTAAATATCGCCATACCGAGTCTCCTATTGTGATTTATTGTTATTTTGAACGATTGCGATTGCTAGGATTTGAATCCTTAATTTCTTTTAGTACACCGAGTGGAAAAGGTAAATATCACGTTTCGGTGTGACCTTGAGTGTTTTGTCGTTATTTCGAACTATTGCGAGACTTGGGAAATGAATCCTTAGCTTGTGTCGTTACACCGTGGGTGGAAAATGTAAATATCGCTACACCGAGTCTCCTACTGTGATTTATCGTTATTTTGAACGATTACGAAGGCGAGGATTTGAATCCTCAGCTTCTTTCGATATACCGCGAGTGGAAAAGGTAAATATCGCGATTCCAAATCTCCTACTGTGGTTTATCGTTATTTTTAACGATTACCTGGCTTGGGAAATGAATCCTTAGTTTCTTTTAGTACACCGTGTGGAAAAGGTAAATATCGCGTTCGGAGTGACCTTGAGTGTTTTGTCGTTATTTCGAATGGTTGCGAGGCTTGGGAAGTGAATCCTCAGCTTCTTTCGATATACCGCGAGTGGAAAAGGTAAATATCCCGATTCCAGGTCTCCTACTGTGATTTATCGTTATTTTTAACGATTACCTGGCTTGGGAAGTGAATCCTAAGTTTCTTTTAGTACACCGTGTGGAATAGGTAAATATCGCGTTTCGGTGTGACCTTGAGTGTTTTGTCGTTATTTCGAACGGTTGCGAGACTTGGGAAGTGAATCCTTAGATTCTTTCGATATACCGCGAGTGGACAAGGTATATATCGCCATACCGAGTCTCCTATTGTGATTTATTGTTATTTTGAACTATTGCGAGGGCTAGGATTTGAATCCTTAATTTCTTTTAGTACACCGAGTGGAAAAGGTAAATATCACGTTTCGGGGTGACCTTGAGTGTTTTGTCGTTATTTCGAACTATTGCGAGAGTTGGGAAATGAATCCTTAGCTTGTGTCGTTACACCGTGGGTGGAAAATGTAAATATGGCTACACCGAGTCTCCTACTGTGATTTATCGTTATTTTGAACGATTACGAAGGCGAGGATTTGAATCCTCAGCTTCTTTCGATATACCGCGAGTGGAAAAGGTAAATATCGCGATTCCAAGTCTCCTACTGTGATTTATCGTTATTTTTAACGATTACCTGGCTTGGGAAGTGAATCCTTAGTTTCTTTTAGTACACCGGGTGGAAAAGGTAGATATCGGTTTTCGGAGTGAAATTGAGTGATTGGTCGTTGTTTCGAATGGTTGCGAGGCTTGGGAAGTGAATCCTCAGCTTCTTTCGATATACCGCGAGTGGAAAAGGTAAATAACGCGATTCCCAGTCTCCTGCTGTGATTTATCGTTATTTTGAACGATTATCTGGCTTGGGGAGTGAAACCTTAGTTTCTTTTAGTACACCGTGTGGAAAAGGTAAATATCGCGTTCGGAGTGACCTTGAGTGTTTTGTCGTTATTTCGAATGGTTGCGAGGCTTGGGAAGTGAATCCTCAGCTTCTTTCGATATACCGCGAGTGGAAAAGGTAAATAACGCGATTCCCAGTCTCCTGCTGTGATTTATTATTATTTTGATCGATTACCTGGCTTGGGGAGTGAAACCTTAGTTTCTTTTAGTACACCGTGTGGAAAAGGTAAATATCGCGCTCGGAGTGCCCTTGAGTGTTTTGTCGTTATTTCGAACGATCGCTAGGCTTGTGAAGTGAATCCTTAGCTTCTTTCGATATACCGCGAGTGGAAAAGGTAAATAACGCGATTCCCAGTCTCCTGCTGTGATTTATCGTTATTTTGAACGATTACCTGGCTTGGGAAGTGAATCCTTAGTTTCTTTTAGTACACCGTGTGGAAAAGGTAAATATCGCGTTTCGGAGTGACCTTGAGTGATTGGTAGTTATTTCGAACGGTTGCGAGGCTTGGGAAGTGAATCCTTAGCTTCTTTCGATATACCGCGAGTGGAAAAGGTAAATAACGCGATTCCCAGTCTCCTGCTGTGATTTATCGTTATTTTGAACGATTACCTGGCTTAGGAAGTGAATCCTAAGTTTCTTTTAGTACACCGTGTGG
The DNA here is from genome assembly GCA_948146005.1 of Nomada fucata. Taxonomy (NCBI): domain Eukaryota; kingdom Metazoa; phylum Arthropoda; class Insecta; order Hymenoptera; family Apidae; genus Nomada; species Nomada fucata. Next base: position 27,734,211 of record OX411275.1, read on the forward strand.
AAAAGGTAAATATCGCGTTTCGGTGTGACCTTGAGTGATTGGTCGTTATTTCGAACGGTTGCGAGGCTTGGGAAATGAATCCTTAGCTTGTGTCGTTACACCGTGGGTGGAAAATGTAAATATCGCTACACCGAGTCTCCTACTGTGATTTATCGTTATTTTGAACGATTACGAAGGCGAGGATTTGAATCCTCAGCTTCTTTCGATATACCGCGAGTGGAAAAGGTAAATATCGCGATTCCCAGTCTCCTACTGTGATTTATCGTTATTTTTAACGATTACCTGGCTTGGGAAGTGAATCCTTAGTTTCTTTTAGTACACCGTGTAGAAGAGGTAAATATCGCGTTCGGTGTGACCTTGAGTATTTTGTCGTTATTTCGAACGATTGCTAGGCTTGTGAAGTGAATCCTTAGCTTCTTTCGATATACCGCGAGTGGAAAAGGTAAATATCCCGATTCCAGGTCTCCTACTGTGATTTATCGTTATTTTTAACGATTACCTGGCTTGGGAAGTGAATCCTTAGTTTCTTTTAGTACACCGTGTGGAAAAGGTAAATATCACGTTTCGGTGTGACCTTGAGTGTTTTGTCGTTATTTCGAACGATTGCTAGGCTTGTGAAGTGAATCCTTAGCTTCTTTCGATATACCGCGAGTGGAAAAGGTAAATAACGCGATTCCCAGTCTCCTGCTGTGATTTATCGTTATTTTGAACGATTACGAAGGCGAGGATTTGAATCCTCAGCCTCATTCGATATACCGCGAGTGGAAAAGGTAAATATCGCGATTCCAAGTCTCCTACTGTGATTTATCGTTATTTTTAACGATTACCTGGCTTGGGAAGTGAATCCTTAGTTTCTTTTAGTACACCGTGTAGAAAAGGTAAATATCGCGTTCGGAGTGACCTTGAGTGATTGGTCGTTATTTCGAACGGTTCCGAGGCTTGGGAAGTGAATCCTTAGCTTCTTTCGATATACGGCGAGTGGAAAAGGTAAATAACGCGATTCTCAGTCTCCTGCTGTGATTTATCGTTATTTTGAACGATTACCTGGCTTAGGAAGTGAATCCTAAGTTTCTTTTAGTACACCGTGTGGAATAGGTAAATATCGCGTTTCGGTGTGACCTTGAGTGTTTTGTCGTTATTTCGAACGATTGCTAGGCTTGTGAAGTGAATCCTCAATTTCTTTTAGTACACCGAGTGGAAAAGGTAGATATCGCGTTTCGGAGTGACCATGAGTGATTGGTCGTTATTTCGAACGGTTGCGAGACTTGGGAAGTGAATCCTTAGCTTCTTTGGATATACAGTGAGTAGAAAAGGTAAATATCTCGATTCCAGGTCTCCTACTGTGATTTATCGTTATTTTGAACGATTACCTGCCTTGGGAAGTGAATCTTTAGTTTCTTTTAGTACACCGTGTGGAAAAGGAAAATATCGCGTTTCGGAGTGACCTAGACTGATTGGTCGTTATTTCGAACGGTTGGGAGGCTTGGGAAGTGAATTCTTAGCTTCTTTCGATATTCCGCGAGTGGAAAAGGTAAATAACGCTATTCCCAGTCTCCTACTGTGATTTATCGTTATTTTGAACGATTACGAAGGCGATAATTTGAATCCTCAGCTTCTTTCGATATACCGCGAGTGGAAAAGGTAAATATCGCGATTCCGAGTCTCCTACTGTGATTTATCGTTATTTTGATCGATTGCCTGCCTTTGGAAGTGAATCTTTAGTTTCTTTTAGTACACCGTGTGGAAAAGGTAAATATCACGTTTCGGTGTGACCTTGAGTGTTTTGTCGTTATGTCGAACGGTTGCGAGGCTTGGGAAGTGAATCCTTAGCTTCTTTCGATATACCGCGAGTGGAAAAGGTAAATAACGCGATTCCCAGTCTCCTGCTGTGATTTATCGTTATTTTGAAAGATTACATGGCTTAGGAAGTGAATCCTAAGTTTCTTTTAGTACACCGTGTGGAAAATGTAAATATCGCGTTTCGGTGTGACCTTGAGTGTTTTGTCGTTATTTCGATCGATTGCTAGGCTTGTGAAGTGAATCCTTTGCTTCTTTCGATATACCGCGAGTGGAAAAGGTAAATATCCCGATTCCAGGTCTCCTACTGTGATTTATCGTTATTTTGAACGATTACGAAGCCGAGGATTTGAATCCTCAGCTTCTTTCGATATACCGCGAGTGGAAAAGGTAAATATCGCGATTCCGAGTCTCCTACTGTGATTTATCGTTATTTTGATCGATTGCCTGCCTTTGGAAGTGAATCTTTAGTTTCTTTTAGTACACCGTGTGGAAAAGGTAAATATCACGTTTCGGTGTGACCTTGAGTGTTTTGTCGTTATGTCGAACGATTGCTAGGCATGTGAAGTGAATCCTTAGCTTCTTTCGATATACCGCGAGTGGACAAGGTAAATATCGCCATACCGAGTCTCCTATTGTGATTTATTGTTATTTTGAACGATTGCGAGGGCTAGGATTTGAATCCTTAATTTCTTTTAGTACACCGAGTGGAAAAGGTAAATATCACGTTTCGGTGTGACCTTGAGTGTTTTGTCGTTATTTCGAACTATTGCGAGACTTGGGAAATGAATCCTTAGCTTGTGTCGTTACACCGTGGGTGGAAAATGTAAATATCGCTACACCGAGTCTCCTACTGTGATTTATCGTTATTTTGAACGATTACGAAGGCGAGGATTTGAATCCTCAGCTTCTTTCGATATACCGCGAGTGGAAAAGGTAAATATCGCGATTCCGAGTCTCCTACTCTGATTTATCGTTATTTTGATCGATTGCCTGCCTTTGGAAGTGAATCTTTAGTTTCTTTTAGTACACTGTGTGGATAAGGTAAATATCACGTTTCGGTGTGACCTTGAGTGTTTTGCCGCTATTTCGAACGATTGCTAGGCATGAGAAGTGAATCCTTAGCTTCTTTCGATATACCGCGAGTGGACAAGGTAAATATCGCCATACCGAGTCTCCTATTGTGGTTTATTGTTATTTTGAACGATTGCGAGGGCTAGGATTTGAATCCTTAATTTCTTTTATTACACCGAGTGGAAAAGGTAAATATCACGTTTCGGTGTGACCTAGAGTGATTGGTCGTTATTTCGAACGGTTGCGAGGCTTGGGAAGTGAATTCTTAGCTTCATTCGATATACCGCGAGTGGAAAAGGTAAATAACGCGATTCCCAGTCTCCTGCTGTGATTTATCGTTATTTTGAACGATTACCTGCCTTGGGAAGTGAATCTTTAGTTTCTTTTAGTACACCGTGTGGAAAAGGTAGATATCGCGTTTCAGAGTGACCTTGAGTGATTGGTCGTTATTTCGAACGGTTGCGAGACTTGGGAAGTGAATCCTTAGCTTCTTTCGATATACCGCGAGTGGAAAAGGTAAATAACGCGATTCCCAGTCTCCTGCTGTGATTTATCGTTATTTTGAACGATTACCTGCCTTGGGAAGTGAATCTTTAGTTTCTTTTAGTACACCGTGTGGAAAAGGTAAATATCGCGTTTCGGTGTGACCTTGAGTGTTTTGTCGTTATTTCGAACGATTGCTAGGCTTGTGAAGTGAATCCTTTACTTCTTTCGATATACCGCGAGTGGAAAAGGTAAATATCCCGATTCCAGGTCTCCTACTGTGCTTTATCGCTATTTTGAACGATTACGAAGGCGAGGATTTGAATCCTCAGCTTCTTTCGATATACCGCGAGTGGAAAAGGTAAATATCGCGATTCCGAGTCTCCTACTGTGATTTATCGCTATTTTGAACGATTACGAAGGCGAGGATTTGAATCCTCAGCTTCTTTCGATATACCGCGTGTGGAAAAGGTAAATAACGCTATTCCCAGTCTCCTACTGTGATTTATCCTTATTTTGAACGATTACGAAGGCGAGGATTTGAATCCTCAGCTCCTTTCGATATACCGCGAGTGGAAAAGGTAAATATCGCGATTCCCAGTCTCCTGCTGTGATTTATCGTTATTTTGAACGATTACCTGGCTTAGGAAGTGAATCCTTAGTTTCTTTTATTACAACGTGTGGAAAAGGTAGATATCGCGTTTCGGAGTGACATTGAGTGATTGGTCGTTATTTCGAACGGTTGCGAGACTTGGGAAGTGAATCCTCAGATTCTTTCGATATACCGCGAGTGGACAAGGTAAATATCGCCATACCAAGTCTCCTATTGTGATTTATTGTTATTTTGAACGATTGCGAGGGCTAGGATTTGAATCCTTAATTTCTTTTAGTACACCGAGTGGAAAAGGTAAATATCACGTTTCGGTGTGACCTTGAGTGTTTTGTCGTTATTTCGAACTATTGCGAGACTTGGGAAATGAATCCTTAGCTTGTGTCGTTGCACCGTGGGTGGAAAATGTAAATATCGCTACACCGAGTCTCCTACTGTGATTTATCGTTATTTTGAACGATTACGAAGGCGAGGATTTGAATCCTCAGCTTCTTTCGATATACCGCGAGTGGAAAAGGTATAGAACGCGATTCCCAGTCTCCTGCTGTGATTTATCGTTATTTTGAACGATTACGAAGGCGAGGATTTGAATCCTCAGCTTCATTCGATATACCGCGAGTGGAAAAGGTAAATATCGCGATTCCGAGTCTCCTACTGTGATTTATCGTTATTTTGATCGATTGCCTGCCTTTGGAAGTGAATCTTTAGTTTCTTTTAGTACACCGTGTGGAAAAGGTAAATATCACGTTTCGGTGTGACCTTGAGTGTTTTGTCGTTATTTCGAACGATTGCGAGACTTGGGAAATGAATCCTTAGCTTGTGTCGTTACACCGTGGGTGGAAAATGTAAATATCGCTACACCGAGTCTCCTACAGTGATTTATCGTTATTTTGAACGATTACGAAGGCGAGGATTTGAATCCTCAGCTTCTTTCGATATACCGCGAGTGGAAAAGGTATAGAACGCGATTCCCAGTCTCCTGCTGTGATTTATCGTTATTTTGAACGATTACGAAGGCGAGGATTTGAATCCTCAGCTTCATTCGATATACCGCGAGTGGAAAAGGTAAATATCGCGATTCCGAGTCTCCTACTGTGATTTATCGTTATTTTGATCGATTGCCTGCCTTTGGAAGTGAATCTTTAGTTTCTTTTAGTACAATCGTGTGGAAAAGGTAAATATCGCGTTCGGAGTGACCTTGAGTGTTTTGTCGTTATTTCGAATATTTGCGAGGCTTGGGAAGTGAATCCTCAGCTTCTTTCGATATACCGCGAGTGGAAAAGGTAAATAACGCGATTCCCAGTCTCCTGCTGTGATTTATCGTTATTTTGAACGATTACGAAGGCGAGGATTTGAATCCTCAGCTTCATTCGATATACCACGAGTGGAAAAGGTAAATATCGCGATTCCAAGTCTCCTACTGTGATTTATCGTTATTTTTAACGATTACCTGGCTTGGGAAGTGAATCCTTAGTTTCTTTTAGTACACCGTGTGGAAAAGGTAAATATCGCGTTCGGAGTGACCTTGAGTCTTTTGTCGATATTTCGAATGGTTGCGAGGCTTGGGAAGTGAATCCTCAGCTTCTTTCGATATACCGCGAGTGGAAATGGTAAATAACGCGATTCCCAGTCTCCTGATGTGATTTATCGTTATTTTGATCGATTACCTGGCTTGGGGAGTGAAACCTTAGTTTCTTTTAGTACACCGTGTGGAAAAGGTAAATATCGCGCTCGGAGTGCCCTTGAGTGTTTTGTCGTTATTTCGAACGATCGCTAGGGTTGTGAAGTGAATCCTTAGCTTCTTTCGATATACCGCGAGTGGAAAAGGTAAATAACGCGATTCCCAGTCTCCTGCCTGTGATTTATCGTTATTTTGAACGATTACGAAGGCGAGGATTTGAATCCTCAGCTTCTTTCGATATACCGCGAGTGGAAAAGGTAAATATCGCGATTCCAAGTCTCCTACTGTGATTTATCGTTATTTTTAACGATTACCTGGCTTGGGAAGTGAATCCTTAGTTTCTTTTAGTACACCGTGTGGAAAAGGAAAATATCGCGTTTCGGTGTGACCTTGAGTGTTTTGTCGTTATTTCGAACGATTGCTAGGCTTGTGAAGTGAATCCTTTGCTTCTTTCGATATACCGCGAGTGGAAAAGGTAAATATCCCGATTCCAGGTCTCCTACTGTGATTTATCGTTATTTTGAACGATTACGAAGGCGAGGATTTGAATCCTCAGCTTCTTTCGATATACCGCGAGTGGAAAAGGTAAATATCGCGATTCCAAGTCTCCTACTGTGATTTATCGTTATTTTTAACGATTACCTGGCTTGGGAAGTGAATCCTTAGTTTCTTTTAGTACACCGTGTGGAAAAGGTAAATATCGCGTTCGGTGTGACCTTGAGTGTTTTGTCGTTATTTCGAACGATTGCTAGGCTTGTGAAGTGAATCCTTAGCTTCTTTCGATATACCGCGAGTGGAAAAGGTAAATATCCCGATTCGAGGTCTCCAACTGTGATTTATCGTTATTTTTAACGATTACCTGGCTTGGGAAGTGAATCCTTAGTTTCTTTTAGTACACCGTGTGTAAAAGGTAAATATCGCGTTCGGTGTGACCTTGAGTGTTTTGTCGTTATTTCGAACGATTGCTAGGCTTGTGAAGTGAATCCTTAGCTTCTTTCGATATACCGCGAGTGGAAAAGGTAAATATCCCGATTCCAGGTCTCCTACTGTGATTTATCGTTATTTTGATCGATTACGAAGGCGAGGATTTGAATCCTCAGCATCTTTCGATATACCGCGAGTGGAAAAGGTAAATATCCCGATTCCAGGTCTCCTACTGTGATTTATCGTTATTTTGAACGATTACCTGCCTTGGGAAGTGAATCTTTAGTTTCTTTTAGTACACCGTGTGGAAAAGGAAAATATCGCGTTTCGGTGTGACCTTGAGTGTTTTGTCGTTATTTCGAACGATTGCTAGGCTTGTGAAGTGAATCCTTTGCTTCTTTCGATATACCGCGAGTGGAAAAGGTAAATATCCCGATTCCAGGTCTCCTACTGTGATTTATCGTTATTTTGAACGATTACGAAGGCGAGGATTTGAATCCTCAGCTTCTTTCGATATACCGCGAGTGGAAAAGGTAAATATCGCGATTCCGAGTCTCCTACTGTGATTTATCGTTATTTTGATCGATTGCCTGCCTTTGGAAGTGAATCTTTAGTTTCTTTTAGTACACCGTGTGGAAAAGGTAAATATCACGTTTCGGTGTGACCTTGAGTGTTTTGTCGTTATTTCGAACGATTGCGAGACTTGGGAAATGAATGCTTAGCTTGTGTCGTTACACCGTGGGTGGAAAATGTAAATATCGCTACACCGAGTCTCCTACTGTGATTTATCGTTATTTTGAACGATTACGAAGGCGAGGATTTGAATCCTGAGCTTCTTTCGATATACCGCGAGTGGAAAAGGTAAATATCGCGATTCCCAGTCTCCTGCTGTGATTTATCGTTATTTTGATCGATTACCTGGCTTGGGGAGTGAATCCTTAGTTTCTTTTAGTACACCGTGTGGAAAAGGTAAATATCGCGTTCGGTGTGACCTTGAGTATTTTGTCGTTATTTCGAACGATTGCTAGGCTTGTGAAGTGAATCCTTAGCTTCTTTCGATATACCGCGAGTGGAAAAGGTAAATATCCCGATTCCAGGTCTCCTACTGTGATTTATCGTTATTTTTAACGATTACCTGGCTTGGGAAGTGAATCCTTAGTTTCTTTTAGTACACCGTGTGGAAAAGGTAAATATCGCGTTTCGGAGTGACCTTGAGTGATTGGTAGTTATTTCGAACGGTTGCGAGGCTTGGGAAGTGAATCCTTAGCTTCTTTCGATATACCGCGAGTGGAAAAGGTAAATAACGCGATTCCCAGTCTCCTGCTGTGATTTATCGTTATTTTGAACGATTACCTGGCTTAGGAAGTGAATCCTAAGTTTCTTTTAGTACACCGTGTGGAAAAGGTAAATATCGCGTTTCGGTGTGACCTTGAGTGATTGGTCGTTATTTCGAACGGTTGCGAGGCTTGGGAAATGAATCCTTAGCTTGTGTCGTTACACCGTGGGTGGAAAATGTAAATATCGCTACACCGAGTCTCCTACTGTGATTTATCGTTATTTTGAACGATTACGAAGGCGAGGATTTGAATCCTCAGCTTCTTTCGATATACCGCGAGTGGAAAAGGTAAATATCGCGATTCCCAGTCTCCTACTGTGATTTATCGTTATTTTTAACGATTACCTGGCTTGGGAAGTGAATCCTTAGTTTCTTTTAGTACACCGTGTAGAAAAGGTAAATATCGCGTTCGGTGTGACCTTGAGTATTTTGTCGTTATTTCGAACGATTGCTAGGCTTGTGAAGTGAATCCTTAGCTTCTTTCGATATACCGCGAGTGGAAAAGGTAAATATCCCGATTCCAGGTCTCCTACTGTGATTTATCGTTATTTTTAACGATTACCTGGCTTGGGAAGTGAATCCTTAGTTTCTTTTAGTACACCGTGTGGAAAAGGTAAATATCACGTTTCGGTGTGACCTTGAGTGTTTTGTCGTTATTTCGAACGATTGCTAGGCTTGTGAAGTGAATCCTTAGCTTCTTTCGATATACCGCGAGTGGAAAAGGTAAATAACGCGATTCCCAGTCTCCTGCTGTGATTTATCGTTATTTTGAACGATTACGAAGGCGAGGATTTGAATCCTCAGCTTCTTTCGATATACCGCGAGTGGAAAAGGTAAATATCGCGATTCCGAGTCTCCTACTGTGATTTATCGTTATTTTGATCGATTGCCTGCCTTTGGAAGTGAATCTTTAGTTTCTTTTAGTACACCGTGTGGAAAAGGTAAATATCACGTTTCGGTGTGACCTTGAGTGTTTTGTCGTTATTTCGAACGATTGCGAGACTTGGGAAATGAATCCTTAGCTTGTGTCGTTACACCGTGGGTGGAAAATGTAAATATCGCTACACCGAGTCTCCTACTGTGATTTATCGTTATTTTGAACGATTACGAAGGCGAGGATTTGAATCCTGAGCTTCTTTCGATATACCGCGAGTGGAAAAGGTAAATATCGCGATTCCCAGTCTCCTGCTGTGATTTATCGTTATTTTGATCGATTACCTGGCTTGGGGAGTGAATCCTTAGTTTCTTTTAGTACACCGTGTGGAAAAGGTAAATATCGCGTTCGGTGTGACCTTGAGTATTTTGTCGTTATTTCGAACGATTGCTAGGCTTGTGAAGTGAATCCTTAGCTTCTTTCGATATACCGCGAGTGGAAAAGGTAAATATCCCGATTCCAGGTCTCCTACTGTGATTTATCGTTATTTTTAACGATTACCTGGCTTGGGAAGTGAATCCTTAGTTTCTTTTAGTACACCGTGTGGAAAAGGTAAATATCGCGTTTCGGAGTGACCTTGAGTGATTGGTAGTTATTTCGAACGGTTGCGAGGCTTGGGAAGTGAATCCTTAGCTTCTTTCGATATACCGCGAGTGGAAAAGGTAAATAACGCGATTCCCAGTCTCCTGCTGTGATTTATCGTTATTTTGAACGATTACCTGGCTTAGGAAGTGAATCCTAAGTTTCTTTTAGTACACCGTGTGGAAAAGGTAAATATCGCGTTTCGGTGTGACCTTGAGTGATTGGTCGTTATTTCGAACGGTTGCGAGGCTTGGGAAATGAATCCTTAGCTTGTGTCGTTACACCGTGGGTGGAAAATGTAAATATCGCTACACCGAGTCTCCTACTGTGATTTATCGTTATTTTGAACGATTACGAAGGCGAGGATTTGAATCCTCAGCTTCTTTCGATATACCGCGAGTGGAAAAGGTAAATATCGCGATTCCCAGTCTCCTGCTGTGATTTATCGTTATTTTGAACGATTATCTGGCTTGGGGAGTGAAACCTTAGTTTCTTTTAGTACACCGTGTGGAAAAGGTAAATATCGCGTTCGGAGTGACCTTGAGTGTTTTGTCGTTATTTCGAATGGTTGCGAGGCTTGGGAAGTGAATCCTCAGCTTCTTTCGATATACCGCAAGTGGAAAAGGTAAATAACGCGATTCCCAGTCTCCTGCTGTGATTTATCGTTATTTTGAACGATTACGAAGGCGAGGATTTGAATCCTCAGCTTCATTCGATATACCACGAGTGGAAAAGGTAAATATCGCGATTCCAAGTCTCCTACTGTGATTTATCGTTATTTTTAACCATTACCTGGCTTGGGAAGTGAATCCTTAGTTTCTTTTAGTACACCGTGTGGAAAAGGTAAATATCGCGTTCGGAGTGACCTTGAGTGTTTTGTCGTTATTTCGAATGGTTGCGAGGCTTGGGAAGTGAATCCTCAGCTTCTTTCGATATACCGCGAGTGGAAAAGGTAAATAACGCGATTCCCAGTCTCCTGCTGTGATTTATTATTATTTTGATCGATTACCTGGCTTGGGGAGTGAAACCTTAGTTTCTTTTAGTACACCGTGTGGAAAAGGTAAATATCGCGCTCGGAGTGCCCTTGAGTGTTTTGTCGTTATTTCGAACGATCGCTAGGCTTGTGAAGTGAATCCTTAGCTTCTTTCGATATACCGCGAGTGGAAAAGGTAAATAACGCGATTCCCAGTCTCCTGCTGTGATTTATCGTTATTTTGAACGATTACGAAGGCGAGGATTTGAATCCTCAGCTTCTTTCGATATACCGCGAGTGGAAAAGGTAAATATCGCGATTCCAAGTCTCCTACTGTGATTTATCGTTATTTTTAACGATTACCTGGCTTGGGAAGTGAATCCTTAGTTTCTTTTAGTACACCGTGTGGAAAAGGTAAATATCGCGTTCGGTGTGACCTTGAGTATTTTGTCGTTATTTCGAACGATTGCTAGGCTTGTGAAGTGAATCCTTAGCTTCTTTCGATATACCGCGAGTGGAAAAGGTAAATATCCCGATTCCAGGTCTCCTACTGTGATTTATCGTTATTTTTAACGATTACCTGGCTTGGGAAGTGAATCCTTAGTTTCTTTTAGTACACCGTGTGGAAAAGGTAAATATCGCGTTTCGGAGTGACCTTGAGTGATTGGTAGTTATTTCGAACGGTTGCGAGGCTTGGGAAGTGAATCCTTAGCTTCTTTCGATATACCGCGAGTGGAAAAGGTAAATAACGCGATTCCCAGTCTCCTGCTGTGATTTATCGTTATTTTGAACGATTACCTGGCTTAGGAAGTGAATCCTAAGTTTCTTTTAGTACACCGTGTGGAAAAGGTAAATATCGCGTTTCGGTGTGACCTTGAGTGATTGGTCGTTATTTCGAACGGTTGCGAGGCTTGGGAAATGAATCCTCAGCTTCTTTCGATATACCGCGAGTGGAAAAGGTAAATATCGCGATTCCCAGTCTCCTGCTGTGATTTATCGTTATTTTGAACGATTACCTGGCTTGGGGAGTGAAACCTTAGTTTCTTTTAGTACACCGTGTGGAAAAGGTAAATATCGCGTTCGGAGTGACCTTGAGTGTTTTGTCGTTATTTCGAATGGTTGCGAGGCTTGGGAAGTGAATCCTCAGCTTCTTTCGATATACCGCGAGTGGAAAAGGTAAATAACGCGATTCCCAGTCTCCTGCTGTGATTTATCGTTATTTTGATCGATTACCTGGCTTGGGGAGTGAAACCTTAGTTTCTTTTAGTACACCGTGTGGAAAAGGTAAATATCGCGCTCGGAGTGCCCTTGAGTGTTTTGTCGTTATTTCGAATGGTTGCGAGGCTTGGGAAGTGAATCCTCAGCTTCTTTCGATATACCGCGAGTGGAAAAGGTAAATAACGCGATTCCCAGTCTCCTGCTGTGATATATCGTTATTTTGATCGATTACCTGGCTTGGGGAGTGAAACCTTAGTTTCTTTTAGTACACCGTGTGGAAAAGGTAAATATCGCGTTCGGAGTGACCTTGAGTGTTTTGTCGTTATTTCGAATGGTTGCGAGGCTTGGGAAGTGAATCCTCAGCTTCTTTCGATATACCGCGAGTGGAAAAGGTAAATAACGCGATTCCCAGTCTCCTGCTGTGATTTATCGTTATTTTGAACGATTACGAAGGCGAGGATTTGAATCCTCAGCTTCATTCGATATACCACGAGTGGGAAAGGTAAATATCGCGATTCCAAGTCTCCTACTGTGATTTATCGTTATTTTTAACGATTACCTGGCTTGGGAAGTGAATCCTTAGTTTCTTTTAGTACACCGTGTGGAAAAGGTAAATATCGCGTTCGGAGTGACCTTGAGTGTTTTGTCGTTATTTCGAATGGTTGCGAGGCTTGGGAAGTGAATCCTCAGCTTCTTTCGATATACCGCGAGTGGAAAAGGTAAATAACGCGATTCCCAGTCTCCTGCTGTGATTTATCGTTACTTTGATCGATTACCTGGCTTGGGGAGTGAAACCTTAGTTTCTTTTAGTACACCGTGTGGAAAAGGTAAATATCGCGCTCGGAGTGCCCTTGAGTGTTTTGTCGTTATTTCGAACGATCGCTAGGCTTGTGAAGTGAATCCTTAGCTTCTTTCGATATACCGCGAGTGGAAAAGGTAAATAACGCGATTCCCAGTCTCCTGCTGTGATTTATCGTTATTTTGAACGATTACGAAGGCGAGGATTTGAATCCTCAGCTTCTTTCGATATACCGCGAGTGGAAAAGGTAAATATCGCGATTCCATGTCTCCTACTGTGATTTATCGTTATTTTTAACGATTACCTGGCTTGGGAAGCGAATCCTTAGTTTCTTTTAGTACACCGTGTAGAAAAGGTAAATATCGCGTTCGGTGTGACCTTGAGTATTTTGTCGTTATTTCGAACGATTGCTAGGCTTGTGAAGTGAATCCTTAGCTTCTTTCGATATACCGCGAGTGGAAAAGGTAAATATCCCGATTCCAGGTCTCCTACTGTGATTTATCGTTATTTTTAACGATTACCTGGCTTGGGAAGTGAATCCTTAGTTTCTTTTAGTACACCGTGTGGAAAAGGTAAATATCACGTTTCTGTGTGACCTTGAGTGTTTTGTCGTTATTTCGAACGATTGCTAGGCTTGTGAAGTGAATCCTTAGCTTCTTTCGATATACCGCGAGTGGAAAAGGTAAATAACGCGATTCCCAGTCTCCTGCTGTGATTTATCGTTATTTTGAACGATTACGAAGGCGAGGATTTGAATCCTCAGCTTCATTCGATATACCGCGAGTGGAAAAGGTAAATATCGCGATTCCAAGTCTCCTACTGTGATTTATCGTTATTTTTAACGATTACCTGGCTTGGGAAGTGAATCCTTAGTTTCTTTTAGTACACCGGGTGGAAAAGGTAGATATCGGTTTTCGGAGTGAAATTGAGTGATTGGTCGTTGTTTCGAATGGTTGCGAGGCTTGGGAAGTGAATCCTCAGCTTCTTTCGATATACCGCGAGTGGAAAAGGTAAATAACGCGATTCCCAGTCTCCTGCTGTGATTTATCGTTATTTTGATCGATTACCTGGCTTGGGGTGTGAAACCTTAGTTTCTATTAGTACACCGTGTGGAAAAGGTAAATATCGCGTTCGGAGTGACCTTGAGTGTTTTGTCGTTATTTCGAATGGTTGCGAGGCTTGGGAAGTGAATCCTCAGCTTCTTTCGATATACCGCGAGTGGAAAAGGTAAATAACGCGATTCCCAGTCTCCTGCTGTGATTTATCGTTATTTTGATCGATTACCTGGCTTGGGGAGTGAAACCTTAGTTTCTTTTAGTACACCGTGTGGAAAAGGTAAATATCGCGCTCGGAGTGCCCTTGAGTGTTTTGTCGTTATTTCGAATGGTTGCGAGGCTTGGGAAGTGAATCCTCAGCTTCTTTCGATATACCGCGAGTGGAAAAGGTAAATAACGCGATTCCCAGTCTCCTGCTGTGATATATCGTTATTTTGATCGATTACCTGGCTTGGGGAGTGAAACCTTAGTTTCTTTTAGTACACCGTGTGGAAAAGGTAAATATCGCGTTCGGAGTGACCTTGAGTGTTTTGTCGTTATTTCGAATGGTTGCGAGGCTTGGGAAGTGAATCCTCAGCTTCTTTCGATATACCGCGAGTGGAAAAGGTAAATAACGCGATTCCCAGTCTCCTGCTGTGATTTATCGTTATTTTGAACGATTACGAAGGCGAGGATTTGAATCCTCAGCTTCATTCGATATACCACGAGTGGGAAAGGTAAATATCGCGATTCCAAGTCTCCTACTGTGATTTATCGTTATTTTTAACCATTACCTGGCTTGGGAAGTGAATCCTTAGTTTCTTTTAGTACACCGTGTGGAAAAGGTAAATATCGCGTTCGGAGTGACCTTGAGTGTTTTGTCGTTATTTCGAATGGTTGCGAGGCTTGGGAAGTGAATCCTCAGCTTCTTTCGATATACCGCGAGTGGAAAAGGTAAATAACGCGATTCCCAGTCTCCTGCTGTGATTTATTATTATTTTGATCGATTACCTGGCTTGGGGAGTGAAACCTTAGTTTCTTTTAGTACACCGTGTGGAAAAGGTAAATATCGCGCTCGGAGTGCCCTTGAGTGTTTTGTCGTTATTTCGAACGATCGCTAGGCTTGTGAAGTGAATCCTTAGCTTCTTTCGATATACCGCGAGTGGAAAAGGTAAATAACGCGATTCCCAGTCTCCTGCTGTGATTTATCGTTATTTTGAACGATTACGAAGGCGAGGATTTGAATCCTCAGCTTCTTTCGATATACCGCGAGTGGAAAAGGTAAATATCGCGATTCCAAGTCTCCTACTGTGATTTATCGTTATTTTTAACGATTACCTGGCTTGGGAAGTGAATCCTTAGTTTCTTTTAGTACACCGTGTGGAAAAGGTAAATATCGCGTTCGGTGTGACCTTGAGTATTTTGTCGTTATTTCGAACGATTGCTAGGCTTGTGAAGTGAATCCTTAGCTTCTTTCGATATACCGCGAGTGGAAAAGGTAAATATCCCGATTCCAGGTCTCCTACTGTGATTTATCGTTATTTTTAACGATTACCTGGCTTGGGAAGTGAATCCTTAGTTTCTTTTAGTACACCGTGTGGAAAAGGTAAATATCGCGTTTCGGAGTGACCTTGAGTGATTGGTAGTTATTTCGAACGGTTGCGAGGCTTGGGAAGTGAATCCTTAGCTTCTTTCGATATACCGCGAGTGGAAAAGGTAAATAACGCGATTCCCAGTCTCCTGCTGTGATTTATCGTTATTTTGAACGATTACCTGGCTTAGGAAGTGAATCCTAAGTTTCTTTTAGTACACCGTGTGGAAAAGGTAAATATCGCGTTTCGGTGTGACCTTGAGTGATTGGTCGTTATTTCGAACGGTTGCGAGGCTTGGGAAATGAATCCTCAGCTTCTTTCGATATACCGCGAGTGGAAAAGGTAAATATCGCGATTCCCAGTCTCCTGCTGTGATTTATCGTTATTTTGAACGATTACCTGGCTTGGGGAGTGAAACCTTAGTTTCTTTTAGTACACCGTGTGGAAAAGGTAAATATCGCGTTCGGAGTGACCTTGAGTGTTTTGTCGTTATTTCGAATGGTTGCGAGGCTTGGGAAGTGAATCCTCAGCTTCTTTCGATATACCGCGAGTGGAAAAGGTAAATAACGCGATTCCCAGTCTCCTGCTGTGATTTATCGTTATTTTGATCGATTACCTGGCTTGGGGAGTGAAACCTTAGTTTCTTTTAGTACACCGTGTGGAAAAGGTAAATATCGCGCTCGGAGTGCCCTTGAGTGTTTTGTCGTTATTTCGAATGGTTGCGAGGCTTGGGAAGTGAATCCTCAGCTTCTTTCGATATACCGCGAGTGGAAAAGGTAAATAACGCGATTCCCAGTCTCCTGCTGTGATATATCGTTATTTTGATCGATTACCTGGCTTGGGGAGTGAAACCTTAGTTTCTTTTAGTACACCGTGTGGAAAAGGTAAATATCGCGTTCGGAGTGACCTTGAGTGTTTTGTCGTTATTTCGAATGGTTGCGAGGCTTGGGAAGTGAATCCTCAGCTTCTTTCGATATACCGCGAGTGGAAAAGGTAAATAACGCGATTCCCAGTCTCCTGCTGTGATTTATCGTTATTTTGAACGATTACGAAGGCGAGGATTTGAATCCTCAGCTTCATTCGATATACCACGAGTGGGAAAGGTAAATATCGCGATTCCAAGTCTCCTACTGTGATTTATCGTTATTTTTAACCATTACCTGGCTTGGGAAGTGAATCCTTAGTTTCTTTTAGTACACCGTGTGGAAAAGGTAAATATCGCGTTCGGAGTGACCTTGAGTGTTTTGTCGTTATTTCGAATGGTTGCGAGGCTTGGGAAGTGAATCCTCAGCTTCTTTCGATATACCGCGAGTGGAAAAGGTAAATAACGCGATTCCCAGTCTCCTGCTGTGATTTATTATTATTTTGATCGATTACCTGGCTTGGGGAGTGAAACCTTAGTTTCTTTTAGTACACCGTGTGGAAAAGGTAAATATCGCGCTCGGAGTGCCCTTGAGTGTTTTGTCGTTATTTCGAACGATCGCTAGGCTTGTGAAGTGAATCCTTAGCTTCTTTCGATATACCGCGAGTGGAAAAGGTAAATAACGCGATTCCCAGTCTCCTGCTGTGATTTATCGTTATTTTGAACGATTACGAAGGCGAGGATTTGAATCCTCAGCTTCTTTCGATATACCGCGAGTGGAAAAGGTAAATATCGCGATTCCAAGTCTCCTACTGTGATTTATCGTTATTTTTAACGATTACCTGGCTTGGGAAGTGAATCCTTAGTTTCTTTTAGTACACCGTGTGGAAAAGGTAAATATCGCGTTCGGTGTGACCTTGAGTATTTTGTCGTTATTTCGAACGATTGCTAGGCTTGTGAAGTGAATCCTTAGCTTCTTTCGATATACCGCGAGTGGAAAAGGTAAATATCCCGATTCCAGGTCTCCTACTGTGATTTATCGTTATTTTTAACGATTACCTGGCTTGGGAAGTGAATCCTTAGTTTCTTTTAGTACACCGTGTGGAAAAGGTAAATATCGCGTTTCGGAGTGACCTTGAGTGATTGGTAGTTATTTCGAACGGTTGCGAGGCTTGGGAAGTGAATCCTTAGCTTCTTTCGATATACCGCGAGTGGAAAAGGTAAATAACGCGATTCCCAGTCTCCTGCTGTGATTTATCGTTATTTTGAACGATTACCTGGCTTAGGAAGTGAATCCTAAGTTTCTTTTAGTACACCGTGTGGAAAAGGTAAATATCGCGTTTCGGTGTGACCTTGAGTGATTGGTCGTTATTTCGAACGGTTGCGAGGCTTGGGAAATGAATCCTCAGCTTCTTTCGATATACCGCGAGTGGAAAAGGTAAATATCGCGATTCCCAGTCTCCTGCTGTGATTTATCGTTATTTTGAACGATTACCTGGCTTGGGGAGTGAAACCTTAGTTTCTTTTAGTACACCGTGTGGAAAAGGTAAATATCGCGTTCGGAGTGACCTTGAGTGTTTTGTCGTTATTTCGAATGGTTGCGAGGCTTGGGAAGTGAATCCTCAGCTTCTTTCGATATACCGCGAGTGGAAAAGGTAAATAACGCGATTCCCAGTCTCCTGCTGTGATTTATCGTTATTTTGATCGATTACCTGGCTTGGGGAGTGAAACCTTAGTTTCTTTTAGTACACCGTGTGGAAAAGGTAAATATCGCGCTCGGAGTGCCCTTGAGTGTTTTGTCGTTATTTCGAATGGTTGCGAGGCTTGGGAAGTGAATCCTCAGCTTCTTTCGATATACCGCGAGTGGAAAAGGTAAATAACGCGATTCCCAGTCTCCTGCTGTGATATATCGTTATTTTGATCGATTACCTGGCTTGGGGAGTGAAACCTTAGTTTCTTTTAGTACACCGTGTGGAAAAGGTAAATATCGCGTTCGGAGTGACCTTGAGTGTTTTGTCGTTATTTCGAATGGTTGCGAGGCTTGGGAAGTGAATCCTCAGCTTCTTTCGATATACCGCGAGTGGAAAAGGTAAATAACGCGATTCCCAGTCTCCTGCTGTGATTTATCGTTATTTTGAACGATTACGAAGGCGAGGATTTGAATCCTCAGCTTCATTCGATATACCACGAGTGGGAAAGGTAAATATCGCGATTCCAAGTCTCCTACTGTGATTTATCGTTATTTTTAACGATTACCTGGCTTGGGAAGTGAATCCTTAGTTTCTTTTAGTACACCGTGTGGAAAAGGTAAATATCGCGTTCGGAGTGACCTTGAGTGTTTTGTCGTTATTTCGAATGGTTGCGAGGCTTGGGAAGTGAATCCTCAGCTTCTTTCGATATACCGCGAGTGGAAAAGGTAAATAACGCGATTCCCAGTCTCCTGCTGTGATTTATCGTTACTTTGATCGATTACCTGGCTTGGGGAGTGAAACCTTAGTTTCTATTAGTACACCGTGTGGAAAAGGTAAATATCGCGCTCGGAGTGCCCTTGAGTGTTTTGTCGTTATTTCGAACGATTGCTAGGCTTGTGAAGTGAATCCTTAGCTTCTTTCGATATACCGCTAGTGGAAAAGGTAAATAACGCGATTCCCAGTCTCCTGCTGTGATTTATCGTTATTTTGAACGATTACGAAGGCGAGGATTTGAATCCTCAGCTTCATTCGATATACCGCGAGTGGAAAAGGTAAATATCGCGATTCCAAGTCTCCTACTGTGATTTATCGTTATTTTTAACGATTACCTGGCTTGGGAAGTGAATCCTTAGTTTCTTTTAGTACACCGTGTAGAAAAGGTAAATATCGCGTTCGGTGTGACCTTGAGTATTTTGTCGTTATTTCGAACGATTGCTAGGCTTGTGAAGTGAATCCTTAGCTTCTTTCGATATACCGCGAGTGGAAAAGGTAAATATCCCGATTCCAGGTCTCCTACTGTGATTTATCGTTATTTTTAACGATTACCTGGCTTGGGAAGTGAATCCTTAGTTTCTTTTAGTACACCGTGTGGAAAAGGTAAATATCACGTTTCTGTGTGACCTTGAGTGTTTTGTCGTTATTTCGAACGATTGCTAGGCTTGTGAAGTGAATCCTTAGCTTCTTTCGATATACCGTGAGTGGAAAAGGTAAATAACGCGATTCCCAGTCTCCTGCTGTGATTTATCGTTATTTTGAACGATTACGAAGGCGAGGATTTGAATCCTCAGCTTCATTCGATATACCGCGAGTGGAAAAGGTAAATATCGCGATTCCAAGTCTCCTACTGTGATTTATCGTTATTTTTAACGATTACCTGGCTTGGGAAGTGAATCCTTAGTTTCTTTTAGTACACCGGGTGGAAAAGGTAGATATCGGTTTTCGGAGTGAAATTGAGTGATTGGTCGTTGTTTCGAATGGTTGCGAGGCTTGGGAAGTGAATCCTCAGCTTCTTTCGATATACCGCGAGTGGAAAAGGTAAATAACGCGATTCCCAGTCTCCTGCTGTGATTTATCGTTATTTTGATCGATTACCTGGCTTGGGGTGTGAAACCTTAGTTTCTATTAGTACACCGTGTGGAAAAGGTAAATATCGCGCTCGGAGTGCCCTTGAGTGTTTTGTCGTTATTTCGAACGATTGCTAGGCTTGTGAAGTGAATCCTTAGCTTCTTTCGATATACCGCTAGTGGAAAAGGTAAATAACGCGATTCCCAGTCTCCTGCTGTGATTTATCGTTATTTTGAACGATTACGAAGGCGAGGATTTGAATCCTCAGCTTCATTCGATATACCGCGAGTGGAAAAGGTAAATATCGCGATTCCAAGTCTCCTACTGTGATTTATCGTTATTTTTAACGATTACCTGGCTTGGGAAGTGAATCCTTAGTTTCTTTTAGTACACCGTGTGGCAAAGGTAAATATCGCGTTTCGGAGTGACCTTGAGTGATTGGTCGTTATTTCGAACGGTTCCGAGGCTTGGGAAGTGAATCCTTAGCTTCTTTCGATATACGGCGAGTGGAAAAGGTAAATAACGCGATTCCCAGTCTCCTGCTGTGATTTATCGTTATTTTGAACGATTACCTGGCTTAGGAAGTGAATCCTAAGTTTCTTTTAGTACACCGTGTGGAATAGGTAAATATCGCGTTTCGGTGTGACCTTGAGTGTTTTGTCGTTATTTCGAACGATTGCTAGGCTTGTGAAGTGAATCCTCAATTTCTTTTAGTACACCGAGTGGAAAAGGTAGATATCGCGTTTCGGAGTGACCATGAGTGATTGGTCGTTATATCGAACGGTTGCGAGACTTGGGAAGTGAATCCTTAGCTTCTTTGGATATACAGTGAGTAGAAAAGGTAAATATCTCGATTCCAGGTCTCCTACTGTGATTTATCGTTATTTTGAACGATTACCTGCCTTGGGAAGTGAATCTTTAGTTTCTTTTAGTACACCGTGTGGAAAAGGAAAATATCGCGTTTCGGAGTGACCTAGACTGATTGGTCGTTATTTCGAACGGTTGGGAGGCTTGGGAAGTGAATTCTTAGCTTCTTTCGATATTCCGCGAGTGGAAAAGGTAAATAACGCTATTCCCAGTCTCCTACTGTGATTTATCGTTATTTTGAACGATTACGAAGGCGATAATTTGAATCCTCAGCTTCTTTCGATATACCGCGAGTGGAAAAGGTAAATATCGCGATTCCGAGTCTCCTACTGTGATTTATCGTTATTTTGATCGATTGCCTGCCTTTGGAAGTGAATCTTTAGTTTCTTTTAGTACACCGTGTGGAAAAGGTAAATATCACGTTTCGGTGTGACCTTGAGTGTTTTGTCGTTATTTCGAACGATTGCTAGGCATGTGAAGTGAATCCTTAGCTTCTTTCGATATACCGCGAGTGGACAAGGTAAATATCGCCATACCGAGTCTCCTATTGTGATTTATTGTTATTTTGAACGATTGCGATTGCTAGGATTTGAATCCTTAATTTCTTTTAGTACACCGAGTGGAAAAGGTAAATATCACGTTTCGGTGTGACCTTGAGTGTTTTGTCGTTATTTCGAACTATTGCGAGACTTGGGAAATGAATCCTTAGCTTGCGTCGTTACACCGTGGGTGGAAAATGTAAATATCGCTACACCGAGTCTCCTACTGTGATTTATCGTTATTTTGAACGATTACGAAGGCGAGGATTTGAATCCTCAGCTTCTTTCGATATACCGCGAGTGGAAAAGGTAAATATCCCGATTCCAGGTCTCCTACTGTGATTTATCGTTATTTTTAACGATTACCTGGCTTGGGAAGTGAATCCTTAGTTTCTTTTAGTACACCGGGTGGAAAAGGTAGATATCGGTTTTCGGAGTGAAATTGAGTGATTGGTCGTTGTTTCGAATGGTTGCGAGGCTTGGGAAGTGAATCCTCAGCTTCTTTCGATATACCGCGAGTGGAAAAGGTAAATAACGCGATTCCCAGTCTCCTGCTGTGATTTATCGTTATTTTGATCGATTACCTGGCTTGGGGAGTGAAACCTTAGTTTCTATTAGTACACCGTGTGGAAAATGTAAATATCGCGCTCGGAGTGCCCTTGAGTGTTTTGTCGTTATTTCGAACGATCGCTAGGCTTGTGAAGTGAATCCTTAGCTTCTTTCGATATACCGCGAGTGGAAAAGGTAAATAACGCGATTCCCAGTCTCCTGCTGTGATTTATCGTTATTTTGAACGATTACGAAGGCGAGGATTTGAATCCTCAGCTTCTTTCGATATACCGCGAGTGGAAAAGGTAAATATCGCGATTCCAAGTCTCCTACTGTGATTTATCGTTATTTTTAACGATTACCTGGCTTGGGAAGTGAATCCTTAGTTTCTTTTAGTACACCGTGTGGAAAAGGTAAATATCGCGTTCGGTGTGACCTTGAGTATTTTGTCGTTATTTCGAACGATTGCTAGGCTTGTGAAGTGAATCCTTCGCTTCTTTCGATATACCGCGAGTGGAAAAGGTAAATATCCCGATTCCAGGTCTCCTACTGTGATTTATCGTTATTTTTAACGATTACCTGGCTTGGGAAGTGAATCCTTAGTTTCTTTTAGTACACCGTGTGGAATAGGTAAATATCACGTTTCGGTGTGACCTTGAGTGTTTTGTCGTTATTTCGAACGATTGCTAGGCTTGTGAAGTGAATCCTTAGCTTCTTTCGATATACCGCTAGTGGAAAAGGTAAATAACGCGATTCCCAGTCTCCTGCTGTGATGTATCGTTATTTTGAACGATTACGAAGGCGAGGATTTGAATCCTCAGCTTCATTCGATATACCGCGAGTGGAAAAGGTAAATATCGCGATTCCAAGTCTCCTACTGTGATTTATCGTTATTTTTAACGATTACCTGGCTTGGGAAGTGAATCCTTAGTTTCTTTTAGTACACCGTGTGGCAAAGGTAAATATCGCGTTTCGGAGTGACCTTGAGTGATTGGTCGTTATTTCGAACGGTTCCGAGGCTTGGGAAGTGAATCCTTAGCTTCTTTCGATATACGGCGAGTGGAAAAGGTAAATAACGCGATTCCCAGTCTCCTGCTGTGATTTATCGTTATTTTGAACGATTACCTGGCTTAGGAAGTGAATCCTAAGTTTCTTTTAGTACACCGTGTGGAATAGGTAAATATCGCGTTTCGGTGTGACCTTGAGTGTTTTGTCGTTATTTCGAACCATTGCTAGGCTTGTGAAGTGAATCCTCAATTTCTTTTAGTACACCGAGTGGAAAAGGTAGATATCGCGTTTCGGAGTGACCATGAGTGATTGGTCGTTATTTCGAACGGTTGCGAGACTTGGGAAGTGAATCCTTAGCTTCTTTGGATATACCGCGAGTGGAAAAGGTAAATATCTCGATTCCAGGTCTCCTACTGTGATTTATCGTTATTTTGAACGATTACCTGCCTTGGGAAGTGAATCTTTAGTTTCTTTTAGTACACCGTGTGGAAAAGGAAAATATCGCGTTTCGGAGTGACCTAGACTGATTGGTCGTTATTTCGAACGGTTGCGAGGCTTGGGAAGTGAATTCTTAGCTTCTTTCGATATTCCGCGAGTGGAAAAGGTAAATAACGCTATTCCCAGTCTCCTACTGTGATTTATCGTTATTTTGAACGATTACGAAGGCGAGGATTTGAATCCTCAGCTTCATTCGATATACCGCGAGTGGAAAAGGTAAATATCGCGATTCCAAGTCTCCTACTGTGATTTATCGTTATTTTTAACGATTACCTGGCTTGGAAAGTGAATCCTTAGTTTCTTTTAGTACACCGTGTGGCAAAGGTAAATATCGCGTTTCGGAGTGACCTTGAGTGATTGGTCGTTATTTCGAACGGTTCCGAGGCTTGGGAAGTGAATCCTTAGCTTCTTTCGATATACGGCGAGTGGAAAAGGTAAATAACGCGATTCCCAGTCTCCTGCTGTGATTTATCGTTATTTTGAACGATTACCTGGCTTAGGAAGTGAATCCTAAGTTTCTTTTAGTACACCGTGTGGAATAGGTAAATATCGCGTTTCGGTGTGACCTTGAGTGTTTTGTCGTTATTTCGAACCATTGCTAGGCTTGTGAAGTGAATCCTCAATTTCTTTTAGTACACCGAGTGGAAAAGGTAGATATCGCGTTTCGGAGTGACCATGAGTGATTGGTCGTTATTTCGAACGGTTGCGAGACTTGGGAAGTGAATCCTTAGCTTCTTTGGATATACCGCGAGTGGAAAAGGTAAATATCTCGATTCCAGGTCTCCTACTGTGATTTATCGTTATTTTGAACGATTACCTGCCTTGGGAAGTGAATCTTTAGTTTCTTTTAGTACACCGTGTGGAAAAGGAAAATATCGCGTTTCGGAGTGACCTAGACTGATTGGTCGTTATTTCGAACGGTTGCGAGGCTTGGGAAGTGAATTCTTAGCTTCTTTCGATATTCCGCTAGTGGAAAAGGTAAATAACGCTATTCCCAGTCTCCTACTGTGATTTATCGTTATTTTGAACGATTACGAAGGCGAGGATTTGAATCCTCAGCTTCTTTCGATATACCGCGAGTGGAAAAGGTAAATATCGCGATTCCGAGTCTCCTACTGTGATTTATCGTTATTTTGATCGATTACCTGCCTTGGGAAGTGAATCTTTAGTTTCTTTTAGTACACCGAGTGGAAAAGGTAAATATCACGTTTCGGTGTGACCTTGAGTGTTTTGTCGTTATTTCGAACCATTGCTAGGCTTGTGAAGTGAATCCTCAATTTCTTTTAGTACACCGAGTGGAAAAGGTAGATATCGCGTTTCGGAGTGACCATGAGTGATTGGTCGTTATTTCGAACGGTTGCGAGACTTGGGAAGTGAATCCTTAGCTTCTTTGGATATACCGCGAGTGGAAAAGGTAAATAACGCTATTCCCAGTCTCCTACTGTGATTTATCGTTATTTTGAACGATTACCTGGCTTGGGGAGTGAAACCTTAGTTTCTTTTAGTACACCGTGTGGAAAAGGTAAATATCGCGTTCGGAGTGACCTTGAGTGTTTTGTCGTTATTTCGAATGGTTGCGAGGCTTGGGAAGTGAATCCTCAGCTTCTTTCGATATACCGCGAGTGGAAAAGGTAAATATCGCGATTCCAAGTCTCCTACTGTGATTTATCGTTATTTTTAACGATTACCTGGCTTGGGAAGTGAATCCTTAGTTTCTTTTAGTACACCGTGTGGAAAAGGTAAATATCGCGTTCGGTGTGACCTTGAGTGTTTTGTCGTTATTTCGAACGATTGCTAGGCTTGTGAAGTGAATCCTTAGCTTCTTTCGATATACCGCGAGTGGAAAAGGTAAATATCCCGATTCCAGGTCTCCTACTGTGATTTATCGTTATTTTTAACGATTACCTGGCTTGGGAAGTGAATCCTTAGTTTCTTTTAGTACACCGTGTGGAAAAGGTAAATATCGCGTTCGGTGTGACCTTGAGTGTTTTGTCGTTATTTCGAACGATTGCTAGGCTTGTGAAGTGAATCCTTAGCTTCTTTCGATATACCGCGAGTGGAAAAGGTAAATATCCCGATTCCAGGTCTCCTACTGTGATTTATCGTTATTTTTAACGATTACCTGGCTTGGGAAGTGAATCCTTAGTTTCTTTTAGTACACCGTGTGGAAAAGGTAAATATCACGTTTCGGTGTGACCTTAAGTGTTTTGTCGTTATTTCGAACGATTGCTAGGCTTGTGAAGTGAATCCTTAGCTTCTTTCGATATACCGCGAGTGGAAAAGGTAAATAACGCGATTCCCAGTCTCCTGCTGTGATTTATCGTTATTTTGAACGATTACGAAGGCGAGGATTTGAATCCTCAGCTTCATTCGATATACCACGAGTGGAAAAGGTAAATATCGCGATTCCAAGTCTCCTACTGTGATTTATCGTTATTTTTAACGATTACCTGGCTTGGGAAGTGAATCCATAGTTTCTTTTAGTACACCGTGTGGAAAAGGTAAATATCGCGTTCGGAGTGACCTTGAGTGTTTTGTCGTTATTTCGATTGGTTGCGAGGCTTGGGAAGTGAATCCTCAGCTTCTTTCGATATACCGCGAGTGGAAAAGGTAAATATCGCGATTCCAAGTCTCCTACTGTGATTTATCGTTATTTTTAACGATTACCTGGCTTGGGAAGTGAATCCTTAGTTTCTTTTAGTACACCGTGTGGAAAAGGTAAATATCGCGTTCGGTGTGACCTTGAGTGTTTTGTCGTTATTTCCAACGATTGCGAGGCTTGGGAAGTGAATCCTCAGCTTCTTTCGATATACCGCGAGTGGAAAAGGTAAATATCGCGATTCCAAGTCTCCTACGGTGATTTATCGTTATTTTTAACGATTACCTGGCTTGGGAAGTGAATCCTTAGTTTCTTTTAGTACACCGTGTGGAAAAGGTAAATATCGCGTTCGGTGTGACCTTGAGTGTTTTGTCGTTATTTCGAACGATTGCTAGGCTTGTGAAGTGAATCCTTAGCTTCTTTCGATATACCGCGAGTGGAAAAGGTAAATATCCCGATTCCAGGTCTCCTACTGTGATTTATCGTTATTTTTAACGATTACCTGGCTTGGGAAGTGAATCCTTAGTTTCTTTTAGTACACCGTGTGGAAAAGGTAAATATCACGTTTCGGTGTGACCTTGAGTGTTTTGTCGTTATTTCGAACGATTGCTAGGCTTGTGAAGTGAATCCTTAGCTTCTTTCGATATACCGCGAGTGGAAAAGGTAAATAACGCGATTCCCAGTCTCCTGCTGTGATTTATCGTTATTTTGAACGATTACGAAGGCGAGGATTTGAATCCTCAGCTTCATTCGATATACCACGAGTGGAAAAGGTAAATATCGCGATTCCAAGTCTCCTACTGTGATTTATCGTTATTTTTAACGATTACCTGGCTTGGGAAGTGAATCCATAGTCTCTTTTAGTACACCGTGTGGAAAAGGTAAATATCGCGTTCGGAGTGACCTTGAGTGTTTTGTCGTTATTTCGATTGGTTGCGAGGCTTGGGAAGTGAATCCTCAGCTTCTTTCGATATACCGCGAGTGGAAAAGGTAAATATCCCGATTCCAGGTCTCCTACTGTGATTTATCGTTATTTTGAACGATTACCTGGCTTAGGAAGTGAATCCTTAGTTTCTT
This sequence comes from Nomada fucata, assembly GCA_948146005.1. NCBI lineage: Eukaryota > Metazoa > Arthropoda > Insecta > Hymenoptera > Apidae > Nomada > Nomada fucata. The sequence continues at coordinate 27,760,783 of OX411275.1, forward strand.
TTATTACAACGTGTGGAAAAGGTAGATATCGCGTTTCGGAGTGACATTGAGTGATTGATCGTTATTTCGAACGGTTGCGAGACTTGGGAAGTGAATCCTTAGATTCTTTCGATATACCGCGAGTGGACAAGGTAAATATCGCCATACCGAGTCTCCTATTGTGATTTATCGTTATTTTGAACGATTACGAAGGCGAGGATTTGAATCCTCAGCTTCTTTCGATATACCACGAGTGGAAAAGGTAAATATCGCGATTCCGAGTCTCCTACTGTGATTTATCGTTATTTTGATCGATTACCTGCCTTGGGAAGTGAATCTTTAGTTTCTTTTAGTACACCGAGTGGAAAAGGTAAATATCACGTTTCGGTGTGACCTTGAGTGTTTTGTCGTTATTTCGAACCATTGCTAGGCTTGTGAAGTGAATCCTCAATTTCTTTTAGTACACCGAGTGGAAAAGGTAGATATCGCGTTTCGGAGTGACCATGAGTGATTGGTCGTTATTTCGAACGGTTGCGAGACTTGGGAAGTGAATCCTTAGCTTCTTTGGATATACCGCGAGTGGAAAAGGTAAATATCTCGATTCCAGGTCTCCTACTGTGATTTATCGTTATTTTGAACGATTACCTGCCTTGGGAAGTGAATCTTTAGTTTCTTTTAGTACACCGAGTGGAAAAGGTAAATATCACGTTTCGGTGTGACCTTGAGTGTTTTGTCGTTATTTCGAACTATTGCGAGACTTGGGAAATGAATCCTTAGCTTGTGTCGTTACACCGTGGGTGGAAAATGTAAATATCGCTACACCGAGTCTCCTACTGTGATTTATCGTTATTTTGAACGATTACGAAGGCGAGGATTTGAATCCTCAGCTTCATTCGATATACCGCGAGTGGAAAAGGTAAATATCGCGATTCCAAGTCTCCTACTGTGATTTATCGTTATTTTTAACGATTACCTGGCTTGGGAAGTGAATCCTTAGTTTCTTTTAGTACACCGTGTGGCAAAGGTAAATATCGCGTTTCGGAGTGACCTTGAGTGATTGGTCGTTATTTCGAACGGTTCCGAGGCTTGGGAAGTGAATCCTTAGCTTCTTTCGATATACGGCGAGTGGAAAAGGTAAATAACGCGATTCCCAGTCTCCTGCTGTGATTTATCGTTATTTTGAACGATTACCTGGCTTAGGAAGTGAATCCTAAGTTTCTTTTAGTACACCGTGTGGAATAGGTAAATATCGCGTTTCGGTGTGACCTTGAGTGTTTTGTCGTTATTTCGAACCATTGCTAGGCTTGTGAAGTGAATCCTCAATTTCTTTTAGTACACCGAGTGGAAAAGGTAGATATCGCGTTTCGGAGTGACCATGAGTGATTGGTCGTTATTTCGAACGGTTGCGAGACTTGGGAAGTGAATCCTTAGCTTCTTTGGATATACCGCGAGTGGAAAAGGTAAATATCTCGATTCCAGGTCTCCTACTGTGATTTATCGTTATTTTGAACGATTACCTGCCTTGGGAAGTGAATCTTTAGTTTCTTTTAGTACACCGTGTGGAAAAGGAAAATATCGCGTTTCGGAGTGACCTAGACTGATTGGTCGTTATTTCGAACGGTTGCGAGGCTTGGGAAGTGAATTCTTAGCTTCTTTCGATATTCCGCGAGTGGAAAAGGTAAATAACGCTATTCCCAGTCTCCTACTGTGATTTATCGTTATTTTGAACGATTACGAAGGCGAGGATTTGAATCCTCAGCTTCTTTCGATATACCGCGAGTGGAAAAGGTAAATATCGCGATTCCGAGTCTCCTACTGTGATTTATCGTTATTTTGATCGATTACCTGCCTTGGGAAGTGAATCTTTAGTTTCTTTTAGTACACCGAGTGGAAAAGGTAAATATCACGTTTCGGTGTGACCTTGAGTGTTTTGTCGTTATTTCGAACCATTGCTAGGCTTGTGAAGTGAATCCTCAATTTCTTTTAGTACACCGAGTGGAAAAGGTAGATATCGCGTTTCGGAGTGACCATGAGTGATTGGTCGTTATTTCGAACGGTTGCGAGACTTGGGAAGTGAATCCTTAGCTTCTTTGGATATACCGCGAGTGGAAAAGGTAAATATCTCGATTCCAGGTCTCCTACTGTGATTTATCGTTATTTTGAACGATTACCTGCCTTGGGAAGTGAATCTTTAGTTTCTTTTAGTACACCGAGTGGAAAAGGTAAATATCACGTTTCGGTGTGACCTTGAGTGTTTTGTCGTTATTTCGAACTATTGCGAGACTTGGGAAATGAATCCTTAGCTTGTGTCGTTACACCGTGGGTGGAAAATGTAAATATCGCTACACCGAGTCTCCTACTGTGATTTATCGTTATTTTGAACGATTACGAAGGCGAGGATTTGAATCCTCAGCTTCTTTCGATATACCGCGAGTGGAAAAGGTAAATATCGCGATTCCCAGTCTCCTGCTGTGATTTATCGTTATTTTGAACGATTACCTGGCTTGGGGAGTGAAACCTTAGTTTCTTTTAGTACACCGTGTGGAAAAGGTAAATATCGCGTTCGGAGTGACCTTGAGTGTTTTGTCGTTATTTCGAATGGTTGCGAGGCTTGGGAAGTGAATCCTCAGCTTCTTTCGATATACCGCGAGTGGAAAAGGTAAATATCGCGATTCCAAGTCTCCTACTGTGATTTATCGTTATTTTTATCGATTACCTGGCTTGGGAAGTGAATCCTTAGTTTCTTTTAGTACACCGTGTGGAAAAGGTAAATATCGCGTTCGGTGTGACCTTGAGTGTTTTGTCGTTATTTCGAACGATTGCGAGGCTTGGGAAGTGAATCCTCAGCTTCTTTCGATATACCGCGAGTGGAATAGGTAAATATCGCGATTCCAAGTCTCCTACGGTGATTTATCGTTATTTTTAACGATTACCTGGCTTGGGAAGTGAATCCTTAGTTTCTTTTAGTACACCGTGTGGAAAAGGTAAATATCGCGTTCGGTGTGACCTTGAGTGTTTTGTCGTTATTTCGAACGATTGCTAGGCTTGTGAAGTGAATCCTTAGCTTCTTTCGATATACCGCGAGTGGAAAAGGTAAATATCCCGATTCCAGGTCTCCTACTGTGATTTATCGTTATTTTTAACGATTACCTGGCTTGGGAAGTGAATCCTTAGTTTCTTTTAGTACACCGTGTGGAAAAGGTAAATATCACGTTTCGGTGTGACCTTGAGTGTTTTGTCGTTATTTCGAACGATTGCTAGGCTTGTGAAGTGAATCCTTAGCTTCTTTCGATATACCGCGAGTGGAAAAGGTAAATAACGCGATTCCCAGTCTCCTGCTGTGATTTATCGTTATTTTGAACGATTACGAAGGCGAGGATTTGAATCCTCAGCTTCATTCGATATACCACGAGTGGAAAAGGTAAATATCGCGATTCCAAGTCTCCTACTGTGATTTATCGTTATTTTTAACGATTACCTGGCTTGGGAAGTGAATCCATAGTTTCTTTTAGTACACCGTGTGGAAAAGGTAAATATCGCGTTCGGAGTGACCTTGAGTGTTTTGTCGTTATTTCGATTGGTTGCGAGGCTTGGGAAGTGAATCCTCAGCTTCTTTCGATATACCGCGAGTGGAAAAGGTAAATATCCCGATTCCAGGTCTCCTACTGTGATTTATCGTTATTTTGAACGATTACCTGGCTTAGGAAGTGAATCCTTAGTTTCTTTTATTACAACGTGTGGAAAAGGTAGATATCGCGTTTCGGAGTGACATTGAGTGATTGATCGTTATTTCGAACGGTTGCGAGACTTGGGAAGTGAATCCATAGATTCTTTCGATATACCGCGAGTGGACAAGGTAAATATCGCCATACCGAGTCTCCTATTGTGATTTATCGTTATTTTGAACGATTACGAAGGCGAGGATTTGAATCATCAGCTTCTTTCGATATACCACGAGTGGAAAAGGTAAATATCGCGATTCCAAGTCTCCTACTGTGATTTATCGTTATTTTGAACGATTACCTGGCTTGGGGAGTGAAACCTTAGTTTCTTTTAGTACACCGTGTGGAAAAGGTAAATATCGCGTTCGGAGTGACCTTGAGTGTTTTGTCGTTATTTCGAATGGTTGCGAGGCTTGGGAAGTGAATCCTCAGCTTCTTTCGATATACCGCGAGTGGAAAAGGTAAATATCGCGATTCCAAGTCTCCTACTGTGATTTATCGTTATTTTTAACGATTACCTGGCTTGGGAAGTCAATCCTTAGTTTCTTTTAGTACACCGTGTGGAAAAGGTAAATATCGCGTTCGGTGTGACCTTGAGTGTTTTGTCGTTATTTCGAACGATTGCGAGGCTTGGGAAGTGAATCCTCAGCTTCTTTCGATATACCGCGAGTGGAAAAGGTAAATATCGCGATTCCAAGTCTCCTACGGTGATTTATCGTTATTTTTAACGATTACCTGGCTTGGGAAGTGAATCCTTAGTTTCTTTTAGTACACCGTGTGGAAAAGGTAAATATCGCGTTCGGTGTGACCTTGAGTGTTTTGTCGTTATTTCGAACGATTGCTAGGCTTGTGAAGTGAATCCTTAGCTTCTTTCGATATACCGCGAGTGGAAAAGGTAAATATCCCGATTCCAGGTCTCCTGCTGTGATTTATCGTTATTTTGAACGATAACGAAGGCGAGGATTTGAATCCTCAGCTTCATTCGATATACCACGAGTGGAAAAGGTAAATATCGCGATTCCAAGTCTCCTACTGTGATTTATCGTTATTTTTAACGATTACCTGGCTTGGGAAGTGAATCCATAGTCTCTTTTAGTACACCGTGTGGAAAAGGTAAATATCGCGTTCGGAGTGACCTTGAGTGTTTTGTCGTTATTTCGATTGGTTGCGAGGCTTGGGAAGTGAATCCTCAGCTTCTTTCCATATACCGCGAGTGGAAAAGGTAAATATCCCGATTCCAGGTCTCCTACTGTGATTTATCGTTATTTTGAACGATTACCTGGCTTAGGAAGTGAATCCTTAGTTTCTTTTATTACAACGTGTGGAAAAGGTAGATATCGCGTTTCGGAGTGACATTGAGTGATTGATCGTTATTTCGAACGGTTGCGAGACTTGGGAAGTGAATCCTTAGATTCTTTCGATATACCGCGAGTGGACAAGGTAAATATCGCCATACCGAGTCTCCTATTGTGATTTATCGTTATTTTGAACGATTACGAAGGCGAGGATTTGAATCCTCAGCTTCTTTCGATATACCACGAGTGGAAAAGGTAAATATCGCGATTCCAAGTCTCCTACTGTGATTTATCGTTATTTTTAACGATTACCTGGCTTGGGAAGTGAATCCTTAGTTTCTTTTAGTACACCGTGTGGCAAAGGTAAATATCGCGTTTCGGAGTGACCTTGAGTGATTGGTCGTTATTTCGAACGGTTCCGAGGCTTGGGAAGTGAATCCTTAGCTTCTTTCGATATACGGCGAGTGGAAAAGGTAAATAACGCGATTCCCAGTCTCCTGCTGTGATTTATCGTTATTTTGAACGATTACCTGGCTTAGGAAGTGAATCCTAAGTTTCTTTTAGTACACCGTGTGGAATAGGTAAATATCGCGTTTCGGTGTGACCTTGAGTGTTTTGTCGTTATTTCGAACCATTGCTAGGCTTGTGAAGTGAATCCTCAATTTCTTTTAGTACACCGAGTGGAAAAGGTAGATATCGCGTTTCGGAGTGACCATGAGTGATTGGTCGTTATTTCGAACGGTTGCGAGACTTGGGAAGTGAATCCTTAGCTTCTTTGGATATACCGCGAGTGGAAAAGGTAAATATCTCGATTCCAGGTCTCCTACTGTGATTTATCGTTATTTTGAACGATTACCTGCCTTGGGAAGTGAATCTTTAGTTTCTTTTAGTACACCGTGTGGAAAAGGAAAATATCGCGTTTCGGAGTGACCTAGACTGATTGGTCGTTATTTCGAACGGTTGCGAGGCTTGGGAAGTGAATTCTTAGCTTCTTTCGATATTCCGCGAGTGGAAAAGGTAAATAACGCTATTCCCAGTCTCCTACTGTGATTTATCGTTATTTTGAACGATTACGAAGGCGAGGATTTGAATCCTCAGCTTCTTTCGATATACCGCGAGTGGAAAAGGTAAATATCGCGATTCCGAGTCTCCTACTGTGATTTATCGTTATTTTGATCGATTACCTGCCTTGGGAAGTGAATCTTTAGTTTCTTTTAGTACACCGAGTGGAAAAGGTAAATATCACGTTTCGGTGTGACCTTGAGTGTTTTGTCGTTATTTCGAACCATTGCTAGGCTTGTGAAGTGAATCCTCAATTTCTTTTAGTACACCGAGTGGAAAAGGTAGATATCGCGTTTCGGAGTGACCATGAGTGATTGGTCGTTATTTCGAACGGTTGCGAGACTTGGGAAGTGAATCCTTAGCTTCTTTGGATATACCGCGAGTGGAAAAGGTAAATATCTCGATTCCAGGTCTCCTACTGTGATTTATCGTTATTTTGAACGATTACCTGCCTTGGGAAGTGAATCTTTAGTTTCTTTTAGTACACCGAGTGGAAAAGGTAAATATCACGTTTCGGTGTGACCTTGAGTGTTTTGTCGTTATTTCGAACTATTGCGAGACTTGGGAAATGAATCCTTAGCTTGTGTCGTTACACCGTGGGTGGAAAATGTAAATATCGCTACACCGAGTCTCCTACTGTGATTTATCGTTATTTTGAACGATTACGAAGGCGAGGATTTGAATCCTCAGCTTCTTTCGATATACCGCGAGTGGAAAAGGTAAATATCGCGATTCCCAGTCTCCTGCTGTGATTTATCGTTATTTTGAACGATTACCTGGCTTGGGGAGTGAAACCTTAGTTTCTTTTAGTACACCGTGTGGAAAAGGTAAATATCGCGTTCGGAGTGACCTTGAGTGTTTTGTCGTTATTTCGAATGGTTGCGAGGCTTGGGAAGTGAATCCTCAGCTTCTTTCGATATACCGCGAGTGGAAAAGGTAAATATCGCGATTCCAAGTCTCCTACTGTGATTTATCGTTATTTTTAACGATTACCTGGCTTGGGAAGTGAATCCTTAGTTTCTTTTAGTACACCGTGTGGAAAAGGTAAATATCGCGTTCGGTGTGACCTTGAGTGTTTTGTCGTTATTTCGAACGATTGCGAGGCTTGGGAAGTGAATCCTCAGCTTCTTTCGATATACCGCGAGTGGAAAAGGTAAATATCGCGATTCCAAGTCTCCTACGGTGATTTATCGTTATTTTTAACGATTACCTGGCTTGGGAAGTGAATCCTTAGTTTCTTTTAGTACACCGTGTGGAAAAGGTAAATATCGCGTTCGGTGTGACCTTGAGTGTTTTGTCGTTATTTCGAACGATTGCTAGGCTTGTGAAGTGAATCCTTAGCTTCTTTCGATATACCGCGAGTGGAAAAGGTAAATATCCCGATTCCAGGTCTCCTGCTGTGATTTATCGTTATTTTGAACGATTACGAAGGCGAGGATTTGAATCCTCAGCTTCATTCGATATACCACGAGTGGAAAAGGTAAATATCGCGATTCCAAGTCTCCTACTGTGATTTATCGTTATTTTTAACGATTACCTGGCTTGGGAAGTGAATCCATAGTCTCTTTTAGTACACCGTGTGGAAAAGGTAAATATCGCGTTCGGAGTGACCTTGAGTGTTTTGTCGTTATTTCGATTGGTTGCGAGGCTTGGGAAGTGAATCCTCAGCTTCTTTCGATATACCGCGAGTGGAAAAGGTAAATATCCCGATTCCAGGTCTCCTACTGTGATTTATCGTTATTTTGAACGATTACCTGGCTTAGGAAGTGAATCCTTAGTTTCTTTTATTACAACGTGTGGAAAAGGTAGATATCGCGTTTCGGAGTGACATTGAGTGATTGATCGTTATTTCGAACGGTTGCGAGACTTGGGAAGTGAATCCTTAGATTCTTTCGATATACCGCGAGTGGACAAGGTAAATATCGCCATACCGAGTCTCCTATTGTGATTTATCGTTATTTTGAACGATTACGAAGGCGAGGATTTGAATCCTCAGCTTCTTTCGATATACCACGAGTGGAAAAGGTAAATATCGCGATTCCAAGTCTCCTACTGTGATTTATCGTTATTTTTAACGATTACCTGGCTTGGGAAGTGAATCCTTAGTTTCTTTTAGTACACCGTGTGGCAAAGGTAAATATCGCGTTTCGGAGTGACCTTGAGTGATTGGTCGTTATTTCGAACGGTTCCGAGGCTTGGGAAGTGAATCCTTAGCTTCTTTCGATATACGGCGAGTGGAAAAGGTAAATAACGCGATTCCCAGTCTCCTGCTGTGATTTATCGTTATTTTGAACGATTACCTGGCTTAGGAAGTGAATCCTAAGTTTCTTTTAGTACACCGTGTGGAATAGGTAAATATCGCGTTTCGGTGTGACCTTGAGTGTTTTGTCGTTATTTCGAACCATTGCTAGGCTTGTGAAGTGAATCCTCAATTTCTTTTAGTACACCGAGTGGAAAAGGTAGATATGTCGTTTCGGAGTGACCATGAGTGATTGGTCGTTATTTCGAACGGTTGCGAGACTTGGGAAGTGAATCCTTAGCTTCTTTCGATATACCGCGAGTGGAAAAGGTAAATATCCCGATTCCAGGTCTCCTACTGTGATTTATCGTTATTTTTAACGATTACCTGGCTTGGGAAGTGAATCCTTAGTTTCTTTTAGTACACCGTGTGGAAAAGGTAAATATCACGTTTCGGTGTGACCTTGAGTGTTTTGTCGTTATTTCGAACGATTGCTAGGCTTGTGAAGTGAATCCTTAGCTTCTTTCGATATACCGCGAGTGGAAAAGGTAAATAACGCGATTCCCAGTCTCCTGCTGTGATTTATCGTTATTTTGAACGATTACGAAGGCGAGGATTTGAATCCTCAGCTTCATTCGATATACCACGAGTGGAAGAGGTAAATATCGCGATTCCAAGTCTCCTACTGTGATTTATCGTTATTTTTAACGATTACCTGGCTTGGGAAGTGAATCCATAGTTTCTTTTAGTACACCGTGTGGAAAAGGTAAATATCGCGTTCGGAGTGACCTTGAGTGTTTTGTCGTTATTTCGATTGGTTGCGAGGCTTGGGAAGTGAATCCTCAGCTTCTTTCGATATACCGCGAGTGGAAAAGGTAAATATCCCGATTCCAGGTCTCCTACTGTGATTTATCGTTATTTTGAACGATTACCTGGCTTAATAAGTGAATCCTTAGTTTCTTTTATTACAACGTGTGGAAAAGGTAGATATCGCGTTTCGGAGTGACATTGAGTGATTGATCGTTATTTCGAACGGTTGCGAGACTTGGGAAGTGAATCCTTAGATTCTTTCGATATACCGCGAGTGGACAAGGTAAATATCGCCATACCGAGTCTCCTATTGTGATTTATCGTTATTTTGAACGATTACGAAAGCGAGGATTTGAATCCTCAGCTTCTTTCGATATACCACGAGTGGAAAAGGTAAATATCGCGATTCCAAGTCTCCTACTGTGATTTATCGTTATTTTGAACGATTACCTGGCTTGGGGAGTGAAACCTTAGTTTCTTTTAGTACACCGTGTGTAAAAGGTAAATATCGCGTTCGGAGTGACCTTGAGTGTTTTGTCGTTATTTCGAATGGTTGCGAGGCTTGGGAAGTGAATCCTCAGCTTCTTTCGATATACCGCGAGTGGAAAAGGTAAATATCGCGATTCCAAGTCTCCTACTGTGATTTATCGTTATTTTTAACGATTACCTGGCTTGGGAAGTGAATCCTTAGTTTCTTTTAGTACACCGTGTGGAAAAGGTAAATATCGCGTTCGGTGTGACCTTGAGTGTTTTGTCGTTATTTCGAACGATTGCGAGGCTTGGGAAGTGAATCCTCAGCTTCTTTCGATATACCGCGAGTGGAAAAGGTAAATATCGCGATTCCAAGTCTCCTACGGTGATTTATCGTTATTTTTAACGATTACCTGGCTTGGGAAGTGAATCCTTAGTTTCTTTTAGTACACCGTGTGGAAAAGGTAAATATCGCGTTCGGTGTGACCTTGAGTGTTTTGTCGTTATTTCGAACGATTGCTAGGCTTGTGAAGTGAATCCTTAGCTTCTTTCGATATACCGCGAGTGGAAAAGGTAAATATCCCGATTCCAGGTCTCCTACTGTGATTTATCGTTATTTTTAACGATTACCTGGCTTGGGAAGTGAATCCTTAGTTTCTTTTAGTACACCGTGTGGAAAAGGTAAATATCACGTTTCGGTGTGACCTTGAGTGTTTTGTCGTTATTTCGAACGATTGCTAGGCTTGTGAAGTGAATCCTTAGCTTCTTTCGATATACCGCGAGTGGACAAGGTAAATATCGCCATACCGAGTCTCCTATTGTGATTTATCGTTATTTTGAACGATTACGAAGGCGAGGATTTGAATCCTCAGCTTCTTTCGATATACCACGAGTGGAAAAGGTAAATATCGCGATTCCAAGTCTCCTACTGTGATTTATCGTTATTTTTAACGATTACCTGGCTTGGGAAGTGAATCCTTAATTTCTTTTAGTACACCGTGTGGAAAAGGTAAATATCGCGTTCGGAGTGACCTTGAGTGTTTTGTCGTTATTTCGAATGGTTGCGATTCTTGGGAAGTGAATCCTCAGCTTCTTTCGATATACCGCGAGTGGAAAAGGTAAATAACGCGATTCCCAGTCTCCTGCTGTGATTTATCGTTATTTTGATCGATTACCTGGCTTGGGGAGTGAAACCTTAGTTTCTTTTAGTACACCGTGTGGAAAAGGTAAATATCGCGCTCGGAGTGCCCTTGAGTGTTTTGTCGTTATTTCGAACGATCGCTAGGCTTGTGAAGTGAATCCTTAGCTTCTTTCGATATACCGCGAGTGGAAAAGGTAAATAACGCGATTCCCAGTCTCCTGCTGTGATTTATCGTTATTTTGAACGATTACGAAGGCGAGGATTTGAATCCTCAGCTTCTTTCGATATACCGCGAGTGGAAAAGGTAAATATCGCGATTCCAAGTCTCCTACTGTGATTTATCGTTATTTTTAACGATTACCTGGCTTGGGAAGTGAATCCTTAGTTTCTTTTAGTACACCGTGTGGAAAAGGTAAATATCGCGTTCGGTGTGACCTTGAGTATTTTGTCGTTATTTCGAACGATTGCTAGGCTTGTGAAGTGAATCCTTAGCTTCTTTCGATATACCGCGAGTGGAAAAGGTAAATATCCCGATTCCAGGTCTCCTACTGTGATTTATCGTTATTTTTAACGATTACCTGGCTTGGGAAGTGAATCCTTAGTTTCTTTTAGTACACCGTGTGGAAAAGGTAAATATCGCGTTCGGTGTGACCTTGAGTGTTTTGTCGTTATTTCGAACTATTGCGAGACTTGGGAAATGAATCCTTAGCTTGTGTCGTTACACCGTGGGTGGAAAATGTAAATATCGCTACACCGAGTCTCCTACTGTGATTTATCGTTATTTTGAACGATTACGAAGGCGAGGATTTGAATCCTCAGCTTCTTTCGATATACCGCGAGTGGAAAAGGTAAATATCGCGATTCCCAGTCTCCTGCTGTGATTTATCGTTATTTTGAACGATTACCTGGCTTGGGGAGTGAAACCTTAGTTTCTTTTAGTACACCGTGTGGAAAAGGTAAATATCGCGTTCGGAGTGACCTTGAGTGTTTTGTCGTTATTTCGAATGGTTGCGAGGCTTGGGAAGTGAATCCTCAGCTTCTTTCGATATACCGGGAGTGGAAAAGGTAAATATCGCGATTCCAAGTCTCCTACTGTGATTTATCGTTATTTTTAACGATTACCTGGCTTGGGAAGTGAATCCTTAGTTTCTTTTAGTACACCGTGTGGAAAAGGTAAATATCGCGTTCGGTGTGACCTTGAGTGTTTTGTCGTTATTTCGAACGATTGCGAGGCTTGGGAAGTGAATCCTCAGCTTCTTTCGATATACCGCGAGTGGAAAAGGTAAATATCGCGATTCCAAGTCTCCTACTGTGATTTATCGTTATTTTTAACGATTACCTGGCTTGGGAAGTGAATCCTTAGTTTCTTTTAGTACACCGTGTGGAAAAGGTAAATATCGCGTTCGGTGTGACCTTGAGTGTTTTGTCGTTATTTCGAACGATTGCTATGCTTGTGAAGTGAATCCTTAGCTTCTTTCGATATACCGCGAGTGGAAAAGGTAAATATCCCGATTCCAGGTCTCCTACTGTGATTTATCGATATTTTTAACGATTACCTGGCTTGGGAAGTGAATCCTTAGTTTCTTTTAGTACACCGTGTGGAAAAGGTAAATATCACGTTTCGGTGTGACCTTGAGTGTTTTGTCGTTATTTCGAACGATTGCTAGGCTTGTGAAGTGAATCCTTAGCTTCTTTCGATATACCGCGAGTGGAAAAGGTAAATAACGCGATTCCCAGTCTCCTGCTGTGATTTATCGTTATTTTGAACGATTACGAAGGCGAGGATTTGAATCCTCAGCTTCATTCGATATACCACGAGTGGAAAAGGTAAATATAGCGATTCCAAGTCTCCTACTGTGATTTATCGTTATTTTTAACGATTACCTGGCTTGGGAAGTGAATCCATAGTTTCTTTTAGTACACCGTGTGGAAAAGGTAAATATCGCGTTCGGAGTGACCTTGAGTGTTTTGTCGTTATTTCGATTGGTTGCGAGGCTTGGGAAGTGAATCCTCAGCTTCTTTCGATATACCGCGAGTGGAAAAGGTAAATATCCCGATTCCAGGTCTCCTACTGTGATTTATCGTTATTTTGAACGATTACCTGGCTTAGGAAGTGAATCCTTAGTTTCTTTTATTACAACGTGTGGAAAAGGTAGATATCGCGTTTCGGAGTGACATTGAGTGATTGATCGTTATTTCGAACGGTTGCGAGACTTGGGAAGTGAATCCTTAGATTCTTTCGATATACCGCGAGTGGACAAGGTAAATATCGCCATACCGAGTCTCCTATTGTGATTTATCGTTATTTTGAACGATTACGAAGGCGAGGATTTGAATCCTCAGCTTCTTTCGATATACCACGAGTGGAAAAGGTAAATATCGCGATTCCAAGTCTCCTACTGTGATTTATCGTTATTTTTAACGATTACCTGGCTTGGGAAGTGAATCCTTAATTTCTTTTAGTACACCGTGTGGAAAAGGTAAATATCGCGTTCGGAGTGACCTTGAGTGTTTTGTCGTTATTTCGAATGGTTGCGAGGCTTGGGAAGTGAATCCTCAGCTTCTTTCGATATACCGCGAGTGGAAAAGGTAAATAACGCGATTCCCAGTCTCCTGCTGTGATTTATCGTTATTTTGATCGATTACCTGGCTTGGGGAGTGAAACCTTAGTTTCTTTTAGTACACCGTGTGGAAAAGGTAAATATCGCGCTCGGAGTGCCCTTGAGTGTTTTGTCGTTATTTCGAACGATCGCTAGGCTTGTGAAGTGAATCCTTAGCTTCTTTCAATATACCGCGAGTGGAAAAGGTAAATAACGCGATTCCCAGTCTCCTGCTGTGATTTATCGTTATTTTGAACGATTACGAAGGCGAGGATTTGAATCCTCAGCTTCTTTCGATATACCGCGAGTGGAAAAGGTAAATATCGCGATTCCAAGTCTCCTACTGTGATTTATCGTTATTTTTAACGATTACCTGGCTTGGGAAGTGAATCCTTAGATTCTTTTAGTACACCGTGTGGAAAAGGTAAATATCGCGTTCGGTGTGACCTTGAGTATTTTGTCGTTATTTCGAACGATTGCTAGGCTTGTGAAGTGAATCCTTAGCTTCTTTCGATATACCGCGAGTGGAAAAGGTAAATATCCCGATTCCAGGTCTCCTACTGTGATTTATCGTTATTTTTAACGATTACCTGGCTTGGGAAGTGAATCCTTAGTTTCTTTTAGTACACCGTGTGGAAAAGGTAAATATCACGTTTCGGAGTGACCTTGAGTGATTGGTCGTTATTTCGAACGGTTCCGAGGCTTGGGAAGTGAATCCTTAGCTTCTTTCGATATACGGCGAGTGGAAAAGGTAAATAACGCGATTCCCAGTCTCCTGCTGTGATTTATCGTTATTTTGAACGATTACCTGGCTTAGGAAGTGAATCCTAAGTTTCTTTTAGTACACCGTGTGGAATAGGTAAATATCGCGTTTCGGTGTGACCTTGAGTGTTTTGTATTTATTTCGAACCATTGCTAGGCTTGTGAAGTGAATCCTCAATTTCTTTTAGTACACCGAGTGGAAAAGGTAGATATCGCGTTTCGGAGTGACCATGAGTGATTGGTCGTTATTTCGAACGGTTGCGAGACTTGGGAAGTGAATCCTTAGCTTCTTTGGATATACCGCCAGTGGAAAAGGTAAATATCTCGATTCCAGGTCTCCTACTGTGATTTATCGTTATTTTGAACGATTACCTGCCTTGGGAAGTGAATCTTTAGTTTCTTTTAGTACATAGTGTGGAAAAGGAAAATATCGCGTTTCGGAGTGACCTAGACTGATTGGTCGTTATTTCGAACGGTTGCGAGGCTTGGGAAGTGAATCCTCAGCTTCTTTCGATATACCGCGAGTGGAAAAGGTAAATATCGCGATTCCAAGTCTCCTACTGTGATTTATCGTTATTTTTAACGATTACCTGGCTTGGGAAGTGAATCCTTAGTTTCTTTTAGTACACCGTGTGGAAAAGGTAAATATCGCGTTCAGTGTGACCTTGAGTGTTTTGTCGTTATTTCGAACGATTGCGAGGCTTGGGAAGTGAATCCTCAGCTTCTTTCGATATACCGCGAGTGGAAAAGGTAAATATCGCGATTCCAAGTCTCCTACTGTGATTTATCGTTATTTTTAACGATTACCTGGCTTGGGAAGTGAATCCTTAGTTTCTTTTAGTACACCGTGTGGAAAAGGTAAATATCGCGTTCGGTGTGACCTTGAGTGTTTTGTCGTTATTTCGAACGATTGCTAGGCTTGTGAAGTGAATCCTTAGCTTCTTTCGATATACCGCGAGTGGAAAAGGTAAATATCCCGATTCCAGGTCTCCTACTGTGATTTATCGTTATTTTTAACGATTACCTGGCTTGGGAAGTGAATCCTTAGTTTCTTTTAGTACACCGTGTGGAAAAGGTAAATATCACGTTTCGGTGTGACCTTGAGTGTTTTGTCGTTATTTCGAACGATTGCTAGGCTTGTGAAGTGAATCCTTAGCTTCTTTCGATATACCGCGAGTGGAAAAGGTAAATAACGCGATTCCCAGTCTCCTGCTGTGATTTATCGTTATTTTGAACGATTACGAAGGCGAGGATTTGAATCCTCAGCTTCATTCGATATACCACGAGTGGAAAAGGTAAATATCGCGATTCCAAGTCTCCTACTGTGATTTATCGTTATTTTTAACGATTACCTGGCTTGGGAAGTGAATCCATAGTTTCTTTTAGTACACCGTGTGGAAAAGGTAAATATCGCGTTCGGAGTGACCTTGAGTGTTTTGTCGTTATTTCGATTGGTTGCGAGGCTTGGGAAGTGAATCCTCAGCTTCTTTCGATATACCGCGAGTGGAAAAGGTAAATATCCCGATTCCAGGTCTCCTACTGTGATTTATCGTTATTTTGAACGATTACCTGGCTTAGGAAGTGAATCCTTAGTTTCTTTTATTACAACGTGTGGAAAAGGTAGATATCGCGTTTCGGAGTGACATTGAATGATTGATCGTTATTTCGAACGGTTGCGAGACTTGGGAAGTGAATCCTTAGATTCTTTCGATATACCGCGAGTGGACAAGGTAAATATCGCCATACCGAGTCTCCTATTGTGATTTATCGTTATTTTGAACGATTACGAAGGCGAGGATTTGAATCCTCAGCTTCTTTCGATATACCACGAGTGGAAAAGGTAAATATCGCGATTCCAAGTCTCCTACTGTGATTTATCGTTATTTTTAACGATTACCTGGCTTGGGAAGTGAATCCTTAATTTCTTTTAGTACACCGTGTGGAAAATGTAAATATCGCGTTCGGAGTGACCTTGAGTGTTTTGTCGTTATCTCGAATGGTTGCGAGGCTTGGGAAGTGAATCCTCAGCTTCTTTCGATATACCGCGAGTGGAAAAGGTAAATAACGCGATTCCCAGTCTCCTGCTGTGATTTATCGTTATTTTGATCGATTACCTGGCTTGGGGAGTGAAACCTTAGTTTCTTTTAGTACACCGTGTGGAAAAGGTAAATATCGCGCTCGGAGTGCCCTTGAGTGTTTTGTCGTTATTTCGAACGATCGCTAGGCTTGTGAAGTGAATCCTTAGCTTCTTTTGATATACCGCGAGTGGAAAAGGTAAATAACGCGATTCCCAGTCTCCTGCTGTGATTTATCGTTATTTTGAACGATTACGAAGGCGAGGATTTGAATCCTCAGCTTCTTTCGATATACCGCGAGTGGAAAAGGTAAATATCGCGATTCCAAGTCTCCTACTGTGATTTATCGTTATTTTTAACGATTACCTGGCTTGGGAAGTGAATCCTTAGTTTCTTTTAGTACACCGTGTGGAAAAGGTAAATATCGCGTTCGGTGTGACCTTGAGTATTTTGTCGTTATTTCGAACGATTGCTAGGCTTGTGAAGTGAATCCTTAGCTTCTTTCGATATACCGCGAGTGGAAAAGGTAAATATCCCGATTCCAGGTCTCCTACTGTGATTTATCGTTATTTTTAACGATTACCTGGCTTGGGAAGTGAATCCTTAGTTTCTTTTAGTACACCGTGTGGAAAAGGTAAATATCACGTTTCGGAGTGACCTTGAGTGATTGGTCGTTATTTCGAACGGTTCCGAGGCTTGGGAAGTGAATCCTTAGCTTCTTTCGATATACGGTAAGTGGAAAAGGTAAATAACGCGATTCCCAGTCTCCTGCTGTGATTTATCGTTATTTTGAACGATTACCTGGCTTAGGAAGTGAATCCAAAGTTTCTTTTAGTACACCGTGTGGAATAGGTAAATATCGCGTTTCGGTGTGACCTTGAGTGTTTTGTCGTTATTTCGAACCATTGCTAGGCTTGTGAAGTGAATCCTCAATTTCTTTTAGTACACCGAGTGGAAAAGGTAGATATCGCGTTTCGGAGTGACCATGAGTGATTGGTCGTTATTTCGAACGGTTGCGAGACTTGGGAAGTGAATCCTTAGCTTCTTTGGATATACCGCCAGTGGAAAAGGTAAATATCTCGATTCCAGGTCTCCTACTGTGATTTATCGTTATTTTGAACGATTACCTGCCTTGGGAAGTGAATCCTTAGTTTCTTTTAGTACACCGTGTGGAAAAGGTAAATATCACGTTTCGGAGTGACCTTGAGTGATTGGTCGTTATTTCGAACGGTTCCGAGGCTTGGGAAGTGAATCCTTAGCTTCTTTCGATATACGGTAAGTGGAAAAGGTAAATAACGCGATTCCCAGTCTCCTGCTGTGATTTATCGTTATTTTGAACGATTACCTGGCTTAGGAAGTGAATCCAAAGTTTCTTTTAGTACACCGTGTGGAATAGGTAAATATCGCGTTTCGGTGTGACCTTGAGTGTTTTGTCGTTATTTCGAACCATTGCTAGGCTTGTGAAGTGAATCCTCAATTTCTTTTAGTACACCGAGTGGAAAAGGTAGATATCGCGTTTCGGAGTGACCATGAGTGATTGGTCGTTATTTCGAACGGTTGCGAGACTTGGGAAGTGAATCCTTAGCTTCTTTGGATATACCGCCAGTGGAAAAGGTAAATATCTCGATTCCAGGTCTCCTACTGTGATTTATCGTTATTTTGAACGATTACCTGCCTTGGGAAGTGAATCTTTAGTTTCTTTTAGTACACCGTGTGGAAAAGGAAAATATCGCGTTTCGGAGTGACCTAGACAGATTGGTCGTTATTTCGAACGGTTGCGAGGCTTGGGAAGTGAATCCTCAGCTTCTTTCGATATACCGCGAGTGGAAAAGGTAAATATCGCGATTCCAAGTCTCCTACTGTGATTTATCGTTATTTTTAACGATTTCCTGGCTTGGGAAGTGAATCCTTAATTTCTTTTAGTACACCGTGTGGAAAATGTAAATATCGCGTTCGGAGTGACCTTGAGTGTTTTGTCGTTATCTCGAATGGTTGCGAGGCTTGGGAAGTGAATCCTCAGCTTCTTTCGATATACCGCGAGTGGAAAAGGTAAATAACGCGATTCCCAGTCTCCTGCTGTGATTTATCGTTATTTTGATCGATTACCTGGCTTGGGGAGTGAAACCTTAGTTTCTTTTAGTACACCGTGTGGAAAAGGTAAATATCGCGCTCGGAGTGCCCTTGAGTGTTTTGTCGTTATTTCGAACGATCGCTAGGCTTGTGAAGTGAATCCTTAGCTTCTTTTGATATACCGCGAGTGGAAAAGGTAAATAACGCGATTCCCAGTCTCCTGCTGTGATTTATCGTTATTTTGAACGATTACGAAGGCGAGGATTTGAATCCTCAGCTTCTTTCGATATACCGCGAGTGGAAAAGGTAAATATCGCGATTCCAAGTCTCCTACTGTGATTTATCGTTATTTTTAACGATTACCTGGCTTGGGAAGTGAATCCTTAGTTTCTTTTAGTACACCGTGTGGAAAAGGTAAATATCGCGTTCGGTGTGACCTTGAGTATTTTGTCGTTATTTCGAACGATTGCTAGGCTTGTGAAGTGAATCCTTAGCTTCTTTCGATATACCGCGAGTGGAAAAGGTAAATATCCCGATTCCAGGTCTCCTACTGTGATTTATCGTTATTTTTAACGATTACCTGGCTTGGGAAGTGAATCCTTAGTTTCTTTTAGTACACCGTGTGGAAAAGGTAAATATCACGTTTCGGAGTGACCTTGAGTGATTGGTCGTTATTTCGAACGGTTCCGAGGCTTGGGAAGTCAATCCTTAGCTTCTTTCGATATACGGTAAGTGGAAAAGGTAAATAACGCGATTCCCAGTCTCCTGCTGTGATTTATCGTTATTTTGAACGATTACCTGGCTTAGGAAGTGAATCCAAAGTTTCTTTTAGTACACCGTGTGGAATAGGTAAATATCGCGTTTCGGTGTGACCTTGAGTGTTTTGTCGTTATTTCGAACCATTGCTAGGCTTGTGAAGTGAATCCTCAATTTCTTTTAGTACACCGAGTGGAAAAGGTAGATATCGCGTTTCGGAGTGACCATGAGTGATTGGTCGTTATTTCGAACGGTTGCGAGACTTGGGAAGTGAATCCTTAGCTTCTTTGGATATACCGCCAGTGGAAAAGGTAAATATCTCGATTCCAGGTCTCCTACTGTGATTTATCGTTATTTTGAACGATTACCTGCCTTGGGAAGTGAATCTTTAGTTTCTTTTAGTACACCGTGTGGAAAAGGAAAATATCGCGTTTCGGAGTGACCTAGACAGATTGGTCGTTATTTCGAACGGTTGCGAGGCTTGGGAAGTGAATCCTCAGCTTCTTTCGATATACCGCGAGTGGAAAAGGTAAATATCGCGATTCCAAGTCTCCTACTGTGATTTATCGTTATTTTTAACGATTACCTGGCTTGGGAAGTGAATCCTTAGTTTCTTTTAGTACACCGTGTGGAAAAGGTAAATATCGCGTTCGGTGTGACCTTGAGTGTTTTGTCGTTATTTCGAACGATTGCGAGGCTTGGTAAGTGAATCCTCAGCTTCTTTCGATATACCGCGAGTGGAAAAGGTAAATATCGCGATTCCAAGTCTCCTACTGTGATTTATCGTTATTTTTAACGATTACCTGGCTTGGGAAGTGAATCCTTAGTTTCTTTTAGTACACCGTGTGGAAAAGGTAAATATCGCGTTTCGGAGTGACCTAGACTGATTGGTCGTTATTTCGAACGGTTGCGAGGCTTGGGAAGTGAATCCTCAGCTTCTTTCGATATACCGCGAGTGGAAAAGGTAAATATCGCGATTCCAAGTCTCCTACTGTGATTTATCGTTATTTTTAACGATTACCTGGCTTGGGAAGTGAATCCTTAGTTTCTTTTAGTACACCGTGTGGAAAAGGTAAATATCGCGTTCGGTGTGACCTTGAGTGTTTTGTCGTTATTTCGAACGATTGCGAGGCTTGGGAAGTGAATCCTCAGCTTCTTTCGATATACCGCGAGTGGAAAAGGTAAATATCGCGATTCCAAGTCTCCTACTGTGATTTATCGTTATTTTTAACGATTACCTGGCTTGGGAAGTGAATCCTTAGTTTCTTTTAGTACATCGTGTGGAAAAGGTAAATATCGCGTTCGGTGTGACCTTGAGTGTTTTGTCGTTATTTCGAACGATTGCTAGGCTTGTGAAGTGAATACTTAGCTTCTTTCGATATACCGCGAGTGGAAAAGGTAAATATCCCGATTCCAGGTCTCCTACTGTGATTTATCGTTATTTTTAACGATTACCTGGCTTCGGAAGTGAATCCTTAGTTTCTTTTAGTACACCGTGTGGAAAAGGTAAATATCACGTTTCGGTGTGACCTTGAGTGTTTTGTCGTTATTTCGAACGATTGCTAGGCTTGTGAAGTGAATCCTTAGCTTCTTTCGATATACCGCGAGTGGAAAAGGTAAATAACGCGATTCCCAGTCTCCTGCTGTGATTTATCGTTATTTTGAACGATTACGAAGGCGAGGATTTGAATCCTCAGCTTCATTCGATATACCACGAGTGGAAAAGGTAAATATCGCGATTCCAAGTCTCCTACTGTGATTTATCGTTATTTTTAACGATTACCTGGCTTGGGAAGTGAATCCTTAATTTCTTTTAGTACACCGTGTGGAAAATGTAAATATCGCGTTCGGAGTGACCTTGAGTGTTTTGTCGTTATTTCGAATGGTTGCGAGGCTTGGGAAGTGAATCCTCAGCTTCTTTCGATATACCGCGAGTGGAAAAGGTAAATAACGCGATTCCCAGTCTCCTGCTGTGATTTATCGTTATTTTGATCGATTACCTGGCTTGGGGAGTGAAACCTTAGTTTCTTTTAGTACACCGTGTGGAAAAGGTAAATATCGCGCTCGGAGTGCCCTTGAGTGTTTTGTCGTTATTTCGAACGATCGCTAGGCTTGTGAAGTGAATCCTTAGCTTCTTTTGATATACCGCGAGTGGAAAAGGTAAATAACGCGATTCCCAGTCTCCTGCTGTGATTTATCGTTATTTTGAACGATTACGAAGGCGAGGATTTGAATCCTCAGCTTCTTTCGATATACCGCGAGTGGAAAAGGTAAATATCGCGATTCCAAGTCTCCTACTGTGATTTATCGTTATTTTTAACGATTACCTGGCTTGGGAAGTGAATCCTTAGTTTCTTTTAGTACACCGTGTGGAAAAGGTAAATATCGCGTTCGGTGTGACCTTGAGTATTTTGTCGTTATTTCGAACGATTGCTAGGCTTGTGAAGTGAATCCTTAGCTTCTTTCGATATACCGCGAGTGGAAAAGGTAAATATCCCGATTCCAGGTCTCCTACTGTGATTTATCGTTATTTTTAACGATTACCTGGCTTAGGAAGTGAATCCTAAGTTTCTTTTAGTACACCGTGTGGAATAGGTAAATATCGCGTTTCGGTGTGACCTTGAGTATTTTGTCGTTATTTCGAACCATTGCTAGGCTTGTGAAGTGAATCCTCAATTTCTTTTAGTACACCGAGTGGAAAAGGTAGATATCGCGTTTCGGAGTGACCATGAGTGATTGGTCGTTATTTCGAACGGTTGCGAGACTTGGGAAGTGAATCCTTAGCTTCTTTGGATATACCGCCAGTGGAAAAGGTAAATATCTCGATTCCAGGTCTCCTACTGTGATTTATCGTTATTTTGAACGATTACCTGCCTTGGGAAGTGAATCTTTAGTTTCTTTTAGTACACCGTGTGGAAAAGGAAAATATCGCGTTTCGGAGTGACCTAGACTGATTGGTCGTTATTTCGAACGGTTGCGAGGCTTGGGAAGTGAATCCTCAGCTTCTTTCGATATACCGCGAGTGGAAAAGGTAAATATCGCGATTCCAAGTCTCCTACTGTGATTTATCGTTATTTTTAACGATTACCTGGCTTGGGAAGTGAATCCTTAGTTTCTTTTAGTACACCGTGTGGAAAAGGTAAATATCGCGTTCGGTGTGACCTTGAGTGTTTTGTCGTTATTTCGAACGATTGCGAGGCTTGGGAAGTGAATCCTCAGCTTCTTTCGATATACCGCGAGTGGAAAAGGTAAATATCGCGATTCCAAGTCTCCTACTGTGATTTATCGTTATTTTTAACGATTACCTGGCTTGGGAAGTGAATCCTTAGTTTCTTTTAGTACACCGTGTGGAAAAGGTAAATATCGCGTTTCGGAGTGACCTAGACTGATTGGTCGTTATTTCGAACGGTTGCGAGGCTTGGGAAGTGAATCCTCAGCTTCTTTCGATATACCGCGAGTGGAAAAGGTAAATATCGCGATTCCAAGTCTCCTACTGTGATTTATCGTTATTTTTAACGATTACCTGGCTTGGGAAGTGAATCCTTAGTTTCTTTTAGTACACCGTGTGGAAAAGGTAAATATCGCGTTCGGTGTGACCTTGAGTGTTTTGTCGTTATTTCGAACGATTGCGAGGCTTGGGAAGTGAATCCTCAGCTTCTTTCGATATACCGCGAGTGGAAAAGGTAAATATCGCGATTCCAAGTCTCCTACTGTGATTTATCGTTATTTTTAACGATTACCTGGCTTGGGAAGTGAATCCTTAGTTTCTTTTAGTACATCGTGTGGAAAAGGTAAATATCGCGTTCGGTGTGACCTTGAGTGTTTTGTCGTTATTTCGAACGATTGCTAGGCTTGTGAAGTGAATACTTAGCTTCTTTCGATATACCGCGAGTGGAAAAGGTAAATATCCCGATTCCAGGTCTCCTACTGTGATTTATCGTTATTTTTAACGATTACCTGGCTTCGGAAGTGAATCCTTAGTTTCTTTTAGTACACCGTGTGGAAAAGGTAAATATCACGTTTCGGTGTGACCTTGAGTGTTTTGTCGTTATTTCGAACGATTGCTAGGCTTGTGAAGTGAATCCTTAGCTTCTTTCGATATACCGCGAGTGGAAAAGGTAAATAACGCGATTCCCAGTCTCCTGCTGTGATTTATCGTTATTTTGAACGATTACGAAGGCGAGGATTTGAATCCTCAGCTTCATTCGATATACCACGAGTGGAAAAGGTAAATATCGCGATTCCAAGTCTCCTACTGTGATTTATCGTTATTTTTAACGATTACCTGGCTTGGGAAGTGAATCCTTAATTTCTTTTAGTACACCGTGTGGAAAATGTAAATATCGCGTTCGGAGTGACCTTGAGTGTTTTGTCGTTATTTCGAATGGTTGCGAGGCTTGGGAAGTGAATCCTCAGCTTCTTTCGATATACCGCGAGTGGAAAAGGTAAATAACGCGATTCCCAGTCTCCTGCTGTGATTTATCGTTATTTTGATCGATTACCTGGCTTGGGGAGTGAAACCTTAGTTTCTTTTAGTACACCGTGTGGAAAAGGTAAATATCGCGCTCGGAGTGCCCTTGAGTGTTTTGTCGTTATTTCGAACGATCGCTAGGCTTGTGAAGTGAATCCTTAGCTTCTTTTGATATACCGCGAGTGGAAAAGGTAAATAACGCGATTCCCAGTCTCCTGCTGTGATTTATCGTTATTTTGAACGATTACGAAGGCGAGGATTTGAATCCTCAGCTTCTTTCGATATACCGCGAGTGGAAAAGGTAAATATCGCGATTCCAAGTCTCCTACTGTGATTTATCGTTATTTTTAACGATTACCTGGCTTGGGAAGTGAATCCTTAGTTTCTTTTAGTACACCGTGTGGAAAAGGTAAATATCGCGTTCGGTGTGACCTTGAGTATTTTGTCGTTATTTCGAACGATTGCTAGGCTTGTGAAGTGAATCCTTAGCTTCTTTCGATATACCGCGAGTGGAAAAGGTAAATATCCCGATTCCAGGTCTCCTACTGTGATTTATCGTTATTTTTAACGATTACCTGGCTTAGGAAGTGAATCCTAAGTTTCTTTTAGTACACCGTGTGGAATAGGTAAATATCGCGTTTCGGTGTGACCTTGAGTATTTTGTCGTTATTTCGAACCATTGCTAGGCTTGTGAAGTGAATCCTCAATTTCTTTTAGTACACCGAGTGGAAAAGGTAGATATCGCGTTTCGGAGTGACCATGAGTGATTGGTCGTTATTTCGAACGGTTGCGAGACTTGGGAAGTGAATCCTTAGCTTCTTTGGATATACCGCCAGTGGAAAAGGTAAATATCTCGATTCCAGGTCTCCTACTGTGATTTATCGTTATTTTGAACGATTACCTGCCTTGGGAAGTGAATCTTTAGTTTCTTTTAGTACACCGTGTGGAAAAGGAAAATATCGCGTTTCGGAGTGACCTAGACTGATTGGTCGTTATTTCGAACGGTTGCGAGGCTTGGGAAGTGAATCCTCAGCTTCTTTCGATATACCGCGAGTGGAAAAGGTAAATATCGCGATTCCAAGTCTCCTACTGTGATTTATCGTTATTTTTAACGATTACCTGGCTTGGGAAGTGAATCCTTAGTTTCTTTTAGTACACCGTGTGGAAAAGGTAAATATCGCGTTCGGTGTGACCTTGAGTGTTTTGTCGTTATTTCGAACGATTGCGAGGCTTGGGAAGTGAATCCTCAGCTTCTTTCGATATACCGCGAGTGGAAAAGGTAAATATCGCGATTCCAAGTCTCCTACTGTGATTTATCGTTATTTTTAACGATTACCTGGCTTGGGAAGTGAATCCTTAGTTTCTTTTAGTACACCGTGTGGAAAAGGTAAATATCGCGTTCGGTGTGACCTTGAGTGTTTTGTCGTTATTTCAAACGATTGCTAGGCTTGTGAAGTGAATCCTTAGCTTCTTTCGATATACCGCGAGTGGAAAAGGTAAATATCCCGATTCCAGGTCTCCTACTGTGATTTATCGTTATTTTTAACGATTACCTGGCTTGGGAAGTGAATCCTTAGTTTCTTTTAGTACACCGTGTGGAAAAGGTAAATATCACGTTTCGGTGTGACCTTGAGTGTTTTGTCGTTATTTCGAACGATTGCTAGGCTTGTGAAGTGAATCCTTAGCTTCTTTCGATATACCGCGAGTGGAAAAGGTAAATAACGCGATTCCCAGTCTCCTGCTGTGATTTATCGTTATTTTGAACGATTACGAAGGCGAGGATTTGAATCCTCAGCTTCATTCGATATACCACGAGTGGAAAAGGTAAATATCGCGATTCCAAGTCTCCTACTGTGATTTATCGTTATTTTTAACGATTACCTGGCTTGGGAAGTGAATCCATAGTTTCTTTTAGTACACCGTGTGGAAAAGGTAAATATCGCGTTCGGAGTGACCTTGAGTGTTTTGTCGTTATTTCGATTGGTTGCGAGGCTTGGGAAGTGAATCCTCAGCTTCTTTCGATATACCGCGAGTGGAAAAGGTAAATATCCCGATTCCAGGTCTCCTACTGTGATTTATCGTTATTTTGAACGATTACCTGGCTTAGGAAGTGAATCCTTAGTTTCTTTTATTACAACGTGTGGAAAAGGTAGATATCGCGTTTCTGTGTGACCTTGAGTGTTTTGTCGTTATTTCGAACGATTGCTAGGCTTGTGAAGTGAATCCTTAGCTTCTTTCGATATACCGCGAGTGGAAAAGGTAAATAACGCGATTCCCAGTCTCCTGCTGTGATTTATCGTTATTTTGAACGATTACGAAGGCGAGGATTTGAATCCTCAGCTTCATTCGATATACCACGAGTGGAAAAGGTAAATATCGCGATTCCAAGTCTCCTACTGTGATTTATCGTTATTTTTAACGATTACCTGGCTTGGGAAGTGAATCCATAGTTTCTTTTAGTACACCGTGTGGAAAAGGTAAATATCGCGTTCGGAGTGACCTTGAGTGTTTTGTCGTTATTTCGATTGGTTGCGAGGCTTGGGAAGTGAATCCTCAGCTTCTTTCGATATACCGCGAGTGGAAAAGGTAAATATCCCGATTCCAGGTCTCCTACTGTGATTTATCGTTATTTTGAACGATTACCTGGCTTAGGAAGTGAATCCTTAGTTTCTTTTATTACAACGTGTGGAAAAGGTAGATATCGCGTTTCGGAGTGACATTGAGTGATTGATCGTTATTTCGAACGGTTGCGAGACTTGGGAAGTGAATCGTTAGATTCTTTCGATATACCGCGAGTGGACAAGGTAAATATCGCCATACCGAGTCTCCTATTGTGATTTATCGTTATTTTGAACGATTACGAAGGCGAGGATTTGAATCCTCAGCTTCTTTCGATATACCACGAGTGGAAAAGGTAAATATCGCGATTCCAAGTCTCCTACTGTGATTTATCGTTATTTTTAACGATTACCTGGCTTGGGAAGTGAATCCTTAATTTCTTTTAGTACACCGTGTGGAAAATGTAAATATCGCGTTCGGAGTGACCTTGAGTGTTTTGTCGTTATTTCGAATGGTTGCGAGGCTTGGGAAGTGAATCCTCAGCTTCTTTCGATATACCGCGAGTGGAAAAGGTAAATAACGCGATTCCCAGTCTCCTGCTGTGATTTATCGTTATTTTGATCGATTACCTGGCTTGGGGAGTGAAACCTTAGTTTCTTTTAGTACACCGTGTGGAAAAGGTAAATATCGCGCTCGGAGTGCCCTTGAGTGTTTTGTCGTTATTTCGAACGATCGCTAGGCTTGTGAAGTGAATCCTTAGCTTCTTTTGATATACCGCGAGTGGAAAAGGTAAATAACGCAATTCCCAGTCTCCTGCTGTGATTTATCGTTATTTTGAACGATTACCTGGCTTGGGAAGTGAATCCTTAGTTTCTTTTAGTACACCGTGTGGAAAAGGTAAATATCGCGTTCGGTGTGACCTTGAGTATTTTGTCGTTATTTCGAACGATTGCTAGGCTTGTGAAGTGAATCCTTAGCTTCTTTCGATATACCGCGAGTGGAAAAGGTAAATATCCCGATTCCAGGTCTCCTACTGTGATTTATCGTTATTTTTAACGATTACCTGGCTTGGGAAGTGAATCCTTAGTTTCTTTTAGTACACCGTGTGGAAAAGGTAAATATCACGTTTCGGAGTGACCTTGAGTGATTGGTCGTTATTTCGAACGGTTCCGAGGCTTGGGAAGTGAATCCTTAGCTTCTTTCGATATACGGTAAGTGGAAAAGGTAAATAACGCGATTCCCAGTCTCCTGCTGTGATTTATCGTTATTTTGAACGATTACCTGGCTTAGGAAGTGAATCCTAAGTTTCTTTTAGTACACCGTGTGGAATAGGTAAATATCGCGTTTCGGTGTGACCTTGAGTGTTTTGTCGTTATTTCGAACCATTGCTAGGCTTGTGAAGTGAATCCTCAATTTCTTTTAGTACACCGAGTGGAAAAGGTAGATATCGCGTTTCGGAGTGACCATGAGTGATTGGTCGTTATTTCGAACGGTTGCGAGACTTGGGAAGTGAATCCTTAGCTTCTTTGGATATACCGCCAGTGGAAAAGGTAAATATCTCGATTCCAGGTCTCCTACTGTGATTTATCGTTATTTTGAACGATTACCTGCCTTGGGAAGTGAATCTTTAGTTTCTTTTAGTACACCGTGTGGAAAAGGAAAATATCGCGTTTCGGAGTGACCTAGACTGATTGGTCGTTATTTCGAACGGTTGCGAGGCTTGGGAAGTGAATCCTCAGCTTCTTTCGATATACCGCGAGTGGAAAAGGTAAATATCGCGATTCCAAGTCTCCTACTGTGATTTATCGTTATTTTTAACGATTACCTGGCTTGGGTAGTGAATCCTTAGTTTCTTTTAGTACACCGTGTGGAAAAGGTAAATATCGCGTTCGGTGTGACCTTGAGTGTTTTGTCGTTATTTCGAACGATTGCGAGGCTTGGGAAGTGAATCCTCAGCTTCTTTCGATATACCGCGAGTGGAAAAGGTAAATATCGCGATTCCAAGTCTCCTACTGTGATTTATCGTTATTTTTAACGATTACCTGGCTTGGGAAGTGAATCCTTAGTTTCTTTTAGTACACCGTGTGGAAAAGGTAAATATCGCGTTCGGTGTGACCTTGAGTGTTTTGTCGTTATTTCGAACGATTGCTAGGCTTGTGAAGTGAATCCTTAGCTTCTTTCGATATACCGCGAGTGGAAAAGGTAAATATCCCGATTCCAGGTCTCCTACTGTGATTTATCGTTATTTTTAACGATTACCTGGCTTGGGAAGTGAATCCTTAGTTTCTTTTAGTACACCGTGTGGAAAAGGTAAATATCACGTTTCGGTGTGACCTTGAGTGTTTTGTCGTTATTTCGAACGATTGCTAGGCTTGTGAAGTGAATCCTTAGCTTCTTTCGATATACCGCGAGTGGAAAAGGTAAATAACGCGATTCCCAGTCTCCTGCTGTGATTTATCGTTATTTTGAACGATTACGAAGGCGAGGATTTGAATCCTCAGCTTCATTCGATATACCACGAGTGGAAAAGGTAAATATCGCGATTCCAAGTCTCCTACTGTGATTTATCGTTATTTTTAACGATTACCTGGCTTGGGAAGTGAATCCATAGTTTCTTTTAGTACACCGTGTGGAAAAGGTAAATATCGCGTTCGGAGTGACCTTGAGTGTTTTGTCGTTATTTCGATTGGTTGCGAGGCTTGGGAAGTGAATCCTCAGCTTCTTTCGATATACCGCGAGTGGAAAAGGTAAATATCCCGATTCCAGGTCTCCTACTGTGATTTATCGTTATTTTGAACGATTACCTGGCTTAGGAAGTGAATCCTTAGTTTCTTTTATTACAACGTGTGGAAAAGGTAGATATCGCGTTTCGGAGTGACATTGAGTGATTGATCGTTATTTCGAACGGTTGCGAGACTTGGGAAGTGAATCCTTAGATTCTTTCGATATACCGCGAGTGGACAAGGTAAATATCGCCATACCGAGTCTCCTATTGTGATTTATCGTTATTTTGAACGATTACGAAGGCGAGGATTTGAATCCTCAGCTTCTTTCGATATACCACGAGTGGAAAAGGTAAATATCGCGATTCCAAGTCTCCTACTGTGATTTATCGTTATTTTTAACGATTACCTGGCTTGGGAAGTGAATCCTTAATTTCTTTTAGTACACCGTGTGGAAAAGGTAAATATCGCGTTCGGAGTGACCTTGAGTGTTTTGTCGTTATTTCGAATGGTTGCGAGGCTTGGGAAGTGAATCCTCAGCTTCTTTCGATATACCGCGAGTGGAAAAGGTAAATAACGCGATTCCCAGTCTCCTGCTGTGATTTATCGTTATTTTGATCGATTACCTGGCTTGGGGAGTGAAACCTTAGTTTCTTTTAGTACACCGTGTGGAAAAGGTAAATATCGCGCTCGGAGTGCCCTTGAGTGTTTTGTCGTTATTTCGAACGATCGCTAGGCTTGTGAAGTGAATCCTTAGCTTCTTTCGATATACCGCGAGTGGAAAAGGTAAATAACGCGATTCCCAGTCTCCTGCTGTGATTTATCGTTATTTTGAACGATTACGAAGGCGAGGATTTGAATCCTCAGCTTCTTTCGATATACCGCGAGTGGAAAAGGTAAATATCGCGATTCCAAGTCTCCTACTGTGATTTATCGTTATTTTTAACGATTACCTGGCTTGGGAAGTGAATCCTTAGTTTCTTTTAGTACACCGTGTGGAAAAGGTAAAAATCGCGTTCGGTGTGACCTTGAGTATTTTGTCGTTATTTCGAACGATTGCTAGGCTTGTGAAGTGAATCCTTAGCTTCTTTCGATATACCGCGAGTGGAAAAGGTAAATATCCCGATTCCAGGTCTCCTACTGTGATTTATCGTTATTTTTAACGATTACCTGGCTTGGGAAGTGAATCCTTAGTTTCTTTTAGTACACCGTGTGGAAAAGGTAAATATCACGTTTCGGTGTGACCTTGAGTGTTTTGTCGTTATTTCGAACGATTGCTAGGCTTGTGAAGTGAATCCTTAGCTTCTTTCGATATACCGCTAGTGGAAAAGGTAAATAACGCGATTCCCAGTCTCCTGCTGTGATTTATCGTTATTTTGAACGATTACGAAGGCGAGGATTTGAATCCTCAGCTTCATTCGATATACCGCGAGTGGAAAAGGTAAATATCGCGATTCCAAGTCTCCTACTGTGATTTATCGTTATTTTTAACGATTACCTGGCTTGGGAAGTGAATCCTTAGTTTCTTTTAGTACACCGTGTGGCAAAGGTAAATATCGCGTTTCGGAGTGACCTTGAGTGATTGGTCGTTATTTCGAACGGTTCCGAGGCTTGGGAAGTGAATCCTTAGCTTCTTTCGATATACCGCGAGTGGAAAAGGTAAATAACGCGATTCCCAGTCTCCTGCTGTGATTTATCGTTATTTTGAACGATTACCTGGCTTAGGAAGTGAATCCTAAGTTTCTTTTAGTACACCGTGTGGAATAGGTAAATATCGCGTTTCGGTGTGACCTTGAGTGTTTTGTCGTTATTTCGAATCATTGCTAGGCTTGTGAAGTGAATCCTCAATTTCTTTTAGTACACCGAGTGGAAAAGGTAGATATCGCGTTTCGGAGTGACCATGAGTGATTGGTCGTTATTTCGAACGGTTGCGAGACTTGGGAAGTGAATCCTTAGCTTCTTTGGATATACCGCGAGTGGAAAAGGTAAATATCTCGATTCCAGGTCTCCTACTGTGATTTATCGTTATTTTGAACGATTACCTGCCTTGGGAAGTGAATCTTTAGTTTCTTTTAGTACACCGTGTGGAAAAGGAAAATATCGCGTTTCGGAGTGACCTAGACTGATTGGTCGTTATTTCGAACGGTTGCGAGGCTTGGGAAGTGAATTCTTAGCTTCTTTCGATATTCCGCGAGTGGAAAAGGTAAATAACGCTATTCCCAGTCTCCTACTGTGATTTATCGTTATTTTGAACGATTACGAAGGCGAGGATTTGAATCCTCAGCTTCTTTCGATATACCGCGAGTGGAAAAGGTAAATATCGCGATTCCGAGTCTCCTACTGTGATTTATCGTTATTTTGATCGATTACGAAGGCGAGGATTTGAATCCTCAGCTTCTTTCGATATACCGCGAGTGGAAAAGGTAAATATCGCGATTCCGAGTCTCCTACTGTGATTTATCGTTATTTTGATCGATTGCCTGCCTTTGGAAGTGAATCTTTAGTTTCTTTTAGTACACCGTGTGGAAAAGGTAAATATCACGTTTCGGTGTGACCTTGAGTGTTTTGCCGTTATTTCGAACGATTGCTAGGCATGTGAAGTGAATCCTCAGCTTCTTTCGATATACCACGAGTGGAAAAGGTAAATATCGCGATTCCAAGTCTCCTACTGTGATTTATCGTTATTTTTAACGATTACCTGGCTTGGGAAGTGAATCCTTAATTTCTTTTAGTACACCGTGTGGAAAAGGTAAATATCGCGTTCGGAGTGACCTTGAGTGTTTTGTCGTTATTTCGAATGGTTGCGAGGCTTGGGAAGTGAATCCTCAGCTTCTTTCGATATACCGCGAGTGGAAAAGGTAAATAACGCGATTCCCAGTCTCCTGCTGTGATTTATCGTTATTTTGATCGATTACCTGGCTTGGGGAGTGAAACCTTAGTTTCTTTTAGTACACCGTGTGGAAAAGGTAAATATCGCGCTCGGAGTGCCCTTGAGTGTTTTGTCGTTATTTCGAACGATCGCTAGGCTTGTGAAGTGAATCCTTAGCTTCTTTCGATATACCGCGAGTGGAAAAGGTAAATAACGCGATTCCCAGTCTCCTGCTGTGATTTATCGTTATTTTGAACGATTACGAAGGCGAGGATTTGAATCCTCAGCTTCTTTCGATATACCGCGAGTGGAAAAGGTAAATATCGCGATTCCAAGTCTCCTACTGTGATTTATCGTTATTTTTAACTATTACCTGGCTTGGGAAGTGAATCCTTAGTTTCTTTTAGTACACCGTGTGGAAAAGGTAAATATCGCGTTCGGTGTGACCTTGAGTATTTTGTCGTTATTTCGAACGATTGCTAGGCTTGTGAAGTGAATCCTTAGCTTCTTTCGATATACCGGGAGTGGAAAAGGTAAATATCCCGATTCCAGGTCTCCTACTGTGATTTATCGTTATTTTTAACGATTACCTGGCTTGGGAAGTGAATCCTTAGTTTCTTTTAGTACACCGTGTGGAAAAGGTAAATATCACGTTTCGGTGTGACCTTGAGTGTTTTGTCGTTATTTCGAACGATTGCTAGGCTTGTGAAGTGAATCCTTAGCTTCTTTCGATATACCGCTAGTGGAAAAGGTAAATAACGCGATTTCCAGTCTCCTGTTGTGATTTATCGTTATTTTGAACGATTACGAAGGCGAGGATTTGAATCCTCAGCTTCATTCGATATACCGCGAGTGGAAAAGGTAAATATCGCGATTCCGAGTCTCCTACTGTGATTTATCGTTATTTTGATCGATTGCCTGCCTTTGGAAGTGAATCTTTAGTTTGTTTTAGTACACCGTGTGGAAAAGGTAAATATCACGTTTCGGTGTGACCTTGAGTGTTTTGTCGTTATTTCGAACGATTGCTAGACATGTGAAGTGAATCCTTAGCTTCTTTCAATATACCGCGAGTGGACAAGGTAAATATCGCCATACCGAGTCTCCTATTGTGATTTATTGTTATTTTGAACGATTGCGAGGGCTAGGATTTGAATCCTTAATTTCTTTTAGTACACCGAGTGGAAAAGGTAAATATCACGTTTCGGTGTGACCTTGAGTGTTTTGTCGTTATTTCGAATCATTGCTAGGCATGTGAAGTGAATCCTTAGCTTCTTTCAATATACCGCGAGTGGACAAGGTAAATATCGCCATACCGAGTCTCCTATTGTGATTTATTGTTATTTTGAACGATTGCGAGGGCTAGGATTTGAATCCTTAATTTCTTTTAGTACACCGAGTGGAAAAGGTAAATATCACGTTTCGGTGTGACCTTGAGTGTTTTGTCGTTATTTCGAATCATTGCTAGGCTTGTGAAGTGAATCCTCAATTTCTTTTAGTACACCGAGTGGAAAAGGTAGATATCGCGTTTCGGAGTGACCATGAGTGATTGGTCGTTATTTCGAACGGTTGCGAGACTTGGGAAGTGAATCCTTAGCTTCTTTGGATATACCGCGAGTGGAAAAGGTAAATATCTCGATTCCAGGTCTCCTACTGTGATTTATCGTTATTTTGAACGATTACCTGCCTTGGGAAGTGAATCTTTAGTTTCTTTTAGTACACCGTGTGGAAAAGGAAAATATCGCGTTTCGGAGTGACCTAGACTGATTGGTCGTTATTTCGAACGGTTGCGAGGCTTGGGAAGTGAATTCTTAGCTTCTTTCGATATTCCGCGAGTGGAAAAGGTACATATCGCTACACCGAGTCTCCTACTGTGATTTATCGTTATTTTGAACGATTACGAAGGCGAGGATTTGAATCCTCAGCTTCTTTCGATATACCGCGAGTGGAAAAGGTAAATATCGCGATTCCGAGTCTCCTACTGTGATTTATCGTTATTTTGATCGATTGCCTGCCTTTGGAAGTGAATCTTTAGTTTGTTTTAGTACACCGTGTGGAAAAGGTAAATATCACGTTTCGGTGTGACCTTGAGTGTTTTGTCGTTATTTCGAACGATTGCTAGGCATGTGAAGTGAATCCTTAGCTTCTTTCAATATACCGCGAGTGGACAAGGTAAATATCGCCATACCGAGTCTCCTAATGTGATTTATTGTTATTTTGAACGATTGCGAGGGCTAGGATTTGAATCCTTAATTTCTTTTAGTACACCGAGTGGAAAAGGTAAATATCACGTTTCGGTGTGACCTTGAGTGTTTTGTCGTTATTTCGAACTATTGCGAGACTTGGGAAATGAATCCTTAGCTTGTGTCGTTACACCGTGGGTGGAAAATGTACATATCGCTACACCGAGTCTCCTACTGTGATTTATCGTTATTTTGAACGATTACGAAGGCGAGGATTTGAATCCTCAGCTTCTTTCGATATACCGCGAGTGGAAAAGGTAAATATCGCGATTCCGAGTCTCCTACTGTGATTTATCGTTATTTTGATCGATTGCCTGCCTTTGGAAGTGAATCTTTAGTTTCTTTTAGTACACCGTGTGGAAAAGGTAAATATCACGTTTCGGTGTGACCTTGAGTGTTTTGCCGTTATTTCGAACGATTGCTAGGCATGTGAAGTGAATCCTCAGCTTCTTTCGATATACCACGAGTGGAAAAGGTAAATATCGCGATTCCAAGTCTCCTACTGTGATTTATCGTTATTTTTAACGATTACCTGGCTTGGGAAGTGAATCCTTAATTTCTTTTAGTACACCGTGTGGAAAAGGTAAATATCGCGTTCGGAGTGACCTTGAGTGTTTTGTCGTTATTTCGAATGGTTGCGAGGCTTGGGAAGTGAATCCTCAGCTTCTTTCGATATACCGCGAGTGGAAAAGGTAAATAACGCGATTCCCAGTCTCCTGCTGTGATTTATCGTTATTTTGATCGATTACCTGGCTTGGGGAGTGAAACCTTAGTTTCTTTTAGTACACCGTGTGGAAAAGGTAAATATCGCGCTCGGAGTGCCCTTGAGTGTTTTGTCGTTATTTCGAACGATCGCTAGGCTTGTGAAGTGAATCCTTAGCTTCTTTCGATATACCGCGAGTGGAAAAGGTAAATAACGCGATTCCCAGTCTCCTGCTGTGATTTATCGTTATTTTGAACGATTACGAAGGCGAGGATTTGAATCCTCAGCTTCTTTCGATATACCGCGAGTGGAAAAGGTAAATATCGCGATTCCAAGTCTCCTACTGTGATTTATCGTTATTTTTAACGATTACCTGGCTTGGGAAGTGAATCCTTAGTTTCTTTTAGTACACCGTGTGGAAAAGGTAAATATCGCGTTCGGTGTGACCTTGAGTATTTTGTCGTTATTTCGAACGATTGCTAGGCTTGTGAAGTGAATCCTTAGCTTCTTTCGATATACCGCGAGTGGAAAAGGTAAATATCCCGATTCCAGGTCTCCTACTGTGATTTATCGTTATTTTTAACGATTACCTGGCTTGGGAAGTGAATCCTTAGTTTCTTTTAGTACACCGTGTGGAAAAGGTAAATATCACGTTTCGGTGTGACCTTGAGTGTTTTGTCGTTATTTCGAACGATTGCTAGGCTTGTGAAGTGAATCCTTAGCTTCTTTCGATATACCGCTAGTGGAAAAGGTAAATAACGCGATTCCCAGTCTCCTGCTGTGATTTATCGTTATTTTGAACGATTACGAAGGCGAGGATTTGAATCCTCAGCTTCATTCGATATACCGCGAGTGGAAAAGGTAAATATCGCGATTCCGAGTCTCCTACTGTGATTTATCGTTATTTTGATCGATTGCCTGCCTTTGGAAGTGAATCTTTAGTTTGTTTTAGTACACCGTGTGGAAAAGGTAAATATCACGTTTCGGTGTGACCTTGAGTGTTTTGTCGTTATTTCGAACGATTGCTAGGCATGTGAAGTGAATCCTTAGCTTCTTTCAATATACCGCGAGTGGACAAGGTAAATATCGCCATACCGAGTCTCCTATTGTGATTTATTGTTATTTTGAACGATTGCGAGGGCTAGGATTTGAATCCTTAATTTCTTTTAGTACACCGAGTGGAAAAGGTAAATATCACGTTTCGGTGTGACCTTGAGTGTTTTGTCGTTATTTCGAACTATTGCGAGACTTGGGAAATGAATCCTTAGCTTGTGTCGTTACACCGTGGGTGGAAAATGTACATATCGCTACACCGAGTCTCCTACTGTGATTTATCGTTATTTTGAACGATTACGAAGGCGAGGATTTGAATCCTCAGCTTCTTTCGATATACCGCGAGTGGAAAAGGTAAATATCGCGATTCCGAGTCTCCTACTGTGATTTATCGTTATTTTGATCGATTGCCTGCCTTTGGAAGTGAATCTTTAGTTTGTTTTAGTACACCGTGTGGAAAAGGTAAATATCACGTTTCGGTGTGACCTTGAGTGTTTTGTCGTTATTTCGAACGATTGCTAGGCATGTGAAGTGAATCCTTAGCTTCTTTCAATATACCGCGAGTGGACAAGGTAAATATCGCCATACCGAGTCTCCTATTGTGATTTATTGTTATTTTGAACGATTGCGAGGGCTAGGATTTGAATCCTTAATTTCTTTTAGTACACCGAGTGGAAAAGGTAAATATCACGTTTCGGTGTGACCTTGAGTGTTTTGTCGTTATTTCGAACGATTGCTAGGCATGTGAAGTGAATCCTTAGCTTCTTTCAATATACCGCGAGTGGACAAGGTAAATATCGCCATACCGAGTCTCCTATTGTGATTTATTGTTATTTTGAACGATTGCGAGGGCTAGGATTTGAATCCTTAATTTCTTTTAGTACACCGTGTGGAAAAGGTAAATATCGCGTTCGGAGTGACCTTGAGTGTTTTGTCGTTATTTCGAATGGTTGCGAGGCTTGGGAAGTGAATCCTCAGCTTCTTTCGATATACCGCGAGTGGAAAAGGTAAATAACGCGATTCCCAGTCTCCTGCTGTGATTTATCGTTATTTTGATCGATTACCTGGCTTGGGGAGTGAAACCTTAGTTTCTTTTAGTACACCGTGTGGAAAAGGTAAATATCGCGCTCGGAGTGCCCTTGAGTGTTTTGTCGTTATTTCGAACGATCGCTAGGCTTGTGAAGTGAATCCTTAGCTTCTTTCGATATACCGCGAGTGGAAAAGGTAAATAACGCGATTCCCAGTCTCCTGCTGTGATTTATCGTTATTTTGAACGATTACGAAGGCGAGGATTTGAATCCTCAGCTTCTTTCGATATACCGCGAGTGGAAAAGGTAAATATCGCGATTCCAAGTCTCCTACTGTGATTTATCGTTATTTTTAACGATTACCTGGCTTGGGAAGTGAATCCTTAGTTTCTTTTAGTACACCGTGTGGAAAAGGTAAATATCGCGTTCGGTGTGACCTTGAGTATTTTGTCGTTATTTCGAACGATTGCTAGGCTTGTGAAGTGAATCCTTAGCTTCTTTCGATATACCGCGAGTGGAAAAGGTAAATATCCCGATTCCAGGTCTCCTACTGTGATTTATCGTTATTTTTAACGATTACCTGGCTTGGGAAGTGAATCCTTAGTTTCTTTTAGTACACCGTGTGGAAAAGGTAAATATCACGTTTCGGTGTGACCTTGAGTGTTTTGTCGTTATTTCGAACGATTGCTAGGCTTGTGAAGTGAATCCTTAGCTTCTTTCGATATACCGCTAGTGGACAAGGTAAATATCGCCATAAAGAGTCTCCTATTGTGATTTATTGTTATTTTGAACGATTGCGAGGGCTAGGATTTGAATCCTTAATTTCTTTTAGTACACCGAGTGGAAAAGGTAAATATCACGTTTCGGTGTGACCTTGAGTGTTTTGTCGTTATTTCGAACTATTGCGAGACTTGGGAAATGAATCCTTAGCTTGTGTCGTTACACCGTGGGTGGAAAATGTAAATATCGCTACACCGAGTCTCCTACTGTGATTTATCGTTATTTTGAACGATTACGAAGGCGAGGATTTGAATCCTCAGCTTCTTTCGATATACCGCGAGTGGAAAAGGTAAATATCGCGATTCCCAGTCTCCTGCTGTGATTTATCGTTATTTTGAACGATTACCTGGCTTGGGGAGTGAAACCTTAGTTTCTTTTAGTACACCGTGTGGAAAAGGTAAATATCGCGTTCGGAGTGACCTTGAGTGTTTTGTCGTTATTTCGATTGGTTGCGAGGCTTGGGAAGTGAATCCTCAGCTTCTTTCGATATACCGCGAGTGGAAAAGGTAAATATCCCGATTCCAGGTCTCCTACTGTGATTTATCGTTATTTTGAACGATTACCTGGCTTAGGAAGTGAATCCTTAGTTTCTTTTATTACAACGTGTGGAAAAGGTAGATATCGCGTTTCGGAGTGACATTGAGTGATTGATCGTTATTTCGAACGGTTGCGAGACTTGGGAAGTGAATCCTTAGATTCTTTCGATATACCGCGAGTGGACAAGGTAAATATCGCCATACCGAGTCTCCTATTGTGATTTATCGTTATTTTGAACGATTACGAAGGCGAGGATTTGAATCCTCAGCTTCTTTCGATATACCACGAGTGGAAAAGGTAAATATCGCGATTCCAAGTCTCCTACTGTGATTTATCGTTATTTTTAACGATTACCTGGCTTGGGAAGTGAATCCTTAATTTCTTTTAGTACACCGTGTGGAAAAGGTAAATATCACGTTTCGGTGTGACCTTGAGTGTTTTGTCGTTATTTCGAACGATTGCTAGGCTTGTGAAGTGAATCCTTAGCTTCTTTCGATATACCGCTAGTGGAAAAGGTAAATAACGCGATTCCCAGTCTCCTGCTGTGATTTATCGTTATTTTGAACGATTACGAAGGCGAGGATTTGAATCCTCAGCTTCATTCGATATACCGCGAGTGGAAAAGGTAAATATCGCGATTCCGAGTCTCCTACTGTGATTTATCGTTATTTTGATCGATTGCCTGCCTTTGGAAGTGAATCTTTAGTTTGTTTTAGTACACCGTGTGGAAAAGGTAAATATCACGTTTCGGTGTGACCTTGAGTGTTTTGTCGTTATTTCGAACGATTGCTAGGCATGTGAAGTGAATCCTTAGCTTCTTTCGATATACCGCGAGTGGAAAAGGTAAATAACGCGATTCCCAGTCTCCTGCTGTGATTTATCGTTATTTTGAACGATTACGAAGGCGAGGATTTGAATCCTCAGCTTCTTTCGATATACCGCGAGTGGAAAAGGTAAATATCGCGATTCCAAGTCTCCTACTGTGATTTATCGTTATTTTTAACGATTGCCTGCCTTTGGAAGTGAATCTTTAGTTTGTTTTAGTACACCGTGTGGAAAAGGTAAATATCACGTTTCGGTGTGACCTTGAGTGTTTTGTCGTTATTTCGAACGATTGCTAGGCATGTGAAGTGAATCCTTAGCTTCTTTCAATATACCGCGAGTGGACAAGGTAAATATCGCCATACCGAGTCTCCTATTGTGATTTATTGTTATTTTGAACGATTGCGAGGGCTAGGATTTGAATCCTTAATTTCTTTTAGTACACCGAGTGGAAAAGGTAAATATCACGTTTCGGTGTGACCTTGAGTGTTTTGTCGTTATTTCGAACGATTGCTAGGCATGTGAAGTGAATCCTTAGCTTCTTTCAATATACCGCGAGTGGACAAGGTAAATATCGCCATACCGAGTCTCCTATTGTGATTTATTGTTATTTTGAACGATTGCGAGGGCTAGGATTTGAATCCTTAATTTCTTTTAGTACACCGTGTGGAAAAGGTAAATATCGCGTTCGGAGTGACCTTGAGTGTTTTGTCGTTATTTCGAATGGTTGCGAGGCTTGGGAAGTGAATCCTCAGCTTCTTTCGATATACCGCGAGTGGAAAAGGTAAATATCCCGATTCCAGGTCTCCTACTGTGATTTATCGTTATTTTGAACGATTACCTGGCTTAGGAAGTGAATCCTTAGTTTCTTTTATTACAACGTGTGGAAAAGGTAGATATCGCGTTTCGGAGTGACATTGAGTGATTGATCGTTATTTCGAACGGTTGCGAGACTTGGGAAGTGAATCCTTAGATTCTTTCGATATACCGCGAGTGGACAAGGTAAATATCGCCATACCGAGTCTCCTATTGTGATTTATCGTTATTTTGTACGATTACGAAGGCGAGGATTTGAATCCTCAGCTTCTTTCGATATACCACGAGTGGAAAAGGTAAATATCGCGATTCCAAGTCTCCTACTGTGATTTATCGTTATTTTTAACGATTACCTGGCTTGGGAAGTGAATCCTTAATTTCTTTTAGTACACCGTGTGGAAAAGGTAAATATCGCGTTCGGAGTGACCTTGAGTGTTTTGTCGTTATTTCGAATGGTTGCGAGGCTTGGGAAGTGAATCCTCAGCTTCTTTCGATATACCGCGAGTGGAAAAGGTAAATAACGCGATTCCCAGTCTCCTGCTGTGATTTATCGTTATTTTGATCGATTACCTGGCTTGGGGAGTGAAACCTTAGTTTCTTTTAGTACACCGTGTGGAAAAGGTAAATATCGCGCTCGGAGTGCCCTTGAGTGTTTTGTCGTTATTTCGAACGATCGCTAGGCTTGTGAAGTGAATCCTTAGCTTCTTTCGATATACCGCGAGTGGAAAAGGTAAATAACGCGATTCCCAGTCTCCTGCTGTGATTTATCGTTATTTTGAACGATTACGAAGGCGAGGATTTGAATCCTCAGCTTCTTTCGATATACCGCGAGTGGAAAAGGTAAATATCGCGATTCCAAGTCTCCTACTGTGATTTATCGTTATTTTTAACGATTACCTGGCTTGGGAAGTGAATCCTTAGTTTCTTTTAGTACACCGTGTGGAAAAGGTAAATATCGCGTTCGGTGTGACCTTGAGTATTTTGTCGTTATTTCGAACGATTGCTAGGCTTGTGAAGTGAATCCTTAGCTTCTTTCGATATACCGCGAGTGGAAATGGTAAATATCCCGATTCCAGGTCTCCTACTGTGATTTATCGTTATTTTTAACGATTACCTGGCTTGGGAAGTGAATCCTTAGTTTCTTTTAGTACACCGTGTGGAAAAGGTAAATATCACGTTTCGGTGTGACCTTGAGTGTTTTGTCGTTATTTCGAACGATTGCTAGGCTTGTGAAGTGAATCCTTAGCTTCTTTCGATATACCGCTAGTGGAAAAGGTAAATATCGCGATTCCAAGTCTCCTACTGTGATTTATCGTTATTTTTAACGATTACCTGGCTTGGGAAGTGAATCCTTAGTTTCTTTTAGTACACCGTGTGGCAAAGGTAAATATCGCGTTTCGGAGTGACCTTGAGTGATTGGTCGTTATTTCGAACGGTTCCGAGGCTTGGGAAGTGAATCCTTAGCTTCTTTCGATATACCGCGAGTGGAAAAGGTAAATAACGCGATTCCCAGTCTCCTGCTGTGATTTATCGTTATTTTGAACGATTACCTGGCTTAGGAAGTGAATCCTAAGTTTCTTTTAGTACACCGTGTGGAATAGGTAAATATCGCGTTTCGGTGTGACCTTGAGTGTTTTGTCGTTATTTCGAACCATTGCTAGGCTTGTGAAGTGAATCCTCAATTTCTTTTAGTACACCGAGTGGAAAAGGTAGATATCGCGTTTCGGAGTGACCATGAGTGATTGGTCGTTATTTCGAACGGTTGCGAGACTTGGGAAGTGAATCCTTAGCTTCTTTGGATATACCGCGAGTGGAAAAGGTAAATATCTCGATTCCAGGTCTCCTACTGTGATTTATCGTTATTATGAACGATTACCTGCCTTGGGAAGTGAATCTTTAGTTTCTTTTAGTACACCGTGTGGAAAAGGAAAATATCGCGTTTCGGAGTGACCTAGACTGATTGGTCGTTATTTCGAACGGTTGCGAGGCTTGGGAAGTGAATCCTCAGCTTCTTTCGATATACCGCGATTGGAAAAGGTAAATATCGCGATTCCGAGTCTCCTACTGTGATTTATCGTTATTTTGATCGATTGCCTGCCTTTGGAAGAGAATCTTTAGTTTGTTTTAGTACACCGTGTGGAAAAGGTAAATATCACGTTTCGGTGTGACCTTGAGTGTTTTGTCGTTATTTCGAACGATTGCTAGGCATGTGAAGTGAATCCTTAGCTTCTTTCAATATACCGCGAGTGGACAAGGTAAATATCGCCATACCGAGTCTCCTATTGTGATTTATTGTTATTTTGAACGATTGCGAGGGCTAGGATTTGAATCCTTAATTTCTTTTAGTACACCGAGTGGAAAAGGTAAATATCACGTTTCGGTGTGACCTTGAGTGTTTTGTCGTTATTTCGAACTATTGCGAGACTTGGGAAATGAATCCTTAGCTTGTGTCGTTACACCGTGGGTGGAAAATGTACATATCGCTACACCGAGTCTCCTACTGTGATTTATCGTTATTTTGAACGATTACGAAGGCGAGGATTTGAATCCTCAGCTTCTTTCGATATACCGCGAGTGGAAAAGGTAAATATCGCGATTCCGAGTCTCCTACTGTGATTTATCGTTATTTTGATCGATTGCCTGCCTTTGGAAGTGAATCTTTAGTTTCTTTTAGTACACCGTGTGGAAAAGGTAAATATCACGTTTCGGTGTGACCTTGAGTGTTTTGCCGTTATTTCGAACGATTGCTAGGCATGTGAAGTGAATCCTCAGCTTCTTTCGATATACCACGAGTGGAAAAGGTAAATATCGCGATTCCAAGCCTCCTACTGTGATTTATCGTTATTTTTAACGATTACCTGGCTTGGGAAGTGAATCCTTAATTTCTTTTAGTACACCGTGTGGAAAAGGTAAATATCGCGTTCGGAGTGACCTTGAGTGTTTTGTCGTTATTTCGAATGGTTGCGAGGCTTGGGAAGTGAATCCTCAGCTTCTTTCGATATACCGCGAGTGGAAAAGGTAAATAACGCGATTCCCAGTCTCCTGCTGTGATTTATCGTTATTTTGATCGATTACCTGGCTTGGGGAGTGAAACCTTAGTTTCTTTTAGTACACCGTGTGGAAAAGGTAAATATCGCGCTCGGAGTGCCCTTGAGTGTTTTGTCGTTATTTCGAACGATCGCTAGGCTTGTGAAGTGAATCCTTAGCTTCTTTCGATATACCGCGAGTGGAAAAGGTAAATAACGCGATTCCCAGTCTCCTGCTGTGATTTATCGTTATTTTGAACGATTACGAAGGCGAGGATTTGAATCCTCAGCTTCTTTCGATATACCGCGAGTGGAAAAGGTAAATATCGCGATTCCAAGTCTCCTACTGTCATTTATCGTTATTTTTAACGATTACCTGGCTTGGGAAGTGAATCCTTAGTTTCTTTTAGTACACCGTGTGGAAAAGGTAAATATCGCGTTCGGTGTGACCTTGAGTATTTTGTCGTTATTTCGAACGATTGCTAGGCTTGTGAAGTGAATCCTTAGCTTCTTTCGATATACCGCTAGTGGAAAAGGTAAATATCGCGATTCCAAGTCTCCTACTGTGATTTATCGTTATTTTTAACGATTACCTGGCTTGGGAAGTGAATCCTTAGTTTCTTTTAGTACACCGTGTGGCAAAGGTAAATATCGCGTTTCGGAGTGACCTTGAGTGATTGGTCGTTATTTCGAACGGTTCCGAGGCTTGGGAAGTGAATCCTTAGCTTCTTTCGATATACCGCGAGTGGAAAAGGTAAATAACGCGATTCCCAGTCTCCTGCTGTGATTTATCGTTATTTTGAACGATTACCTGGCT
The DNA here is from genome assembly GCA_948146005.1 of Nomada fucata. Classification (NCBI taxonomy): domain Eukaryota; kingdom Metazoa; phylum Arthropoda; class Insecta; order Hymenoptera; family Apidae; genus Nomada; species Nomada fucata. The sequence goes on from OX411275.1 coordinate 27,804,209, forward strand.
TAGGAAGTGAATCCTAAGTTTCTTTTAGTACACCGTGTGGAATAGGTAAATATCGCGTTTCGGTGTGACCTTGAGTGTTTTGTCGTTATTTCGAACCATTGCTAGGCTTGTGAAGTGAATCCTCAATTTCTTTTAGTACACCGAGTGGAAAAGGTAGATATCGTGTTTCGGAGTGACCATGAGTGATTGGTCGTTATTTCGAACGGTTGCGAGACTTGGGAAGTGAATCCTTAGCTTCTTTGGATATACCGCGAGTGGAAAAGGTTAATATCTCGATTCCAGGTCTCCTACTATGATTTATCGTTATTTTGAACGATTACCTGCCTTGGGAAGTGAATCTTTAGTTTCTTCTAGTACACCGTGTGGAAAAGGAAAATATCGCGTTTCGGAGTGACCTAGACTGATTGGTCGTTATTTCGAACGGTTGCGAGGCTTGGGAAGTGAATTCTTAGCTTCTTTCGATATTCCGCGAGTGGAAAAGGTAAATAACGCTATTCCCAGTCTCCTACTGTGATTTATCGTTATTTTGAACGATTACGAAGGCGAGAATTTGAATCCTCAGCTTCTTTCGATATACCGCGAGTGGAAAAGGTAAATATCGCGATTCCGAGTCTCCTACTGTGATTTATCGTTATTTTGATCGATTGCCTGCCTTTGGAAGTGAATCTTTAGTTTGTTTTAGTACACCGTGTGGAAAAGGTAAATATCACGTTTCGGTGTGACCTTGAGTGTTTTGTCGTTATTTCGAACGATTGCTAGGCATGTGAAGTGAATCCTTAGCTTCTTTCAATATACCGCGAGTGGACAAGGTAAATATCGCCATACCGATTCTAATATTGTGATTTATTGTTATTTTGAACGATTGCGAGGGCTAGGATTTGAATCCTTAATTTCTTTTAGTACACCGAGTGGAAAAGGTAAATATCACGTTTCGGTGTGACCTTGAGTGTTTTGTCGTTATTTCGAACTATTGCGAGACTTGGGAAATGAATCCTTAGCTTGTGTCGTTACACCGTGGGTGGAAAATGTAAATATCGCTACACCGAGTCTCCTACTGTGATTTATCGTTATTTTGAACGATTACGAAGGCGAGGATTTGAATCCTCAGCTTCTTTCGATATACCGCGAGTGGAAAAGGTAAATATCGCGATTCCCAGTCTCCTGCTGTGATTTATCGTTATTTTGAACGATTACCTGGCTTGGGGAGTGAAACCTTAGTTTCTTTTAGTACACCGTGTGGAAAAGGTAAATATCGCGTTCGGAGTGACCTTGAGTGTTTTGTCGTTATTTCGAATGGTTGCGAGGCTTGGGAAGTGAATCCTCAGCTTCTTTCGATATACCGCGAGTGGAAAAGGTAAATATCGCGATTCCAAGTCTCCTACTGTGATTTATCGTTATTTTTAACGATTACCTGGCTTGGGAAGTGAATCCTTAGTTTCTTTTAGTACACCGTGTGGAAAAGGTAAATATCGCGTTCGGTGTGACCTTGAGTGTTTTGTCGTTATTTCGAACGATTGCTAGGCTTGTGAAGTGAATCCTTAGCTTCTTTCGATATACCGCGAGTGGAAAAGGTAAATATCCCGATTCCAGGTCTCCTACTGTGATTTATCGTTATTTTTAACGATTACCTGGCTTGGGAAGTGAATCCTTAGTTTCTTTTAGTACACCGTGTGGAAAAGGTAAATATCACGTTTCGGTGTGACCTTGAGTGTTTTGTCGTTATTTCGAACGATTGCTAGGCTTGTGAAGTGAATCCTTAGCTTCTTTCCATATACCGCGAGTGGAAAAGGTAAATAACGCGATTCCCAGTCTCCTGCTGTGATTTATCGTTATTTTGAACGATTACGAAGGCGAGGATTTGAATCCTCAGCTTCATTCGATATACCACGAGTGGAAAAGGTAAATATCGCGATTACAAGTCTCCTACTGTGATTTATCGTTATTTTTAACGATTACCTGGCTTGGGAAGTGAATCCATAGTTTCTTTTAGTACACCGTGTGGAAAAGGTAAATATCGCGTTCGGAGTGACCTTGAGTGTTTTGTCGTTATTTCGAACTATTGCGAGAGTTGGGAAATGAATCCTTAGCTTGTGTCGTTACACCGTGGGTGGAAAATGTAAATATCGCTACACCGAGTCTCCTACTGTGATTTATCGTTATTTTGAACGATTACGAAGGCGAGGATTTGAATCCTCAGCTTCTTTCGATATACCACGAGTGGAAAAGGTAAATATCGCGATTCCAAGTCTCCTACTGTGATTTATCGTTATTTTTAACGATTACCTGGCTTGGGAAGTGAATCCTTAATTTCTTTTAGTACACCGTGTGGAAAAGGTAAATATCGCGTTCGGAGTGACCTTGAGTGTTTTGTCGTTATTTCTAATGGTTGCGAGGCTTGGGAAGTGAATCCTCAGCTTCTTTCGATATACCGCGAGTGGAAAAGGTAAATAACGCGATTCCCAGTCTCCTGCTGTGATTTATCGTTATTTTGATCGATTACCTGGCTTGGGGAGTGAAACCTTAGTTTCTTTTAGTACACCGTGTGGAAAAGGTAAATATCGCGCTCGGAGTGCCCTTGAGTGTTTTGTCGTTATTTCGAACGATCGCTGGGCTTGTGAAGTGAATCCTTAGCTTCTTTCGATATACCGCGAGTGGAAAAGGTAAATAACGCGATTCCCAGTCTCCTGCTGTGATTTATCGTTATTTTGAACGATTACGAAGGCGAGGATTTGAATCCTCAGCTTCTTTCGATATACCGCGAGTGGAAAAGGTAAATATCCCGATTCCAGGTCTCCTACTGTGATTTATCGTTATTTTTAACGATTACCTGGCTTGGGAAGTGAATCCTTAGTTTCTTTTAGTACACCGTGTGGAAAAGGTAAATATCGCGTTCGGTGTGACCTTGAGTATTTTGTCGTTATTTCGAACGATTGCTAGGCTTGTGAAGTGAATCCTTAGCTTCTTTCGATATACCGCGAGTGGAAATGGTAAATATCCCGATTCCAGGTCTCCTACTGTGATTTATCGTTATTTTTAACGATTACCTGGCTTGGGAAGTGAATCTTTAGTTTGTTTTAGTACACCGTGTGGAAAAGGTAAATATCACGTTTCGGTGTGACCTTGAATGTTTTGTCGTTATTTCGAACGATTGCTAGGCATGTGAAGTGAATCCTTAGCTTCTTTCAATATACCGCGAGTGGACAAGGTAAATATCGCCATACCGAGTCTCCTATTGTGATTTATTGTTATTTTGAACGATTGCGAGGGCTAGGATTTGAATCCTTAATTTCTTTTAGTACACCGAGTGGAAAAGGTAAATATCACGTTTCGGTGTGACCTTGAGTGTTTTGTCGTTATTTCGAACTATTGCGAGACTTGGGAAATGAATCCTTAGCTTGTGTCGTTACACCGTGGGTGGAAAATGTAAATATCGCTACACCGAGTCTCCTACTGTGATTTATCGTTATTTTGAACGATTACGAAGGCGAGGATTTGAATCCTCAGCTTCTTTCGATATACCACGAGTGGAAAAGGTAAATATCGCGATTCCAAGTCTCCTACTGTGATTTATAGTTATTTTTAACGATTACCTGGCTTGGGAAGTGAATCCTTAATTTCTTTTAGTACACCGTGTGGAAAAGGTAAATATCGCGTTCGGAGTGACCTTGAGTGTTTTGTCGTTATTTCTAATGGTTGCGAGGCTTGGGAAGTGAATCCTCAGCTTCTTTCGATATACCGCGAGTGGAAAAGGTAAATAACGCGATTCCCAGTCTCCTGCTGTGATTTATCGTTATTTTGATCGATTACCTGGCTTGGGGAGTGAAACCTTAGTTTCTTTTAGTACACCGTGTGGAAAAGGTAAATATCGCGCTCGGAGTGCCCTTGAGTGTTTTGTCGTTATTTCGAACGATCGCTAGGCTTGTGAAGTGAATCCTTAGCTTCTTTCGATATACCGCGAGTGGAAAAGGTAAATAACGCGATTCCCAGTCTCCTGCTGTGATTTATCGTTATTTTGAACGATTACGAAGGCGAGGATTTAAATCCTCAGCTTCTTTCGATATACCGCGAGTGGAAAAGGTAAATATCCCGATTCCAGGTCTCCTACTGTGATTTATCGTTATTTTTAACGATTACCTGGCTTGGGAAGTGAATCCTTAGTTTCTTTTAGTACACCGTGTGGAAAAGGTAAATATCGCGTTCGGTGTGACCTTGAGTATTTTGTCGTTATTTCGAACGATTGCTAGGCTTGTGAAGTGAATCCTTAGCTTCTTTCGATATACCGCGAGTGGAAATGGTAAATATCCCGATTCCAGGTCTCCTACTGTGATTTATCGTTATTTTTAACGATTACCTGGCTTGGGAAGTGAATCTTTAGTTTGTTTTAGTACACCGTGTGGAAAAGGTAAATATCACGTTTCGGTGTGACCTTGAGTGTTTTGTCGTTATTTCGAACGATTGCTAGGCATGTGAAGTGAATCCTTAGCTTCTTTCAATATACCGCGAGTGGACAAGGTAAATATCGCCATACCGAGTCTCCTATTGTGATTTATTGTTATTTTGAACGATTGCGAGGGCTAGGATTTGAATCCTTAATTTCTTTTAGTACACCGAGTGGAAAAGGTAAATATCACGTTTCGGTGTGACCTTGAGTGTTTTGTCGTTATTTCGAACTATTGCGAGACTTGGGAAATGAATCCTTAGCTTGTGTCGTTACACCGTGGGTGGAAAATGTAAATATCGCTACACCGAGTCTCCTACTGTGATTTATCGTTATTTTGAACGATTACGAAGGCGAGGATTTGAATCCTCAGCTTCTTTCGATATACCACGAGTGGAAAAGGTAAATATCGCGATTCCAAGTCTCCTACTGTGATTTATCGTTATTTTTAACGATTACCTGGCTTGGGAAGTGAATCCTTAATTTCTTTTAGTACACCGCGTGGAAAAGGTAAATATCGCGTTCGGAGTGACCTTGAGTGTTTTGTCGTTATTTCGAATGGTTGCGAGGCTTGGGAAGTGAATCCTCAGCTTCTTTCGATATACCGCGAGTGAAAAAGGTAAATAACGCGATTCCCAGTCTCCTGCTGTGATTTATCGTTATTTTGATCGATTTCCTGGCTTGGGGAGTGAAACCTTAGTTTCTTTTAGTACACCGTGTGGAAAAGGTAAATATCGCGCTCGGAGTGCCCTTGAGTGTTTTGTCGTTATTTCGAACAATCGCTAGGCTTGTGAAGTGAATCCTTAGCTTCTTTCGATATACCGCGAGTGGAAAAGGTAAATAACGCGATTCCCAGTCTCCTGCTGTGATTTATCGTTATTTTGAACGATTACGAAGGCGAGGATTTGAATCCTCAGCTTCATTCGATATACCGCGAGTGGAAAAGGTAAATATCCCGATTCCAAGTCTCCTACTGTGATTTATCCTTATTTTTAACGATTACCTGGCTTGGGAAGTGAATCCTTAGTTTCTTTTAGTACACCGTGTGGCAAAGGTAAATATCGCGTTTCGGAGTGACCTTGAGTGATTGGTCGTTATTTCGAACGGTTGCGAGACTTGGGAAGTGAATCCTTAGATTCTTTCGATATACCGCGAGTGGACAAGGTAAATATCGCCATACCGAGTCTCCTATTGTGATTTATCGTTATTTTGAACGATTACGAAGGCGAGGATTTGAATCCTCAGCTTCTTTCGATATACCACGAGTGGAAAAGGTAAATATCGCGATTCCAAGTCTCCTACTGTGATTTATCGTTATTTTTAACGATTACCTTGCTTGGGAAGTGAATCCTTAATTTCTTTTAGTACACCGTGTGGAAAAGGTAAATATCGCGTTCGGAGTGACCTTGAGTGTTTTGTCGTTATTTCGAATGGTTGCGAGGCTTGGGAAGTGAATCCTCAGCTTCTTTCGATATACCGCGAGTGGAAAAGGTAAATAACGCGATTCCCAGTCTCCTGCTGTGATTTATCGTTATTTTGATCGATTACCTGGCTTGGGGAGTGAAACCTTTGTTTCTTTTAGTACACCGTGTGGAAAAGGTAAATATCGCGCTCGGAGTGCCCTTGAGTGTTTTGTCGTTATTTCGAACGATCGCTAGGCTTGTGAAGTGAATCCTTAGCTTCTTTCGATATACCGCGAGTGGAAAAGGTAAATAACGCGATTCCCAGTCTCCTGCTGTGATTTATCGTTATTTTGAACGATTACGAAGGCGAGGATTTGGATCCTCAGCTTCATTCGATATACCACGAGTGGAAAAGGTAAATATCGCGATTCCAAGTCTCCTACTGTGATTTATCGTTATTTTTAACGATTACCTGGCTTGGGAAGTGAATCCATAGTTTCTTTTAGTACACCGTGTGGAAAAGGTAAATATCGCGTTCGGAGTGACCTTGAGTGTTTTGTCGTTATTTCGAATGGTTGCGAGGCTTGGGAAGTGAATCCTCAGCTTCTTTCGATATACCGCGAGTGGAAAAGGTAAATATCCCGATTCCAGGTCTCCTACTGTGATTTATCGTTATTTTGAACGATTACCTGGCTTAGGAAGTGAATCCTTAGTTTCTTTTATTACAACGTGTGGAAAAGGTAGATATCGCGTTTCGGAGTGACATTGAGTGATTGATCGTTATTTCGAACGGTTGCCAGACTTGGGAAGTGAATCCTTAGATTCTTTCGATATACCGCGAGTGGACAAGGTAAATATCGCCATACCGAGTCTCCTATTGTGATTTATTGTTATTTTGAACGATTGCGAGGGCTAGGATTTGAATCCTTAATTTCTTTTAGTACACCGAGTGGAAAAGGTAAATATCACGTTTCGGTGTGACCTTGAGTGTTTTGTCGTTATTTCGAACTATTGCGAGAGTTGGGAAATGAATCCTTAGCTTGTGTCGTTACACCGTGGGTGGAAAATGTAAATATCGCTACACCGAGTCTCCTACTGTGATTTATCGTTATTTTGAACGATTACGAAGGCGAGGATTTGAATCCTCAGCTTCATTCGATATACCACGAGTGGAAAAGGTAAATATCGCGATTCCAAGTCTCCTACTGTGATTTATCGTTATTTTTAACGATTACCTGGCTTGGGAAGTGAATCCATAGTTTCTTTTAGTACACCGTGTGGAAAAGGTAAATATCGCGTTCGGAGTGACCTTGAGTGGAAAAGGTAAATATCCCGATTCCAGGTCTCCTACTGTGATTTATCGTTATTTTGAACGATTACCTGGCTTAGGAAGTGAATCCTTAGTTTCTTTTATTACAACGTGTGGAAAAGGTAGATATCGCGTTTCGGAGTGACATTGAGTGATTGATCGTTATTTCGAACGGTTGCGAGACTTGGGAAGTGAATCCTTAGATTCTTTCGATATACCGCGAGTGGACAAGGTAAATATCGCCATACCGAGTCTCCTATTGTGATTTATTGTTATTTTGAACGATTGCGAGGTCTAGGATTTGAATACTTAATTTCTTTTAGTACACCGAGTGGAAAAGGTAAATATCACGTTTCGGTGTGACCTTGAGTGTTTTGTCGTTATTTCGAACTATTGCGAGAGTTGGGAAATGAATCCTTAGCTTGTGTCGTTACACCGTGGGTGGAAAATGTAAATATCGCTACACCGAGTCTCCTACTGTGATTTATCGTTATTTTGAACGATTACGAAGGCGAGGATTTGAATCCTCAGCTTCTTTCGATATACCACGAGTGGAAAAGGTAAATATCGCGATTCCAAGTCTCCTACTGTGATTTATCGTTATTTTTAACGATTACCTGGCTTGGGAAGTGAATCCTTAATTTCTTTTAGTACACCGTGTGGAAAAGGTAAATATCGCGTTCGGAGTGACCTTGAGTGTTTTGTCGTTATTTCGAATGGTTGCGAGGCTTGGGAAGTGAATCCTCAGCTTCTTTCGATATACCGCGAGTGGAAAAGGTAAATAACGCGATTCCCAGTCTCCTGCTGTGATTTATCGTTATTTTGATCGATTACCTGGCTTGGGGAGTGAAACCTTAGTTTCTTTTAGTACACCGTGTGGAAAAGGTAAATATCGCGATTCCAAGTCTCCTACTGTGATTTATCGTTATTTTTAACGATTACCTGGCTTGGGAAGTGAATCCATAGTTTCTTTTAGTACACCGTGTGGAAAAGGTAAATATCGCGTTCGGAGTGACCTTGAGTGTTTTGTCGTTATTTCGAATGGTTGCGAGGCTTGGGAAGTGAATCCTCAGCTTCTTTCGATATACCGCGAGTGGAAAAGGTAAATACCGCGATTCCCAGTCTCCTGCTGTGATTTATCGTTATTTTGAACGATTAAGAAGGCGAGGATTTGAATCCTCAGCTTCATTCGATATACCACGAGTGGAAAAGGTAAATATCGCGTTCGGAGTGACCTTGAGTGTTTTGTCGTTATTTCGAATGGTTGCGAGGCTTGGGAAGTGAATCCTCAGCTTCTTTCGATATACCGCGAGTGGAAAAGGTAAATATCCCGATTCCAGGTCTCCTACAGTGATTTATCGTTATTTTGAACGATTACCTGGCTTAGGAAGTGAATCCTTAGTTTCTTTTATTACAACGTGTGGAAAAGGTAGATATCGCGTTTCGGAGTGACATTGAGTGATTGATCGTTATTTCGAACGGTTGCGAGACTTGGGAAGTGAATCCTTAGATTCTTTCGATATACCGCGAGTGGACAAGGTAAATATCGCCATACCGAGTCTCCTATTGTGATTTATTGTTATTTTGAACGATTGCGAGGGCTAGGATTTGAATACTTAATTTCTTTTAGTACACCGAGTGGAAAAGGTAAATATCACGTTTCGGTGTGACCTTGAGTGTTTTGTCGTTATTTCGAATGGTTGCGAGGCTTGGGAAGTGAATCCTCAGCTTCTTTCGATATACCGCGAGTGGAAAAGGTAAATAACGCGATTCCCAGTCTCCTGCTGTGATTTATCGTTATTTTGATCGATTACCTGGCTTGGGGAGTGAAACCTTAGTTTCTTTTAGTACACCGTGTGGAAAAGGTAAATATCGCGCTCGGAGTGCCCTTGAGTGTTTTGTCGTTATTTCGAACGATCGCTAGGCTTGTGAAGTGCATCCTTAGCTTCTTTCGATATACCGCGAGTGGAAAAGGTAAATACCGCGATTCCCAGTCTCCTGCTGTGATTTATCGTTATTTTGAACGATTACGAAGGCGAGGATTTGAATCCTCAGCTTCATTCGATATACCGCGAGTGGAAAAGGTAAATATCGCGATTCCAAGTCTCCTACTGTGATTTATCGTTATTTTTAACGATTACCTGGCTTGGGAAGTGAATCCTTAGTTTCTTTTAGTACACCGTGTGGCAAAGGTAAATATCGCGTTTCGGAGTGACCTTGAGTGATTGGTCGTTATTTCGAACGGTTCCGAGGCTTGGGAAGTGAATCCTTAGCTTCTTTCGATATACGGCGAGTGGAAAAGGTAAATAACGCGATTCCCAGTCTCCTGCTGTGATTTATCGTTATTTTGAACGATTACCTGGCTTAGGAAGTGAATCCTAAGTTTCTTTTAGTACACCGTGTGGAATAGGTAAATATCGCGTTTCGGTGTGACCTTGAGTGTTTTGTCGTTATTTCGAACCATTGCTAGGCTTGTGAAGTGAATCCTCAATTTCTTTTAGTACACCGAGTGGAAAAGGTAGATATCGCGTTTCGGAGTGACCATGAGTGATTGGTCGTTATTTCGAACGGTTGCGAGACTTGGGAAGTGAATCCTTAGCTTCTTTGGATATACCGCGAGTGGAAAAGGTAAATATCTCGATTCCAGGTCTCCTACTGTGATTTATCGTTATTTTGAACGATTACCTGCCTTGGGAAGTGAATCTTTAGTTTGTTTTAGTACACCGTGTGGAAAAGGTAAATATCACGTTTCGGTGTGACCTTGAGTGTTTTGTCGTTATTTCGAACGATTGCTAGGCATGTGAAGTGAATCCTTAGCTTCTTTCAATATACCGCGAGTGGACAAGGTAAATATCGCCATACCGAGTCTCCTATTGTGGTTTATTGTTATTTTGAACGATTGCGAGGGCTAGGATTTGAATCCTTAATTTCTTTTAGTACACCGAGTGGAAAAGGTAAATATCACGTTTCGGTGTGACCTTGAGTGTTTTGTCGTTATTTCGAACTATTGCGAGACTTGGGAAATGAATCCTTAGCTTGTGTCGTTACACCGTGGGTGGAAAATGTAAATATCGCTACACCGAGTCTCCTACTGTGATTTATCGTTATTTTGAACGATTACGAAGGCGAGGATTTGAATCCTCAGCTTCTTTCGATATACCGCGAGTGGAAAAGGTAAATATCGCGATTCCGAGTCTCCTACTGTGATTTATCGTTATTTTGATCGATTGCCTGCCTTTGGAAGTGAATCTTTAGTTTGTTTTAGTACACCGTGTGGAAAAGGTAAATATCACGTTTCGGTGTGACCTTGAGTGTTTTGTCGTTATTTCGAACGATTGCTAGGCATGTGAAGTGAATCCTTAGCTTCTTTCAATATACCGCGAGTGGACAAGGTAAATATCGCCATACCGAGTCTCCTATTGTGGTTTATTGTTATTTTGAACGATTGCGAGGGCTAGGATTTGAATCCTTAATTTCTTTTAGTACACCGAGTGGAAAAGGTAAATATGACGTTTCGGTGTGACCTTGAGTGTTTTGTCGTTATTTCGAACTATTGCGAGAGTTGGGAAATGAATCCTTAGCTTGTGTCGTTACACCGTGGGTGGAAAATGTAAATATCGCTACACCGAGTCTCCTACTGTGATTTATCGTTATTTTGAACGATTACGAAGGCGAGGATTTGAATCCTCAGCTTCATTCGATATACCACGAGTGGAAAAGGTAAATATCGCGATTCCAAGTCTCCTACTGTGATTTATCGTTATTTTTAACGATTACCTGGCTTGGGAAGTGAATCCATAGTTTCTTTTAGTACACCGTGTGGAAAAGGTAAATATCGCGTTCGGAGTGACCTTGAGTGTTTTGTCGTTATTTCGAATGGTTGCGAGGCTTGGGAAGTGAATCCTCAGCTTCTTTCGATATACCGTGAGTGGAAAAGGTAAATATCCCGATTCCAGGTCTCCTACTGTGATTTATCGTTATTTTGAACGATTACCTGGCTTAGGAAGTGAATCCTTAGTTTCTTTTATTACAACGTGTGGAAAAGGTAGATATCGCGTTTCGGAGTGACATTGAGTGATTGATCGTTATTTCGAACGGTTGCGAGACTTGGGAAGTGAATCCTCAGCTTCTTTCGATATACCACGAGTGGAAAAGGTAAATATCGCGATTCCAAGTCTCCTACTGTGATTTATCGTTATTTTTAACGATTACCTGGCTTGGGAAGTGAATCCTTAATTTCTTTTAGTACACCGTGTGGAAAAGGTAAATATCGCGTTCGGAGTGACCTTGAGTGTTTTGTCGTTATTTCGAATGGTTGCGAGGCTTGGGAAGTGAATCCTCAGCTTCTTTCGATATACCGCGAGTGGAAAAGGTAAATAACGCGATTCCCAGTCTCCTGCTGTGATTTATCGTTATTTTGATCGATTACCTGGCTTGGGGAGTGAAACCTTAGTTTCTTTTAGTACACCGTGTGGAAAAGGTAAATATCGCGCTCGGAGTGCCCTTGAGTGTTTTGTCGTTATTTCGAACGATCGCTAGGCTTGTGAAGTGCATCCTTAGCTTCTTTCGATATACCGCGAGTGGAAACGGTAAATACCGCGATTCCCAGTCTCCTGCTGTGATTTATCGTTATTTTGAACGATTACGAAGGCGAGGATTTGAATCCTCAGCTTCATTCGATATACCGCGAGTGGAAAAGGTAAATATCGCGATTCCAAGTCTCCTACTGTGATTTATCGTTATTTTTAACGATTACCTGGCTTGGGAAGTGAATCTTTAGTTTGTTTTAGTACACCGTGTGGAAAAGGTAAATATCACGTTTCGGTGTGACCTTGAGTGTTTTGTCGTTATTTCGAACGATTGCTAGGCATGTGAAGTGAATCCTTAGCTTCTTTCAATATACCGCGAGTGGACAAGGTAAATATCGCCATACCGAGTCTCCTATTGTGGTTTATTGTTATTTTGAACGATTGCGAGGGCTAGGATTTGAATCCTTAATTTCTTTTAGTACACCGAGTGGAAAAGGTAAATATCACGTTTCGGTGTGACCTTGAGTGTTTTGTCGTTATTTCGAACTATTGCGAGACTTGGGAAATGAATCCTTAGCTTGTGTCGTTACACCGTGGGTGGAAAATGTAAATATCGCTACACCGAGTCTCCTACTGTGATTTATCGTTATTTTGAACGATTACGAAGGCGAGGATTTGAATCCTCAGCTTCTTTCGATATACCGCGAGTGGAAAAGGTAAATATCGCGATTCCGAGTCTCCTACTGTGATTTATCGTTATTTTGATCGATTGCCTGCCTTTGGAAGTGAATCTTTAGCTTGTTTTAGTACACCGTGTGGAAAAGGTAAATATCACGTTTCGGTGTGACCTTGAGTGTTTTGTCGTTATTTCGAATGGTTGCGAGGCTTGGGAAGTGAATCCTCAGCTTCTTTCGATATACCGCGAGTGGAAAAGGTAAATATCGCGATTCCAAGTCTCCTACTGTGATTTATCGTTATTTTTAACGATTACCTGGCTTGGGAAGTGAATCCTTAGTTTCTTTTAGTACACCGTGTGGAAAAGGTAAATATCGCGTTCGGTGTGACCTTGAGTGTTTTGTCGTTATTTCGAACGATTGCGAGGCTTGGGAAGTGAATCCTCAGCTTCTTTCGATATACCGCGAGTGGAAAAGGTAAATATCGCGATTCCAAGTCTCCTACTGTGATTTATCGTTATTTTTAACGATTACCTGGCTTGGGAAGTGAATCCTTAGTTTCTTTTAGTACACCGTGTGGAAAAGGTAAATATCGCGTTCGGTGTGACCTTGAGTGTTTTGTCGTTATTTCGAACGATTGCTAGGCTTGTGAAGTGAATCCTTAGCTTCTTTCGATATACCGCGAGTGGAAAAGGTAAATATCCCGATTCCAGGTCTCCTGCTGTGATTTATCGTTATTTTGAACGATTACGAAGGCGAGGATTTAAATCCTCAGCTTCTTTCGATATACCGCGAGTGGAAAAGGTAAATATCCCGATTCCAGGTCTCCTACTGTGATTTATCGTTATTTTTAACGATTACCTGGCTTGGGAAGTGAATCCTTAGTTTCTTTTAGTACACCGTGTGGAAAAGGTAAATATCGCGTTCGGTGTGACCTTGAGTATTTTGTCGTTATTTCGAACGATTGCTAGGCTTGTGAAGTGAATCCTTAGCTTCTTTCGATATACCGCGAGTGGAAATGGTAAATAACGCGATTCCCAGTCTCCTGCTGTGATTTATCGTTATTTTGATCGATTTCCTGGCTTGGGGAGTGAAACCTTAGTTTCTTTTAGTACACCGTGTGGAAAAGGTAAATATCGCGCTCGGAGTGCCCTTGAGTGTTTTGTCGTTATTTCGAACAATCGCTAGGCTTGTGAAGTGAATCCTTAGCTTCTTTCGATATACCGCGAGTGGAAAAGGTAAATAACGCGATTCCCAGTCTCCTGCTGTGATTTATCGTTATTTTGAACGATTACGAAGGCGAGGATTTGAATCCTCAGCTTCATTCGATATACCGCGAGTGGAAAAGGTAAATATCCCGATTCCAAGTCTCCTACTGTGATTTATCCTTATTTTTAACGATTACCTGGCTTGGGAAGTGAATCCTTAGTTTCTTTTAGTACACCGTGTGGCAAAGGTAAATATCGCGTTTCGGAGTGACCTTGAGTGATTGGTCGTTATTTCGAACGGTTGCGAGACTTGGGAAGTGAATCCTTAGATTCTTTCGATATACCGCGAGTGGACAAGGTAAATATCGCCATACCGAGTCTCCTATTGTGATTTATCGTTATTTTGAACGATTACGAAGGCGAGGATTTGAATCCTCAGCTTCTTTCGATATACCACGAGTGGAAAAGGTAAATATCGCGATTCCAAGTCTCCTACTGTGATTTATCGTTATTTTTAACGATTACCTTGCTTGGGAAGTGAATCCTTAATTTCTTTTAGTACACCGTGTGGAAAAGGTAAATATCGCGTTCGGAGTGACCTTGAGTGTTTTGTCGTTATTTCGAATGGTTGCGAGGCTTGGTAAGTGAATCCTCAGCTTCTTTCGATATACCGCGAGTGGAAAAGGTAAATAACGCGATTCCCAGTCTCCTGCTGTGATTTATCGTTATTTTGAACGATTACGAAGGCGAGGATTTGGATCCTCAGCTTCATTCGATATACCACGAGTGGAAAAGGTAAATATCGCGATTCCAAGTCTCCTACTGTGATTTATCGTTATTTTTAACGATTACCTGGCTTGGGAAGTGAATCCATAGTTTCTTTTAGTACACCGTGTGGAAAAGGTAAATATCGCGTTCGGAGTGACCTTGAGTGTTTTGTCGTTATTTCGAATGGTTGCGAGGCTTGGGAAGTGAATCCTCAGCTTCTTTCGATATACCGCGAGTGGAAAAGGTAAATATCCCGATTCCAGGTCTCCTACTGTGATTTATCGTTATTTTGAACGATTACCTGGCTTAGGAAGTGAATCCTTAGTTTCTTTTATTACAACGTGTGGAAAAGGTAGATATCGCGTTTCGGAGTGACATTGAGTGATTGATCGTTATTTCGAACGGTTGCGAGACTTGGGAAGTGAATCCTTAGATTCTTTCGATATACCGTGAGTGGACAAGGTAAATATCGCCATACCGAGTCTCCTATTGTGATTTATTGTTATTTTGAACGATTGCGAGGGCTAGGATTTGAATCCTTAATTTCTTTTAGTACACCGAGTGGAAAAGGTAAATATCACGTTTCGGTGTGACCTTGAGTGTTTTGTCGTTATTTCGAACTATTGCGAGAGTTGGGAAATGAATCCTTAGCTTGTGTCGTTACACCGTGGGTGGAAAATGTAAATATTGCTACACCGAGTCTCCTACTGTGATTTATCGTTATTTTGAACGATTACGAAGGCGAGGATTTGAATCCTCAGCTTCATTCGATATACCACGAGTGGAAAAGGTAAATATCGCGATTCCAAGTCTCCTACTGTGATTTATCGTTATTTTTAACGATTACCTGGCTTGGGAAGTGAATCCATAGTTTCTTTTAGTACACCGTGTGGAAAAGGTAAATATCGCGTTCGGAGTGACCTTGAGTGGAAAAGGTAAATATCCCGATTCCAGGTCTCCTACTGTGATTTATCGTTATTTTGAACGATTACCTGGCTTAGGAAGTGAATCCTTAGTTTCTTTTATTACAACGTGTGGAAAAGGTAGATATCGCGTTTCGGAGTGACATTGAGTGATTGATCGTTATTTCGAACGGTTGCGAGACTTGGGAAGTGAATCCTTAGATTCTTTCGATATACCGCGAGTGGACAAGGTAAATATCGCCATACCGAGTCTCCTATTGTGATTTATTGTTATTTTGAACGATTGCGAGGTCTAGGATTTGAATACTTAATTTCTTTTAGTACACCGAGTGGAAAAGGTAAATATCACGTTTCGGTGTGACCTTGAGTGTTTTGTCGTTATTTCGAACTATTGCGAGAGTTGGGAAATGAATCCTTAGCTTGTGTCGTTACACCGTGGGTGGAAAATGTAAATATCGCTACACCGAGTCTCCTACTGTGATTTATCGTTATTTTGAACGATTACGAAGGCGAGGATTTGAATCCTCAGCTTCTTTCGATATACCACGAGTGGAAAAGGTAAATATCGCGATTCCAAGTCTCCTACTGTGATTTATCGTTATTTTTAACGATTACCTGGCTTGGGAAGTGAATCCTTAATTTCTTTTAGTACACCGTGTGGAAAAGGTAAATATCGCGTTCGGAGTGACCTTGAGTGTTTTGTCGTTATTTCGAATGGTTGCGAGGCTTGGGAAGTGAATCCTCAGCTTCTTTCGATATACCGCGAGTGGAAAAGGTAAATAACGCGATTCCCAGTCTCCTGCTGTGATTTATCGTTATTTTGATCGATTACCTGGCTTGGGGAGTGAAACCTTAGTTTCTTTTAGTACACCGTGTGGAAAAGGTAAATATCGCGATTCCAAGTCTCCTACTGTGATTTATCGTTATTTTTAACGATTACCTGGCTTGGGAAGTGAATCCATAGTTTCTTTTAGTACACCGTGTGGAAAAGGTAAATATCGCGTTCGGAGTGACCTTGAGTGTTTTGTCGTTATTTCGAATGGTTGCGAGGCTTGGGAAGTGAATCCTCAGCTTCTTTCGATATACCGCGAGTGGAAAAGGTAAATACCGCGATTCCCAGTCTCCTGCTGTGATTTATCGTTATTTTGAACGATTAAGAAGGCGAGGATTTGAATCCTCAGCTTCATTCGATATACCACGAGTGGAAAAGGTAAATATCGCGTTCGGAGTGACCTTGAGTGTTTTGTCGTTATTTCGAATGGTTGCGAGGCTTGGGAAGTGAATCCTCAGCTTCTTTCGATATACCGCGAGTGGAAAAGGTAAATATCCCGATTCCAGGTCTCCTACAGTGATTTATCGTTATTTTGAACGATTACCTGGCTTAGGAAGTGAATCCTTAGTTTCTTTTATTACAACGTGTGGAAAAGGTAGATATCGCGTTTCGGAGTGACATTGAGTGATTGATCGTTATTTCGAACGGTTGCGAGACTTGGGAAGTGAATCCTTAGATTCTTTCGATATACCGCGAGTGGACAAGGTAAATATCGCCATACCGAGTCTCCTATTGTGATTTATTGTTATTTTGAACGATTGCGAGGGCTAGGATTTGAATACTTAATTTCTTTTAGTACACCGAGTGGAAAAGGTAAATATCACGTTTCGGTGTGACCTTGAGTGTTTTGTCGTTATTTCGAATGGTTGCGAGGCTTGGGAAGTGAATCCTCAGCTTCTTTCGATATACCGCGAGTGGAAAAGGTAAATAACGCGATTCCCAGTCTCCTGCTGTGATTTATCGTTATTTTGATCGATTACCTGGCTTGGGGAGTGAAACCTTAGTTTCTTTTAGTACACCGTGTGGAAAAGGTAAATATCGCGCTCGGAGTGCCCTTGAGTGTTTTGTCGTTATTTCGAACAATCGCTAGGCTTGTGAAGTGCATCCTTAGCTTCTTTCGATATACCGCGAGTGGAAAAGGTAAATACCGCGATTCCCAGTCTCCTGCTGTGATTTATCGTTATTTTGAACGATTACGAAGGCGAGGATTTGAATCCTCAGCTTCATTCGATATACCGCGAGTGGAAAAGGTAAATATCGCGATTCCAAGTCTCCTACTGTGATTTATCGTTATTTTTAACGATTACCTGGCTTGGGAAGTGAATCCTTAGTTTCTTTTAGTACACCGTGTGGCAAAGGTAAATATCGCGTTTCGGAGTGACCTTGAGTGATTGGTCGTTATTTCGAACGGTTCCGAGGCTTGGGAAGTGAATCCTTAGCTTCTTTCGATATACGGCGAGTGGAAAAGGTAAATAACGCGATTCCCAGTCTCCTGCTGTGATTTATCGTTATTTTGAACGATTACCTGGCTTAGGAAGTGAATCCTAAGTTTCTTTTAGTACACCGTGTGGAATAGGTAAATATCGCGTTTCGGTGTGACCTTGAGTGTTTTGTCGTTATTTCGAACCATTGCTAGGCTTGTGAAGTGAATCCTCAATTTCTTTTAGTACACCGAGTGGAAAAGGTAGATATCGCGTTTCGGAGTGACCATGAGTGATTGGTCGTTATTTCGAACGGTTGCGAGACTTGGGAAGTGAATCCTTAGCTTCTTTGGATATACCGCGAGTGGAAAAGGTAAATATCTCGATTCCAGGTCTCCTACTGTGATTTATCGTTATTTTGAACGATTACCTGCCTTGGGAAGTGAATCTTTAGTTTGTTTTAGTACACCGTGTGGAAAAGGTAAATATCACGTTTCGGTGTGACCTTGAGTGTTTTGTCGTTATTTCGAACGATTGCTAGGCATGTGAAGTGAATCCTTAGCTTCTTTCAATATACCGCGAGTGGACAAGGTAAATATCGCCATACCGAGTCTCCTATTGTGGTTTATTGTTATTTTGAACGATTGCGAGGGCTAGGATTTGAATCCTTAATTTCTTTTAGTACACCGAGTGGAAAAGGTAAATATCACGTTTCGGTGTGACCTTGAGTGTTTTGTCGTTATTTCGAACTATTGCGAGACTTGGGAAATGAATCCTTAGCTTGTGTCGTTACACCGTGGGTGGAAAATGTAAATATCGCTACACCGAGTCTCCTACTGTGATTTATCGTTATTTTGAACGATTACGAAGGCGAGGATTTGAATCCTCAGCTTCTTTCGATATACCGCGAGTGGAAAAGGTAAATATCGCGATTCCGAGTCTCCTACTGTGATTTATCGTTATTTTGATCGATTGCCTGCCTTTGGAAGTGAATCTTTAGTTTGTTTTAGTACACCGTGTGGAAAAGGTAAATATCACGTTTCGGTGTGACCTTGAGTGTTTTGTCGTTATTTCGAACGATTGCTAGGCATGTGAAGTGAATCCTTAGCTTCTTTCAATATACCGCGAGTGGACAAGGTAAATATCGCCATACCGAGTCTCCTATTGTGGTTTATTGTTATTTTGAACGATTGCGAGGGCTAGGATTTGAATCCTTAATTTCTTTTAGTACACCGAGTGGAAAAGGTAAATATCACGTTTCGGTGTGACCTTGAGTGTTTTGTCGTTATTTCGAACTATTGCGAGAGTTGGGAAATGAATCCTTAGCTTGTGTCGTTACACCGTGGGTGGAAAATGTAAATATCGCTACACCGAGTCTCCTACTGTGATTTATCGTTATTTTGAACGATTACGAAGGCGAGGATTTGAATCCTCAGCTTCATTCGATATACCACGAGTGGAAAAGGTAAATATCGCGATTCCAAGTCTCCTACTGTGATTTATCGTTATTTTTAACGATTACCTGGCTTGGGAAGTGAATCCATAGTTTCTTTTAGTACACCGTGTGGAAAAGGTAAATATCGCGTTCGGAGTGACCTTGAGTGTTTTGTCGTTATTTCGATTGGTTGGGAGGCTTGGGAAGTGAATCCTCAGCTTCTTTCGATATACCGCGAGTGGAAAAGGTAAATATCCCGATTCCAGGTCTCCTACTGTGATTTATCGTTATTTTGAACGATTACCTGGCTTAGGAAGTGAATCCTTAGTTTCTTTTATTACAACGTGTGGAAAAGGTAGATATCGCGTTTCGGAGTGACATTGAGTGATTGATCGTTATTTCGAACGGTTGCGAGACTTGGGAAGTGAATCCTTAGATTCTTTCGATATACCGCGAGTGGACAAGGTAAATATCGCCATACCGAGTCTCCTATTGTGATTTATTGTTATTTTGAACGATTGCGAGGGCTAGGATTTGAATACTTAATTTCTTTTAGTACACCGAGTGGAAAAGGTAAATATCACGTTTCGGTGTGACCTTGAGTGTTTTGTCGTTATTTCGAATGGTTGCGAGGCTTGGGAAGTGAATCCTCAGCTTCTTTCGATATACCGCGAGTGGAAAAGGTAAATAACGCGATTCCCAGTCTCCTGCTGTGATTTATCGTTATTTTGATCGATTACCTGGCTTGGGGAGTGAAACCTTAGTTTCTTTTAGTACACCGTGTGGAAAAGGTAAATATCGCGCTCGGAGTGCCCTTGAGTGTTTTGTCGTTATTTCGAACGATCGCTAGGCTTGTGAAGTGCATCCTTAGCTTCTTTCGATATACCGCGAGTGGAAAAGGTAAATACCGCGATTCCCAGTCTCCTGCTGTGATTTATCGTTATTTTGAACGATTACGAAGGCGAGGATTTGAATCCTCAGCTTCATTCGATATACCGCGAGTGGAAAAGGTAAATATCGCGATTCCAAGTCTCCTACTGTGATTTATCGTTATTTTTAACGATTACCTGGCTTGGGAAGTGAATCCTTAGTTTCTTTTAGTACACCGTGTGGCAAAGGTAAATATCGCGTTTCGGAGTGACCTTGAGTGATTGGTCGTTATTTCGAACGGTTCCGAGGCTTGGGAAGTGAATCCTTAGCTTCTTTCGATATACGGCGAGTGGAAAAGGTAAATAACGCGATTCCCAGTCTCCTGCTGTGATTTATCGTTATTTTGAACGATTACCTGGCTTAGGAAGTGAATCCTAAGTTTCTTTTAGTACACCGTGTGGAATAGGTAAATATCGCGTTTCGGTGTGACCTTGAGTGTTTTGTCGTTATTTCGAACCATTGCTAGGCTTGTGAAGTGAATCCTCAATTTCTTTTAGTACACCGAGTGGAAAAGGTAGATATCGCGTTTCGGAGTGACCATGAGTGATTGGTCGTTATTTCGAACGGTTGCGAGACTTGGGAAGTGAATCCTTAGCTTCTTTGGATATACCGCGAGTGGAAAAGGTAAATATCTCGATTCCAGGTCTCCTACTGTGATTTATCGTTATTTTGAACGATTACCTGCCTTGGGAAGTGAATCTTTAGTTTGTTTTAGTACACCGTGTGGAAAAGGTAAATATCACGTTTCGGTGTGACCTTGAGTGTTTTGTCGTTATTTCGAACGATTGCTAGGCATGTGAAGTGAATCCTTAGCTTCTTTCAATATACCGCGAGTGGACAAGGTAAATATCGCCATACCGAGTCTCCTATTGTGGTTTATTGTTATTTTGAACGATTGCGAGGGCTAGGATTTGAATCCTTAATTTCTTTTAGTACACCGAGTGGAAAAGGTAAATATCACGTTTCGGTGTGACCTTGAGTGTTTTGTCGTTATTTCGAACTATTGCGAGACTTGGGAAATGAATCCTTAGCTTGTGTCGTTACACCGTGGGTGGAAAATGTAAATATCGCTACACCGAGTCTCCTACTGTGATTTATCGTTATTTTGAACGATTACGAAGGCGAGGATTTGAATCCTCAGCTTCTTTCGATATACCGCGAGTGGAAAAGGTAAATATCGCGATTCCGAGTCTCCTACTGTGATTTATCGTTATTTTGATCGATTGCCTGCCTTTGGAAGTGAATCTTTAGTTTGTTTTAGTACACCGTGTGGAAAAGGTAAATATCACGTTTCGGTGTGACCTTGAGTGTTTTGTCGTTATTTCGAACGATTGCTAGGCATGTGAAGTGAATCCTTAGCTTCTTTCAATATACCGCGAGTGGACAAGGTAAATATCGCCATACCGAGTCTCCTATTGTGGTTTATTGTTATTTTGAACGATTGCGAGGGCTAGGATTTGAATCCTTAATTTCTTTTAGTACACCGAGTGGAAAAGGTAAATATCACGTTTCGGTGTGACCTTGAGTGTTTTGTCGTTATTTCGAACTATTGCGAGAGTTGGGAAATGAATCCTTAGCTTGTGTCGTTACACCGTGGGTGGAAAATGTAAATATCGCTACACCGAGTCTCCTACTGTGATTTATCGTTATTTTGAACGATTACGAAGGCGAGGATTTGAATCCTCAGCTTCATTCGATATACCACGAGTGGAAAAGGTAAATATCGCGATTCCAAGTCTCCTACTGTGATTTATCGTTATTTTTAACGATTACCTGGCTTGGGAAGTGAATCCATAGTTTCTTTTAGTACACCGTGTGGAAAAGGTAAATATCGCGTTCGGAGTGACCTTGAGTGGAAAAGGTAAATATCCCGATTCCAGGTCTCCTACTGTGATTTATCGTTATTTTGAACGATTACCTGGCTTAGGAAGTGAATCCTTAGTTTCTTTTATTACAACGTGTGGAAAAGGTAGATATCGCGTTTCGGAGTGACATTGAGTGATTGATCGTTATTTCGAACGGTTGCGAGACTTGGGAAGTGAATCCTTAGATTCTTTCGATATACCGTGAGTGGACAAGGTAAATATCGCCATACCGAGTCTCCTATTGTGATTTATTGTTATTTTGAACGATTGCGAGGGCTAGGATTTGAATCCTTAATTTCTTTTAGTACACCGAGTGGAAAAGGTAAATATCACGTTTCGGTGTGACCTTGAGTGTTTTGTCGTTATTTCGAACAATCGCTAGGCTTGTGAAGTGAATCCTTAGCTTCTTTCGATATACCGCGAGTGGAAAAGGTAAATAACGCGATTCCCAGTCTCCTGCTGTGATTTATCGTTATTTTGAACGATTACGAAGGCGAGGATTTGAATCCTCAGCTTCATTCGATATACCGCGAGTGGAAAAGGTAAATATCCCGATTCCAAGTCTCCTACTGTGATTTATCCTTATTTTTAACGATTACCTGGCTTGGGAAGTGAATCCTTAGTTTCTTTTAGTACACCGTGTGGCAAAGGTAAATATCGCGTTTCGGAGTGACCTTGAGTGATTGGTCGTTATTTCGAACGGTTGCGAGACTTGGGAAGTGAATCCTTAGATTCTTTCGATATACCGCGAGTGGACAAGGTAAATATCGCCATACCGAGTCTCCTATTGTGATTTATCGTTATTTTGAACGATTACGAAGGCGAGGATTTGAATCCTCAGCTTCTTTCGATATACCACGAGTGGAAAAGGTAAATATCGCGATTCCAAGTCTCCTACTGTGATTTATCGTTATTTTTAACGATTACCTTGCTTGGGAAGTGAATCCTTAATTTCTTTTAGTACACCGTGTGGAAAAGGTAAATATCGCGTTCGGAGTGACCTTGAGTGTTTTGTCGTTATTTCGAATGGTTGCGAGGCTTGGTAAGTGAATCCTCAGCTTCTTTCGATATACCGCGAGTGGAAAAGGTAAATAACGCGATTCCCAGTCTCCTGCTGTGATTTATCGTTATTTTGAACGATTACGAAGGCGAGGATTTGGATCCTCAGCTTCATTCGATATACCACGAGTGGAAAAGGTAAATATCGCGATTCCAAGTCTCCTACTGTGATTTATCGTTATTTTTAACGATTACCTGGCTTGGGAAGTGAATCCATAGTTTCTTTTAGTACACCGTGTGGAAAAGGTAAATATCGCGTTCGGAGTGACCTTGAGTGTTTTGTCGTTATTTCGAATGGTTGCGAGGCTTGGGAAGTGAATCCTCAGCTTCTTTCGATATACCGCGAGTGGAAAAGGTAAATATCCCGATTCCAGGTCTCCTACTGTGATTTATCGTTATTTTGAACGATTACCTGGCTTAGGAAGTGAATCCTTAGTTTCTTTTATTACAACGTGTGGAAAAGGTAGATATCGCGTTTCGGAGTGACATTGAGTGATTGATCGTTATTTCGAACGGTTGCGAGACTTGGGAAGTGAATCCTTAGATTCTTTCGATATACCGTGAGTGGACAAGGTAAATATCGCCATACCGAGTCTCCTATTGTGATTTATTGTTATTTTGAACGATTGCGAGGGCTAGGATTTGAATCCTTAATTTCTTTTAGTACACCGAGTGGAAAAGGTAAATATCACGTTTCGGTGTGACCTTGAGTGTTTTGTCGTTATTTCGAACTATTGCGAGAGTTGGGAAATGAATCCTTAGCTTGTGTCGTTACACCGTGGGTGGAAAATGTAAATATTGCTACACCGAGTCTCCTACTGTGATTTATCGTTATTTTGAACGATTACGAAGGCGAGGATTTGAATCCTCAGCTTCATTCGATATACCACGAGTGGAAAAGGTAAATATCGCGATTCCAAGTCTCCTACTGTGATTTATCGTTATTTTTAACGATTACCTGGCTTGGGAAGTGAATCCATAGTTTCTTTTAGTACACCGTGTGGAAAAGGTAAATATCGCGTTCGGAGTGACCTTGAGTGGAAAAGGTAAATATCCCGATTCCAGGTCTCCTACTGTGATTTATCGTTATTTTGAACGATTACCTGGCTTAGGAAGTGAATCCTTAGTTTCTTTTATTACAACGTGTGGAAAAGGTAGATATCGCGTTTCGGAGTGACATTGAGTGATTGATCGTTATTTCGAACGGTTGCGAGACTTGGGAAGTGAATCCTTAGATTCTTTCGATATACCGCGAGTGGACAAGGTAAATATCGCCATACCGAGTCTCCTATTGTGATTTATTGTTATTTTGAACGATTGCGAGGTCTAGGATTTGAATACTTAATTTCTTTTAGTACACCGAGTGGAAAAGGTAAATATCACGTTTCGGTGTGACCTTGAGTGTTTTGTCGTTATTTCGAACTATTGCGAGAGTTGGGAAATGAATCCTTAGCTTGTGTCGTTACACCGTGGGTGGAAAATGTAAATATCGCTACACCGAGTCTCCTACTGTGATTTATCGTTATTTTGAACGATTACGAAGGCGAGGATTTGAATCCTCAGCTTCTTTCGATATACCACGAGTGGAAAAGGTAAATATCGCGATTCCAAGTCTCCTACTGTGATTTATCGTTATTTTTAACGATTACCTGGCTTGGGAAGTGAATCCTTAATTTCTTTTAGTACACCGTGTGGAAAAGGTAAATATCGCGTTCGGAGTGACCTTGAGTGTTTTGTCGTTATTTCGAATGGTTGCGAGGCTTGGGAAGTGAATCCTCAGCTTCTTTCGATATACCGCGAGTGGAAAAGGTAAATAACGCGATTCCCAGTCTCCTGCTGTGATTTATCGTTATTTTGATCGATTACCTGGCTTGGGGAGTGAAACCTTAGTTTCTTTTAGTACACCGTGTGGAAAAGGTAAATATCGCGATTCCAAGTCTCCTACTGTGATTTATCGTTATTTTTAACGATTACCTGGCTTGGGAAGTGAATCCATAGTTTCTTTTAGTACACCGTGTGGAAAAGGTAAATATCGCGTTCGGAGTGACCTTGAGTGTTTTGTCGTTATTTCGAATGGTTGCGAGGCTTGGGAAGTGAATCCTCAGCTTCTTTCGATATACCGCGAGTGGAAAAGGTAAATACCGCGATTCCCAGTCTCCTGCTGTGATTTATCGTTATTTTGAACGATTAAGAAGGCGAGGATTTGAATCCTCAGCTTCATTCGATATACCACGAGTGGAAAAGGTAAATATCGCGTTCGGAGTGACCTTGAGTGTTTTGTCGTTATTTCGAATGGTTGCGAGGCTTGGGAAGTGAATCCTCAGCTTCTTTCGATATACCGCGAGTGGAAAAGGTAAATATCCCGATTCCAGGTCTCCTACAGTGATTTATCGTTATTT
Organism: Nomada fucata; assembly: GCA_948146005.1. Lineage (NCBI taxonomy): Eukaryota > Metazoa > Arthropoda > Insecta > Hymenoptera > Apidae > Nomada > Nomada fucata. The sequence goes on from OX411275.1 coordinate 27,829,402, forward strand.
TGAACGATTACCTGGCTTAGGAAGTGAATCCTTAGTTTCTTTTATTACAACGTGTGGAAAAGGTAGATATCGCGTTTCGGAGTGACATTGAGTGATTGATCGTTATTTCGAACGGTTGCGAGACTTGGGAAGTGAATCCTTAGATTCTTTCGATATACCGCGAGTGGACAAGGTAAATATCGCCATACCGAGTCTCCTATTGTGATTTATTGTTATTTTGAACGATTGCGAGGGCTAGGATTTGAATACTTAATTTCTTTTAGTACACCGAGTGGAAAAGGTAAATATCACGTTTCGGTGTGACCTTGAGTGTTTTGTCGTTATTTCGAATGGTTGCGAGGCTTGGGAAGTGAATCCTCAGCTTCTTTCGATATACCGCGAGTGGAAAAGGTAAATAACGCGATTCCCAGTCTCCTGCTGTGATTTATCGTTATTTTGATCGATTACCTGGCTTGGGGAGTGAAACCTTAGTTTCTTTTAGTACACCGTGTGGAAAAGGTAAATATCGCGCTCGGAGTGCCCTTGAGTGTTTTGTCGTTATTTCGAACGATCGCTAGGCTTGTGAAGTGCATCCTTAGCTTCTTTCGATATACCGCGAGTGGAAAAGGTAAATACCGCGATTCCCAGTCTCCTGCTGTGATTTATCGTTATTTTGAACGATTACGAAGGCGAGGATTTGAATCCTCAGCTTCATTCGATATACCGCGAGTGGAAAAGGTAAATATCGCGATTCCAAGTCTCCTACTGTGATTTATCGTTATTTTTAACGATTACCTGGCTTGGGAAGTGAATCCTTAGTTTCTTTTAGTACACCGTGTGGCAAAGGTAAATATCGCGTTTCGGAGTGACCTTGAGTGATTGGTCGTTATTTCGAACGGTTCCGAGGCTTGGGAAGTGAATCCTTAGCTTCTTTCGATATACGGCGAGTGGAAAAGGTAAATAACGCGATTCCCAGTCTCCTGCTGTGATTTATCGTTATTTTGAACGATTACCTGGCTTAGGAAGTGAATCCTAAGTTTCTTTTAGTACACCGTGTGGAATAGGTAAATATCGCGTTTCGGTGTGACCTTGAGTGTTTTGTCGTTATTTCGAACCATTGCTAGGCTTGTGAAGTGAATCCTCAATTTCTTTTAGTACACCGAGTGGAAAAGGTAGATATCGCGTTTCGGAGTGACCATGAGTGATTGGTCGTTATTTCGAACGGTTGCGAGACTTGGGAAGTGAATCCTTAGCTTCTTTGGATATACCGCGAGTGGAAAAGGTAAATATCTCGATTCCAGGTCTCCTACTGTGATTTATCGTTATTTTGAACGATTACCTGCCTTGGGAAGTGAATCTTTAGTTTGTTTTAGTACACCGTGTGGAAAAGGTAAATATCACGTTTCGGTGTGACCTTGAGTGTTTTGTCGTTATTTCGAACGATTGCTAGGCATGTGAAGTGAATCCTTAGCTTCTTTCAATATACCGCGAGTGGACAAGGTAAATATCGCCATACCGAGTCTCCTATTGTGGTTTATTGTTATTTTGAACGATTGCGAGGGCTAGGATTTGAATCCTTAATTTCTTTTAGTACACCGAGTGGAAAAGGTAAATATCACGTTTCGGTGTGACCTTGAGTGTTTTGTCGTTATTTCGAACTATTGCGAGACTTGGGAAATGAATCCTTAGCTTGTGTCGTTACACCGTGGGTGGAAAATGTAAATATCGCTACACCGAGTCTCCTACTGTGATTTATCGTTATTTTGAACGATTACGAAGGCGAGGATTTGAATCCTCAGCTTCTTTCGATATACCGCGAGTGGAAAAGGTAAATATCGCGATTCCGAGTCTCCTACTGTGATTTATCGTTATTTTGATCGATTGCCTGCCTTTGGAAGTGAATCTTTAGTTTGTTTTAGTACACCGTGTGGAAAAGGTAAATATCACGTTTCGGTGTGACCTTGAGTGTTTTGTCGTTATTTCGAACGATTGCTAGGCATGTGAAGTGAATCCTTAGCTTCTTTCAATATACCGCGAGTGGACAAGGTAAATATCGCCATACCGAGTCTCCTATTGTGGTTTATTGTTATTTTGAACGATTGCGAGGGCTAGGATTTGAATCCTTAATTTCTTTTAGTACACCGAGTGGAAAAGGTAAATATCACGTTTCGGTGTGACCTTGAGTGTTTTGTCGTTATTTCGAACTATTGCGAGAGTTGGGAAATGAATCCTTAGCTTGTGTCGTTACACCGTGGGTGGAAAATGTAAATATCGCTACACCGAGTCTCCTACTGTGATTTATCGTTATTTTGAACGATTACGAAGGCGAGGATTTGAATCCTCAGCTTCATTCGATATACCACGAGTGGAAAAGGTAAATATCGCGATTCCAAGTCTCCTACTGTGATTTATCGTTATTTTTAACGATTACCTGGCTTGGGAAGTGAATCCATAGTTTCTTTTAGTACACCGTGTGGAAAAGGTAAATATCGCGTTCGGAGTGACCTTGAGTGTTTTGTCGTTATTTCGATTGGTTGGGAGGCTTGGGAAGTGAATCCTCAGCTTCTTTCGATATACCGCGAGTGGAAAAGGTAAATATCCCGATTCCAGGTCTCCTACTGTGATTTATCGTTATTTTGAACGATTACCTGGCTTAGGAAGTGAATCCTTAGTTTCTTTTATTACAACGTGTGGAAAAGGTAGATATCGCGTTTCGGAGTGACATTGAGTGATTGATCGTTATTTCGAACGGTTGCGAGACTTGGGAAGTGAATCCTCAGCTTCTTTCGATATACCACGAGTGGAAAAGGTAAATATCGCGATTCCAAGTCTCCTACTGTGATTTATCGTTATTTTTAACGATTACCTGGCTTGGGAAGTGAATCCTTAATTTCTTTTAGTACACCGTGTGGAAAAGGTAAATATAACGTTCGGAGTGACCTTGAGTGTTTTGTCGTTATTTCGAATGGTTGCGAGGCTTGGGAAGTGAATCCTCAGCTTCTTTCGATATACCGCGAGTGGAAAAGGTAAATAACGCGATTCCCAGTCTCCTGCTGTGATTTATCGTTATTTTGATCGATTACCTGGCTTGGGGAGTGAAACCTTAGTTTCTTTTAGTACACCGTGTGGAAAAGGTAAATATCGCGCTCGGAGTGCCCTTGAGTGTTTTGTCGTTATTTCGAACGATCGCTAGGCTTGTGAAGTGCATCCTTAGCTTCTTTCGATATACCGCGAGTGGAAACGGTAAATACCGCGATTCCCAGTCTCCTGCTGTGATTTATCGTTATTTTGAACGATTACGAAGGCGAGGATTTGAATCCTCAGCTTCATTCGATATACCGTTAGTGGAAAAGGTAAATATCGCGATTCCAAGTCTCCTACTGTGATTTATCGTTATTTTTAACGATTACCTGGCTTGGGAAGTGAATCTTTAGTTTGTTTTAGTACACCGTGTGGAAAAGGTAAATATCACGTTTCGGTGTGACCTTGAGTGTTTTGTCGTTATTTCGAACGATTGCTAGGCATGTGAAGTGAATCCTTAGCTTCTTTCAATATACCGCGAGTGGACAAGGTAAATATCGCCATACCGAGTCTCCTATTGTGGTTTATTGTTATTTTGAACGATTGCGAGGGCTAGGATTTGAATCCTTAATTTCTTTTAGTACACCGAGTGGAAAAGGTAAATATCACGTTTCGGTGTGACCTTGAGTGTTTTGTCGTTATTTCGAACTATTGCGAGACTTGGGAAATGAATCCTTAGCTTGTGTCGTTACACCGTGGGTGGAAAATGTAAATATCGCTACACCGAGTCTCCTACTGTGATTTATCGTTATTTTGAACGATTACGAAGGCGAGGATTTGAATCCTCAGCTTCTTTCGATATACCGCGAGTGGAAAAGGTAAATATCGCGATTCCGAGTCTCCTACTGTGATTTATCGTTATTTTGATTGATTGGCTGCCTTTGGAAGTGAATCTTTAGTTTGTTTTAGTACACCGTGTGGAAAAGGTAAATATCACGTTTCGGTGTGACCTTGAGTGTTTTGTCGTTATTTCGAATGGTTGCGAGGCTTGGGAAGTGAATCCTCAGCTTCTTTCGATATACCGCGAGTGGAAAAGGTAAATATCGCGATTCCAAGTCTCCTACTGTGATTTATCGTTATTTTTAACGATTACCTGGCTTGGGAAGTGAATCCTTAGTTTCTTTTAGTACACCGTGTGGAAAAGGTAAATATCGCGTTCGGTGTGACCTTGAGTGTTTTGTCGTTATTTCGAACGATTGCGAGGCTTGGGAAGTGAATCCTCAGCTTCTTTCGATATACCGCGAGTGGAAAAGGTAAATATCCCGATTCCAGGTCTCCTACTGTGATTTATCGTTATTTTGAACGATTACCTGGCTTAGGAAGTGAATCCTTAGTTTCTTTTATTACAACGTGTGGAAAAGGTAGATATCGCGTTTCGGAGTGACATTGAGTGATTGATCGTTATTTCGAACGGTTGCGAGACTTGGGAAGTGAATCCTTAGATTCTTTCGATATACCGCGAGTGGACAAGGTAAATATCGCCATACCGAGTCTCCTATTGTGATTTATCGTTATTTTGAACGATTACGAAGGCGAGGATTTGAATCCTCAGCTTCTTTCGATATACCACGAGTGGAAAAGGTAAATATCGCGATTCCAAGTCTCCTACTGTGATTTATCGTTATTTTTAACGATTACCTGGCTTGGGAAGTGAATCCTTAATTTCTTTTAGTACACCGTGTGGAAAAGGTAAATATCGCGTTCGGAGTGACCTTGAGTGTTTTGTCGTTATTTCGAATGGTTGCGAGGCTTGGGAAGTGAATCCTCAGCTTCTTTCGATATACCGCGATGGAAAAGGTAAATAACGCGATTCCCAGTCTCCTGCTGTGATTTATCGTTATTTTGAACGATTACGAAGGCGAGGATTTGAATCCTCAGCTTCTTTCGATATACCGCGAGTGGAAAAGGTAAATATCGCGATTCCAAGTCTCCTACTGTGATTTATCGTTATTTTTAACGATTACCTGGCTTGGGAAGTGAATCCTTAGTTTCTTTTAGTACACCGTGTGGAAAAGGTAAATATCGCGTTCGGTGTGACCTTGAGTATTTTGTCGTTATTTCGAACGATTGCTAGGCTTGTGAAGTGAATCCTTAGCTTCTTTCGATATACCGCGAGTGGAAAAGGTAAATAACGCGATTCCCAGTCTCCTGCTGTGATTTATCGTTATTTTGAACGATTACGAAGGCGAGGATTTGAATCCTCAGCTTCATTCGATATACCGCGAGTGGAAAAGGTAAATATCCCGATTCCAAGTCTCCTACTGTGATTTATCGTTATTTTTAACGATTACCTGGCTTGGGAAGTGAATCCTTCATTTCTTTTAGTACACCGTGTGGAAAAGGTAAATATCGCGATTCCGAGTCTCCTACTGTGATTTATCGTTATTTTGATCGATTGCCTGCCTTTGGAAGTGAATCTTTAGTTTGTTTTAGTACACCGTGTGGAAAAGGTAAATATCACGTTTCGGTGTGACCTTGAGTGTGTTGTCGTTATTTCGAACGATTGCTAGGCATGTGAAGTGAATCCTTAGCTTCTTTCAATATACCGCGAGTGGACAAGGTAAATATCGCCATACCGAGTCTCCTATTGTGGTTTATTGTTATTTTGAACGATTGCGAGGGCTAGGATTTGAATCCTTAATTTCTTTTAGTACACCGAGTGGAAAAGGTAAATATCACGTTTCGGTGTGACCTTGAGTGTTTTGTCGTTATTTCGAACTATTGCGAGACTTGGGAAATGAATCCTTAGCTTGTGTCGTTACACCGTGGGTGGAAAATGTAAATATCGCTACACCGAGTCTAATACTGTGATTTATCGTTATTTTGAACGATTACGAAGGCGAGGATTTGAATCCTCAGCTTCTTTCGATATACCGCGAGTGGAAAAGGTAAATATCGCGATTCCCAGTCTCCTGCTGTGATTTATCGTTATTTTGAACGATTACCTGGCTTGGGGAGTGAAACCTTAGTTTCTTTTAGTACACCGTGTGGAAAAGGTAAATATCGCGTTCGGAGTGACCTTGAGTGTTTTGTCGTTATTTCGAATGGTTGCGAGGCTTGGGAAGTGAATCCTCAGCTTCTTTCGATATACCGCGAGTGGAAAAGGTAAATATCGCGATTCCAAGTCTCCTACTGTGATTTATCGTTATTTTTAACTATTACCTGGCTTGGGAAGTGAATCCTTAGTTTCTTTTAGTACACCGTGTGGAAAAGGTAAATATCGCGTTCGGTGTGACCTTGAGTGTTTTTTCGTTATTTCGAACGATTGCGAGGCTTGGGAAGTGAATCCTCAGCTTCTTTCGATATACCGCGAGTGGAAAAGGTAAATATCGCGATTCCAAGTCTCCTACTGTGATTTATCGTTATTTTTAACGATTACCTGGCTTGGGAAGTGAATCCTTAGTTTCTTTTAGTACACCGTGTGGAAAAGGTAAATATCGCGTTCGGTGTGACCTTGAGTGTTTTGTCGTTATTTCGAACGATTGCTAGGCTTGTGAAGTGAATCCTTAGCTTCTTTCGATATACCGCGAGTGGAAAAGGTAAATATCCCGATTCCAAGTCTCCTACTGTGATTTATCGTTATTTTTAACGATTACCTGGCTTGGGAAGTGAATCCTTAGTTTCTTTTAGTACACCGTGTGGAAAAGGTAAATATCACGTTTCGGAGTGACCTTGAGTGTTTTGTCGTTATTTCGATTGGTTGCGAGGCTTGGGAAGTGAATCCTCAGCTTCTTTCGATATACCGCGAGTGGAAAAGGTAAATATCCCGATTCCAGGTCTCCTACTGTGATTTATCGTTATTTTGAACGATTACCTGGCTTAGGAAGTGAATCCTTAGTTTCTTTTATTACAACGTGTGGAAAAGGTAGATATCGCGTTTCGGAGTGACATTGAGTGATTGATCGTTATTTCGAACGGTTGCGAGACTTGGGAAGTGAATCCTTAGATTCTTTCGATATACCGCGAGTGGACAAGGTAAATATCGCCATACCGAGTCTCCTATTGTGATTTATCGTTATTTTGAACGATTACGAAGGCGAGGATTTGAATCCTCAGCTTCTTTCGATATACCACGAGTGGAAAAGGTAAATATCGCGATTCCAAGTCTCCTACTGTGATTTATCGTTATTTTTAACGATTACCTGGCTTGGGAAGTGAATCCTTAATTTCTTTTAGTACACCGTGTGGAAAAGGTAAATATCGCGTTCGGAGTGACCTTGAGTGTTTTGTCGTTATTTCGAATGGTTGCGAGGCATGGGAAGTGAATCCTCAGCTTCTTTCGATATACCGCGATGGAAAAGGTAAATAACGCGATTCCCAGTCTCCTGCTGTGATTTATCGTTATTTTGATCGATTACCTGGCTTGGGGAGTGAAACCTTAGTTTCTTTTAGTACACCGTGTGGAAAAGGTAAATATCGCGCTCGGAGTGCCCTTGAGTGTTTTGTCGTTATTTCGAACGATCGCTAGGCTTGTGAAGTGAATCCTTAGCTTCTTTCGATATACCGCGAGTGGAAAAGGTAAATAACGCGATTCCCAGTCTCCTGCTGTGATTTATCGTTATTTTGAACGATTACGAAGGCGAGGATTTGAATCCTCAGCTTCTTTCGATATACCGCGAGTGGAAAAGGTAAATATCGCGATTCCAAGTCTCCTACTGTGATTTATCGTTATTTTTATCGATTACCTGGCTTGGGAAGTGAATCCTTAGTTTCTTTTAGTACACCGTGTGGAAAAGGTAAATATCGCGTTCGGTGTGACCTTGAGTATTTTGTCGTTATTTCGAACGATTGCTAGGCTTGTGAAGTGAATCCTTAGCTTCTTTCGATATACCGCGAGTGGAAAAGGTAAATATCCCGATTCCAGGTCTCCTACTGTGATTTATCGTTATTTTTAACGATTACCTGGCTTGGGAAGTGAATCCTTAGTTTCTTTTAGTACACCGTGTGGAAAAGGTAAATATCGCGTTCGGTGTGACCTTGAGTGTTTTGTCGTTATTTCGAACGATTGCGAGGCTTGGGAAGTGAATCCTCAGCTTCTTTCGATATACCGCGAGTGGAAAAGGTAAATATCGCGATTCCAAGTCTCCTACTGTGATTTATCGTTATTTTTAACGATTACCTGGCTTGGGAAGTGAATCCTTAGTTTCTTTTAGTACACCGTGTGGAAAAGGTAAATATCGCGTTCGGTGTGACCTTGAGTGTTTTGTCGTTATTTCGAACGATTGCTAGGCTTGTGAAGTGAATCCTTAGCTTCTTTCGATATACCGCGAGTGGAAAAGGGAAATATCCCGATTCCAGGTCTCCTACTGTGATTTATCGTTATTTTTAACGATTACCTGGCTTGGGAAGTGAATCCTTAGTTTCTTTTAGTACACCGTGTGGAAAAGGTAAATATCACGTTTCGGTGTGACCTTGAGTGTTTTGTCGTTATTTCGAACGATTGCTAGGCTTGTGAAGTGAATCCTTAGCTTCTTTCGATATACCGCGAGTGGAAAAGGTAAATAACGCGATTCCCAGTCTCCTGCTGTGATTTATCGTTATTTTGAACGATTACGAAGGCGAGGATTTGAATCCTCAGCTTCATTCGATATACCACGAGTGGAAAAGGTAAATATCGCGATTCCAAGTCTCCTACTGTGATTTATCGTTATTTTTAACGATTACCTGGCTTGGGAAGTGAATCCATAGTTTCTTTTAGTACACCGTGTGGAAAAGGTAAATATCGCGTTCGGAGTGACCTTGAGTGTTTTGTCGTTATTTCGATTGGTTGCGAGGCTTGGGAAGTGAATCCTCAGCTTCTTTCGATATACCGCGAGTGGAAAAGGTAAATATCCCGATTCCAGGTCTCCTACTGTGATTTATCGTTATTTTGAACGATTACCTGGCTTAGGAAGTGAATCCTTAGTTTCTTTTATTACAACGTGTGGAAAAGGTAGATATCGCGTTTCGGAGTGACATTGAGTGATTGATCGTTATTTCGAACGGTTGCGAGACTTGGGAAGTGAATCCTTAGATTCTTTCGATATACCGCGAGTGGACAAGGTAAATATCGCCATACCGAGTCTCCTATTGTGATTTATCGTTATTTTGAACGATTACGAAGGCGAGGATTTGAATCCTCAGCTTCTTTCGATATACCACGAGTGGAAAAGGTAAATATCGCGATTCCAAGTCTCCTACTGTGATTTATCGTTATTTTTAACGATTACCTGGCTTGGGAAGTGAATCCTTAATTTCTTTTAGTACACCGTGTGGAAAAGGTAAATATCGCGTTCGGAGTGACCTTGAGTGTTTTGTCGTTATTTCGAATGGTTGCGAGGCTTGGGAAGTGAATCCTCAGCTTCTTTCGATATACCGCGATGGAAAAGGTAAATAACGCGATTCCCAGTCTCCTGCTGTGATTTATCGTTATTTTGAACGATTACGAAGGCGAGGATTTGAATCCTCAGCTTCTTTCGATATACCGCGAGTGGAAAAGGTAAATATCGCGATTCCAAGTCTCCTACTGTGATTTATCGTTATTTTTAACGATTACCTGGCTTGGGAAGTGAATCCTTAGTTTCTTTTAGTACACCGTGTGGAAAAGGTAAATATCGCGTTCGGTGTGACCTTGAGTATTTTGTCGTTATTTCGAACGATTGCTAGGCTTGTGAAGTGAATCCTTAGCTTCTTTCGATATACCGCGAGTGGAAAAGGTAAATATCCCGATTCCAGGTCTCCTACTGTGATTTATCGTTATTTTTAACGATTACCTGGCTTGGGAAGTGAATCCTTAGTTTCTTTTAGTACACCGTGTGGAAAAGGTAAATATCACGTTTCGGTGTGACCTTGAGTGTTTTGTCGTTATTTCGAACGATTGCTAGGCTTGTGAAGTGAATCCTTAGCTTCTTTCGATATACCGCGAGTGGAAAAGGTAAATAACGCGATTCCCAGTCTCCTGCTGTGATTTATCGTTATTTTGAACGATTACGAAGGCGAGGATTTGAATCCTCAGCTTCATTCGATATACCGCGAGTGGAAAAGGTAAATATCCCGATTCCAAGTCTCCTACTGTGATTTATCGTTATTTTTAACGATTACCTGGCTTGGGAAGTGAATCCTTAGTTTCTTTTAGTACACCGTGTGGAAAAGGTAAATATCGCGTTTCGGTGTGACCTTGAGTGTTTTGTCGTTATTTCGAACGATTGCTAGGCTTGTGAAGTGAATCCTTAGCTTCTTTCGATATACCGCGAGTGGAAAAGGTAAATAACGCGATTCCCAGTCTCCTGCTGTGATTTATCGTTATTTTGAACGATTACGAAGGCGAGGATTTGAATCCTCAGCTTCATTCGATATACCACGAGTGGAAAAGGTAAATATCGCGATTCCAAGTCTCCTACTGTGATTTATCGTTATTTTTAACGATTACCTGGCTTGGGAAGTGAATCCTTCATTTCTTTTAGTACACCGTGTGGAAAAGGTAAATATCGCGATTCCGAGTCTCCTACTGTGATTTATCGTTATTTTGATCGATTGCCTGCCTTTGGAAGTGAATCTTTAGTTTGTTTTAGTACACCGTGTGGAAAAGGTAAATATCACGTTTCGGTGTGACCTTGAGTGTTTTGTCGTTATTTCGAACGATTGCTAGGCATGTGAAGTGAATCCTTAGCTTCTTTCAATATACCGCGAGTGGACAAGGTAAATATCGCCATACCGAGTCTCCTATTGTGGTTTATTGTTATTTTGAACGATTGCGAGGGCTAGGATTTGAATCCTTAATTTCTTTTAGTACACCGAGTGGAAAAGGTAAATATCACGTTTCGGTGTGACCTTGAGTGTTTTGTCGTTATTTCGAACTATTGCGAGACTTGGGAAATGAATCCTTAGCTTGTGTCGTTACACCGTGGGTGGAAAATGTAAATATCGCTACACCGAGTCTAATACTGTGATTTATCGTTATTTTGAACGATTACGAAGGCGAGGATTTGAATCCTCAGCTTCTTTCGATATACCGCGAGTGGAAAAGGTAAATATCGCGATTCCCAGTCTCCTGCTGTGATTTATCGTTATTTTGAACGATTACCTGGCTTGGGGAGTGAAACCTTAGTTTCTTTTAGTACACCGTGTGGAAAAGGTAAATATCGCGTTCGGAGTGACCTTGAGTGTTTTGTCGTTATTTCGAATGGTTGCGAGGCTTGGGAAGTGAATCCTCAGCTTCTTTCGATATACCGCGAGTGGAAAAGGTAAATATCGCGATTCCAAGTCTCCTACTGTGATTTATCGTTATTTTTAACGATTACCTGGCTTGGGAAGTGAATCCTTAGTTTCTTTTAGTACACCGTGTGGAAAAGGTAAATATCGCGTTCGGTGTGACCTTGAGTGTTTTTTCGTTATTTCGAACGATTGCGAGGCTTGGGAAGTGAATCCTCAGCTTCTTTCGATATACCGCGAGTGGAAAAGGTAAATATCGCGATTCCAAGTCTCCTACTGTGATTTATCGTTATTTTTAACGATTACCTGGCTTGGGAAGTGAATCCTTAGTTTCTTTTAGTACACCGTGTGGAAAAGGTAAATATCGCGTTCGGTGTGACCTTGAGTGTTTTGTCGTTATTTCGAACGATTGCTAGGCTTGTGAAGTGAATCCTTAGCTTCTTTCGATATACCGCGAGTGGAAAAGGTAAATATCCCGATTCCAGGTCTCCTACTGTGATTTATCGTTATTTTTAACGATTACCTGGCTTGGGAAGTGAATCCTTAGTTTCTTTTAGTACACCGTGTGGAAAAGGTAAATATCACGTTTCGGTGTGACCTTGAGTGTTTTGTCGTTATTTCGAACGATTGCTAGGCTTGTGAAGTGAATCCTTAGCTTCTTTCGATATACCGCGAGTGGAAAAGGTAAATAACGCGATTCCCAGTCTCCTGCTGTGATTTATCGTTATTTTGAACGATTACGAAGGCGAGGATTTGAATCCTCAGCTTCATTCGATATACCACGAGTGGAAAAGGTAAATATCGCGATTCCAAGTCTCCTACTGTGATTTATCGTTATTTTTAACGATTACCTGGCTTGGGAAGTGAATCCATAGTTTCTTTTAGTACACCGTGTGGAAAAGGTAAATATCGCGTTCGGAGTGACCTTGAGTGTTTTGTCGTTATTTCGATTGGTTGCGAGGCTTGGGAAGTGAATCCTCAGCTTCTTTCGATATACCGCGAGTGGAAAAGGTAAATATCCCGATTCCAGGTCTCCTACTGTGATTTATCGTTATTTTGAACGATTACCTGGCTTAGGAAGTGAATCCTTAGTTTCTTTTATTACAACGTGTGGAAAAGGTAGATATCGCGTTTCGGAGTGACATTGAGTGATTGATCGTTATTTCGAACGGTTGCGAGACTTGGGAAGTGAATCCTTAGATTCTTTCGATATACCGCGAGTGGACAAGGTAAATATCGCCATACCGAGTCTCCTATTGTGATTTATCGTTATTTTGAACGATTACGAAGGCGAGGATTTGAATCCTCAGCTTCTTTCGATATACCACGAGTGGAAAAGGTAAATATCGCGATTCCAAGTCTCCTACTGTGATTTATCGTTATTTTTAACGATTACCTGGCTTGGGAAGTGAATCCTTAATTTCTTTTAGTACACCGTGTGGAAAAGGTAAATATCGCGTTCGGAGTGACCTTGAGTGTTTTGTCGTTATTTCGAATGGTTGCGAGGCTTGGGAAGTGAATCCTCAGCTTCTTTCGATATACCGCGATGGAAAAGGTAAATAACGCGATTCCCAGTCTCCTGCTGTGATTTATCGTTATTTTGATCGATTACCTGGCTTGGGGAGTGAAACCTTAGTTTCTTTTAGTACACCGTGTGGAAAAGGTAAATATCGCGCTCGGAGTGCCCTTGAGTGTTTTGTCGTTATTTCGAACGATCGCTAGGCTTGTGAAGTGAATCCTTAGCTTCTTTCGATATACCGCGAGTGGAAAAGGTAAATAACGCGATTCCCAGTCTCCTGCTGTGATTTATCGTTATTTTGAACGATTACGAAGGCGAGGATTTGAATCCTCAGCTTCTTTCGATATACCGCGAGTGGAAAAGGTAAATATCGCGATTCCAAGTCTCCTACTGTGATTTATCGTTATTTTTAACGATTACCTGGCTTGGGAAGTGAATCCTTAGTTTCTTTTAGTACACCGTGTGGAAAAGGTAAATATCGCGTTCGGTGTGACCTTGAGTATTTTGTCGTTATTTCGAACGATTGCTAGGCTTGTGAAGTGAATCCTTAGCTTCTTTCGATATACCGCGAGTGGAAAAGGTAAATATCCCGATTCCAGGTCTCCTACTGTGATTTATCGTTATTTTTAACGATTACCTGGCTTGGGAAGTGAATCCTTAGTTTCTTTTAGTACACCGTGTGGAAAAGGTAAATATCACGTTTCGGTGTGACCTTGAGTGTTTTGTCGTTATTTCGAACGATTGCTAGGCTTGTGAAGTGAATCCTTAGCTTCTTTCGATATACCGCGAGTGGAAAAGGTAAATAACGCGATTCCCAGTCTCCTGCTGTGATTTATCGTTATTTTGAACGATTACGAAGGCGAGGATTTGAATCCTCAGCTTCATTCGATATACCGCGAGTGGATAAGGTAAATATCCCGATTCCAAGTCTCCTACTGTGATTTATCGTTATTTTTAACGATTACCTGGCTTGGGAAGTGAATCCTTAGTTTCTTTTAGTACACCGTGTGGCAAAGGTAAATATCGCGTTTCGGAGTGACCTTGAGTGATTGGTCGTTATTTCGAACGGTTGCGAGACTTGGGAAGTGAATCCTTAGATTCTTTCGATATACCGCGAGTGGACAAGGTAAATATCGCCATACCGAGTCTCCTATTGTGATTTATCGTTTTTTTGAACGATTACGAAGGCGAGGATTTGAATCCTCAGCTTCTTTCGATATACCACGAGTGGAAAAGGTAAATATCGAAATTCCAAGTCTCCTACTGTGATTTATCGTTATTTTTAACGATTACCTGGCTTGGGAAGTGAATCCTTCATTTCTTTCAGTACACCGTGTGGAAAAGGTAAATATCGCGTTCGGAGTGACCTTGAGTGTTTTGTCGTTATTTCGAATGGTTGCGAGGCTTGGGAAGTGAATCCTCAGCTTCTTTCGATATACCGCGAGTGGAAAAGGTAAATATCCCGATTCCAGGTCTCCTACTGTGATTTATCGTTATTTTGAACGATTACAAGGCTTAGGAAGTGAATCCTTAGTTTCTTTTATTACAACGTGTGGAAAAGGTAGATATCGCGTTTCGGAGTGACATTGAGTGATTGATCGTTATTTCGAACGGTTGCGAGACTTGGGAAGTGAATCCTTAGATTCTTACGATATACCGCGAGTGGACAAGGTAAATATCGCCATACCGAGTCTCCTATTGTGATTTATTGTTATTTTGAACGATTGCGAGGGCTAGGATTTGAATACTTAATTTCTTTTAGTACACCGAGTGGAAAAGGTAAATATCACGTTTCGGTGTGACCTTGAGTGTTTTGTCGTTATTTCGAACTATTGCGAGAGTTGGGAAATGAATCCTTAGCTTGTGTCGTTACACCGTGGGTGGAAAATGTAAATATCGCTACACCGAGTCTCCTACTGTGATTTATCGTTATTTTGAACGATTACGAAGGCGAGGATTTGAATCCTCAGCTTCTTTCGATATACCGCGAGTGGAAAAGGTAAATAACGCGATTCCCAGTCTCCTGCTGTGATTTATCGTTATTTTGATCGATTACCTGGCTTGGGGAGTGAAACCTTAGTTTCTTTTAGTACACCGTGTGGAAAAGGTAAATATCGCGCTCGGAGTGCCCTTGAGTGTTTTGTCGTTATTTCGAACGATCGCTAGGCTTGTGAAGTGCATCCTTAGCTTCTTTCGATATACCGCGAGTGGAAAAGGTAAATAACGCGATTCCCAGTCTCCTGCTGTGATTTATCGTTATTTTGAACGATTACGAAGGCGAGGATTTGAATCCTCAGCTTCTTTCGATATACCGCGAGTGGAAAAGGTAAATATGGCGATTCCGAGTCTCCTACTGTGATTTATCGTTATTTTGATCGATTGCCTGCCTTTGGAAGTGAATCTTTAGTTTGTTTTAGTACACCGTGTGGAAAAGGTAAATATCACGTTTCGGTGTGACCTTGAGTGTTTTGTCGTTATTTCGAACGATTGCTAGGCATGTGAAGTGAATCCTTAGCTTCTTTCAATATACCGCGAGTGGACAAGGTAAATATCGCCATACCGAGTCTCCTATTGTGGTTTATTGTTATTTTGAACGATTGCGAGGGCTAGGATTTGAATCCTTAATTTCTTTTAGTACACCGAGTGGAAAAGGTAAATATCACGTTTCGGTGTGACCTTGAGTGTTTTGTCGTTATTTCGAACTATTGCGAGACTTGGGAAATGAATCCTTAGCTTGTGTCGTTACACCGTGGGTGGAAAATGTAAATATCGCTACACCGAGTCTCCTACTGTGATTTATCGTTATTTTGAACGATTACGAAGGCGAGGATTTGAATCCTCAGCTTCTTTCGATATACCGCAAGTGGAAAAGGTAAATATCGCGATTCCCAGTCTCCTGCTGTGATTTATCGTTATTTTGAACGATTACCTGGCTTGGGGAGTGAAACCTTAGTTTCTTTTAGTACACCGTGTGGAAAAGGTAAATATCGCGTTCGGAGTGACCTTGAGTGTTTTGTCGTTATTTCGAATGGTTGCGAGGCTTGGGAAGTGAATCCTCAGCTTCTTTCGATATACCGCGAGTGGAAAAGGTAAATATCGCGATTCCAAGTCTCCTACTGTGATTTATCGTTATTTTTAACGATTACCTGGCTTGGGAAGTGAATCCTTAGTTTCTTTTAGTACACCGTGTGGAAAAGGTAAATATCGCGTTCGGTGTGACCTTGAGTGTTTTGTCGTTATTTCGAACGATTGCTAGGCTTGTGAAGTGAATCCTTAGCTTCTTTCGATATACCGCGAGTGGAAAAGGTAAATATCCCGATTCCAGGTCTCCTACTGTGATTTATCGTTATTTTTAACGATTACCTGGCTTGGGAAGTGAATCCTTAGTTTCTTTTAGTACACCGTGTGGAAAAGGTAAATATCACGTTTCGGTGTGACCTTGAGTGTTTTGTCGTTATTTCGAACGATTGCTAGGCTTGTGAAGTGAATCCTTAGCTTCTTTCGATATACCGCGAGTGGAAAAGGTAAATAACGCGATTCCCAGTCTCCTGCTGTGATTTATCGTTATTTTGAACGATTACGAAGGCGAGGATTTGAATCCTCAGCTTCATTCGATATACCACGAGTGGAAAAGGTAAATATCGCGATACCAAGTCTCCTACTGTGATTTATCGTTATTTTTAACGATTACCTGGCTTGGGAAGTGAATCCATAGTTTCTTTTAGTACACCGTGTGGAAAAGGTAAATATCGCGTTCGGAGTGACCTTGAGTGTTTTGTCGTTATTTCGATTGGTTGGGAGGCTTGGGAAGTGAATCCTCAGCTTCTTTCGATATACCGCGAGTGGAAAAGGTAAATATCCCGATTCCAGGTCTCCTACTGTGATTTATCGTTATTTTGAACGATTACCTGGCTTAGGAAGTGAATCCTTAGTTTCTTTTATTACAACGTGTGGAAAAGGTAGATATCGCGTTTCGGAGTGACATTGAGTGATTGATCGTTATTTCGAACGGTTGCGAGACTTGGGAAGTGAGTCCTTAGATTCTTTCGATATACCGCGAGTGGACAAGGTAAATATCGACATACCGAGTCTCCTATTGTGATTTATCGTTATTTTGAACGATTACGAAGGCGAGGATTTGAATCCTCAGCTTCTTTCGATATACCACGAGTGGAAAAGGTAAATATCGCGATTCCAAGTCTCCTACTGTGATTTATCGTTATTTTGAACGATTACGAAGGCGAGGATTTGAATCCTCAGCTTCTTTCGATATACCGCGAGTGGAAAAGGTAAATATCGCGATTCCCAGTCTCCTGCTGTGATTTATCGTTATTTTGAACGATTACCTGGCTTGGGGAGTGAAACCTTAGTTTCTTTTAGTACACCGTGTGGAAAAGGTAAATATCGCGTTCGGAGTGACCTTGAGTGTTTTGTCGTTATTTCGAATGGTTGCGAGGCTTGGGAAGTGAATCCTCAGCTTCTTTCGATATACCGCGAGTGGAAAAGGTAAATATCGCGATTCCAAGTCTCCTACTGTGATTTATCGTTATTTTTAACGATTACCTGGCTTGGGAAGTGAATCCTTAGTTTCTTTTAGTACACCGTGTGGAAAAGGTAAATATCGCGTTCGGTGTGACCTTGAGTGTTTTTTCGTTATTTCGAACGATTGCGAGGCTTGGGAAGTGAATCCTCAGCTTCTTTCGATATACCGCGAGTGGAAAAGGTAAATATCGCGATTCCAAGTCTCCTACTGTGATTTATCGTTATTTTTAACGATTACCTGGCTTGGGAAGTGAATCCTTAGTTTCTTTTAGTACACCGTGTGGAAAAGGTAAATATCGCGTTCGGTGTGACCTTGAGTGTTTTGTCGTTATTTCGAACGATTGCTAGGCTTGTGAAGTGAATCCTTAGCTTCTTTCGATATACCGCGAGTGGAAAAGGTAAATATCCCGATTCCAGGTCTCCTACTGTGATTTATCGTTATTTTTAACGATTACCTGGCTTGGGAAGTGAATCCTTAGTTTCTTTTAGTACACCGTGTGGAAAAGGTAAATATCACGTTTCGGTGTGACCTTGAGTGTTTTGTCGTTATTTCGAACGATTGCTAGGCTTGTGAAGTGAATCCTTAGCTTCTTTCGATATACCGCGAGTGGAAAAGGTAAATAACGCGATTCCCAGTCTCCTGCTGTGATTTATCGTTATTTTGAACGATTACGAAGGCGAGGATTTGAATCCTCAGCTTCATTCGATATACCACGAGTGGAAAAGGTAAATATCGCGATACCAAGTCTCCTACTGTGATTTATCGTTATTTTTAACGATTACCTGGCTTGGGAAGTGAATCCATAGTTTCTTTTAGTACACCGTGTGGAAAAGGTAAATATCGCGTTCGGAGTGACCTTGAGTGTTTTGTCGTTATTTCGATTGGTTGGGAGGCTTGGGAAGTGAATCCTCAGCTTCTTTCGATATACCGCGAGTGGAAAAGGTAAATATCCCGATTCCAGGTCTCCTACTGTGATTTATCGTTATTTTGAACGATTACCTGGCTTAGGAAGTGAATCCTTAGTTTCTTTTATTACAACGTGTGGAAAAGGTAGATATCGCGTTTCGGAGTGACATTGAGTGATTGATCGTTATTTCGAACGGTTGCGAGACTTGGGAAGTGAGTCCTTAGATTCTTTCGATATACCGCGAGTGGACAAGGTAAATATCGACATACCGAGTCTCCTATTGTGATTTATCGTTATTTTGAACGATTACGAAGGCGAGGATTTGAATCCTCAGCTTCTTTCGATATACCACGAGTGGAAAAGGTAAATATCGCGATTCCAAGTCTCCTACTGTGATTTATCGTTATTTTCAACGATTACGAAGGCGAGGATTTGAATCCTCAGCTTCTTTCGATATACCGCGAGTGGAAAAGGTAAATATCGCGATTCCCAGTCTCCTGCTGTGATTTATCGTTATTTTGAACGATTACCTGGCTTGGGGAGTGAAACCTTAGTTTCTTTTAGTACACCGTGTGGAAAAGGTAAATATCGCGTTCGGAGTGACCTTGAGTGTTTTGTCGTTATTTCGAATGGTTGCGAGGCTTGGGAAGTGAATCCTCAGCTTCTTTCGATATACCGCGAGTGGAAAAGGTAAATATCGCGATTCCAAGTCTCCTACTGTGATTTATCGTTATTTTTAACGATTACCTGGCTTGGGAAGTGAATCCTTAGTTTCTTTTAGTACACCGTGTGGAAAAGGTAAATATCGCGTTCGGTGTGACCTTGAGTGTTTTGTCGTTATTGCGAACGATTGCGAGGCTTGGGAAGTGAATCCTCAGCTTCTTTCGATATACCGCGAGTGGAAAAGGTAAATATCGCGATTCCAAGTCTCCTACTGTGATTTATCGTTATTTTTAACGATTACCTGGCTTGGGAAGTGAATCCTTAGTTTCTTTTAGTACACCGTGTGGAAAAGGTAAATATCACGTTTCGGTGTGACCTTGAGTGTTTTGTCGTTATTTCGAACGATTGCTAGGCTTGTGAAGTGAATCCTTAGCTTCTTTCGATATACCGCGAGTGGAAAAGGTAAATAACGCGATTCCCAGTCTCCTGCTGTGATTTATCGTTATTTTGAACGATTACGAAGGCGAGGATTTGAATCCTCAGCTTCATTCGATATACCACGAGTGGAAAAGGTAAATATCGCGATACCAAGTCTCCTACTGTGATTTATCGTTATTTTTAACGATTACCTGGCTTGGGAAGTGAATCCATAGTTTCTTTTAGTACACCGTGTGGAAAAGGTAAATATCGCGTTCGGAGTGACCTTGAGTGTTTTGTCGTTATTTCGATTGGTTGGGAGGCTTGGGAAGTGAATCCTCAGCTTCTTTCGATATACCGCGAGTGGAAAAGGTAAATATCCCGATTCCAGGTCTCCTACTGTGATTTATCGTTATTTTGAACGATTACCTGGCTTAGGAAGTGAATCCTTAGTTTCTTTTATTACAACGTGTGGAAAAGGTAGATATCGCGTTTCGGAGTGACATTGAGTGATTGATCGTTATTTCGAACGGTTGCGAGACTTGGGAAGTGAGTCCTTAGATTCTTTCGATATACCGCGAGTGGACAAGGTAAATATCGACATACCGAGTCTCCTATTGTGATTTATCGTTATTTTGAACGATTACGAAGGCGAGGATTTGAATCCTCAGCTTCTTTCGATATACCACGAGTGGAAAAGGTAAATATCGCGATTCCAAGTCTCCTACTGTGATTTATCGTTATTTTTAACGATTACCTGGCTTGGGAAGTGAATCCTTCATTTCTTTTAGTACACCGTGTGGAAAAGGTAAATATCGCGTTCGGAGTGACCTTGAGTGTTTTGTCGTTATTTCGAATGGTTGCGAGGCTTGGGAAGTGAATCCTCAGCTTCTTTCGATATACCGCGAGTGGAAAAGGTAAATAACGCGATTCCCAGTCTCCTGCTGTGATTTATCGTTATTTTGATCGATTGCCTGGCTTGGGGAGTGAAACCTTAGTTTCTTTTAGTACACCGTGTGGAAAAGGTAAATATCGCGCTCGGAGTGCCCTTGAGTGTTTTGTCGTTATTTCGAACGATCGCTAGGCTTGTGAAGTGAATCCTTAGCTTCTTTCGATATACCGCCAGTGGAAAAGGTAAATAACGCGATTCCCAGTCTCCTGCTGTGATTTATCGTTATTTTGAACGATTACGAAGGCGAGGATTTGAATCCTCAGCTTCATTCGATATACCGCGAGTGGAAAAGGTAAATATCGCGATTCCAAGTCTCCTACTGTGATTTATCGTTATTTTTAACGATTACCTGGCTTGGGAAGTGAATCCTTAGTTTCTTTTAGTACACCGTGTGGCAAAGGTAAATATCGCGTTTCGGAGTGACCTTGAGTGATTGGTCGTTATTTCGAACGGTTCCGAGGCTTGGGAAGTGAATCCTTAGCTTCTTTCGATATACCGCGAGTGGAAAAGGTAAATAACGCGATTCCCAGTCTCCTGCTGTGATTTATCGTTATTTTGAACGATTACCTGGCTTAGGAAGTGAATCCTAAGTTTCTTTTAGTACACCGTGTGGAATAGGTAAATATCGCGTTTCGGTGTGACCTTGAGTGTTTTGTCGTTATTTCGAACCATTGCTAGGCTTGTGAAGTGAATCCTCAATTTCTTTTAGTACACCGAGTGGAAAAGGTAGATATCGCGTTTCGGAGTGACCATGAGTGATTGGTCGTTATTTCGAACGGTTGCGAGACTTGGGAAGTGAATCCTTAGCTTCTTTGGATATACCGCGAGTGGAAAAGGTAAATATCTCGATTCCAGGTCTCCTACTGTGATTTATCGTTATTTTGAACGATTACCTGCCTTGGGAAGTGAATCTTTAGTTTCTTTTAGTACACCGTGTGGAAAAGGAAAATATCGCGTTTCGGAGTGACCTAGACTGATTGGTCGTTATTTCGAACGGTTGCGAGGCTTGGGAAGTGAATTCTTAGCTTCTTTCGATATTCCGCGAGTGGAAAAGGTAAATAACGCTATTCCCAGTCTCCTACTGTGATTTATCGTTATTTTGAACGATTACGAAGGCGAGGATTTGAATCCTCAGCTTCTTTCGATATACCGCGAGTGGAAAAGGTAAATATCGCGATTCCGAGTCTCCTACTGTGATTTATCGTTATTTTGATCGATTGCCTGCCTTTGGAAGTGAATCTTTAGTTTGTTTTAGTACACCGTGTGGAAAAGGTAAATATCACGTTTCGGTGTGACCTTGAGTGTTTTGTCGTTATTTCGAACGATTGCTAGGCATGTGAAGTGAATCCTTAGCTTCTTTCAATATACCGCGAGTGGACAAGGTAAATATCGCCATACCGAGTCTCCTATTGTGATTTATTGTTATTTTGAACGATTGCGAGGGCTAGGATTTGAATCCTTAATTTCTTTTAGTACACCGAGTGGAAAAGGTAAATATCACGTTTCGGTGTGACCTTGAGTGTTTTGTCGTTATTTCGAACTATTGCGAGACTTGGGAAATGAATCCTTAGCTTGTGTCGTTACACCGTGGGTGGAAAATGTAAATATGGCTACACCGAGTCTCCTACTGTGATTTATCGTTATTTTGAACGATTACGAAGGCGAGGATTTGAATCCTCAGCTTCTTTCGATATACCGCGAGTGGAAAAGGTAAATAACGCGATTCCCAGTCTCCTGCTGTGATTTATCGTTATTTTGATCGATTACCTGGCTTGGGGAGTGAAACCTTAGTTTCTTTTAGTACACCGTGTGGAAAAGGTAAATATCGCGTTCGGAGTGACCTTGAGTGTTTTGTCGTTATTTCGAATGGTTGCGAGGCTTGGGAAGTGAATCCTCAGCTTCTTTCGATATACCGCGAGTGGAAAAGGTAAATAACGCGATTCCCAGTCTCCTGCTGTGATTTATCGTTATTTTGATCGATTACCTGGCTTGGGGAGTGAAACCTTAGCTTCTTTCGATATACCGCGAGTGGAAAAGGTAAATAACGCGATTCCCAGTCTCCTGCTGTGATTTATCGTTATTTTGAACGATTACGAAGGCGAGGATTTGAATCCTCAGCTTCTTTCGATATACCGCGAGTGGAAAAGGTAAATATCCCGATTCCAGGTCTCCTACGGTGATTTATCGTTATTTTTAACGATTACCTGGCTTGGGAAGTGAATCCTTAGTTTCTTTTAGTACACCGTGTGGAAAAGGTAAATATCACGTTTCGGTGTGACCTTGAGTGTTTTGTCGTTATTTCGAACGATTGCTAGGCATGTGAAGTGAATCCTTAGCTTCTTTCAATATACCGCGAGTGGACAAGGTAAATATCGCCATACCGAGTCTCCTATTGTGGTTTATTGTTATTTTGAACGATTGCGAGGGCTAGGATTCGAATCCTTAATTTCTTTTAGTACACCGAGTGGAAAAGGTAAATATCACGTTTCGGTGTGACCTTGAGTGTTTTGTCGTTATTTCGAACTACTGCGAGACTTGGGAAATGAATCCTTAGCTTGTGTCGTTACACCGTGGGTGGAAAATGTAAATATCGCTACACCGAGTCTAATACTGTGATTTATCGTTATTTTGAACGATTACGAAGGCGAGGATTTGAATCCTCAGCTTCTTTCGATATACCGCGAGTGGAAAAGGTAAATATCGCGATTCCCAGTCTCCTGCTGTGATTTATCGTTATTTTGAACGATTACCTGGCTTGGGGAGTGAAACCTTAGTTTCTTTTAGTACACCGTGTGGAAAAGGTAAATATCGCGTTCGGAGTGACCTTGAGTGTTTTGTCGTTATTTCGAATGGTTGCGAGGCTTGGGAAGTGAATCCTCAGCTTCTTTCGATATACCGCGAGTGGAAAAGGTAAATAACGCGATTCCCAGTCTCCTGCTGTGATTTATCGTTATTTTGAACGATTACGAAGGCGAGGATTTGAATCCTCAGCTTCTTTCGATATACCGCGAGTGGAAAAGGTAAATATCCCGATTCCAGGTCTCCTACGGTGATTTATCGTTATTTTTAACGATTACCTGGCTTGGGAAGTGAATCCTTAGTTTCTTTTAGTACACCGTGTGGAAAAGGTAAATATCACGTTTCGGTGTGACCTTGAGTGTTTTGTCGTTATTTCGAACGATTGCTAGGCATGTGAAGTGAATCCTTAGCTTCTTTCAATATACCGCGAGTGGACAAGGTAAATATCGCCATACCGAGTCTCCTATTGTGGTTTATTGTTATTTTGAACGATTGCGAGGGCTAGGATTCGAATCCTTAATTTCTTTTAGTACACCGAGTGGAAAAGGTAAATATCACGTTTCGGTGTGACCTTGAGTGTTTTGTCGTTATTTCGAACTACTGCGAGACTTGGGAAATGAATCCTTAGCTTGTGTCGTTACACCGTGGGTGGAAAATGTAAATATCGCTACACCGAGTCTAATACTGTGATTTATCGTTATTTTGAACGATTACGAAGGCGAGGATTTGAATCCTCAGCTTCTTTCGATATACCGCGAGTGGAAAAGGTAAATATCGCGATTCCCAGTCTCCTGCTGTGATTTATCGTTATTTTGAACGATTACCTGGCTTGGGGAGTGAAACCTTAGTTTCTTTTAGTACACCGTGTGGAAAAGGTAAATATCGCGTTCGGAGTGACCTTGAGTGTTTTGTCGTTATTTCGAATGGTTGCGAGGCTTGGGAAGTGAATCCTCAGCTTCTTTCGATATACCGCGAGTGGAAAAGGTAAATATCGCGATTCCAAGTCTCCTACTGTGATTTATCGTTATTTTTAACGATTACCTGGCTTGGGAAGTGAATCCTTAGTTTCTTTTAGTACACCGTGTGGAAAAGGTAAATATCGCGTTCGGTGTGACCTTGAGTGTTTTTTCGTTATTTCGAACGATTGCGAGGCTTGGGAAGTGAATCCTCAGCTTCTTTCGATATACCGCGAGTGGAAAAGGTAAATATCGCGATTCCAAGTCTCCTACTGTGATTTATCGTTATTTTTAACGATTACCTGGCTTGGGAAGTGAATCCTTAGTTTCTTTTAGTACACCGTGTGGAAAAGGTAAATATCGCGTTCGGTGTGACCTTGAGTGTTTTGTCGTTATTTCGAACGATTGCTAGGCTTCTGAAGTGAATCCTTAGCTTCTTTCGATATACCGCGAGTGGAAAAGGTAAATATCCCGATTCCAGGTCTCCTACTGTGATTTATCGTTATTTTTAACGATTACCTGGCTTGGGAAGTGAATCCTTAGTTTCTTTTAGTACACCGTGTGGAAAAGGTAAATATCGCGTTTCGGAGTGACCTTGAGTGATTGGTAGTTATTTCGAACGGTTGCGAGGCTTGGGAAGTGAATCCTTAGCTTCTTTCGATATACCGCGAGTGGAAAAGGTAAATAACGCGATTCCCAGTCTCCTGCTGTGATTTATCGTTATTTTGAACGATTACGAAGGCGAGGATTTGAATCCTCAGCTTCATTGGATATACCACGAGTGGAAAAGGTAAATATCGCGATTCGAAGTCTCCTACTGCGATTTATCGTTATTTTTAACGATTACCTGGCTTGGGAAGTGAATCCTTAGTTTCTTTTAGTACACCGTGTGGAAAAGGTAAATATCGCGTTCGGAGTGACCTTGAGTGTTTTGTCGTTATTTCGAATGGTTGCGAGGCTTGGGAAGTGAATCCTCAGCTTCTTTCGATATACCGCGAGTGGAAAAGGTAAATAACGCGATTCCCAGTCTCCTGCTGTGATTTATCGTTATTTTGATCGATTACCTGGCTTGGGGAGTGAAACCTTAGTTTCTTTTAGTACACCGTGTGGAAAAGGTAAATATCGGGCTCGGAGTGCCCTTGAGTGTTTTGTCGTTATTTCGAACGATCGCTAGGCTTGTGAAGTGAATCCTTAGCTTCTTTCGATATACCGCGAGTGGAAAAGGTAAATAACGCGACTCCCAGTCTCCTGCTGTGATTTATCGTTATTTTGAACGATTACGAAGGCGAGGATTTGAATCCTCAGCTTCTTTCGATATACCGCGAGTGGAAAAGGTAAATATCGCGATTCCAAGTCTCCTACTGTGATTTATCGTTATTTTTAACGATTACCTGGCTTGGGAAGTGAATCCTTAGTTTCTTTTAGTACACCGTGTGGAAAAGGTAAATATCGCGTTCGGTGTGACCTTGAGTATTTTGTCGTTATTTCGAACGATTGCTAGGCTTGTGAAGTGAATCCTTAGCTTCTTTCGATATACCGCGAGTGGAAAAGGTAAATATCCCGATTCCAGGTCTCCTACTGTGATTTATCGTTATTTTTAACGATTACCTGGCTTGGGAAGTGAATCCTTAGTTTCTTTTAGTACACCGTGTGGAAAAGGTAAATATCACGTTTCGGTGTGACCTTGAGTGTTTTGTCGTTATTTCGAACGATTGCTAGGCTTGTGAAGTGAATCCTTAGCTTCTTTCGATATACCGCGAGTGGAAAAGGTAAATAACGCGATTCCCAGTCTCCTGCTGTGATTTATCGTTATTTTGAACGATTACGAAGGCGAGGATTTGAACCCTCAGCTTCATTCGATATACCGCGAGTGGAAAAGGTAAATATCGCGATTCCAAGTCTCCTACTGTGATTTATCGTTATTTTTAACGATTACCTGGCTTGGGAAGTGAATCCTTAGTTTCTTTTAGTACACCGTGTGGCAAAGGTAAATATCGCGTTTCGGAGTGACCTTGAGTGATTGGTCGTTATTTCGAACGGTTCCGAGGCTTGGGAAGTGAATCCTTAGCTTCTTTCGATATACCGCGAGTGGAAAAGGTAAATAACGCGATTCCCAGTCTCCTGCTGTGATTTATCGTTATTTTGAACGATTACCTGGCTTAGGAAGTGAATCCTAAGTTTCTTTTAGTACACCGTGTGGAATAGGTAAATATCGCGTTTCGGTGTGACCTTGAGTGTTTTGTCGTTATTTCGAACGATTGCTAGGCTTGTGAAGTGAATCCTCAATTTCTTTTAGTACACCAAGTGGAAAAGGTAGATATCGCGTTTCGGAGTGACCATGAGTGATTGGTCGTTATTTCGAACGGTTGCGAGACTTGGGAAGTGAATCCTTAGCTTCTTTGGATATACCGCGAGTGGAAAAGGTAAATATCTCGATTCCAGGTCTCCTACTGTGATTTATCGTTATTTTGAACGATTACCTGCCTTGGGAAGTGAATCTTTAGTTTCTTTTAGTACACCGTTTGGAAAAGGAAAATATCGCGTTTCGGAGTGACCTAGACTGATTGGTCGTTATTTCGAACGGTTGCGAGGCTTGGGAAGTGAATTCTTAGCTTCTTTCGATATTCCGCGAGTGGAAAAGGTAAATAACGCTATTCCCAGTCTCCTACTGTGATTTATCGTTATTTTGAACGATTACGAAGGCGAGGATTTGAATCCTCAGCTTCTTTCGATATACCGCGAGTGGAAAAGGTAAATATCGCGATTCCGAGTCTCCTACTGTGATTTATCGTTATTTTGATCGATTGCCTGCCTTTGGAAGTGAATCTTTAGTTTCTTTTAGTACACCGTGTCTAAAAGGTAAATATCACGTTTCGGTGTGACCTTGAGTGTTTTGTCGTTATTTCGAATGGTTGCGAGGCTTGTGGAGTGAATCCTCAGCTTCTTTCGATATACCGCGAGTGGAAAAGGTAAATAACGCGATTCCCAGTCTCCTGCTGTGATTTATCGTTATTTTGATCGATTACCTGGCTTGGGGAGTGAAACCTTAGTTTCTTTTAGTACACCGTGTGGAAAAGGTAAATATCGGGCTCGGAGTGCCCTTGAGTGTTTTGTCGTTATTTCGAACGATCGCTAGGCTTGTGTGGTGAATCCTTAGCTTCTTTCGATATACCGCTAGTGGAAAAGGTAAATAACGCGATTCCCAGTCTCCTGCTGTGATTTATCGTTATTTTGAACGATTACGAAGGCGATGATTTGAATCCTCAGCTTCTTTCGATATACCGCGAGTGGAAAAGGTAAATATCGCGATTCCAAGTCTCCTACTGTGATTTATCGTTATTTTTAACGATTACCTGGCTTGGGAAGTGAATCCTTAGTTTCTTTTAGTACACCGTGTGGAAAAGGTAAATATCACGTTTCGGTGTGACCTTGAGTGTTTTGTCGTTATTTCGAACGATTGCTAGGCTTGTGAAGTGAATCCTTAGCTTCTTTCGATATACCGCGAGTGGAAAAGGTAAATAACGCGATTCCCAGTGTCCTGCTGTGATTTATCGTTATTTTGAACGATTACGAAGGCGAGGATTTGAATCCTCAGCTTCATTCGATATACCGCGAGTGGAAAAGGTAAATATCGCGATTCCAAGTCCCCTACTGTGATTTATCGTTATTTTTAACGATTACCTGGCTTGGGAAGTGAATCCTTAGTTTCTTTTAGTACACCGTGTGGCAAAGGTAAATATCGCGTTTCGGAGTGACCTTGAGTGATTGGTCGTTATTTCGAACGGTTCCGAGGCTTGGGAAGTGAATCCTTAGCTTCTTTCGATATACCGCGAGTGGAAAAGGTAAATAACGCGATTCCCAGTCTCCTGCTGTGATTTATCGTTATTTTGAACGATTACCTGGCTTAGGAAGTGAATCCTAAGTTTCTTTTAGTACACCGTGTGGAATAGGTAAATATCGCGTTTCGGTGTGACCTTGAGTGTTTTGTCGTTATTTCGAACGATGGCTAGGCTTGTGAAGTGAATCCTCAATTTCTTTTAGTACACCGAGTGGAAAAGGTAGATATCGCGTTTCAGAGTGACCATGAGTGATTGGTCGTTATTTCGAACGGTTGCGAGACTTGGGAAGTGAATCCTTAGCTTCTTTGGATATACCGCGAGTGGAAAAGGTAAATATCGCGATTCCCAGTCTCCTGCTGTGATTTATCGTTATTTTGAACGATTACCTGGCTTGGGGAGTGAAACCTTAGTTTCTTTTAGTACACCGTGTGGAAAAGGTAAATATCGCGTTCGGAGTGACCTTGAGTGTTTTGTCGTTATGTCGAATGGTTGCGAGGCTTGGGAAGTGAATCCTCAGCTTCTTTCGATATACCGCGAGTGGAAAAGGTAAATAACGCGATTCCCAGTCTCCTGCTGTGATTTATCGTTATTTTGAACGATTACGAAGGCGAGGATTTGAATCCTCAGCTTCTTTCGATATACCGCGAGTGGAAAAGGTAAATATCGCGATTCCAAGTCTCCTACTGTGATTTATCGCTATTTTTAACGATTACCTGGCTTGGGAAGTGAATCCTTAGTTTCTTTTAGTACACCGTGTGGAAAAGGTTAATATCACGTTTCGGTGTGACCTTGAGTGTTTTGTCGTTATTTCGAACGATTGCTAGGCTTGTGAAGTGAATCCTTAGCTTCTTTCGATATACCGCGAGTGGAAAAGGTAAATAACGCGATTCCCAGTCTCCTGCTGTGATTTATCGTTATTTTGAACGATTACCTGGCTTAGGAAGTGAATCCTAAGTTTCTTTTAGTACACCGTGTGGCAAAGGTAAATATCGCGTTTCGGAGTGACCTTGAGTGACTGGTCGTTATTTCGAACGGTTGCGAGGCTTGGGAAGTGAATCCTTAGCTTCTTTCGATATACCGCGAGTGGAAAAGGTAAATAACGCGATTCCCAGTCTCCTGCTGTGATTTATCGTTATTTTGAACGATTACCTGGCTTAGGAAGTGAATCCTAAGTTTCTTTTAGTACACCGTGTGGAATAGGTAAATATCGCGTTTCGGAGTGACCATGAGTGATTGGTCGTTATTTCGAACGGTTGCGAGACTTGGGAAGTGAATCCTTAGCTTCTTTGGATATACCGCGAGTGGAAAAGGTAAATATCTCGATTCCAGGTCTCCTACTGTGATTTATTGTTATTTTGAACGATTACCTGCCTTGGGAAGTGAATCTTTAGTTTCTTTTAGTACACCGTGTGGAAAAGGAAAATATCGCGTTTCGGTGTGACCTTGAGTGTTTTGTCGTTATTTCGAACGATTGCTAGGCTTGTGAAGTGAATCCTTTGCTTCTTTCGATATACCGCGAGTGGAAAAGGTAAATATCTCGATTCCAGGTCTCCTACTGTGATTTATTGTTATTTTGAACGATTACCTGCCTTGGGATGTGAATCTTTAGTTTCTTTTAGTACACCGTGTGGAAAAGGTAAATATCACGTTTCGGTGTGACCTTGAGTGTTTTGTCGTTATTTCGAACGATTGCTAGGCTTGTGAAGTGAATCCTCAATTTCTTTTAGTACACCGAGTGGAAAAGGTAGATATCGCGTTTCGGAGTGACCATGAGTGATTGGTCGTTATTTCGAACGGTTGCGAGACTTGGGAAGTGAATCCTTAGCTTCTTTGGATATACCGCGAGTGGAAAAGGTAAATATCTCGATTCCAGGTCTCCTACTGTGATTTATCGTTATTTTGAACGATTACCTGGCTTGGGGAGTGAAACCTTAGTTTCTTTTAGTACACCGTGTGGAACAGGTAAATATCGCGCTCGGAGTTCCCTTGAGTGTTTTGTCGTTATTTCGAACGATCGCTAGGCTTGTGAAGTGAATCCTTTGCTTCTTTCGATATACCGCGAGTGGAAAAGGTAAATATCTCGATTCCAGGTCTCCTACTGTGATTTATTGTTATTTTGAACGATTACCTGCCTTGGGAAGTGAATCCTAAGTTTCTTTTAGTACACCGTGTGGCAAAGGTAAATATCGCGTTTCGGAGTGACCTTGAGTGATTGGTCGTTATTTCGAACGGTTGCGAGGCTTGGGAAGTGAATCCTTAGCTTCTTTCGATATACCGCGAGTGGAAAAGGTAAATAACGCGATTCCCAGTCTCCTGCTGTGATTTATCGTTATTTTGAACGATTACCTGGCTTAGGAAGTGAATCCTAAGTTTCTTTTAGTACACCGTGTGGAATAGGTAAATATCGCGTTTCGGTGTGACCTTGAGTGTTTTGTCGTTATTTCGAACGATTGCTAGGCTTGTGAAGTGAATCCTCAATTTCTTTTAGTACACCGAGTGGAAAAGGTAGATATCGCGTTTCGGAGTGACCATGAGTGATTGGTCGTTATTTCGAACGGTTGCGAGACTTGGGAAGTGAATCCTTAGCTTCTTTGGATATACCGCGAGTGGAAAAGGTAAATATCTCGATTCCAGGTCTCCTACTGTGATTTATCGTTATTTTGAACGATTACCTGCCTTGGGAAGTGAATCTTTAGTTTCTTTTAGTACACCGTGTGGAAAAGGAAAATATCGCGTTTCGGTGTGACCTTGAGTGTTTAGTCGTTATTTCGAACGATTGCTAGGCTTGTGAAGTGAATCCTTTGCTTCTTTCGATATACCGCGAGTGGAAAAGGTAAATATCCCGATTCCAGGTCTCCTACTGTGATTTATCGTTATTTTGAACGATTACGAAGGCGAGGATTTGAATCCTCAGCTTCTTTCGATATACCGCGAGTGGAAAAGGTAAATATCGCGATTCCGAGTCTCCTACTGTGATTTATCGTTATTTTGATCGATTGCCTGCCTTTGGAAGTGAATCTTTAGTTTCTTTTAGTACACCGTGTGGAAAAGGTAAATATCACGTTTCGGTGTGACCTTGAGTGTTTTGTCGTTATTTCGAACGATTGCTAGGCATGTGAAGTGAATCCTTAGCCTCTTTCGATATACCGCGAGTGGACAAGGTAAATATCGCCATACCGAGTCTCCTATTGTGATTTATTGTTATTTTGAACGATTGCGAGGGCTAGGATTTGAATCCTTAATTTCTTTTAGTACACCGAGTGGAAAAGGTAAATATCACGTTTCGCTGTGACCTTGAGTGTTTTGTCGTTATTTCGAACTATTGCGAGACTTGGGAAATGAATCCTTAGCTTGTGTCGTTACACCGTGGGTGGAAAATGTAAATATCGGTACACCGAGTCTCCTACTGTGATTTATCGTTATTTTGAACGATTACGAAGGCGAGGATTTGAATCCTCAGCTTCTTTCGATATACCGCGAGTGGAAAAGGTAAATATCGCGATTCCGAGTCTCCTACTGTGATTTATCGTTATTTTGATCGATTGCCTGCCTTTGGAAGTGAATCTTTAGTTTCTTTTAGTACACCGTGTGGCAAAGGTAAATATCGCGTTTCGGAGTGACCTTGAGTGATTGGTCGTTATTTCGAACGGTTGCGAGGCTTGGGAAGTGAATCCTTAGCTTCTTTCGATATACCGCGAGTGGAAAAGGTAAATAACGCGATTCCCAGTCTCCTGCTGTGAATTATCGTTATTTTGAACGATTACCTGGCTTAGGAAGTGAATCCTAAGTTTCTTTTAGTACACCGTGTGGAATAGGTAAATATCGCGTTTCGGTGTGACCTTGAGTGTTTTTTCGTAATTTCGAACGATTGCTAGGCTTGTGAAGTGAATCCTCAATTTCTTTTAGTACACCGAGTGGAAAAGGTAAATATCGCGTTTCGGAGTGACCTTGAGTGATTGGTCGTTATTTCGAACGGTTGCGAGGCTTGGGAAGTGAATCCTTAGCTTCTTTCGATATACCGCGAGTGGAAAAGGTAAATAACGCGATTCCCAGTCTCCTGCTGTGATTTATCGTTATTTTGAACGATTACCTGGCTTAGGAAGTGAATCCTAAGTTTCTTTTAGTACACCGTGTGGAATAGGTAAATATCGCGTTTCGGAGTGACCATGAGTGATTGGTCGTTATTTCGAACGGTTGCGAGACTTGGGAAGTGAATCCTTAGCTTCTTTGGATATACCGCGAGTGGAAAAGGTAAATATCTCGATTCCAGGTCTCCTACTGTGATTTATTGTTATTTTGAACGATTACCTGCCTTGGGAAGTGAATCTTTAGTTTCTTTTAGTACACCGTGTGGAAAAGGAAAATATCGCGTTTCGGTGTGACCTTGAGTGTTTTGTCGTTATTTCGAACGATTGCTAGGCTTGTGAAGTGAATCCTTTGCTTCTTTCGATATACCGCGAGTGGAAAAGGTAAATATCTCGATTCCAGGTCTCCTACTGTGATTTATTGTTATTTTGAACGATTACCTGCCTTGGGATGTGAATCTTTAGTTTCTTTTAGTACACCGTGTGGAAAAGGTAAATATCACGTTTCGGTGTGACCTTGAGTGTTTTGTCGTTATTTCGAACAATTGCTAGGCATGTGAAGTGAATCCTTAGCTTCTTTCGATATACCGCGAGTGGACAAGGTAAATATCGCCATACCGAGTCTCCTATTGTGATTTATTGTTATTTTGAACGATTGCGAGGGCTAGGATTTGAATCCTTAATTTCTTTTAGTACACCGAGTGGAAAAGGTAAATATCACGTTTCGGTGTGACCTTGAGTGATTGGTCGTTATTTCGAACGGTTGCGAGGCTTGGGAAGTGAATTCTTAGCTTCTTTCGATATACCGCGAGTGGAAAAGGTAAATAACGCGATTCCCAGTCTCCTGCTGTGATTTATCGTTATTTTGAACGATTACCTGCCTTGGGAATTGAATCTTTAGTTTCTTTTAGTACACCGTGTGGAAAAGGTAGATATCGCGTTTCGGAGTGACCTTGAGTGATTGGTCGTTATTTCGAACGGTTGCGAGACTTGGGAAGTGAATCCTTAGCTTCATTCGATATACCGCGAGTGGAAAAGGTAAATAACGCGATTCCCAGTCTCCTGCTGTGATTTATCGTTATTTTGAACGATTACCTGGCTTGGGGAGTGAAACCTTAGTTTCTTTTAGTACACCGTGTGGAAAAGGTAAATATCACGTTTCGGTGTGACCTTGAGTGTTTTGTCGTTATTTCGAACGATTGCTAGGCATGTGAAGTGAATCCTTTGCTTCTTTCGATATACCGCGAGTGGAAAAGGTAAATATCGCGATTCCGAGTCTCCTACTGTGATTTATCGTTATTTTGATCGATTACCTGCCTTGGGAAGTGAATCTTTAGTTTCTTTTAGTACACCGTGTGGAAAAGGTAGATATCGCGTTTCGGAGTGACCTTGAGTGTTTTGTCGTTATTTCGAATGGTTGCGAGGCTTGGGAAGTGAATCCTCAGCTTCTTTCGATATACCGCGAGTGGAAAAGATAAATAACGCGATTCCCAGTCTCCTGCTGTGATTTATTGTTATTTTGAACGATTACGAAGGCGAGGATTTGAATCCTCAGCTTCATTCGATATACCACGAGTGGAAAAGGTAAATATCGCGATTCCAAGTCTCCTACTGTGATTTATCGTTATTTTTAACGATTACCTGGCTTGGGAAGTGAATCCTTAGTTTCTTTTAGTACACCGTGTGGAATAGGTAAATATCGCGTTTCGGTGTGACCTTGAGTGTTTTGTCGTTATTTCGAACGATTGCTAGGCTTGTGAAGTGAATCCTCAATTTCTTTTAGTACACCGAGTGGAAAAGGTAGATATCGCGTTTCGGAGTGACCTTGAGTGATTGGTCGTTATTTCGAACGGTTGCGAGGCTTGGGAAGTGAATCCTTAGCTTCTTTCGATATACCGCGAGTGGAAAAGGTAAATAACGCGATTCCCAGTCTCCTGCTGTGATTTATCGTTATTTTGAACGATTACCTGGCTTAGGAAGTGAATCCTAAGTTTCTTTTAGTACACCGTGTGGAATAGGTAAATATCGCGTTTCGGTGTGACCTTGAGTGTTTTGTCGTTATTTCGAACGATTGCTAGGCTTGTGAAGTGAATCCTCAATTTCTTTTAGTACACCGAGTGGAAAAGGTAGATATCGCGTTTCGGAGTGACCATGAGTGATTGGTCGTTATTTCGAACGGTTGCGAGACTTGGGAAGTGAATCCTTAGCTTCTTTGGATATACCGCGAGTGGAAAAGGTAAATATCTCGATTCCAGGTCTCCTACTGTGATTTATCGTTATTTTGAACGATTACCTGCCTTGGGAAGTGAATCTTTAGTTTCTTTTAGTACACCGTGTGGAAAAGGAAAATATCGCGTTTCGGTGTGACCTTGAGTGTTTAGTCGTTATTTCGAACGATTGCTAGGCTTGTGAAGTGAATCCTTTGCTTCTTTCGATATACCGCGAGTGGAAAAGGTAAATATCCCGATTCCAGGTCTCCTACTGTGATTTATCGTTATTTTGAACGATTACGAAGGCGAGGATTTGAATCCTCAGCTTCTTTCGATATACCGCGAGTGGAAAAGGTAAATATCGCGATTCCGAGTCTCCTACTGTGATTTATCGTTATTTTGATCGATTGCCTGCCTTTGGAAGTGAATCTTTAGTTTCTTTTAGTACACCGTGTGGAAAAGGTAAATATCACGTTTCGGTGTGACCTTGAGTGTTTTGTCGTTATTTCGAACGATTGCTAGGCATGTGAAGTGAATCCTTAGCCTCTTTCGATATACCGCGAGTGGACAAGGTAAATATCGCCATACCGAGTCTCCTATTGTGATTTATTGTTATTTTGAACGATTGCGAGGGCTAGGATTTGAATCCTTAATTTCTTTTAGTACACCGAGTGGAAAAGGTAAATATCACGTTTCGCTGTGACCTTGAGTGTTTTGTCGTTATTTCGAACTATTGCGAGACTTGGGAAATGAATCCTTAGCTTGTGTCGTTACACCGTGGGTGGAAAATGTAAATATCGGTACACCGAGTCTCCTACTGTGATTTATCGTTATTTTGAACGATTACGAAGGCGAGGATTTGAATCCTCAGCTTCTTTCGATATACCGCGAGTGGAAAAGGTAAATATCGCGATTCCGAGTCTCCTACTGTGATTTATCGTTATTTTGATCGATTGCCTGCCTTTGGAAGTGAATCTTTAGTTTCTTTTAGTACACCGTGTGGCAAAGGTAAATATCGCGTTTCGGAGTGACCTTGAGTGATTGGTCGTTATTTCGAACGGTTGCGAGGCTTGGGAAGTGAATCCTTAGCTTCTTTCGATATACCGCGAGTGGAAAAGGTAAATAACGCGATTCCCAGTCTCCTGCTGTGAATTATCGTTATTTTGAACGATTACCTGGCTTAGGAAGTGAATCCTAAGTTTCTTTTAGTACACCGTGTGGAATAGGTAAATATCGCGTTTCGGTGTGACCTTGAGTGTTTTTTCGTAATTTCGAACGATTGCTAGGCTTGTGAAGTGAATCCTCAATTTCTTTTAGTACACCGAGTGGAAAAGGTAAATATCGCGTTTCGGAGTGACCTTGAGTGATTGGTCGTTATTTCGAACGGTTGCGAGGCTTGGGAAGTGAATCCTTAGCTTCTTTCGATATACCGCGAGTGGAAAAGGTAAATAACGCGATTCCCAGTCTCCTGCTGTGATTTATCGTTATTTTGAACGATTACCTGGCTTAGGAAGTGAATCCTAAGTTTCTTTTAGTACACCGTGTGGAATAGGTAAATATCGCGTTTCGGAGTGACCATGAGTGATTGGTCGTTATTTCGAACGGTTGCGAGACTTGGGAAGTGAATCCTTAGCTTCTTTGGATATACCGCGAGTGGAAAAGGTAAATATCTCGATTCCAGGTCTCCTACTGTGATTTATTGTTATTTTGAACGATTACCTGCCTTGGGAAGTGAATCTTTAGTTTCTTTTAGTACACCGTGTGGAAAAGGAAAATATCGCGTTTCGGTGTGACCTTGAGTGTTTTGTCGTTATTTCGAACGATTGCTAGGCTTGTGAAGTGAATCCTTTGCTTCTTTCGATATACCGCGAGTGGAAAAGGTAAATATCTCGATTCCAGGTCTCCTACTGTGATTTATTGTTATTTTGAACGATTACCTGCCTTGGGATGTGAATCTTTAGTTTCTTTTAGTACACCGTGTGGAAAAGGTAAATATCACGTTTCGGTGTGACCTTGAGTGTTTTGTCGTTATTTCGAACAATTGCTAGGCATGTGAAGTGAATCCTTAGCTTCTTTCGATATACCGCGAGTGGACAAGGTAAATATCGCCATACCGAGTCTCCTATTGTGATTTATTGTTATTTTGAACGATTGCGAGGGCTAGGATTTGAATCCTTAATTTCTTTTAGTACACCGAGTGGAAAAGGTAAATATCACGTTTCGGTGTGACCTTGAGTGATTGGTCGTTATTTCGAACGGTTGCGAGGCTTGGGAAGTGAATTCTTAGCTTCTTTCGATATACCGCGAGTGGAAAAGGTAAATAACGCGATTCCCAGTCTCCTGCTGTGATTTATCGTTATTTTGAACGATTACCTGCCTTGGGAATTGAATCTTTAGTTTCTTTTAGTACACCGTGTGGAAAAGGTAGATATCGCGTTTCGGAGTGACCTTGAGTGATTGGTCGTTATTTCGAACGGTTGCGAGACTTGGGAAGTGAATCCTTAGCTTCTTTCGATATACCGCGAGTGGAAAAGGTAAATAACGCGATTCCCAGTCTCCTGCTGTGATTTATCGTTATTTTGAACGATTACCTGGCTTGGGGAGTGAAACCTTAGTTTCTTTTAGTACACCGTGTGGAAAAGGTAAATATCACGTTTCGGTGTGACCTTGAGTGTTTTGTCGTTATTTCGAACGATTGCTAGGCATGTGAAGTGAATCCTTTGCTTCTTTCGATATACCGCGAGTGGAAAAGGTAAATATCGCGATTCCGAGTCTCCTACTGTGATTTATCGTTATTTTGATCGATTACCTGCCTTGGGAAGTGAATCTTTAGTTTCTTTTAGTACACCGTGTGGAAAAGGTAGATATCGCGTTTCGGAGTGACCTTGAGTGTTTTGTCGTTATTTCGAATGGTTGCGAGGCTTGGGAAGTGAATCCTCAGCTTCTTTCGATATACCGCGAGTGGAAAAGATAAATAACGCGATTCCCAGTCTCCTGCTGTGATTTATTGTTATTTTGAACGATTACGAAGGCGAGGATTTGAATCCTCAGCTTCATTCGATATACCACGAGTGGAAAAGGTAAATATCGCGATTCCAAGTCTCCTACTGTGATTTATCGTTATTTTTAACGATTACCTGGCTTGGGAAGTGAATCCTTAGTTTCTTTTAGTACACCGTGTGGAAAAGGTAAATATCGCGTTTCGGAGTGACCTTGAGTGATTGGTCGTTATTTCGAACGGTTGCGAGGCTTGGGAAGTGAATCCTTAGCTTCTTTCGATATACCGCGAGTGGAAAAGGTAAATAACGCGATTCCCAGTCTCCTGCTGTGATTTATCGTTATTTTGAACGATTACGAAGGCGAGGATTTGAATCCTCAGCTTCTTTCGATATACCGCGAGTGGAAAAGGTAAATATCGCGATTCCGAGTCTCCTACTGTGATTTATCGTTATTTTTAACGATTACCTGGCTTGGGAAGTGAATCCTTAGTTTCTTTTAGTACACCGTGTGGAAAAGGTAGATATCGCGTTTCGGAGTGACCTTGAGTGATTGGTCGTTATTTCGAACGGTTGCGAGACTTGGGAAGTGAATCCTTAGCTTCTTTGGATATACCGCGAGTGGAAAAGGTAAATATCTCGATTCCAGGTCTCCTACTGTGATTTATCGTTATTTTGAACGATTACCTGCCTTGGGAAGTGAATCTTTAGTTTCTTTTAGTACACCGTGTGGAAAAGGAAAATATCGCGTTTCGGTGTGACCTTGAGTGTTTAGTCGTTATTTCGAACGATTGCTAGGCTTGTGAAGTGAATCCTTTGCTTCTTTCGATATACCGCGAGTGGAAAAGGTAAATATCCCGATTCCAGGTCTCCTACTGTGATTTATCGTTATTTTGAACGATTACGAAGGCGAGGATTTGAATCCTCAGCTTCTTTCGATATACCGCGAGTGGAAAAGGTAAATATCGCGATTCCGAGTCTCCTACTGTGATTTATCGTTATTTTGATCGATTGCCTGCCTTTGGAAGTGAATCTTTAGTTTCTTTTAGTACACCGTGTGGAAAAGGTAAATATCACGTTTCGGTGTGACCTTGAGTGTTTTGTCGTTATTTCGAACGATTGCTAGGCATGTGAAGTGAATCCTTAGCCTCTTTCGATATACCGCGAGTGGACAAGGTAAATATCGCCATACCGAGTCTCCTATTGTGATTTATTGTTATTTTGAACGATTGCGAGGGCTAGGATTTGAATCCTTAATTTCTTTTAGTACACCGAGTGGAAAAGGTAAATATCACGTTTCGCTGTGACCTTGAGTGTTTTGTCGTTATTTCGAACTATTGCGAGACTTGGGAAGTGAATTCTTAGCTTCTTTCGATATACCGCGAGTGGAAAAGGTAAATAACGCGATTCCCAGTCTCCTGCTGTGATTTATCGTTATTTTGAACGATTACCTGCCTTGGGAATTGAATCTTTAGTTTCTTTTAGTACACCGAGTGGAAAAGGTAGATATCGCGTTTCGGAGTGACCATGAGTGATTGGTCGTTATTTCGAACGGTTGCGAGACTTGGGAAGTGAATCCTTAGCTTCTTTGGATATACCGCGAGTGGAAAAGGTAAATATCTCGATTCCAGGTCTCCTACTGTGATTTATCGTTATTTTGAACGATTACCTGCCTCGGGAAGTGAATCTTTAGTTTCTTTTAGTACACCGTGTGGAAAAGGAAAATATCGCGTTTCGGTGTGACCTTGAGTGTTTTGTCGTTATTTCGAACGGTTGCGAGACTTGGGAAATGAATCCTTAGCTTGTGTCGTTACACCGTGGGTGGAAAATGTAAATATCGGTACACCGAGTCTCCTACTGTGATTTATCGTTATTTTGAACGATTACGAAGGCGAGGATTTGAATCCTCAGCTTCTTTCGATATACCGCGAGTGGAAAAGGTAAATATCGCGATTCCGAGTCTCCTACTGTGATTTATCGTTATTTTGATCGATTGCCTGCCTTTGGAAGTGAATCTTTAGTTTCTTTTAGTACACCGTGTGGCAAAGGTAAATATCGCGTTTCGGAGTGACCTTGAGTGATTGGTCGTTATTTCGAACGGTTGCGAGGCTTGGGAAGTGAATCCTTAGCTTCTTTCGATATACCGCGAGTGGAAAAGGTAAATAACGCGATTCCCAGTCTCCTGCTGTGAATTATCGTTATTTTGAACGATTACCTGGCTTAGGAAGTGAATCCTAAGTTTCTTTTAGTACACCGTGTGGAATAGGTAAATATCGCGTTTCGGTGTGACCTTGAGTGTTTTTTCGTAATTTCGAACGATTGCTAGGCTTGTGAAGTGAATCCTCAATTTCTTTTAGTACACCGAGTGGAAAAGGTAAATATCGCGTTTCGGAGTGACCTTGAGTGATTGGTCGTTATTTCGAACGGTTGCGAGGCTTGGGAAGTGAATCCTTAGCTTCTTTCGATATACCGCGAGTGGAAAAGGTAAATAACGCGATTCCCAGTCTCCTGCTGTGATTTATCGTTATTTTGAACGATTACCTGGCTTAGGAAGTGAATCCTAAGTTTCTTTTAGTACACCGTGTGGAATAGGTAAATATCGCGTTTCGGAGTGACCATGAGTGATTGGTCGTTATTTCGAACGGTTGCGAGACTTGGGAAGTGAATCCTTAGCTTCTTTGGATATACCGCGAGTGGAAAAGGTAAATATCTCGATTCCAGGTCTCCTACTGTGATTTATTGTTATTTTGAACGATTACCTGCCTTGGGAAGTGAATCTTTAGTTTCTTTTAGTACACCGTGTGGAAAAGGAAAATATCGCGTTTCGGTGTGACCTTGAGTGTTTTGTCGTTATTTCGAACGATTGCTAGGCTTGTGAAGTGAATCCTTTGCTTCTTTCGATATACCGCGAGTGGAAAAGGTAAATATCTCGATTCCAGGTCTCCTACTGTGATTTATTGTTATTTTGAACGATTACCTGCCTTGGGATGTGAATCTTTAGTTTCTTTTAGTACACCGTGTGGAAAAGGTAAATATCACGTTTCGGTGTGACCTTGAGTGTTTTGTCGTTATTTCGAACAATTGCTAGGCATGTGAAGTGAATCCTTAGCTTCTTTCGATATACCGCGAGTGGACAAGGTAAATATCGCCATACCGAGTCTCCTATTGTGATTTATTGTTATTTTGAACGATTGCGAGGGCTAGGATTTGAATCCTTAATTTCTTT
Source organism: Nomada fucata (assembly GCA_948146005.1). NCBI lineage: Eukaryota > Metazoa > Arthropoda > Insecta > Hymenoptera > Apidae > Nomada > Nomada fucata. Next base: position 27,869,764 of record OX411275.1, read on the forward strand.
TAGTACACCGAGTGGAAAAGGTAAATATCACGTTTCGGTGTGACCTTGAGTGATTGGTCGTTATTTCGAACGGTTGCGAGGCTTGGGAAGTGAATTCTTAGCTTCTTTCGATATACCGCGAGTGGAAAAGGTAAATAACGCGATTCCCAGTCTCCTGCTGTGATTTATCGTTATTTTGAACGATTACCTGCCTTGGGAATTGAATCTTTAGTTTCTTTTAGTACACCGTGTGGAAAAGGTAGATATCGCGTTTCGGAGTGACCTTGAGTGATTGGTCGTTATTTCGAACGGTTGCGAGACTTGGGAAGTGAATCCTTAGCTTCTTTCGATATACCGCGAGTGGAAAAGGTAAATAACGCGATTCCCAGTCTCCTGCTGTGATTTATCGTTATTTTGAACGATTACCTGGCTTGGGGAGTGAAACCTTAGTTTCTTTTAGTACACCGTGTGGAAAAGGTAAATATCACGTTTCGGTGTGACCTTGAGTGTTTTGTCGTTATTTCGAACGATTGCTAGGCATGTGAAGTGAATCCTTTGCTTCTTTCGATATACCGCGAGTGGAAAAGGTAAATATCGCGATTCCGAGTCTCCTACTGTGATTTATCGTTATTTTGATCGATTACCTGCCTTGGGAAGTGAATCTTTAGTTTCTTTTAGTACACCGTGTGGAAAAGGTAGATATCGCGTTTCGGAGTGACCTTGAGTGTTTTGTCGTTATTTCGAATGGTTGCGAGGCTTGGGAAGTGAATCCTCAGCTTCTTTCGATATACCGCGAGTGGAAAAGATAAATAACGCGATTCCCAGTCTCCTGCTGTGATTTATTGTTATTTTGAACGATTACGAAGGCGAGGATTTGAATCCTCAGCTTCATTCGATATACCACGAGTGGAAAAGGTAAATATCGCGATTCCAAGTCTCCTACTGTGATTTATCGTTATTTTTAACGATTACCTGGCTTGGGAAGTGAATCCTTAGTTTCTTTTAGTACACCGTGTGGAAAAGGTAAATATCGCGTTTCGGAGTGACCTTGAGTGATTGGTCGTTATTTCGAACGGTTGCGAGGCTTGGGAAGTGAATCCTTAGCTTCTTTCGATATACCGCGAGTGGAAAAGGTAAATAACGCGATTCCCAGTCTCCTGCTGTGATTTATCGTTATTTTGAACGATTACCTGGCTTAGGAAGTGAATCCTAAGTTTCTTTTAGTACACCGTGTGGAATAGGTAAATATCGCGTTTCGGTGTGACCTTGAGTGTTTTGTCGTTATTTCGAACGATTGCTAGGCTTGTGAAGTGAATCCTCAATTTCTTTTAGTACACCGAGTGGAAAAGGTAGATATCGCGTTTCGGAGTGACCATGAGTGATTGGTCGTTATTTCGAACGGTTGCGAGACTTGGGAAGTGAATCCTTAGCTTCTTTGGATATACCGCGAGTGGAAAAGGTAAATATCTCGATTCCAGGTCTCCTACTGTGATTTATCGTTATTTTGAACGATTACCTGCCTTGGGAAGTGAATCTTTAGTTTCTTTTAGTACACCGTGTGGAAAAGGAAAATATCGCGTTTCGGTGTGACCTTGAGTGTTTAGTCGTTATTTCGAACGATTGCTAGGCTTGTGAAGTGAATCCTTTGCTTCTTTCGATATACCGCGAGTGGAAAAGGTAAATATCCCGATTCCAGGTCTCCTACTGTGATTTATCGTTATTTTGAACGATTACGAAGGCGAGGATTTGAATCCTCAGCTTCTTTCGATATACCGCGAGTGGAAAAGGTAAATATCGCCATACCGAGTCTCCTATTGTGATTTATTGTTATTTTGAACGATTGCGAGGGCTAGGATTTGAATCCTTAATTTCTTTTAGTACACCGAGTGGAAAAGGTAAATATCACGTTTCGGTGTGACCTTGAGTGATTGGTCGTTATTTCGAACGGTTGCGAGGCTTGGGAAGTGAATTCTTAGCTTCTTTCGATATACCGCGAGTGGAAAAGGTAAATAACGCGATTCCCAGTCTCCTGCTGTGATTTATCGTTATTTTGAACGATTACCTGCCTTGGGAATTGAATCTTTAGTTTCTTTTAGTACACCGTGTGGAAAAGGTAGATATCGCGTTTCGGAGTGACCTTGAGTGATTGGTCGTTATTTCGAACGGTTGCGAGACTTGGGAAGTGAATCCTTAGCTTCTTTCGATATACCGCGAGTGGAAAAGGTAAATAACGCGATTCCCAGTCTCCTGCTGTGATTTATCGTTATTTTGAACGATTACCTGGCTTGGGGAGTGAAACCTTAGTTTCTTTTAGTACACCGTGTGGAAAAGGTAAATATCACGTTTCGGTGTGACCTTGAGTGTTTTGTCGTTATTTCGAACGATTGCTAGGCATGTGAAGTGAATCCTTTGCTTCTTTCGATATACCGCGAGTGGAAAAGGTAAATATCGCGATTCCGAGTCTCCTACTGTGATTTATCGTTATTTTGATCGATTACCTGCCTTGGGAAGTGAATCTTTAGTTTCTTTTAGTACACCGTGTGGAAAAGGTAGATATCGCGTTTCGGAGTGACCTTGAGTGTTTTGTCGTTATTTCGAATGGTTGCGAGGCTTGGGAAGTGAATCCTCAGCTTCTTTCGATATACCGCGAGTGGAAAAGATAAATAACGCGATTCCCAGTCTCCTGCTGTGATTTATTGTTATTTTGAACGATTACGAAGGCGAGGATTTGAATCCTCAGCTTCATTCGATATACCACGAGTGGAAAAGGTAAATATCGCGATTCCAAGTCTCCTACTGTGATTTATCGTTATTTTTAACGATTACCTGGCTTGGGAAGTGAATCCTTAGTTTCTTTTAGTACACCGTGTGGAAAAGGTAAATATCGCGTTTCGGAGTGACCTTGAGTGATTGGTCGTTATTTCGAACGGTTGCGAGGCTTGGGAAGTGAATCCTTAGCTTCTTTCGATATACCGCGAGTGGAAAAGGTAAATAACGCGATTCCCAGTCTCCTGCTGTGATTTATCGTTATTTTGAACGATTACGAAGGCGAGGATTTGAATCCTCAGCTTCTTTCGATATACCGCGAGTGGAAAAGGTAAATATCGCGATTCCGAGTCTCCTACTGTGATTTATCGTTATTTTGATCGATTGCCTGCCTTTGGAAGTGAATCTTTAGTTTCTTTTAGTACACCGTGTGGAAAAGGTAAATATCACGTTTCGGTGTGACCTTGAGTGTTTTGTCGTTATTTCGAACGATTGCTAGGCATGTGAAGTGAATCCTTAGCTTCTTCCGATATACCGCGAGTGGACAAGGTAAATATCGCCATACCGAGTCTCCTATTGTGATTTATTGTTATTTTGAACGATTGCGAGGGCTAGGATTTGAATCCTTAATTTCTTTTAGTACACCGAGTGGAAAAGGTAAATATCACGTTTCGGTGTGACCTTGAGTGTTTTGTCGTTATTTCGAACTATTGCGAGACTTGGGAAATGAATCCTTAGCTTGTGTCGTTACACCGTGGGTGGAAAATGTAAATATCGCTACACCGAGTCTCCTACTGTGATTTATCGTTATTTTGAACGATTACGAAGGCGAGGATTTGAATCCTCACCTTCTTTCGATATACCGCGAGTGGAAAAGGTAAATATCGCGATTCCGAGTCTCCTACTGTGATTTATCGTTATTTTGATCGATTGCCTGCCTTTGGAAGTGAATCTTTAGTTTCTTTTAGTACACCGTGTGGAAAAGGTAAATATCACGTTTCGGTGTGACCTTGAGTGTTTTGCCGTTATTTCGAACGATTGCTAGGCATGTGAAGTGAATCCTTAGCTTCTTTCGATATACCGCGAGTGGACAAGGTAAATATCGCCATACCGAGTCTCCTATTGTGGTTTATTGTTATTTTGAACGATTGCGAGGGCTAGGATTTAAATCCCTAATTTCTTTTAGTACACCGAGTGGAAAAGGTAAATATCACGTTTCGGTGTGACCTTGAGTGTTTTGTCGTAATTTCGAACTATTGCGAGACTTGGGAAATGAATCCTTAGCTTGTGTCGTTACACCGTGGGTGGAAAATGTAAATATTGCTACACCGAGTCTCCTGCTGTGATTTATCGTTATTTTGAACGATTACCTGGCTTGGGGAGTGAAACCTTAGTTTCTTTTAGTACACCGTGTGGAAAAGGTAAATATCGCGTTCGGAGTGACCTTGAGTGTTTTGTCGTTATTTCGAATGGTTGCGAGGCTTGGGAAGTGAATCCTCAGCTTCTTTCGATATACCGCGAGTGGAAAAGGTAAATAACGCGATTCCCAGTCTCCTGCTGTGATTTATCGTTATTTTGAACGATTACGAAGGCGAGGATTTGAATCCTCAGCTTCATTCGATATACCACGAGTGGAAAAGGTAAATATCGCGATTCCAAGTCTCCTACTGTGATTTATCGTTATTTTTAACGATTACCTGGCTTGGGAAGTGAATCCTTAGTTTCTTTTAGTACACCGTGTGGAAAAGGTAAATATCGCGTTCGGAGTGACCTTGAGTGTTTTGTCGTTATTTCGAATGGTTGCGAGGCTTGGGAAGTGAATCCTCAGCTTCTTTCGATATACCGCGAGTGGAAAAGGTAAATAACGCGATTCCCAGTCTCCGGCTGTGATTTATCGTTATTTTGATCGATTACCTGGCTTGGGGAGTGAAACCTTAGTTTCTTTTAGTACACCGTGTGGAACAGGTAAATATCGCGCTCGGAGTGCCCTTGAGTGTTTTGTCGTTATTTCGAACGATCGCTAGGCTTGTGAAGTGAATCCTTTGCTTCTTTCGATATACCGCGAGTGGAAAAGGTAAATATCTCGATTCCATGTCTCCTACTGTGATTTATTGTTATTTTGAACGATTACCTGCCTTGGGAAGTGAATCCTAAGTTTCTTTTAGTACACCGTGTGGCAAAGGTAAATATCGCGTTTCGGAGTGACCTTGAGTGATTGGTCGTTATTTCGAACGGTTGCGAGGCTTGGGAAGTGAATCCTTAGCTTCTTTCGATATACCGCGAGTGGAAAAGGTAAATAACGCGATTCCCAGTCTCCTGCTGTGATTTATCGTTATTTTGAACGATTACGAAGGCGAGGATTTGAATCCTCAGCTTCTTTCGATATACCGCGAGTGGAAAAGGTAAATATCGCGATTCCAAGTCTCCTACTGTGATTTATTGTTATTTTTAACGATTACCTGGCTTGGGAAGTGAAACCTTAGTTTCTTTTAGTACACCGTGTGGAAAAGGTAAATATCGCGCTCGGAGTGCCCTTGAGTGTTTTGTCGTTATTTCGAACGATCGCTAGGCTTGTGAAGTGAATCCTCAGCTTCTTTCGATATACCGCGAGTGGAAAAGGTAAATATCCCGATTCCAGGTCTCCTACTGTGATTTATCGTTATTTTTAACGATTACCTGGCTTGGGAAGTGAATCCTTAGTTTCTTTTAGTACACCGTGTGGAAAAGGTAAATATCACGTTTCGGTGTGACCTTGAGTGTTTTGTCGTTATTTCGAACGATTGCTAGGCTTGTGAAGTGAATCCTTAGCTTCTTTCGATATACCGCGAGTGGAAAAGGTAAATAACGCGATTCCCAGTCTCCTGCTGTGATTTATCGTTATTTTTAACGATTACCTGGCTTAGGAAGTGAATCCTAAGTTTCTTTTAGTACACCGTGTGGCAAAGGTAAATATCGCGTTTCGGAGTGACCTTGAGTGATTGGTCGTTATTTCGAACGGTTGCGAGGCTTGGGAAGTGAATCCTTAGCTTCTTTCGATATACCGCGAGTGGAAAAGGTAAATAACGCGATTCCCAGTCTCCTGCTGTGATTTATCGTTATTTTGAACGATTACCTGGCTTAGGAAGTGAATCCTAAGTTTCTTTTAGTACACCGTGTGGAATAGGTAAATATCGCGTTTCGGTGTGACCTTGAGTGTTTTTTCGTAATTTCGAACGATTGCTAGGCTTGTGAAGTGAATCCTCAATTTCTTTTAGTACACCGAGTGGAAAAGGTAGATATCGCGTTTCGGAGTGACCATGAGTGATTGGTCGTTATTTCGAACGGTTGCGAGACTTGGGAAGTGAATCCTTAGCTTCTTTGGATATACCGCGAGTGGAAAAGGTAAATATCTCGATTCCAGGTCTCCTACTGTGATTTATCGTTATTTTGAACGATTACCTGCCTCGGGAAGTGAATCTTTAGTTTCTTTTAGTACACCGTGTGGAAAAGGAAAATATCGCGTTTCGGTGTGACCTTGAGTGTTTTGTCGTTATTTCGAACGGTTGCGAGACTTGGGAAATGAATCCTTAGCTTGTGTCGTTACACCGTGGGTGGAAAATGTAAATATCGCTACACCGAGTCTCCTACTGTGATTTATCGTTATTTTGAACGATTACCTGGCTTAGGAAGTGAATCCTAAGTTTCTTTTAGTACACCGTGTGGAATAGGTAAATATCGCGTTTCGGTGTGACCTTGAGTGTTTTGTCGCTATTTCGAACGATTGCTAGGCTTGTGAAGTGAATCCTCAATTTCTTTTAGTACACCGAGTGGAAAAGGTAGATATCGCGTTTCGGAGTGACCATGAGTGATTGGTCGTTATTTCGAACGGTTGCGAGACTTGGGAAGTGAATCCTTAGCTTCTTTGGATATACCGCGAGTGGAAAAGGTAAATATCTCGATTCCAGGTCTCCTACTGTGATTTATCGTTATTTTGAACGATTACGAAGGCGAGGATTTGAATCCTCAGCTCCTTTCGATATACCGCGAGTGGAAAAGGTAAATATCGCGATTCCGAGTCTCCTACTGTGATTTATCGTTATTTTGATCGATTGCCTGCCTTTGGAAGTGAATCTTTAGTTTCTTTTAGTACACCGTGTGGAAAAGGTAAATATCACGTTTCGGTGTGACCTTGAGTGTTTTGTCGTTATTTCGAACGATTGCTAGGCATGTGAAGTGAATCCTTAGCCTCTTTCGATATACCGCGAGTGGACAAGATAAATATCGCCATACCGAGTCTCCTATTGTGGTTTATTGTTATTTTGAACGATTGCGAGGGCTAGGATTTGAATCCTTAATTTCTTTTAGTACACCGAGTGGAAAAGGTAAATAACGCGATTCCCAGTCTCCTGAAGTGATTTATCGTTATTTTGAACGATTACCTGCCTTGGGAAGTGAATCTTTAGTTTCTTTTAGTACACCGTGTGGAAAAGGTAGATATCGCGTTTCGGAGTGACCTTGAGTGATTGGTCGTTATTTCGAACGGTTGCGAGGCTTGGGAAGTGAATCCTTAGCTTCTTTCGATATACCGCGAGTGGAAAAGGTAAATAACGCGATTCCCAGTCTCCTATTGTGGTTTATTGTTATTTTGAACGATTGCGAGGGCTAGGATTTGAATCTTTAGTTTCTTTTAGTACACCGTGTGGAAAAGGTAAATATCGCGTTTCGGTGTGACCTTGAGTGTTTTGTCGTTATTTCGAACGATTGCTAGGCATGTGAAGTGAATCCTTAGCTTCTTTCGATATACCATGAGTGGACAAGGTAAATATCGCCATAACGAGTCTCCTATTGTGATTTATTGTTATTTTGAACGATTTCGAAGGCGAGGATTTGAATCCTCAGCTTCTTTTTATATACCGCGAGTGGAAAAGGTAAATATCGCGATTCCAAGTCTCCTACTGTGATTTATTGTTATTTTTAACGATTACCTGGCTTGGGAAGTGAAACCTTAGTTTCTTTTAGTACACCGTGTGGAAAAGGTAAATATCGCGCTCGGAGTGCCCTTGAGTGTTTTGTCGTTATTTCGAACGATCGCTAGGCTTGTGAAGTGAATCCTTAGCTTCTTTCGATATACCGCGAGTGGAAAAGGTAAATATCCCGATTCCAGGTCTCCTACTGTGATTTATCGTTATTTTTAACGATTACCTGGCTTGGGAAGTGAATCCTTAGTTTCTTTTAGTACACCGTGTGGAAAAGGTAAATATCACGTTTCGGTGTGACCTTGAGTGTTTTGTCGTTATTTCGAACGATTGCTAGGCTTGTGAAGTGAATCCTTAGCTTCTTTCGATATACCGCGAGTGGAAAAGGTAAATAACGCGATTCCCAGTCTCCTGCTGTGATTTATCGTTATTTTTAACGATTACCTGGCTTAGGAAGTGAATCCTAAGTTTCTTTTAGTACACCGTGTGGCAAAGGTAAATATCGCGTTTCGGAGTGACCTTGAGTGATTGGTCGTTATTTCGAACGGTTGCGAGGCTTGGGAAGTGAATCCTTAGCTTCTTTCGATATACCGCGAGTGGAAAAGGTAAATAACGCGATTCCCAGTCTCCTGCTGTGATTTATCGTTATTTTGAACGATTACCTGGCTTAGGAAGTGAATCCTAAGTTTCTTTTAGTACACCGTGTGGAATAGGTAAATATCGCGTTTCGGTGTGACCTTGAGTGTTTTGTCGTTATTTCGAACGATTGCTAGGCTTGTGAAGTGAATCCTCAATTTCTTTTAGTACACCGAGTGGAAAAGGTAGATATCGCGTTTCGGAGTGACCATGAGTGATTGGTCGTTATTTCGAACGGTTGCGAGACTTGGGAAGTGAATCCTTAGCTTCTTTGGATATACCGCGAGTGGAAAAGGTAAATATCGCGATTCCGAGTCTCCTACTGTGATTTATCGTTATTTTGATCGATTGCCTGCCTTTGGAAGTGAATCTTTAGTTTCTTTTAGTACACCGTGTGGAAAAGGTAAATATCACGTTTCGGTGTGACCTTGAGTGTTTTGTCGTTATTTCGAACGATTGCTAGGCATGTGAAGTGAATCCTTAGCCTCTTTCGATATACCGCGAGTGGACAAGATAAATATCGCCATACCGAGTCTCCTATTGTGGTTTATTGTTATTTTGAACGATTGCGAGGGCTAGGATTTGAATCCTTAATTTCTTTTAGTACACCGAGTGGAAAAGGTAAATATCACGTTTCGGTGTGACCTTGAGTGTTTTGTCGTTATTTCGAACTATTGCGAGACTTGGGAAATGAATCCTTAGCTTGTGTCGTTACACCGTGGGTGGAAAATGTAAATATCGCTACACCGAGTCTCCTACTGTGATTTATCGTTATTTTGAACGATTACGAAGGCGAGGATTTGAATCCTCAGCTTCTTTCGATATACCGCGAGTGGAAAAGGTAAATATCGCGATTCCCAGTCTCCTGCTGTGATTTATCGTTATTTTGAACGATTACCTGGCTTGGGGAGTGAAACCTTAGTTTCTTTTAGTACACCGTGTGGAAAAGGTAAATATCGCGTTCGGAGTGACCTTGAGTGTTTTGTCGTTATTTCGAATGGTTGCGAGGCTTGGGAAGTGAATCCTCAGCTTCTTTCGATATACCGCGAGTGGAAAAGGTAAATAACGCGATTCCCAGTCTCCTGCTGTGATTTATCGTTATTTTGAACGATTACGAAGGCGAGGATTTGAATCCTCAGCTTCATTCGATATACCACGAGTGGAAAAGGTAAATATCGCGATTCCAAGTCTCCTACTGTGATTTATCGTTATTTTTAACGATTACCTGGCTTGGGAAGTGAATCCTTAGTTTCTTTTAGTACACCGTGTGGAAAAGGTAAATATCGCGTTCGGAGTGACCTTGAGTGTTTTGTCGTTATTTCGAATGGTTGCGAGGCTTGGGAAGTGAATCCTCAGCTTCTTTCGATATACCGCGAGTGGAAAAGGTAAATAACGCGATTCCCAGTCTCCTGCTGTGATTTATCGTTATTTTGATCGATTACCTGGCTTGGGGAGTGAAACCTTAGTTTCTTTTAGTACACCGTGTGGAAAAGGTAAATATCGCGCTCGGAGTGCCCTTGAGTGTTTTGTCGTTATTTCGAACGATCGCTAGGCTTGTGAAGTGAATCCTTAGCTTCTTTCGATATACCGCGAGTGGAAAAGGTAAATAACGCGATTCCCAGTCTCCTGCTGTGATTTATCGTTATTTTGAACGATTACGAAGGCGAGGATTTGAATCCTCAGCTTCTTTCGATATACCGCGAGTGGAAAAGGTAAATATCGCGATTCCAAGTCTCCTACTGTGATTTATTGTTATTTTTAACGATTACCTGGCTTGGGAAGTGAAACCTTAGTTTCTTTTAGTACACCGTGTGGAAAAGGTAAATATCGCGCTCGGAGTGCCCTTGAGTGTTTTGTCGTTATTTCGAACGATCGCTAGGCTTGTGAAGTGAATCCTCAGCTTCTTTCGATATACCGCGAGTGGAAAAGGTAAATATCCCGATTCCAGGTCTCCTACTGTGATTTATCGTTATTTTTAACGATTACCTGGCTTGGGAAGTGAATCCTTAGTTTCTTTTAGTACACCGTGTGGAAAAGGTAAATATCACGTTTCGGTGTGACCTTGAGTGTTTTGTCGTTATTTCGAACGATTGCTAGGCTTGTGAAGTGAATCCTTAGCTTCTTTCGATATACCGCGAGTGGAAAAGGTAAATAACGCGATTCCCAGTCTCCTGCTGTGATTTATCGTTATTTTTAACGATTACCTGGCTTAGGAAGTGAATCCTAAGTTTCTTTTAGTACACCGTGTGGCAAAGGTAAATATCGCGTTTCGGAGTGACCTTGAGTGATTGGTCGTTATTTCGAACGGTTGCGAGGCTTGGGAAGTGAATCCTTAGCTTCTTTCGATATACCGCGAGTGGAAAAGGTAAATAACGCGATTCCCAGTCTCCTGCTGTGATTTATCGTTATTTTGAACGATTACCTGGCTTAGGAAGTGAATCCTAAGTTTCTTTTAGTACACCGTGTGGAATAGGTAAATATCGCGTTTCGGTGTGACCTTGAGTGTTTTTTCGTAATTTCGAACGATTGCGAGACTTGGGAAATGAATCCTTAGCTTGTGTCGTTACACCGTGGGTGGAAAATGTAAATATCGCTACACCGAGTCTCCTACTGTGATTTATCGTTATTTTGAACGATTACCTGGCTTAGGAAGTGAATCCTAAGTTTCTTTTAGTACACCGTGTGGAATAGGTAAATATCGCGTTTCGGTGTGACCTTGAGTGTTTTGTCGCTATTTCGAACGATTGCTAGGCTTGTGAAGTGAATCCTCAATTTCTTTTAGTACACCGAGTGGAAAAGGTAGATATCGCGTTTCGGAGTGACCATGAGTGATTGGTCGTTATTTCGAACGGTTGCGAGACTTGGGAAGTGAATCCTTAGCTTCTTTGGATATACCGCGAGTGGAAAAGGTAAATATCTCGATTCCAGGTCTCCTACTGTGATTTATCGTTATTTTGAACGATTACGAAGGCGAGGATTTGAATCCTCAGCTCCTTTCGATATACCGCGAGTGGAAAAGGTAAATATCGCGATTCCGAGTCTCCTACTGTGATTTATCGTTATTTTGATCGATTGCCTGCCTTTGGAAGTGAATCTTTAGTTTCTTTTAGTACACCGTGTGGAAAAGGTAAATATCACGTTTCGGTGTGACCTTGAGTGTTTTGTCGTTATTTCGAACGATTGCTAGGCATGTGAAGTGAATCCTTAGCCTCTTTCGATATACCGCGAGTGGACAAGATAAATATCGCCATACCGAGTCTCCTATTGTGGTTTATTGTTATTTTGAACGATTGCGAGGGCTAGGATTTGAATCCTTAATTTCTTTTAGTACACCGAGTGGAAAAGGTAAATAACGCGATTCCCAGTCTCCTGCTGTGATTTATCGTTATTTTGAACGATTACCTGCCTTGGGAAGTGAATCTTTAGTTTCTTTTAGTACACCGTGTGGAAAAGGTAGATATCGCGTTTCGGAGTGACCTTGAGTGATTGGTCGTTATTTCGAACGGTTGCGAGGCTTGGGAAGTGAATCCTTAGCTTCTTTCGATATACCGCGAGTGGAAAAGGTAAATAACGCGATTCCCAGTCTCCTATTGTGGTTTATTGTTATTTTGAACGATTGCGAGGGCTAGGATTTGAATCTTTAGTTTCTTTTAGTACACCGTGTGGAAAAGGTAAATATCGCGTTTCGGTGTGACCTTGAGTGTTTTGTCGTTATTTCGAACGATTGCTAGGCATGTGAAGTGAATCCTTAGCTTCTTTCGATATACCATGAGTGGACAAGGTAAATATCGCCATAACGAGTCTCCTATTGTGATTTATTGTTATTTTGAACGATTTCGAAGGCGAGGATTTGAATCCTCAGCTTCTTTTTATATACCGCGAGTGGAAAAGGTAAATATCGCGATTCCAAGTCTCCTACTGTGATTTATTGTTATTTTTAACGATTACCTGGCTTGGGAAGTGAAACCTTAGTTTCTTTTAGTACACCGTGTGGAAAAGGTAAATATCGCGCTCGGAGTGCCCTTGAGTGTTTTGTCGTTATTTCGAACGATCGCTAGGCTTGTGAAGTGAATCCTTAGCTTCTTTCGATATACCGCGAGTGGAAAAGGTAAATATCCCGATTCCAGGTCTCCTACTGTGATTTATCGTTATTTTTAACGATTACCTGGCTTGGGAAGTGAATCCTTAGTTTCTTTTAGTACACCGTGTGGAAAAGGTAAATATCACGTTTCGGTGTGACCTTGAGTGTTTTGTCGTTATTTCGAACGATTGCTAGGCTTGTGAAGTGAATCCTTAGCTTCTTTCGATATACCGCGAGTGGAAAAGGTAAATAACGCGATTCCCAGTCTCCTGCTGTGATTTATCGTTATTTTTAACGATTACCTGGCTTAGGAAGTGAATCCTAAGTTTCTTTTAGTACACCGTGTGGCAAAGGTAAATATCGCGTTTCGGAGTGACCTTGAGTGATTGGTCGTTATTTCGAACGGTTGCGAGGCTTGGGAAGTGAATCCTTAGCTTCTTTCGATATACCGCGAGTGGAAAAGGTAAATAACGCGATTCCCAGTCTCCTGCTGTGATTTATCGTTATTTTGAACGATTACCTGGCTTAGGAAGTGAATCCTAAGTTTCTTTTAGTACACCGTGTGGAATAGGTAAATATCGCGTTTCGGTGTGACCTTGAGTGTTTTGTCGTTATTTCGAACGATTGCTAGGCTTGTGAAGTGAATCCTCAATTTCTTTTAGTACACCGAGTGGAAAAGGTAGATATCGCGTTTCGGAGTGACCATGAGTGATTGGTCGTTATTTCGAACGGTTGCGAGACTTGGGAAGTGAATCCTTAGCTTCTTTGGATATACCGCGAGTGGAAAAGGTAAATATCTCGATTCCAGGTCTCCTACTGTGATTTATCGTTATTTTGAACGATTACCTGCCTTGGGAAGTGAATCTTTAGTTTCTTTTAGTACACCGTGTGGAAAAGGAAAATATCGCGTTTCGGTGTGACCTTGAGTGTTTTGTCGTTATTTCGAACGATTGCTAGGCTTGTGTAGTGAATCCTTTGCTTCTTTCGATATACCGCGAGTGGAAAAGGTAAATATCCCGATTCCAGGTCTCCTACTGTGATTTATCGTTATTTTGAACGATTACGAAGGCGAGGATTTGAATCCTCAGCTTCTTTCGATATACCGCGAGTGGAAAAGGTAAATATCGCGATTCCGAGTCTCCTACTGTGATTTATCGTTATTTTGATCGATTGCCTGCCTTTGGAAGTGAATCTTTAGTTTCTTTTAGTACACCGTGTGGAAAAGGTAAATATCACGTTTCGGTGTGACCTTCAGTGTTTTGTCGTTATTTCGAACGATTGCTAGGCATGTGAAGTGAATCCTTAGCCTCTTTCGATATACCGCGAGTGGACAAGGTAAATATCGCCATACCGAGTCTCCTATTGTGATTTATTGTTATTTTGAACGATTGCGAGGGCTAGGATTTGAATCCTTAATTTCTTTTAGTACACCGAGTGGAAAAGGTAAATATCACGTTTCGCTGTGACCTTGAGTGTTTTGTCGTTATTTCGAACTATTGCGAGACTTGGGAAATGAATCCTTAGCTTGTGTCGTTACACCGTGGGTGGAAAATGTAAATATCGGTACACCGAGTCTCCTACTGTGATTTATCGTTATTTTGAACGATTACGAAGGCGAGGATTTGAATCCTCAGCTTCTTTCGATATACCGCGAGTGGAAAAGGTAAATATCGCGATTCCGAGTCTCCTACTGTGATTTATCGTTATTTTGATCGATTGCCTGCCTTTGGAAGTGAATCTTTAGTTTCTTTTAGTACACCGTGTGGCAAAGGTAAATATCGCGTTTCGGAGTGACCTTGAGTGATTGGTCGTTATTTCGAACGGTTGCGAGGCTTGGGAAGTGAATCCTTAGCTTCTTTCGATATACCGCGAGTGGAAAAGGTAAATAACTCGATTCCCAGTCTCCTGCTGTGATTTATCGTTATTTTGAACGATTACCTGGCTTAGGAAGTGAATCCTAAGTTTCTTTTAGTACACCGTGTGGAATAGGTAAATATCGCGTTTCGGTGTGACCTTGAGTGTTTTTTCGTAATTTCGAACGATTGCTAGGCTTGTGAAGTGAATCCTCAATTTCTTTTAGTACACCGAGTGGAAAAGGTAGATATCGCGTTTCGGAGTGACCATGAGTGATTGGTCGTTATTTCGAACGGTTGCGAGACTTGGGAAGTGAATCCTTAGCTTCTTTGGATATACCGCGAGTGGAAAAGGTAAATATCTCGATTCCAGGTCTCCTACTGTGATTTATCGTTATTTTGAACGATTACCTGCCTCGGGAAGTGAATCTTTAGTTTCTTTTAGTACACCGTGTGGAAAAGGAAAATATCGCGTTTCGGTGTGACCTTGAGTGTTTTGTCGTTATTTCGAACGGTTGCGAGACTTGGGAAATGAATCCTTAGCTTGTGTCGTTACACCGTGGGTGGAAAATGTAAATATCGCTACACCGAGTCTCCTACTGTGATTTATCGTTATTTTGAACGATTACCTGGCTTAGGAAGTGAATCCTAAGTTTCTTTTAGTACACCGTGTGGAATAGGTAAATATCGCGTTTCGGTGTGACCTTGAGTGTTTTGTCGCTATTTCGAACGATTGCTAGGCTTGTGAAGTGAATCCTCAATTTCTTTTAGTACACCGTGTGGCAAAGGTAAATATCGCGTTTCGGAGTGACCTTGAGTGATTGGTCGTTATTTCGAACGGTTGCGAGACTTGGGACGTGAATCCTTAGCTTCTTTGGATATACCGCGAGTGGAAAAGGTAAATATCTCGATTCCAGGTCTCCTACTGTGATTTATCGTTATTTTGAACGATTACCTGCCTTGGGAAGTGAATCTTTAGTTTCTTTTAGTACACCGTGTGGAAAAGGAAAATATCGCGTTTCGGTGTGACCTTGAGTGTTTTGTCGTTATTTCGAACGATTGCTAGGCTTGTGAAGTGAATCCTTTGCTTCTTTCGATATACCGCGAGTGGAAAAGGTAAATATCCCGATTCCAGGTCTCCTACTGTGATTTATCGTTATTTTGAACGATTACGAAGGCGAGGATTTGAATCCTCAGCTTCTTTCGATATACCGCGAGTGGAAAAGGTAAATATCGCGATTCCGAGTCTCCTACTGTGATTTATCGTTATTTTGATCGATTGCCTGCCTTTGGAAGTGAATCTTTAGTTTCTTTTAGTACACCGTGTGGAAAAGGTAAATATCACGTTTCGGTGTGACCTTGAGTGTTTTGTCGTTATTTCGAACGATTGCTAGGCATGTGAAGTGAATCCTTAGCCTCTTTCGATATACCGCGAGTGGACAAGGTAAATATCGCCATACCGAGTCTCCTATTGTGATTTATTGTTATTTTGAACGATTGCGAGGGCTAGGATTTGAATCCTTAATTTCTTTTAGTACACCGAGTGGAAAAGGTAAATATCACGTTTCGCTGTGACCTTGAGTGTTTTGTCGTTATTTCGAACTATTGCGAGACTTGGGAAATGAATCCTTAGCTTGTGTCGTTACACCGTGGGTGGAAAATGTAAATATCGGTACACCGAGTCTCCTACTGTGATTTATCGTTATTTTGAACGATTACGAAGGCGAGGATTTGAATCCTTAGCTTCTTTCGATATACCGCGAGTGGAAAAGGTAAATAACGCGATTCCCAGTCTCCTGCTGTGATTTATCGTTATTTTGAACGATTACCTGGCTTAGGAAGTGAATCCTAAGTTTCTTTTAGTACACCGTGTGGAATAGGTAAATATCGCGTTTCGGTGTGACCTTGAGTGTTTTTTCGTAATTTCGAACGATTGCTAGGCTTGTGAAGTGAATCCTCAATTTCTTTTAGTACACCGAGTGGAAAAGGTAGATATCGCGTTTCGGAGTGATTATGAGTGATTGGTCGTTATTTCGAACGGTTGCGAGACTTGGGAAGTGAATCCTTAGCTTCTTTGGATATACCGCGAGTGGAAAAGGTAAATATCTCGATTCCAGGTCTCCTACTGTAATTTATCGTTATTTTGAACGATTACCTGCCTCGGGAAGTGAATCTTTAGTTTCTTTTAGTACACCGTGTGGAAAAGGAAAATATCGCGTTTCGGTGTGACCTTGAGTGTTTTGTCGTTATTTCGAACGATTGCTAGGCTTGTGAAGTGAATCCTTTGCTTCTTTCGATATACCGCGAGTGGAAAAGGTAAATATCCCGATTCCAGGTCTCCTACTGTGATTTATCGTTATTTTGAACGATTACGAAGGCGAGGATTTGAATCCTCAGCTTCTTTCGATATACCGCGAGTGGAGAAGGTAAATATCGCGATTCCGAGTCTCCTACTGTGATTTATCGTTATTTTGATCGATTGCCTGCCTTTGGAAGTGAATCTTTAGTTTCTTTTAGTACACCGTGTGGAAAAGGCTAATATCACGTTTCGGTGTGACCTTGAGTGTTTTGTCGTTATTTCGAACGATTGCTAGGCTTGTGAAGTGAATCCTTTGCTTCTTTCGATATACCGCGAGTGGAAAAGGTAAATATCCCGATTCCAGGTCTCCTACTGTGATTTATCGTTATTTTGAACGATTACGAAGGCGAGGATTTGAATCCTCAGCTTCTTTCGATATACCGCGAGTGGAAAAGGTAAATATCGCGATTCCGAGTCTCCTACTGTGATTTATCGTTATTTTGATCGATTGCCTGCCTTTGGAAGTGAATCTTTAGTTTCTTTTAGTACACCGTGTGGAAAAGGTAAATATCACGTTTCGGTGTGACCTTGAGTGTTTTGTCGTTATTTCGAACGATTGCTAGGCATGTGAAGTGAATCCTTAGCCTCTTTCGATATACCGCGAGTGGACAAGGTAAATATCGCCATACCGAGTCTCCTATTGTGATTTATTGTTATTTTGAACGATTGCGAGGGCTAGGATTTGAATCCTTAATTTCTTTTAGTACACCGAGTGGAAAAGGTAAATATCACGTTTCGCTGTGACCTTGAGTGTTTTGTCGTTATTTCGAACTATTGCGAGACTTGGGAAATGAATCCTTAGCTTGTGTCGTTACACCGTGGGTGGAAAATGTAAATATCGGTACACCGAGTCTCCTACTGTGATTTATCGTTATTTTGAACGATTACGAAGGCGAGGATTTGAATCCTTAGCTTCTTTCGATATACCGCGAGTGGAAAAGGTAAATAACGCGATTCCCAGTCTCCTGCTGTGATTTATCGTTATTTTGAACGATTACCTGGCTTAGGAAGTGAATCCTAAGTTTCTTTTAGTACACCGTGTGGAATAGGTAAATATCGCGTTTCGGTGTGACCTTGAGTGTTTTTTCGTAATTTCGAACGATTGCTAGGCTTGTGAAGTGAATCCTCAATTTCTTTTAGTACACCGAGTGGAAAAGGTAGATATCGCGTTTCGGAGTGATTATGAGTGATTGGTCGTTATTTCGAACGGTTGCGAGACTTGGGAAGTGAATCCTTAGCTTCTTTGGATATACCGCGAGTGGAAAAGGTAAATATCTCGATTCCAGGTCTCCTACTGTGATTTATCGTTATTTTGAACGATTACCTGCCTCGGGAAGTGAATCTTTAGTTTCTTTTAGTACACCGTGTGGAAAAGGAAAATATCGCGTTTCGGTGTGACCTTGAGTGTTTTGTCGTTATTTCGAACGATTGCTAGGCTTGTGAAGTGAATCCTTTGCTTCTTTCGATATACCGCGAGTGGAAAAGGTAAATATCCCGATTCCAGGTCTCCTACTGTGATTTATCGTTATTTTGAACGATTACGAAGGCGAGGATTTGAATCCTCAGCTTCTTTCGATATACCGCGAGTGGAAAAGGTAAATATCGCGATTCCGAGTCTCCTACTGTGATTTATCGTTATTTTGATCGATTGCCTGCCTTTGGAAGTGAATCTTTAGTTTCTTTTAGTACACCGTGTGGAAAAGGCTAATATCACGTTTCGGTGTGACCTTGAGTGTTTTGTCGTTATTTCGAACGATTGCTAGGCTTGTGAAATGAATCCTTTGCTTCTTTCGATATACCGCGAGTGGAAAAGGTAAATATCCCGATTCCAGGTCTCCTACTGTGATTTATCGTTATTTTGAACGATTACGAAGGCGAGGATTTGAATCCTCAGCTTCTTTCGATATACCGCGAGTGGACAAGGTAAATATCGCCATACCGAGTCTCCTATTGTGATTTATTGTTATTTTGAACGATTGCGAGGGCTAGGATTTGAATCCTTAATTTCTTTTAGTACACCGAGTGGAAAAGGTAAATATCACGTTTCGGTGTGACCTTGAGTGTTTTGTCGTTATTTCGAACTATTGCGAGACTTGGGAAATGAATCCTTAGCTTGTGTCGTTACACCGTGGGTGGAAAATGTAAATATCGCTACACCGAGTCTCCTACTGTGATTTATCGTTATTTTGAACGATTACGAAGGCGAGGATTTGAATCCTCAGCTTCTTTTTATATACCGCGAGTGGAAAAGGTAAATATCGCGATTCCGAGTCTCCTACTGTGATTTATCGTTATTTTGATCGATTGCCTGCCTTTGGAAGTGAATCTTTAGTTTCTTTTAGTACACCGTGTGGAAAAGGTAAATATCGCGTTTCGGTGTGACCTTGAGTGTTTTGTCGTTATTTCGAACGATTGCTAGGCATGTGAAGTTAATCCTTAGCTTCTTTCGATATACCATGAGTGGACAAGGTAAATATCGCCATAACGAGTCTCCTATTGTGATTTATTGTTATTTTGAACGATTGCGAGGGCTAGGATTTGAATCCTTAATTTCTTTTAGTACACCGAGTGGAAAAGGTAAATATCACGTTTCGGTGTGACCTTGAGTGTTTTGTCGTTATTTCGAACGATTGCTAGGCTTGTGAAGTGAATCCTCAATTTCTTTTAGTACACCGAGTGGAAAAGGTAGATATCGCGTTTCGGAGTGACCATGAGTGATTGGTCGTTATTTCGAACGGTTGCTAGGCATGTGAAGTGAATCCTTAGCTTCTTTCGATATACCGCGAGTGGACAAGGTAAATATCGCCATAACGAGTCTCCTATTGTGATTTATTGTTATTTTGAACGATTGCGAGGGCTAGGATTTGAATCCTTAATTTCTTTTAGTACACCGAGTGGAAAAGGTAAATATCACGTTTCGGTGTGACCTTGAGTGTTTTGTCGTTATTTCGAACTATTGCGAGACTTGGGAAATGAATCCTTAGCTTGTGTCGTTACACCGTGGGTGGAAAATGTAAATATCGCTACACCGAGTCTCCTACTGTGATTTATCGTTATTTTGAACGATTACGAAGGCGAGGATTTGAATCCTCAGCTTCTTTTTATATACCGCGAGTGGAAAAGGTAAATATCGCGATTCCGAGTCTCCTACTGTGATTTATCGTTATTTTGATCGATTGCCTGCCTTTGGAAGTGAATCTTTAGTTTCTTTTAGTACACCGTGTGGAAAAGGTAAATATCACGTTTCGGTGTGACCTTGAGTGATTGGTCGTTATTTCGAACGGTTGCGAGGCTTGGGAAGTGAATTCTTAGCTTCTTTCGATATACCGCGAGTGGAAAAGGTAAATAACGCGATTCCCAGTCTCCTGCTGTGATTTATCGTTATTTTGAACGATTACCTGCCTTGGGAAGTGAATCTTTAGTTTCTTTTAGTACACCGTGTGGAAAAGGTAGATATCGCGTTTCGGAGTGACCTTGAGTGATTGGTCGTTATTTCGAACGGTTGCGAGACTTGGGAAGTGAATCCTTAGCTTCTTTCGATATACCGCGAGTGGAAAAGGTAAATAACGCGATTCCCAGTCTCCTGCTGTGATTTATCGTTATTTTGAACGATTACCTGGCTTGGGGAGTGAAACCTTAGTTTCTTTTAGTACACCGTGTGGAAAAGGTAAATATCACGTTTCGGTGTGACCTTGAGTGTTTTGTCGTTATTTCGAACGATTGCTAGGCATGTGAAGTGAATCCTTAGCTTCTTTCGATATACCGCGAGTGGACAAGGTAAATATCGCCATAACGAGTCTCCTATTGTGATTTATTGTTATTTTGAACGATTGCGAGGGCTAGGATTTGAATCCGTAATTTCTTTTAGTACACCGAGTGGAAAAGGTAAATATCACGTTTCGGTGTGACCTTGAGTGTTTTGTCGTTATTTCGAACTATTGCGAGACTTGGGAAATGAATCCTTAGCTTGTGTCGTTACACCGTGGGTGGAAAATGTAAATATCGCTACACCGAGTCTCCTACTGTGATTTATCGTTATTTTGAACGATTACGAAGGCGAGGATTTGAATCCTCAGCTTCTTTTTATATACCGCGAGTGGAAAATTTAAATATCGCGATTCCGAGTCTCCTACTGTGATTTATCGTTATTTTGATCGATTGCCTGCCTTTGGAAGTGAATCTTTAGTTTCTTTTAGTACACCGTGTGGAAAAGGTAAATATCACGTTTCGGTGTGACCTTGAGTGTTTTGCCGTTATTTCGAACGATTGCTAGGCATGTGAAGTGAATCCTTAGCTTCTTTCGATATACCGCGAGTGGACAAGGTAAATATCGCCATACCGAGTCTCCTATTGTGGTTTATTGTTATTTTGAACGATTGCGAGGGCTAGGATTTGAATCCTTAATTTCTTTTAGTACACCGAGTGGAAAAGGTAAATATCACGTTTCGGTGTGACCTAGAGTGATTGGTCGTTATTTCGAACGGTTGCGAGGCTTGGGAAGTGAATTCTTAGCTTCTTTCGATATACCGCGAGTGGAAAAGGTAAATAACGCGATTCCCAGTCTCCTGCTGTGATTTATCGTTATTTTGAACGATTACCTGCCTTTGGAAGTGAATCTTTAGTTTCTTTTAGTACACCGTGTGGAAAAGGTAGATATCGCGTTTCGGAGTGACCTTGAGTGATTGGTCGTTATTTCGAACGGTTGCGAGACTTGGGAAGTGAATCCTTAGCTTCTTTCGATATACCGCGAGTGGAAAAGGTAAATAACGCGATTCCCAGTCTCCTGCTATGATTTATCGTTATTTTGAACGATTACCTGGCTTGGGGAGTGAAACCTTAGTTTCTTTTAGTACACCGTGTGGAAAAGGTAAATATCACGTTTCGGTGTGACCTTGAGGGTTTTGTCGTTATTTCGAACGATTGCTAGGCATGTGAAGTGAATCCTTAGCTTCTTTCGATATACCGCGAGTGGACAAGGTAAATATCGCCATACCGAGTCTCCTATTGTGATTTATTGTTATTTTGAACGATTGCGAGGGCTAGGATTTGAATCCTTAATTTCTTTTAGTACACCGAGTGGAAAAGGTAAATATCACGTTTCGGTGTGACCTTGAGTGTTTTGTCGTTATTTCGAACTATTGCGAGACTTGGGAAATGAATCCTTAGCTTGTGTCGTTACACCGTGGGTGGAAAATGTAAATATCGCTTCACCGAGTCTCCTACTGTGATTTATCGTTATTTTGAACGATTACGAAGGCGAGGATTTGAATCCTCAGCTTCTTTTTATATACCGCGAGTGGAAAAGGTAAATATCGCGATTCCGAGTCTCCTACTGTGATTTATCGTTATTTTGATCGATTGCCTGCCTTTGGAAGTGAATCTTTAGTTTCTTTTAGTACACCGTGTGGAAAAGGTAAATATCACGTTTCGGTGTGACCTTGAGTGTTTTGCCGTTATTTCGAACGATTGCTAGGCATGTGAAGTGAATCAATAGCTTCTTTCGATATACCGCGAGTGGACAAGGTAAATATCGCCATACCGAGTCTCCTATTGTGGTTTATTGTTATTTTGAACGATTACCTGGCTTGGGGAGTGAAACCTTAGTTTCTTTTAGTACACCGTGTGGAAAAGGTAAATATCACGTTTCGGTGTGACCTTGAGTGTTTTGTCGTTATTTCGAACGATTGCTAGGCATGTGAAGTGAATCCTTAGCTTCTTTCGATATACCGCGAGTGGACAAGGTAAATATCGCCATACCGAGTCTCCTATTGTGATTTATTGTTATTTTGAACGATTGCGAGGGCTAGGATTTGAATCCTTAATTTCTTTTAGTACACCGAGTGGAAAAGGTAAATATCACGTTTCGGTGTGACCTTGAGTGTTTTGTCGTTATTTCGAACTATTGCGAGACTTGGGAAATGAATCCTTAGCTTGTGTCGTTACACCGTGGGTGGAAAATGTAAATATCGCTTCACCGAGTCTCCTACTGTGATTTATCGTTATTTTGAACGATTACGAAGGCGAGGATTTGAATCCTTAGCTTCTTTCGATATACCGCGAGTGGAAAAGGTAAATAACGCGATTCCCAGTCTCCTGCTGTGATTTATCGTTATTTTGAACGATTACCTGGCTTAGGAAGTGAATCCTAAGTTTCTTTTAGTACACCGTGTGGAATAGGTAAATATCGCGTTTCGGTGTGACCTTGAGTGTTTTTTCGTAATTTCGAACGATTGCTAGGCTTGTGAAGTGAATCCTCAATTTCTTTTAGTACACCGAGTGGAAAAGGTAGATATCGCGTTTCGGAGTGATTATGAGTGATTGGTCGTTATTTCGAACGGTTGCGAGACTTGGGAAGTGAATCCTTAGCTTCTTTGGATATACCGCGAGTGGAAACGGTAAATATCTCGATTCCAGGTCTCCTACTGTGATTTATCGTTATTTTGAACGATTACCTGCCTCGGGAAGTGAATCTTTAGTTTCTTTTAGTACACCGTGTGGAAAAGGAAAATATCGCGTTTCGGTGTGACCTTGAGTGTTTTGTCGTTATTTCGAACGATTGCTAGGCTTGTGAAGTGAATCCTTTGCTTCTTTCGATATACCGCGAGTGGAAAAGGTAAATATCCCGATTCCAGGTCTCCTACTGTGATTTATCGTTATTTTGAACGATTACGAAGGCGAGGATTTGAATCCTCAGCTTCTTTCGATATACCGCGAGTGGAAAAGGTAAATATCGCGATTCCGAGTCTCCTACTGTGATTTATCGTTATTTTGATCGATTGCCTGCCTTTGGAAGTGAATCTTTAGTTTCTTTTAGTACACCGTGTGGAAAAGGCTAATATCACGTTTCGGTGTGACCTTGAGTGTTTTGTCGTTATTTCGAACGATTGCTAGGCTTGTGAAATGAATCCTTTGCTTCTTTCGATATACCGCGAGTGGAAAAGGTAAATATCCCGATTCCAGGTCTCCTACTGTGATTTATCGTTATTTTGAACGATTACGAAGGCGAGGATTTGAATCCTCAGCTTCTTTCGATATACCGCGAGTGGACAAGGTAAATATCGCCATACCGAGTCTCCTATTGTGATTTATTGTTATTTTGAACGATTGCGAGGGCTAGGATTTGAATCCTTAATTTCTTTTAGTACACCGAGTGGAAAAGGTAAATATCACGTTTCGGTGTGACCTTGAGTGTTTTGTCGTTATTTCGAACTATTGCGAGACTTGGGAAATGAATCCTTAGCTTGTGTCGTTACACCGTGGGTGGAAAATGTAAATATCGCTACACCGAGTCTCCTACTGTGATTTATCGTTATTTTGAACGATTACGAAGGCGAGGATTTGAATCCTCAGCTTCTTTTTATATACCGCGAGTGGAAAAGGTAAATATCGCGATTCCGAGTCTCCTACTGTGATTTATCGTTATTTTGATCGATTGCCTGCCTTTGGAAGTGAATCTTTAGTTTCTTTTAGTACACCGTGTGGAAAAGGTAAATATCGCGTTTCGGTGTGACCTTGAGTGTTTTGTCGTTATTTCGAACGATTGCTAGGCATGTGAAGTTAATCCTTAGCTTCTTTCGATATACCATGAGTGGACAAGGTAAATATCGCCATAACGAGTCTCCTATTGTGATTTATTGTTATTTTGAACGATTGCGAGGGCTAGGATTTGAATCCTTAATTTCTTTTAGTACACCGAGTGGAAAAGGTAAATATCACGTTTCGGTGTGACCTTGAGTGTTTTGTCGTTATTTCGAACGATTGCTAGGCTTGTGAAGTGAATCCTCAATTTCTTTTAGTACACCGAGTGGAAAAGGTAGATATCGCGTTTCGGAGTGACCATGAGTGATTGGTCGTTATTTCGAACGGTTGCGAGACTTGGGAAGTGAATCCTTAGCTTCTTTGGATATACCGCGAGTGGAAAAGGTAAATATCTCGATTCCAGGTCTCCTACTGTGATTTATCGTTATTTTGAACGATTACCTGGCTTGGGGAGTGAAACCTTAGTTTCTTTTACTACACCGTGTGGAAAAGGTAAATATCACGTTTCGGTGTGACCTTGAGTGTTTTGTCGTTATTTCGAACGATTGCTAGGCATGTGAAGTGAATCCTTAGCTTCTTTCGATATACCGCGAGTGGACAAGGTAAATATCGCCATAACGAGTCTCCTATTGTGATTTATTGTTATTTTGAACGATTGCGAGGGCTAGGATTTGAATCCTTAATTTCTTTTAGTACACCGAGTGGAAAAGGTAAATATCACGTTTCGGTGTGACCTTGAGTGTTTTGTCGTTATTTCGAACTATTGCGAGACTTGGGAAATGAATCCTTAGCTTGTGTCGTTACACCGTGGGTGGAAAATGTAAATATCGCTACACCGATTCTCCTACTGTGATTTATCGTTATTTTGAACGATTACGAAGGCGAGGATTTGAATCCTCAGCTTCTTTTTATATACCGCGAGTGGAAAAGGTAAATATCGCGATTCCGAGTCTCCTACTGTGATTTATCGTTATTTTGATCGATTGCCTGCCTTTGGAAGTGAATCTTTAGTTTCTTTTAGTACACCGTGTGGAAAAGGTAAATATCGCGTTTCGGTGTGACCTTGAGTGTTTTTTCGTAATTTCGAACGATTGCTAGGCTTGTGAAGTGAATCCTCAATTTCTTTTAGTACACCGAGTGGAAAAGGTAGATATCGCGTTTCGGAGTGATTATGAGTGATTGGTCGTTATTTCGAACGGTTGCGAGACTTGGGAAGTGAATCCTTAGCTTCTTTGGATATACCGCGAGTGGAAACGGTAAATATCTCGATTCCAGGTCTCCTACTGTGATTTATCGTTATTTTGAACGATTACCTGCCTCGGGAAGTGAATCTTTAGTTTCTTTTAGTACACCGTGTGGAAAAGGAAAATATCGCGTTTCGGTGTGACCTTGAGTGTTTTGTCGTTATTTCGAACGATTGCTAGGCTTGTGAAGTGAATCCTTTGCTTCTTTCGATATACCGCGAGTGGAAAAGGTAAATATCCCGATTCCAGGTCTCCTACTGTGATTTATCGTTATTTTGAACGATTACGAAGGCGAGGATTTGAATCCTCAGCTTCTTTCGATATACCGCGAGTGGAAAAGGTAAATATCGCGATTCCGAGTCTCCTACTGTGATTTATCGTTATTTTGATCGATTGCCTGCCTTTGGAAGTGAATCTTTAGTTTCTTTTAGTACACCGTGTGGAAAAGGCTAATATCACGTTTCGGTGTGACCTTGAGTGTTTTGTCGTTATTTCGAACGATTGCTAGGCTTGTGAAATGAATCCTTTGCTTCTTTCGATATACCGCGAGTGGAAAAGGTAAATATCCCGATTCCAGGTCTCCTACTGTGATTTATCGTTATTTTGAACGATTACGAAGGCGAGGATTTGAATCCTCAGCTTCTTTCGATATACCGCGAGTGGACAAGGTAAATATCGCCATACCGAGTCTCCTATTGTGATTTATTGTTATTTTGAACGATTGCGAGGGCTAGGATTTGAATCCTTAATTTCTTTTAGTACACCGAGTGGAAAAGGTAAATATCACGTTTCGGTGTGACCTTGAGTGTTTTGTCGTTATTTCGAACTATTGCGAGACTTGGGAAATGAATCCTTAGCTTGTGTCGTTACACCGTGGGTGGAAAATGTAAATATCGCTACACCGAGTCTCCTACTGTGATTTATCGTTATTTTGAACGATTACGAAGGCGAGGATTTGAATCCTCAGCTTCTTTTTATATACCGCGAGTGGAAAAGGTAAATATCGCGATTCCGAGTCTCCTACTGTGATTTATCGTTATTTTGATCGATTGCCTGCCTTTGGAAGTGAATCTTTAGTTTCTTTTAGTACACCGTGTGGAAAAGGTAAATATCGCGTTTCGGTGTGACCTTGAGTGTTTTGTCGTTATTTCGAACGATTGCTAGGCATGTGAAGTTAATCCTTAGCTTCTTTCGATATACCATGAGTGGACAAGGTAAATATCGCCATAACGAGTCTCCTATTGTGATTTATTGTTATTTTGAACGATTGCGAGGGCTAGGATTTGAATCCTTAATTTCTTTTAGTACACCGAGTGGAAAAGGTAAATATCACGTTTCGGTGTGACCTTGAGTGTTTTGTCGTTATTTCGAACGATTGCTAGGCTTGTGAAGTGAATCCTCAATTTCTTTTAGTACACCGAGTGGAAAAGGTAGATATCGCGTTTCGGAGTGACCATGAGTGATTGGTCGTTATTTCGAACGGTTGCGAGACTTGGGAAGTGAATCCTTAGCTTCTTTGGATATACCGCGAGTGGAAAAGGTAAATATCTCGATTCCAGGTCTCCTACTGTGATTTATCGTTATTTTGAACGATTACCTGGCTTGGGGAGTGAAACCTTAGTTTCTTTTACTACACCGTGTGGAAAAGGTAAATATCACGTTTCGGTGTGACCTTGAGTGTTTTGTCGTTATTTCGAACGATTGCTAGGCATGTGAAGTGAATCCTTAGCTTCTTTCGATATACCGCGAGTGGACAAGGTAAATATCGCCATAACGAGTCTCCTATTGTGATTTATTGTTATTTTGAACGATTGCGAGGGCTAGGATTTGAATCCTTAATTTCTTTTAGTACACCGAGTGGAAAAGGTAAATATCACGTTTCGGTGTGACCTTGAGTGTTTTGTCGTTATTTCGAACTATTGCGAGACTTGGGAAATGAATCCTTAGCTTGTGTCGTTACACCGTGGGTGGAAAATGTAAATATCGCTACACCGAGTCTCCTACTGTGATTTATCGTTATTTTGAACGATTACGAAGGCGAGGATTTGAATCCTCAGCTTCTTTTTATATACCGCGAGTGGAAAAGGTAAATATCGCGATTCCGAGTCTCCTACTGTGATTTATCGTTATTTTGATCGATTGCCTGCCTTTGGAAGTGAATCTTTAGTTTCTTTTAGTACACCGTGTGGAAAAGGTAAATATCACGTTTCGGTGTGACCTTGAGTGATTGGTCGTTATTTCGAACGGTTGCGAGGCTTGGGAAGTGAATTCTTAGCTTCTTTCGATATACCGCGAGTGGAAAAGGTAAATAACGCGATTCCCAGTCTCCTGCTGTGATTTATCGTTATTTTGAACGATTACCTGCCTTGGGAAGTGAATCTTTAGTTTCTTTTAGTACACCGTGTGGAAAAGGTAGATATCGCGTTTCGGAGTGACCTTGAGTGATTGGTCGTTATTTCGAACGGTTGCGAGACTTGGGAAGTGAATCCTTAGCTTCTTTCGATATACCGCGAGTGGAAAAGGTAAATAACGCGATTCCCAGTCTCCTGCTGTGATTTATCGTTATTTTGAACGATTACCTGGCTTGGGGAGTGAAACCTTAGTTTCTTTTAGTACACCGTGTGGAAAAGGTAAATATCACGTTTCGGTGTGACCTTGAGTGTTTTGTCGTTATTTCGAACGATTGCTAGGCATGTGAAGTGAATCCTTAGCTTCTTTCGATATACCGCGAGTGGACAAGGTAAATATCGCCATAACGAGTCTCCTATTGTGATTTATTGTTATTTTGAACGATTGCGAGGGCTAGGATTTGAATCCGTAATTTCTTTTAGTACACCGAGTGGAAAAGGTAAATATCACGTTTCGGTGTGACCTTGAGTGTTTTGTCGTTATTTCGAACTATTGCGAGACTTGGGAAATGAATCCTTAGCTTGTGTCGTTACACCGTGGGTGGAAAATGTAAATATCGCTACACCGAGTCTCCTACTGTGATTTATCGTTATTTTGAACGATTACGAAGGCGAGGATTTGAATCCTCAGCTTCTTTTTATATACCGCGAGTGGAAAAGGTAAATATCGCGATTCCGAGTCTCCTACTGTGATTTATCGTTATTTTGATCGATTGCCTGCCTTTGGAAGTGAATCTTTAGTTTCTTTTAGTACACCGTGTGGAAAAGGTAAATATCACGTTTCGGTGTGACCTTGAGTGTTTTGCCGTTATTTCGAACGATTGCTAGGCATGTGAAGTGAATCCTTAGCTTCTTTCGATATACCGCGAGTGGACAAGGTAAATATCGCCATAACGAGTCTCCTATTGTGATTTATTGTTATTTTGAACGATTGCGAGGGCTAGGATTTGAATCCTTAATTTCTTTTAGTACACCGAGTGGAAAAGGTAAATATCACGTTTCGGTGTGACCTTGAGTGTTTTGTCGTTATTTCGAACTATTGCGAGACTTGGGAAATGAATCCTTAGCTTGTGTCGTTACACCGTGGGTGGAAAATGTAAATATCGCTACACCGAGTCTCCTACTGTGATTTATCGTTATTTTGAACGATTACGAAGGCGAGGATTTGAATCCTCAGCTTCTTTTTATATACCGCGAGTGGAAAAGGTAAATATCGCGATTCCGAGTCTCCTACTGTGATTTATCGTTATTTTGATCGATTGCCTGCCTTTGGAAGTGAATCTTTAGTTTCTTTTAGTACACCGTGTGGAAAAGGTAAATATCGCGTTTCGGTGTGACCTTGAGTGTTTTTTCGTAATTTCGAACGATTGCTAGGCTTGTGAAGTGAATCCTCAATTTCTTTTAGTACACCGAGTGGAAAAGGTAGATATCGCGTTTCGGAGTGATTATGAGTGATTGGTCGTTATTTCGAACGGTTGCGAGACTTGGGAAGTGAATCCTTAGCTTCTTTGGATATACCGCGAGTGGAAACGGTAAATATCTCGATTCCAGGTCTCCTACTGTGATTTATCGTTATTTTGAACGATTACCTGCCTCGGGAAGTGAATCTTTAGTTTCTTTTAGTACACCGTGTGGAAAAGGAAAATATCGCGTTTCGGTGTGACCTTGAGTGTTTTGTCGTTATTTCGAACGATTGCTAGGCTTGTGAAGTGAATCCTTTGCTTCTTTCGATATACCGCGAGTGGAAAAGGTAAATATCCCGATTCCAGGTCTCCTACTGTGATTTATCGTTATTTTGAACGATTACGAAGGCGAGGATTTGAATCCTCAGCTTCTTTCGATATACCGCGAGTGGAAAAGGTAAATATCGCGATTCCGAGTCTCCTACTGTGATTTATCGTTATTTTGATCGATTGCCTGCCTTTGGAAGTGAATCTTTAGTTTCTTTTAGTACACCGTGTGGAAAAGGCTAATATCACGTTTCGGTGTGACCTTGAGTGTTTTGTCGTTATTTCGAACGATTGCTAGGCTTGTGAAATGAATCCTTTGCTTCTTTCGATATACCGCGAGTGGAAAAGGTAAATATCCCGATTCCAGGTCTCCTACTGTGATTTATCGTTATTTTGAACGATTACGAAGGCGAGGATTTGAATCCTCAGCTTCTTTCGATATACCGCGAGTGGACAAGGTAAATATCGCCATACCGAGTCTCCTATTGTGATTTATTGTTATTTTGAACGATTGCGAGGGCTAGGATTTGAATCCTTAATTTCTTTTAGTACACCGAGTGGAAAAGGTAAATATCACGTTTCGGTGTGACCTTGAGTGTTTTGTCGTTATTTCGAACTATTGCGAGACTTGGGAAATGAATCCTTAGCTTGTGTCGTTACACCGTGGGTGGAAAATGTAAATATCGCTACACCGAGTCTCCTACTGTGATTTATCGTTATTTTGAACGATTACGAAGGCGAGGATTTGAATCCTCAGCTTCTTTTTATATACCGCGAGTGGAAAAGGTAAATATCGCGATTCCGAGTCTCCTACTGTGATTTATCGTTATTTTGATCGATTGCCTGCCTTTGGAAGTGAATCTTTAGTTTCTTTTAGTACACCGTGTGGAAAAGGTAAATATCGCGTTTCGGTGTGACCTTGAGTGTTTTGTCGTTATTTCGAACGATTGCTAGGCATGTGAAGTTAATCCTTAGCTTCTTTCGATATACCATGAGTGGACAAGGTAAATATCGCCATAACGAGTCTCCTATTGTGATTTATTGTTATTTTGAACGATTGCGAGGGCTAGGATTTGAATCCTTAATTTCTTTTAGTACACCGAGTGGAAAAGGTAAATATCACGTTTCGGTGTGACCTTGAGTGTTTTGTCGTTATTTCGAACGATTGCTAGGCTTGTGAAGTGAATCCTCAATTTCTTTTAGTACACCGAGTGGAAAAGGTAGATATCGCGTTTCGGAGTGACCATGAGTGATTGGTCGTTATTTCGAACGGTTGCGAGACTTGGGAAGTGAATCCTTAGCTTCTTTGGATATACCGCGAGTGGAAAAGGTAAATATCTCGATTCCAGGTCTCCTACTGTGATTTATCGTTATTTTGAACGATTACCTGGCTTGGGGAGTGAAACCTTAGTTTCTTTTACTACACCGTGTGGAAAAGGTAAATATCACGTTTCGGTGTGACCTTGAGTGTTTTGTCGTTATTTCGAACGATTGCTAGGCATGTGAAGTGAATCCTTAGCTTCTTTCGATATACCGCGAGTGGACAAGGTAAATATCGCCATAACGAGTCTCCTATTGTGATTTATTGTTATTTTGAACGATTGCGAGGGCTAGGATTTGAATCCTTAATTTCTTTTAGTACACCGAGTGGAAAAGGTAAATATCACGTTTCGGTGTGACCTTGAGTGTTTTGTCGTTATTTCGAACTATTGCGAGACTTGGGAAATGAATCCTTAGCTTGTGTCGTTACACCGTGGGTGGAAAATGTAAATATCGCTACACCGAGTCTCCTACTGTGATTTATCGTTATTTTGAACGATTACGAAGGCGAGGATTTGAATCCTCAGCTTCTTTTTATATACCGCGAGTGGAAAAGGTAAATATCGCGATTCCGAGTCTCCTACTGTGATTTATCGTTATTTTGATCGATTGCCTGCCTTTGGAAGTGAATCTTTAGTTTCTTTTAGTACACCGTGTGGAAAAGGTAAATATCACGTTTCGGTGTGACCTTGAGTGATTGGTCGTTATTTCGAACGGTTGCGAGGCTTGGGAAGTGAATTCTTAGCTTCTTTCGATATACCGCGAGTGGAAAAGGTAAATAACGCGATTCCCAGTCTCCTGCTGTGATTTATCGTTATTTTGAACGATTACCTGCCTTGGGAAGTGAATCTTTAGTTTCTTTTAGTACACCGTGTGGAAAAGGTAGATATCGCGTTTCGGAGTGACCTTGAGTGATTGGTCGTTATTTCGAACGGTTGCGAGACTTGGGAAGTGAATCCTTAGCTTCTTTCGATATACCGCGAGTGGAAAAGGTAAATAACGCGATTCCCAGTCTCCTGCTGTGATTTATCGTTATTTTGAACGATTACCTGGCTTGGGGAGTGAAACCTTAGTTTCTTTTAGTACACCGTGTGGAAAAGGTAAATATCACGTTTCGGTGTGACCTTGAGTGTTTTGTCGTTATTTCGAACGATTGCTAGGCATGTGAAGTGAATCCTTAGCTTCTTTCGATATACCGCGAGTGGACAAGGTAAATATCGCCATAACGAGTCTCCTATTGTGATTTATTGTTATTTTGAACGATTGCGAGGGCTAGGATTTGAATCCGTAATTTCTTTTAGTACACCGAGTGGAAAAGGTAAATATCACGTTTCGGTGTGACCTTGAGTGTTTTGTCGTTATTTCGAACTATTGCGAGACTTGGGAAATGAATCCTTAGCTTGTGTCGTTACACCGTGGGTGGAAAATGTAAATATCGCTACACCGAGTCTCCTACTGTGATTTATCGTTATTTTGAACGATTACGAAGGCGAGGATTTGAATCCTCAGCTTCTTTTTATATACCGCGAGTGGAAAAGGTAAATATCGCGATTCCGAGTCTCCTACTGTGATTTATCGTTATTTTGATCGATTGCCTGCCTTTGGAAGTGAATCTTTAGTTTCTTTTAGTACACCGTGTGGAAAAGGTAAATATCACGTTTCGGTGTGACCTTGAGTGTTTTGCCGTTATTTCGAACGATTGCTAGGCATGTGAAGTGAATCCTTAGCTTCTTTCGATATACCGCGAGTGGACAAGGTAAATATCGCCATACCGAGTCTCCTATTGTGGTTTATTGTTATTTTGAACGATTGCGAGGGCTAGGATTTGAATCCTTAATTTCTTTTAGTACACCGAGTGGAAAAGGTAAATATCACGTTTCGGTGTGACCTAGAGTGATTGGTCGTTATTTCGAACGGTTGCGAGGCTTGGGAAGTGAATTCTTAGCTTCTTTCGATATACCGCGAGTGGAAAAGGTAAATAACGCGATTCCCAGTCTCCTGCTGTGATTTATCGTTATTTTGAACGATTACCTGCCTTTGGAAGTGAATCTTTAGTTTCTTTTAGTACACCGTGTGGAAAAGGTAGATATCGCGTTTCGGAGTGACCTTGAGTGATTGGTCGTTATTTCGAACGGTTGCGAGACTTGGGAAGTGAATCCTTAGCTTCTTTCGATATACCGCGAGTGGAAAAGGTAAATATCGCCATACCGAGTCTCCTATTGTGGTTTATTGTTATTTTGAACGATTACCTGGCTTGGGGAGTGAAACCTTAGTTTCTTTTAGTACACCGTGTGGAAAAGGTAAATATCACGTTTCGGTGTGACCTTGAGTGTTTTGTCGTTATTTCGAACGATTGCTAGGCATGTGAAGTGAATCCTTAGCTTCTTTCGATATACCGCGAGTGGACAAGGTAAATATCGCCATACCGAGTCTCCTATTGTGATTTATTGTTATTTTGAACGATTGCGAGGGCTAGGATTTGAATCCTTAATTTCTTTTAGTACACCGAGTGGAAAAGGTAAATATCACGTTTCGGTGTGACCTTGAGTGTTTTGTCGTTATTTCGAACTATTGCGAGACTTGGGAAATGAATCCTTAGCTTGTGTCGTTACACCGTGGGTGGAAAATGTAAATATCGCTTCACCGAGTCTCCTACTGTGATTTATCGTTATTTTGAACGATTACGAAGGCGAGGATTTGAATCCTCAGCTTCTTTTTATATACCGCGAGTGGAAAAGGTAAATATCGCGATTCCGAGTCTCATACTGTGATTTATCGTTATTTTGATCGATTGCCTGCCTTTGGAAGTGAATCTTTAGTTTCTTTTAGTACACCGTGTGGAAAAGGTAAATATCACGTTTCGGTGTGACCTTGAGTGTTTTGCCGTTATTTCGAACGATTGCTAGGCATGTGAAGTGAATCAATAGCTTCTTTCGATATACCGCGAGTGGACAAGGTAAATATCGCCATACCGAGTCTCCTATTGTGGTTTATTGTTATTTTGAACGATTGCGAGGGCTAGGATTTGAATCCTTAATTTCTTTTAGTACACCGAGTGGAAAAGGTAAATATCACGTTTCGGTGTGACCTAGAGTGATTGGTCGTTATTTCGAACGGTTGCGAGGCTTGGGAAGTGAATTCTTAGCTTCTTTCGATATACCGCGAGTGGAAAAGGTAAATAACGCGATTCCCAGTCTCCTGCTGTGATTTATCGTTATTTTGAACGATTACCTGCCTTGGGAAGTGAATCTTTAGTTTCTTTTAGTACACCGTGTGGAAAAGGTAGATATCGCGTTTCGGAGTGACCTTGAGTGATTGGTCGTTATTTCGAACGGTTGCGAGACTTGGGAAGTGAATCCTTAGCTTCTTTCGATATACCGCGAGTGGAAAAGGTAAATAACGCGATTCCCAGTCTCCTGCTATGATTTATCGTTATTTTGAACGATTACCTGGCTTGGGGAGTGAAACCTTAGTTTCTTTTAGTACACCGTGTGGAAAAGGTAAATATCACGTTTCGGTGTGACCTTGAGTGTTTTGTCGTTATTTCGAACGATTGCTAGGCATGTGAAGTGAATCCTTAGCTTCTTTCGATATACCGCGAGTGGACAAGGTAAATATCGCCATACCGAGTCTCCTATTGTGATTTATTGTTATTTTGAACGATTGCGAGGGCTAGGATTTGAATCCTTAATTTCTTTTAGTACACCGAGTGGAAAAGGTAAATATCACGTTTCGGTGTGACCTTGAGTGTTTTGTCGTTATTTCGAACTATTGCGAGACTTGGGAAATGAATCCTTAGCTTGTGTCGTTACACCGTGGGTGGAAAATGTAAATATCGCTACACCGAGTCTCCTACTGTGATTTATCGTTATTTTGAACGATTACGAAGGCGAGGATTTGAATCCTCAGCTTCTTTCGATATACCGCGAGTGGAAAAGGTAAATAACGCGATTCCCAGTCTCCTGCTGTGATTTATCGTTATTTTGAACGATTACCTGCCTTGGGAAGTGAATCTTTAGTTTCTTTTAGTACACCGTGTGGAAAAGGTAGATATCGCGTTTCGGAGTGACCTTGAGTGATTGGTCGTTATTTCGAACGGTTGCGAGGCTTGGGAAGTGAATCCTTAGCTTCTTTCGATATACCGCGAGTGGAAAAGGTAAATAACGCGATTCCCAGTCTCCTATTGTGGTTTATTGTTATTTTGAACGATTGCGAGGGCTAGGATTTGAATCCTTAATTTCTTTTAGTACACCGAGTGGAAAAGGTAAATATCACGTTTCGGTGTGACCTAGAGTGATTGGTCGTTATTTCGAACGGTTGCGAGGCTTGGGAAGTGAATTCTTAGCTTCTTTCGATATACCGCGAGTGGAAAAGGTAAATAACGCGATTCCCAGTCTCCTGCTGTGATTTATCGTTATTTTGAACGATTACCTGCCTTGGGAAGTGAATCTTTAGTTTCTTTTAGTACACCGTGTGGAAAAGGTAGATATCGCGTTTCGGAGTGACCTTGAGTGTTTTGTCGTTATTTCGAACGATTGCTAGGCATGTGAAGTGAATCCTTAGCTTCTTTCGATATACCGCGAGTGGACAAGGTAAATATCGCCATAACGAGTCTCCTATTGTGATTTATTGTTATTTTGAACGATTGCGAGGGCTAGGATTTGAATCCTTAATTTCTTTTAGTACACCGAGTGGAAAAGGTAAATATCACGTTTCGGTGTGACCTTGAGTGTTTTGTCGTTATTTCGAACTATTGCGAGACTTGGGAAATGAATCCTTAGCTTGTGTCGTTACACCGTGGGTGGAAAATGTAAATATCGCTACACCGAGTCTCCTACTGTGATTTATCGTTATTTTGAACGATTACGAAGGCGAGGATTTGAATCCTCAGCTTCTTTTTATATACCGCGAGAGGAAAAGGTAAATATCGCGATTCCGAGTCTCCTACTGTGATTTATCGTTATTTTGATCGATTGCCTGCCTTTGGAAGTGAATCTTTAGTTTCTTTTAGTACACCGTGTGGAAAAGGTAAATATCACGTTTCGGTGTGACCTTGAGTGTTTTGCCGTTATTTCGAACGATTGCTAGGCATGTGAAGTGAATCCTTAGCTTCTTTCGATATACCGCGAGTGGACAAGGTAAATATCGCCATACCGAGTCTCCTATTGTGGTTTATTGTTATTTTGAACGATTGCGAGGGCTAGGATTTGAATCCTTAATTTCTTTTAGTACACCGAGTGGAAAAGGTAAATATCACGTTTCGGTGTGACCTAGAGTGATTGGTCGTTATTTCGAACGGTTGCGAGACTTGGGAAGTGAATCCTTAGCTTCTTTCGATATACCGCGAGTGGAAAAGGTAAATAACGCGATTCCCAGTCTCCTGCTATGATTTATCGTTATTTTGAACGATTACCTGGCTTGGGGAGTGAAACCTTAGTTTCTTTTAGTACACCGTGTGGAAAAGGTAAATATCACGTTTCGGTGTGACCTTGAGTGTTTTGTCGTTATTTCGAACGATTGCTAGGCATGTGAAGTGAATCCTTAGCTTCTTTCGATATACCGCGAGTGGACAAGGTAAATATCGCCATACCGAGTCTCCTATTGTGATTTATTGTTATTTTGAACGATTGCGAGGGCTAGGATTTGAATCCTTAATTTCTTTTAGTACAGCGAGTGGAAAAGGTAAATATCACGTTTCGGTGTGACCTTGAGTGTTTTGTCGTTATTTCGAACTATTGCGAGACTTGGGAAATGAATCCTTAGCTTGTGTCGTTACACCGTGGGTGGAAAATGTAAATATCGCTATACCGAGTCTCCTACTGTGATTTATCGTTATTTTGAACGATTACGAAGGCGAGGATTTGAATCCTCAGCTTCTTTCGATATACCGCGAGTGGGAAAGGTAAATATCGCGATTCCAAGTCTCCTACTGTGATTTATCGTTATTTTTAACGATTACCTGGCTTGGGAAGTGAATCCTTAGTTTCTTTTAGTACACCGTGTGGAAAAGGTAAATATCGCGTTCGGTGTGACCTTGAGTATTTTGTCGTTATTTCGAACGATTGCTAGGCTTGTGAAGTGAATCCTTAGCTTCTTTCGATATACCGCGAGTGGAAAAGGTAAATATCCCGATTCCAGGTCTCCTACTGTGATTTATCGTTATTTTTAACGATTACCTGGCTTGGGAAGTGAATCCTTAGTTTCTTTTAGTACACCGTGTGGAAAAGGTAAATATCACGTTTCCGAGTCTCCTACTGTGATTTATCGTTATTTTGATCGATTGCATGCCTTTGGAAGTGAATCTTTAGTTTCTTTTAGTACACCGTGTGGAAAAGGTAAATATCACGTTTCGGTGTGACCTTGAGTGTTTTGCCGTTATTTCGAACGATTGCTAGGCATGTGAAGTGAATCCTTAGCTTCTTTCGGTATACCGCGAGTGGACAAGGTAAATATCGCCATACCGAGTCTCCTATTGTGGTTTATTGTTATTTTGATCGATTGCCTGCCTTTGGAAGTGAATCTTTAGTTTCTTTTAGTACACCGTGTGGAAAAGGTAAATATCACGTTTCGGTGTGACCTTGAGTGTTTTGCCGTTATTTCGAACGATTGCTAGGCATGTGAAGTGAATCCTTAGCTTCTTTCGATATACCGCGAGTGGACAAGGTAAATATCGCCATACCGAGTCTCCTATTGTGGTTTATTGTTATTTTGAACGATTGCGAGGGCTAGGATTTGAATCCTTAATTTCTTTTAGTACACCGAGTGGAAAAGGAAAATATCACGTTTCGGTGTGACCTAGAGTGATTGGTCGTTATTTCGAACGGTTGCGAGGCTTGGGAAGTGAATTCTTAGCTTCTTTCGATATACCGCGAGTGGAAAAGGTAAATAACGCGATTCCCAGTCTCCTGCTGTGATTTATCGTTATTTTGAACGATTACCTGCCTTGGGAAGTGAATCTTTAGTTTCTTTTAGTACACCGTGTGGAAAAGGTAGATATCGCGTTTCGGAGTGACCTTGAGTGATTGGTCGTTATTTCGAACGGTTGCGAGACTTGGGAAGTGAATCCTTAGCTTCTTTCGATATACCGCGAGTGGAAAAGGTAAATAACGCGATTCCCAGTCTCCTGCTGTGATTTATCGTTATTTTGAACGATTACCTGGCTTGGGGAGTGAAACCTTAGTTTCTTTTAGTACACCGTGTGGAAAAGGTAAATATCACGTTTCGGTGTGACCTTGAGTGTTTTGTCGTTATTTCGAACGATTGCTAGGCATGTGAAGTGAATCCTTAGCTTCTTTCGATATACCGCGAGTGGACAAGGTAAATATCGCCATACCGAGTCTCCTATTGTGATTTATTGTTATTTTGAACGATTCCGAGGGCTAGGATTTGAATCCTTAATTTCTTTTAGTACACCGAGTGGAAAAGGTAAATATCACGTTTCGGTGTGACCTTGAGTGTTTTGTCGTTATTTCGAACTATTGCGAGACTTGGGAAATGAATCCTTAGCTTGTGTCGTTACACCGTGGGTGGAAAATGTAAATATCGCTACACCGAGTCTCCTACTGTGATTTATCGTTATTTTGAACGATTACGAAGGCGAGGATTTGAATCCTCAGCTTCTTTCGATATACCGCGAGTGGAAAAGGTAAATATCGCGATTCCAGGTCTCCTACTGTGATTTATCGTTATTTTTAACGATTACCTGGCTTGGGAAGTGAATCCTTAGTTTCTTTTAGAACACCGTGTGGAAAAGGTAAATATCGCGTTCGGAGTGACCTTGAGTGTTTTGTCGTTATTTCGAATGGTTGCGAGGTTTGGGAAGTGAATCCTCAGCTTCTTTCGATATACCGCGTGTGGAAAAGGTAAATATCACGTTTCGGTGTGACCTTGAGTGTTTTGTCGTTATTTCGAACGATTGCTAGGCATGTGAAGTGAATCCTTAGCTTCTTTCGATATACCGCGAGTGGAAAAGGTAAATATCGCGATTCCAAGTCTCCTACTGTGATTTATCGTTATTTTTAACGATTACCTGGCTTGGGAAGTGAATCCTTAGTTTCTTTTAGTACACCGTGTGGAAAAGGTAAATATCGCGTTCGGTGTGACCTTGAGTATTTTGTCGTTATTTCGAACGATTGCTAGGCTTGTGAAGTGAATCCTTAGCTTCTTTCAATATACCGCGAGTGGAAAAGGTAAATATCCCGATTCCAGGTCTCCTACTGTGATTTATCGTTATTTTTAACGATTACCTGGCTTGGGAAGTGAATCCTTAGTTTCTTTTAGTACACCGTGTGGAAATGGTAAATATCACGTTTCGGTGTGACCTTTAGTGTTTTGTCGTTATTTCGAACGATTGCTAGGCTTGTGAAGTGAATCCTTAGCTTCTTTCGATATACCGCGAGTGGAACAGGTAAATAACGCGATTCCCAGTGTCCTGCTGTGATTTATCGTTATTTTGAACGATTACCTGGCTTAGGAAGTGAATCCTAAGTTTCTTTTAGTACACCGTGTGGCAAAGGTAAATATCGCGTTTCGGAGTGACCTTGAGTGATTGGTCGTTATTTCGAACGGTTGCGAGGCTTGGGAAGTGAATCCTTAGCTTCTTTCGATATACCGCGAGTGGAAAAGGTAAATAACGCGATTCCCAGTCTCCTGCTGTGATTTATCGTTATTTTGAACGATTACCTGGCTTAGGAAGTGAATCCTAAGTTTCTTTTAGTACACCGTGTGGAAAAGGTAAATATCACGTTTCTGTGTGACCTTGAGTGTTTTGTCGTTATTTCGAACGATTGCTAGGCTTGTGAAGTGAATCCTTAGCTTCTTTCGATATACCGCGAGTGGAAAAGGTAAATAACGCGATTCCCAGTCTCCTGCTGTGATTTATCGTTATTTTGAACGATTACGAAGGCGAGGATTTGAATCCTCAGCTTCATTCGATATACCACGAGTGGAAAAGGTAAATATCGCGATTCCAAGTCTCCTACTGTGATTTATCGTTATTTTGAACGATTACGAAGGCGAGGACTTGAATCCTCAGCTTCTTTCAATATACCGGGAGTGGAAAAGGTAAATATCGCGTTCGGAGTGCCCTTGAGTGTTTTGTCGTTATTTCGAACTATTGCGAGACTTGGGAAATGAATCCTTAGCTTGTGTCGTTACACTGTGGGTGGAAAATGTAAATATCGCTACACCGAGTCTCCTACTGTGATTTATCGTTATTTTGAACGATTACGAAGGCGAGGATTTGAATCCTCAGCTTCTTTCGATATACCGCGAATGGAAAAGGTAAATATCGCGATTCCGAGTCTCCTACTGTGATTTATCGTTATTTTGATCGATTACCTGGCTTAGGAAGTGAATCCTTAGTTTCTTTTAGTACACCGTGTGGAAATGGTAAATATCACGTTTCGGTGTGACCTTTAGTGTTTTGTCGTTATTTCGAACGATTGCTAGGCTTGTGAAGTGAATCCTTAGCTTCTTTCGATATACCGCGAGTGGAACAGGTAAATATCGCGATTCCAAGTCTCCTACTGTGATTTATCGTTATTTTGAACGATTGCGAGGGCTAGGGTTTGAATCCTTAATTTCTTTTAGTACACCGTGTGGAAATGGTAAATATCACGTTTCGGTGTGACCTTTAGTGTTTTGTCGTTATTTCGAACGATTGCTAGGCTTGTGAAGTGAATCCTTAGCTTCTTTCGATATACCGCGAGTGGAACAGGTAAATATAGCGATTCCAAGTCTCCTACTGTGATTTATCGTTATTTTGAACGATTGCGAGGGCTAGGGTTTGAATCCTTAATTTCTTTTAGTACACCGAGTGGAAAAGGTAAATATCACGTTTCGGTGTGACCTTGAGTGTTTTGTCGTTATTTCGAACTATTGCGAGACTTGGGAAATGAATCCTTAGCTTGTGTCGTTACACTGTGGGTGGAAAATGTAAATATCGCTACACCGAGTCTCCTACTGTGATTTATCGTTATTTTGAACGATTACGAAGGCGAGGATTTGAATCCTCAGCTTCTTTCGATATACCGCGAATGGAAAAGGTAAATATCGCGATTCCGAGTCTCCTACTGTGATTTATCGTTATTTTGATCGATTACCTGGCTTAGGAAGTGAATCCTTAGTGTCTTTTATTACAACGGGTTGAAAAGGTAGATATCGCGTTTCGGAGTGACCTTGAGTGATTGGTCGTTATTTCGAACGGTTGCGAGACTTGGGAAATGAATCCTTAGCTTGTGTCGTTACACTATGGGTGGAAAATGTAAATATCGCTACACCGAGTCTCCTACTGTGATTTATCGTTATTTTGAACGATTACGAAGGCGAGGATTTGAATCCTCAGCTTCTTTCGATATACCGCGAGTGGAAAAGGTAAATAACGCGATTCCCAGTCTCCTGCTGTGATTTATCGTTATTTTGAACGATTACCTGCCTTGGGAAGTGAATCTTTAGTTTCTTTTAGTACACCGTGTGGAAAAGGTAGATATCGCGTTTCGGAGTGACCTTGAGTGATTGGTCGTTATTTCGAACGGTTGCGAGGCTTGGGAAGTGAATCCTTAGCTTCTTTCGATATACCGCGAGTGGAAAAGGTAAATAACGCGATTCCCAGTCTCCTATTGTGGTTTATTGTTATTTTGAACGATTGCGAGGGCTAGGATTTGAATCCTTAATTTCTTTTAGTACACCGAGTGGAAAAGGTAAATATCACGTTTCGGTGTGACCTAGAGTGATTGGTCGTTATTTCGAACGGTTGCGAGGCTTGGGAAGTGAATTCTTAGCTTCTTTCGATATACCGCGAGTGGAAAAGGTAAATAACGCGATTCCCAGTCTCCTGCTGTGATTTATCGTTATTTTGAACGATTACCTGCCTTGGGAAGTGAATCTTTAGTTTCTTTTAGTACACCGTGTGGAAAAGGTAGATATCGCGTTTCGGAGTGACCTTGAGTGATTGGTCGTTATTTCGAACGGTTGCGAGACTTGGGAAGTGAATCCTTAGCTTCTTTCGATATACCGCGAGTGGAAAAGGTAAATAACGCGATTCCCAGTCTCCTGCTGTGATTTATCGTTATTTTGAACGATTACCTGGCTTGGGGAGTGAAACCTTAGTTTCTTTTAGTACACCGTGTGGAAAAGGTAAATATCACGTTTCGGTGTGACCTTGAGTGTTTTGTCGTTATTTCGAACGATTGCTAGGCATGTGAAGTGAATCCTTAGCTTCTTTCGATATACCGCGAGTGGACAAGGTAAATATCGCCATACCGAGTCTCCTATTGTGATTTATTGTTATTTTGAACGATTCCGAGGGCTAGGATTTGAATCCTTAATTTCTTTTAGTACACCGAGTGGAAAAGGTAAATATCACGTTTCGGTGTGACCTTGAGTGTTTTGTCGTTATTTCGAACTATTGCGAGACTTGGGAAATGAATCCTTAGCTTGTGTCGTTACACCGTGGGTGGAAAATGTAAATATCGCTACACCGAGTCTCCTACTGTGATTTATCGTTATTTTGAACGATTACGAAGGCGAGGATTTGAATCCTCAGCTTCTTTCGATATACCGCGAGTGGAAAAGGTAAATATCGCGATTCCAGGTCTCCTACTGTGATTTATCGTTATTTTTAACGATTACCTGGCTTGGGAAGTGAATCCTTAGTTTCTTTTAGAACACCGTGTGGAAAAGGTAAATATCGCGTTCGGAGTGACCTTGAGTGTTTTGTCGTTATTTCGAATGGTTGCGAGGTTTGGGAAGTGAATCCTCAGCTTCTTTCGATATACCGCGTGTGGAAAAGGTAAATATCACGTTTCGGTGTGACCTTGAGTGTTTTGTCGTTATTTCGAACGATTGCTAGGCATGTGAAGTGAATCCTTAGCTTCTTTCGATATACCGCGAGTGGAAAAGGTAAATATCGCGATTCCAAGTCTCCTACTGTGATTTATCGTTATTTTTAACGATTACCTGGCTTGGGAAGTGAATCCTTAGTTTCTTTTAGTACACCGTGTGGAAAAGGTAAATATCGCGTTCGGTGTGACCTTGAGTATTTTGTCGTTATTTCGAACGATTGCTAGGCTTGTGAAGTGAATCCTTAGCTTCTTTCAATATACCGCGAGTGGAAAAGGTAAATATCCCGATTCCAGGTCTCCTACTGTGATTTATCGTTATTTTTAACGATTACCTGGCTTGGGAAGTGAATCCTTAGTTTCTTTTAGTACACCGTGTGGAAATGGTAAATATCACGTTTCGGTGTGACCTTTAGTGTTTTGTCGTTATTTCGAACGATTGCTAGGCTTGTGAAGTGAATCCTTAGCTTCTTTCGATATACCGCGAGTGGAACAGGTAAATAACGCGATTCCCAGTGTCCTGCTGTGATTTATCGTTATTTTGAACGATTACCTGGCTTAGGAAGTGAATCCTAAGTTTCTTTTAGTACACCGTGT
This sequence comes from Nomada fucata, assembly GCA_948146005.1. NCBI lineage: Eukaryota > Metazoa > Arthropoda > Insecta > Hymenoptera > Apidae > Nomada > Nomada fucata. The sequence goes on from OX411275.1 coordinate 27,913,071, forward strand.
GGCAAAGGTAAATATCGCGTTTCGGAGTGACCTTGAGTGATTGGTCGTTATTTCGAACGGTTGCGAGGCTTGGGAAGTGAATCCTTAGCTTCTTTCGATATACCGCGAGTGGAAAAGGTAAATAACGCGATTCCCAGTCTCCTGCTGTGATTTATCGTTATTTTGAACGATTACCTGGCTTAGGAAGTGAATCCTAAGTTTCTTTTAGTACACCGTGTGGAAAAGGTAAATATCACGTTTCTGTGTGACCTTGAGTGTTTTGTCGTTATTTCGAACGATTGCTAGGCTTGTGAAGTGAATCCTTAGCTTCTTTCGATATACCGCGAGTGGAAAAGGTAAATAACGCGATTCCCAGTCTCCTGCTGTGATTTATCGTTATTTTGAACGATTACGAAGGCGAGGATTTGAATCCTCAGCTTCATTCGATATACCACGAGTGGAAAAGGTAAATATCGCGATTCCAAGTCTCCTACTGTGATTTATCGTTATTTTGAACGATTACGAAGGCGAGGACTTGAATCCTCAGCTTCTTTCAATATACCGGGAGTGGAAAAGGTAAATATCGCGTTCGGAGTGCCCTTGAGTGTTTTGTCGTTATTTCGAACTATTGCGAGACTTGGGAAATGAATCCTTAGCTTGTGTCGTTACACTGTGGGTGGAAAATGTAAATATCGCTACACCGAGTCTCCTACTGTGATTTATCGTTATTTTGAACGATTACGAAGGCGAGGATTTGAATCCTCAGCTTCTTTCGATATACCGCGAATGGAAAAGGTAAATATCGCGATTCCGAGTCTCCTACTGTGATTTATCGTTATTTTGATCGATTACCTGGCTTAGGAAGTGAATCCTTAGTTTCTTTTAGTACACCGTGTGGAAATGGTAAATATCACGTTTCGGTGTGACCTTTAGTGTTTTGTCGTTATTTCGAACGATTGCTAGGCTTGTGAAGTGAATCCTTAGCTTCTTTCGATATACCGCGAGTGGAACAGGTAAATATCGCGATTCCAAGTCTCCTACTGTGATTTATCGTTATTTTGAACGATTGCGAGGGCTAGGGTTTGAATCCTTAATTTCTTTTAGTACACCGTGTGGAAATGGTAAATATCACGTTTCGGTGTGACCTTTAGTGTTTTGTCGTTATTTCGAACGATTGCTAGGCTTGTGAAGTGAATCCTTAGCTTCTTTCGATATACCGCGAGTGGAACAGGTAAATATAGCGATTCCAAGTCTCCTACTGTGATTTATCGTTATTTTGAACGATTGCGAGGGCTAGGGTTTGAATCCTTAATTTCTTTTAGTACACCGAGTGGAAAAGGTAAATATCACGTTTCGGTGTGACCTTGAGTGTTTTGTCGTTATTTCGAACTATTGCGAGACTTGGGAAATGAATCCTTAGCTTGTGTCGTTACACTGTGGGTGGAAAATGTAAATATCGCTACACCGAGTCTCCTACTGTGATTTATCGTTATTTTGAACGATTACGAAGGCGAGGATTTGAATCCTCAGCTTCTTTCGATATACCGCGAATGGAAAAGGTAAATATCGCGATTCCGAGTCTCCTACTGTGATTTATCGTTATTTTGATCGATTACCTGGCTTAGGAAGTGAATCCTTAGTGTCTTTTATTACAACGGGTTGAAAAGGTAGATATCGCGTTTCGGAGTGACCTTGAGTGATTGGTCGTTATTTCGAACGGTTGCGAGACTTGGGAAATGAATCCTTAGCTTGTGTCGTTACACTATGGGTGGAAAATGTAAATATCGCTACACCGAGTCTCCTACTGTGATTTATCGTTATTTTGAACGATTACGAAGGCGAGGATTTGAATCCTCAGCTTCTTTCGATATACCGCGAGTGGAAAAGGTAAATAACGCGATTCCCAGTCTCCTGCTGTGATTTATCGTTATTTTGAACGATTACCTGCCTTGGGAAGTGAATCTTTAGTTTCTTTTAGTACACCGTGTGGAAAAGGTAGATATCGCGTTTCGGAGTGACCTTGAGTGATTGGTCGTTATTTCGAACGGTTGCGAGGCTTGGGAAGTGAATCCTTAGCTTCTTTCGATATACCGCGAGTGGAAAAGGTAAATAACGCGATTCCCAGTCTCCTATTGTGGTTTATTGTTATTTTGAACGATTGCGAGGGCTAGGATTTGAATCCTTAATTTCTTTTAGTACACCGAGTGGAAAAGGTAAATATCACGTTTCGGTGTGACCTAGAGTGATTGGTCGTTATTTCGAACGGTTGCGAGGCTTGGGAAGTGAATTCTTAGCTTCTTTCGATATACCGCGAGTGGAAAAGGTAAATAACGCGATTCCCAGTCTCCTGCTGTGATTTATCGTTATTTTGAACGATTACCTGCCTTGGGAAGTGAATCTTTAGTTTCTTTTAGTACACCGTGTGGAAAAGGTAGATATCGCGTTTCGGAGTGACCTTGAGTGTTTTGTCGTTATTTCGAACGATTGCTAGGCATGTGAAGTGAATCCTTAGCTTCTTTCGATATACCGCGAGTGGACAAGGTAAATATCGCCATAACGAGTCTCCTATTGTGATTTATTGTTATTTTGAACGATTGCGAGGGCTAGGATTTGAATCCTTAATTTCTTTTAGTACACCGAGTGGAAAAGGTAAATATCACGTTTCGGTGTGACCTTGAGTGTTTTGTCGTTATTTCGAACTATTGCGAGACTTGGGAAATGAATCCTTAGCTTGTGTCGTTACACCGTGGGTGGAAAATGTAAATATCGCTACACCGAGTCTCCTACTGTGATTTATCGTTATTTTGAACGATTACGAAGGCGAGGATTTGAATCCTCAGCTTCTTTCGATATACCGCGAGTGGAAAAGGTAAATAACGCGATTCCCAGTCTCCTGCTGTGATTTATCGTTATTTTGAACGATTACCTGCCTTGGGAAGTGAATCTTTAGTTTCTTTTAGTACACCGTGTGGAAAAGGTAGATATCGCGTTTCGGAGTGACCTTGAGTGATTGGTCGTTATTTCGAACGGTTGCGAGGCTTGGGAAGTGAATCCTTAGCTTCTTTCGATATACCGCGAGTGGAAAAGGTAAATAACGCGATTCCCAGTCTCCTATTGTGGTTTATTGTTATTTTGAACGATTGCGAGGGCTAGGATTTGAATCCTTAATTTCTTTTAGTACACCGAGTGGAAAAGGTAAATATCACGTTTCGGTGTGACCTAGAGTGATTGGTCGTTATTTCGAACGGTTGCGAGGCTTGGGAAGTGAATTCTTAGCTTCTTTCGATATACCGCGAGTGGAAAAGGTAAATAACGCGATTCCCAGTCTCCTGCTGTGATTTATCGTTATTTTGAACGATTACCTGCCTTGGGAAGTGAATCTTTAGTTTCTTTTAGTACACCGTGTGGAAAAGGTAGATATCGCGTTTCGGAGTGACCTTGAGTGTTTTGTCGTTATTTCGAACGATTGCTAGGCATGTGAAGTGAATCCTTAGCTTCTTTCGATATACCGCGAGTGGACAAGGTAAATATCGCCATAACGAGTCTCCTATTGTGATTTATTGTTATTTTGAACGATTGCGAGGGCTAGGATTTGAATCCTTAATTTCTTTTAGTACACCGAGTGGAAAAGGTAAATATCACGTTTCGGTGTGACCTTGAGTGTTTTGTCGTTATTTCGAACTATTGCGAGACTTGGGAAATGAATCCTTAGCTTGTGTCGTTACACCGTGGGTGGAAAATGTAAATATCGCTACACCGAGTCTCCTACTGTGATTTATCGTTATTTTGAACGATTACGAAGGCGAGGATTTGAATCCTCAGCTTCTTTTTATATACCGCGAGAGGAAAAGGTAAATATCGCGATTCCGAGTCTCCTACTGTGATTTATCGTTATTTTGATCGATTGCCTGCCTTTGGAAGTGAATCTTTAGTTTCTTTTAGTACACCGTGTGGAAAAGGTAAATATCACGTTTCGGTGTGACCTTGAGTGTTTTGCCGTTATTTCGAACGATTGCTAGGCATGTGAAGTGAATCCTTAGCTTCTTTCGATATACCGCGAGTGGACAAGGTAAATATCGCCATACCGAGTCTCCTATTGTGGTTTATTGTTATTTTGAACGATTGCGAGGGCTAGGATTTGAATCCTTAATTTCTTTTAGTACACCGAGTGGAAAAGGTAAATATCACGTTTCGGTGTGACCTAGAGTGATTGGTCGTTATTTCGAACGGTTGCGAGACTTGGGAAGTGAATCCTTAGCTTCTTTCGATATACCGCGAGTGGAAAAGGTAAATAACGCGATTCCCAGTCTCCTGCTATGATTTATCGTTATTTTGAACGATTACCTGGCTTGGGGAGTGAAACCTTAGTTTCTTTTAGTACACCGTGTGGAAAAGGTAAATATCACGTTTCGGTGTGACCTTGAGTGTTTTGTCGTTATTTCGAACGATTGCTAGGCATGTGAAGTGAATCCTTAGCTTCTTTCGATATACCGCGAGTGGAAAAGGTAAATAACGCGATTCCCAGTCTCCTGCTGTGATTTATCGTTATTTTGAACGATTACGAAGGCGAGGATTTGAATCCTCAGCTTCTTTCGATATACCGCGAGTGGAAAAGGTAAATAACGCGATTCCCAGTCTCCTGCTGTGATTTATCGTTATTTTGAACGATTACGAAGGCGAGGATTTGAATCCTCAGCTTCTTTCGATATACCGCGAGTGGGAAAGGTAAATATCGCGATTCCAAGTCTCCTACTGTGATTTATCGTTATTTTTAACGATTACCTGGCTTGGGAAGTGAATCCTTAGTTTCTTTTAGTACACCGTGTGGAAAAGGTAAATATCGCGTTCGGTGTGACCTTGAGTATTTTGTCGTTATTTCGAACGATTGCTAGGCTTGTGAAGTGAATCCTTAGCTTCTTTCGATATACCGCGAGTGGAAAAGGTAAATATCCCGATTCCAGGTCTCCTACTGTGATTTATCGTTATTTTTAACGATTACCTGGCTTGGGAAGTGAATCCTTAGTTTCTTTTAGTACACCGTGTGGAAAAGGTAAATATCACGTTTCCGAGTCTCCTACTGTGATTTATCGTTATTTTGATCGATTGCCTGCCTTTGGAAGTGAATCTTTAGTTTCTTTTAGTACACCGTGTGGAAAAGGTAAATATCACGTTTCGGTGTGACCTTGAGTGTTTTGCCGTTATTTCGAACGATTGCTAGGCATGTGAAGTGAATCCTTAGCTTCTTTCGGTATACCGCGAGTGGACAAGGTAAATATCGCCATACCGAGTCTCCTATTGTGGTTTATTGTTATTTTGATCGATTGCCTGCCTTTGGAAGTGAATCTTTAGTTTCTTTTAGTACACCGTGTGGAAAAGGTAAATATCACGTTTCGGTGTGACCTTGAGTGTTTTGCCGTTATTTCGAACGATTGCTAGGCATGTGAAGTGAATCCTTAGCTTCTTTCGATATACCGCGAGTGGACAAGGTAAATATCGCCATACCGAGTCTCCTATTGTGGTTTATTGTTATTTTGAACGATTGCGAGGGCTAGGATTTGAATCCTTAATTTCTTTTAGTACACCGAGTGGAAAAGGTAAATATCACGTTTCGGTGTGACCTAGAGTGATTGGTCGTTATTTCGAACGGTTGCGAGGCTTGGGAAGTGAATTCTTAGCTTCTTTCGATATACCGCGAGTGGAAAAGGTAAATAACGCGATTCCCAGTCTCCTGCTGTGATTTATCGTTATTTTGAACGATTACCTGCCTTGGGAAGTGAATCTTTAGTTTCTTTTAGTACACCGTGTGGAAAAGGTAGATATCGCGTTTCGGAGTGACCTTGAGTGATTGGTCGTTATTTCGAACGGTTGCGAGACTTGGGAAGTGAATCCTTAGCTTCTTTCGATATACCGCGAGTGGAAAAGGTAAATAACGCGATTCCCAGTCTCCTGCTGTGATTTATCGTTATTTTGAACGATTACCTGGCTTGGGGAGTGAAACCTTAGTTTCTTTTAGTACACCGTGTGGAAAAGGTAAATATCACGTTTCGGTGTGACCTTGAGTGTTTTGTCGTTATTTCGAACGATTGCTAGGCATGTGAAGTGAATCCTTAGCTTCTTTCGATATACCGCGAGTGGACAAGGTAAATATCGCCATACCGAGTCTCCTATTGTGATTTATTGTTATTTTGAACGATTCCGAGGGCTAGGATTTGAATCCTTAATTTCTTTTAGTACACCGAGTGGAAAAGGTAAATATCACGTTTCGGTGTGACCTTGAGTGTTTTGTCGTTATTTCGAACTATTGCGAGACTTGGGAAATGAATCCTTAGCTTGTGTCGTTACACCGTGGGTGGAAAATGTAAATATCGCTACACCGAGTCTCCTACTGTGATTTATCGTTATTTTGAACGATTACGAAGGCGAGGATTTGAATCCTCAGCTTCTTTCGATATACCGCGAGTGGAAAAGGTAAATATCGCGATTCCAGGTCTCCTACTGTGATTTATCGTTATTTTTAACGATTACCTGGCTTGGGAAGTGAATCCTTAGTTTCTTTTAGAACACCGTGTGGAAAAGGTAAATATCGCGTTCGGAGTGACCTTGAGTGTTTTGTCGTTATTTCGAATGGTTGCGAGGTTTGGGAAGTGAATCCTCAGCTTCTTTCGATATACCGCGTGTGGAAAAGGTAAATATCACGTTTCGGTGTGACCTTGAGTGTTTTGTCGTTATTTCGAACGATTGCTAGGCATGTGAAGTGAATCCTTAGCTTCTTTCGATATACCGCGAGTGGAAAAGGTAAATATCGCGATTCCAAGTCTCCTACTGTGATTTATCGTTATTTTTAACGATTACCTGGCTTGGGAAGTGAATCCTTAGTTTCTTTTAGTACACCGTGTGGAAAAGGTAAATATCGCGTTCGGTGTGACCTTGAGTATTTTGTCGTTATTTCGAACGATTGCTAGGCTTGTGAAGTGAATCCTTAGCTTCTTTCAATATACCGCGAGTGGAAAAGGTAAATATCCCGATTCCAGGTCTCCTACTGTGATTTATCGTTATTTTTAACGATTACCTGGCTTGGGAAGTGAATCCTTAGTTTCTTTTAGTACACCGTGTGGAAATGGTAAATATCACGTTTCGGTGTGACCTTTAGTGTTTTGTCGTTATTTCGAACGATTGCTAGGCTTGTGAAGTGAATCCTTAGCTTCTTTCGATATACCGCGAGTGGAACAGGTAAATAACGCGATTCCCAGTGTCCTGCTGTGATTTATCGTTATTTTGAACGATTACCTGGCTTAGGAAGTGAATCCTAAGTTTCTTTTAGTACACCGTGTGGCAAAGGTAAATATCGCGTTTCGGAGTGACCTTGAGTGATTGGTCGTTATTTCGAACGGTTGCGAGGCTTGGGAAGTGAATCCTTAGCTTCTTTCGATATACCGCGAGTGGAAAAGGTAAATAACGCGATTCCCAGTCTCCTGCTGTGATTTATCGTTATTTTGAACGATTACCTGGCTTAGGAAGTGAATCCTAAGTTTCTTTTAGTACACCGTGTGGAAAAGGTAAATATCACGTTTCTGTGTGACCTTGAGTGTTTTGTCGTTATTTCGAACGATTGCTAGGCTTGTGAAGTGAATCCTTAGCTTCTTTCGATATACCGCGAGTGGAAAAGGTAAATAACGCGATTCCCAGTCTCCTGCTGTGATTTATCGTTATTTTGAACGATTACGAAGGCGAGGATTTGAATCCTCAGCTTCATTCGATATACCACGAGTGGAAAAGGTAAATATCGCGATTCCAAGTCTCCTACTGTGATTTATCGTTATTTTGAACGATTACGAAGGCGAGGACTTGAATCCTCAGCTTCTTTCAATATACCGGGAGTGGAAAAGGTAAATATCGCGTTCGGAGTGCCCTTGAGTGTTTTGTCGTTATTTCGAACTATTGCGAGACTTGGGAAATGAATCCTTAGCTTGTGTCGTTACACTGTGGGTGGAAAATGTAAATATCGCTACACCGAGTCTCCTACTGTGATTTATCGTTATTTTGAACGATTACGAAGGCGAGGATTTGAATCCTCAGCTTCTTTCGATATACCGCGAATGGAAAAGGTAAATATCGCGATTCCGAGTCTCCTACTGTGATTTATCGTTATTTTGATCGATTACCTGGCTTAGGAAGTGAATCCTTAGTTTCTTTTAGTACACCGTGTGGAAATGGTAAATATCACGTTTCGGTGTGACCTTGAGTGTTTTGTCGTTATTTCGAACGATTGCTAGGCTTGTGAAGTGAATCCTTAGCTTCTTTCGATATACCGCGAGTGGAAAAGGTAAATATCGCGATTCCGAGTCTCCTACTGTGATTTATCGTTATTTTGATCGATTACCTGGCTTAGGAAGTGAATCCTTAGTGTCTTTTATTACAACGGGTTGAAAAGGTAGATATCGCGTTTCGGACTGACCTTGAGTGATTGGTCGTTATTTCGAACGGTTGCGAGACTTGGGAAATGAATCCTTAGCTTGTGTCGTTACACTATGGGTGGAAAATGTAAATATCGCTACACCGAGTCTCCTACTGTGATTTATCGTTATTTTGAACGATTACGAAGGCGAGGATTTGAATCCTCAGCTTCTTTCGATATACCGGGAGTGGAAAAGGTAAATATCGCGTTCGGAGTGCCCTTGAGTGTTTTGTCGTTATTTCGAACGATTGCTAGCCTTGTGAAGTGAATCCTTAGCTTCTTTCGATATACCGCGAGTGGACAAGGTAAATATCGCCATACCGAGTCTCCTATTGTGATTTATTGTAATTTTGAACGATTGCGAGGGCTAGGGTTTGAATCCTTAATTTCTTTTAGTACACCGAGTGGAAAAGGTAAATATCACGTTTCGGTGTGACCTTGAGTGTTTTGTCGTTATTTCGAACTATTGCGAGACTTGGGAAATGAATCCTTAGCTTGTGTCGTTACACTGTGGGTGGAAAATGTAAATATCGCTACACCGAGTCTCCTACTGTGATTTATCGTTATTTTGAACGATTACGAAGGCGAGGATTTGAATCCTCAGCTTCTTTCGATATACCGCGAATGGAAAAGGTAAATATCGCGATTCCGAGTCTCCTACTGTGATTTAACGTTATTTTGATCGATTACCTGGCTTAGGAAGTGAATCCTTGGCTTCTTTCGATATACCGCGAGTGGAAAAGGTAAATATCCCGATTCCAGGTCTCCTACTGTGATTTATCGTTATTTTGAACGATTTCGAAGGCGAGGATTTGAATCCTCAGCTTCTTTCGATTTACCGCGAGTGGAAAAGGTAAATATCGCGATTCCGAGTCTCCTACTGTGATTTATCGTTATTTTGATCAATTGCCTGCCTTTGGAAGTGAAACCTTAGTTTCTTTTAGTACACCGTGTGGAAAAGGTAAATATCGCGCTCGGAGTGCCCTTGAGTGTTTTGTCGTTATTTCGAACGATCGCTAGGCTTGTGAAGTGAATCCTCAGCTTCTTTCGATATACCGCGAGTGGAAAAGGTAAATATCCCGATTCCAGGTCTCCTACTGTGATTTATCGTTATTTTTAACGATTACCTGGCTTGGGAAGTGAATCCTTAGTTTCTTTTAGTACACCGTGTGGAAAAGGTAAATATCACGTTTCGGTGTGACCTTGAGTGTTTTGTCGTTATTTCGAACGATTGCTAGGCTTGTGAAGTGAATCCTTAGCTTCTTTCGATATACCGCGAGTGGAAAAGGTAAATAACGCGATTCCCAGTCTCCTGCTGTGATTTATCGTTATTTTTAACGATTACCTGGCTTAGGAAGTGAATCCTAAGTTTCTTTTAGTACACCGTGTGGCTAAGGTAAATATCGCGTTTCGGAGTGACCTTGAGTGATTGGTCGTTATTTCGAACGGTTGCGAGGCTTGGGAAGTGAATCCTTAGCTTCTTTCGATATACCGCGAGTGGAAAAGGTAAATAACGCGATTCCCAGTCTCCTGCTGTGATTTATCGTTATTTTGAACGATTACCTGGCTTAGGAAGTGAATCCTAAGTTTCTTTTAGTACACCGTGTGGAATAGGTAAATATCGCGTTTCGGTGTGACCTTGAGTGTTTTTTCGTAATTTCGAACGATTGCTAGGCTTGTGAAGTGAATCCTCAATTTCTTTTAGTACACCGAGTGGAAAAGGTAGATATCGCGTTTCGGAGTGACCATGAGTGATTGGTCGTTATTTCGAACGGTTGCGAGACTTGGGAAGTGAATCCTTAGCTTCTTTGGATATACCGCGAGTGGAAAAGGTAAATATCTCGATTCCAGGTCTCCTACTGTGATTTATCGTTATTTTGAACGATTACCTGCCTCGGGAAGTGAATCTTTAGTTTCTTTTAGTACACCGTGTGGAAAAGGAAAATATCGCGTTTCGGTGTGACCTTTAGTGTTTTGTCGTTATTTCGAACGATTGCTAGGCTTGTGAAGTGAATCCTTAGCTTCTTTGGATATACCGCGAGTGGAAAAGGTAAATATCTCGATTCCAGGTCTCCTACTGTGATTTATCGTTATTTTGAACGATTACCTGGCTTGGGGAGTGAAACCTTAGTTTCTTTTAGTACACCGTGTGGAAAAGGTAAATATCGCGTTCGGAGTGACCTTGAGTGTTTTGTCGTTATTTCGAATGGTTGCGAGGCTTGGGAAGTGAATCCTCAGCTTCTTTCGATATACCGCGAGTGGAAAAGGTAAATATCCCGATTCCAGGTCTCCTACTGTGATTTATCGCTATTTTGAACGATTACGAAGGCGAGGATTTGAATCCTCAGCTCCTTTCGATATACCGCGAGTGGAAAAGGTAAATATCGCGATTCCCAGTCTCCTGCTGTGATTTATCGTTATTTTGAACGATTACCTGGCTTAGGAAGTGAATCCTTAGTTTCTTTTATTACAACGTGTGGAAAAGGTAGATATCGCGTTTCGGAGTGACATTGAGTGATTGGTCGTTATTTCGAACGGTTGCGAGACTTGGGAAGTGAATCCTTAGATTCTTTCGATATACCGCGAGTGGACAAGGTAAATATCGCCATACCGAGTCTCCTATTGTGATTTATTGTTATATTGAACGATTGCGAGCCCTAGGATTTGAATCCTTAATTTCTTTTAGTACACCGAGTGGAAAAGGTAAATATCACGTTTCGGTGTGACCTTGAGTGTTTTGTCGTTATTTCGAAATATTGCGAGAGTTGGGAAATGAATCCTTAGCTTGTGTCGTTACACCGTGGGTGGAAAATGTAAATATCGCTACACCGAGTCTCCTACTGTGATTTATCGTTATTTTGAACGATTACCTGGCTTGGGGAGTGAAACCTTAGTTTCTTTTAGTACACCGTGTGGAAAAGGTAAATATCGCGTTCGGAGTGACCTTGAGTGTTTTGACGTTATTTCGAATGGTTGCGAGGCTTGGGAAGTGAATCCTCAGCTTCTTTCGATATACCGCGAGTGGAAAAGGTAAATAACGCGATTCCCAGTCTCCTGCTGTGATTTATCGTTATTTTGAACGATTACGAAGGCGAGGATTTGAATCCTCAACTTCATTCGATATACCACGAGTGGAAAAGGTAAATATCGCGATTCCAAGTCTCCTACTGTGATTTATCGTTATTTTTAACGATTACCTGCCTTGGGAAGTGAATCTTTAGTTTCTTTTAGTACACCGTGTGGAAAAGGTAAATATCGCGTTTCGGTGTGACCTTGAGTTTTTTGTCGTTATTTCGAACGATTGCTAGGCTTGTGAAGTGAATCCTTTACTTCTTTCGATATACCGCGAGTGGAAAAGGTAAATATCCCGATTCCAGGTCTCCTACTGTGATTTATCGCTATTTTGAACGATTACGAAGGCGAGGATTTGAATCCTCAGCTTCTTTCGATATACCGCAAGTGGAAAAGGTAAATATCGCGATTCCGAGTCTCCTACTGTGATTTATCGTTATTTTGATCGAATGCCTGCCTTTGGAAGTGAATCCTTAGTTTCTTTTAGTACACCGTGTGGAAAAGGTAGATATCGCGTTTCGGAGTGACCTTGAGTGATTGGTCGTTATTTCGAACGGTTGCGAGGCTTGGGAAGTGAATTCTTAGCTTCTTTCGATATTCCGCGAGTGGAAAAGGTAAATAACGCTATTCCCAGTCTGCTACTGTGATTTATCCTTATTTTGAACGATTACGAAGGCGAGGATTTGAATCCTCAGCTCCTTTCGATATACCGCGAGTGGAAAAGGTAAATATCGCGATTCCCAGTCTCCTGCTGTGATTTATCGTTATTTTGAACGATTACCTGGCTTAGGAAGTGAATCCTTAGTTTCTTTTATTACAACGTGTGGAAAAGGTAGATATCGCGTTTCGGAGTGACATTGAGTGATTGGTCGTTATTTCGAACGGTTGCGAGACTTGGGAAGTGAATCCTTAGATTCTTTCGATATACCGCGAGTGGACAAGGTAAATATCGCGATTCCGAGTCTCCTACTGTGATTTATCGTTATTTTGAACGATTGCCTGCCTTTGGAAGTGAATCTTTAGTTTCTTTTAGTACACCGTGTGGAAAAGGTAGATATCGCGTTTCGGAGTGACCTTGAGTGTTTTGTCGTTATTTCGAACGATTGCTAGGCTTGTGAAGTGAATCCTTAGCTTCTTTCGATATACCGCGAGTGGAAAAGGTAAATATCCCGATTCGAGGTCTCCTACTGTGATTTATCGTTATTTTTAACGATTACCTGGCTTGGGAAGTGAATCCTTAGTTTCTTTTAGTACACCGTGTGGAAAAGGTAAATATCGCGTTTCGGTGTGACCTTGAGTTTTTTGTCGTTATTTCGAACGATTGCTAGGCTTGTGAAGTGAATCCTTTACTTCTTTCGATATACCGCGAGTGGAAAAGGTAAATATCCCGATTCCAGGTCTCCTACTGTGATTTATCGCTATTTTGAACGATTACGAAGGCGAGGATTTGAATCCTCAGCTTCTTTCGATATACCGCAAGTGGAAAAGGTAAATATCGCGATTCCGAGTCTCCTACTGTGATTTATCGTTATTTTGATCGAATGCCTGCCTTTGGAAGTGAATCCTTAGTTTCTTTTAGTACACCGTGTGGAAAAGGTAGATATCGCGTTTCGGAGTGACCTTGAGTGATTGGTCGTTATTTCGAACGGTTGCGAGGCTTGGGAAGTGAATTCTTAGCTTCTTTCGATATTCCGCGAGTGGAAAAGGTAAATAACGCTATTCCCAGTCTGCTACTGTGATTTATCCTTATTTTGAACGATTACGAAGGCGAGGATTTGAATCCTCAGCTCCTTTCGATATACCGCGAGTGGAAAAGGTAAATATCGCGATTCCCAGTCTCCTGCTGTGATTTATCGTTATTTTGAACGATTACCTGGCTTAGGAAGTGAATCCTTAGTTTCTTTTATTACAACGTGTGGAAAAGGTAGATATCGCGTTTCGGAGTGACATTGAGTGATTGGTCGTTATTTCGAACGGTTGCGAGACTTGGGAAGTGAATCCTTAGATTCTTTCGATATACCGCGAGTGGACAAGGTAAATATCGCGATTCCGAGTCTCCTACTGTGATTTATCGTTATTTTGAACGATTGCCTGCCTTTGGAAGTGAATCTTTAGTTTCTTTTAGTACACCGTGTGGAAAAGGTAGATATCGCGTTTCGGAGTGACCTTGAGTGTTTTGTCGTTATTTCGAACGATTGCTAGGCTTGTGAAGTGAATCCTTAGCTTCTTTCGATATACCGCGAGTGGAAAAGGTAAATAACGCGATTCCCAGTCTCCTACTGTGATTTATCGTTATTTTGAACGATTACGAAGGCGAGGATTTGAATCCTCAGCTTCTTTCGATATACCGCGAGTGGAAAAGGTAAATATCGCGATTCCCAGTCTCCTGCTGTGATTTATCGTTATTTTGAACGATTACCTGCCTTCGGAAGTGAATCCTTAGTTTCTTTTAGTACACCGTGTGGAAAAGGTAGATATCGCGTTTCGGAGTGACCTTGAGTGATTGGTCGTTATTTCGAACGGTTGCGAGACTTGGGAAGTGAATCCTTAGCTTCTTTCGATATACCGCGAGTGGAAAAGGTAAATAACGCGATTCCCAGTCTCCTGCTGTGATTTATCGTTATTTTGAACGATTACCTGCCTTGGGAAGTGAATCTTTAGTTTCTTTTAGTACACCGTGTGGAAAAGGTAAATATCGCGTTTCGGTGTGACCTTGAGTTTTTTGTCGTTATTTCGAACGATTGCTAGGCTTGTGAAGTGAATCCTTTACTTCTTTCGATATACCGCGAGTGGAAAAGGTAAATATCCCGATTCCAGGTCTCCTACTGTGATTTATCGCTATTTTGAACGATTATGATGGCGAGGATTTGAATCCTCAGCTTCTTTCGATATACCGCGAGTGGAAAAGGTAAATATCGCGATTCCGAGTCTCCTACTGTGATTTATCGTTATTTTGATCGAATGCCTGCCTTTGGAAGTGAATCCTTAGTTTCTTTTAGTACACCGTGTGGAAAAGGTAGATATCGCGTTTCGGAGTGACCTTGAGTGATTGGTCGTTATTTCGAACGGTTGCGAGGCTTGGGAAGTGAATTCTTAGCTTCTTTCGATATTCCGCGAGTGGAAAAGGTAAATAACGCCATACCGAGTCTCCTATTGTGATTTATTGTTATATTGAACGATTGCGAGGGCTAGGATTTGAATCCTTAATTTCTTTTAGTACACCGAGTGGAAAAGGTAAATATCACGTTTCGGTGTGACCTTGAGTGTTTTGTCGTTATTTCGAACTATTGCGAGAGTTGGGAAATGAATCCTTAGCTTGTGTCGTTACACCGTGGGTGGAAAATGTAAATATCGCTACACCGAGTCTCCTACTGTGATTTATCGTTATTTTGAACGATTACCTGGCTTGGGGAGTGAAACCTTAGTTTCTTTTAGTACACCGTGTGGAAAAGGTAAATATCGCGTTCGGAGTGACCTTGAGTGTTTTGTCGTTATTTCGAATGGTTGCGAGGCTTGGGAAGTGAATCCTCAGCTTCTTTCGATATACCGCGAGTGGAAAAGGTAAATAACGCGATTCCCAGTCTCCTGCTGTGATTTATCGTTATTTTGAACGATTACGAAGGCGAGGATTTGAATCCTCAACTTCATTCGATATACCACGAGTGGAAAAGGTAAATATCGCGATTCCAAGTCTCCTACTGTGATTTATCGTTATTTTTAACGATTACCTGCCTTGGGAAGTGAATCTTTAGTTTCTTTTAGTACACCGTGTGGAAAAGGTAAATATCGCGTTTCGGTGTGACCTTGAGTTTTTTGTCGTTATTTCGAACGATTGCTAGGCTTGTGAAGTGAATCCTTTACTTCTTTCGATATACCTCGAGTGGAAAAGGTAAATATCCCGATTCCAGGTCTCCTACTGTGATTTATCGCTATTTTGAACGATTACGAAGGCGAGGATTTGAATCCTCAGCTTCTTTCGATATACCGCAAGTGGAAAAGGTAAATATCGCGATTCCGTGTCTCCTACTGTGATTTATCGTTATTTTGAACGATTGCCTGCCTTTGGAAGTGAATCTTTAGTTTCTTTTAGTACACCGTGGGGAAAAGGTAGATATCGCGTTTCGGAGTGACCTTGAGTGATTGGTCGTTATTTCGAACGGTTGCGAGACTTGGGAAGTGAATCCTTAGCTTCTTTCGATATACCGCGAGTGGAAAAGGTAAATATCCCGATTCCAGGTCTCCTACTGTGATTTATCGCTATTTTGAACGATTACGATGGCGAGGATTTGAATCCTCAGCTTCTTTCGATATACCGCGAGTGGAAAAGGTAAATATCGCGATTCCGAGTCTCCTACTGTGATTTATCGTTATTTTGATCGAATGCCTGCCTTTGGAAGTGAATCCTTAGTTTCTTTTAGTACACCGTGTGGAAAAGGTAGATATCGCGTTTCGGAGTGACCTTGAGTGATTGGTCGTTATTTCGAACGGTTGCGAGACTTGGGAAGTGAATCCTCAGCTCCTTTCGATATACCGCGAGTGGAAAAGGTAAATATCGCGATTCCCAGTCTCCTGCTGTGATTTATCGTTATTTTGAACGATTACCTGGCTTAGGAAGTGAATCCTTAGTTTCTTTTATTACAACGTGTGGAAAAGGTAGATATCGCGTTTCGGAGTGACATTGAGTGATTGGTCGTTATTTCGAACGGTTGCGAGACTTGGGAAGTGAATCCTTAGATTCTTTCGATATACCGCGAGTGGACAAGGTAAATATCGCCATACCGAGTCTCCTATTGTGATTTATTGTTATATTGAACGATTGCGAGGGCTAGGATTTGAATCCTTAATTTCTTTTAGTACACCGAGTGGAAAAGGTAAATATCACGTTTCGGTGTGACCTTGAGTGTTTTGTCGTTATTTCGAACTATTGCGAGAGTTGGGAAATGAATCCTTAGCTTGTGTCGTTACACCGTGGGTGGAAAATGTAAATATCGGTACACCGAGTCTCCTACTGTGATTTATCGTTATTTTGAACGATTACGAAGGCGAGGATTTGAATCCTCAGCTTCTTTCGATATACCGCAAGTGGAAAAGATAAATATCGCGATTCCGAGTCTCCTACTGTGATTTATCGTTATTTTGAACGATTGCCTGCCTTTGGAAGTGAATCTTTAGTTTCTTTTAGTACACCGTGGGGAAAAGGTAGATATCGCGTTTCGGAGTGACCTTGAGTGATTGGTCGTTATTTCGAACGGTTGCGAGACTTGGGAAGTGAATCCTCAGCTTCTTTCGATATACCACGAGTGGAAAAGGTAAATATCGCGATTCCAAGTCTCCTACTGTGATTTAACGTTATTTTGAACGATTACCTGGCTTGGGGAGTGAAACCTTAGTTTCTTTTAGTACACCGTGTGGAAAAGGTAAATATCGCGTTCGGAGTGACCTTGAGTGTTTTGTCGTTATTTCGAATGGTTGCGAGGCTTGGGAAGTGAATCCTCAGCTTCTCTCGATATACCGCGAGTGGAAAAGGTAAATAACGCGATTCCCAGTCTTCTGCTGTGATTTATCGTTATTTTGAACGATTACGAAGGCGAGGATTTGAATCCTCAACTTCATTCGATATACCACGAGTGGAAAAGGTAAATATCGCGATTCCAAGTCTCCTACTGTGATTTATCGTTATTTTTAACGATTACCTGCCTTGGGAAGTGAATCTTTAGTTTCTTTTAGTACACCGTGTGGAAAAGGTAAATATCGCGTTTCGGTGTGACCTTGAGTTTTTTGTCGTTATTTCGAACGATTGCTAGGCTTGTGAAGTGAATCCTTTACTTCTTTCGATATACCGCGAGTGGAAAAGGTAAATATCCCGATTCCAGGTCTCCTACTGTGATTTATCGCTATCTTGAACGATTACGAAGGCGAGGATTTGAATCCTCAGCTTCTTTCGATATACCGCAAGTGGAAAAGGTAAATATCGCGATTCCGAGTCTCCTACTGTGATTTATCGTTATTTTGAACGATTGCCTGCCTTTGGAAGTGAATCTTTAGTTTCTTTTAGTACACCGTGGGGAAAAGGTAGATATCGCGTTTCGGAGTGACCTTGAGTGATTGGTCGTTATTTCGAACGGTTGCGAGACTTGGGAAGTGAATCCTTAGGTTCTTTCGATATACCGCGAGTGGAAAAGGTAAATATCGCGATTCCGAGTCTCCTACTGTGATTTATCGTTATTTTGAACGATTGCCTGCCTTTGGAAGTGAATCTTTAGTTTCTTTTAGTACACCGTGTGGAAAAGGTAGATATCGCGTTTCGGTGTGACCTTGAGTTTTTTGTCGTTATTTCGAACGATTGCTAGGCTTGTGAAGTGAATCCTTTACTTCTTTCGATATTCCGCGAGTGGAAAAGGTAAATAACGCTATTCCCAGTCTGCTACTGTGATTTATCCTTATTTTGAACGATTACGAAGGCGAGGATTTGAATCCTCTGCTCCTTTCGATATACCGCGAGTGGAAAAGGTAAATATCGCGATTCCCAGTCTCCTGCTGTGATTTATCGTTATTTTGAACGATTACCTGGCTTAGGAAGTGAATCCTTAGTTTCTTTTATTACAACGTGTGGAAAAGGTAGATATCGCGTTTCGGAGTGACATTGAGTGATTGGTCGTTATTTCGAACGGTTGCGAGACTTGGGAAGTGAATCCTTAGATTCTTTCGATATACCGCGAGTGGACAAGGTAAATATCGCCATACCGAGTCTCCTACTGTGATTTATCGTTATTTTGAACGATTACCTGGCTTGGGGAGTGAAACCTTAGTTTCTTTTAGTACACCGTGTGGAAAAGGTAAATATCGCGTTCGGAGTGACCTTGAGTGTTTTGTCGTTATTTCGAATGGTTGCGAGGCTTGGGAAGTGAATCCTCAGCTTCTTTCGATATACCGCGAGTGGAAAAGGTAAATAACGCGATTCCCAGTCTCCTGCTGTGATTTATCGTTATTTTGAACGATTACGAAGGCGAGGATTTGAATCCTCAACTTCATTCGATATACCACGAGTGGAAAAGGTAAATATCGCGATTCCAAGTCTCCTACTGTGATTTATCGTTATTTTTAACGATTACCTGCCTTGGGAAGTGAATCTTTAGTTTCTTTTAGTACACCGTGTGGAAAAGGTAAATATCGCGTTTCGGTGTGACCTTGAGTTTTTTGTCGTTATTTCGAACGATTGCTAGGCTTGTGAAGTGAATCCTTTACTTCTTTCGATATACCGCGAGTGGAAAAGGTAAATATCCCGATTCCAGGTCTCCTACTGTGATTTATCGCTATTTTGAACGATTACGAAGGCGAGGATTTGAATCCTCAGCTTCTTTCGATATACCGCGAGTGGAAAAGGTAAATATCGCGATTCCGAGTCTCCTACTGTGATTTATCGTTATTTTGATCGAATGCCTGCCTTTGGAAGTGAATCCTTAGTTTCTTTTAGTACACCGTGTGGAAAAGGTAGATATCGCGTTTCGGAGTGACCTTGAGTGATTGGTCGTTATTTCGAACGGTTGCGAGGCTTGGGAAGTGAATTCTTAGCTTCTTTCGATATTCCGCGAGTGGAAAAGGTAAATAACGCTATTCCCAGTCTGCTACTGTGATTTATCCTTATTTTGAACGATTACGAAGGCGAGGATTTGAATCCTCAGCTCCTTTCGATATACCGCGAGTGGAAAAGGTAAATATCGCGATTCCCAGTCTCCTGCTGTGATTTATCGTTATTTTGAACGATTACCTGGCTTAGGAAGTGAATCCTTAGTTTCTTTTATTACAACGTGTGGAAAAGGTAGATATCGCGTTTCGGAGTGACATTGAGTGATTGGTCGTTATTTCGAACTATTGCGAGAGTTGGGAAATGAATCCTTAGCTTGTGTCGTTACACCGTGGGTGGAAAATGTAAATATCGCTACACCGAGTCTCCTACTGTGATTTATCGTTATTTTGAACGATTACCTGGCTTGGGGAGTGAAACCTTAGTTTCTTTTAGTACACCGTGTGGAAAAGGTAAATATCGCGTTCGGAGTGACCTTGAGTGTTTTGTCGTTATTTCGAATGGTTGCGAGGCTTGGGAAGTGAATCCTCAGCTTCTTTCGATATACCGCGAGTGGAAAAGGTAAATAACGCGATTCCCAGTCTCCTGCTGTGATTTATCGTTATTTTGAACGATTACGAAGGCGAGGATTTGAATCCTCAACTTCATTCGATATACCACGAGTGGAAAAGGTAAATATCGCGATTCCAAGTCTCCTACTGTGATTTATCGTTATTTTTAACGATTACCTGCCTTGGGAAGTGAATCTTTAGTTTCTTTTAGTACACCGTGTGGAAAAGGTAAATATCGCGTTTCGGTGTGACCTTGAGTTTTTTGTCGTTATTTCGAACGATTGCTAGGCTTGTGAAGTGAATCCTTTACTTCTTTCGATATACCGCGAGTGGAAAAGGTAAATATCCCGATTCCAGGTCTCCTACTGTGATTTATCGCTATTTTGAACGATTACGAAGGCGAGGATTTGAATCCTCAGCTTCTTTCGATATACCGCAAGTGGAAAAGGTAAATATCGCGATTCCGAGTCTCCTACTGTGATTTATCGTTATTTTGATCGAATGCCTGCCTTTGGAAGTGAATCCTTAGTTTCTTTTAGTACACCGTGTGGAAAAGGTAGATATCGCGTTTCGGAGTGACCTTGAGTGATTGGTCGTTATTTCGAACGGTTGCGAGGCTTGGGAAGTGAATTCTTAGCTTCTTTCGATATTCCGCGAGTGGAAAAGGTAAATAACGCTATTCCCAGTCTGCTACTGTGATTTATCCTTATTTTGAACGATTACGAAGGCGAGGATTTGAATCCTCAGCTCCTTTCGATATACCGCGAGTGGAAAAGGTAAATATCGCGATTCCCAGTCTCCTGCTGTGATTTATCGTTATTTTGAACGATTACCTGGCTTAGGAAGTGAATCCTTAGTTTCTTTTATTACAACGTGTGGAAAAGGTAGATATCGCGTTTCGGAGTGACATTGAGTGATTGGTCGTTATTTCGAACGGTTGCGAGACTTGGGAAGTGAATCCTTAGATTCTTTCGATATACCGCGAGTGGACAAGGTAAATATCGCGATTCCGAGTCTCCTACTGTGATTTATCGTTATTTTGAACGATTGCCTGCCTTTGGAAGTGAATCTTTAGTTTCTTTTAGTACACCGTGTGGAAAAGGTAGATATCGCGTTTCGGAGTGACCTTGAGTGTTTTGTCGTTATTTCGAACGATTGCTAGGCTTGTGAAGTGAATCCTTAGCTTCTTTCGATATACCGCGAGTGGAAAAGGTAAATATCCCGATTCGAGGTCTCCTACTGTGATTTATCGTTATTTTTAACGATTACCTGGCTTGGGAAGTGAATCCTTAGTTTCTTTTAGTACACCGTGTGGAAAAGGTAAATATCGCGTTCGGTGTGACCTTGAGTGTTTTGTTGTTATTTCGAACGATTGCTAGGCTTGTGAAGTGAATCCTTAGCTTCTTTCGATATACCGCGAGTGGAAAAGGTAAATAACGCGATTCCCAGTCTCCTACTGTGATTTATCGTTATTTTGAACGATTACGAAGGCGAGGATTTGAATCCTCAGCTTCTTTCGATATACCGCGAGTGGAAAAGGTAAATATCGCGATTCCGAGTCTCCTACTGTGATTTATCGTTATTTTGATCGATTGCCTGCCTTTGGAAGTGAATCTTTAGTTTCTTTTAGTACACCGTGTGGATAAGGTAAATATCACGTTTCGGTGTGACCTAGAGTGATTGGTCGTTATTTCGAACGGTTGCGAGGCTTGGGAAGTGAATTCTTAGCTTCTTTCGATATACCGCGTGTGGAAAAGGTAAATAACGCGATTCCCAGTCTCCTGCTGTGATTTATCGTTATTTTGAACGATTACCTGCCTTCGGAAGTGAATCCTTAGTTTCTTTTAGTACACCGTGTGGAAAAGGTAGATATCGCGTTTCGGAGTGACCTTGAGTGATTGGTCGTTATTTCGAACGGTTGCGAGACTTGGGAAGTGAATCCTTAGCATCTTTCGATATACCGCGAGTGGAAAAGGTAAATAACGCGATTCCCAGTCTCCTGCTGTGATTTATCGTTATTTTGAACGATTACCTGCCTTGGGAAGTGAATCTTTAGTTTCTTTTAGTACACCGTGTGGAAAAGGTAAATATCGCGTTTCGGTGTGACCTTGAGTTTTTTGTCGTTATTTCGAACGATTGCTAGGCTTGTGAAGTGAATCCTTTACTTCTTTCGATATACCGCGAGTGGAAAAGGTAAATATCCCGATTCCAGGTCTCCTACTGTGATTTATCGCTATTTTGAACGATTATGATGGCGAGGATTTGAATCCTCAGCTTCTTTCGATATACCGCGAGTGGAAAAGGTAAATATCGCGATTCCGAGTCTCCTACTGTGATTTATCGTTATTTTGATCGAATGCCTGCCTTTGGAAGTGAATCCTTAGTTTCTTTTAGTACACCGTGTGGAAAAGGTAGATATCGCGTTTCGGAGTGACCTTGAGTGATTGGTCGTTATTTCGAACGGTTGCGAGGCTTGGGAAGTGAATTCTTAGCTTCTTTCGATATTCCGCGAGTGGAAAAGGTAAATAACGCCATACCGAGTCTCCTATTGTGATTTATTGTTATATTGAACGATTGCGAGGGCTAGGATTTGAATCCTTAATTTCTTTTAGTACACCGAGTGGAAAAGGTAAATATCACGTTTCGGTGTGACCTTGAGTGTTTTGTCGTTATTTCGAACTATTGCGAGAGTTGGGAAATGAATCCTTAGCTTGTGTCGTTACACCGTGGGTGGAAAATGTAAATATCGCTACACCGAGTCTCCTACTGTGATTTATCGTTATTTTGAACGATTACCTGGCTTGGGGAGTGAAACCTTAGTTTCTTTTAGTACACCGTGTGGAAAAGGTAAATATCGCGTTCGGAGTGACCTTGAGTGTTTTGTCGTTATTTCGAATGGTTGCGAGGCTTGGGAAGTGAATCCTCAGCTTCTTTCGATATACCGCGAGTGGAAAAGGTAAATAACGCGATTCCCAGTCTCCTGCTGTGATTTATCGTTATTTTGAACGATTACGAAGGCGAGGATTTGAATCCTCACTTCATTCGATATACCACGAGTGGAAAAGGTAAATATCGCGATTCCAAGTCTCCTACTGTGATTTATCGTTATTTTTAACGATTACCTGCCTTGGGAAGTGAATCTTTAGTTTCTTTTAGTACACCGTGTGGAAAAGGTAAATATCGCGTTTCGGTGTGACCTTGAGTTTTTTGTCGTTATTTCGAACGATTGCTAGGCTTGTGAAGTGAATCCTTTACTTCTTTCGATATACCTCGAGTGGAAAAGGTAAATATCCCGATTCCAGGTCTCCTACTGTGATTTATCGCTATTTTGAACGATTACGAAGGCGAGGATTTGAATCCTCAGCTTCTTTCGATATACCGCAAGTGGAAAAGGTAAATATCGCGATTCCGTGTCTCCTACTGTGATTTATCGTTATTTTGAACGATTGCCTGCCTTTGGAAGTGAATCTTTAGTTTCTTTTAGTACACCGTGGGGAAAAGGTAGATATCGCGTTTCGGAGTGACCTTGAGTGATTGGTCGTTATTTCGAACGGTTGCGAGACTTGGGAAGTGAATCCTTAGCTTCTTTCGATATACCGCGAGTGGAAAAGGTAAATATCCCGATTCCAGGTCTCCTACTGTGATTTATCGCTATTTTGAACGATTACGATGGCGAGGATTTGAATCCTCAGCTTCTTTCGATATACCGCGAGTGGAAAAGGTAAATATCGCGATTCCGAGTCTCCTACTGTGATTTATCGTTATTTTGATCGAATGCCTGCCTTTGGAAGTGAATCCTTAGTTTCTTTTAGTACACCGTGTGGAAAAGGTAGATATCGCGTTTCGGAGTGACCTTGAGTGATTGGTCGTTATTTCGAACGGTTGCGAGGCTTGGGAAGTGAATTCTTAGCTTCTTTCGATATTCCGCGAGTGGAAAAGGTAAATAACGCTATTCCCAGTCTGCTACTGTGATTTATCCTTATTTTGAACGATTACGAAGGCGAGGATTTGAATCCTCAGCTCCTTTCGATATACCGCGAGTGGAAAAGGTAAATATCGCGATTCCCAGTCTCCTGCTGTGATTTATCGTTATTTTGAACGATTACCTGGCTTAGGAAGTGAATCCTTAGTTTCTTTTATTACAACGTGTGGAAAAGGTAGATATCGCGTTTCGGAGTGACATTGAGTGATTGGTCGTTATTTCGAACGGTTGCGAGACTTGGGAAGTGAATCCTTAGATTCTTTCGATATACCGCGAGTGGACAAGGTAAATATCGCGATTCCGAGTCTCCTACTGTGATTTATCGTTATTTTGAACGATTGCCTGCCTTTGGAAGTGAATCTTTAGTTTCTTTTAGTACACCGTGTGGAAAAGGTAGATATCGCGTTTCGGAGTGACCTTGAGTGTTTTGTCGTTATTTCGAACGATTGCTAGGCTTGTGAAGTGAATCCTTAGCTTCTTTCGATATACCGCGAGTGGAAAAGGTAAATATCCCGATTCGAGGTCTCCTACTGTGATTTATCGTTATTTTTAACGATTACCTGGCTTGGGAAGTGAATCCTTAGTTTCTTTTAGTACACCGTGTGGAAAAGGTAAATATCGCGTTCGGTGTGACCTTGAGTGTTTTGTTGTTATTTCGAACGATTGCTAGGCTTGTGAAGTGAATCCTTAGCTTCTTTCGATATACCGCGAGTGGAAAAGGTAAATAACGCGATTCCCAGTCTCCTACTGTGATTTATCGTTATTTTGAACGATTACGAAGGCGAGGATTTGAATCCTCAGCTTCTTTCGATATACCGCGAGTGGAAAAGGTAAATATCGCGATTCCGAGTCTCCTACTGTGATTTATCGTTATTTTGATCGATTGCCTGCCTTTGGAAGTGAATCTTTAGTTTCTTTTAGTACACCGTGTGGATAAGGTAAATATCACGTTTCGGTGTGACCTAGAGTGATTGGTCGTTATTTCGAACGGTTGCGAGGCTTGGGAAGTGAATTCTTAGCTTCTTTCGATATACCGCGTGTGGAAAAGGTAAATAACGCGATTCCCAGTCTCCTGCTGTGATTTATCGTTATTTTGAACGATTACCTGCCTTCGGAAGTGAATCCTTAGTTTCTTTTAGTACACCGTGTGGAAAAGGTAGATATCGCGTTTCGGAGTGACCTTGAGTGATTGGTCGTTATTTCGAACGGTTGCGAGACTTGGGAAGTGAATCCTTAGCTTCTTTCGATATACCGCGAGTGGAAAAGGTAAATAACGCGATTCCCAGTCTCCTGCTGTGATTTATCGTTATTTTGAACGATTACCTGCCTTGGGAAGTGAATCTTTAGTTTCTTTTAGTACACCGTGTGGAAAAGGTAAATATCGCGTTTCGGTGTGACCTTGAGTTTTTTGTCGTTATTTCGAACGATTGCTAGGCTTGTGAAGTGAATCCTTTACTTCTTTCGATATACCGCGAGTGGAAAAGGTAAATATCCCGATTCCAGGTCTCCTACTGTGATTTATCGCTATTTTGAACGATTATGATGGCGAGGATTTGAATCCTCAGCTTCTTTCGATATACCGCGAGTGGAAAAGGTAAATATCGCGATTCCGAGTCTCCTACTGTGATTTATCGTTATTTTGATCGAATGCCTGCCTTTGGAAGTGAATCCTTAGTTTCTTTTAGTACACCGTGTGGAAAAGGTAGATATCGCGTTTCGGAGTGACCTTGAGTGATTGGTCGTTATTTCGAACGGTTGCGAGGCTTGGGAAGTGAATTCTTAGCTTCTTTCGATATTCCGCGAGTGGAAAAGGTAAATAACGCCATACCGAGTCTCCTATTGTGATTTATTGTTATATTGAACGATTGCGAGGGCTAGGATTTGAATCCTTAATTTCTTTTAGTACACCGAGTGGAAAAGGTAAATATCACGTTTCGGTGTGACCTTGAGTGTTTTGTCGTTATTTCGAACTATTGCGAGAGTTGGGAAATGAATCCTTAGCTTGTGTCGTTACACCGTGGGTGGAAAATGTAAATATCGCTACACCGAGTCTCCTACTGTGATTTATCGTTATTTTGAACGATTACCTGGCTTGGGGAGTGAAACCTTAGTTTCTTTTAGTACACCGTGTGGAAAAGGTAAATATCGCGTTCGGAGTGACCTTGAGTGTTTTGTCGTTATTTCGAATGGTTGCGAGGCTTGGGAAGTGAATCCTCAGCTTCTTTCGATATACCGCGAGTGGAAAAGGTAAATAACGCGATTCCCAGTCTCCTGCTGTGATTTATCGTTATTTTGAACGATTACGAAGGCGAGGATTTGAATCCTCAACTTCATTCGATATACCACGAGTGGAAAAGGTAAATATCGCGATTCCAAGTCTCCTACTGTGATTTATCGTTATTTTTAACGATTACCTGCCTTGGGAAGTGAATCTTTAGTTTCTTTTAGTACACCGTGTGGAAAAGGTAAATATCGCGTTTCGGTGTGACCTTGAGTTTTTTGTCGTTATTTCGAACGATTGCTAGGCTTGTGAAGTGAATCCTTTACTTCTTTCGATATACCGCGAGTGGAAAAGGTAAATATCCCGATTCCAGGTCTCCTACTGTGATTTATCGCTATTTTGAACGATTACGAAGGCGAGGATTTGAATCCTCAGCTTCTTTCGATATACCGCAAGTGGAAAAGGTAAATATCGCGATTCCGAGTCTCCTACTGTGATTTATCGTTATTTTGATCGAATGCCTGCCTTTGGAAGTGAATCCTTAGTTTCTTTTAGTACACCGTGTGGAAAAGGTAGATATCGCGTTTCGGAGTGACCTTGAGTGATTGGTCGTTATTTCGAACGGTTGCGAGGCTTGGGAAGTGAATTCTTAGCTTCTTTCGATATTCCGCGAGTGGAAAAGGTAAATAACGCTATTCCCAGTCTGCTACTGTGATTTATCCTTATTTTGAACGATTACGAAGGCGAGGATTTGAATCCTCAGCTCCTTTCGATATACCGCGAGTGGAAAAGGTAAATATCGCGATTCCCAGTCTCCTGCTGTGATTTATCGTTATTTTGAACGATTACCTGGCTTAGGAAGTGAATCCTTAGTTTCTTTTATTACAACGTGTGGAAAAGGTAGATATCGCGTTTCGGAGTGACATTGAGTGATTGGTCGTTATTTCGAACGGTTGCGAGACTTGGGAAGTGAATCCTTAGATTCTTTCGATATACCGCGAGTGGACAAGGTAAATATCGCGATTCCGAGTCTCCTACTGTGATTTATCGTTATTTTGAACGATTGCCTGCCTTTGGAAGTGAATCTTTAGTTTCTTTTAGTACACCGTGTGGAAAAGGTAGATATCGCGTTTCGGAGTGACCTTGAGTGTTTTGTCGTTATTTCGAACGATTGCTAGGCTTGTGAAGTGAATCCTTAGCTTCTTTCGATATACCGCGAGTGGAAAAGGTAAATATCCCGATTCGAGGTCTCCTACTGTGATTTATCGTTATTTTTAACGATTACCTGGCTTGGGAAGTGAATCCTTAGTTTCTTTTAGTACACCGTGTGGAAAAGGTAAATATCGCGTTCGGTGTGACCTTGAGTGTTTTGTTGTTATTTCGAACGATTGCTAGGCTTGTGAAGTGAATCCTTAGCTTCTTTCGATATACCGCGAGTGGAAAAGGTAAATAACGCGATTCCCAGTCTCCTACTGTGATTTATCGTTATTTTGAACGATTGCGAAGGCGAGGATTTGAATCCTCAGCTTCTTTCGATATACCGCGAGTGGAAAAGGTAAATATCGCGATTCCGAGTCTCCTACTGTGATTTATCGTTATTTTGATCGATTGCCTGCCTTTGGAAGTGAATCTTTAGTTTCTTTTAGTACACCGTGTGGATAAGGTAAATATCACGTTTCGGTGTGACCTAGAGTGATTGGTCGTTATTTCGAACGGTTGCGAGGCTTGGGAAGTGAATTCTTAGCTTCTTTCGATATACCGCGTGTGGAAAAGGTAAATAACGCGATTCCCAGTCTCCTGCTGTGATTTATCGTTATTTTGAACGATTACCTGCCTTCGGAAGTGAATCCTTAGTTTCTTTTAGTACACCGTGTGGAAAAGGTAGATATCGCGTTTCGGAGTGACCTTGAGTGATTGGTCGTTATTTCGAACGGTTGCGAGACTTGGGAAGTGAATCCTTAGCTTCTTTCGATATACCGCGAGTGGAAAAGGTAAATAACGCGATTCCCAGTCTCCTGCTGTGATTTATCGTTATTTTGAACGATTACCTGCCTTGGGAAGTGAATCTTTAGTTTCTTTTAGTACACCGTGTGGAAAAGGTAAATATCGCGTTTCGGTGTGACCTTGAGTTTTTTGTCGTTATTTCGAACGATTGCTAGGCTTGTGAAGTGAATCCTTTACTTCTTTCGATATACCGCGAGTGGAAAAGGTAAATATCCCGATTCCAGGTCTCCTACTGTGATTTATCGCTATTTTGAACGATTATGATGGCGAGGATTTGAATCCTCAGCTTCTTTCGATATACCGCGAGTGGAAAAGGTAAATATCGCGATTCCGAGTCTCCTACTGTGATTTATCGTTATTTTGATCGAATGCCTGCCTTTGGAAGTGAATCCTTAGTTTCTTTTAGTACACCGTGTGGAAAAGGTAGATATCGCGTTTCGGAGTGACCTTGAGTGATTGGTCGTTATTTCGAACGGTTGCGAGGCTTGGGAAGTGAATTCTTAGCTTCTTTCGATATTCCGCGAGTGGAAAAGGTAAATAACGCCATACCGAGTCTCCTATTGTGATTTATTGTTATATTGAACGATTGCGAGGGCTAGGATTTGAATCCTTAATTTCTTTTAGTACACCGAGTGGAAAAGGTAAATATCACGTTTCGGTGTGACCTTGAGTGTTTTGTCGTTATTTCGAACTATTGCGAGAGTTGGGAAATGAATCCTTAGCTTGTGTCGTTACACCGTGGGTGGAAAATGTAAATATCGCTACACCGAGTCTCCTACTGTGATTTATCGTTATTTTGAACGATTACCTGGCTTGGGGAGTGAAACCTTAGTTTCTTTTAGTACACCGTGTGGAAAAGGTAAATATCGCGTTCGGAGTGACCTTGAGTGTTTTGTCGTTATTTCGAATGGTTGCGAGGCTTGGGAAGTGAATCCTCAGCTTCTTTCGATATACCGCGAGTGGAAAAGGTAAATAACGCGATTCCCAGTCTCCTGCTGTGATTTATCGTTATTTTGAACGATTACGAAGGCGAGGATTTGAATCCTCAACTTCATTCGATATACCACGAGTGGAAAAGGTAAATATCGCGATTCCAAGTCTCCTACTGTGATTTATCGTTATTTTTAACGATTACCTGCCTTGGGAAGTGAATCTTTAGTTTCTTTTAGTACACCGTGTGGAAAAGGTAAATATCGCGTTTCGGTGTGACCTTGAGTTTTTTGTCGTTATTTCGAACGATTGCTAGGCTTGTGAAGTGAATCCTTTACTTCTTTCGATATACCTCGAGTGGAAAAGGTAAATATCCCGATTCCAGGTCTCCTACTGTGATTTATCGCTATTTTGAACGATTACGAAGGCGAGGATTTGAATCCTCAGCTTCTTTCGATATACCGCAAGTGGAAAAGGTAAATATCGCGATTCCGTGTCTCCTACTGTGATTTATCGTTATTTTGAACGATTGCCTGCCTTTGGAAGTGAATCTTTAGTTTCTTTTAGTACACCGTGGGGAAAAGGTAGATATCGCGTTTCGGAGTGACCTTGAGTGATTGGTCGTTATTTCGAACGGTTGCGAGACTTGGGAAGTGAATCCTTAGCTTCTTTCGATATACCGCGAGTGGAAAAGGTAAATATCCCGATTCCAGGTCTCCTACTGTGATTTATCGCTATTTTGAACGATTACGATGGCGAGGATTTGAATCCTCAGCTTCTTTCGATATACCGCGAGTGGAAAAGGTAAATATCGCGATTCCGAGTCTCCTACTGTGATTTATCGTTATTTTGATCGAATGCCTGCCTTTGGAAGTGAATCCTTAGTTTCTTTTAGTACACCGTGTGGAAAAGGTAGATATCGCGTTTCGGAGTGACCTTGAGTGATTGGTCGTTATTTCGAACGGTTGCGAGACTTGGGAAGTGAATCCTCAGCTCCTTTCGATATACCGCGAGTGGAAAAGGTAAATATCGCGATTCCCAGTCTCCTGCTGTGATTTATCGTTATTTTGAACGATTACCTGGCTTAGGAAGTGAATCCTTAGTTTCTTTTATTACAACGTGTGGAAAAGGTAGATATCGCGTTTCGGAGTGACATTGAGTGATTGGTCGTTATTTCGAACGGTTGCGAGACTTGGGAAGTGAATCCTTAGATTCTTTCGATATACCGCGAGTGGACAAGGTAAATATCGCCATACCGAGTCTCCTATTGTGATTTATTGTTATATTGAACGATTGCGAGGGCTAGGATTTGAATCCTTAATTTCTTTTAGTACACCGAGTGGAAAAGGTAAATATCACGTTTCGGTGTGACCTTGAGTGTTTTGTCGTTATTTCGAACTATTGCGAGAGTTGGGAAATGAATCCTTAGCTTGTGTCGTTACACCGTGGGTGGAAAATGTAAATATCGCTACACCGAGTCTCCTACTGTGATTTATCGTTATTTTGAACGATTACCTGGCTTGGGGAGTGAAACCTTAGTTTCTTTTAGTACACCGTGTGGAAAAGGTAAATATCGCGTTCGGAGTGACCTTGAGTGTCTTGTCGTTATTTCGAATGGTTGCGAGGCTTGGGAAGTGAATCCTCAGCTTCTCTCGATATACCGCGAGTGGAAAAGGTAAATAACGCGATTCCCAGTCTCCTGCTGTGATTTATCGTTATTTTGAACGATTACGAAGGCGAGGATTTGAATCCTCAACTTCATTCGATATACCACGAGTGGAAAAGGTAAATATCGCGATTCCAAGTCTCCTACTGTGATTTATCGTTATTTTTAACGATTACCTGCCTTGGGAAGTGAATCTTTAGTTTCTTTTAGTACACCGTGTGGAAAAGGTAAATATCGCGTTTCGGTGTGACCTTGAGTTTTTTGTCGTTATTTCGAACGATTGCTAGGCTTGTGAAGTGAATCCTTTACTTCTTTCGATATACCGCGAGTGGAAAAGGTAAATATCCCGATTCCAGGTCTCCTACTGTGATTTATCGCTATTTTGAACGATTACGAAGGCGAGGATTTGAATCCTCAGCTTCTTTCGATATACCGCAAGTGGAAAAGGTAAATATCGCGATTCAGAGTCTCCTACTGTGATTTATCGTTATTTTGAACGATTGCCTGCCTTTGGAAGTGAATCTTTAGTTTCTTTTAGTACACCGTGGGGAAAAGGTAGATATCGCGTTTCGGAGTGACCTTGAGTGATTGGTCGTTATTTCGAACGGTTGCGAGACTTGGGAAGTGAATCCTTAGCTTCTTTCGATATACCGCGAGTGGAAAAGGTAAATATCGCGATTCCGAGTCTCCTACTGTGATTTATCGTTATTTTGAACGATTGCCTGCCTTTGGAAGTGAATCTTTAGTTTCTTTTAGTACACCGTGTGGAAAAGGTAGATATCGCGTTTCGGAGTGACCTTGAGCGTTTTGTCGTTATTTCGAACGATTGCTAGGCTTGTGAAGTGAATCCTTAGCTTCTTTCGATATACCGCGAGTGGAAAAGGTAAATATCCCGATTCCAGGTCTCCTACTGTGATTTATCGCTATTTTGAACGATTACGAAGGCGAGGATTTGAATCCTCAGCTTCTTTCGATATACCGCAAGTGGAAAAGATAAATATCGCGATTCCGAGTCTCCTACTGTGATTTATCGTTATTTTGAACGATTGCCTGCCTTTGGAAGTGAATCTTTAGTTTCTTTTAGTACACCGTGGGGAAAAGGTAGATATCGCGTTTCGGAGTGACCTTGAGTGATTGGTCGTTATTTCGAACGGTTGCGAGACTTGGGAAGTGAATCCTCAGCTTCTTTCGATATACCACGAGTGGAAAAGGTAAATATCGCGATTCCAAGTCTCCTACTGTGATTTAACGTTATTTTGAACGATTACCTGGCTTGGGGAGTGAAACCTTAGTTTCTTTTAGTACACCGTGTGGAAAAGGTAAATATCGCGTTCGGAGTGACCTTGAGTGTTTTGTCGTTATTTCGAATGGTTGCGAGGCTTGGGAAGTGAATCCTCAGCTTCTCTCGATATACCGCGAGTGGAAAAGGTAAATAACGCGATTCCCAGTCTTCTGCTGTGATTTATCGTTATTTTGAACGATTACGAAGGCGAGGATTTGAATCCTCAACTTCATTCGATATACCACGAGTGGAAAAGGTAAATATCGCGATTCCAAGTCTCCTACTGTGATTTATCGTTATTTTTAACGATTACCTGCCTTGGGAAGTGAATCTTTAGTTTCTTTTAGTACACCGTGTGGAAAAGGTAAATATCGCGTTTCGGTGTGACCTTGAGTTTTTTGTCGTTATTTCGAACGATTGCTAGGCTTGTGAAGTGAATCCTTTACTTCTTTCGATATACCGCGAGTGGAAAAAGTAAATATCCCGATTCCAGGTCTCCTACTGTGATTTATCGCTATCTTGAACGATTACGAAGGCGAGGATTTGAATCCTCAGCTTCTTTCGATATACCGCAAGTGGAAAAGGTAAATATCGCGATTCCGAGTCTCCTACTGTGATTTATCGTTATTTTGAACGATTGCCTGCCTTTGGAAGTGAATCTTTAGTTTCTTTTAGTACACCGTGGGGAAAAGGTAGATATCGCGTTTCGGAGTGACCTTGAGTGATTGGTCGTTATTTCGAACGGTTGCGAGACTTGGGAAGTGAATCCTTAGGTTCTTTCGATATACCGCGAGTGGAAAAGGTAAATATCGCGATTCCGAGTCTCCTACTGTGATTTATCGTTATTTTGAACGATTGCCTGCCTTTGGAAGTGAATCTTTAGTTTCTTTTAGTACACCGTGTGGAAAAGGTAGATATCGCGTTTCGGAGTGACCTTGAGCGTTTTGTCGTTATTTCGAACGATTGCTAGGCTTGTGAAGTGAATCCTTAGCTTCTTTCGATATACCGCGAGTGGAAAAGGTAAATAACGCGATTCCCAGTCTCCTACTGTGATTTATCGTTATTTTGAACGATTACGAAGGCGAGGATTTGAATCCTCAGCTTCTTTCGATATACCGCGAGTGGAAAAGGTAAATATCGCGATTCCGAGTCTCCTACTGTGATTTATCGTTATTTTGATCGATTGCCTGCCTTTGGAAGTGAATCTTTAGTTTCTTTTAGTACACCGTGTGGATAAGGTAAATATCACGTTTCGGTGTGACCTAGTGTGATTGGTCGTTATTTCGAACGGTTGCGAGGCTTGGGAAGTGAATTCTTAGCTTTTTTCGATATACCGCGTGTGGAAAAGGTAAATAACGCGATTCCCAGTCTCCTGCTGTGATTTATCGTTATTTTGAACGATTACCTGCCTTCGGAAGTGAATCCTTAGTTTCTTTTAGTACACCGTGTGGAAAAGGTAGATATCGCGTTTCGGAGTGACCTTGAGTGATTGGTCGTTATTTCGAACGGTTGCGAGACTTGGGAAGTGAATCCTTAGCTTCTTTCGATGTACCGCGAGTGGAAAAGGTAAATAACGCGATTCCCAGTCTCCTGCTGTGATTTATCGTTATTTTGAACGATTACCTGCCTTGGGAAGTGAATCTTTAGTTTCTTTTAGTACACCGTGTGGAAAAGGTAAATATCGCGTTTCGGTGTGACCTTGAGTTTTTTGTCGTTATTTCGAACGATTGCTAGGCTTGTGAAGTGAATCCTTTACTTCTTTCGATATACCGCGAGTGGAAAAGGTAAATATCCCGATTCGAGGTCTCCTACTGTGATTTATCGCTATTTTGAACGATTACCTGGCTTGGGAAGTGAATCCTTAGTTTCTTTTAGTACACCGTGTGGAAAAGGTAAATATTGCGTTCGGTGTGACCTTGTGTGTTTTGTTGTTATTTCGAACGATTGCTAGGCTTGTGAAGTGAATCCTTAGCTTCTTTCGATATACCGCGAGTGGAAAAGGTAAATAACGCGATTCCCAGTCTCCTACTGTGATTTATCGTTATTTTGAACGATTACGAAGGCGAGGATTTGAATCCTCAGCTTCTTTCGATATACCGCGAGTGGAAAAGGTAAATATCGCGATTCCGAGTCTCCTACTGTGATTTATCGTTATTTTGATCGATTGCCTGCCTTTGGAAGTGAATCTTTAGTTTCTTTTAGTACACCGTGTGGATAAGGTAAATATCACGTTTCGGTGTGACCTAGTGTGATTGGTCGTTATTTCGAACGGTTGCGAGGCTTGGGAAGTGAATTCTTAGCTTTTTTCGATATACCGCGTGTGGAAAAGGTAAATAACGCGATTCCCAGTCTCCTGCTGTGATTTATCGTTATTTTGAACGATTACCTGCCTTCGGAAGTGAATCCTTAGTTTCTTTTAGTACACCGTGTGGAAAAGGTAGATATCGCGTTTCGGAGTGACCTTGAGTGATTGGTCGTTATTTCGAACGGTTGCGAGACTTGGGAAGTGAATCCTTAGCTTCTTTCGATGTACCGCGAGTGGAAAAGGTAAATAACGCGATTCCCAGTCTCCTGCTGTGATTTATCGTTATTTTGAACGATTACCTGCCTTGGGAAGTGAATCTTTAGTTTCTTTTAGTACACCGTGTGGAAAAGGTAAATATCGCGTTTCGGTGTGACCTTGAGTTTTTTGTCGTTATTTCGAACGATTGCTAGGCTTGTGAAGTGAATCCTTTACTTCTTTCGATATACCGCGAGTGGAAAAGGTAAATATCCCGATTCGAGGTCTCCTACTGTGATTTATCGCTATTTTGAACGATTACCTGGCTTGGGAAGTGAATCCTTAGTTTCTTTTAGTACACCGTGTGGAAAAGGTAAATATTGCGTTCGGTGTGACCTTGTGTGTTTTGTTGTTATTTCGAACGATTGCTAGGCTTGTGAAGTGAATCCTTAGCTTCTTTCGATATACCGCGAGTGGAAAAGGTAAATAACGCGATTCCCAGTCTCCTACTGTGATTTATCGTTATTTTGAACGATTACGAAGGCGAGGATTTGAATCCTCAGCTTCTTTCGATATACCGCGAGTGGAAAAGGTAAATATCGCGATTCCGAGTCTCCTACTGTGATTTATCGTTATTTTGATCGATTGCCTGCCTTTGGAAGTGAATCTTTAGTTTCTTTTAGTACACCGTGTGGATAAGGTAAATATCACGTTTCGGTGTGACCTACAGTGATTGGTCGTTATTTCGAACGGTTGCGAGGCTTGGGAAGTGAATTCTTAGCTTCTTTCGATATACCGCGTGTGGAAAAGGTAAATAACGCGATTCCCAGTCTCCTGCTGTGATTTATCGTTATTTTGAACGATTACCTGCCTTCGGAAGTGAATCCTTAGTTTCTTTTAGTACACCGTGTGGAAAAGGTAGATATCGCGTTTCGGAGTGACCTTGAGTGATTGGTCGTTATTTCGAACGGTTGCGAGACTTGGGAAGTGAATCCTTAGCTTCTTTCGATATACCGCGAGTGGAAAAGGTAAATAACGCGATTCCCAGTCTCCTGCTGTGATTTATCGTTATTTTGAACGATTACCTGCCTTGGGACGTGAATCTTTAGTTTCTTTTAGTACACCGTGTGGAAAAGGTAAATATCGCGTTTCGGTGTGACCTTGAGTTTTTTGTCGTTATTTCGAACGATTGCTAGGCTTGTGAAGTGAATCCTTAGATTCTTTCGATATACCGCGAGTGGAAAAGGTAAATATCCCGATTCCAGGTCTCCTACTGTGATTTATCGCTATTTTGAACGATTACGATGGCGAGGATTTGAATCCTCAGCTTCTTTCGATATACCGCGAGTGGAAAAGGTAAATATCGCGATTCCGAGTCTCCTACTGTGACTTATCGTTATTTTGATCGAATGCCTGCCTTTGGAAGTGAATCCTTAGTTTCTTTTAGTACACCGTGTGGAAAAGGTAGATATCGCGTTTCGGAGTGACCTTGAGTGATTGGTCGTTATTTCGAACGGTTGCGAGGCTTGGGAAGTGAATTCTTAGCTTCTTTCGATATTCCGCGAGTGGAAAAGGTAAATAACGCTATTCCCAGTCTGCTACTGTGATTTATCCTTATTTTGAACGATTACGAAGGCGAGGATTTGAATCCTCAGCTCCTTTCGATATACCGCGAGTGGAAAAGGTAAATATCGCGATTCCCAGTCTCCTGCTGTGATTTATCGTTATTTTGAACGATTACCTGGCTTAGGAAGTGAATCCTTAGTTTCTTTTATTACAACGTGTGGAAAAGGTAGATATCGCGTTTCGGAGTGACATTGAGTGATTGGTCGTTATTTCGAACGGTTGCGAGACTTGGGAAGTGAATCCTTAGATTCTTTCGATATACCGCGAGTGGACAAGGTAAATATCGCCATACCGAGTCTCCTATTGTGATTTATTGTTATATTAAACGATTGCGAGGGCTAGGATTTGAATCCTTAATTTCTTTTAGTACACCGAGTGGAAAAGGTAAATATCACGTTTCGGTGTGACCTTGAGTGTTTTGTCGTTATTTCGAACTATTGCGAGAGTTGGGAAATGAATCCTTAGCTTGTGTCGTTACACCGTGGGTGGAAAATGTAAATATCGCTACACCGAGTCTCCTACTGTGATTTATCGTTATTTTGAACGATTACCTGGCTTGGGGAGTGAAACCTTAGTTTCTTTTAGTACACCGTGTGGAAAAGGTAAATATCGCGTTCGGAGTGACCTTGAGTGTTTTGTCGTTATTTCGAATGGTTGCGAGGCTTGGGAAGTGAATCCTCAGCTTCTTTCGATATACCGCGAGTGGAAAAGGTAAATAACGCGATTCCCAGTCTCCTACTGTGATTTATCCTTATTTTGAACGATTACGAAGGCGAGGATTTGAATCCTCAGCTCCTTTCGATATACCGCGAGTGGAAAAGGTAAATATCGCGATTCCCAGTCTCCTGCTGTGATTTATCGTTATTTTGAACGATTACCTGGCTTAGGAAGTGAATCCTTAGTTTCTTTTATTACAACGTGTGGAAAAGGTAGATATCGCGTTTCGGAGTGACATTGAGTGATTGGTCGTTATTTCGAACGGTTGCGAGACTTGGGAAGTGAATCCTTAGATTCTTTCGATATACCGCGAGTGGACAAGGTAAATATCGCCATACCGAGTCTCCTATTGTGATTTATTGTTATATTGAACGATTGCGAGGGCTAGGATTTGAATCCTTAATTTCTTTTAGTACACCGAGTGGAAAAGGTAAATATCACGTTTCGGTGTGACCTTGAGTATTTTGTCGTTATTTCGAACGATTGCTAGGCTTGTGAAGTGAATCCTTAGCTTCTTTCGATATACCGCGAGTGGAAAAGGTAAATATCCCGATTCGAGGTCTCCTACTGTGATTTATCGTTATTTTTAACGATTACCTGGCTTGGGAAGTGAATCCTTAGCTTCTTTCGATATACCGCGAGTGGAAAAGGTAAATAACGCGATTCCCAGTCTCCTACTGTGATTTATCGTTATTTTGAGCGATTACGAAGGCGAGGATTTGAATCCTCAGCTTCTTTCGATATACCGCGAGTGGAAAAGGTAAATATCGCGATTCCGAGTCTCCTACTGTGATTTATCGTTATTTTGATCGATTGCCTGCCTTTGAAAGTGAATCTTTAGTTTCTTTTAGTACACCGTGTGGATAAGGTAAATATCACGTTTCGGTGTGACCTAGAGTGATTGGTCGTTATTTCGAACGGTTGCGAGGCTTGGGAAGTGAATTCTTAGCTTCTTTCGATATACCGCGTGTGGAAAAGGTAAATAACGCGATTCCCAGTCTCCTGCTGTGATTTATCGTTATTTTGAACGATTACCTGCCTTGGGAAGTGAATCTTTAGTTTCTTTTAGTACACCGTGTGGAAAAGGTAAATATCGCGTTTCGGTGTGACCTTGAGTTTTTTGTCGTTATTTCGAACGATTGCTAGGCTTGTGAAGTGAATCCTTTACTTCTTTCGATATACCGCGAGTGGAAAAGGTAAATATCCCGATTCCAGGTCTCCTACTGTGATTTATCGCTATTTTGAACGATTACGATGGCGAGGATTTGAATCCTCAGCTTCTTTCGATATACCGCGAGTGGAAAAGGTAAATATCGCGATTCCGAGTCTCCTACTGTGATTTATCGTTATTTTGATCGAATGCCTGCCTTTGGAAGTGAATCCTTAGTTTCTTTTAGTACACCGTGTGGAAAAGGTAGATATCGCGTTTCGGAGTGACCTTGAGTGATTGGTCGTTATTTCGAACGGTTGCGAGGCTTGGGAAGTGAATTCTTAGCTTCTTTCGATATTCCGCGAGTGGAAAAGGTAAATAACGCTATTCCCAGTCTGCTACTGTGATTTATCCTTATTTTGAACGATTACGAAGGCGAGGATTTGAATCCTCAGCTCCTTTCGATATACCGCGAGTGGAAAAGGTAAATATCGCGATTCCCAGTCTCCTGCTGTGATTTATCGTTATTTTGAACGATTACCTGGCTTAGGAAGTGAATCCTTAGTTTCTTTTATTACAACGTGTGGAAAAGGTAGATATCGCGTTTCGGAGTGACATTGAGTGATTGGTCGTTATTTCGAACGGTTGCGAGACTTGGGAAGTGAATCCTTAGATTCTTTCGATATACCGCGAGTGGACAAGGTAAATATCGCCATACCGAGTCTCCTATTGTGATTTATTGTTATATTGAACGATTGCGAGGGCTAGGATTTGAATCCTTAATTTCTTTTAGTACACCGAGTGGAAAAGGTAAATATCACGTTTCGGTGTGACCTTGAGTGTTTTGTCGTTATTTCGAACTATTGCGAGACTTGGGAAATGAATCCTTAGCTT
Source organism: Nomada fucata (assembly GCA_948146005.1). Taxonomy (NCBI): domain Eukaryota; kingdom Metazoa; phylum Arthropoda; class Insecta; order Hymenoptera; family Apidae; genus Nomada; species Nomada fucata. The sequence continues at coordinate 27,951,685 of OX411275.1, forward strand.
GTGTCGTTACACCGTGGGTGGAAAATGTAAATATCGCTACACCGAGTCTCCTACTGTGATTTATCGTTATTTTGAACGATTACGAAGGCGAGGATTTGAATCCTCAGCTTCTTTCGATATACCGCGAGTGGAAAAGGTAAATATCGCGATTCCGAGTCTCCTACTGTGATTTATCGTTATTTTGATCGATTGCCTGCCTTTGGAAGTGAATCTTTAGTTTCTTTTAGTACACCGTGTGGAAAAGGTAAATATCGCGTTCGGTGTGACCTTGAGTGTTTTGTTGTTATTTCGAACGATTGCTAGGCTTGTGAAGTGAATCCTTAGCTTCTTTCGATATACCGCGAGTGGAAAAGGTAAATAACGCGATTCCCAGTCTCCTACTGTGATTTATCGTTATTTTGAACGATTACGAAGGCGAGGATTTGAATCCTCAGCTTCTTTCGATATACCGCGAGTGGAAAAGGTAAATATCGCGATTCCGAGTCTCCTACTGTGATTTATCGTTATTTTGATCGATTGCCTGCCTTTGGAAGTGAATCTTTAGTTTCTTTTAGTACACCATGTGGATAAGGTAAATATCACGTTTCGGTGTGACCTAGAGTGATTGGTCGTTATTTCGAACGGTTGCGAGGCTTGGGAAGTGAATTCTTAGCTTCTTTCGATATACCGCGTGTGGAAAAGGTAAATAACGCGATTCCCAGTCTCCTGCTGTGATTTATCGTTATTTTGAACGATTACCTGCCTTGGGAAGTGAATCTTTAGTTTCTTTTAGTACACCGTGTGGAAAAGGTAAATATCGCGTTTCGGTGTGACCTTGAGTTTTTTGTCGTTATTTCGAACGATTGCTAGGCTTGTGAAGTGAATCCTTTACTTCTTTCGATATACCGCGAGTGGAAAAGGTAAATATCCCGATTCCAGGTCTCCTACTGTGATTTATCGCTATTTTGAACGATTACGATGGCGAGGATTTGAATCCTCAGCTTCTTTCGATATACCGCGAGTGGAAAAGGTAAATATCGCGATTCCGAGTCTCCTACTGTGATTTATCGTTATTTTGAACGATTACCTGGCTTAGGAAGTGAATCCTTAGTTTCTTTTATTACAACGTGTGGAAAAGGTAGATATCGCGTTTCGGAGTGACATTGAGTGATTGGTCGTTATTTCGAACGGTTGCGAGACTTGGGAAGTGAATCCTTAGATTCTTTCGATATACCGCGAGTGGACAAGGTAAATATCGCCATACCGAGTCTCCTATTGTGATTTATTGTTATATTAAACGATTGCGAGGGCTAGGATTTGAATCCTTAATTTCTTTTAGTACACCGAGTGGAAAAGGTAAATATCACGTTTCGGTGTGACCTTGAGTGTTTTGTCGTTATTTCGAACTATTGCGAGAGTTGGGAAATGAATCCTTAGCTTGTGTCGTTACACCGTGGGTGGAAAATGTAAATATCGCTACACCGAGTCTCCTACTGTGATTTATCGTTATTTTGAACGATTACCTGGCTTGGGGAGTGAAACCTTAGTTTCTTTTAGTACACCGTGTGGAAAAGGTAAATATCGCGTTCGGAGTGACCTTGAGTGTTTTGTCGTTATTTCGAATGGTTGCGAGGCTTGGGAAGTGAATCCTCAGCTTCTTTCGATATACCGCGAGTGGAAAAGGTAAATAACGCGATTCCCAGTCTCCTACTGTGATTTATCCTTATTTTGAACGATTACGAAGGCGAGGATTTGAATCCTCAGCTCCTTTCGATATACCGCGAGTGGAAAAGGTAAATATCGCGATTCCCAGTCTCCTGCTGTGATTTATCGTTATTTTGAACGATTACCTGGCTTAGGAAGTGAATCCTTAGTTTCTTTTATTACAACGTGTGGAAAAGGTAGATATCGCGTTTCGGAGTGACATTGAGTGATTGGTCGTTATTTCGAACGGTTGCGAGACTTGGGAAGTGAATCCTTAGATTCTTTCGATATACCGCGAGTGGACAAGGTAAATATCGCCATACCGAGTCTCCTATTGTGATTTATTGTTATATTGAACGATTGCGAGGGCTAGGATTTGAATCCTTAATTTCTTTTAGTACACCGAGTGGAAAAGGTAAATATCACGTTTCGGTGTGACCTTGAGTATTTTGTCGTTATTTCGAACGATTGCTAGGCTTGTGAAGTGAATCCTTAGCTTCTTTCGATATACCGCGAGTGGAAAAGGTAAATATCCCGATTCGAGGTCTCCTACTGTGATTTATCGTTATTTTTAACGATTACCTGGCTTGGGAAGTGAATCCTTAGCTTCTTTCGATATACCGCGAGTGGAAAAGGTAAATAACGCGATTCCCAGTCTCCTACTGTGATTTATCGTTATTTTGAACGATTACGAAGGCGAGGATTTGAATCCTCAGCTTCTTTCGATATACCGCGAGTGGAAAAGGTAAATATCGCGATTCCGAGTCTCCTACTGTGATTTATCGTTATTTTGATCGATTGCCTGCCTTTGGAAGTGAATCTTTAGTTTCTTTTAGTACACCGTGTGGATAAGGTAAATATCACGTTTCGGTGTGACCTAGAGTGATTGGTCGTTATTTCGAACGGTTGCGAGGCTTGGGAAGTGAATTCTTAGCTTCTTTCGATATACCGCGAGTGGAAAAGGTAAATAACGCGATTCCCAGTCTCCTACTGTGATTTATCGTTATTTTGAACGATTACGAAGGCGAGGATTTGATTCCTCAGCTTCTTTCGATATACCGCGAGTGGAAAAGGTAAATATCGCGATTCCGAGTCTCCTACTGTGATTTATCGTTATTTTGATCGATTGCCTGCCTTTGGAAGTGAATCTTTAGTTTCTTTTAGTACACCGTGTGGAAAAGGTAAATATCGCGTTCGGTGTGACCTTGAGTGTTTTGTTGTTATTTCGAACGATTGCTAGGCTTGTGAAGTGAATCCTTAGCTTCTTTCGATATACCGCGAGTGGAAAAGGTAAATAACGCGATTCCCAGTCTCCTACTGTGATTTATCGTTATTTTGAACGATTACGAAGGCGAGGATTTGAATCCTCAGCTTCTTTCGATATACCGCGAGTGGAAAAGGTAAATATCGCGATTCCGAGTCTCCTACTGTGATTTATCGTTATTTTGATCGATTGCCTGCCTTTGGAAGTGAATCTTTAGTTTCTTTTAGTACACCATGTGGATAAGGTAAATATCACGTTTCGGTGTGACCTAGAGTGATTGGTCGTTATTTCGAACGGTTGCGAGGCTTGGGAAGTGAATTCTTAGCTTCTTTCGATATACCGCGTGTGGAAAAGGTAAATAACGCGATTCCCAGTCTCCTGCTGTGATTTATCGTTATTTTGAACGATTACCTGCCTTGGGAAGTGAATCTTTAGTTTCTTTTAGTACACCGTGTGGAAAAGGTAAATATCGCGTTTCGGTGTGACCTTGAGTTTTTTGTCGTTATTTCGAACGATTGCTAGGATTGTGAAGTGAATCCTTTACTTCTTTCGATATACCGCGAGTGGAAAAGGTAAATATCCCGATTCCAGGTCTCCTACTGTGATTTATCGCTATTTTGAACGATTACGATGGCGAGGATTTGAATCCTCAGCTTCTTTCGATATACCGCGAGTGGAAAAGGTAAATATCGCGATTCCGAGTCTCCTACTGTGATTTATCGTTATTTTGATCGAATGCCTGCCTTTGGAAGTGAATCCTTAGTTTCTTTCAGTACACCGTGTGGAAAAGGTAGATATCGCGTTTCGGAGTGACCTTGAGTGATTGGTCGTTATTTCGAACGGTTGCGAGGCTTGGGAAGTGAATTCTTAGCTTCTTTCGATATTCCGCGAGTGGAAAAGGTAAATAACGCTATTCCCAGTCTGCTACTGTGATTTATCCTTATTTTGAACGATTACGAAGGCGAGGATTTGAATCCTCAGCTCCTTTCGATATACCGCGAGTGGAAAAGGTAAATATCGCGATTCCCAGTCTCCTGCTGTGATTTATCGTTATTTTGAACGATTACCTGGCTTAGGAAGTGAATCCTTAGTTTCTTTTATTACAACGTGTGGAAAAGGTAGATATCGCGTTTCGGAGTGACATTGAGTGATTGGTCGTTATTTCGAACGGTTGCGAGACTTGGGAAGTGAATCCTTAGATTCTTTCGATATACCGCGAGTGGACAAGGTAAATATCGCCATACCGAGTCTCCTATTGTGATTTATTGTTATATTGAACGATTGCGAGGGCTAGGATTTGAATCCTTAATTTCTTTTAGTACACCGAGTGGAAAAGGTAAATATCACGTTTCGGTGTGACCTTGAGTGTTTTGTCGTTATTTCGAACTATTGCGAGACTTGGGAAATGAATCCTTAGCTTGTGTCGTTACACCGTGGGTGGAAAATGTAAATATCGCTACACCGAGTCTCCTACTGTGATTTATCGTTATCTTGAACGATTACCTGGCTTGGGGAGTGAAACCTTAGTTTCTTTTAGTACACCGTGTGGAAAAGGTAAATATCGCGTTCGGAGTGACCTTGAGTGTTTTGTCGTTATTTCGAATGGTTGCGAGGCTTGGGAAGTGAATCCTCAGCTTCTTTCGATATACCGCGAGTGGAAAAGGTAAATAACGCGATTCCCAGTCTCCTGCTGTGATTTATCGTTATTTTGAACGATTACGAAGGCGAGGATTTGAATCCTCAACTTCATTCGATATACCACGAGTGGAAAAGGTAAATATCGCGATTCCAAGTCTCCTACTGTGATTTATCGTTATTTTTAACGATTACCTGCCTTGGGAAGTGAATCTTTAGTTTCTTTTAGTACACCGTGTGGAAAAGGTAAATATCGCGTTTCGGTGTGACCTTGAGTTTTTTGTCGTTATTTCGAACGATTGCTAGGCTTGTGAAGTGAATCCTTTACTTCTTTCGATATACCGCGAGTGGAAAAGGTAAATATCCCGATTCCAGGTCTCCTACTGTGATTTATCGCTATTTTGAACGATTACGAAGGCGAGGATTTGAATCCTCAGCTTCTTTCGATATACCGCAAGTGGAAAAGGTAAATATCGCGATTCCGAGTCTCCTACTGTGATTTATCGTTATTTTGATCGAATGCCTGCCTTTGGAAGTGAATCCTTAGTTTCTTTTAGTACACCGTGTGGAAAAGGTAGATATCGCGTTTCGGAGTGACCTTGAGTGATTGGTCGTTATTTCGAACGGTTGCGAGGCTTGGGAAGTGAATTCTTAGCTTCTTTCGATATTCCGCGAGTGGAAAAGGTAAATAACGCTATTCCCAGTCTGCTACTGTGATTTATCCTTATTTTGAACGATTACGAAGGCGAGGATTTGAATCCTCAGCTCCTTTCGATATACCGCGAGTGGAAAAGGTAAATATCGCGATTCCCAGTCTCCTGCTGTGATTTATCGTTATTTTGAACGATTACCTGGCTTAGGAAGTGAATCCTTAGTTTCTTTTATTACAACGTGTGGAAAAGGTAGATATCGCGTTTCGGAGTGACATTGAGTGATTGGTCGTTATTTCGAACGGTTGCGAGACTTGGGAAGTGAATCCTTAGATTCTTTCGATATACCGCGAGTGGACAAGGTAAATATCGCCATACCGAGTCTCCTATTGTGATTTATTGTTATTTTGAACGATTGCGAGGGCTAGGATTTGAATCCTTAATTTCTTTTAGTACACCGAGTGGAAAAGGTAAATATCACGTTTCGGTGTGACCTTGAGTGTTTTGTCGTTATTTCGAACTATTGCGAGAGTTGGGAAATGAATCCTTAGCTTGTGTCGTTACACCGTGGGTGGAAAATGTAAATATCGCTACACCGAGTCTCCTACTGTGATTTATCGTTATTTTGAACGATTACCTGGCTTGGGGAGTGAAACCTTAGTTTCTTTTAGTACACCGTGTGGAAAAGGTAGATATCGCGTTTCGGAGTGACCTTGAGTGATTGGTCGTTATTTCGAACGGTTGCGAGACTTGGGAAGTGAATCCTTAGCTTCTTTCGATATACCGCGAGTGGACAAGGTAAATATCGCCATACCGAGTCTCCTATTGTGATTTATTGTTATTTTGAACGATTACGAAGGCGAGGATTTGAATCCTCAGCTTCTTTCGATATACCGCAAGTGGAAAAGGTAAATATCGCGATTCCGAGTCTCCTACTGTGATTTATCGTTATTTTGAACGATTGCCTGCCTTTGGAAGTGAATCTTTAGTTTCTTTTAGTACACCGTGGGGAGAAGGTAGATATCGCGTTTCGGAGTGACCTTGAGTGATTGGTCGTTATTTCGAACGGTTGCGAGACTTGGGAAGTGAATCCTTAGCTTCTTTCGATATACCGCGAGTGGAAAAGGTAAATATCCCGATTCCAGGTCTCCTACTGTGATTTATCGTTATTTTTAACGATTACCTGGCTTGGGAAGTGAATCCTTAGTTTCTTTTAGTACACCGTGTGGAAAAGGTAAATATCACGTTTCGGTGTGACCTTGAGTGTTTTGTCGTTATTTCGAACGATTGCTAGGCTTGTGAAGTGAATCCTTAGCTTCTTTCGATATACCGCGAATGGAAAAGGTAAATAACGCGATTCCCAGTCTCCTGCTGTGATTTATAGTTATTTTGAACGATTACGAAGGCGAGGATTTGAATCCTCAGCTTCTTTCGATATACCGCGAGTGGAAAAGGTAAATATCGCGATTCCAAGTCTCCTACTGTGATTTATCGTTATTTTTAACGATTACCTGGCTTGGGAAGTGAATCCTTAGTTTCTTTTAGTACACCGTGTGGAAAAGGTAAATATCGCGTTTCGGAGTGACCTTGAGTGATTGGTAGTTATTTCGAACGGTTGCGAGGCTTGGGAAGTGAATCCTTAGCTTCTTTCGATATACCGCGAGTGGAAAAGGTAAATAACGCGATTCCCAGTCTCCTGCTGTGATTTATCGTTATTTTGAACGATTACCTGGCTTAGGAAGTGAATCCTAAGTTTCTTTTAGTACACCGTGTGGAAAAGGTAAATATCGCGTTTCGGTGTGACCTTGAGTGATTGGTCGTTATTTCGAACGGTTGCGAGGCTTGGGAAGTGAATCCTTAGATTCTTTCGATATACGGCGAGTGGACAATTTAAATATCGCCATACCGAGTCTCCTATTGTGATTTATTGTTATTTTGAACGATTGCGAGGGCTAGGATTTGAATCCTTAATTTCTTTTAGTACACCGAGTGGAAAAGGTAAATATCACGTTTCGGTGTGACCTTGAGTGTTTTGTCGTTATTTCGAACTATTGCGAGACTTGGGAAATGAATCCTTAGCTTGTGTCGTTACACCGTGGGTGGAAAATGTAAATATCGCTACACCGAGTCTCCTACTGTGATTTATCGTTATTTTGAACGATTACGAAGGCGAGGATTTGAATCCTCAGCTTCTTTCGATATACCGCGAGTGGAAAAGGTAAATATCGCGATTCCCAGTCTCCTGCTGTGATTTATCGTTATTTTGAACGATTACCTGGCTTGGGGAGTGAAACCTTAGTTTCTTTTAGTACACCGTGTGGAAAAGGTAAATATCGCGTTCGGAGTGACCTTGAGTGTTTTGTCGTTATTTCGAATGGTTGCGAGGCTTGGGAAGTGAATCCTCAGCTTCTTTCGATATACCGCGAGTGGAAAAGGTAAATAACGCGATTCCCAGTCTCAAGCTGTGATTTATCGTTATTTTGAACGATTACGAAGGCGAGGATTTGAATCCTCAGCTTCATTCGATATACCACGAGTGGAAAAGGTAAATATCGCGATTCCAAGTCTCCTACTGTGATTTATCGTTATTTTTAACGATTACCTGGCTTGGGAAGTGAATCCTTAGTTTCTTTTAGTACACCGTGTGGAAAAGGTAAATATCGCGTTCGGAGTGACCTTGAGTGTTTTGTCGTTATTTCGAATGGTTGCGAGGCTTGGGAAGTGAATCCTCAGCTTCTTTCGATATACCGCGAGTGGAAAAGGTAAATAACGCGATTCCCAGTCTCCTGCTGTGATTTATCGTTATTTTGATCGATTACCTGGCTTGGGGAGTGAAACCTTAGTTTCTTTTAGTACACCGTGTGGAAAAGGTAAATATCCGGCTCGGAGTGCCCTTGAGTGTTTTGTCGTTATTTCGAACGATCGCTAGGCTTGTGAAGTGAATCCTTAGCTTCTTTCGATATACCGCGAGTGGAAAAGGTAAATAACGCGATTCCCAGTCTCCTGCTGTGATTTATCGTTATTTTGAACGATTACCTGGCTTGGGAAGTGAATCCTAAGTTTCTTTTAGTACACCGTGTGGAAAAGGTAAATATCGCGTTCGGTGTGACCTTGAGTATTTTGTCGTTATTTCGAACGATTGATAGGCTTGTGAAGTGAATCCTTAGCTTCTTTCGATATACCGCGAGTGGAAAAGGTAAATATCCCGATTCCAGGTCTCCTACTGTGATTTATCGTTATTTTTAACGATTACCTGGCTTGGGAAGTGAATCCTTAGTTTCTTTTAGTACACCGTGTGGAAAAGGTAAATATCACGTTTCGGTGTGACCTTGAGTGTTTTGTCGTTATTTCGAATGGTTGCGAGGCTTGGGAAGTGAATCCTCAGCTTCTTTCGATATACCGCGAGTGGAAAAGGTAAATAACGCGATTCCCAGTCTCCTGCTGTGATTTATCGTTATTTTGATCGATTACCTGGCTTGGGGAGTGAAACCTTAGTTTCTTTTAGTACACCGTGTGGAAAAGGTAAATATCCGGCTCGGAGTGCCCTTGAGTGTTTTGTCGTTATTTCGAACGATCGCTAGGCTTGTGAAGTGAATCCTTAGCTTCTTTCGATATACCGCGAGTGGAAAAGGTAAATAACGCGATTCCCAGTCTCCTGCTGTGATTTATCGTTATTTTGAACGATTACCTGGCTTGGGAAGTGAATCCTAAGTTTCTTTTAGTACACCGTGTGGAAAAGGTAAATATCGCGTTCGGTGTGACCTTGAGTATTTTGTCGTTATTTCGAACGATTGATAGGCTTGTGAAGTGAATCCTTAGCTTCTTTCGATATACCGCGAGTGGAAAAGGTAAATATCCCGATTCCAGGTCTCCTACTGTGATTTATCGTTATTTTTAACGATTACCTGGCTTGGGAAGTGAATCCTTAGTTTCTTTTAGTACACCGTGTGGAAAAGGTAAATATCACGTTTCGGTGTGACCTTGAGTGTTTGTCGTTATTTCGAACGATTGCTAGGCTTGTGAAGTGAATCCTTAGCTTCTTTCGATATACCGCGAGTGGAAAAGGTAAATAACGCGATTCCCAGTCTCCTGCTGTGATTTATCGTTATTTTGAACGATTACCTGGCTTAGGAAGTGAATCCTAAGTTTCTTTTAGTACACCGTGTGGAATAGGTAAATATCGCGTTTCGGTGTGACCTTGAGTGTTTTGTCGTTATTTCGAACGATTGCTAGGCTTGTGAAGAAAATCCTCAATTTCTTTTAGTACACCGAGTGGAAAAGGTAGATATCGCGTTTCGGAGTGACCATGAGTGATTGGTCGTTATTTCGAACGGTTGCGAGACTTGGGAAGTGAATCCTTAGCTTCTTTGGATATACCGCGAGTGGAAATGGTAAATATCTCGATTCCAGGTCTCCTACTGTGATTTATCGTTATTTTGAACGATTACCTGCCTTGGGAAGTGAATCTTTAGTTTCTTTTAGTACACCGTGTGGAAAAGGAAAATATCGCGTTTCGGTGTGACCTTGAGTGTTTTGTCGTTATTTTGAACGATTGCTAGGCTTGTGAAGTGAATCCTCAGCTTCTTTCGATATACCGCGAGTGGAAAAGGTAAATATCGCGATTCTCAGTCTCCTGCTGTGATTTATCGTTATTTTGAACGATTACCTGGCTTGGGGAGTGAAACCTTAGTTTCTTTTAGTACACCGTGTGGAAAAGGTAAATATCGCGTTCGGAGTCACCTTGAGTGTTTTGTCGTTATTTCGAATGGTTGCGAGGCTTGGGAAGTGAATCCTCAGCTTCTTTCGATATACCGCGAGTGAAAAAGGTAAATAACGCGATTCCCAGTCTCCTGCTGTGATTTATCGTTATTTTGAACGATTACGAAGGCGAGGATTTGAATCCTCAGCTTCATTCGATATACCACGAGTGGAAAAGGTAAATATCGCGATTCCAAGTCTCCTACTGTGATTTATCGTTATTTTTAACGATTACCTGGCTTGGGAAGTGAATCCTTAGTTTCTTTTAGTACACCGTGTGGAAAAGGTAAATATCGCGTTCGGAGTGACCTTGAGTGTTTTGTCGTTATTTCGAATGGTTGCGAGGCTTGGGAAGTGAATCCTCAGCTTCTTTCGATATACCGCGAGTGGAAAAGGTAAATAACGCGATTCCCAGTCTCCTGCTGTGATTTATCGTTATTTTGATCGATTACCTGGCTTGGGGAGTGAAACCTTAGTTTCTTTTAGTACACCGTGTGGAAAAGGTAAATATCGCGCTCGGAGTGCCCTTGAGTGTTTTGTCGTTATTTCGAACGATCGCTAGGCTTGTGAAGTGAATCCTTAACTTCTTTCGATATACCGCGAGTGGAAAAGGTAAATAACGCGATTCCCAGTCTCCTACTGTGATTTATCGTTATTTTGAACGATTACGAAGGCGAGGATTTGAATCCTCAGCTTCTTTCGATATACCGCGAGTGGAAAAGGTAAATATCGCGATTCCAAGTCTCCTACTGTGATTTATCGTTATTTTTAACGATTACCTGGCTTGGGAAGTGAATCCTTAGTTTCTTTTAGTACACCGTGTGGAAAAGGTAAATATCGCGTTCGGTGTGACCTTGAGTATTTTGTCGTTATTTCGAACGATTGCTAGACTTGTGAAGTGAATCCTTAGCTTCTTTCGATATACCGCGAGTGGAAAAGGTAAATATCCCGATTCCAGGTCTCCTACTGTGATTTATCGTTATTTTGAACGATTACCTGGCTTAGGAAGTGAATCCTTAGTTTCTTTTATTACAACGTGTGGAAAATGTAGATATCGCGTTTCGGAGTGACATTGAGTGATTCATCGTTATTTCGAACGGTTGCGAGACTTGGGAAGTGAATCCTTAGATTCTTTCGATATACCGCGAGTGGACAAGGTAAATATCGCCATACCGAGTCTCCTATTGTGATTTATTGTTATTTTGAACGATTGCAAGGGCTAGGATTTGAATCCTTAATTTCTTTTAGTACACCGAGTGGAAAAGGTAAATATCACGTTTCGGTGTGACCTTGAGTGTTTTGTCGTTATTTCGAACTATTGCGAGAGTTGGGAAATGAATCCTTAGCTTGTGTCGTTACACCGTGGGTGGAAAATGTAAATATGGCTACACCGAGTCTCCTACTGTGATTTATCGTTATTTTGAACGATTACGAAGGCGAGGATTTGAATCCTCAGCTTCTTTCGATATACCGCGAGTGGAAAAGGTAAATATCGCGATTCCCAGTCTCCTGCTGTGATTTATCGTTATTTTGAACGATTACCTGGCTTGGGGAGTGAAACCTTAGTTTCTTTTAGTACACCGTGTGGAAAAGGTAAATATCGCGTTCGGAGTGACCTTGAGTGTTTTGTCGTTATTTCGAATGGTTGCGAGGCTTGGGAAGTGAATCCTCAGCTTCTTTCGATATACCGCGAGTGGAAAAGGTAAATAACGCGATTCCCAGTCTCCTGCTGTGATTTATCGTTATTTTGAACGATTACGAAGGCGAGGATTTGAATCCTCAGCTTCATTCGATATACCACGAGTGGAAAAGGTAAATATCGCGATTCCAAGTCTCCTACTGTGATTTATCGTTATTTTTAACGATTACCTGGCTTGGGAAGTGAATCCTTAGTTTCTTTTAGTACACCGTGTGGAAAAGGTAAATATCGCGTTCGGAGTGACCTTGAGTGTTTTGTCGTTATTTCGAATGGTTGCGAGGCTTGGGAAGTGAATCCTCAGCTTCTTTCGATATACCGCGAGTGGAAAAGGTAAATAACGCGATTCCCAGTCTCCTGCTGTGATTTATCGTTATTTTGATCGATTACCTGGCTTGGGGAGTGAAACCTTAGTTTCTTTTAGTACACCGTGTGGAAAAGGTAAATATCGCGCTCGGAGTGCCCTTGAGTGTTTTGTCGTTATTTCGAACGATCGCTAGGCTTGTGAAGTGAATCCTTAGCTTCTTTCGATATACCGCGAGTGGAAAAGGTAAATAACGCGATTCCCAGTCTCCTGCTGTGATTTATCGTTATTTTGAACGATTACGAAGGCGAGGATTTGAATCCTCAGCTTCTTTCGATATACCGCGAGTGGAAAAGGTAAATATCGCGATTCCAAGTCTCCTACTGTGATTTATCGTTATTTTTAACGATTACCTGGCTTGGGAAGTGAATCCTTAGTTTCTTTTAGTACACCGTGTGGTAAAGGTAAATATCGCGTTCGGAGTGACCTTGAGTGTTTTGTCGTTATTTCGAATGGTTGCGAGGCTTGGGAAGTGAATCCTCAGCTTCTTTCGATATACCGCAAGTGGAAAAGGTAAATAACGCGATTCCCAGTCTCCTGCTGTGATTTATCGTTATTTTGAACGATTACGAAGGCGAGGATTTGAATCCTCAGCTTCTTTCGATATACCGCGAGTGGAAAAGGTAAATATCGCGATTCCAAGTCTCCTACTGTGATTTATCGTTATTTTTAACGATTACCTGGCTTGGGAAGTGAATCCTTAGTTTCTTTTAGTACACCGTGTGGTAAAGGTAAATATCGCGTTCGGTGTGACCTTGAGTATTTTGTCGTTATTTCGAACGATTGCTAGACTTGTGAAGTGAATCCTTAGCTTCTTTCGATATACCGCGAGTGGAAAAGGTAAATATCCCGATTCCAGGTCTCCTACTGTGATTTATCGTTATTTTGAACGATTACCTGGCTTAGGAAGTGAATCCTTAGTTTCTTTTATTACAACGTGTGGAAAATGTAGATATCGCGTTTCGGAGTGACATTGAGTGATTGGTCGTTATTTATAACGGTTGCGAGACTTGGGAAGTGAATCCTTAGATTCTTTCGATATACCGCGAGTGGACAAGGTAAATATCGCCATACCGAGTCTCCTATTGTGATTTATTGTAATTTTGAACGATTGCGAGGGCTAGGATTTGAATCCTTAATTTCTTTTAGTACACTGAGTGGAAAAGGTAAATATCACGTTTCGGTGTGACCTTGAGTGTTTTGTCGTTATTTCGAACTATTGCGAGAGTTGGGAAATGAATCCTTAGCTTGTGTCGTTACACCGTGGGTGGAAAATGTAAATATGGCTGCACCGAGTCTCCTACTGTGATTTATCGTTATTTTGAACGATTACGAAGGCGAGGATTTGAATCCTCAGCTTCTTTCGATATACCGCGAGTTGAAAAGGTAAATATCGCGATTCCCAGTCTCCTGCTGTGATTTATCGTTATTTTGAACGATTACCTGGCTTGGGGAGTGAAACCTTAGTTTCTTTTAGTACACCGTGTGGAAAAGGTAAATATCGCGTTCGGAGTGACCTTGAGTGTTTTGTCGTTATTTCGAATGGTTGCGAGGCTTGGGAAGTGAATCCTCAGCTTCTTTCGATATACCGCAAGTGGAAAAGGTAAATAACGCGATTCCCAGTCTCCTGCTGTGATTTATCGTTATTTTGAACGATTACGAAGGCGAGGATTTGAATCCTCAGCTTCTTTCGATATACCGCGAGTGGAAAAGGTAAATATCGCGATTCCAAGTCTCCTACTGTGATTTATCGTTATTTTTAACGATTACCTGGCTTGGGAAGTGAATCCTTAGTTTCTTTTAGTACACCGTGTGGTAAAGGTAAATATCGCGTTCGGTGTGACCTTGAGTATTTTGTCGTTATTTCGAACGATTGCTAGACTTGTGAAGTGAATCCTTAGCTTCTTTCGATATACCGCGAGTGGAAAAGGTAAATATCCCGATTCCAGGTCTCCTACTGTGATTTATCGTTATTTTGAACGATTACCTGGCTTAGGAAGTGAATCCTTAGTTTCTTTTATTACAACGTGTGGAAAATGTAGATATCGCGTTTCGGAGTGACATTGAGTGATTGATCGTTATTTCGAACGGTTGCGAGACTTGGGAAGTGAATCCTTAGATTCTTTCGATATACCGCGAGTGGACAAGGTAAATATCGCCATACCGAGTCTCCTATTGTGATTTATTGTTATTTTGAACGATTGCGAGGGCTAGGATTTGAATCCTTAATTTCTTTTAGTACACCGAGTGGAAAAGGTAAATATCACGTTTCGGTGTGACCTTGAGTGTTTTGTCGTTATTTCGAACTATTGCGAGAGTTGGGAAATGAATCCTTAGCTTGTGTCGTTACACCGTGGGTGGAAAATGTAAATATGGCTACACCGAGTCTCCTACTGTGATTTATCGTTATTTTGAACGATTACGAAGGCGAGGATTTGAATCCTCAGCTTCTTTCGATATACCGCGAGTGGAAAAGGTAAATATCGCGATTCCCAGTCTCCTGCTGTGATTTATCGTTATTTTGAACGATTATCTGGCTTGGGGAGTGAAACCTTAGTTTCTTTTAGTACACCGTGTGGAAAAAGTAAATATCGCGTTCGGAGTGACCTTGAGTGTTTTGTCGTTATTTCGAATGGTTGCGAGGCTTGGGAAGTGAATCCTCAGCTTCTTTCGATATACCGCAAGTGGAAAAGGTAAATAACGCGATTCCCAGTCTCCTGCTGTGATTTATCGTTATTTTGAACGATTACGAAGGCGAGGATTTGAATCCTCAGCTTCATTCGATATACCGCGAGTGGAAAAGGTAAATATCGCGATTCCAAGTCTCCTACTGTGATTTATCGTTATTTTTAACGATTACCTGGCTTGGGAAGTGAATCCTTAGTTTCTTTTAGTACACCGTGTGGAAAAGGTAAATATCGCGTTCGGTGTGACCTTGAGTATTTTGTCGTTATTTCGAACGATTGCTAGACTTGTGAAGTGAATCCTTAGCTTCTTTCGATATACCGCGAGTGGAAAAGGTAAATATCCCGATTCCAGGTCTCCTACTGTGATTTATCGTTATTTTGAACGATTACCTGGCTTAGGAAGTGAATCCTTAGTTTCTTTTATTACAACGTGTGGAAAATGTAGATATCGCGTTTTGGAGTGACATTGAGTGATTGATCGTTATTTCGAACGGTTGCGAGACTTGGGAAGTGAATCCTTAGATTCTTTCGATATACCGCGAGTGGACAAGGTAAATATCGCCATACCGAGTCTCCTATTGTGATTTATTGTAATTTTGAACGATTGCGAGGGCTAGGATTTGAATCCTTAATTTCTTTTAGTACACTGAGTGGAAAAGGTAAATATCACGTTTCGGTGTGACCTTGAGTGTTTTGTCGTTATTTCGAACTATTGCGAGAGTTGGGAAATGAATCCTTAGCTTGTGTCGTTACACCGTGGGTGGAAAATGTAAATATGGCTGCACCGAGTCTCCTACTGTGATTTATCGTTATTTTGAACGATTACGAAGGCGAGGATTTGAATCCTCAGCTTCTTTCGATATACCGCGAGTTGAAAAGGTAAATATCGCGATTCCCAGTCTCCTGCTGTGATTTATCGTTATTTTGAACGATTACCTGGCTTGGGGAGTGAAACCTTAGTTTCTTTTAGTACACCGTGTGGAAAAGGTAAATATCGCGTTCGGAGTGACCTTGAGTGTTTTGTCGTTATTTCGAATGGTTGCGAGGCTTGGGAAGTGAATCCTCAGCTTCTTTCGATATACCGCAAGTGGAAAAGGTAAATAACGCGATTCCCAGTCTCCTGCTGTGATTTATCGTTATTTTGAACGATTACGAAGGCGAGGATTTGAATCCTCAGCTTCTTTCGATATACCGCGAGTGGAAAAGGTAAATATCGCGATTCCAAGTCTCCTACTGTGATTTATCGTTATTTTTAACGATTACCTGGCTTGGGAAGTGAATCCTTAGTTTCTTTTAGTACACCGTGTGGTAAAGGTAAATATCGCGTTCGGTGTGACCTTGAGTATTTTGTCGTTATTTCGAACGATTGCTAGACTTGTGAAGTGAATCCTTAGCTTCTTTCGATATACCGCGAGTGGAAAAGGTAAATATCCCGATTCCAGGTCTCCTACTGTGATTTATCGTTATTTTGAACGATTACCTGGCTTAGGAAGTGAATCCTTAGTTTCTTTTATTACAACGTGTGGAAAATGTAGATATCGCGTTTCGGAGTGACATTGAGTGATTGATCGTTATTTCGAACGGTTGCGAGACTTGGGAAGTGAATCCTTAGATTCTTTCGATATACCGCGAGTGGACAAGGTAAATATCGCCATACCGAGTCTCCTATTGTGATTTATTGTTATTTTGAACGATTGCGAGGGCTAGGATTTGAATCCTTAATTTCTTTTAGTACACCGAGTGGAAAAGGTAAATATCACGTTTCGGTGTGACCTTGAGTGTTTTGTCGTTATTTCGAACTATTGCGAGAGTTGGGAAATGAATCCTTAGCTTGTGTCGTTACACCGTGGGTGGAAAATGTAAATATGGCTACACCGAGTCTCCTACTGTGATTTATCGTTATTTTGAACGATTACGAAGGCGAGGATTTGAATCCTCAGCTTCTTTCGATATACCGCGAGTGGAAAAGGTAAATATCGCGATTCCCAGTCTCCTGCTGTGATTTATCGTTATTTTGAACGATTATCTGGCTTGGGGAGTGAAACCTTAGTTTCTTTTAGTACACCGTGTGGAAAAGGTAAATATCGCGTTCGGAGTGACCTTGAGTGTTTTGTCGTTATTTCGAATGGTTGCGAGGCTTGGGAAGTGAATCCTCAGCTTCTTTCGATATACCGCAAGTGGAAAAGGTAAATAACGCGATTCCAAGTCTCCTGCTGTGATTTATCGTTATTTTGAACGATTACGAAGGCGAGGATTTGAATCCTCAGCTTCATTCGATATACCGCGAGTGGAAAAGGTAAATATCGCGATTCCAAGTCTCCTACTGTGATTTATCGTTATTTTTAACGATTACCTGGCTTGGGAAGTGAATCCTTAGTTTCTTTTAGTACACCGTGTGGAAAAGGTAAATATCGCGTTCGGTGTGACCTTGAGTATTTTGTCGTTATTTCGAACGATTGCTAGACTTGTGAAGTGAATCCTTAGCTTCTTTCGATATACCGCGAGGGAAAAGGTAAATATCCCGATTCCAGGTCTCCTACTGTGATTTATCGTTATTTTGAACGATTACCTGGCTTAGGAAGTGAATCCTTAGTTTCTTTTATTACAACGTGTGGAAAATGTAGATATCGCGTTTCGGAGTGACATTGAGTGATTGATCGTTATTTCGAACGGTTGCGAGACTTGGGAAGTGAATCCTTAGATTCTTTCGATATACCGCGAGTGGACAAGGTAAATATCGCCATACCGAGTCTCCTATTGTGATTTATTGTAATTTTGAACGATTGCGAGGGCTAGGATTTGAATCCTTAATTTCTTTTAGTACACTGAGTGGAAAAGGTAAATATCACGTTTCGGTGTGACCTTGAGTGTTTTGTCGTTATTTCGAACTATTGCGAGAGTTGGGAAATGAATCCTTAGCTTGTGTCGTTACACCGTGGGTGGAAAATGTAAATATGGCTGCACCGAGTCTCCTACTGTGATTTATCGTTATTTTGAACGATTACGAAGGCGAGGATTTGAATCCTCAGCTTCTTTCGATATACCGCGAGTTGAAAAGGTAAATATCGCGATTCCCAGTCTCCTGCTGTGATTTATCGTTATTTTGAACGATTATCTGGCTTGGGGAGTGAAACCTTAGTTTCTTTTAGTACACCGTGTGGAAAAGGTAAATATCGCGTTCGGAGTGACCTTGAGTGTTTTGTCGTTATTTCGAATGGTTGCGAGGCTTGGGAAGTGAATCCTCAGCTTCTTTCGATATACCGCAAGTGGAAAAGGTAAATAACGCGATTCCCAGTCTCCTGCTGTGATTTATCGTTATTTTGAACGATTACGAAGGCGAGGATTTGAATCCTCAGCTTCTTTCGATATACCGCGAGTGGAAAAGGTAAATATCGCGATTCCAAGTCTCCTACTGTGATTTATCGTTATTTTTAACGATTACCTGGCTTGGGAAGTGAATCCTTAGTTTCTTTTAGTACACCGTGTGGAAAAGGTAAATATCGCGTTCGGTGTGACCTTGAGTATTTTGTCGTTATTTCGAACGATTGCTAGACTTGTGAAGTGAATCCTTAGCTTCTTTCGATATACCGCGAGTGGAAAAGGTAAATATCCCGATTCCAGGTCTCCTACTGTGATTTATCGTTATTTTGAACGATTACCTGGCTTAGGAAGTGAATCCTTAGTTTCTTTTATTACAACGTGTGGAAAATGTAGATATCGCGTTTCGGAGTGACATTGAGTGATTGATCGTTATTTCGAACGGTTGCGAGACTTGGGAAGTGAATCCTTAGATTCTTTCGATATACCGCGAGTGGACAAGGTAAATATCGCCATACCGAGTCTCCTATTGTGATTTATTGTTATTTTGAACGATTGCGAGGACTAGGATTTGAATCCTTAATTTCTTTTAGTACACCGAGTGGAAAAGGTAAATATCACGTTTCGGTGTGACCTTGAGTGTTTTGTCGTTATTTCGAACTATTGCGAGAGTTGGGAAATGAATCCTTAGCTTGTGTCGTTACACCGTGGGTGGAAAATGTAAATATGGCTACACCGAGTCTCCTACTGTGATTTATCGTTATTTTGAACGATTACGAAGGCGAGGATTTGAATCCTCAGCTTCTTTCGATATACCGCGAGTGGAAAAGGTAAATATCGCGATTCCCAGTCTCCTGCTGTGATTTATCGTTATTTTGAACGATTATCTTGCTTGGGGAGTGAAACCTTAGTTTCTTTTAGTACACCGTGTGGAAAAGGTAAATATCGCGTTCGGAGTGACCTTGAGTGTTTTGTCGTTATTTCGAATGGTTGCGAGGCTTGGGAAGTGAATCCTCAGCTTCTTTCGATATACCGCAAGTGGAAAAGGTAAATAACGCGATTCCCAGTCTCCTGCTGTGATTTATCGTTATTTTGAACGATTACGAAGGCGAGGATTTGAATCCTCAGCTTCATTCGATATACCGCGAGTGGAAAAGGTAAATATCGCGATTCCAAGTCTCCTACTGTGATTTATCGTTATTTTTAACGATTACCTGGCTTGGGAAGTGAATCCTTAGTTTCTTTTAGTACACCGTGTGGAAAAGGTAAATATCGCGTTCGGTGTGACCTTGAGTATTTTGTCGTTATTTCGAACGATTGCTAGACTTGTGAAGTGAATCCTTAGCTTCTTTCGATATACCGCGAGTGGAAAAGGTAAATATCCCGATTCCAGGTCTCCTACTGTGATTTATCGTTATTTTGAACGATTACCTGGCTTAGGAAGTGAATCCTTAGTTTCTTTTATTACAACGTGTGGAAAATGTAGATATCGCGTTTCGGAGTGACATTGAGTGATTGGTCGTTATTTCGAACGGTTGCGAGACTTGGGAAGTGAATCCTTAGATTCTTTCGATATACCGCGAGTGGACAAGGTAAATATCGCCATACCGAGTCTCCTATTGTGATTTATTGTAATTTTGAACGATTGCGAGGGCTAGGATTTGAATCCTTAATTTCTTTTAGTACACTGAGTGGAAAAGGTAAATATCACGTTTCGGTGTGACCTTGAGTGTTTTGTCGTTATTTCGAACTATTGCGAGAGTTGGGAAATGAATCCTTAGCTTGTGTCGTTACACCGTGGGTGGAAAATGTAAATATGGCTGCACCGAGTCTCCTACTGTGATTTATCGTTATTTTGAACGATTACGAAGGCGAGGATTTGAATCCTCAGCTTCTTTCGATATACCGCGAGTTGAAAAGGTAAATATCGCGATTCCCAGTCTCCTGCTGTGATTTATCGTTATTTTGAACGATTACCTGGCTTGGGGAGTGAAACCTTAGTTTCTTTTAGTACACCGTGTGGAAAAGGTAAATATCGCGTTCGGAGTGACCTTGAGTGTTTTGTCGTTATTTCGAATGGTTGCGAGGCTTGGGAAGTGAATCCTCAGCTTCTTTCGATATACCGCAAGTGGAAAAGGTAAATAACGCGATTCCCAGTCTCCTGCTGTGATTTATCGTTATTTTGAACGATTACGAAGGCGAGGATTTGAATCCTCAGCTTCTTTCGATATACCGCGAGTGGAAAAGGTAAATATCGCGATTCCAAGTCTCCTACTGTGATTTATCGTTATTTTTAACGATTACCTGGCTTGGGAAGTGAATCCTTAGTTTCTTTTAGTACACCGTGTGGTAAAGGTAAATATCGCGTTCGGTGTGACCTTGAGTATTTTGTCGTTATTTCGAACGATTGCTAGACTTGTGAAGTGAATCCTTAGCTTCTTTCGATATACCGCGAGTGGAAAAGGTAAATATCCCGATTCCAGGTCTCCTACTGTGATTTATCGTTATTTTGAACGATTACCTGGCTTAGGAAGTGAATCCTTAGTTTCTTTTATTACAACGTGTGGAAAATGTAGATATCGCGTTTCGGAGTGACATTGAGTGATTGATCGTTATTTCGAACGGTTGCGAGACTTGGGAAGTGAATCCTTAGATTCTTTCGATATACCGCGAGTGGACAAGGTAAATATCGCCATACCGAGTCTCCTATTGTGATTTATTGTTATTTTGAACGATTGCGAGGGCTAGGATTTGAATCCTTAATTTCTTTTAGTACACCGAGTGGAAAAGGTAAATATCACGTTTCGGTGTGACCTTGAGTGTTTTGTCGTTATTTCGAACTATTGCGAGAGTTGGGAAATGAATCCTTAGCTTGTGTCGTTACACCGTGGGTGGAAAATGTAAATATGGCTACACCGAGTCTCCTACTGTGATTTATCGTTATTTTGAACGATTACGAAGGCGAGGATTTGAATCCTCAGCTTCTTTCGATATACCGCGAGTGGAAAAGGTAAATATCGCGATTCCCAGTCTCCTGCTGTGATTT
The DNA here is from genome assembly GCA_948146005.1 of Nomada fucata. NCBI lineage: Eukaryota > Metazoa > Arthropoda > Insecta > Hymenoptera > Apidae > Nomada > Nomada fucata. The sequence goes on from OX411275.1 coordinate 27,972,786, forward strand.
ATCGTTATTTTGAACGATTATCTGGCTTGGGGAGTGAAACCTTAGTTTCTTTTAGTACACCGTGTGGAAAAGGTAAATATCGCGTTCGGAGTGACCTTGAGTGTTTTGTCGTTATTTCGAATGGTTGCGAGGCTTGGGAAGTGAATCCTCAGCTTCTTTCGATATACCGCAAGTGGAAAAGGTAAATAACGCGATTCCCAGTCTCCTGCTGTGATTTATCGTTATTTTGAACGATTACGAAGGCGAGGATTTGAATCCTCAGCTTCATTCGATATACCGCGAGTGGAAAAGGTAAATATCGCGATTCCAAGTCTCCTACTGTGATTTATCGTTATTTTTAACGATTACCTGGCTTGGGAAGTGAATCCTTAGTTTCTTTTAGTACACCGTGTGGAAAAGGTAAATATCGCGTTCGGTGTGACCTTGAGTATTTTGTCGTTATTTCGAACGATTGCTAGACTTGTGAAGTGAATCCTTAGCTTCTTTCGATATACCGCGAGTGGAAAAGGTAAATATCCCGATTCCAGGTCTCCTACTGTGATTTATCGTTATTTTGAACGATTACCTGGCTTAGGAAGTGAATCCTTAGTTTCTTTTATTACAACGTGTGGAAAATGTAGATATCGCGTTTCGGAGTGACATTGAGTGATTGATCGTTATTTCGAACGGTTGCGAGACTTGGGAAGTGAATCCTTAGATTCTTTCGATATACCGCGACTGGACAAGGTAAATATCGCCATACCGAGTCTCCTATTGTGATTTATTGTAATTTTGAACGATTGCGAGGGCTAGGATTTGAATCCTTAATTTCTTTTAGTACACTGAGTGGAAAAGGTAAATATCACGTTTCGGTGTGACCTTGAGTGTTTTGTCGTTATTTCGAACTATTGCGAGAGTTGGGAAATGAATCCTTAGCTTGTGTCGTTACACCGTGGGTGGAAAATGTAAATATGGCTGCACCGAGTCTCCTACTGTGATTTATCGTTATTTTGAACGATTACGAAGGCGAGGATTTGAATCCTCAGCTTCTTTCGATATACCGCGAGTTGAAAAGGTAAATATCGCGATTCCCAGTCTCCTGCTGTGATTTATCGTTATTTTGAACGATTACCTGGCTTGGGGAGTGAAACCTTAGTTTCTTTTAGTACACCGTGTGGAAAAGGTAAATATCGCGTTCGGAGTGACCTTGAGTGTTTTGTCGTTATTTCGAATGGTTGCGAGGCTTGGGAAGTGAATCCTCAGCTTCTTTCGATATACCGCAAGTGGAAAAGGTAAATAACGCGATTCCCAGTCTCCTGCTGTGATTTATCGTTATTTTGAACGATTACGAAGGCGAGGATTTGAATCCTCAGCTTCTTTCGATATACCGCGAGTGGAAAAGGTAAATATCGCGATTCCAAGTCTCCTACTGTGATTTATCGTTATTTTTAACGATTACCTGGCTTGGGAAGTGAATCCTTAGTTTCTTTTAGTACACCGTGTGGTAAAGGTAAATATCGCGTTCGGTGTGACCTTGAGTATTTTGTCGTTATTTCGAACGATTGCTAGACTTGTGAAGTGAATCCTTAGCTTCTTTCTATATACCGCGAGTGGAAAAGGTAAATATCCCGATTCCAGGTCTCCTACTGTGATTTATCGTTATTTTGAACGATTACCTGGCTTAGGAAGTGAATCCTTAGTTTCTTTTATTACAACGTGTGGAAAATGTAGATATCGCGTTTCGGAGTGACATTGAGTGATTGATCGTTATTTCGAACGGTTGCGAGACTTGGGAAGTGAATCCTTAGATTCTTTCGATATACCGCGAGTGGACAAGGTAAATATCGCCATACCGAGTCTCCTATTGTGATTTATTGTTATTTTGAACGATTGCGAGGGCTAGGATTTGAATCCTTAATTTCTTTTAGTACACCGAGTGGAAAAGGTAAATATCACGTTTCGGTGTGACCTTGAGTGTTTTGTCGTTATTTCGAACTATTGCGAGAGTTGGGAAATGAATCCTTAGCTTGTGTCGTTACACCGTGGGTGGAAAATGTAAATATGGCTACACCGAGTCTCCTACTGTGATTTATCGTTATTTTGAACGATTACGAAGGCGAGGATTTGAATCCTCAGCTTCTTTCGATATACCGCGAGTGGAAAAGGTAAATATCGCGATTCCCAGTCTCCTGCTGTGATTTATCGTTATTTTGAACGATTATCTGGCTTGGGGAGTGAAACCTTAGTTTCTTTTAGTACATCGTGTGGAAAAGGTAAATATCGCGTTCGGAGTGACCTTGAGTGTTTTGTCGTTATTTCGAATGGTTGCGAGGCTTGGGAAGTGAATCCTCAGCTTCTTTCGATATACCGCAAGTGGAAAAGGTAAATAACGCGATTCCCAGTCTCCTGCTGTGATTTATCGTTATTTTGAACGATTACGAAGGCGAGGATTTGAATCCTCAGCTTCATTCGATATACCGCGAGTGGAAAAGGTAAATATCGCGATTCCAAGTCTCCTACTGTGATTTATCGTTATTTTTAACGATTACCTGGCTTGGGAAGTGAATCCTTAGTTTCTTTTAGTACACCGTGTGGTAAAGGTAAATATCGCGTTCGGTGTGACCTTGAGTATTTTGTCGTTATTTCGAACGATTGCTAGACTTGTGAAGTGAATCCTTAGCTTCTTTCGATATACCGCGAGTGGAAAAGGTAAATATCCCGATTCCAGGTCTCCTACTGTGATTTATCGTTATTTTGAACGATTACCTGGCTTAGGAAGTGAATCCTTAGTTTCTTTTATTACAACGTGTGGAAAATGTAGATATCGCGTTTCGGAGTGACATTGAGTGATTGATCGTTATTTCGAACGGTTGCGAGACTTGGGAAGTGAATCCTTAGATTCTTTCGATATACCGCGAGTGGACAAGGTAAATATCGCCATACCGAGTCTCCTATTGTGATTTATTGTAATTTTGAACGATTGCGAGGGCTAGGATTTGAATCCTTAATTTCTTTTAGTACACTGAGTGGAAAAGGTAAATATCACGTTTCGGTGTGACCTTGAGTGTTTTGTCGTTATTTCGAACTATTGCGAGAGTTGGGAAATGAATCCTTAGCTTGTGTCGTTACACCGTGGGTGGAAAATGTAAATATGGCTGCACCGAGTCTCCTACTGTGATTTATCGTTATTTTGAACGATTACGAAGGCGAGGATTTGAATCCTCAGCTTCTTTCGATATACCGCGAGTTGAAAAGGTAAATATCGCGATTCCCAGTCTCCTGCTGTGATTTATCGTTATTTTGAACGATTACCTGGCTTGGGGAGTGAAACCTTAGTTTCTTTTAGTACACCGTGTGGAAAAGGTAAATATCGCGTTCGGAGTGACCTTGAGTGTTTTGTCGTTATTTCGAATGGTTGCGAGGCTTGGGAAGTGAATCCTCAGCTTCTTTCGATATACCGCAAGTGGAAAAGGTAAATAACGCGATTCCCAGTCTCCTGCTGTGATTTATCGTTATTTTGAACGATTACGAAGGCGAGGATTTGAATCCTCAGCTTCTTTCGATATACCGCGAGTGGAAAAGGTAAATATCGCGATTCCAAGTCTCCTACTGTGATTTATCGTTATTTTTAACGATTACCTGGCTTGGGAAGTGAATCCTTAGTTTCTTTTAGTACACCGTGTGGTAAAGGTAAATATCGCGTTCGGTGTGACCTTGAGTATTTTGTCGTTATTTCGAACGATTGCTAGACTTGTGAAGTGAATCCTTAGCTTCTTTCTATATACCGCGAGTGGAAAAGGTAAATATCCCGATTCCAGGTCTCCTACTGTGATTTATCGTTATTTTGAACGATTACCTGGCTTAGGAAGTGAATCCTTAGTTTCTTTTATTACAACGTGTGGAAAATGTAGATATCGCGTTTCGGAGTGACATTGAGTGATTGATCGTTATTTCGAACGGTTGCGAGACTTGGGAAGTGAATCCTTAGATTCTTTCGATATACCGCGAGTGGACAAGGTAAATATCGCCATACCGAGTCTCCTATTGTGATTTATTGTTATTTTGAACGATTGCGAGGGCTAGGATTTGAATCCTTAATTTCTTTTAGTACACCGAGTGGAAAAGGTAAATATCACGTTTCGGTGTGACCTTGAGTGTTTTGTCGTTATTTCGAACTATTGCGAGAGTTGGGAAATGAATCCTTAGCTTGTGTCGTTACACCGTGGGTGGAAAATGTAAATATGGCTACACCGAGTCTCCTACTGTGATTTATCGTTATTTTGAACGATTACGAAGGCGAGGATTTGAATCCTCAGCTTCTTTCGATATACCGCGAGTGGAAAAGGTAAATATCGCGATTCCCAGTCTCCTGCTGTGATTTATCGTTATTTTGAACGATTATCTGGCTTGGGGAGTGAAACCTTAGTTTCTTTTAGTACATCGTGTGGAAAAGGTAAATATCGCGTTCGGAGTGACCTTGAGTGTTTTGTCGTTATTTCGAATGGTTGCGAGGCTTGGGAAGTGAATCCTCAGCTTCTTTCGATATACCGCAAGTGGAAAAGGTAAATAACGCGATTCCCAGTCTCCTGCTGTGATTTATCGTTATTTTGAACGATTACGAAGGCGAGGATTTGAATCCTCAGCTTCATTCGATATACCGCGAGTGGAAAAGGTAAATATCGCGATTCCAAGTCTCCTACTGTGATTTATCGTTATTTTTAACGATTACCTGGCTTGGGAAGTGAATCCTTAGTTTCTTTTAGTACACCGTGTGGAAAAGGTAAATATCGCGTTCGGTGTGACCTTGAGTATTTTGTCGTTATTTCGAACGATTGCTAGACTTGTGAAGTGAATCCTTAGCTTCTTTCGATATACCGCGAGTGGAAAAGGTAAATATCCCGATTCCAGGTCTCCTACTGTGATTTATCGTTATTTTGAACGATTACCTGGCTTAGGAAGTGAATCCTTAGTTTCTTTTATTACAACGTGTGGAAAATGTAGATATCGCGTTTCGGAGTGACATTGAGTGATTGATCGTTATTTCGAACGGTTGCGAGACTTGGGAAGTGAATCCTTAGATTCTTTCGATATACCGCGAGTGGACAAGGTAAATATCGCCATACCGAGTTTCCTATTGTGATTTATTGTAATTTTGAACGATTGCGAGGGCTAGGATTTGAATCCTTAATTTCTTTTAGTACACTGAGTGGAAAAGGTAAATATCACGTTTCGGTGTGACCTTGAGTGTTTTGTCGTTATTTCGAACTATTGCGAGAGTTGGGAAATGAATCCTTAGCTTGTGTCGTTACACCGTGGGTGGAAAATGTAAATATGGCTGCACCGAGTCTCCTACTGTGATTTATCGTTATTTTGAACGATTACGAAGGCGAGGATTTGAATCCTCAGCTTCTTTCGATATACCGCGAGTTGAAAAGGTAAATATCGCGATTCCCAGTCTCCTGCTGTGATTTATCGTTATTTTGAACGATTACCTGGCTTGGGGAGTGAAACCTTAGTTTCTTTTAGTACACCGTGTGGAAAAGGTAAATATCGCGTTCGGAGTGACCTTGAGTGTTTTGTCGTTATTTCGAATGGTTGCGAGGCTTGGGAAGTGAATCCTCAGCTTCTTTCGATATACCGCAAGTGGAAAAGGTAAATAACGCGATTCCCAGTCTCCTGCTGTGATTTATCGTTATTTTGAACGATTACGAAGGCGAGGATTTGAATCCTCAGCTTCTTTCGATATACCGCGAGTGGAAAAGGTAAATATCGCGATTCCAAGTCTCCTACTGTGATTTATCGTTATTTTTAACGATTACCTGGCTTGGGAAGTGAATCCTTAGTTTCTTTTAGTACACCGTGTGGTAAAGGTAAATATCGCGTTCGGTGTGACCTTGAGTATTTTGTCGTTATTTCGAACGATTGCTAGACTTGTGAAGTGAATCCTTAGCTTCTTTCGATATACCGCGAGTGGAAAAGGTAAATATCCCGATTCCAGGTCTCCTACTGTGATTTATCGTTATTTTAAACGATTACCTGGCTTAGGAAGTGAATCCTTAGTTTCTTTTATTACAACGTGTGGAAAATGTAGATATCGCGTTTCGGAGTGACATTGAGTGATTGATCGTTATTTCGAACGGTTGCGAGACTTGGGAAGTGAATCCTTAGATTCTTTCGATATACCGCGAGTGGACAAGGTAAATATCGCCATACCGAGTCTCCTATTGTGATTTATTGTTATTTTGAACGATTGCGAGGGCTAGGATTTGAATCCTTAATTTCTTTTAGTACACCGAGTGGAAAAGGTAAATATCACGTTTCGGTGTGACCTTGAGTGTTTTGTCGTTATTTCGAACTATTGCGAGAGTTGGGAAATGAATCCTTAGCTTGTGTCGTTACACCGTGGGTGGAAAATGTAAATATGGCTACACCGAGTCTCCTACTGTGATTTATCGTTATTTTGAACGATTACGAAGGCGAGGATTTGAATCCTCAGCTTCTTTCGATATACCGCGAGTGGAAAAGGTAAATATCGCGATTCCCAGTCTCCTGCTGTGATTTATCGTTATTTTGAACGATTATCTGGCTTGGGGAGTGAAACCTTAGTTTCTTTTAGTACATCGTGTGGAAAAGGTAAATATCGCGTTCGGAGTGACCTTGAGTGTTTTGTCGTTATTTCGAATGGTTGCGAGGCTTGGGAAGTGAATCCTCAGCTTCTTTCGATATACCGCAAGTGGAAAAGGTAAATAACGCGATTCCCAGTCTCCTGCTGTGATTTATCGTTATTTTGAACGATTACGAAGGCGAGGATTTGAATCCTCAGCTTCATTCGATATACCGCGAGTGGAAAAGGTAAATATCGCGATTCCAAGTCTCCTACTGTGATTTATCGTTATTTTTAACGATTACCTGGCTTGGGAAGTGAATCCTTAGTTTCTTTTAGTACACCGTGTGGAAAAGGTAAATATCGCGTTCGGTGTGACCTTGAGTATTTTGTCGTTATTTCGAACGATTGCTAGACTTGTGAAGTGAATCCTTAGCTTCTTTCGATATACCGCGAGTGGAAAAGGTAAATATCCCGATTCCAGGTCTCCTACTGTGATTTATCGTTATTTTGAACGATTACCTGGCTTAGGAAGTGAATCCTTAGTTTCTTTTATTACAACGTGTGGAAAATGTAGATATCGCGTTTCGGAGTGACATTGAGTGATTGATCGTTATTTCGAACGGTTGCGAGACTTGGGAAGTGAATCCTTAGATTCTTTCGATATACCGCGAGTGGACAAGGTAAATATCGCCATACCGAGTCTCCTATTGTGATTTATTGTAATTTTGAACGATTGCGAGGGCTAGGATTTGAATCCTTAATTTCTTTTAGTACACTGAGTGGAAAAGGTAAATATCACGTTTCGGTGTGACCTTGAGTGTTTTGTCGTTATTTCGAACTATTGCGAGAGTTGGGAAATGAATCCTTAGCTTGTGTCGTTACACCGTGGGTGGAAAATGTAAATATGGCTGCACCGAGTCTCCTACTGTGATTTATCGTTATTTTGAACGATTACGAAGGCGAGGATTTGAATCCTCAGCTTCTTTCGATATACCGCGAGTTGAAAAGGTAAATATCGCGATTCCCAGTCTCCTGCTGTGATTTATCGTTATTTTGAACGATTACCTGGCTTGGGGAGTGAAACCTTAGTTTCTTTTAGTACACCGTGTGGAAAAGGTAAATATCGCGTTCGGAGTGACCTTGAGTGTTTTGTCGTTATTTCGAATGGTTGCGAGGCTTGGGAAGTGAATCCTCAGCTTCTTTCGATATACCGCAAGTGGAAAAGGTAAATAACGCGATTCCCAGTCTCCTGCTGTGATTTATCGTTATTTTGAACGATTACGAAGGCGAGGATTTGAATCCTCAGCTTCTTTCGATATACCGCGAGTGGAAAAGGTAAATATCGCGATTCCAAGTCTCCTACTGTGATTTATCGTTATTTTTAACGATTACCTGGCTTGGGAAGTGAATCCTTAGTTTCTTTTAGTACACCGTGTGGTAAAGGTAAATATCGCGTTCGGTGTGACCTTGAGTATTTTGTCGTTATTTCGAACGATTGCTAGACTTGTGAAGTGAATCCTTAGCTTCTTTCGATATACCGCGAGTGGAAAAGGTAAATATCCCGATTCCAGGTCTCCTACTGTGATTTATCGTTATTTTAAACGATTACCTGGCTTAGGAAGTGAATCCTTAGTTTCTTTTATTACAACGTGTGGAAAATGTAGATATCGCGTTTCGGAGTGACATTGAGTGATTGATCGTTATTTCGAACGGTTGCGAGACTTGGGAAGTGAATCCTTAGATTCTTTCGATATACCGCGAGTGGACAAGGTAAATATCGCCATACCGAGTCTCCTATTGTGATTTATTGTTATTTTGAACGATTGCGAGGGCTAGGATTTGAATCCTTAATTTCTTTTAGTACACCGAGTGGAAAAGGTAAATATCACGTTTCGGTGTGACCTTGAGTGTTTTGTCGTTATTTCGAACTATTGCGAGAGTTGGGAAATGAATCCTTAGCTTGTGTCGTTACACCGTGGGTGGAAAATGTAAATATGGCTACACCGAGTCTCCTACTGTGATTTATCGTTATTTTGAACGATTACGAAGGCGAGGGTTTGAATCCTCAGCTTCTTTCGATATACCGCGAGTGGAAAAGGTAAATATCGCGATTCCCAGTCTCCTGCTGTGATTTATCGTTATTTTGAACGATTATCTGGCTTGGGGAGTGAAACCTTAGTTTCTTTTAGTACACCGTGTGGAAAAGGTAAATATCGCGTTCGGAGTGACCTTGAGTGTTTTGTCGTTATTTCGAATGGTTGCGAGGCTTGGGAAGTGAATCCTCAGCTTCTTTCGATATACCGCAAGTGGAAAAGGTAAATAACGCGATTCCCAGTCTCCTGCTGTGATTTATCGTTATTTTGAACGATTACGAAGGCGAGGATTTGAATCCTCAGCTTCATTCGATATACCGCGAGTGGAAAAGGTAAATATCGCGATTCCAAGTCTCCTACTGTGATTTATCGTTATTTTTAACGATTACCTGGCTTGGGAAGTGAATCCTTAGTTTCTTTTAGTACACCGTGTGGAAAAGGTAAATATCGCGTTCGGTGTGACCTTGAGTATTTTGTCGTTATTTCGAACGATTGCTAGACTTGTGAAGTGAATCCTTAGCTTCTTTCGATATACCGCGAGTGGAAAAGGTAAATATCCCGATTCCAGGTCTCCTACTGTGATTTATCGTTATTTTGAACGATTACCTGGCTTAGGAAGTGAATCCTTAGTTTCTTTTATTACAACGTGTGGAAAATGTAGATATCGCGTTTCGGAGTGACATTGAGTGATTGATCGTTATTTCGAACGGTTGCGAGACTTGGGAAGTGAATCCTTAGATTCTTTCGATATACCGCGAGTGGACAAGGTAAATATCGCCATACCGAGTCTCCTATTGTGATTTATTGTAATTTTGAACGATTGCGAGGGCTAGGATTTGAATCCTTAATTTCTTTTAGTACACTGAGTGGAAAAGGTAAATATCACGTTTCGGTGTGACCTTGAGTGTTTTGTCGTTATTTCGAACTATTGCGAGAGTTGGGAAATGAATCCTTAGCTTGTGTCGTTACACCGTGGGTGGAAAATGTAAATATGGCTGCACCGAGTCTCCTACTGTGATTTATCGTTATTTTGAACGATTACGAAGGCGAGGATTTGAATCCTCAGCTTCTTTCGATATACCGCGAGTTGAAAAGGTAAATATCGCGATTCCCAGTCTCCTGCTGTGATTTATCGTTATTTTGAACGATTACCTGGCTTGGGGAGTGAAACCTTAGTTTCTTTTAGTACACCGTGTGGAAAAGGTAAATATCGCGTTCGGAGTGACCTTGAGTGTTTTGCCGTTATTTCGAATGGTTGCGAGGCTTGGGAAGTGAATCCTCAGCTTCTTTCGATATACCGCAAGTGGAAAAGGTAAATAACGCGATTCCCAGTCTCCTGCTGTGATTTATCGTTATTTTGAACGATTACGAAGGCGAGGATTTGAATCCTCAGCTTCATTCGATATACCGCGAGTGGAAAAGGTAAATATCGCGATTCCAAGTCTCCTACTGTGATTTATCGTTATTTTTAACGATTACCTGGCTTGGGAAGTGAATCCTTAGTTTCTTTTAGTACACCGTGTGGAAAAGGTAAATATCGCGTTCGGTGTGACCTTGAGTATTTTGTCGTTATTTCGAACGATTGCTAGACTTGTGAAGTGAATCCTTAGCTTCTTTCGATATACCGCGAGTGGAAAAGGTAAATATCCCGATTCCAGGTCTCCTACTGTGATTTATCGTTATTTTGAACGATTACCTGGCTTAGGAAGTGAATCCTTAGTTTCTTTTATTACAACGTGTGGAAAATGTAGATATCGCGTTTCGGAGTGACATTGAGTGATTGATCGTTATTTCGAACGGTTGCGAGACTTGGGAAGTGAATCCTTAGATTCTTTCGATATACCGCGAGTGGACAAGGTAAATATCGCCATACCGAGTCTCCTATTGTGATTTATTGTAATTTTGAACGATTGCGAGGGCTAGGATTTGAATCCTTAATTTCTTTTAGTACACTGAGTGGAAAAGGTAAATATCACGTTTCGGTGTGACCTTGAGTGTTTTGTCGTTATTTCGAACTATTGCGAGAGTTGGGAAATGAATCCTTAGCTTGTGTCGTTACACCGTGGGTGGAAAATGTAAATATGGCTGCACCGAGTCTCCTACTGTGATTTATCGTTATTTTGAACGATTACGAAGGCGAGGATTTGAATCCTCAGCTTCTTTCGATATACCGCGAGTTGAAAAGGTAAATATCGCGATTCCCAGTCTCCTGCTGTGATTTATCGTTATTTTGAACGATTACCTGGCTTGGGGAGTGAAACCTTAGTTTCTTTTAGTACACCGTGTGGAAAAGGTAAATATCGCGTTCGGAGTGACCTTGAGTGTTTTGTCGTTATTTCGAATGGTTGCGAGGCTTGGGAAGTGAATCCTCAGCTTCTTTCGATATACCGCAAGTGGAAAAGGTAAATAACGCGATTCCCAGTCTCCTGCTGTGATTTATCGTTATTTTGAACGATTACGAAGGCGAGGATTTGAATCCTCAGCTTCATTCGATATACCGCGAGTGGAAAAGGTAAATATCGCGATTCCAAGTCTCCTACTGTGATTTATCGTTATTTTTAACGATTACCTGGCTTGGGAAGTGAATCCTTAGTTTCTTTTAGTACACCGTGTGGAAAAGGTAAATATCGCGTTCGGTGTGACCTTGAGTATTTTGTCGTTATTTCGAACGATTGCCAGACTTGTGAAGTGAATCCTTAGCTTCTTTCGATATACCGCGAGTGGAAAAGGTAAATATCCCGATTCCAGGTCTCCTACTGTGATTTATCGTTATTTTGAACGATTACCTGGCTTAGGAAGTGAATCCTTAGTTTCTTTTATTACAACGTGTGGAAAATGTAGATATCGCGTTTCGGAGTGACATTGAGTGATTGATCGTTATTTCGAACGGTTGCGAGACTTGGGAAGTGAATCCTTAGATTCTTTCGATATACCGCGAGTGGACAAGATAAATATCGCCATACCGAGTCTCCTATTGTGATTTATTGTAATTTTGAACGATTGCGAGGGCTAGGATTTGAATCCTTAATTTCTTTTAGTACACTGAGTGGAAAAGGTAAATATCACGTTTCGGTGTGACCTTGAGTGTTTTGTCGTTATTTCGAACTATTGCGAGAGTTGGGAAATGAATCCTTAGCTTGTGTCGTTACACCGTGGGTGGAAAATGTAAATATGGCTACACCGAGTCTCCTACTGTGATTTATCGTTATTTTGAACGATTACGAAGGCGAGGATTTGAATCCTCAGCTTCTTTCGATATACCGCGAGTTGAAAAGGTAAATATCGCGATTCCCAGTCTCCTGCTGTGATTTATCGTTATTTTGAACGATTACCTGGCTTGGGGAGTGAAACCTTAGTTTCTTTTAGTACACCGTGTGGAAAAGGTAAATATCGCGTTCGGAGTGACCTTGAGTGTTTTGTCGTTATTTCGAATGGTTGCGAGGCTTGGGAAGTGAATCCTCAGCTTCTTTCGATATACCGCAAGTGGAAAAGGTAAATAACGCGATTCCCAGTCTCCTGCTGTGATTTATCGTTATTTTGAACGATTACGAAGGCGAGGATTTGAATCCTCAGCTTCTTTCGATATACCGCGAGTGGAAAAGGTAAATATCGCGATTCCAAGTCTCCTACTGTGATTTATCGTTATTTTTAACGATTACCTGGCTTGGGAAGTGAATCCTTAGTTTCTTTTAGTACACCGTGTGGTAAAGGTAAATATCGCGTTCGGTGTGACCTTGAGTATTTTGTCGTTATTTCGAACGATTGCCAGACTTGTGAAGTGAATCCTTAGCTTCTTTCGATATACCGCGAGTGGAAAAGGTAAATATCCCGATTCCAGGTCTCCTACTGTGATTTATCGTTATTTTGAACGATTACCTGGCTTAGGAAGTGAATCCTTAGTTTCTTCTATTACAACGTGTGGAAAATGTAGATATCGCGTTTCGGAGTGACATTGAGTGATTGATCGTTATTTCGAACGGTTGCGAGACTTGGGAAGTGAATCCTTAGATTCTTTCGATATACCGCGAGTGGACAAGGTAAATATCGCCATACCGAGTCTCCTATTGTGATTTATTGTAATTTTGAACGATTGCGAGGGCTAGGATTTGAATCCTTAATTTCTTTTAGTACACTGAGTGGAAAAGGTAAATATCACGTTTCGGTGTGACCTTGAGTGTTTTGTCGTTATTTCGAACTATTGCGAGAGTTGGGAAATGAATCCTTAGCTTGTGTCGTTACACCGTGGGTGGAAAATGTAAATATGGCTGCACCGAGTCTCCTACTGTGATTTATCGTTATTTTGAACGATTACGAAGGCGAGGATTTGAATCCTCAGCTTCTTTCGATATACCGCGAGTTGAAAAGGTAAATATCGCGATTCCCAGTCTCCTGCTGTGATTTATCGTTATTTTGAACGATTACCTGGCTTGGGGAGTGAAACCTTAGTTTCTTTTAGTACACCGTGTGGAAAAGGTAAATATCGCGTTCGGAGTGACCTTGAGTGTTTTGTCGTTATTTCGAATGGTTGCGAGGCTTGGGAAGTGAATCCTCAGCTTCTTTCGATATACCGCAAGTGGAAAAGGTAAATAACGCGATTCCCAGTCTCCTGCTGTGATTTATCGTTATTTTGAACGATTACGAAGGCGAGGATTTGAATCCTCAGCTTCTTTCGATATACCGCGAGTGGAAAAGGTAAATATCGCGATTCCAAGTCTCCTACTGTGATTTATCGTTATTTTTAACGATTACCTGGCTTGGGAAGTGAATCCTTAGTTTCTTTTAGTACACCGTGTGGTAAAGGTAAATATCGCGTTCGGTGTGACCTTGAGTATTTTGTCGTTATTTCGAACGATTGCTAGACTTGTGAAGTGAATCCTTAGCTTCTTTCTATATACCGCGAGTGGAAAAGGTAAATATCCCGATTCCAGGTCTCCTACTGTGATTTATCGTTATTTTGAACGATTACCTGGCTTAGGAAGTGAATCCTTAGTTTCTTTTATTACAACGTGTGGAAAATGTAGATATCGCGTTTCGGAGTGACATTGAGTGATTGATCGTTATTTCGAACGGTTGCGAGACTTGGGAAGTGAATCCTTAGATTCTTTCGATATACCGCGAGTGGACAAGGTAAATATCGCCATACCGAGTCTCCTATTGTGATTTATTGTTATTTTGAACGATTGCGAGGGCTAGGATTTGAATCCTTAATTTCTTTTAGTACACCGAGTGGAAAAGGTAAATATCACGTTTCGGTGTGACCTTGAGTGTTTTGTCGTTATTTCGAACTATTGCGAGAGTTGGGAAATGAATCCTTAGCTTGTGTCGTTACACCGTGGGTGGAAAATGTAAATATGGCTACACCGAGTCTCCTACTGTGATTTATCGTTATTTTGAACGATTACGAAGGCGAGGATTTGAATCCTCAGCTTCTTTCGATATACCGCGAGTGGAAAAGGTAAATATCGCGATTCCCAGTCTCCTGCTGTGATTTATCGTTATTTTGAACGATTATCTGGCTTGGGGAGTGAAACCTTAGTTTCTTTTAGTACATCGTGTGGAAAAGGTAAATATCGCGTTCGGAGTGACCTTGAGTGTTTTGTCGTTATTTCGAATGGTTGCGAGGCTTGGGAAGTGAATCCTCAGCTTCTTTCGATATACCGCAAGTGGAAAAGGTAAATAACGCGATTCCCAGTCTCCTGCTGTGATTTATCGTTATTTTGAACGATTACGAAGGCGAGGATTTGAATCCTCAGCTTCATTCGATATACCGCGAGTGGAAAAGGTAAATATCGCGATTCCAAGTCTCCTACTGTGATTTATCGTTATTTTTAACGATTACCTGGCTTGGGAAGTGAATCCTTAGTTTCTTTTAGTACACCGTGTGGAAAAGGTAAATATCGCGTTCGGTGTGACCTTGAGTATTTTGTCGTTATTTCGAACGATTGCTAGACTTGTGAAGTGAATCCTTAGCTTCTTTCGATATACCGCGAGTGGAAAAGGTAAATATCCCGATTCCAGGTCTCCTACTGTGATTTATCGTTATTTTGAACGATTACCTGGCTTAGGAAGTGAATCCTTAGTTTCTTTTATTACAACGTGTGGAAAATGTAGATATCGCGTTTCGGAGTGACATTGAGTGATTGATCGTTATTTCGAACGGTTGCGAGACTTGGGAAGTGAATCCTTAGATTCTTTCGATATACCGCGAGTGGACAAGGTAAATATCGCCATACCGAGTCTCCTATTGTGATTTATTGTAATTTTGAACGATTGCGAGGGCTAGGATTTGAATCCTTAATTTCTTTTAGTACACTGAGTGGAAAAGGTAAATATCACGTTTCGGTGTGACCTTGAGTGTTTTGTCGTTATTTCGAACTATTGCGAGAGTTGGGAAATGAATCCTTAGCTTGTGTCGTTACACCGTGGGTGGAAAATGTAAATATGGCTGCACCGAGTCTCCTACTGTGATTTATCGTTATTTTGAACGATTACGAAGGCGAGGATTTGAATCCTCAGCTTCTTTCGATATACCGCGAGTTGAAAAGGTAAATATCGCGATTCCCAGTCTCCTGCTGTGATTTATCGTTATTTTGAACGATTACCTGGCTTGGGGAGTGAAACCTTAGTTTCTTTTAGTACACCGTGTGGAAAAGGTAAATATCGCGTTCGGAGTGACCTTGAGTGTTTTGTCGTTATTTCGAATGGTTGCGAGGCTTGGGAAGTGAATCCTCAGCTTCTTTCGATATACCGCAAGTGGAAAAGGTAAGTAACGCGATTCCCAGTCTCCTGCTGTGATTTATCGTTATTTTGAACGATTACGAAGGCGAGGATTTGAATCCTCAGCTTCTTTCGATATACCGCGAGTGGAAAAGGTAAATATCGCGATTCCAAGTCTCCTACTGTGATTTATCGTTATTTTTAACGATTACCTGGCTTGGGAAGTGAATCCTTAGTTTCTTTTAGTACACCGTGTGGTAAAGGTAAATATCGCGTTCGGTGTGACCTTGAGTATTTTGTCGTTATTTCGAACGATTGCTAGACTTGTGAAGTGAATCCTTAGCTTCTTTCGATATACCGCGAGTGGAAAAGGTAAATATCCCGATTCCAGGTCTCCTACTGTGATTTATCGTTATTTTAAACGATTACCTGGCTTAGGAAGTGAATCCTTAGTTTCTTTTATTACAACGTGTGGAAAATGTAGATATCGCGTTTCGGAGTGACATTGAGTGATTGATCGTTATTTCGAACGGTTGCGAGACTTGGGAAGTGAATCCTTAGATTCTTTCGATATACCGCGAGTGGACAAGGTAAATATCGCCATACCGAGTCTCCTATTGTGATTTATTGTTATTTTGAACGGTTGCGAGGGCTAGGATTTGAATCCTTAATTTCTTTTAGTACACCGAGTGGAAAAGGTAAATATCACGTTTCGGTGTGACCTTGAGTGTTTTGTCGTTATTTCGAACTATTGCGAGAGTTGGGAAATGAATCCTTAGCTTGTGTCGTTACACCGTGGGTGGAAAATGTAAATATGGCTACACCGAGTCTCCTACTGTGATTTATCGTTATTTTGAACGATTACGAAGGCGAGGATTTGAATCCTCAGCTTCTTTCGATATACCGCGAGTGGAAAAGGTAAATATCGCGATTCCCAGTCTCCTGCTGTGATTTATCGTTATTTTGAACGATTATCTGGCTTGGGGAGTGAAACCTTAGTTTCTTTTAGTACATCGTGTGGAAAAGGTAAATATCGCGTTCGGAGTGACCTTGAGTGTTTTGTCGTTATTTCGAATGGTTGCGAGGCTTGGGAAGTGAATCCTCAGCTTCTTTCGATATACCGCAAGTGGAAAAGGTAAATAACGCGATTCCCAGTCTCCTGCTGTGATTTATCGTTATTTTGAACGATTACGAAGGCGAGGATTTGAATCCTCAGCTTCATTCGATATACCGCGAGTGGAAAAGGTAAATATCGCGATTCCAAGTCTCCTACTGTGATTTATCGTTATTTTTAACGATTACCTGGCTTGGGAAGTGAATCCTTAGTTTCTTTTAGTACACCGTGTGGAAAAGGTAAATATCGCGTTCGGTGTGACCTTGAGTATTTTGTCGTTATTTCGAACGATTGCTAGACTTGTGAAGTGAATCCTTAGCTTCTTTCGATATACCGCGAGTGGAAAAGGTAAATATCCCGATTCCAGGTCTCCTACTGTGATTTATCGTTATTTTGAACGATTACCTGGCTTAGGAAGTGAATCCTTAGTTTCTTTTATTACAACGTGTGGAAAATGTAGATATCGCGTTTCGGAGTGACATTGAGTGATTGATCGTTATTTCGAACGGTTGCGAGACTTGGGAAGTGAATCCTTAGATTCTTTCGATATACCGCGAGTGGACAAGGTAAATATCGCCATACCGAGTCTCCTATTGTGATTTATTGTAATTTTGAACGATTGCGAGGGCTAGGATTTGAATCCTTAATTTCTTTTAGTACACTGAGTGGAAAAGGTAAATATCACGTTTCGGTGTGACCTTGAGTGTTTTGTCGTTATTTCGAACTATTGCGAGAGTTGGGAAATGAATCCTTAGCTTGTGTCGTTACACCGTGGGTGGAAAATGTAAATATGGCTGCACCGAGTCTCCTACTGTGATTTATCGTTATTTTGAACGATTACGAAGGCGAGGATTTGAATCCTCAGCTTCTTTCGATATACCGCGAGTTGAAAAGGTAAATATCGCGATTCCCAGTCTCCTGCTGTGATTTATCGTTATTTTGAACGATTACCTGGCTTGGGGAGTGAAACCTTAGTTTCTTTTAGTACACCGTGTGGAAAAGGTAAATATCGCGTTCGGAGTGACCTTGAGTGTTTTGTCGTTATTTCGAATGGTTGCGAGGCTTGGGAAGTGAATCCTCAGCTTCTTTCGATATACCGCAAGTGGAAAAGGTAAATAACGCGATTCCCAGTCTCCTGCTGTGATTTATCGTTATTTTGAACGATTACGAAGGCGAGGATTTGAATCCTCAGCTTCTTTCGATATACCGCGAGTGGAAAAGGTAAATATCGCGATTCCAAGTCTCCTACTGTGATTTATCGTTATTTTTAACGATTACCTGGCTTGGGAAGTGAATCCTTAGTTTCTTTTAGTACACCGTGTGGTAAAGGTAAATATCGCGTTCGGTGTGACCTTGAGTATTTTGTCGTTATTTCGAACGATTGCTAGACTTGTGAAGTGAATCCTTAGCTTCTTTCGATATACCGCGAGTGGAAAAGGTAAATATCCCGATTCCAGGTCTCCTACTGTGATTTATCGTTATTTTAAACGATTACCTGGCTTAGGAAGTGAATCCTTAGTTTCTTTTATTACAACGTGTGGAAAATGTAGATATCGCGTTTCGGAGTGACATTGAGTGATTGATCGTTATTTCGAACGGTTGCGAGACTTGGGAAGTGAATCCTTAGATTCTTTCGATATACCGCGAGTGGACAAGGTAAATATCGCCATACCGAGTCTCCTATTGTGATTTATTGTTATTTTGAACGATTGCGAGGGCTAGGATTTGAATCCTTAATTTCTTTTAGTACACCGAGTGGAAAAGGTAAATATCACGTTTCGGTGTGACCTTGAGTGTTTTGTCGTTATTTCGAACTATTGCGAGAGTTGGGAAATGAATCCTTAGCTTGTGTCGTTACACCGTGGGTGGAAAATGTAAATATGGCTACACCGAGTCTCCTACTGTGATTTATCGTTATTTTGAACGATTACGAAGGCGAGGATTTGAATCCTCAGCTTCTTTCGATATACCGCGAGTGGAAAAGGTAAATATCGCGATTCCCAGTCTCCTGCTGTGATTTATCGTTATTTTGAACGATTATCTGGCTTGGGGAGTGAAACCTTAGTTTCTTTTAGTACACCGTGTGGAAAAGGTAAATATCGCGTTCGGAGTGACCTTGAGTGTTTTGTCGTTATTTCGAATGGTTGCGAGGCTTGGGAAGTGAATCCTCAGCTTCTTTCGATATACCGCAAGTGGAAAAGGTAAATAACGCGATTCCCAGTCTCCTGCTGTGATTTATCGTTATTTTGAACGATTACGAAGGCGAGGATTTGAATCCTCAGCTTCATTCGATATACCGCGAGTGGAAAAGGTAAATATCGCGATTCCAAGTCTCCTACTGTGATTTATCGTTATTTTTAACGATTACCTGGCTTGGGAAGTGAATCCTTAGTTTCTTTTAGTACACCGTGTGGAAAAGGTAAATATCGCGTTCGGTGTGACCTTGAGTATTTTGTCGTTATTTCGAACGATTGCTAGACTTGTGAAGTGAATCCTTAGCTTCTTTCGATATACCGCGAGTGGAAAAGGTAAATATCCCGATTCCAGGTCTCCTACTGTGATTTATCGTTATTTTGAACGATTACCTGGCTTAGGAAGTGAATCCTTAGTTTCTTTTATTACAACGTGTGGAAAATGTAGATATCGCGTTTCGGAGTGACATTGAGTGATTGATCGTTATTTCGAACGGTTGCGAGACTTGGGAAGTGAATCCTTAGATTCTTTCGATATACCGCGAGTGGACAAGGTAAATATCGCCATACCGAGTCTCCTATTGTGATTTATTGTAATTTTGAACGATTGCGAGGGCTAGGATTTGAATCCTTAATTTCTTTTAGTACACTGAGTGGAAAAGGTAAATATCACGTTTCGGTGTGACCTTGAGTGTTTTGTCGTTATTTCGAACTATTGCGAGAGTTGGGAAATGAATCCTTAGCTTGTGTCGTTACACCGTGGGTGGAAAATGTAAATATGGCTGCACCGAGTCTCCTACTGTGATTTATCGTTATTTTGAACGATTACGAAGGCGAGGATTTGAATCCTCAGCTTCTTTCGATATACCGCGAGTTGAAAAGGTAAATATCGCGATTCCCAGTCTCCTGCTGTGATTTATCGTTATTTTGAACGATTACCTGGCTTGGGGAGTGAAACCTTAGTTTCTTTTAGTACACCGTGTGGAAAAGGTAAATATCGCGTTCGGAGTGACCTTGAGTGTTTTGCCGTTATTTCGAATGGTTGCGAGGCTTGGGAAGTGAATCCTCAGCTTCTTTCGATATACCGCAAGTGGAAAAGGTAAATAACGCGATTCCCAGTCTCCTGCTGTGATTTATCGTTATTTTGAACGATTACGAAGGCGAGGATTTGAATCCTCAGCTTCATTCGATATACCGCGAGTGGAAAAGGTAAATATCGCGATTCCAAGTCTCCTACTGTGATTTATCGTTATTTTTAACGATTACCTGGCTTGGGAAGTGAATCCTTAGTTTCTTTTAGTACACCGTGTGGAAAAGGTAAATATCGCGTTCGGTGTGACCTTGAGTATTTTGTCGTTATTTCGAACGATTGCTAGACTTGTGAAGTGAATCCTTAGCTTCTTTCGATATACCGCGAGTGGAAAAGGTAAATATCCCGATTCCAGGTCTCCTACTGTGATTTATCGTTATTTTGAACGATTACCTGGCTTAGGAAGTGAATCCTTAGTTTCTTTTATTACAACGTGTGGAAAATGTAGATATCGCGTTTCGGAGTGACATTGAGTGATTGATCGTTATTTCGAACGGTTGCGAGACTTGGGAAGTGAATCCTTAGATTCTTTCGATATACCGCGAGTGGACAAGGTAAATATCGCCATACCGAGTCTCCTATTGTGATTTATTGTAATTTTGAACGATTGCGAGGGCTAGGATTTGAATCCTTAATTTCTTTTAGTACACTGAGTGGAAAAGGTAAATATCACGTTTCGGTGTGACCTTGAGTGTTTTGTCGTTATTTCGAACTATTGCGAGAGTTGGGAAATGAATCCTTAGCTTGTGTCGTTACACCGTGGGTGGAAAATGTAAATATGGCTGCACCGAGTCTCCTACTGTGATTTATCGTTATTTTGAACGATTACGAAGGCGAGGATTTGAATCCTCAGCTTCTTTCGATATACCGCGAGTTGAAAAGGTAAATATCGCGATTCCCAGTCTCCTGCTGTGATTTATCGTTATTTTGAACGATTACCTGGCTTGGGGAGTGAAACCTTAGTTTCTTTTAGTACACCGTGTGGAAAAGGTAAATATCGCGTTCGGAGTGACCTTGAGTGTTTTGTCGTTATTTCGAATGGTTGCGAGGCTTGGGAAGTGAATCCTCAGCTTCTTTCGATATACCGCAAGTGGAAAAGGTAAATAACGCGATTCCCAGTCTCCTGCTGTGATTTATCGTTATTTTGAACGATTACGAAGGCGAGGATTTGAATCCTCAGCTTCATTCGATATACCGCGAGTGGAAAAGGTAAATATCGCGATTCCAAGTCTCCTACTGTGATTTATCGTTATTTTTAACGATTACCTGGCTTGGGAAGTGAATCCTTAGTTTCTTTTAGTACACCGTGTGGAAAAGGTAAATATCGCGTTCGGTGTGACCTTGAGTATTTTGTCGTTATTTCGAACGATTGCCAGACTTGTGAAGTGAATCCTTAGCTTCTTTCGATATACCGCGAGTGGAAAAGGTAAATATCCCGATTCCAGGTCTCCTACTGTGATTTATCGTTATTTTGAACGATTACCTGGCTTAGGAAGTGAATCCTTAGTTTCTTTTATTACAACGTGTGGAAAATGTAGATATCGCGTTTCGGAGTGACATTGAGTGATTGATCGTTATTTCGAACGGTTGCGAGACTTGGGAAGTGAATCCTTAGATTCTTTCGATATACCGCGAGTGGACAAGATAAATATCGCCATACCGAGTCTCCTATTGTGATTTATTGTAATTTTGAACGATTGCGAGGGCTAGGATTTGAATCCTTAATTTCTTTTAGTACACTGAGTGGAAAAGGTAAATATCACGTTTCGGTGTGACCTTGAGTGTTTTGTCGTTATTTCGAACTATTGCGAGAGTTGGGAAATGAATCCTTAGCTTGTGTCGTTACACCGTGGGTGGAAAATGTAAATATGGCTACACCGAGTCTCCTACTGTGATTTATCGTTATTTTGAACGATTACGAAGGCGAGGATTTGAATCCTCAGCTTCTTTCGATATACCGCGAGTTGAAAAGGTAAATATCGCGATTCCCAGTCTCCTGCTGTGATTTATCGTTATTTTGAACGATTACCTGGCTTGGGGAGTGAAACCTTAGTTTCTTTTAGTACACCGTGTGGAAAAGGTAAATATCGCGTTCGGAGTGACCTTGAGTGTTTTGTCGTTATTTCGAATGGTTGCGAGGCTTGGGAAGTGAATCCTCAGCTTCTTTCGATATACCGCAAGTGGAAAAGGTAAATAACGCGATTCCCAGTCTCCTGCTGTGATTTATCGTTATTTTGAACGATTACGAAGGCGAGGATTTGAATCCTCAGCTTCTTTCGATATACCGCGAGTGGAAAAGGTAAATATCGCGATTCCAAGTCTCCTACTGTGATTTATCGTTATTTTTAACGATTACCTGGCTTGGGAAGTGAATCCTTAGTTTCTTTTAGTACACCGTGTGGTAAAGGTAAATATCGCGTTCGGTGTGACCTTGAGTATTTTGTCGTTATTTCGAACGATTGCCAGACTTGTGAAGTGAATCCTTAGCTTCTTTCGATATACCGCGAGTGGAAAAGGTAAATATCCCGATTCCAGGTCTCCTACTGTGATTTATCGTTATTTTGAACGATTACCTGGCTTAGGAAGTGAATCCTTAGTTTCTTCTATTACAACGTGTGGAAAATGTAGATATCGCGTTTCGGAGTGACATTGAGTGATTGATCGTTATTTCGAACGGTTGCGAGACTTGGGAAGTGAATCCTTAGATTCTTTCGATATACCGCGAGTGGACAAGGTAAATATCGCCATACCGAGTCTCCTATTGTGATTTATTGTTATTTTGAACGATTGCGAGGGCTAGGATTTGAATCCTTAATTTCTTTTAGTACACCGAGTGGAAAAGGTAAATATCACGTTTCGGTGTGACCTTGAGTGTTTTGTCGTTATTTCGAACTATTGCGAGAGTTGGGAAATGAATCCTTAGCTTGTGTCGTTACACCGTGGGTGGAAAATGTAAATATGGCTACACCGAGTCTCCTACTGTGATTTATCGTTATTTTGAACGATTACGAAGGCGAGGATTTGAATCCTCAGCTTCATTCGATATACCGCGAGTGGAAAAGGTAAATATCGCGATTCCAAGTCTCCTACTGTGATTTATCGTTATTTTTAACGATTACCTGGCTTGGGAAGTGAATCCTTAGTTTCTTTTAGTACACCGTGTGGAAAAGGTAAATATCGCGTTCGGTGTGACCTTGAGTATTTTGTCGTTATTTCGAACGATTGCTAGACTTGTGAAGTGAATCCTTAGCTTCTTTCGATATACCGCGAGTGGAAAAGGTAAATATCCCGATTCCAGGTCTCCTACTGTGATTTATCGTTATTTTGAACGATTACCTGGCTTAGGAAGTGAATCCTTAGTTTCTTTTATTACAACGTGTGGAAAATGTAGATATCGCGTTTCGGAGTGACATTGAGTGATTGATCGTTATTTCGAACGGTTGCGAGACTTGGGAAGTGAATCCTTAGATTATTTCGATATACCGCGAGTGGACAAGGTAAATATCGCCATACCGAGTCTCCTATTGTGATTTATTGTAATTTTGAACGATTGCGAGGGCTAGGATTTGAATCCTTAATTTCTTTTAGTACACTGAGTGGAAAAGGTAAATATCACGTTTCGGTGTGACCTTGAGTGTTTTGTCGTTATTTCGAACTATTGCGAGAGTTGGGAAATGAATCCTTAGCTTGTGTCGTTACACCGTAGGTGGAAAATGTAAATATGGCTACACCGAGTCTCCTACTGTGATTTATCGTTATTTTGAACGATTACGAAGGCGAGGATTTGAATCCTCAGCTTCTTTCGATATACCGCGAGTTGAAAAGGTAAATATCGCGATTCCCAGTCTCCTGCTGTGATTTATCGTTATTTTGAACGATTACCTGGCTTGGGGAGTGAAACCTTAGTTTCTTTTAGTACACCGTGTGGAAAAGGTAAATATCGCGTTCGGAGTGACCTTGAGTGTTTTGTCGTTATTTCGAATGGTTGCGAGGCTTGGGAAGTGAATCCTCAGCTTCTTTCGATATACCGCAAGTGGAAAAGGTAAATAACGCGATTCCCAGTCTCCTGCTGTGATTTATCGTTATTTTGAACGATTACGAAGGCGAGGATTTGAATCCTCAGCTTCTTTCGATATACCGCGAGTGGAAAAGGTAAATATCGCGATTCCAAGTCTCCTACTGTGATTTATCGTTATTTTTAACGATTACCTGGCTTGGGAAGTGAATCCTTAGTTTCTTTTAGTACACCGTGTGGTAAAGGTAAATATCGCGTTCGGTGTGACCTTGAGTATTTTGTCGTTATTTCGAACGATTGCTAGACTTGTGAAGTGAATCCTTAGCTTCTTTCGATATACCGCGAGTGGAAAAGGTAAATATCCCGATTCCAGGTCTCCTACTGTGATTTATCGTTATTTTGAACGATTACCTGGCTTAGGAAGTGAATCCTTAGTTTCTTCTATTACAACGTGTGGAAAATGTAGATATCGCGTTTCGGAGTGACATTGAGTGATTGATCGTTATTTCGAACGGTTGCGAGACTTGGGAAGTGAATCCTTAGATTCTTTCGATATACCGCGAGTGGACAAGGTAAATATCGCCATACCGAGTCTCCTATTGTGATTTATTGTTATTTTGAACGATTGCGAGGGCTAGGATTTGAATCCTTAATTTCTTTTAGTACACCGAGTGGAAAAGGTAAATATCACGTTTCGGTGTGACCTTGAGTGTTTTGTCGTTATTTCGAACTATTGCGAGAGTTGGGAAATGAATCCTTAGCTTGTGTCGTTACACCGTGGGTGGAAAATGTAAATATGGCTACACCGAGTCTCCTACTGTGATTTATCGTTATTTTGAACGATTACGAAGGCGAGGATTTGAATCCTCAGCTTCTTTCGATATACCGCGAGTGGAAAAGGTAAATATCGCGATTCCCAGTCTCCTGCTGTGATTTATCGTTATTTTGAACGATTACCTGGCTTGGGGAGTGAAACCTTAGTTTCTTTTAGTACACCGTGTGGAAAAGGTAAATATCGCGTTCGGAGTGACCTTGAGTGTTTTGTCGTTATTTCGAATGGTTGCGAGGCTTGGGAAGTGAATCCTCAGCTTCTTTCGATATACCGCGAGTGGAAAAGGTAAATAACGCGATTCCCAGTCTCCTGCTGTGATTTATCGTTATTTTGAACGATTACGAAGGCGAGGATTTGAATCCTCAGCTTCTTTCGATATACCGCGAGTGGAAAAGGTAAATATCGCGATTCCCAGTCTCCTGCTGTGATTTATCGTTATTTTGAACGATTATCTGGCTTGGGGAGTGAAACCTTAGTTTCTTTTAGTACACCGTGTGGAAAAGGTAAATATCGCGTTCGGAGTGACCTTGAGTGTTTTGTCGTTATTTCGAATGGTTGCGAGGCTTGGGAAGTGAATCCTCAGCTTCTTTCGATATACCGCAAGTGGAAAAGGTAAATAACGCGATTCCCAGTCTCCTGCTGTGATTTATCGTTATTTTGAACGATTACGAAGGCGAGGATTTGAATCCTCAGCTTCATTCGATATACCACGAGTGGAAAAGGTAAATATCGCGATTCCAAGTCTCCTACTGTGATTTATCGTTATTTTTAACGATTACCTGGCTTGGGAAGTGAATCCTTAGTTTCTTTTAGTACACCGTGTGGAAAAGGTAAATATCGCGTTCGGAGTGACCTTGAGTGTTTTGTCGTTATTTCGAATGGTTGCGAGGCTTGGGAAGTGAATCCTCAGCTTCTTTCGATATACCGCGAGTGGAAAAGGTAAATAACGCGATTCCCAGTCTCCTGCTGTGATTTATCGTTATTTTGATCGATTACCTGGCTTGGGGAGTGAAACCTTAGTTTCTTTTAGTACACCGTGTGGAAAAGGTAAATATCGCGCTCGGAGTGCCCTTGAGTGTTTTGTCGTTATTTCGAACGATCGCTAGGCTTGTGAAGTGAATCCTTAGCTTCTTTCGATATACCGCGAGTGGAAAAGGTAAATAACGCGATTCCCAGTCTCCTGCTGTGATTTATCGTTATTTTGAACGATTACGAAGGCGAGGATTTGAATCCTCAGCTTCTTTCGATATACCGCGAGTGGAAAAGGTAAATATCGCGATTCCAAGTCTCCTACTGTGATTTATCGTTATTTTTAACGATTACCTGGCTTGGGGAGTGAAACCTTAGTTTCTTTTAGTACACCGTGTGGAAAAGGTAAATATCGCGATTCCAAGTCTCCTACTGTGATTTATCGTTATTTTTAACGATTACCTGGCTTGGGAAGTGAATCCTTAGTTTCTTTTAGTACACCGTGTGGAAAAGGTAAATATCGCGTTCGGAGTGACCTTGAGTGTTTTGTCGTTATTTCGAACGATCGCTAGGCTTGTGAAGTGAATCCTTAGCTTCTTTCGATATACCGCAAGTGGAAAAGGTAAATAACGCGATTCCCAGTCTCCTGCTGTGATTTATCGTTATTTTGAACGATTACGAAGGCGAGGATTTGAATCCTCAGCTTCTTTCGATATACCGCGAGTGGAAAAGGTAAATATCGCGATTCCCAGTCTCCTGCTGTGATTTATCGTTATTTTGAACGATTATCTGGCTTGGGGAGTGAAACCTTAGTTTCTTTTAGTACACCGTGTGGAAAAGGTAAATATCGCGTTCGGAGTGACCTTGAGTGTTTTGTCGTTATTTCGAATGGTTGCGAGGCTTGGGAAGTGAATCCTCAGCTTCTTTCGATATACCGCAAGTGGAAAAGGTAAATAACGCGATTCCCAGTCTCCTGCTGTGATTTATCGTTATTTTGAACGATTACGAAGGCGAGGATTTGAATCCTCAGCTTCATTCGATATACCACGAGTGGAAAAGGTAAATATCGCGATTCCAAGTCTCCTACTGTGATTTATCGTTATTTTTAACGATTACCTGGCTTGGGAAGTGAATCCTTAGTTTCTTTTAGTACACCGTGTGGAAAAGGTAAATATCGCGTTCGGAGTGACCTTGAGTGTTTTGTCGTTATTTCGAATGGTTGCGAGGCTTGGGAAGTGAATCCTCAGCTTCTTTCGATATACCGCGAGTGGAAAAGGTAAATAACGCGATTCCCAGTCTCCTGCTGTGATTTATCGTTATTTTGATCGATTACCTGGCTTGGGGAGTGAAACCTTAGTTTCTTTTAGTACACCGTGTGGAAAAGGTAAATATCGCGCTCGGAGTGCCCTTGAGTGTTTTGTCGTTATTTCGAACGATCGCTAGGCTTGTGAAGTGAATCCTTAGCTTCTTTCGATATACCGCGAGTGGAAAAGGTAAATAACGCGATTCCCAGTCTCCTGCTGTGATTTATCGTTATTTTGAACGATTACGAAGGCGAGGATTTGAATCCTCAGCTTCTTTCGATATACCGCGAGTGGAAAAGGTAAATATCGCGATTCCAAGTCTCCTACTGTGATTTATCGTTATTTTTAACGATTACCTGGCTTGGGGAGTGAAACCTTAGTTTCTTTTAGTACACCGTGTGGAAAAGGTAAATATCGCGATTCCAAGTCTCCTACTGTGATTTATCGTTATTTTTAACGATTACCTGGCTTGGGAAGTGAATCCTTAGTTTCTTTTAGTACACCGTGTGGAAAAGGTAAATATCGCGTTCGGAGTGACCTTGAGTGTTTTGTCGTTATTTCGAACGATCGCTAGGCTTGTGAAGTGAATCCTTAGCTTCTTTCGATATACCGCAAGTGGAAAAGGTAAATAACGCGATTCCCAGTCTCCTGCTGTGATTTATCGTTATTTTGAACGATTACGAAGGCGAGGATTTGAATCCTCAGCTTCTTTCGATATACCGCGAGTGGAAAAGGTAAATATCGCGATTCCAAGTCTCCTACTGTGATTTATCGTTATTTTTAACGATTACCTGGCTTGGGAAGTGAATCCTTAGTTTCTTTTAGTACACCGTGTGGTAAAGGTAAATATCGCGTTCGGAGTGACCTTGAGTGTTTTGTCGTTATTTCGAACGATTGCTAGACTTGTGAAGTGAATCCTTAGCTTCTTTCGATATACCGCGAGTGCAAAAGGTAAATATCCCGATTCCAGGTCTCCTACTGTGATTTATCGTTATTTTGAACGATTACCTGGCTTAGGAAGTGAATCCTTAGTTTCTTTTATTACAACGTGTGGAAAATGTAGATATCGCGTTTCGGAGTGACATTGA
Source organism: Nomada fucata (assembly GCA_948146005.1). NCBI lineage: Eukaryota > Metazoa > Arthropoda > Insecta > Hymenoptera > Apidae > Nomada > Nomada fucata. The sequence goes on from OX411275.1 coordinate 28,000,786, forward strand.
GTGATTGATCGTTATTTCGAACGGTTGCGAGACTTGGGAAGTGAATCCTTAGATTCTTTCGATATACCGCGAGTGGACAAGGTAAATATCGCCATACCGAGTCTCCTATTGTGATTTATTGTTATTTTGAACGATTGCGAGGGCTAGGATTTGAATCCTTAATTTCTTTTAGTACACCGAGTGGAAAAGGTAAATATCACGTTTCGGTGTGACCTTGAGTGTTTTGTCGTTATTTCGAACTATTGCGAGAGTTGGGAAATGAATCCTTAGCTTGTGTCGTTACACCGTGGGTGGAAAATGTAAATATGGCTACACCGAGTCTCCTACTGTGATTTATCGTTATTTTGAACGATTACGAAGGCGAGGATTTGAATCCTCAGCTTCTTTCGATATACCGCGAGTGGAAAAGGTAAATATCGCGATTCCCAGTCTCCTGCTGTGATTTATCGTTATTTTGAACGATTATCTGGCTTGGGGAGTGAAACCTTAGTTTCTTTTAGTACACCGTGTGGAAAAGGTAAATATCGCGTTCGGAGTGACCTTGAGTGTTTTGTCGTTATTTCGAATGGTTGCGAGGCTTGGGAAGTGAATCCTCAGCTTCTTTCGATATACCGCAAGTGGAAAAGGTAAATATCGCGATTCCAAGTCTCCTACTGTGATTTATCGTTATTTTTAACGATTACCTGGCTTGGGAAGTGAATCCTTAGTTTCTTTTAGTACACCGTGTGGAAAAGGTAAATATCGCGTTCGGTGTGACCTTGAGTATTTTGTCGTTATTTCGAACGATTGCTAGACTTGTGAAGTGAATCCTTAGCTTCTTTCGATATACCGCGAGTGGAAAAGGTAAATATCCCGATTCCAGGTCTCCTACTGTGATATATCGTTATTTTGAACGATTACCTGGCTTAGGAAGTGAATCCTTAGTTTCTTTTATTACAACGTGTGGAAAATGTAGATATCGCGTTTCGGAGTGACATTGAGTGATTGATCGTTATTTCGAACGGTTGCGAGACTTGGGAAGTGAATCCTTAGATTCTTTCGATATACCGCGAGTGGACAAGGTTGTTACGAGCCGGGGCTGTGGGCAACGCCTAGGCCGGCGAGGTTGATATAACCCAAGGAATACGGTTGAGAATTTGTTAATAAGGTGCGCGGACGAACCCGATGCGAAATCGGGGAGCCGCTGGGATGTGTGAAACGAGGACGAACCCGATGCGAAATCGGGGAGCCTCAGGAATAGAGTCAAGCGCGGACGAACCTGATACGAAATCAGGGAGCCGCAGGAGGGTGAAACGTCGTGGACGAACCCGATGCGAAATCGGGGAGCCACTAGGAAAGAAGTTCGCAGACGAACCCGATGCGAAATCGGGGAGCTGCTAGGAGGTTGGCTTATTCACAGACGAACCCGGCGCGTAGCCGGGGAGCTGTTCGGAAGTTGGAAAACGTACGGACGAACCTGATGCGAAACCAGGGAGCCGTAGGATACAGACGAACCTGGTGCGAAACCAGGGAGCTGTAGGATGGGTTAGATTTCGTGGACGAACCCGATGCGAAATCGGGGAGCCACTGGGTTGGAGTATTTGTAGTTATTCTGCTTGGATAAGGCGTGCGAACGAACCTGATGCGAAATCAGGGAGTCGCTGGAAATGTTAGTTTGCCTCGTAACTTTTAAATTAATATTCGATACAACTCGAGCGGTTAAGTTGTATCTGTGGGAGCGTTACTTCTGATATAAAGGATCACGGAGTAAAGATTGGTTTAACGAATCTACTCGATTTAATGGTGAACAAATGGTATATATATTCAAAACAGTCGTCTGTACAATTGTAGTTGTCGCGATGAAATAATATAAAGTGTGTAATTTACCTAATATTTGCACGGTGTTGACGCACTGGCGATGCGGGGTCTGAGAGCCGCCTTTAAGAGTATGCCGAAAGAACTTTAACCGGACTAGCGGATTCTAACGGGTTAATCTATGATTCGAAAGGTGCGCTAAGCCCAATCTCACTTGATATAACTGACTCTGTACGAGCGTGGCACGACGTGACTTTACGCGTGACTATGTAACTCTGAACCGACGAGGGTAGAAACCAAAGGGTTTATATACCCCCGTAATGCGCGGGAACGCATTAGAATTTTCCATATAAGGAAATTAAGAAGTCTTCGTCGGACCACGCCCGTCTTGGTCGTGATGCAGCTGGTCGCACATGTTCTCAGGACCCCTTTATCTGTTTATGGTAACCGAAAGAATTTTAGGGCGTTTTCCCATCACGGACGCGAGCTCGAAAAACGCGTTGAGAGCGACGTATGGAATATTCTTCATACGCAACATCTCCCCTCCCAAGATGAAACATCGCGGTTCGCGTGATGCTTTCGTAAAGGATTGAAAATGCCCCCAAAATTCTCCGTAAAAGAAAGGCGTGTAAAGTTGTCGGGTGTAGTGTATATGTGTGTACTTATTTCTAACGTTGTAAGTCCAAAGGTGGTGTCAAGGCTTAGGGACGACAAAGCCTAGTTCGAGCCAGTGATCTTTGAGATTCAGTGGCGGTTGTCCAGGAAGTCGGTCCAATAGTAGTTCTGCGATCGTTCCGTCCGACGTCTGGGTTGCATCCACGATGCATCCTTTCCGTCTATTTACCACTTTCTCCGCAATCTGATCGAAATGTGAAAGCGGACACTGGCACGCCCGAACCCCACGCAGCTGTATTCGCTGTGCCTGCCACGGCAAGGCTTGAAACCGGGGTGGCAGTGATCTCACCTCCGACACCTCGCACACTATTGTTATTCCTCGGTCGCCAGCAAGGATGATACAGGTGGTCCCCGTCCTATATTCAATTTGTCCGCGCATCCACACTTGATTATCGTTTTTTACCGCCACCAGACGTCCCGGCTTGATGCTTTCCTCCACAGGTAGGCACAGGTTCTCCCTTTCCTCCATAAAGGCGTTGAGCCGTCTGTGAAGGTCCTTGTCGGTCCCGTAATACTCCTCCTTGGCGACCCAAAAGGTCCTCAGATCCTCCACGTTTACTACCACGCAGCGTGCTGAGGAACCTAAGACACAGGCTCCAATGGTCTTCATTTCCTTAATTTTTTTTCGATGCTTTCTCCCGGCGTCCAATCCAAGATGTTGGCGTCGGTTAATTCTTTTAACGCGTAGTCACACAACCCACGCTTTACCCCTTTTCCGTCTGTCTGCGTAGCGGCAGTGCACTTCTTTATCGCCCGTGTCGAGGTACTACGACCCTTCGCGACTCGTCCCGTTGTAGCCGTTTTGAAAGACGATGCACTGGTTAAAACTCCTGAACGTATAGCAGATTCCCAGGTTCCGTGATAATCGGTTTGAATTGCGATGGTCCTTGTTCCTTCGTATGCGGAGGTTTGTATGGCTATGCTACGATGCATGAGTGCGACTTGTGTTATGTCACAAAATTCCAGGCTCCTGCTTATATAGGGCAGAGACCCCTATTTCACCCCCACCCACCATTTTTGGACATTCTTGTGGAGAGGGTATGCTACCGATTTTTCGTTCTGTTAAAATATGGTGGCGCATGGTTTAATATCTTTTAATTCGCCTGCTGGATTTGATACGGTCGGAATATTTATTGTTAATTCATTGCCTTCTTTTCCTTGGTCGTTTCCTGAACTATGTCGGGATTTTTTAAATTTCATGATCAATAATAGGGTCAACGTGAGCACTATTATTAGTATTATTCCAACAGAGGAAGAAGTTGTAATCTTTAAGGTTTGCAATGATGCTTGGTGAGATTCCAAAATTTTTGCACGATGCTCTATTTCAGCGAGTGATGGAGCTGGCGGGAGATCGTCCCAACGTACAATATTCTGAGCGTTCCCTTCCAGTGTTTCGAAATGTCGTTCTACGATTTCCGGTATTAATATTGATAAATTATAGGGTTCAGAAGGATAATATTCCAAGTTTTGCGAGGTTCCGATGGTTCCGAGTGATTTCAATTGTACCGAATCTATTGTTGCTTGACATCCGGGTTCTAGTTTAAAAATTCCAACGGCAGAAATGTTCTGTGTTGCTGACTTTTTACTATTACAAAAGATTTGTGCCTTTTTATTTTCCGGCATAAAATAAAGCCAGGTAGCTGGAGCACTTAACGTTTGCCAGTATGGTTTTTGGAATTTGGTCACTTTGATTTCGCAGGTAGTCCAATTTATTGAGGTAGGACTCAGTAATAATGTAGATTCGCAGGTTGACTGCCGATTCGTTTGATACAAAGGTAAGGTAGCTGGACCCAGAAATTTATTGCGGTGAAAGCGGCAATTCTTCAGATATTCCTCGGTCAGTGTGAAATATTGTTGTTCATCGGAAGATACTGCGATAAATTGAATTTGAGGCTGGATGTATGAAATTACCTCTTTCCCACCGAGCTTGTGTATCGATGGGCAGGGATAAATTTTATATAAGCTATATGCATTGTGTTCCAGAAGGGGTATGATAAGTTCATAGAGTATCCTTCCTTTTATAAACATAACGTTTAAAGTTGTTATTTTCTCAATTTGTTCAGTGAGTAATTCCTCTGGTGTCAAGGGGAATTCGTACGCCGTCGTTTGCTTAATCTTTTGAGCAGATCTCAACAACTGTTCCGGTGAAAGAATTGCGGGGTGTAAAATTCCTTGTTTCGCTAGCAATATTGCATCTATCAACAACAGTAGGTTTGTGCTGTAATCATCTAATCCTCTCTCGATTTCGATCACGGAATCTCTAATTATTGTTTCGAAAAGAACTCTATTTATGGTTGACTGCGTTTCTTGTAATGCATTGGAATGTTTGATCATTAATTGAGTCATTTGAGACGTAACTTTGGTTAAATTAACTAATCTTGCGTGCGTAGCAGAAAATTCTCCTTTCATTATATGTGTCTGGTTGGCTATTAATTCCGTGATCTCACGTTGATCTTTATAAATCTTATTTAGTTCTTGATAATAATAATCTGCATCTTCTTGTGACAAAGTTCCGAATAAGACTTTGCTAAGGGTGCCAATAAAACCGAAAGGCACACTGCGTCGTGGAGATGATGTTTCTAAAAAGGGGGTGTCTCCTATTGCAGAGCGTATTAAATTGCTATAGCGAACAGTGTTTTCTTCTTTTTTGATTAAACGGGGTCCTAATTCCTTGCTGAGGCAATTAGTAGAATTATGTCGTTTGCAAAGCTGATTCATTGCTGAGATATGGTGTTCCACGTGTGGGGCACGTTTGATATATCTGCTTACGTCCAGAGAAGTGACCAGGCGCCATTGTGTTTGAAAGATTTTTATATAGGATAGTTTTTCATAAAAAAGTCCAGTGTTTTTCCCAAGTGACGTTATGGTTGAACCATCGCTGGATACAGCGAGTGGTAATAGCAGCAAATACACGAAAATCATGTTTGATTTTCAAGCTGGGAATGAAGAATAAGCGTGTTTTAATTTATCTTGATGTTTTGTAACTAACTTATTGTTCTTCCGTAACACTACATTGTTTAGGTCCGTCACGTCTACTATCTCATACGGTCCGATGTAATGTGGATCGAATTTATTAATGCGTGGTTCCAGGAGTACGTAAACGGAATCGCCTACGTTAAACGTTGCTGGTTTTGCACGAAGATCGTAATAGCCTTTTGAACGGGTTTTTGCCTTGTTTAAGTTATCTGAAGCTACATTGCGGATATTAGTCATATGTGTTATCAGATCTGTTAAATAATCTCCGTACGATTGTAATTTTTCGCCGGTTGGAAAAGAACTCGGTTCTCGAGCTGGTTTTCCGAAAATTAACTCATACGGAGTGAAATTGGTTGCTTCGTGAACGGATGTATTATAGGAGAACATTGCAAACGGTATTAATAAATCCCAATCTTCGTAATTATCCATGTAGTGTTTGAGGTACTCGGTGAGTACGATGTGACTTCGTTCCAATGATCCGTTGGTCTGTGGTCTGTATCCCGAGGTGGTAATTTGTTTGATTTTAAATATTTCTGATAGGTTTGTCATAAGGTTTCCAATAAAACTGGTTCCTTTGTCTGTCAATATTGCGCGAGGCGTACCATAAATTGCGATGAAATGTCTGGCAAAAGCATCTGCAATAGTGGTAGCTCGAATATTTGGTATTGCTACTGCCATGCAATACTTAGTTAAATTATCTTGCATTGTAAGGATATATCTGTTCCCGCTCGGAGTGATGGGTAAAGGTCCTACTGTATCCAAAGCAATTTTATCGAAAGGTCCCATAGGTGTGTCGGTAATTAGCATAGGTTGACGAGTTTTCGCTCGGACTAATTTTTGTTCTTGGCAACTTTGGCACTTCCGAATATAATCTTGAATTTCGTTGCGCATTTGCGGCCAATGAAATTTTGATCGGATGCGTTTATATGTTTTCGTTATTCCTTTGTGTCCACCAATTAAACTGTCATGAGCTTCGCGGATTATTTCCTGTCTGTCTCCTATGGATGGTGTCGTGATGATACAATTGCAAATACTAATTTGAAGAGTTGTTCCAGTGAAAATTTCTTCTAATAATTTGAGAAAATCGTTAACTGGCAACTTGTGAAGGTCCTCGGTTGCAGAAATTCGGAATGATTTAATCTGGTGTTGTTTTAAGATATCCTTAAGAATTTCTAAACCACGAAGAATGTCTGTTTTTGTAATATTGTCGTAAAAATGATCAGAGATTACTATAGCGAAAGATTTGTACGACCCGTTGTCAAGTGTTACCACGTGTCCTTTTTCCGGTCGCTTTGCTAGAAGGTCTTGTTTATTTATCACTTCGGTATCCAGCAGTAGTTTTCCAACAGCGGTTTGTATGTTGCAGTCGGCAGATATGAAATATACGTAGTGACCCTCTTCAGCTATAAGAGTATTTGAACTAGTAGTAATTTTGTGTGTTTCTTCTGGTAAAGCCTCTTCTAAATAGTCTCCGTCGGTTGAATTTTCAGGGTCAGTAGTGAAGAATGGGTAAGGGTCAGGTGTGTAGTCAAGGGCCCCATGTCGAGGTGACCTGCTGTCCGGCGGTCCTCCAACACTTGCTTCGGTCGTAGTCCTGGCAGGTAGCTGGGTAATTGTCGATTGTAAAATTTCATCCGTAATTCGAGATGATGTTTGTGGTGTGCTAATTAAATTTTGCTGAATATGGTTTGCATTTTCTACTACGGTATCTTCAAGCGGTTCTTCAAAAGATATTAAATCGTTAAATACGGTTTGATCCTTGTCCAAAGGGGAAATTTGTGTGGAATTAGCTGCTGGCGCAAAAATATTTATGGGTTCCTGACGTTCATCTGGCAATGTTACTTCTTGTGATAAGCTGGGGAAAGATCGATTTTGATGTATAATTGGCGAGTGTTGAACCTTTCCATATGCGGCTTGTTCTATCTCGTCTGAGCTGCTGCTGTCCCGATACCTGGGTCGATTTTCTCTGTCTCGACGCAATTGCCGAACACGATGCCCAATTGAATCCGTATTAACTTCTATTTTAGGTATTTGTATTTTGAAGTCGGTGTCCCTGCATTCCCGTGGAAGAAGTGGTAGACAGACTGAAGTGGGGTTACGCGACAGAGCGTCTGCGTTTTTATTTATTTTTCCGGCTTTATGGACCACCTGATATTCATACTCCAGAAGTCTAAGTTTCCACTTCATGAGTCTGGAAGTCGGGTCCTTAACGGAATGTAACCAAACAAGTGGTCTATGATCTGTTATTAGGGTGAATTTGGTTCCGTAGATGTAGGGCCTGAAGTATCTTACAGCGTAAACCATTGCTAGGCATTCTTTTTCTGTAGCTGAGTAATTTTTTTCGGGTTTGTTTAGACTGCGAGACGCATAGGCAATTGGTAGGTCGCTTCCTACCTCTCCCTGGCTAAGTACGGCTCCGATAGCGTATTCGGATGCATCTGTTGTAACGATGAATGGTTTACTGAAGTCTGGATATTGTAAAACGGGCTGCTGACACAATTCGTTGCGTAATTGTTTGAAACTTTGATCCTGCTCCTCGGTCCATTTAAATTTCATGCCTTTCCCTAACAAGTTAATTAAAGGCTTCGCTTTTGAGGTGAAATTAGGTACGAATCTACGATAATATCCTACAAGTCCTAAGAATTGCTGAATATTCTTCTGCGTTGTGGGTGTTGGAAAATCTTGCACTGCTTTTAATTTCCTAGGATCAGGTCTGACTCCATCTTTTGAAATAATATGTCCGAGGTATGCGACTTCCTTTCGTAGAAATTCACATTTGTTGGTTTGAAGGGTTAATCCATGATCTTTAAGGCGTTTTAACAATTTTTTAACTTTGATGTTATGTTCTTGAAGCGATGAGGCGTATACTACTATGTCGTCTAAGTAAACAAAAAGATCTGTCCCTTGAAGTCCGGTGAGTGCTTGATCCATGAGGCGTTGAAACGTGGGTGGTGCGTTCTTTAATCCGAAAGGCATTCGAGAAAATTCGTAATGTCCATTCGGTGTAGTAAATGCTGTCTTTGATTTATCTTTTGGATCCATCTCTATTTGATGAAATCCACTTGCGAGATCGAAAACTGAGAAGTATTTAGCTCCTCCCAATCGGTCTAATATTTCGGTGATCTGTGGTAATGGGTATTTGTCTGAAATAGTTTTTTCGTTGAGTGCGCGGAAATCTATCACTAAACGCCAGCGTTTATTACCCTGTGCGTCTGCTTTCTTAGGAACAATCCATAAAGGTGAATTGTACGGGGATTTGGAATGATTTATGATACCTGCAGATAGCATAGTGCTAATCTGTTTTTGAATTTCTTCCTGATGTACAGGAGGGTAACGATATTGTCTCGTATTAATAGGAATATCATTGGTCGTGTGAATTGAATGGTTGAAATCACGAGCTTTTCCGAGTTTGTCTCCTGGCAAGAAAAATCGGTCGGGAAATTCCTCTACTAAATCGGTAACGAAATTCCGTTCCTCTCTGTTCAAATGTTTTAAGTTAATTGTTTGCAAAATTCCCTGAATCCTGTCTTTGCTAGTCTTGAAGTTCGACGGGTGTTCCACTCCTGAACAAGAATCTTCGTCGGTTGTACTAAAAATGTCGTAAGGCTCCAAAATTTGAGGCTCTAACTCTACATCGATTTCTTCTTCGCTAGTATTTATTGCCATAACGTGACATTTGCCGTCGTTGTTCGTTACTATTGCTTCCCCTATGTAAAGTTGCTCATGAGTTTTGATGCGCGGTAAATACCCTTCTTTAATTTTCACATTTGCTATTCTTACAGCAATCTGCTGCGATGTTCTAGGCTTGATGCAATATTTGGTGACTGTCTGCTGTTCTTTTATCTGAGGTAAATCTTGATAGTTTGAAAAACGTAAAGGTCGGATCGGTTCACTTTTTAAAGTTAAAGTTCCGTGATAATAGGAAATCTCGGCTTCCTCTTGTTTTAAGAATGGGCTTCCGATAAGTCCATCTGCGTCTAACGCAAGATTCTTTACCACGTAGAAAAACGCTGAAGATCCATGAATATTTAAAATTGTTGTTCCGAGAGTGTGGATTGGTGTCGTTGTCAGTCCGGTCAATTCAATTTCTTCCCTAGAAATGATCTCTGCGGTTGTTCCGAGAACGTCGATGACCACCAGGTTCACGGCTGCTCCACCATCAATTAAGAATTCTCCCGTTCCTGATTCCAATTCCGGAACTTTGATCTTGATTCTTGGTGCAGGTGCCTCCTTGATGAGTCTTCTTTCTTCTCGTCGCTGAATCGAATTTTCCTTTGGCGATCTTCCTCGTTTCCGCTCATCGTGTCGCCTGTACGTTGAGCGCGATTTATGTTTAAAGACTTGTTTGATTCCATAGACGAATCTCGCGAGTCCCGATGATAGCGCGAATTACGCGGATGTTTCCGACATGACTTTTCGTCATGTCCGTTCATACCGCAATGCCAGCAATACAAACTTGGCTTGCGGTTTCTGTCAGAATTTTTAAGGATGGATATTTTCGGGCCCCGATCATCAAGTATAGATGAATCGCGGCGTAAGGAAGGAGATCTCGAGGGGCTTCCTTGCTGCAAGGTCCAAGCTGTCGCGCGTCCTTGTCTCTCTCGTTCCTCTTCAGATTCAGGTGTTCTCACTTGTCGTTCCCTGAACCGATCGTATCTACTCGGCGAGTGAGGGTACGACACTTCACGGTCGTAATTATGCGAGTCTCGACGAGACCATCTAGCAGGTGATAGACTGCTGGGCGACTGTCGTCGATTCCTTAATTTCCTATCTATCTGTATCACGGCGTCGTAAGCTTGTTCAAGTGTACCTAAGTCTTGAATCTGAGCCGACACTTTCCAAGAAATCCGATCCGGTAAACCATCGATGAAGTTTTCTTTAACGTCTTGCTCCATTTCTTTGACGAAATCTTCAGCGTGATCCAGATATCTTTCCCGGATAGCTCCGCGCGTACAGTAAACCAGATGACTAGTTCTATCGACATATTGTCGAATGCTTTCTCCATCACGAATATGTAACTTCGCGATTTCGACTTGAAAGTGTGACAAATTTCTACCCGGCGCGTATCTTTTTTTCAAATGCTTAATTAAAGCCTTGACTGAATCGAATTTATGCTCTATCGTGCATCTGCGTGCTGGACCGATAAGCTTAGTTAACACAATCGCGAGATACTCCGCTTCCGTACCCTCAGGAATCAAAGTTAACCCGTCTTCCACATTTTGAGCGAAGTGCGTCAACGATGGTCTTTCTCCGTCAAAGGTCGGAATGGACGATGTAATATTCTGTATGCACGTCCGTTGCGTCAAGAGTGTCATTGAATTTGCGATCGAAACAGTCAGGTTTAGCATCTCATTAGAAGAGACGTTCGCTTGTGGGTTTGCCATTTTAAAATATTAATAAAGAAGTAATTAACTAGAGAAAACTAGTATATTGTAAATGTTCACCTACGAGTAATAGAACGTATTTTTGAAACCAAAATTTACGGCGATTCTAAATCAAAGTATCCCACCGCTGTCACCAGTTTGTTACGAGCCGGGGCTGTGGGCAACGCCTAGGCCGGCGAGGTTGATATAACCCAAGGAATACGGTTGAGAATTTGTTAATAAGGTGCGCGGACGAACCCGATGCGAAATCGGGGAGCCGCTGGGATGTGTGAAACGAGGACGAACCCGATGCGAAATCGGGGAGCCTCAGGAATAGAGTCAAGCGCGGACGAACCTGGTGCGAAACCAGGGAGCTGTAGGATGGGTTAGATTTCGTGGACGAACCCGATGCGAAATCGGGGAGCCACTGGGTTGGAGTATTTGTAGTTATTCTGCTTGGATAAGGCGTGCGAACGAACCTGATGCGAAATCAGGGAGTCGCTGGAAATGTTAGTTTGCCTCGTAACTTTTAAATTAATATTCGATACAACTCGAGCGGTTAAGTTGTATCTGTGGGAGCGTTACTTCTGATATAAAGGATCACGGAGTAAAGATTGGTTTAACGAATCTACTCGATTTAATGGTGAACAAATGGTATATATATTCAAAACAGTCGTCTGTACAATTGTAGTTGTCGCGATGAAATAATATAAAGTGTGTAATTTACCTAATATTTGCACGGTGTTGACGCACTGGCGATGCGGGGTCTGAGAGCCGCCTTTAAGAGTATGCCGAAAGAACTTCAACCGGACTAGCGGATTCTAACGGGTTAATCTATGATTCGAAAGGTGCGCTAAGCCCAATCTCACTTGATATAACTGACTCTGTACGAGCGTGGCACGACGTGACTTTACGCGTGACTATGTAACTCTGAACCGACGAGGGTAGAAACCAAAGGGTTTATATACCCCCGTAATGCGCGGGAACGCATTAGAATTTTCCATATAAGGAAATTAAGAAGTCTTCGTCGGACCACGCCCGTCTTGGTCGTGATGCAGCTGGTCGCACATGTTCTCAGGACCCCTTTATCTGTTTATGGTAACCGAAAGAATTTTAGGGCGTTTTCCCATCACGGACGCGAGCTCGAAAAACGCGTTGAGAGCGACGTATGGAATATTCTTCATACGCAACAAGGTAAATATCGCCATACCGAGTCTCCTATTGTGATTTATTGTTATTTTGAACGATTGCGAGGGCTAGGATTTGAATCCTTAATTTCTTTTAGTACACTGAGTGGAAAAGGTAAATATCACGTTTCGGTGTGACCTTGAGTGTTTTGTCGTTATTTCGAACTATTGCGAGAGTTGGGAAATGAATCCTTAGCTTGTGTCGTTACACCGTGGGTGGAAAATGTAAATATGGCTACACCGAGTCTCCTACTGTGATTTATCGTTATTTTGAACGATTACGAAGGCGAGGATTTGAATCCTCAGCTTCTTTCGATATACCGCGAGTGGAAAAGGTAAATATCGCGATTCCCAGTCTCCTGCTGTGATTTATCGTTATTTTGAACGATTACCTGGCTTGGGGAGTGAAACCTTAGTTTCTTTTAGTACACCGTGTGGAAAAGGTAAATATCGCGTTCGGAGTGACCTTGAGTGTTTTGTCGTTATTTCGAATGGTTGCGAGGCTTGGGAAGTGAATCCTCAGCTTCTTTCGATATACCGCAAGTGGAAAAGGTAAATAACGCGATTCCCAGTCTCCTGCTGTGATTTATCGTTATTTTGAACGATTACGAAGGCGAGGATTTGAATCCTCAGCTTCTTTCGATATACCGCGAGTGGAAAAGGTAAATATCGCGATTCCAAGTCTCCTACTGTGATTTATCGTTATTTTTAACGATTACCTGGCTTGGGAAGTGAATCCTTAGTTTCTTTTAGTACACCGTGTGGTAAAGGTAAATATCGCGTTCGGTGTGACCTTGAGTATTTTGTCGTTATTTCGAACGATTGCTAGACTTGTGAAGTGAATCCTTAGCTTCTTTCGATATACCGCGAGTGGAAAAGGTAAATATCCCGATTCCAGGTCTCCTACTGTGATTTATCGTTATTTTGAACGATTACCTGGCTTAGGAAGTGAATCCTTAGTTTCTTTTATTACAACGTGTGGAAAATGTAGATATCGCGTTTCGGAGTGACATTGAGTGATTGATCGTTATTTCGAACGGTTGCGAGACTTGGGAAGTGAATCCTTAGATTCTTTCGATATACCGCGAGTGGACAAGGTAAATATCGCCATACCGAGTCTCCTATTGTGATTTATTGTTATTTTGAACGATTGCGAGGGCTAGGATTTGAATCCTTAATTTCTTTTAGTACACCGAGTGGAAAAGGTAAATATCACGTTTCGGTGTGACCTTGAGTGTTTTGTCGTTATTTCGAACTATTGCGAGAGTTGGGAAATGAATCCTTAGCTTGTGTCGTTACACCGTGGGTGGAAAATGTAAATATGGCTACACCGAGTCTCCTACTGTGATTTATCGTTATTTTGAACGATTACGAAGGCGAGGATTTGAATCCTCAGCTTCTTTCGATATACCGCGAGTGGAAAAGGTAAATATCGCGATTCCCAGTCTCCTGCTGTGATTTATCGTTATTTTGAACGATTATCTGGCTTGGGGAGTGAAACCTTAGTTTCTTTTAGTACACCGTGTGGAAAAGGTAAATATCGCGTTCGGAGTGACCTTGAGTGTTTTGTCGTTATTTCGAATGGTTGCGAGGCTTGGGAAGTGAATCCTCAGCTTCTTTCGATATACCGCGAGTGGAAAAGGTAAATAACGCGATTCCCAGTCTCCTGCTGTGATTTATCGTTATTTTGAACGATTACGAAGGCGAGGATTTGAATCCTCAGCTTCATTCGATATACCACGAGTGGAAAAGGTAAATATCGCGATTCCAAGTCTCCTACTGTGATTTATCGTTATTTTTAACTATTACCTGGCTTGGGAAGTGAATCCTTAGTTTCTTTTAGTACACCGTGTGGAAAAGGCAAATATCGCGTTCGGAGTGACCTTGAGTGTTTTGTCGTTATTTCGAATGGTTGCGAGGCTTGGGAAGTGAATCCTCAGCTTCTTTCGATATACCGCGAGTGGAAAAGGTAAATATCGCGATTCCAAGTCTCCTACTGTGATTTATCGTTATTTTTAACCATTACCTGGCTTGGGAAGTGAATCCTTAGTTTCTTTTAGTACACCGTGTGGAAAAGGTAAATATCGCGTTCGGAGTGACCTTGAGTGTTTTGTCGTTATTTCGAATGGTTGCGAGGCTTGGGAAGTGAATCCTCAGCTTCTTTCGATATACCGCGAGTGGAAAAGGTAAATAACGCGATTCCCAGTCTCCTGCTGTGATTTATCGTTATTTTGATCGATTACCTGGCTTGGGGAGTGAAACCTTAGTTTCTTTTAGTACACCGTGTGGAAAAGGTAAATATCGCGCTCGGAGTGCCCTTGAGTGTTTTGTCGTTATTTCGAACGATCGCTAGGCTTGTGAAGTGAATCCTTAGCTTCTTTCGATATACCGCGAGTGGAAAAGGTAAATAACGCGATTCCCAGTCTCCTGCTGTGATTTATCGTTATTTTGAACGATTACGAAGGCGAGGATTTGAATCCTCAGCTTCTTTCGATATACCGCGAGTGGAAAAGGTAAATATCGCGATTCCAAGTCTCCTACTGTGATTTATCGTTATTTTTAACGATTACCTGGCTTGGGGAGTGAAACCTTAGTTTCATTTAGTACACCGTGTGGAAAAGGTAAATATCGCGCTCGGAGTGCCCTTGAGTGTTTTGTCGTTATTTCGAACGATCGCTAGGCTTCTGAAGTGAATCCTTAGCTTCTTTCGATATACCGCGAGTGGAAAAGGTAAATAACGCGATTCCCAGTCTCCTGCTGTGATTTATCGTTATTTTGAACGATTACGAAGCCGAGGATTTGAATCCTCAGCTTCTTTCGATATACCGCGAGTGGAAAAGGTAAATATCGCGATTCCAATGTCCTACTGTGATTTATCGTTATTTTTAACGATTACCTGGCTTGGGAAGTGAATCCTTAGTTTCTTTTAGTACACCGTGTGGAAAAGGTAAATATCGCGTTCGGTGTGACCTTGAGTATTTTGTCGTTATTTCGAACGATTGCTAGACTTGTGAAGTGAATCCTTAGCTTCTTTCGATATACCGCGAGTGGAAAAGGTAAATATCCCGATTCCAGGTCTCCTACTGTGATTTATCGTTATTTTGAACGATTACCTGGCTTAGGAAGTGAATCCTTAGTTTCTTTTATTACAACGTGTGGAAAATGTAGATATCGCGTTTCGGAGTGACATTGAGTGATTGATCGTTATTTCGAACGGTTGCGAGACTTGGGAAGCGAATCCTTAGATTCTTTCGATATACCGCGAGTGGACAAGGTAAATATCGAAATACCGAGTCTCCTATTGTGATTTATTGTTATTTTGAACGATTGCGAGGGCTAGGATTTGAATCCTTAATTTCTTTTAGTACACCGAGTGGAAAATCTAAATATCACGTTTCGGTGTGACCTTGAGTGTTTTGTCGTTATTTCGAACTATTGCGAGAGTTGGGAAATGAATCCTTAGCTTGTGTCGTTACACCGTGGGTGGAAAATGTAAATATGGCTACACCGAGTCTCCTACTGTGATTTATCGTTATTTTGAACGATTACGAAGGCGAGGATTTGAATCCTCAGCTTCTTTCGATATACCGCGAGTGGAAAAGGTAAATATCGCGATTCCCAGTCTCCTGCTGTTATTTATCGTTATTTTGAACGATTATCTGGCTTGGGGAGTGAAACCTTAGTTTCTTTTAGTACACCGTGTGGAAAAGGTAAATATCGCGTTCGGAGTGACCTTGAGTGTTTTGTCGTTATTTCGAATGGTTGCGAGGCTTGGGAAGTGAATCCTCAGCTTCTTTCGATATACCGCAAGTGGAAAAGGTAAATAACGCGATTCCCAGTCTCCTGCTGTGATTTATCGTTATTTTGAACGATTACGAAGGCGAGGATTTGAATCCTCAGCTTCTTTCGATATACCGCGAGTGGAAAAGGTAAATATCGCGATTCCCAGTCTCCTGCAGTGATTTATCGTTATTTTGAACGATTATCTGGCTTGGGGAGTGAAACCTTAGTTTCTTTTAGTACACCGTGTGGAAAAGGTAAATATCGCGTTCGGAGTGACCTTGAGTGTTTTGTCGTTATTTCGAATGGTTGCGAGGCTTGGGAAGTGAATCCTCAGCTTCTTTCGATACACCGCGAGTGGAAAAGGTAAATAACGCGATTCCCAGTCTCCTGCTGTGATTTATTATTATTTTGATCGATTACCTGGCTTGGGGAGTGAAACCTTAGTTTCTTTTAGTACACCGTGTGGAAAAGGTAAATATCGCGCTCGGAGTGCCCTTGAGTGTTTTGTCGTTATTTCGAACGATCGCTAGGCTTGTGAAGTGAATCCTTAGCTTCTTTCGATATACCGCGAGTGGAAAAGGTAAATAACGCGATTCCCAGTCTCCTGCTGTGATTTATCGTTATTTTGATCGATTACCTGGCTTGGGGAGTGAAACCTTAGTTTCTTTTAGTACACCGTGTGGAAAAGGTAAATATCGCGCTCGGAGTGCCCTTGAGTGTTTTGTCGTTATTTCGAATGGTTGCGAGGCTTGGGAAGTGAATCCTCAGCTTCTTTCGATATACCGCGAGTGGAAAAGGTAAATAACGCGATTCCCAGTCTCCTGCTGTGATATATCGTTATTTTGATCGATTACCTGGCTTGGGGAGTGAAACCTTAGTTTCTTTTAGTACACCGTGTGGAAAAGGTAAATATCGCGTTCGGAGTGACCTTGAGTGTTTTGTCGTTATTTCGAATGGTTGCGAGGCTTGGGAAGTGAATCCTCAGCTTCTTTCGATATACCGCGAGTGGAAAAGGTAAATAACGCGATTCCCAGTCTCCTGCTGTGATTTATCGTTATTTTGAACGATTATGAAGGCGAGGATTTGAATCCTCAGCTTCATTCGATATACCACGAGTGGAAAAGGTAAATATCGCGATTCCAAGTCTCCTACTGTGATTTATCGTTATTTTTAACGATTACCTGGCTTGGGAAGTGAATCCTTAGTTTCTTTTAGTACACCGTGTGGAAAAGGTAAATATCGCGTTCGGAGTGACCTTGAGTGTTTTGTCGTTATCTCGAATGGTTGCGAGGCTTGTGAAGTGAATCCTTAGCTTCTTTCGATATACCGCGAGTGGAAAAGGTAAATAACGCGATTCCAGGTCTCCTACTGTGATTTATCGTTATTTTTAACGATTACCTGGCTTGGGAAGTGAATCCTTAGTTTCTTTTAGTACACCGTGTGGAAAAGGTAAATATCGCGTTCGGTGTGACCTTGAGTGTTTTGTCGTTATTTCGAACGATTGCTAGGCTTGTGAAGTGAATCCTTAGCTTCTTTCGATATACCGCGAGTGGAAAAGGTAAATATCCCGATTCCAGGTCTCCTACTGTGATTTATCGTTATTTTTAACGATTACCTGGCTTGGGAAGTGAATCCTTAGTTTCTTTTAGTACACCGTGTGGAAAAGGTAAATATCACGTTTCGGTGTGACCTTGAGTGTTTTGTCGTTATTTCGAACGATTGCTAGGCTTGTGAAGTGAATCCTTAGCTTCTTTCGATATACCGCGAGTGGAAAAGGTAAATAACGCGATTCCCAGTCTCCTGCTGTGATTTATCGTTATTTTGAACGATTACGAAGGCGAGGATTTGAATCCTCAGCTTCTTTCGATATACCGCGAGTGGAAAAGGTAAATATCGCGATTCCAGGTCTCCTACTGTGATTTATCGTTATTTTTAACGATTACCTGGCTTGGGAAGTGAATCCTTAGTTTCTTTTAGTACACCGTGTGGAAAAGGTAAATATCGCGTTCGGAGTGACCTTGAGTGTTTTGTCGTTATTTCGAATGGTTGCGAGGCTTGGGAAGTGAATCCTCAGCTTCTTTCGATATACCGCAAGTGGAAAAGGTAAATAACGCGATTCCCAGTCTCCTGCTGTGATTTATCGTTATTTTGAACGATTACGAAGGCGAGGATTTGAATCCTCAGCTTCTTTCGATATACCGCGAGTGGAAAAGGTAAATATCGCGATTCCAAGTCTCCTACTGTGATTTATCCTTATTTTTAACGATTACCTGGCTTGGGAAGTGAATCCTTAGTTTCTTTTAGTACACCGTGTGGTAAAGGTAAATATCGCGTTCGGTGTGACCTTGAGTATTTTGTCGTTATTTCGAACGATTGCTAGACTTGTGAAGTGAATCCTTAGCTTCTTTCGATATACCGCGAGTGGAAAAGGTAAATATCCCGATTCCAGGTCTCCTACTGTGATTTATCGTTATTTTGAACGATTACCTGGCTTAGGAAGTGAATCCTTAGTTTCTTTTATTACAACGTGTGGAAAATGTAGATATCGCGTTTCGGAGTGACATTGAGTGATTGATCGTTATTTCGAACGGTTGCGAGACTTGGGAAGTGAATCCTTAGATTCTTTCGATATACCGCGAGTGGACAAGGTAAATATCGCCATACCGAGTCTCCTATTGTGATTTATTGTTATTTTGAACGATTGCGAGGGCTAGGATTTGAATCCTTAATTTCTTTTAGTACACCGAGTGGAAAAGGTAAATATCACGTTTCGGTGTGACCTTGAGTGTTTTGTCGTTATTTCGAACTATTGCAAGAGTTGGGAAATGAATCCTTAGCTTGTGTCGTTACACCGTGGGTGGAAAATGTAAATATGGCTACACCGAGTCTCCTACTGTGATTTATCGTTATTTTGAACGATTACGAAGGCGAGGATTTGAATCCTCAGCTTCTTTCGATATACCGCGAGTGGAAAAGGTAAATATCGCGATTCCCAGTCTCCTGCTGTGATTTATCGTTATTTTGAACAATTATCTGGCTTGGGGAGTGAAACCTTAGTTTCTTTTAGTACACCGTGTGGAAAAGGTAAATATCGCGTTCGGAGTGACCTTGAGTGTTTTGTCGTTATTTCGAATGGTTGCGAGGCTTGGGAAGTGAATCCTCAGCTTCTTTCGATATACCGCGAGTGGAAAAGGTAAATAACGCGATTCCCAGTCTCCTGCTGTGATTTATCGTTATTTTGAACGATTACGAAGGCGAGGATTTGAATCCTCAGCTTCATTCGATATACCACGAGTGGAAAAGGTAAATATCGCGATTCCAAGTCTCCTACTGTGATTTATCGTTATTTTTAACTATTACCTGGCTTGGGAAGTGAATCCTTAGTTTCTTTTAGTACACCGTGTGGAAAAGGTAAATATCGCGTTCGGAGCGACCTTGAGTGTTTTGTCGTTATTTCGAATGGTTGCGAGGCTTGGGAAGTGAATCCTCAGCTTCTTTCGATATACCGCGAGTGGAAAAGGTAAATATCGCGATTCCAAGTCTCCTACTGTGATTTATCGTTATTTTTAACCATTACCTGGCTTGGGAAGTGAATCCTTAGTTTCTTTTAGTACACCGTGTGGAAAAGGTAAATATCGCGTTCGGAGTGACCTTGAGTGTTTTGTCGTTATTTCGAATGGTTGCGAGGCTTGGGAAGTGAATCCTCAGCTTCTTTCGATATACCGCGAGTGGAAAAGGTAAATAACGCGATTCCCAGTCTCCTGCTGTGATTTATCGTTATTTTGATCGATTACCTGGCTTGGGGAGTGAAACCTTAGTTTCTTTTAGTACACCGTGTGGAAAAGGTAAATATCGCGCTCGGAGTGCCCTTGAGTGTTTTGTCGTTATTTCGAACGATCGCTAGGCTTGTGAAGTGAATCCTTAGCTTCTTTCGATATACCGCGAGTGGAAAAGGTAAATAACGCGATTCCCAGTCTCCTGCTGTGATTTATCGTTATTTTGAACGATTACGAAGGCGAGGATTTGAATCCTCAGCTTCTTTCGATATACCGCGAGTGGAAAAGGTAAATATCGCGATTCCAAGTCTCCTACTGTGATTTATCGTTATTTTTAACGATTACCTGGCTTGGGGAGTGAAACCTTAGTTTCTTTTAGTACACCGTGTGGAAAAGGTAAATATCGCGCTCGGAGTGCCCTTGAGTGTTTTGTCGTTATTCCGAACGATCGCTAGGCTTGTGAAGTGAATCCTTAGCTTCTTTCGATATACCGCGAGTGGAAAAGGTAAATAACGCGATTCCCAGTCTCCTGCTGTGATTTATCGTTATTTTGAACGATTACGAAGCCGAGGATTTGAATCCTCAGCTTCTTTCGATATACCGCGAGTGGAAAAGGTAAATATCGCGATTCCAAGTCTCCTACTGCGATTTATCGTTATTTTTCACGATTACCTGGCTTGGGAAGTGAATCCTTAGTTTCTTTTAGTACACCGTGTGGAAAAGGTAAATATCGCGTTCGGTGTGACCTTGAGTATTTTGTCGTTATTTCGAACGATTGCTAGGCTTGTGAAGTGAATCCTTAGCTTCTTTCGATATACCGCGAGTGGAAAAGGTAAATAACGCGATTCCCAGTCTCCTGCTGTGATTTATCGTTATTTTGATCGATTACCTGGCTTGGGGAGTGAAACCTTAGTTTCTTTTAGTACACCGTGTGGAAAAGGTAAATATCGCGCTCGGAGTGCCCTTGAGTGTTTTGTCGTTATTTCGAACGATCGCTAGGCTTGTGAAGTGAATCCTTAGCTTCTTTCGATATACCGCGAGTGGAAAAGGTAAATAACGCGATTCCCAGTCTCCTGCTGTGATTTATCGTTATTTTGAACGATTACGAAGGCGAGGATTTGAATCCTCAGCTTCTTTCGATATACCGCGAGTGGAAAAGGTAAATATCGCGATTCCAAGTCTCCTACTGTGATTTATCGTTATTTTTAACGATTACCTGGCTTGGGGAGTGAAACCTTAGTTTCTTTTAGTACACCGTGTGGAAAAGGTAAATATCGCGCTCGGAGTGCCCTTGAGTGTTTTGTCGTTATTCCGAACGATCGCTAGGCTTGTGAAGTGAATCCTTAGCTTCTTTCGATATACCGCGAGTGGAAAAGGTAAATAACGCGATTCCCAGTCTCCTGCTGTGATTTATCGTTATTTTGAACGATTACGAAGCCGAGGATTTGAATCCTCAGCTTCTTTCGATATACCGCGAGTGGAAAAGGTAAATATCGCGATTCCAAGTCTCCTACTGCGATTTATCGTTATTTTTCACGATTACCTGGCTTGGGAAGTGAATCCTTAGTTTCTTTTAGTACACCGTGTGGAAAAGGTAAATATCGCGTTCGGTGTGACCTTGAGTATTTTGTCGTTATTTCGAACGATTGCTAGACTTGTGAAGTGAATCCTTAGCTTCTTTCGATATACCGCGAGTGGAAAAGGTAAATATCCCGATTCCAGGTCTCCTACTGTGATTTATCGTTATTTTGAACGATTACCTGGCTTAGGAAGTGAATCCTTAGTTTCTTTTATTACAACGTGTGGAAAATGTAGATATCGCGTTTCGGAGTGACATTGAGTGATTGATCGTTATTTCGAACGGTTGCGAGACTTGGGAAGTGAATCCTTAGATTCTTTCGATATACCGCGAGTGGACAAGGTAAATATCGAAATACCGAGTCTCCTATTGTGATTTATTGTTATTTTGAACGATTGCGAGGGCTAGGATTTGAATCCTTAATTTCTTTTAGTACACCGAGTGGAAAAGGTAAATATCACGTTTCGGTGTGACCTTGAGTGTTTTGTCGTTATTTCGAACTATTGCGAGAGTTGGGAAATGAATCCTTAGCTTGTGTCGTTACACCGTGGGTGGAAAATGTAAATATGGCTACACCGAGTCTCCTACTGTGATTTATCGTTATTTTGAACGATTACGAAGGCGAGGATTTGAATCCTCAGCTTCTTTCGATATACCGCGAGTGGAAAAGGTAAATATCGCGATTCCCAGTCTCCTGCTGTGATTTATCGTTATTTTGAACGATTATCTGGCTTGGGGAGTGAAACCTTAGTTTCTTTTAGTACACCGTGTGGAAAAGGTAAATATCGCGTTCGGAGTGACCTTGAGTGTTTTGTCGTTATTTCGAATGGTTGCGAGGCTTGGGAAGTGAATCCTCAGCTTCTTTCGATATACCGCGAGTGGAAAAGGTAAATAACGCGATTCCCAGTCTCCTGCTGTGATTTATTATTATTTTGATCGATTACCTGGCTTGGGGAGTGAAACCTTAGTTTCTTTTAGTACACCGTGTGGAAAAGGTAAATATCGCGCTCGGAGTGCCCTTGAGTGTTTTGTCGTTATTTCGAACGATCGCTAGGCTTGTGAAGTGAATCCTTAGCTTCTTTCGATATACCGCGAGTGGAAAAGGTAAATAACGCGATTCCCAGTCTCCTGCTGTGATTTATCGTTATTTTGATCGATTACCTGGCTTGGGGAGTGAAACCTTAGTTTCTTTTAGTACACCGTGTGGAAAGGTAAATATCGCGCTCGGAGTGCCCTTGAGTGTTTTGTCGTTATTTCGAATGGTTGCGAGGCTTGGGAAGTGAATCCTCAGCTTCTTTCGATATACCGCGAGTGGAAAAGGTAAATTATTATTATTATTATTATTAATATATACACGGGTTTTAACCCTTTGGAATACAAAACAATTACAAAGACAGACAGAAATTAAGCAGAAAAATCGTAGGAGGCCAGAAAGCGCATAGTGTTAGATCTAAAAGAAGTGAGAGAAGAAGAAAAATTGAGAAAGAAGTAAAATCTATTGACATTGTTAAAAATTCTATTAAGACAATTAAAATGGCCGTATACCGTCCTATGAGCTTCGGTACGTAATATTAAATGGTGTCTCAGAGATGGCCGAGAAGTAATTAGAAAGAATTTGGCTAAGATATCCGGACAGCACGAGAGACCATTTAATATTTTAAAAGCGAAAATAAGGTCAAATACTATTCTACGGCGCTCGAGAGATAACAAGTTTAGAGAGGATAGAACAGGTGAAAAGTTGTGATCGAGGCGAGACATACAACAATTTAGCTTACGAGAAGCCAAACGCAAAAAATTATGTTGCACGCTTTCAAGTTTGGAGCAGAGATAGCGATGATGAGGTGACCAGACAATAGCACAATATTCCAAACGTGACCGAACTAAGGAGCAGAACAGTAATTTGATCGTGTTGACGCTTTTGAAATACTTAGAGGCCCTGTGTATGAAACCAAGGGTACGGAAAGCTGCACTGGATGTAATTAAGATATGTTTAGAAAATGAAAGATCTGAGGAGAAAATTACACCCAGATCACGTATTTCCGATACAGGATTCAGAGTAATACCATTTATGTTGTAATTGGAATGTAGGAAATTTTTGGAACGTGAGAATCGGATCGTAGAGCATTTTGATATGTTCAGGTGGAGTTTGTTATAATGACACCATGCTATAAGATTGTCAAGATCGCGCTGAATAAGTGCTATACTGGTACGATCCTCAATAGCATGGAAGAACTTTAAGTCGTCAGCATATAGGAGAAAATAAGAATAAAGAAAGCATTCATTAATGTCATTAATAAAAAGGTTGAAGAGTAGTGGACCAAGATGAGAACCTTGAGGAACTCCTGAAGTTACATTAATAGGGTAAGAGAAAGAGTTATTAAATTTTACAATCTGTAATCTAGACGATATAAAGCTACCGATCCAGGCAAGCAGATTACCTGAGATTCCATATGCATTGAGTTTCGCAAGAAGGATAGAATGATTGACAGAGTCAAAGGCCTTCTTAAAATCAGTATAAATAACGTCGACCTGCATTCTTTGCTCTACAGCGTTGGAAAGGTAATTTTGGTACAGAACGAGGTTTGTTACACTAGATTTTCCCGACGTAAAACCATGCTGTTCATTAATTAAAACATTTTTACACAGAAAAGAAAGTTTGTTAGTGATAATACCTTCAAAGATTTTGGAGAAAGTGTTCTGTAAGCTAATTGGTCTATATTTAGTGATATCGGATGGATCCCCACCTTTGAAGATAGGTCTAACCAAACAAGTTTTCCAAAGAGTCGGGAAAATACCAGTGGAGAGCGACGTACGAAAGATCATAAAAAGAATTCTCGATAAAATGAAAATGCATGATTTAACCAAAGTTGGGTGGATACCATCATTACCTGGTCCAGAGTTCTCATTTAGAGAGATTATACTATTAAAAACTTCAGTGATATTTATGCTGAGGCCAGAGATAGCAAGGTCTGATTCGTAATTATAGGAACGGTTACAATCATCGTTAGTGCGGTAGGCCGATTCAAAGAAATTAGCAAATCCATTAGCTATAGAAGCGTCACCACAGAGATGGTGATTATTATGGTGCATAAATGAGGGACAAGAGCTCGATTTGTTGATTGATCGGGTAAAGTTCCAAAAGACTTTGATATTATTAGGAATATTATTTTCAGTGCGCTTAATATAATTAGACCAGCAATGGTTTGATAGTGACTTACAGTCAGATCTGAGCTTGGTAAACACAAGATAGTCAGAAAAGGAGTTGCTGTGTTTATATCGCTTGTGAGCACATTTCTTTGTTTTAATTAGGTAAATCAATTCGGAAGTAAACCAGGAAGGATAGGAAGATTTCCGAATGATTCTTAATGGAACAAATTGTTCAATTAAATAGTTAAGATGTGAGTGAAGGAATTCAACAGATTCATTGACCGGCCGATTAGTTAGAAAATTATCCCAATCGACAAGACCGAGATAATAGTTAATGGAGTTATAATCAGCAGAACTAAAGTCTCTAAGAGTAAGAAAGGATGTGGAAGCTAACTGACAAGATAGAGGAAGATGAAATTGTAGAGGAGGGTGGTACAAATCGGGAAGAATAAGGTAGTCCAAGCACGGGGAAACGTGAAGACAATTGACAGTAGAAAAAACGAGGTCTAGAGTTCTATCATGCGAGTTAAGTACAGTGTTTGATTGAAATAAACGAAAGAGATTAAAAAAACCATGAATAACGTTACACTGTGCGGCCATAGAGCACGAGGGAATATTAGAGAAAGTGAGGTTGCCGCGAATATCGTTTGACCATACAGTATTAGATAGATTATAATCTCCAGCAATGAGAAGGTCAGTGCCCGAAGGAAAGGAGGAAAGTAATTCCTCAACCAAAAGACAGTGTTCGGTGTATAAACTGGGGTCACTGGCAGGAGGTAAATAAACCGAGCCGATAATAACAGATTTATGAAAGCAGCGGACTTCGATAAATATTTGCTCAACACATGACGAGGACGAAGGTAAAAGACGACTGTACAAGGACTCGTGAACAGCAATCAAAACACCCCCACCCATACCAAGGGAGCTGGTGTTGGAATTCCTATCAAATCTGTATATGTTATAACCAGGTAAACCAAGCTCAGAGCTGCTGATACTATCACATAGCCAAGTTTCGACTAGAATGATAATTTTATACAGTTCAGATGATGAAGCAGCGGCACATCTAAGAGAGGTCAGTTTGGTTCTAAGACCTCTAACGTTCTGATAGTAAACCAGAGGGTGATCATTTAGTTTTTTTGACTAAGAGCAGGACGGTTAGAACGATTTGAGTTTACAATTTTGGGAAAACCATTTACAAAACGAATTGTTTTATTGAGTTCACCACGGGAATGAAGGTGAGCAAGTTCTTGGCGAAGTTGTTGAAGATATGCTCTCTGCTTCGGAGTACGGTCCTCACTGATGAGCAAATGGCCGCTATACTTCTTCTTGTTTCGAAGAATAGCTAAGACGTCATCCTTAGACTTGAGGGTGATCTTGAGGGGTCTAGGCCGCTCTTGATTTTTGATTCCAAGGCGGCTGATGTTAGAGAGATTGGAGACTGCAGATGGATAAATTTGGTTAATTATGGCCAAGGCTTGTTGCTTATCATGATGATCACTTATGGAGGGACGGTTGACATCACGAGAAGTGGAGGCATGGGATTCTTGAGAGTCCTGAGGGACCTGAGAGTCTTCGGGCTCTTCTAGATTAAAAATCAATATATTTAGGGCCCTTTTTTCCCTTTCAGCGATCTCGGCAAAGTCTTCCTCGGACATAGATCTAGCAGTAGATGGAGGTAGCTCTTCTAGGGCAGTAACTTTCGTCTTAAGGGCATTAATTTCGGTAAAAACCTCGTCTTTAACCTTGCCAATGACGTTTAACACCTTGTTTTCAAGAGCTTCAAATTTCTTCGACAGAATATCTCCTAACTCTTCCCTAATTATGCGTCGGATTTTATTAAAAAGTCGAGCATCTGGCTCTGTAGGATCACTAGCAAGGAGAGGAGATGTTGAAGGAGGACCAAGTGAGGTACTCTTATTGCACGCCTTGAACCGACCGTCACGAGCTTCGTGACCAGTCCGCCGAATACACGCAGGATGTGATGGAATTCCACAGGTTGGACAGAAAACAGGTCTTAATACTGTTCTGTTACAACCCTTGCAGAAAATGTCATCCATGATTAAAAGATAATGCACTGAACGTAGGCAAACGGTGGCACAGAAGTTCAAAAATTAACGGTGAACAGTCGACGGCAGTACAAGGACGAGAGCGTAAACACAATAGGACTGACTCCTACGGCGTACGAGACGAGACTAATAACGCGATTCCCAGTCTCCTGCTGTGATATATCGTTATTTTGATCGATTACCTGGCTTGGGGAGTGAAACCATAGTTTCTTTTAGTACACCGTGTGGAAAAGGTAAATATCGCGTTCGGAGTGACCTTGAGTGTTTTGTCGTTATTTCGAATGGTTGCGAGGCTTGGGAAGTGAATCCTCAGCTTCTTTCGATATACCGCGAGTGGAAAAGGTAAATAACGCGATTCCCAGTCTCCTGCTGTGATTTATCGTTATTTTGAACGATTACGAAGGCGAGGATTTGAATCCTCAGCTTCTTTCGATATACCGCGAGTGGAAAAGGTAAATATCGCGATTCCCAGTCTCCTGCTGTGATTTATCGTTATTTTGAACGATTATCTGGCTTGGGGAGTGAAACCTTAGTTTCTTTTAGTACACCGTGTGGAAAAGGTAAATATCGCGTTCGGAGTGACCTTGAGTGTTTTGTCGTTATTTCGAATGGTTGCGAGGCTTGGGAAGTGAATCCCCAGCTTCTTTCGATATACCGCGAGTGGAAAAGGTAAATAACGCGATTCCCAGTCTCCTGCTGTGATTTATCGTTATTTTGAACGATTACGAAGGCGAGGATTTGAATCCTCAGCTTCATTCGATATACCACGAGTGGAAAAGGTAAATATCGCGATTCCAAGTCTCCTACTGTGATTTATCGTTATTTTTAACTATTACCTGGCTTGGGAAGTGAATCCTTAGTTTCTTTTAGTACACCGTGTGGAAAAGGTAAATATCGCGTTCGGAGTGACCTTGAGTGTTTTGTCGTTATTTCGAATGGTTGCGAGGCTTGGGAAGTGAATCCTCAGCTTCTTTCGATATACCGCGAGTGGAAAAGGTAAATATCGCGATTCCAAGTCTCCTACTGTGATTTATCGTTATTTTTAACCATTACCTGGCTTGGGAAGTGAATCCTTAGTTTCTTTTAGTACACCGTGTGGAAAAGGTAAATATCGCGTTCGGAGTGACCTTGAGTGTTTTGTCGTTATTTCGAATGGTTGCGAGGCTTGGGAAGTGAATCCTCAGCTTCTTTCGATATACCGCGAGTGGAAAAGGTAAATAACGCGATTCCCAGTCTCCTGCTGTGATTTATCGTTATTTTGATCGATTACCTGGCTTGGGGAGTGAAACCTTAGTTTCTTTTAGTACACCGTGTGGAAAAGGTAAATATCGCGCTCGGAGTGCCCTTGAGTGTTTTGTCGTTATTTCGAACGATCGCTAGGCTTGTGAAGTGAATCCTTAGCTTCTTTCGATATACCGCGAGTGGAAAAGGTAAATAACGCGATTCCCAGTCTCCTGCTGTGATTTATCGTTATTTTGAACGATTACGAAGGCGAGGATTTGAATCCTCAGCTTCTTTCGATATACCGCGAGTGGAAAAGGTAAATATCGCGATTCCAAGTCTCCTACTGTGATTTATCGTTATTTTTAACGATTACCTGGCTTGGGGAGTGAAACCTTAGTTTCTTTTAGTACACCGTGTGGAAAAGGTAAATATCGCGCTCGGAGTGCCCTTGAGTGTTTTGTCGTTATTTCGAACGATCGCTAGGCTTGTGAAGTGAATCCTTAGCTTCTTTCGATATACCGCGAGTGGAAAAGGTAAATAACGCGATTCCCAGTCTCCTGCTGTGATTTATCGTTATTTTGATCGATTACCTGGCTTGGGGAGTGAAACCTTAGTTTCTTTTAGTACACCGTGTGGAAAAGGTAAATATCGCGCTCGGAGTGCCCTTGAGTGTTTTGTCGTTATTTCGAATGGTTGCGAGGCTTGGGAAGTGAATCCTCAGCTTCTTTCGATATACCGCGAGTGGAAAAGGTAAATAACGCGATTCCCAGTCTCCTGCTGTGATATATCGTTATTTTGATCGATTACCTGGCTTGGGGAGTGAAACCTTAGTTTCTTTTAGTACACCGTGTGGAAAAGGTAAATATCGCGTTCGGAGTGACCTTGAGTGTTTTGTCGTTATTTCGAATGGTTGCGAGGCTTGGGAAGTGAATCCTCAGCTTCTTTCGATATACCGCGAGTGGAAAAGGTAAATAACGCGATTCCCAGTCTCCTGCTGTGATTTATCGTTATTTTGAACGATTACCTGGCTTGGGAAGTGAATCCTTAGTTTCTTTTAGTACACCGTGTGGAAAAGGTAAATATCGCGTTCGGAGTGACCTTGAGTGTTTTGTCGTTATCTCGAATGGTTGCGAGGCTTGGGAAGTGAATCCTCAGCTTCTTTCGATATACCGCGAGTGGAAAAGGTAAATAACGCGGTTCCCAGTCTCCTGCTGTGATTTATCGTTATTTTGATCGATTACCTGGCTTGGGGAGTGAAACCTTAGTTTCTTTTAGTACACCGTGTGGAAAAGGTAAATATCACGTTTCGGTGTGACCTTGAGTGTTTTGTCGTTATTTCGAACGATTGCTAGGCTTGTGAAGTGAATCCTTAGCTTCTTTCGATATACCGCGAGTGGAAAAGGTAAATAACGCGATTCCCAGTCTCCTGCTGTGATTTATCGTTATTTTGAACGATTACGAAGGCGAGGATTTGAATCCTCAGCTTCTTTCGATATACCGCGAGTGGAAAAGGTAAATAACGCGATTCCAGGTCTCCTACTGTGATTTATCGTTATTTTTAACGATTACCTGGCTTGGGAAGTGAATCCTTAGTTTCTTTTAGTACACCGTGTGGAAAAGGTAAATATCGCGTTCGGTGTGACCTTGAGTGTTTTGTCGTTATTTCGAACGATTGCTAGGCTTGTGAAGTGAATCCTTAGCTTCTTTCGATATACCGCGAGTGGAAAAGGTAAATATCCCGATTCCAGGTCTCCTACTGTGATTTATCGTTATTTTTAACGATTACCTGGCTTGGGAAGTGAATCCTTAGTTTCTTTTAGTACACCGTGTGGAAAAGGTAAATATCACGTTTCGGTGTGACCTTGAGTGTTTTGTCGTTATTTCGTACGATTGCTAGGCTTGTGAAGTGAATCCTTAGCTTCTTTCGATATACCGCGAGTGGAAAAGGTAAATAACGGGATTCCCAGTCTCCTGCTGTGATTTATCGTTATTTTGAACGATTACCTGGCTTAGGAAGTGAATCCTAAGTTTCTTTTAGTACACCGTGTGGAAAAGGTAAATATCGCGTTTCGGTGTGACCTTGAGTGATTGGTCGTTATTTCGAACTATTGCGAGACTTGGGAAATGAATCCTTAGCTTGTGTCGTTACACCGTGGGTGGAAAATGTAAATATCGCTACACCGAGTCTCCTACTGTGATTTATCGTTATTTTGAACGATTACGAAGGCGAGGATTTGAATCCTCAGCTTCTTTCGATATACCGCGAGTGGAAAAGGTAAATATCGCGATTCCCAGTCTCCTGCTGTGATTTATCGTTATTTTGAACGATTACCTGGCTTGGGGAGTGAAACCTTAGTTTCTTTTAGTACACCGTGTGGAAAAGGTAAATATCGCGTTCGGAGTGACCTTGAGTGTTTTGTCGTTATTTCGAATGGTTGCGAGGCTTTGGAAGTGAATCCTCAGCTTCTTTCGATATACCGCGAGTGGAAAAGGTAAATAACGCGATTCCCAGTCTCCTGCTGTGATTTATCGTTATTTTGAACGATTACGAAGGCGAGGATTTGAATCCTCAGCTTCATTCGATATACCACGAGTGGAAAAGGTAAATATCGCGATTCCAAGTCTGCTACTGTGATTTATCGTTATTTTTAACGATTACCTGGCTTGGGAAGTGAATCCTTAGTTTCTTTTAGTACACCGTGTGGAAAAGGTAAATATCGCGTTCGGAGTGACCTTGAGTGTTTTGTCGTTATTTCGAATGGTTGCGAGGCTTGGGAAGTGAATCCTCAGCTTCTTTCGATATACCGCGAGTGGAAAAGGTAAATAACGCGATTCCCAGTCTCCTGCTGTGATTTATCGTTACTTTGATCGATTACCTGGCTTGGGGAGTGAAACCTTAGTTTCTTTTAGTACACCGTGTGGAAAAGGTAAATATCGCGCTCGGAGTGCCCTTGAGTGTTTTGTCGTTATTTCGAACGATCGCTAGGCTTGTGAAGTGAATCCTTAGCTTCTTTCGATATACCGCGAGTGGAAAAGGTAAATAACGCGATTCCCAGTCTCCTGCTGTGATTTATCGTTATTTTGAACGATTACGAAGGCGAGGATTTGAATCCTCAGCTTCTTTCGATATACCGCGAGTGGAAAAGGTAAATATCGCGATTCCATGTCTCCTACTGTGATTTATCGTTATTTTTAACGATTACCTGGCTTGGGAAGTGAATCCTTAGTTTCTTTTAGTACACCGTGTAGAAAAGGTAAATATCGCGTTCGGTGTGACCTTGAGTATTTTGTCGTTATTTCGAACGATTGCTAGGCTTGTGAAGTGAATCCTTAGCTTCTTTCGATATACCGCGAGTGGAAAAGGTAAATATCCCGATTCCAGGTCTCCTACTGTGATTTATCGTTATTTTTAACGATTACCTGGCTTGGGAAGTGAATCCTTAGTTTCTTTTAGTACACCGTGTGGAAAAGGTAAATATCACGTTTCGGTGTGACCTTGAGTGTTTTGTCGTTATTTCGAACGATTGCTAGGCTTGTGAAGTGAATCCTTAGCTTCTTTCGATATACCGCGAGTGGAAAAGGTAAATAACGCGATTCCCAGTCTCCTGCTGTGATTTATCGTTATTTTGAACGATTACGAAGGCGAGGATTTGAATCCTCAGCCTCATTCGATATACCGCGAGTGGAAAAGGTAAATATCGCGATTCCAAGTCTCCTACTGTGATTTATCGTTATTTTTAACGATTACCTGGCTTGGGAAGTGAATCCTTAGTTTCTTTTAGTACACCGTGTAGAAAAGGTAAATATCGCGTTCGGAGTGACCTTGAGTGATTGGTCGTTATTTCGAACGGTTCCGAGGCTTGGGAAGTGAATCCTTAACTTCTTTCGATATACGGCGAGTGGAAAAGGTAAATAACGCGATTCCCAGTCTCCTGCTGTGATTTATCGTTATTTTGAACGATTACCTGGCTTAGGAAGTGAATCCTAAGTTTCTTTTAGTACACCGTGTGGAATAGGTAAATATCGCGTTTCGGTGTGACCTTGAGTGTTTTGTCGTTATTTCGAACGATTGCTAGGCTTGTGAAGTGAATCCTCAATTTCTTTTAGTACACCGAGTGGAAAAGGTAGATATCGCGTTTCGGAGTGACCATGAGTGATTGGTCGTTATTTCGAACGGTTGCGAGACTTGGGAAGTGAATCCTTAGCTTCTTTGGATATACAGTGAGTAGAAAAGGTAAATATCTCGATTCCAGGTCTCCTACTGTGATTTATCGTTATTTTGAACGATTACCTGCCTTGGGAAGTGAATCTTTAGTTTCTTTTAGTACATCGTGTGGAAAAGGAAAATATCGCGTTTCGGAGTGACCTAGACTGATTGGTCGTTATTTCGAACGGTTGGGAGGCTTGGGAAGTGAATTCTTAGCTTCTTTCGATATTCCGCGAGTGGAAAAGGTAAATAACGCTATTCCCAGTCTCCTACTGTGATTTATCGTTATTTTGAACGATTACGAAGGCGATAATTTGAATCCTCAGCTTCTTTCGATATACCGCGAGTGGAAAAGGTAAATATCGCGATTCCGAGTCTCCTACTGTGATTTATCGTTATTTTGATCGATTGCCTGCCTTTGGAAGTGAATCTTTAGTTTCTTTTAGTACACCGTGTGGAAAAGGTAAATATCACGTTTCGGTGTGACCTTGAGTGTTTTGTCGTTATTTCGAACGATTGCTCGGCATGTGAAGTGAATCCTTAGCTTCTTTCGATATACCGCGAGTGGACAAGGTAAATATCGCCATACCGAGTCTCCTATTGTGATTTATTGTTATTTTGAACGATTGCGATTGCTAGGATTTGAATCCTTAATTTCTTTTAGTACACCGAGTGGAAAAGGTAAATATCACGTTTCGGTGTGACCTTGAGTGTTTTGTCGTTATTTCGAACTATTGCGAGACTTGGGAAATGAATCCTTAGCTTGTGTCGTTACACCGTGGGTGGAAAATGTAAATATCGCTACACCGAGTCTCCTACTGTGATTTATCGTTATTTTGAACGATTACGAAGGCGAGGATTTGAATCCTCAGCTTCTTTCGATATACCGCGAGTGGAAAAGGTAAATATCGCGATTCCAAATCTCCTACTGTGGTTTATCGTTATTTTTAACGATTACCTGGCTTGGGAAATGAATCCTTAGTTTCTTTTAGTACACCGTGTGGAAAAGGTAAATATCGCGTTCGGAGTGACCTTGAGTGTTTTGTCGTTATTTCGAATGGTTGCGAGGCTTGGGAAGTGAATCCTCAGCTTCTTTCGATATACCGCGAGTGGAAAAGGTAAATATCCCGATTCCAGGTCTCCTACTGTGATTTATCGTTATTTTTAACGATTACCTGGCTTGGGAAGTGAATCCTAAGTTTCTTTTAGTACACCGTGTGGAATAGGTAAATATCGCGTTTCGGTGTGACCTTGAGTGTTTTGTCGTTATTTCGAACGGTTGCGAGACTTGGGAAGTGAATCCTTAGATTCTTTCGATATACCGCGAGTGGACAAGGTATATATCGCCATACCGAGTCTCCTATTGTGATTTATTGTTATTTTGAACTATTGCGAGGGCTAGGATTTGAATCCTTAATTTCTTTTAGTACACCGAGTGGAAAAGGTAAATATCACGTTTCGGGGTGACCTTGAGTGTTTTGTCGTTATTTCGAACTATTGCGAGAGTTGGGAAATGAATCCTTAGCTTGTGTCGTTACACCGTGGGTGGAAAATGTAAATATGGCTACACCGAGTCTCCTACTGTGATTTATCGTTATTTTGAACGATTACGAAGGCGAGGATTTGAATCCTCAGCTTCTTTCGATATACCGCGAGTGGAAAAGGTAAATATCGCGATTCCAAGTCTCCTACTGTGATTTATCGTTATTTTTAACGATTACCTGGCTTGGGAAGTGAATCCTTAGTTTCTTTTAGTACACCGGGTGGAAAAGGTAGATATCGGTTTTCGGAGTGAAATTGAGTGATTGGTCGTTGTTTCGAATGGTTGCGAGGCTTGGGAAGTGAATCCTCAGCTTCTTTCGATATACCGCGAGTGGAAAAGGTAAATAACGCGATTCCCAGTCTCCTGCTGTGATTTATCGTTATTTTGAACGATTATCTGGCTTGGGGAGTGAAACCTTAGTTTCTTTTAGTACACCGTGTGGAAAAGGTAAATATCGCGTTCGGAGTGACCTTGAGTGTTTTGTCGTTATTTCGAATGGTTGCGAGGCTTGGGAAGTGAATCCTCAGCTTCTTTCGATATACCGCGAGTGGAAAAGGTAAATAACGCGATTCCCAGTCTCCTGCTGTGATTTATTATTATTTTGATCGATTACCTGGCTTGGGGAGTGAAACCTTAGTTTCTTTTAGTACACCGTGTGGAAAAGGTAAATATCGCGCTCGGAGTGCCCTTGAGTGTTTTGTCGTTATTTCGAACGATCGCTAGGCTTGTGAAGTGAATCCTTAGCTTCTTTCGATATACCGCGAGTGGAAAAGGTAAATAACGCGATTCCCAGTCTCCTGCTGTGATTTATCGTTATTTTGAACGATTACCTGGCTTGGGAAGTGAATCCTTAGTTTCTTTTAGTACACCGTGTGGAAAAGGTAAATATCGCGTTTCGGAGTGACCTTGAGTGATTGGTAGTTATTTCGAACGGTTGCGAGGCTTGGGAAGTGAATCCTTAGCTTCTTTCGATATACCGCGAGTGGAAAAGGTAAATAACGCGATTCCCAGTCTCCTGCTGTGATTTATCGTTATTTTGAACGATTACCTGGCTTAGGAAGTGAATCCTAAGTTTCTTTTAGTACACCGTGTGGAAAAGGTAAATATCGCGTTTCGGTGTGACCTTGAGTGATTGGTCGTTATTTCGAACGGTTGCGAGGCTTGGGAAATGAATCCTTAGCTTGTGTCGTTACACCGTGGGTGGAAAATGTAAATATCGCTACACCGAGTCTCCTACTGTGATTTATCGTTATTTTGAACGATTACGAAGGCGAGGATTTGAATCCTCAGCTTCTTTCGATATACCGCGAGTGGAAAAGGTAAATATCGCGATTCCCAGTCTCCTACTGTGATTTATCGTTATTTTTAACGATTACCTGGCTTGGGAAGTGAATCCTTAGTTTCTTTTAGTACACCGTGTAGAAAAGGTAAATATCGCGTTCGGTGTGACCTTGAGTATTTTGTCGTTATTTCGAACGATTGCTAGGCTTGTGAAGTGAATCCTTAGCTTCTTTCGATATACCGCGAGTGGAAAAGGTAAATATCCCGATTCCAGGTCTCCTACTGTGATTTATCGTTATTTTTAACGATTACCTGGCTTGGGAAGTGAATCCTTAGTTTCTTTTAGTACACCGTGTGGAAAAGGTAAATATCACGTTTCGGTGTGACCTTGAGTGTTTTGTCGTTATTTCGAACGATTGCTAGGCTTGTGAAGTGAATCCTTAGCTTCTTTCGATATACCGCGAGTGGAAAAGGTAAATAACGCGATTCCCAGTCTCCTGCTGTGATTTATCGTTATTTTGAACGATTACGAAGGCGAGGATTTGAATCCTCAGCCTCATTCGATATACCGCGAGTGGAAAAGGTAAATATCGCGATTCCAAGTCTCCTACTGTGATTTATCGTTATTTTTAACGATTACCTGGCTTGGGAAGTGAATCCTTAGTTTCTTTTAGTACACCGTGTAGAAAAGGTAAATATCGCGTTCGGAGTGACCTTGAGTGATTGGTCGTTATTTCGAACGGTTCCGAGGCTTGGGAAGTGAATCCTTAGCTTCTTTCGATATACGGCGAGTGGAAAAGGTAAATAACGCGATTCTCAGTCTCCTGCTGTGATTTATCGTTATTTTGAACGATTACCTGGCTTAGGAAGTGAATCCTAAGTTTCTTTTAGTACACCGTGTGGAATAGGTAAATATCGCGTTTCGGTGTGACCTTGAGTGTTTTGTCGTTATTTCGAACGATTGCTAGGCTTGTGAAGTGAATCCTCAATTTCTTTTAGTACACCGAGTGGAAAAGGTAGATATCGCGTTTCGGAGTGACCATGAGTGATTGGTCGTTATTTCGAACGGTTGCGAGACTTGGGAAGTGAATCCTTAGCTTCTTTGGATATACAGTGAGTAGAAAAGGTAAATATCTCGATTCCAGGTCTCCTACTGTGATTTATCGTTATTTTGAACGATTACCTGCCTTGGGAAGTGAATCTTTAGTTTCTTTTAGTACACCGTGTGGAAAAGGAAAATATCGCGTTTCGGAGTGACCTAGACTGATTGGTCGTTATTTCGAACGGTTGGGAGGCTTGGGAAGTGAATTCTTAGCTTCTTTCGATATTCCGCGAGTGGAAAAGGTAAATAACGCTATTCCCAGTCTCCTACTGTGATTTATCGTTATTTTGAACGATTACGAAGGCGATAATTTGAATCCTCAGCTTCTTTCGATATACCGCGATTGGAAAAGGTAAATATCGCGATTCCGAGTCTCCTACTGTGATTTATCGTTATTTTGATCGATTGCCTGCCTTTGGAAGTGAATCTTTAGTTTCTTTTAGTACACCGTGTGGAAAAGGTAAATATCACGTTTCGGTGTGACCTTGAGTGTTTTGTCGTTATGTCGAACGGTTGCGAGGCTTGGGAAGTGAATCCTTAGCTTCTTTCGATATACCGCGAGTGGAAAAGGTAAATAACGCGATTCCCAGTCTCCTGCTGTGATTTATCGTTATTTTGAAAGATTACATGGCTTAGGAAGTGAATCCTAAGTTTCTTTTAGTACACCGTGTGGAAAATGTAAATATCGCGTTTCGGTGTGACCTTGAGTGTTTTGTCGTTATTTCGAACGATTGCTAGGCTTGTGAAGTGAATCCTTTGCTTCTTTCGATATACCGCGAGTGGAAAAGGTAAATATCCCGATTCCAGGTCTCCTACTGTGATTTATCGTTATTTTGAACGATTACGAAGCCGAGGATTTGAATCCTCAGCTTCTTTCGATATACCGCGAGTGGAAAAGGTAAATATCGCGATTCCGAGTCTCCTACTGTGATTTATCGTTATTTTGATCGATTGCCTGCCTTTGGAAGTGAATCTTTAGTTTCTTTTAGTACACCGTGTGGAAAAGGTAAATATCACGTTTCGGTGTGACCTTGAGTGTTTTGTCGATATGTCGAACGATTGCTAGGCATGTGAAGTGAATCCTTAGCTTCTTTCGATATACCGCGAGTGGACAAGGTAAATATCGCCATACCGAGTCTCCTATTGTGATTTATTGTTATTTTGAACGATTGCGAGGGCTAGGATTTGAATCCTTAATTTCTTTTAGTACACCGAGTGGAAAAGGTAAATATCACGTTTCGGTGTGACCTTGAGTGTTTTGTCGTTATTTCGAACTATTGCGAGACTTGGGAAATGAATCCTTAGCTTGTGTCGTTACACCGTGGGTGGAAAATGTAAATATCGCTACACCGAGTCTCCTACTGTGATTTATCGTTATTTTGAACGATTACGAAGGCGAGGATTTGAATCCTCAGCTTCTTTCGATATACCGCGAGTGGAAAAGGTAAATATCGCGATTCCGAGTCTCCTACTGTGATTTATCGTTATTTTGATCGATTGCCTGCCTTTGGAAGTGAATCTTTAGTTTCTTTTAGTACACCGTGTGGATAAGGTAAATATCACGTTTCGGTGTGACCTTGAGTGTTTTGCCGCTATTTCGAACGATTGCTAGGCATGAGAAGTGAATCCTTAGCTTCTTTCGATATACCGCGAGTGGACAAGGTAAATATCGCCATACCGAGTCTCCTATTGTGGTTTATTGTTATTTTGAACGATTGCGAGGGCTAGGATTTGAATCCTTAATTTCTTTTATTACACCGAGTGGAAAAGGTAAATATCACGTTTCGGTGTGACCTAGAGTGATTGGTCGTTATTTCGAACGGTTGCGAGGCTTGGGAAGTGAATTCTTAGCTTCATTCGATATACCGCGAGTGGAAAAGGTAAATAACGCGATTCCCAGTCTCCTGCTGTGATTTATCGTTATTTTGAACGATTACCTGCCTTGGGAAGTGAATCTTTAGTTTCTTTTAGTACACCGTGTGGAAAAGGAAAATATCGCGTTTCGGAGTGACCTAGACTGATTGGTCGTTATTTCGAACGGTTGGGAGGCTTGGGAAGTGAATTCTTAGCTTCTTTCGATATTCCGCGAGTGGAAAAGGTAAATAACGCTATTCCCAGTCTCCTACTGTGATTTATCGTTATTTTGAACGATTACGAAGGCGATAATTTGAATCCTCAGCTTCTTTCGATATACCGCGAGTGGAAAAGGTAAATATCGCGATTCCGAGTCTCCTACTGTGATTTATCGTTATTTTGATCGATTGCCTGCCTTTGGAAGTGAATCTTTAGTTTCTTTTAGTACACCGTGTGGAAAAGGTAAATATCACGTTTCGGTGTGACCTTGAGTGTTTTGTCGTTATGTCGAACGGTTGCGAGGCTTGGGAAGTGAATCCTTAGCTTCTTTCGATATACCGCGAGTGGAAAAGGTAAATAACGCGATTCCCAGTCTCCTGCTGTGATTTATCGTTATTTTGAAAGATTACATGGCTTAGGAAGTGAATCCTAAGTTTCTTTTAGTACACCGTGTGGAAAATGTAAATATCGCGTTTCGGTGTGACCTTGAGTGTTTTGTCGTTATTTCGATCGATTGCTAGGCTTGTGAAGTGAATCCTTTGCTTCTTTCGATATACCGCGAGTGGAAAAGGTAAATATCCCGATTCCAGGTCTCCTACTGTGATTTATCGTTATTTTGAACGATTACGAAGCCGAGGATTTGAATCCTCAGCTTCTTTCGATATACCGCGAGTGGAAAAGGTAAATATCGCGATTCCGAGTCTCCTACTGTGATTTATCGTTATTTTGATCGATTGCCTGCCTTTGGAAGTGAATCTTTAGTTTCTTTTAGTACACCGTGTGGAAAAGGTAAATATCACGTTTCGGTGTGACCTTGAGTGTTTTGTCGTTATGTCGAACGATTGCTAGGCATGTGAAGTGAATCCTTAGCTTCTTTCGATATACCGCGAGTGGACAAGGTAAATATCGCCATACCGAGTCTCCTATTGTGATTTATTGTTATTTTGAACGATTGCGAGGGCTAGGATTTGAATCCTTAATTTCTTTTAGTACACCGAGTGGAAAAGGTAAATATCACGTTTCGGTGTGACCTTGAGTGTTTTGTCGTTATTTCGAACTATTGCGAGACTTGGGAAATGAATCCTTAGCTTGTGTCGTTACACCGTGGGTGGAAAATGTAAATATCGCTACACCGAGTCTCCTACTGTGATTTATCGTTATTTTGAACGATTACGAAGGCGAGGATTTGAATCCTCAGCTTCTTTCGATATACCGCGAGTGGAAAAGGTAAATATCGCGATTCCGAGTCTCCTACTCTGATTTATCGTTATTTTGATCGATTGCCTGCCTTTGGAAGTGAATCTTTAGTTTCTTTTAGTACACTGTGTGGATAAGGTAAATATCACGTTTCGGTGTGACCTTGAGTGTTTTGCCGCTATTTCGAACGATTGCTAGGCATGAGAAGTGAATCCTTAGCTTCTTTCGATATACCGCGAGTGGACAAGGTAAATATCGCCATACCGAGTCTCCTATTGTGGTTTATTGTTATTTTGAACGATTGCGAGGGCTAGGATTTGAATCCTTAATTTCTTTTATTACACCGAGTGGAAAAGGTAAATATCACGTTTCGGTGTGACCTAGAGTGATTGGTCGTTATTTCGAACGGTTGCGAGGCTTGGGAAGTGAATTCTTAGCTTCATTCGATATACCGCGAGTGGAAAAGGTAAATAACGCGATTCCCAGTCTCCTGCTGTGATTTATCGTTATTTTGAACGATTACCTGCCTTGGGAAGTGAATCTTTAGTTTCTTTTAGTACACCGTGTGGAAAAGGTAGATATCGCGTTTCAGAGTGACCTTGAGTGATTGGTCGTTATTTCGAACGGTTGCGAGACTTGGGAAGTGAATCCTTAGCTTCTTTCGATATACCGCGAGTGGAAAAGGTAAATAACGCGATTCCCAGTCTCCTGCTGTGATTTATCGTTATTTTGAACGATTACCTGCCTTGGGAAGTGAATCTTTAGTTTCTTTTAGTACACCGTGTGGAAAAGGTAAATATCGCGTTTCGGTGTGACCTTGAGTGTTTTGTCGTTATTTCGAACGATTGCTAGGCTTGTGAAGTGAATCCTTTACTTCTTTCGATATACCGCGAGTGGAAAAGGTAAATATCCCGATTCCAGGTCTCCTACTGTGCTTTATCGCTATTTTGAACGATTACGAAGGCGAGGATTTGAATCCTCAGCTTCTTTCGATATACCGCGAGTGGAAAAGGTAAATATCGCGATTCCGAGTCTCCTACTGTGATTTATCGCTATTTTGAACGATTACGAAGGCGAGGATTTGAATCCTCAGCTTCTTTCGATATACCGCGTGTGGAAAAGGTAAATAACGCTATTCCCAGTCTCCTACTGTGATTTATCCTTATTTTGAACGATTACGAAGGCGAGGATTTGAATCCTCAGCTCCTTTCGATATACCGCGAGTGGAAAAGGTAAATATCGCGATTCCCAGTCTCCTGCTGTGATTTATCGTTATTTTGAACGATTACCTGGCTTAGGAAGTGAATCCTTAGTTTCTTTTATTACAACGTGTGGAAAAGGTAGATATCGCGTTTCGGAGTGACATTGAGTGATTGGTCGTTATTTCGAACGGTTGCGAGACTTGGGAAGTGAATCCTCAGATTCTTTCGATATACCGCGAGTGGACAAGGTAAATATCGCCATACCAAGTCTCCTATTGTGATTTATTGTTATTTTGAACGATTGCGAGGGCTAGGATTTGAATCCTTAATTTCTTTAAGTACACCGAGTGGAAAAGGTAAATATCACGTTTCGGTGTGACCTTGAGTGTTTTGTCGTTATTTCGAACTATTGCGAGAGTTGGGAAATGAATCCTTAGCTTGTGTCGTTACACCGTGGGTGGAAAATGTAAATATCGCTACACCGAGTCTCCTACTGTGATTTATCGTTATTTTGAACGATTACGAAGGCGAGGATTTGAATCCTCAGCTTCTTTCGATATACCGCGAGTGGAAAAGGTAAATATCGCGATTCCCACTCTCCTGCTGTGATTTATCGTTATTTTGAACGATTACCTGGCTTGGGGAGTGAAACCTTAGTTTCTTTTAGTACACCGTGTGGAAAAGGTAAATATCGCGTTTCGGAGTGACCTTGAGTGATTGGTCGTTATTTCGAACGGTTGCGAGGCTTGGGAAGTGGATCCTTAGCTTCTTTCGATATACCGCGAGTGGAAAAGGTAAATAACGCGATTCCCAGTCTCCTGCTGTGATTTATCGTTATTTTGAACGAGTACCTGGCTTAGGAAGTGAATCCTAAGTTTCTTTTAGTACACCGTGTGGAAAAGGTAAATATCGCGTTTCGGTGTGACCTTGAGTGATTGGTCGTTATTTCGAACGGTTGCGAGGCTTGGGAAGTGAATCCTTAGATTCTTTCGATATACCGCGAGTGGACAAGGTAAATATCGCCATACCGAGTCTCCTATTGTGATTTATTGTTATTTTGAACGATTGCGAGGGCTAGGATTTGAATCCTTAATTTCTTTTAGTACACCGAGTGGAAAAGGTAAATATCACGTTTCGGTGTGACCTTGAGTGTTTTGTCGTTATTTCGAACTATTGCGAGACTTGGGAAATGAATCCTTAGCTTGTGTCGTTGCACCGTGGGTGGAAAATGTAAATATCGCTACACCGAGTCTCCTACTGTGATTTATCGTTATTTTGAACGATTACGAAGGCGAGGATTTGAATCCTCAGCTTCTTTCGATATACCGCGAGTGGAAAAGGTATAGAACGCGATTCCCAGTCTCCTGCTGTGATTTATCGTTATTTTGAACGATTACGAAGGCGAGGATTTGAATCCTCAGCTTCATTCGATATACCGCGAGTGGAAAAGGTAAATATCGCGATTCCGAGTCTCCTACTGTGATTTATCGTTATTTTGATCGATTGCCTGCCTTTGGAAGTGAATCTTTAGTTTCTTTTAGTACACCGTGTGGAAAAGGTAAATATCACGTTTCGGTGTGACCTTGAGTGTTTTGTCGTTATTTCGAACGATTGCGAGACTTGGGAAATGAATCCTTAGCTTGTGTCGTTACACCGTGGGTGGAAAATGTAAATATCGCTACACCGAGTCTCCTACAGTGATTTATCGTTATTTTGAACGATTACGAAGGCGAGGATTTGAATCCTCAGCTTCTTTCGATATACCGCGAGTGGAAAAGGTATAGAACGCGATTCCCAGTCTCCTGCTGTGATTTATCGTTATTTTGAACGATTACGAAGGCGAGGATTTGAATCCTCAGCTTCATTCGATATACCGCGAGTGGAAAAGGTAAATATCGCGATTCCGAGTCTCCTACTGTGATTTATCGTTATTTTGATCGATTGCCTGCCTTTGGAAGTGAATCTTTAGTTTCTTTTAGTACAATCGTGTGGAAAAGGTAAATATCGCGTTCGGAGTGACCTTGAGTGTTTTGTCGTTATTTCGAATATTTGCGAGGCTTGGGAAGTGAATCCTCAGCTTCTTTCGATATACCGCGAGTGGAAAAGGTAAATAACGCGATTCCCAGTCTCCTGCTGTGATTTATCGTTATTTTGAACGATTACGAAGGCGAGGATTTGAATCCTCAGCTTCATTCGATATACCACGAGTGGAAAAGGTAAATATCGCGATTCCAAGTCTCCTACTGTGATTTATCGTTATTTTTAACGATTACCTGGCTTGGGAAGTGAATCCTTAGTTTCTTTTAGTACACCGTGTGGAAAAGGTAAATATCGCGTTCGGAGTGACCTTGAGTCTTTTGTCGATATTTCGAATGGTTGCGAGGCTTGGGAAGTGAATCCTCAGCTTCTTTCGATATACCGCGAGTGGAAATGGTAAATAACGCGATTCCCAGTCTCCTGATGTGATTTATCGTTATTTTGATCGATTACCTGGCTTGGGGAGTGAAACCTTAGT
This sequence comes from Nomada fucata, assembly GCA_948146005.1. Classification (NCBI taxonomy): domain Eukaryota; kingdom Metazoa; phylum Arthropoda; class Insecta; order Hymenoptera; family Apidae; genus Nomada; species Nomada fucata. The sequence goes on from OX411275.1 coordinate 28,043,476, forward strand.
TTCTTTTAGTACACCGTGTGGAAAAGGTAAATATCGCGCTCGGAGTGCCCTTGAGTGTTTTGTCGTTATTTCGAACGATCGCTAGGGTTGTGAAGTGAATCCTTAGCTTCTTTCGATATACCGCGAGTGGAAAAGGTAAATAACGCGATTCCCAGTCTCCTGCCTGTGATTTATCGTTATTTTGAACGATTACGAAGGCGAGGATTTGAATCCTCAGCTTCTTTCGATATACCGCGAGTGGAAAAGGTAAATATCGCGATTCCAAGTCTCCTACTGTGATTTATCGTTATTTTTAACGATTACCTGGCTTGGGAAGTGAATCCTTAGTTTCTTTTAGTACACCGTGTGGAAAAGGTAAATATCGCGTTCGGTGTGACCTTGAGTGTTTTGTCGTTATTTCGAACGATTGCTAGGCTTGTGAAGTGAATCCTTAGCTTCTTTCGATATACCGCGAGTGGAAAAGGTAAATATCCCGATTCGAGGTCTCCAACTGTGATTTATCGTTATTTTTAACGATTACCTGGCTTGGGAAGTGAATCCTTAGTTTCTTTTAGTACACCGTGTGTAAAAGGTAAATATCGCGTTCGGTGTGACCTTGAGTGTTTTGTCGTTATTTCGAACGATTGCTAGGCTTGTGAAGTGAATCCTTAGCTTCTTTCGATATACCGCGAGTGGAAAAGGTAAATATCCCGATTCCAGGTCTCCTACTGTGATTTATCGTTATTTTGAACGATTACCTGCCTTGGGAAGTGAATCTTTAGTTTCTTTTAGTACACCGTGTGGAAAAGGAAAATATCGCGTTTCGGTGTGACCTTGAGTGTTTTGTCGTTATTTCGAACGATTGCTAGGCTTGTGAAGTGAATCCTTTGCTTCTTTCGATATACCGCGAGTGGAAAAGGTAAATATCCCGATTCCAGGTCTCCTACTGTGATTTATCGTTATTTTGAACGATTACGAAGGCGAGGATTTGAATCCTCAGCTTCTTTCGATATACCGCGAGTGGAAAAGGTAAATATCGCGATTCCGAGTCTCCTACTGTGATTTATCGTTATTTTGATCGATTGCCTGCCTTTGGAAGTGAATCTTTAGTTTCTTTTAGTACACCGTGTGGAAAAGGTAAATATCACGTTTCGGTGTGACCTTGAGTGTTTTGTCGTTATTTCGAACGATTGCGAGACTTGGGAAATGAATGCTTAGCTTGTGTCGTTACACCGTGGGTGGAAAATGTAAATATCGCTACACCGAGTCTCCTACTGTGATTTATCGTTATTTTGAACGATTACGAAGGCGAGGATTTGAATCCTGAGCTTCTTTCGATATACCGCGAGTGGAAAAGGTAAATATCGCGATTCCCAGTCTCCTGCTGTGATTTATCGTTATTTTGATCGATTACCTGGCTTGGGGAGTGAATCCTTAGTTTCTTTTAGTACACCGTGTGGAAAAGGTAAATATCGCGTTCGGTGTGACCTTGAGTATTTTGTCGTTATTTCGAACGATTGCTAGGCTTGTGAAGTGAATCCTTAGCTTCTTTCGATATACCGCGAGTGGAAAAGGTAAATATCCCGATTCCAGGTCTCCTACTGTGATTTATCGTTATTTTTAACGATTACCTGGCTTGGGAAGTGAATCCTTAGTTTCTTTTAGTACACCGTGTGGAAAAGGTAAATATCGCGTTTCGGAGTGACCTTGAGTGATTGGTAGTTATTTCGAACGGTTGCGAGGCTTGGGAAGTGAATCCTTAGCTTCTTTCGATATACCGCGAGTGGAAAAGGTAAATAACGCGATTCCCAGTCTCCTGCTGTGATTTATCGTTATTTTGAACGATTACCTGGCTTAGGAAGTGAATCCTAAGTTTCTTTTAGTACACCGTGTGGAAAAGGTAAATATCGCGTTTCGGTGTGACCTTGAGTGATTGGTCGTTATTTCGAACGGTTGCGAGGCTTGGGAAATGAATCCTTAGCTTGTGTCGTTACACCGTGGGTGGAAAATGTAAATATCGCTACACCGAGTCTCCTACTGTGATTTATCGTTATTTTGAACGATTACGAAGGCGAGGATTTGAATCCTCAGCTTCTTTCGATATACCGCGAGTGGAAAAGGTAAATATCGCGATTCCCAGTCTCCTACTGTGATTTATCGTTATTTTTAACGATTACCTGGCTTGGGAAGTGAATCCTTAGTTTCTTTTAGTACACCGTGTAGAAAAGGTAAATATCGCGTTCGGTGTGACCTTGAGTATTTTGTCGTTATTTCGAACGATTGCTAGGCTTGTGAAGTGAATCCTTAGCTTCTTTCGATATACCGCGAGTGGAAAAGGTAAATATCCCGATTCCAGGTCTCCTACTGTGATTTATCGTTATTTTTAACGATTACCTGGCTTGGGAAGTGAATCCTTAGTTTCTTTTAGTACACCGTGTGGAAAAGGTAAATATCACGTTTCGGTGTGACCTTGAGTGTTTTGTCGTTATTTCGAACGATTGCTAGGCTTGTGAAGTGAATCCTTAGCTTCTTTCGATATACCGCGAGTGGAAAAGGTAAATAACGCGATTCCCAGTCTCCTGCTGTGATTTATCGTTATTTTGAACGATTACGAAGGCGAGGATTTGAATCCTCAGCTTCTTTCGATATACCGCGAGTGGAAAAGGTAAATATCGCGATTCCGAGTCTCCTACTGTGATTTATCGTTATTTTGATCGATTGCCTGCCTTTGGAAGTGAATCTTTAGTTTCTTTTAGTACACCGTGTGGAAAAGGTAAATATCACGTTTCGGTGTGACCTTGAGTGTTTTGTCGTTATTTCGAACTATTGCGAGACTTGGGAAATGAATCCTTAGCTTGTGTCGTTACACCGTGGGTGGAAAATGTAAATATCGCTACACCGAGTCTCCTACTGTGATTTATCGTTATTTTGAACGATTACGAAGGCGAGGATTTGAATCCTGAGCTTCTTTCGATATACCGCGAGTGGAAAAGGTAAATATCGCGATTCCCAGTCTCCTGCTGTGATTTATCGTTATTTTGATCGATTACCTGGCTTGGGGAGTGAATCCTTAGTTTCTTTTAGTACACCGTGTGGAAAAGGTAAATATCGCGTTCGGTGTGACCTTGAGTATTTTGTCGTTATTTCGAACGATTGCTAGGCTTGTGAAGTGAATCCTTAGCTTCTTTCGATATACCGCGAGTGGAAAAGGTAAATATCCCGATTCCAGGTCTCCTACTGTGATTTATCGTTATTTTTAACGATTACCTGGCTTGGGAAGTGAATCCTTAGTTTCTTTTAGTACACCGTGTGGAAAAGGTAAATATCGCGTTTCGGAGTGACCTTGAGTGATTGGTAGTTATTTCGAACGGTTGCGAGGCTTGGGAAGTGAATCCTTAGCTTCTTTCGATATACCGCGAGTGGAAAAGGTAAATAACGCGATTCCCAGTCTCCTGCTGTGATTTATCGTTATTTTGAACGATTACCTGGCTTAGGAAGTGAATCCTAAGTTTCTTTTAGTACACCGTGTGGAAAAGGTAAATATCGCGTTTCGGTGTGACCTTGAGTGATTGGTCGTTATTTCGAACGGTTGCGAGGCTTGGGAAATGAATCCTTAGCTTGTGTCGTTACACCGTGGGTGGAAAATGTAAATATCGCTACACCGAGTCTCCTACTGTGATTTATCGTTATTTTGAACGATTACGAAGGCGAGGATTTGAATCCTCAGCTTCTTTCGATATACCGCGAGTGGAAAAGGTAAATATCGCGATTCCCAGTCTCCTGCTGTGATTTATCGTTATTTTGAACGATTATCTGGCTTGGGGAGTGAAACCTTAGTTTCTTTTAGTACACCGTGTGGAAAAGGTAAATATCGCGTTCGGAGTGACCTTGAGTGTTTTGTCGTTATTTCGAATGGTTGCGAGGCTTGGGAAGTGAATCCTCAGCTTCTTTCGATATACCGCAAGTGGAAAAGGTAAATAACGCGATTCCCAGTCTCCTGCTGTGATTTATCGTTATTTTGAACGATTACGAAGGCGAGGATTTGAATCCTCAGCTTCATTCGATATACCACGAGTGGAAAAGGTAAATATCGCGATTCCAAGTCTCCTACTGTGATTTATCGTTATTTTTAACCATTACCTGGCTTGGGAAGTGAATCCTTAGTTTCTTTTAGTACACCGTGTGGAAAAGGTAAATATCGCGTTCGGAGTGACCTTGAGTGTTTTGTCGTTATTTCGAATGGTTGCGAGGCTTGGGAAGTGAATCCTCAGCTTCTTTCGATATACCGCGAGTGGAAAAGGTAAATAACGCGATTCCCAGTCTCCTGCTGTGATTTATTATTATTTTGATCGATTACCTGGCTTGGGGAGTGAAACCTTAGTTTCTTTTAGTACACCGTGTGGAAAAGGTAAATATCGCGCTCGGAGTGCCCTTGAGTGTTTTGTCGTTATTTCGAACGATCGCTAGGCTTGTGAAGTGAATCCTTAGCTTCTTTCGATATACCGCGAGTGGAAAAGGTAAATAACGCGATTCCCAGTCTCCTGCTGTGATTTATCGTTATTTTGAACGATTACGAAGGCGAGGATTTGAATCCTCAGCTTCTTTCGATATACCGCGAGTGGAAAAGGTAAATATCGCGATTCCAAGTCTCCTACTGTGATTTATCGTTATTTTTAACGATTACCTGGCTTGGGAAGTGAATCCTTAGTTTCTTTTAGTACACCGTGTGGAAAAGGTAAATATCGCGTTCGGTGTGACCTTGAGTATTTTGTCGTTATTTCGAACGATTGCTAGGCTTGTGAAGTGAATCCTTAGCTTCTTTCGATATACCGCGAGTGGAAAAGGTAAATATCCCGATTCCAGGTCTCCTACTGTGATTTATCGTTATTTTTAACGATTACCTGGCTTGGGAAGTGAATCCTTAGTTTCTTTTAGTACACCGTGTGGAAAAGGTAAATATCGCGTTTCGGAGTGACCTTGAGTGATTGGTAGTTATTTCGAACGGTTGCGAGGCTTGGGAAGTGAATCCTTAGCTTCTTTCGATATACCGCGAGTGGAAAAGGTAAATAACGCGATTCCCAGTCTCCTGCTGTGATTTATCGTTATTTTGAACGATTACCTGGCTTAGGAAGTGAATCCTAAGTTTCTTTTAGTACACCGTGTGGAAAAGGTAAATATCGCGTTTCGGTGTGACCTTGAGTGATTGGTCGTTATTTCGAACGGTTGCGAGGCTTGGGAAATGAATCCTCAGCTTCTTTCGATATACCGCGAGTGGAAAAGGTAAATATCGCGATTCCCAGTCTCCTGCTGTGATTTATCGTTATTTTGAACGATTACCTGGCTTGGGGAGTGAAACCTTAGTTTCTTTTAGTACACCGTGTGGAAAAGGTAAATATCGCGTTCGGAGTGACCTTGAGTGTTTTGTCGTTATTTCGAATGGTTGCGAGGCTTGGGAAGTGAATCCTCAGCTTCTTTCGATATACCGCGAGTGGAAAAGGTAAATAACGCGATTCCCAGTCTCCTGCTGTGATTTATCGTTATTTTGATCGATTACCTGGCTTGGGGAGTGAAACCTTAGTTTCTTTTAGTACACCGTGTGGAAAAGGTAAATATCGCGCTCGGAGTGCCCTTGAGTGTTTTGTCGTTATTTCGAATGGTTGCGAGGCTTGGGAAGTGAATCCTCAGCTTCTTTCGATATACCGCGAGTGGAAAAGGTAAATAACGCGATTCCCAGTCTCCTGCTGTGATATATCGTTATTTTGATCGATTACCTGGCTTGGGGAGTGAAACCTTAGTTTCTTTTAGTACACCGTGTGGAAAAGGTAAATATCGCGTTCGGAGTGACCTTGAGTGTTTTGTCGTTATTTCGAATGGTTGCGAGGCTTGGGAAGTGAATCCTCAGCTTCTTTCGATATACCGCGAGTGGAAAAGGTAAATAACGCGATTCCCAGTCTCCTGCTGTGATTTATCGTTATTTTGAACGATTACGAAGGCGAGGATTTGAATCCTCAGCTTCATTCGATATACCACGAGTGGGAAAGGTAAATATCGCGATTCCAAGTCTCCTACTGTGATTTATCGTTATTTTTAACGATTACCTGGCTTGGGAAGTGAATCCTTAGTTTCTTTTAGTACACCGTGTGGAAAAGGTAAATATCGCGTTCGGAGTGACCTTGAGTGTTTTGTCGTTATTTCGAATGGTTGCGAGGCTTGGGAAGTGAATCCTCAGCTTCTTTCGATATACCGCGAGTGGAAAAGGTAAATAACGCGATTCCCAGTCTCCTGCTGTGATTTATCGTTACTTTGATCGATTACCTGGCTTGGGGAGTGAAACCTTAGTTTCTTTTAGTACACCGTGTGGAAAAGGTAAATATCGCGCTCGGAGTGCCCTTGAGTGTTTTGTCGTTATTTCGAACGATCGCTAGGCTTGTGAAGTGAATCCTTAGCTTCTTTCGATATACCGCGAGTGGAAAAGGTAAATAACGCGATTCCCAGTCTCCTGCTGTGATTTATCGTTATTTTGAACGATTACGAAGGCGAGGATTTGAATCCTCAGCTTCTTTCGATATACCGCGAGTGGAAAAGGTAAATATCGCGATTCCATGTCTCCTACTGTGATTTATCGTTATTTTTAACGATTACCTGGCTTGGGAAGCGAATCCTTAGTTTCTTTTAGTACACCGTGTAGAAAAGGTAAATATCGCGTTCGGTGTGACCTTGAGTATTTTGTCGTTATTTCGAACGATTGCTAGGCTTGTGAAGTGAATCCTTAGCTTCTTTCGATATACCGCGAGTGGAAAAGGTAAATATCCCGATTCCAGGTCTCCTACTGTGATTTATCGTTATTTTTAACGATTACCTGGCTTGGGAAGTGAATCCTTAGTTTCTTTTAGTACACCGTGTGGAAAAGGTAAATATCACGTTTCTGTGTGACCTTGAGTGTTTTGTCGTTATTTCGAACGATTGCTAGGCTTGTGAAGTGAATCCTTAGCTTCTTTCGATATACCGCGAGTGGAAAAGGTAAATAACGCGATTCCCAGTCTCCTGCTGTGATTTATCGTTATTTTGAACGATTACGAAGGCGAGGATTTGAATCCTCAGCTTCATTCGATATACCGCGAGTGGAAAAGGTAAATATCGCGATTCCAAGTCTCCTACTGTGATTTATCGTTATTTTTAACGATTACCTGGCTTGGGAAGTGAATCCTTAGTTTCTTTTAGTACACCGGGTGGAAAAGGTAGATATCGGTTTTCGGAGTGAAATTGAGTGATTGGTCGTTGTTTCGAATGGTTGCGAGGCTTGGGAAGTGAATCCTCAGCTTCTTTCGATATACCGCGAGTGGAAAAGGTAAATAACGCGATTCCCAGTCTCCTGCTGTGATTTATCGTTATTTTGATCGATTACCTGGCTTGGGGTGTGAAACCTTAGTTTCTATTAGTACACCGTGTGGAAAAGGTAAATATCGCGCTCGGAGTGCCCTTGAGTGTTTTGTCGTTATTTCGAACGATTGCTAGGCTTGTGAAGTGAATCCTTAGCTTCTTTCGATATACCGCTAGTGGAAAAGGTAAATAACGCGATTCCCAGTCTCCTGCTGTGATTTATCGTTATTTTGAACGATTACGAAGGCGAGGATTTGAATCCTCAGCTTCATTCGATATACCGCGAGTGGAAAAGGTAAATATCGCGATTCCAAGTCTCCTACTGTGATTTATCGTTATTTTTAACGATTACCTGGCTTGGGAAGTGAATCCTTAGTTTCTTTTAGTACACCGTGTGGCAAAGGTAAATATCGCGTTTCGGAGTGACCTTGAGTGATTGGTCGTTATTTCGAACGGTTCCGAGGCTTGGGAAGTGAATCCTTAGCTTCTTTCGATATACGGCGAGTGGAAAAGGTAAATAACGCGATTCCCAGTCTCCTGCTGTGATTTATCGTTATTTTGAACGATTACCTGGCTTAGGAAGTGAATCCTAAGTTTCTTTTAGTACACCGTGTGGAATAGGTAAATATCGCGTTTCGGTGTGACCTTGAGTGTTTTGTCGTTATTTCGAACGATTGCTAGGCTTGTGAAGTGAATCCTCAATTTCTTTTAGTACACCGAGTGGAAAAGGTAGATATCGCGTTTCGGAGTGACCATGAGTGATTGGTCGTTATATCGAACGGTTGCGAGACTTGGGAAGTGAATCCTTAGCTTCTTTGGATATACAGTGAGTAGAAAAGGTAAATATCTCGATTCCAGGTCTCCTACTGTGATTTATCGTTATTTTGAACGATTACCTGCCTTGGGAAGTGAATCTTTAGTTTCTTTTAGTACACCGTGTGGAAAAGGAAAATATCGCGTTTCGGAGTGACCTAGACTGATTGGTCGTTATTTCGAACGGTTGGGAGGCTTGGGAAGTGAATTCTTAGCTTCTTTCGATATTCCGCGAGTGGAAAAGGTAAATAACGCTATTCCCAGTCTCCTACTGTGATTTATCGTTATTTTGAACGATTACGAAGGCGATAATTTGAATCCTCAGCTTCTTTCGATATACCGCGAGTGGAAAAGGTAAATATCGCGATTCCGAGTCTCCTACTGTGATTTATCGTTATTTTGATCGATTGCCTGCCTTTGGAAGTGAATCTTTAGTTTCTTTTAGTACACCGTGTGGAAAAGGTAAATATCACGTTTCGGTGTGACCTTGAGTGTTTTGTCGTTATTTCGAACGATTGCTAGGCATGTGAAGTGAATCCTTAGCTTCTTTCGATATACCGCGAGTGGACAAGGTAAATATCGCCATACCGAGTCTCCTATTGTGATTTATTGTTATTTTGAACGATTGCGATTGCTAGGATTTGAATCCTTAATTTCTTTTAGTACACCGAGTGGAAAAGGTAAATATCACGTTTCGGTGTGACCTTGAGTGTTTTGTCGTTATTTCGAACTATTGCGAGACTTGGGAAATGAATCCTTAGCTTGCGTCGTTACACCGTGGGTGGAAAATGTAAATATCGCTACACCGAGTCTCCTACTGTGATTTATCGTTATTTTGAACGATTACGAAGGCGAGGATTTGAATCCTCAGCTTCTTTCGATATACCGCGAGTGAAAAAGGTAAATATCCCGATTCCAGGTCTCCTACTGTGATTTATCGTTATTTTTAACGATTACCTGGCTTGGGAAGTGAATCCTTAGTTTCTTTTAGTACACCGGGTGGAAAAGGTAGATATCGGTTTTCGGAGTGAAATTGAGTGATTGGTCGTTGTTTCGAATGGTTGCGAGGCTTGGGAAGTGAATCCTCAGCTTCTTTCGATATACCGCGAGTGGAAAAGGTAAATAACGCGATTCCCAGTCTCCTGCTGTGATTTATCGTTATTTTGATCGATTACCTGGCTTGGGGAGTGAAACCTTAGTTTCTATTAGTACACCGTGTGGAAAATGTAAATATCGCGCTCGGAGTGCCCTTGAGTGTTTTGTCGTTATTTCGAACGATCGCTAGGCTTGTGAAGTGAATCCTTAGCTTCTTTCGATATACCGCGAGTGGAAAAGGTAAATAACGCGATTCCCAGTCTCCTGCTGTGATTTATCGTTATTTTGAACGATTACGAAGGCGAGGATTTGAATCCTCAGCTTCTTTCGATATACCGCGAGTGGAAAAGGTAAATATCGCGATTCCAAGTCTCCTACTGTGATTTATCGTTATTTTTAACGATTACCTGGCTTGGGAAGTGAATCCTTAGTTTCTTTTAGTACACCGTGTGGAAAAGGTAAATATCGCGTTCGGTGTGACCTTGAGTATTTTGTCGTTATTTCGAACGATTGCTAGGCTTGTGAAGTGAATCCTTCGCTTCTTTCGATATACCGCGAGTGGAAAAGGTAAATATCCCGATTCCAGGTCTCCTACTGTGATTTATCGTTATTTTTAACGATTACCTGGCTTGGGAAGTGAATCCTTAGTTTCTTTTAGTACACCGTGTGGAATAGGTAAATATCACGTTTCGGTGTGACCTTGAGTGTTTTGTCGTTATTTCGAACGATTGCTAGGCTTGTGAAGTGAATCCTTAGCTTCTTTCGATATACCGCTAGTGGAAAAGGTAAATAACGCGATTCCCAGTCTCCTGCTGTGATGTATCGTTATTTTGAACGATTACGAAGGCGAGGATTTGAATCCTCAGCTTCATTCGATATACCGCGAGTGGAAAAGGTAAATATCGCGATTCCAAGTCTCCTACTGTGATTTATCGTTATTTTTAACGATTACCTGGCTTGGAAAGTGAATCCTTAGTTTCTTTTAGTACACCGTGTGGCAAAGGTAAATATCGCGTTTCGGAGTGACCTTGAGTGATTGGTCGTTATTTCGAACGGTTCCGAGGCTTGGGAAGTGAATCCTTAGCTTCTTTCGATATACGGCGAGTGGAAAAGGTAAATAACGCGATTCCCAGTCTCCTGCTGTGATTTATCGTTATTTTGAACGATTACCTGGCTTAGGAAGTGAATCCTAAGTTTCTTTTAGTACACCGTGTGGAATAGGTAAATATCGCGTTTCGGTGTGACCTTGAGTGTTTTGTCGTTATTTCGAACCATTGCTAGGCTTGTGAAGTGAATCCTCAATTTCTTTTAGTACACCGAGTGGAAAAGGTAGATATCGCGTTTCGGAGTGACCATGAGTGATTGGTCGTTATTTCGAACGGTTGCGAGACTTGGGAAGTGAATCCTTAGCTTCTTTGGATATACCGCGAGTGGAAAAGGTAAATATCTCGATTCCAGGTCTCCTACTGTGATTTATCGTTATTTTGAACGATTACCTGCCTTGGGAAGTGAATCTTTAGTTTCTTTTAGTACACCGTGTGGAAAAGGAAAATATCGCGTTTCGGAGTGACCTAGACTGATTGGTCGTTATTTCGAACGGTTGCGAGGCTTGGGAAGTGAATTCTTAGCTTCTTTCGATATTCCGCGAGTGGAAAAGGTAAATAACGCTATTCCCAGTCTCCTACTGTGATTTATCGTTATTTTGAACGATTACGAAGGCGAGGATTTGAATCCTCAGCTTCATTCGATATACCGCGAGTGGAAAAGGTAAATATCGCGATTCCAAGTCTCCTACTGTGATTTATCGTTATTTTTAACGATTACCTGGCTTGGAAAGTGAATCCTTAGTTTCTTTTAGTACACCGTGTGGCAAAGGTAAATATCGCGTTTCGGAGTGACCTTGAGTGATTGGTCGTTATTTCGAACGGTTCCGAGGCTTGGGAAGTGAATCCTTAGCTTCTTTCGATATACGGCGAGTGGAAAAGGTAAATAACGCGATTCCCAGTCTCCTGCTGTGATTTATCGTTATTTTGAACGATTACCTGGCTTAGGAAGTGAATCCTAAGTTTCTTTTAGTACACCGTGTGGAATAGGTAAATATCGCGTTTCGGTGTGACCTTGAGTGTTTTGTCGTTATTTCGAACCATTGCTAGGCTTGTGAAGTGAATCCTCAATTTCTTTTAGTACACCGAGTGGAAAAGGTAGATATCGCGTTTCGGAGTGACCATGAGTGATTGGTCGTTATTTCGAACGGTTGCGAGACTTGGGAAGTGAATCCTTAGCTTCTTTGGATATACCGCGAGTGGAAAAGGTAAATATCTCGATTCCAGGTCTCCTACTGTGATTTATCGTTATTTTGAACGATTACCTGCCTTGGGAAGTGAATCTTTAGTTTCTTTTAGTACACCGTGTGGAAAAGGAAAATATCGCGTTTCGGAGTGACCTAGACTGATTGGTCGTTATTTCGAACGGTTGCGAGGCTTGGGAAGTGAATTCTTAGCTTCTTTCGATATTCCGCTAGTGGAAAAGGTAAATAACGCTATTCCCAGTCTCCTACTGTGATTTATCGTTATTTTGAACGATTACGAAGGCGAGGATTTGAATCCTCAGCTTCTTTCGATATACCGCGAGTGGAAAAGGTAAATATCGCGATTCCGAGTCTCCTACTGTGATTTATCGTTATTTTGATCGATTACCTGCCTTGGGAAGTGAATCTTTAGTTTCTTTTAGTACACCGAGTGGAAAAGGTAAATATCACGTTTCGGTGTGACCTTGAGTGTTTTGTCGTTATTTCGAACCATTGCTAGGCTTGTGAAGTGAATCCTCAATTTCTTTTAGTACACCGAGTGGAAAAGGTAGATATCGCGTTTCGGAGTGACCATGAGTGATTGGTCGTTATTTCGAACGGTTGCGAGACTTGGGAAGTGAATCCTTAGCTTCTTTGGATATACCGCGAGTGGAAAAGGTAAATAACGCTATTCCCAGTCTCCTACTGTGATTTATCGTTATTTTGAACGATTACCTGGCTTGGGGAGTGAAACCTTAGTTTCTTTTAGTACACCGTGTGGAAAAGGTAAATATCGCGTTCGGAGTGACCTTGAGTGTTTTGTCGTTATTTCGAATGGTTGCGAGGCTTGGGAAGTGAATCCTCAGCTTCTTTCGATATACCGCGAGTGGAAAAGGTAAATATCGCGATTCCAAGTCTCCTACTGTGATTTATCGTTATTTTTAACGATTACCTGGCTTGGGAAGTGAATCCTTAGTTTCTTTTAGTACACCGTGTGGAAAAGGTAAATATCGCGTTCGGTGTGACCTTGAGTGTTTTGTCGTTATTTCGAACGATTGCTAGGCTTGTGAAGTGAATCCTTAGCTTCTTTCGATATACCGCGAGTGGAAAAGGTAAATATCCCGATTCCAGGTCTCCTACTGTGATTTATCGTTATTTTTAACGATTACCTGGCTTGGGAAGTGAATCCTTAGTTTCTTTTAGTACACCGTGTGGAAAAGGTAAATATCGCGTTCGGTGTGACCTTGAGTGTTTTGTCGTTATTTCGAACGATTGCTAGGCTTGTGAAGTGAATCCTTAGCTTCTTTCGATATACCGCGAGTGGAAAAGGTAAATATCCCGATTCCAGGTCTCCTACTGTGATTTATCGTTATTTTTAACGATTACCTGGCTTGGGAAGTGAATCCTTAGTTTCTTTTAGTACACCGTGTGGAAAAGGTAAATATCACGTTTCGGTGTGACCTTAAGTGTTTTGTCGTTATTTCGAACGATTGCTAGGCTTGTGAAGTGAATCCTTAGCTTCTTTCGATATACCGCGAGTGGAAAAGGTAAATAACGCGATTCCCAGTCTCCTGCTGTGATTTATCGTTATTTTGAACGATTACGAAGGCGAGGATTTGAATCCTCAGCTTCATTCGATATACCACGAGTGGAAAAGGTAAATATCGCGATTCCAAGTCTCCTACTGTGATTTATCGTTATTTTTAACGATTACCTGGCTTGGGAAGTGAATCCATAGTTTCTTTTAGTACACCGTGTGGAAAAGGTAAATATCGCGTTCGGAGTGACCTTGAGTGTTTTGTCGTTATTTCGATTGGTTGCGAGGCTTGGGAAGTGAATCCTCAGCTTCTTTCGATATACCGCGAGTGGAAAAGGTAAATATCGCGATTCCAAGTCTCCTACTGTGATTTATCGTTATTTTTAACGATTACCTGGCTTGGGAAGTGAATCCTTAGTTTCTTTTAGTACACCGTGTGGAAAAGGTAAATATCGCGTTCGGTGTGACCTTGAGTGTTTTGTCGTTATTTCCAACGATTGCGAGGCTTGGGAAGTGAATCCTCAGCTTCTTTCGATATACCGCGAGTGGAAAAGGTAAATATCGCGATTCCAAGTCTCCTACGGTGATTTATCGTTATTTTTAACGATTACCTGGCTTGGGAAGTGAATCCTTAGTTTCTTTTAGTACACCGTGTGGAAAAGGTAAATATCGCGTTCGGTGTGACCTTGAGTGTTTTGTCGTTATTTCGAACGATTGCTAGGCTTGTGAAGTGAATCCTTAGCTTCTTTCGATATACCGCGAGTGGAAAAGGTAAATATCCCGATTCCAGGTCTCCTACTGTGATTTATCGTTATTTTTAACGATTACCTGGCTTGGGAAGTGAATCCTTAGTTTCTTTTAGTACACCGTGTGGAAAAGGTAAATATCACGTTTCGGTGTGACCTTGAGTGTTTTGTCGTTATTTCGAACGATTGCTAGGCTTGTGAAGTGAATCCTTAGCTTCTTTCGATATACCGCGAGTGGAAAAGGTAAATAACGCGATTCCCAGTCTCCTGCTGTGATTTATCGTTATTTTGAACGATTACGAAGGCGAGGATTTGAATCCTCAGCTTCATTCGATATACCACGAGTGGAAAAGGTAAATATCGCGATTCCAAGTCTCCTACTGTGATTTATCGTTATTTTTAACGATTACCTGGCTTGGGAAGTGAATCCATAGTCTCTTTTAGTACACCGTGTGGAAAAGGTAAATATCGCGTTCGGAGTGACCTTGAGTGTTTTGTCGTTATTTCGATTGGTTGCGAGGCTTGGGAAGTGAATCCTCAGCTTCTTTCGATATACCGCGAGTGGAAAAGGTAAATATCCCGATTCCAGGTCTCCTACTGTGATTTATCGTTATTTTGAACGATTACCTGGCTTAGGAAGTGAATCCTTAGTTTCTTTTATTACAACGTGTGGAAAAGGTAGATATCGCGTTTCGGAGTGACATTGAGTGATTGATCGTTATTTCGAACGGTTGCGAGACTTGGGAAGTGAATCCTTAGATTCTTTCGATATACCGCGAGTGGACAAGGTAAATATCGCCATACCGAGTCTCCTATTGTGATTTATCGTTATTTTGAACGATTACGAAGGCGAGGATTTGAATCCTCAGCTTCTTTCGATATACCACGAGTGGAAAAGGTAAATATCGCGATTCCGAGTCTCCTACTGTGATTTATCGTTATTTTGATCGATTACCTGCCTTGGGAAGTGAATCTTTAGTTTCTTTTAGTACACCGAGTGGAAAAGGTAAATATCACGTTTCGGTGTGACCTTGAGTGTTTTGTCGTTATTTCGAACCATTGCTAGGCTTGTGAAGTGAATCCTCAATTTCTTTTAGTACACCGAGTGGAAAAGGTAGATATCGCGTTTCGGAGTGACCATGAGTGATTGGTCGTTATTTCGAACGGTTGCGAGACTTGGGAAGTGAATCCTTAGCTTCTTTGGATATACCGCGAGTGGAAAAGGTAAATATCTCGATTCCAGGTCTCCTACTGTGATTTATCGTTATTTTGAACGATTACCTGCCTTGGGAAGTGAATCTTTAGTTTCTTTTAGTACACCGAGTGGAAAAGGTAAATATCACGTTTCGGTGTGACCTTGAGTGTTTTGTCGTTATTTCGAACTATTGCGAGACTTGGGAAATGAATCCTTAGCTTGTGTCGTTACACCGTGGGTGGAAAATGTAAATATCGCTACACCGAGTCTCCTACTGTGATTTATCGTTATTTTGAACGATTACGAAGGCGAGGATTTGAATCCTCAGCTTCATTCGATATACCGCGAGTGGAAAAGGTAAATATCGCGATTCCAAGTCTCCTACTGTGATTTATCGTTATTTTTAACGATTACCTGGCTTGGGAAGTGAATCCTTAGTTTCTTTTAGTACACCGTGTGGCAAAGGTAAATATCGCGTTTCGGAGTGACCTTGAGTGATTGGTCGTTATTTCGAACGGTTCCGAGGCTTGGGAAGTGAATCCTTAGCTTCTTTCGATATACGGCGAGTGGAAAAGGTAAATAACGCGATTCCCAGTCTCCTGCTGTGATTTATCGTTATTTTGAACGATTACCTGGCTTAGGAAGTGAATCCTAAGTTTCTTTTAGTACACCGTGTGGAATAGGTAAATATCGCGTTTCGGTGTGACCTTGAGTGTTTTGTCGTTATTTCGAACCATTGCTAGGCTTGTGAAGTGAATCCTCAATTTCTTTTAGTACACCGAGTGGAAAAGGTAGATATCGCGTTTCGGAGTGACCATGAGTGATTGGTCGTTATTTCGAACGGTTGCGAGACTTGGGAAGTGAATCCTTAGCTTCTTTGGATATACCGCGAGTGGAAAAGGTAAATATCTCGATTCCAGGTCTCCTACTGTGATTTATCGTTATTTTGAACGATTACCTGCCTTGGGAAGTGAATCTTTAGTTTCTTTTAGTACACCGTGTGGAAAAGGAAAATATCGCGTTTCGGAGTGACCTAGACTGATTGGTCGTTATTTCGAACGGTTGCGAGGCTTGGGAAGTGAATTCTTAGCTTCTTTCGATATTCCGCGAGTGGAAAAGGTAAATAACGCTATTCCCAGTCTCCTACTGTGATTTATCGTTATTTTGAACGATTACGAAGGCGAGGATTTGAATCCTCAGCTTCTTTCGATATACCGCGAGTGGAAAAGGTAAATATCGCGATTCCGAGTCTCCTACTGTGATTTATCGTTATTTTGATCGATTACCTGCCTTGGGAAGTGAATCTTTAGTTTCTTTTAGTACACCGAGTGGAAAAGGTAAATATCACGTTTCGGTGTGACCTTGAGTGTTTTGTCGTTATTTCGAACCATTGCTAGGCTTGTGAAGTGAATCCTCAATTTCTTTTAGTACACCGAGTGGAAAAGGTAGATATCGCGTTTCGGAGTGACCATGAGTGATTGGTCGTTATTTCGAACGGTTGCGAGACTTGGGAAGTGAATCCTTAGCTTCTTTGGATATACCGCGAGTGGAAAAGGTAAATATCTCGATTCCAGGTCTCCTACTGTGATTTATCGTTATTTTGAACGATTACCTGCCTTGGGAAGTGAATCTTTAGTTTCTTTTAGTACACCGAGTGGAAAAGGTAAATATCACGTTTCGGTGTGACCTTGAGTGTTTTGTCGTTATTTCGAACTATTGCGAGACTTGGGAAATGAATCCTTAGCTTGTGTCGTTACACCGTGGGTGGAAAATGTAAATATCGCTACACCGAGTCTCCTACTGTGATTTATCGTTATTTTGAACGATTACGAAGGCGAGGATTTGAATCCTCAGCTTCTTTCGATATACCGCGAGTGGAAAAGGTAAATATCGCGATTCCCAGTCTCCTGCTGTGATTTATCGTTATTTTGAACGATTACCTGGCTTGGGGAGTGAAACCTTAGTTTCTTTTAGTACACCGTGTGGAAAAGGTAAATATCGCGTTCGGAGTGACCTTGAGTGTTTTGTCGTTATTTCGAATGGTTGCGAGGCTTGGGAAGTGAATCCTCAGCTTCTTTCGATATACCGCGAGTGGAAAAGGTAAATATCGCGATTCCAAGTCTCCTACTGTGATTTATCGTTATTTTTATCGATTACCTGGCTTGGGAAGTGAATCCTTAGTTTCTTTTAGTACACCGTGTGGAAAAGGTAAATATCGCGTTCGGTGTGACCTTGAGTGTTTTGTCGTTATTTCGAACGATTGCGAGGCTTGGGAAGTGAATCCTCAGCTTCTTTCGATATACCGCGAGTGGAATAGGTAAATATCGCGATTCCAAGTCTCCTACGGTGATTTATCGTTATTTTTAACGATTACCTGGCTTGGGAAGTGAATCCTTAGTTTCTTTTAGTACACCGTGTGGAAAAGGTAAATATCGCGTTCGGTGTGACCTTGAGTGTTTTGTCGTTATTTCGAACGATTGCTAGGCTTGTGAAGTGAATCCTTAGCTTCTTTCGATATACCGCGAGTGGAAAAGGTAAATATCCCGATTCCAGGTCTCCTACTGTGATTTATCGTTATTTTTAACGATTACCTGGCTTGGGAAGTGAATCCTTAGTTTCTTTTAGTACACCGTGTGGAAAAGGTAAATATCACGTTTCGGTGTGACCTTGAGTGTTTTGTCGTTATTTCGAACGATTGCTAGGCTTGTGAAGTGAATCCTTAGCTTCTTTCGATATACCGCGAGTGGAAAAGGTAAATAACGCGATTCCCAGTCTCCTGCTGTGATTTATCGTTATTTTGAACGATTACGAAGGCGAGGATTTGAATCCTCAGCTTCATTCGATATACCACGAGTGGAAAAGGTAAATATCGCGATTCCAAGTCTCCTACTGTGATTTATCGTTATTTTTAACGATTACCTGGCTTGGGAAGTGAATCCATAGTTTCTTTTAGTACACCGTGTGGAAAAGGTAAATATCGCGTTCGGAGTGACCTTGAGTGTTTTGTCGTTATTTCGATTGGTTGCGAGGCTTGGGAAGTGAATCCTCAGCTTCTTTCGATATACCGCGAGTGGAAAAGGTAAATATCCCGATTCCAGGTCTCCTACTGTGATTTATCGTTATTTTGAACGATTACCTGGCTTAGGAAGTGAATCCTTAGTTTCTTTTATTACAACGTGTGGAAAAGGTAGATATCGCGTTTCGGAGTGACATTGAGTGATTGATCGTTATTTCGAACGGTTGCGAGACTTGGGAAGTGAATCCATAGATTCTTTCGATATACCGCGAGTGGACAAGGTAAATATCGCCATACCGAGTCTCCTATTGTGATTTATCGTTATTTTGAACGATTACGAAGGCGAGGATTTGAATCATCAGCTTCTTTCGATATACCACGAGTGGAAAAGGTAAATATCGCGATTCCAAGTCTCCTACTGTGATTTATCGTTATTTTGAACGATTACCTGGCTTGGGGAGTGAAACCTTAGTTTCTTTTAGTACACCGTGTGGAAAAGGTAAATATCGCGTTCGGAGTGACCTTGAGTGTTTTGTCGTTATTTCGAACGATTGCGAGGCTTGGGAAGTGAATCCTCAGCTTCTTTCGATATACCGCGAGTGGAAAAGGTAAATATCGCGATTCCAAGTCTCCTACGGTGATTTATCGTTATTTTTAACGATTACCTGGCTTGGGAAGTCAATCCTTAGTTTCTTTTAGTACACCGTGTGGAAAAGGTAAATATCGCGTTCGGTGTGACCTTGAGTGTTTTGTCGTTATTTCGAACGATTGCGAGGCTTGGGAAGTGAATCCTCAGCTTCTTTCGATATACCGCGAGTGGAAAAGGTAAATATCGCGATTCCAAGTCTCCTACGGTGATTTATCGTTATTTTTAACGATTACCTGGCTTGGGAAGTGAATCCTTAGTTTCTTTTAGTACACCGTGTGGAAAAGGTAAATATCGCGTTCGGTGTGACCTTGAGTGTTTTGTCGTTATTTCGAACGATTGCTAGGCTTGTGAAGTGAATCCTTAGCTTCTTTCGATATACCGCGAGTGGAAAAGGTAAATATCCCGATTCCAGGTCTCCTGCTGTGATTTATCGTTATTTTGAACGATAACGAAGGCGAGGATTTGAATCCTCAGCTTCATTCGATATACCACGAGTGGAAAAGGTAAATATCGCGATTCCAAGTCTCCTACTGTGATTTATCGTTATTTTTAACGATTACCTGGCTTGGGAAGTGAATCCATAGTCTCTTTTAGTACACCGTGTGGAAAAGGTAAATATCGCGTTCGGAGTGACCTTGAGTGTTTTGTCGTTATTTCGATTGGTTGCGAGGCTTGGGAAGTGAATCCTCAGCTTCTTTCGATATACCGCGAGTGGAAAAGGTAAATATCCCGATTCCAGGTCTCCTACTGTGATTTATCGTTATTTTGAACGATTACCTGGCTTAGGAAGTGAATCCTTAGTTTCTTTTATTACAACGTGTGGAAAAGGTAGATATCGCGTTTCGGAGTGACATTGAGTGATTGATCGTTATTTCGAACGGTTGCGAGACTTGGGAAGTGAATCCTTAGATTCTTTCGATATACCGCGAGTGGACAAGGTAAATATCGCCATACCGAGTCTCCTATTGTGATTTATCGTTATTTTGAACGATTACGAAGGCGAGGATTTGAATCCTCAGCTTCTTTCGATATACCACGAGTGGAAAAGGTAAATATCGCGATTCCAAGTCTCCTACTGTGATTTATCGTTATTTTTAACGATTACCTGGCTTGGGAAGTGAATCCTTAGTTTCTTTTAGTACACCGTGTGGCAAAGGTAAATATCGCGTTTCGGAGTGACCTTGAGTGATTGGTCGTTATTTCGAACGGTTCCGAGGCTTGGGAAGTGAATCCTTAGCTTCTTTCGATATACGGCGAGTGGAAAAGGTAAATAACGCGATTCCCAGTCTCCTGCTGTGATTTATCGTTATTTTGAACGATTACCTGGCTTAGGAAGTGAATCCTAAGTTTCTTTTAGTACACCGTGTGGAATAGGTAAATATCGCGTTTCGGTGTGACCTTGAGTGTTTTGTCGTTATTTCGAACCATTGCTAGGCTTGTGAAGTGAATCCTCAATTTCTTTTAGTACACCGAGTGGAAAAGGTAGATATCGCGTTTCGGAGTGACCATGAGTGATTGGTCGTTATTTCGAACGGTTGCGAGACTTGGGAAGTGAATCCTTAGCTTCTTTGGATATACCGCGAGTGGAAAAGGTAAATATCTCGATTCCAGGTCTCCTACTGTGATTTATCGTTATTTTGAACGATTACCTGCCTTGGGAAGTGAATCTTTAGTTTCTTTTAGTACACCGTGTGGAAAAGGAAAATATCGCGTTTCGGAGTGACCTAGACTGATTGGTCGTTATTTCGAACGGTTGCGAGGCTTGGGAAGTGAATTCTTAGCTTCTTTCGATATTCCGCGAGTGGAAAAGGTAAATAACGCTATTCCCAGTCTCCTACTGTGATTTATCGTTATTTTGAACGATTACGAAGGCGAGGATTTGAATCCTCAGCTTCTTTCGATATACCGCGAGTGGAAAAGGTAAATATCGCGATTCCGAGTCTCCTACTGTGATTTATCGTTATTTTGATCGATTACCTGCCTTGGGAAGTGAATCTTTAGTTTCTTTTAGTACACCGAGTGGAAAAGGTAAATATCACGTTTCGGTGTGACCTTGAGTGTTTTGTCGTTATTTCGAACCATTGCTAGGCTTGTGAAGTGAATCCTCAATTTCTTTTAGTACACCGAGTGGAAAAGGTAGATATCGCGTTTCGGAGTGACCATGAGTGATTGGTCGTTATTTCGAACGGTTGCGAGACTTGGGAAGTGAATCCTTAGCTTCTTTGGATATACCGCGAGTGGAAAAGGTAAATATCTCGATTCCAGGTCTCCTACTGTGATTTATCGTTATTTTGAACGATTACCTGCCTTGGGAAGTGAATCTTTAGTTTCTTTTAGTACACCGAGTGGAAAAGGTAAATATCACGTTTCGGTGTGACCTTGAGTGTTTTGTCGTTATTTCGAACTATTGCGAGACTTGGGAAATGAATCCTTAGCTTGTGTCGTTACACCGTGGGTGGAAAATGTAAATATCGCTACACCGAGTCTCCTACTGTGATTTATCGTTATTTTGAACGATTACGAAGGCGAGGATTTGAATCCTCAGCTTCTTTCGATATACCGCGAGTAGAAAAGGTAAATATCGCGATTCCCAGTCTCCTGCTGTGATTTATCGTTATTTTGAACGATTACCTGGCTTGGGGAGTGAAACCTTAGTTTCTTTTAGTACACCGTGTGGAAAAGGTAAATATCGCGTTCGGAGTGACCTTGAGTGTTTTGTCGTTATTTCGAATGGTTGCGAGGCTTGGGAAGTGAATCCTCAGCTTCTTTCGATATACCGCGAGTGGAAAAGGTAAATATCGCGATTCCAAGTCTCCTACTGTGATTTATCGTTATTTTTAACGATTACCTGGCTTGGGAAGTGAATCCTTAGTTTCTTTTAGTACACCGTGTGGAAAAGGTAAATATCGCGTTCGGTGTGACCTTGAGTGTTTTGTCGTTATTTCGAACGATTGCGAGGCTTGGGAAGTGAATCCTCAGCTTCTTTCGATATACCGCGAGTGGAAAAGGTAAATATCGCGATTCCAAGTCTCCTACGGTGATTTATCGTTATTTTTAACGATTACCTGGCTTGGGAAGTGAATCCTTAGTTTCTTTTAGTACACCGTGTGGAAAAGGTAAATATCGCGTTCGGTGTGACCTTGAGTGTTTTGTCGTTATTTCGAACGATTGCTAGGCTTGTGAAGTGAATCCTTAGCTTCTTTCGATATACCGCGAGTGGAAAAGGTAAATATCCCGATTCCAGGTCTCCTGCTGTGATTTATCGTTATTTTGAACGATTACGAAGGCGAGGATTTGAATCCTCAGCTTCATTCGATATACCACGAGTGGAAAAGGTAAATATCGCGATTCCAAGTCTCCTACTGTGATTTATCGTTATTTTTAACGATTACCTGGCTTGGGAAGTGAATCCATAGTCTCTTTTAGTACACCGTGTGGAAAAGGTAAATATCGCGTTCGGAGTGACCTTGAGTGTTTTGTCGTTATTTCGATTGGTTGCGAGGCTTGGGAAGTGAATCCTCAGCTTCTTTCGATATACCGCGAGTGGAAAAGGTAAATATCCCGATTCCAGGTCTCCTACTGTGATTTATCGTTATTTTGAACGATTACCTGGCTTAGGAAGTGAATCCTTAGTTTCTTTTATTACAACGTGTGGAAAAGGTAGATATCGCGTTTCGGAGTGACATTGAGTGATTGATCGTTATTTCGAACGGTTGCGAGACTTGGGAAGTGAATCCTTAGATTCTTTCGATATACCGCGAGTGGACAAGGTAAATATCGCCATACCGAGTCTCCTATTGTGATTTATCGTTATTTTGAACGATTACGAAGGCGAGGATTTGAATCCTCAGCTTCTTTCGATATACCACGAGTGGAAAAGGTAAATATCGCGATTCCAAGTCTCCTACTGTGATTTATCGTTATTTTTAACGATTACCTGGCTTGGGAAGTGAATCCTTAGTTTCTTTTAGTACACCGTGTGGCAAAGGTAAATATCGCGTTTCGGAGTGACCTTGAGTGATTGGTCGTTATTTCGAACGGTTCCGAGGCTTGGGAAGTGAATCCTTAGCTTCTTTCGATATACGGCGAGTGGAAAAGGTAAATAACGCGATTCCCAGTCTCCTGCTGTGATTTATCGTTATTTTGAACGATTACCTGGCTTAGGAAGTGAATCCTAAGTTTCTTTTAGTACACCGTGTGGAATAGGTAAATATCGCGTTTCGGTGTGACCTTGAGTGTTTTGTCGTTATTTCGAACCATTGCTAGGCTTGTGAAGTGAATCCTCAATTTCTTTTAGTACACCGAGTGGAAAAGGTAGATATGTCGTTTCGGAGTGACCATGAGTGATTGGTCGTTATTTCGAACGGTTGCGAGACTTGGGAAGTGAATCCTTAGCTTCTTTCGATATACCGCGAGTGGAAAAGGTAAATATCCCGATTCCAGGTCTCCTACTGTGATTTATCGTTATTTTTAACGATTACCTGGCTTGGGAAGTGAATCCTTAGTTTCTTTTAGTACACCGTGTGGAAAAGGTAAATATCACGTTTCGGTGTGACCTTGAGTGTTTTGTCGTTATTTCGAACGATTGCTAGGCTTGTGAAGTGAATCCTTAGCTTCTTTCGATATACCGCGAGTGGAAAAGGTAAATAACGCGATTCCCAGTCTCCTGCTGTGATTTATCGTTATTTTGAACGATTACGAAGGCGAGGATTTGAATCCTCAGCTTCATTCGATATACCACGAGTGGAAGAGGTAAATATCGCGATTCCAAGTCTCCTACTGTGATTTATCGTTATTTTTAACGATTACCTGGCTTGGGAAGTGAATCCATAGTTTCTTTTAGTACACCGTGTGGAAAAGGTAAATATCGCGTTCGGAGTGACCTTGAGTGTTTTGTCGTTATTTCGATTGGTTGCGAGGCTTGGGAAGTGAATCCTCAGCTTCTTTCGATATACCGCGAGTGGAAAAGGTAAATATCCCGATTCCAGGTCTCCTACTGTGATTTATCGTTATTTTGAACGATTACCTGGCTTAATAAGTGAATCCTTAGTTTCTTTTATTACAACGTGTGGAAAAGGTAGATATCGCGTTTCGGAGTGACATTGAGTGATTGATCGTTATTTCGAACGGTTGCGAGACTTGGGAAGTGAATCCTTAGATTCTTTCGATATACCGCGAGTGGACAAGGTAAATATCGCCATACCGAGTCTCCTATTGTGATTTATCGTTATTTTGAACGATTACGAAAGCGAGGATTTGAATCCTCAGCTTCTTTCGATATACCACGAGTGGAAAAGGTAAATATCGCGATTCCAAGTCTCCTACTGTGATTTATCGTTATTTTGAACGATTACCTGGCTTGGGGAGTGAAACCTTAGTTTCTTTTAGTACACCGTGTGTAAAAGGTAAATATCGCGTTCGGAGTGACCTTGAGTGTTTTGTCGTTATTTCGAATGGTTGCGAGGCTTGGGAAGTGAATCCTCAGCTTCTTTCGATATACCGCGAGTGGAAAAGGTAAATATCGCGATTCCAAGTCTCCTACTGTGATTTATCGTTATTTTTAACGATTACCTGGCTTGGGAAGTGAATCCTTAGTTTCTTTTAGTACACCGTGTGGAAAAGGTAAATATCGCGTTCGGTGTGACCTTGAGTGTTTTGTCGTTATTTCGAACGATTGCGAGGCTTGGGAAGTGAATCCTCAGCTTCTTTCGATATACCGCGAGTGGAAAAGGTAAATATCGCGATTCCAAGTCTCCTACGGTGATTTATCGTTATTTTTAACGATTACCTGGCTTGGGAAGTGAATCCTTAGTTTCTTTTAGTACACCGTGTGGAAAAGGTAAATATCGCGTTCGGTGTGACCTTGAGTGTTTTGTCGTTATTTCGAACGATTGCTAGGCTTGTGAAGTGAATCCTTAGCTTCTTTCGATATACCGCGAGTGGAAAAGGTAAATATCCCGATTCCAGGTCTCCTACTGTGATTTATCGTTATTTTTAACGATTACCTGGCTTGGGAAGTGAATCCTTAGTTTCTTTTAGTACACCGTGTGGAAAAGGTAAATATCACGTTTCGGTGTGACCTTGAGTGTTTTGTCGTTATTTCGAACGATTGCTAGGCTTGTGAAGTGAATCCTTAGCTTCTTTCGATATACCGCGAGTGGACAAGGTAAATATCGCCATACCGAGTCTCCTATTGTGATTTATCGTTATTTTGAACGATTACGAAGGCGAGGATTTGAATCCTCAGCTTCTTTCGATATACCACGAGTGGAAAAGGTAAATATCGCGATTCCAAGTCTCCTACTGTGATTTATCGTTATTTTTAACGATTACCTGGCTTGGGAAGTGAATCCTTAATTTCTTTTAGTACACCGTGTGGAAAAGGTAAATATCGCGTTCGGAGTGACCTTGAGTGTTTTGTCGTTATTTCGAATGGTTGCGATTCTTGGGAAGTGAATCCTCAGCTTCTTTCGATATACCGCGAGTGGAAAAGGTAAATAACGCGATTCCCAGTCTCCTGCTGTGATTTATCGTTATTTTGATCGATTACCTGGCTTGGGGAGTGAAACCTTAGTTTCTTTTAGTACACCGTGTGGAAAAGGTAAATATCGCGCTCGGAGTGCCCTTGAGTGTTTTGTCGTTATTTCGAACGATCGCTAGGCTTGTGAAGTGAATCCTTAGCTTCTTTCGATATACCGCGAGTGGAAAAGGTAAATAACGCGATTCCCAGTCTCCTGCTGTGATTTATCGTTATTTTGAACGATTACGAAGGCGAGGATTTGAATCCTCAGCTTCTTTCGATATACCGCGAGTGGAAAAGGTAAATATCGCGATTCCAAGTCTCCTACTGTGATTTATCGTTATTTTTAACGATTACCTGGCTTGGGAAGTGAATCCTTAGTTTCTTTTAGTACACCGTGTGGAAAAGGTAAATATCGCGTTCGGTGTGACCTTGAGTATTTTGTCGTTATTTCGAACGATTGCTAGGCTTGTGAAGTGAATCCTTAGCTTCTTTCGATATACCGCGAGTGGAAAAGGTAAATATCCCGATTCCAGGTCTCCTACTGTGATTTATCGTTATTTTTAACGATTACCTGGCTTGGGAAGTGAATCCTTAGTTTCTTTTAGTACACCGTGTGGAAAAGGTAAATATCGCGTTCGGTGTGACCTTGAGTGTTTTGTCGTTATTTCGAACTATTGCGAGACTTGGGAAATGAATCCTTAGCTTGTGTCGTTACACCGTGGGTGGAAAATGTAAATATCGCTACACCGAGTCTCCTACTGTGATTTATCGTTATTTTGAACGATTACGAAGGCGAGGATTTGAATCCTCAGCTTCTTTCGATATACCGCGAGTGGAAAAGGTAAATATCGCGATTCCCAGTCTCCTGCTGTGATTTATCGTTATTTTGAACGATTACCTGGCTTGGGGAGTGAAACCTTAGTTTCTTTTAGTACACCGTGTGGAAAAGGTAAATATCGCGTTCGGAGTGACCTTGAGTGTTTTGTCGTTATTTCGAATGGTTGCGAGGCTTGGGAAGTGAATCCTCAGCTTCTTTCGATATACCGGGAGTGGAAAAGGTAAATATCGCGATTCCAAGTCTCCTACTGTGATTTATCGTTATTTTTAACGATTACCTGGCTTGGGAAGTGAATCCTTAGTTTCTTTTAGTACACCGTGTGGAAAAGGTAAATATCGCGTTCGGTGTGACCTTGAGTGTTTTGTCGTTATTTCGAACGATTGCGAGGCTTGGGAAGTGAATCCTCAGCTTCTTTCGATATACCGCGAGTGGAAAAGGTAAATATCGCGATTCCAAGTCTCCTACTGTGATTTATCGTTATTTTTAACGATTACCTGGCTTGGGAAGTGAATCCTTAGTTTCTTTTAGTACACCGTGTGGAAAAGGTAAATATCGCGTTCGGTGTGACCTTGAGTGTTTTGTCGTTATTTCGAACGATTGCTATGCTTGTGAAGTGAATCCTTAGCTTCTTTCGATATACCGCGAGTGGAAAAGGTAAATATCCCGATTCCAGGTCTCCTACTGTGATTTATCGATATTTTTAACGATTACCTGGCTTGGGAAGTGAATCCTTAGTTTCTTTTAGTACACCGTGTGGAAAAGGTAAATATCACGTTTCGGTGTGACCTTGAGTGTTTTGTCGTTATTTCGAACGATTGCTAGGCTTGTGAAGTGAATCCTTAGCTTCTTTCGATATACCGCGAGTGGAAAAGGTAAATAACGCGATTCCCAGTCTCCTGCTGTGATTTATCGTTATTTTGAACGATTACGAAGGCGAGGATTTGAATCCTCAGCTTCATTCGATATACCACGAGTGGAAAAGGTAAATATAGCGATTCCAAGTCTCCTACTGTGATTTATCGTTATTTTTAACGATTACCTGGCTTGGGAAGTGAATCCATAGTTTCTTTTAGTACACCGTGTGGAAAAGGTAAATATCGCGTTCGGAGTGACCTTGAGTGTTTTGTCGTTATTTCGATTGGTTGCGAGGCTTGGGAAGTGAATCCTCAGCTTCTTTCGATATACCGCGAGTGGAAAAGGTAAATATCCCGATTCCAGGTCTCCTACTGTGATTTATCGTTATTTTGAACGATTACCTGGCTTAGGAAGTGAATCCTTAGTTTCTTTTATTACAACGTGTGGAAAAGGTAGATATCGCGTTTCGGAGTGACATTGAGTGATTGATCGTTATTTCGAACGGTTGCGAGACTTGGGAAGTGAATCCTTAGATTCTTTCGATATACCGCGAGTGGACAAGGTAAATATCGCCATACCGAGTCTCCTATTGTGATTTATCGTTATTTTGAACGATTACGAAGGCGAGGATTTGAATCCTCAGCTTCTTTCGATATACCACGAGTGGAAAAGGTAAATATCGCGATTCCAAGTCTCCTACTGTGATTTATCGTTATTTTTAACGATTACCTGGCTTGGGAAGTGAATCCTTAATTTCTTTTAGTACACCGTGTGGAAAAGGTAAATATCGCGTTCGGAGTGACCTTGAGTGTTTTGTCGTTATTTCGAATGGTTGCGAGGCTTGGGAAGTGAATCCTCAGCTTCTTTCGATATACCGCGAGTGGAAAAGGTAAATAACGCGATTCCCAGTCTCCTGCTGTGATTTATCGTTATTTTGATCGATTACCTGGCTTGGGGAGTGAAACCTTAGTTTCTTTTAGTACACCGTGTGGAAAAGGTAAATATCGCGCTCGGAGTGCCCTTGAGTGTTTTGTCGTTATTTCGAACGATCGCTAGGCTTGTGAAGTGAATCCTTAGCTTCTTTCGATATACCGCGAGTGGAAAAGGTAAATAACGCGATTCCCAGTCTCCTGCTGTGATTTATCGTTATTTTGAACGATTACGAAGGCGAGGATTTGAATCCTCAGCTTCTTTCGATATACCGCGAGTGGAAAAGGTAAATATCGCGATTCCAAGTCTCCTACTGTGATTTATCGTTATTTTTAACGATTACCTGGCTTGGGAAGTGAATCCTTAGATTCTTTTAGTACACCGTGTGGAAAAGGTAAATATCGCGTTCGGTGTGACCTTGAGTATTTTGTCGTTATTTCGAACGATTGCTAGGCTTGTGAAGTGAATCCTTAGCTTCTTTCGATATACCGCGAGTGGAAAAGGTAAATATCCCGATTCCAGGTCTCCTACTGTGATTTATCGTTATTTTTAACGATTACCTGGCTTGGGAAGTGAATCCTTAGTTTCTTTTAGTACACCGTGTGGAAAAGGTAAATATCACGTTTCGGAGTGACCTTGAGTGATTGGTCGTTATTTCGAACGGTTCCGAGGCTTGGGAAGTGAATCCTTAGCTTCTTTCGATATACGGCGAGTGGAAAAGGTAAATAACGCGATTCCCAGTCTCCTGCTGTGATTTATCGTTATTTTGAACGATTACCTGGCTTAGGAAGTGAATCCTAAGTTTCTTTTAGTACACCGTGTGGAATAGGTAAATATCGCGTTTCGGTGTGACCTTGAGTGTTTTGTATTTATTTCGAACCATTGCTAGGCTTGTGAAGTGAATCCTCAATTTCTTTTAGTACACCGAGTGGAAAAGGTAGATATCGCGTTTCGGAGTGACCATGAGTGATTGGTCGTTATTTCGAACGGTTGCGAGACTTGGGAAGTGAATCCTTAGCTTCTTTGGATATACCGCCAGTGGAAAAGGTAAATATCTCGATTCCAGGTCTCCTACTGTGATTTATCGTTATTTTGAACGATTACCTGCCTTGGGAAGTGAATCTTTAGTTTCTTTTAGTACATAGTGTGGAAAAGGAAAATATCGCGTTTCGGAGTGACCTAGACTGATTGGTCGTTATTTCGAACGGTTGCGAGGCTTGGGAAGTGAATCCTCAGCTTCTTTCGATATACCGCGAGTGGAAAAGGTAAATATCGCGATTCCAAGTCTCCTACTGTGATTTATCGTTATTTTTAACGATTACCTGGCTTGGGAAGTGAATCCTTAGTTTCTTTTAGTACACCGTGTGGAAAAGGTAAATATCGCGTTCAGTGTGACCTTGAGTGTTTTGTCGTTATTTCGAACGATTGCGAGGCTTGGGAAGTGAATCCTCAGCTTCTTTCGATATACCGCGAGTGGAAAAGGTAAATATCGCGATTCCAAGTCTCCTACTGTGATTTATCGTTATTTTTAACGATTACCTGGCTTGGGAAGTGAATCCTTAGTTTCTTTTAGTACACCGTGTGGAAAAGGTAAATATCGCGTTCGGTGTGACCTTGAGTGTTTTGTCGTTATTTCGAACGATTGCTAGGCTTGTGAAGTGAATCCTTAGCTTCTTTCGATATACCGCGAGTGGAAAAGGTAAATATCCCGATTCCAGGTCTCCTACTGTGATTTATCGTTATTTTTAACGATTACCTGGCTTGGGAAGTGAATCCTTAGTTTCTTTTAGTACACCGTGTGGAAAAGGTAAATATCACGTTTCGGTGTGACCTTGAGTGTTTTGTCGTTATTTCGAACGATTGCTAGGCTTGTGAAGTGAATCCTTAGCTTCTTTCGATATACCGCGAGTGGAAAAGGTAAATAACGCGATTCCCAGTCTCCTGCTGTGATTTATCGTTATTTTGAACGATTACGAAGGCGAGGATTTGAATCCTCAGCTTCATTCGATATACCACGAGTGGAAAAGGTAAATATCGCGATTCCAAGTCTCCTACTGTGATTTATCGTTATTTTTAACGATTACCTGGCTTGGGAAGTGAATCCATAGTTTCTTTTAGTACACCGTGTGGAAAAGGTAAATATCGCGTTCGGAGTGACCTTGAGTGTTTTGTCGTTATTTCGATTGGTTGCGAGGCTTGGGAAGTGAATCCTCAGCTTCTTTCGATATACCGCGAGTGGAAAAGGTAAATATCCCGATTCCAGGTCTCCTACTGTGATTTATCGTTATTTTGAACGATTACCTGGCTTAGGAAGTGAATCCTTAGTTTCTTTTATTACAACGTGTGGAAAAGGTAGATATCGCGTTTCGGAGTGACATTGAGTGATTGATCGTTATTTCGAACGGTTGCGAGACTTGGGAAGTGAATCCTTAGATTCTTTCGATATACCGCGAGTGGACAAGGTAAATATCGCCATACCGAGTCTCCTATTGTGATTTATCGTTATTTTGAACGATTACGAAGGCGAGGATTTGAATCCTCAGCTTCTTTCGATATACCACGAGTGGAAAAGGTAAATATCGCGATTCCAAGTCTCCTACTGTGATTTATCGTTATTTTTAACGATTACCTGGCTTGGGAAGTGAATCCTTAATTTCTTTTAGTACACCGTGTGGAAAATGTAAATATCGCGTTCGGAGTGACCTTGAGTGTTTTGTCGTTATCTCGAATGGTTGCGAGGCTTGGGAAGTGAATCCTCAGCTTCTTTCGATATACCGCGAGTGGAAAAGGTAAATAACGCGATTCCCAGTCTCCTGCTGTGATTTATCGTTATTTTGATCGATTACCTGGCTTGGGGAGTGAAACCTTAGTTTCTTTTAGTACACCGTGTGGAAAAGGTAAATATCGCGCTCGGAGTGCCCTTGAGTGTTTTGTCGTTATTTCGAACGATCGCTAGGCTTGTGAAGTGAATCCTTAGCTTCTTTTGATATACCGCGAGTGGAAAAGGTAAATAACGCGATTCCCAGTCTCCTGCTGTGATTTATCGTTATTTTGAACGATTACGAAGGCGAGGATTTGAATCCTCAGCTTCTTTCGATATACCGCGAGTGGAAAAGGTAAATATCGCGATTCCAAGTCTCCTACTGTGATTTATCGTTATTTTTAACGATTACCTGGCTTGGGAAGTGAATCCTTAGTTTCTTTTAGTACACCGTGTGGAAAAGGTAAATATCGCGTTCGGTGTGACCTTGAGTATTTTGTCGTTATTTCGAACGATTGCTAGGCTTGTGAAGTGAATCCTTAGCTTCTTTCGATATACCGCGAGTGGAAAAGGTAAATATCCCGATTCCAGGTCTCCTACTGTGATTTATCGTTATTTTTAACGATTACCTGGCTTGGGAAGTGAATCCTTAGTTTCTTTTAGTACACCGTGTGGAAAAGGTAAATATCACGTTTCGGAGTGACCTTGAGTGATTGGTCGTTATTTCGAACGGTTCCGAGGCTTGGGAAGTGAATCCTTAGCTTCTTTCGATATACGGTAAGTGGAAAAGGTAAATAACGCGATTCCCAGTCTCCTGCTGTGATTTATCGTTATTTTGAACGATTACCTGGCTTAGGAAGTGAATCCAAAGTTTCTTTTAGTACACCGTGTGGAATAGGTAAATATCGCGTTTCGGTGTGACCTTGAGTGTTTTGTCGTTATTTCGAACCATTGCTAGGCTTGTGAAGTGAATCCTCAATTTCTTTTAGTACACCGAGTGGAAAAGGTAGATATCGCGTTTCGGAGTGACCATGAGTGATTGGTCGTTATTTCGAACGGTTGCGAGACTTGGGAAGTGAATCCTTAGCTTCTTTGGATATACCGCCAGTGGAAAAGGTAAATATCTCGATTCCAGGTCTCCTACTGTGATTTATCGTTATTTTGAACGATTACCTGCCTTGGGAAGTGAATCCTTAGTTTCTTTTAGTACACCGTGTGGAAAAGGTAAATATCACGTTTCGGAGTGACCTTGAGTGATTGGTCGTTATTTCGAACGGTTCCGAGGCTTGGGAAGTGAATCCTTAGCTTCTTTCGATATACGGTAAGTGGAAAAGGTAAATAACGCGATTCCCAGTCTCCTGCTGTGATTTATCGTTATTTTGAACGATTACCTGGCTTAGGAAGTGAATCCAAAGTTTCTTTTAGTACACCGTGTGGAATAGGTAAATATCGCGTTTCGGTGTGACCTTGAGTGTTTTGTCGTTATTTCGAACCATTGCTAGGCTTGTGAAGTGAATCCTCAATTTCTTTTAGTACACCGAGTGGAAAAGGTAGATATCGCGTTTCGGAGTGACCATGAGTGATTGGTCGTTATTTCGAACGGTTGCGAGACTTGGGAAGTGAATCCTTAGCTTCTTTGGATATACCGCCAGTGGAAAAGGTAAATATCTCGATTCCAGGTCTCCTACTGTGATTTATCGTTATTTTGAACGATTACCTGCCTTGGGAAGTGAATCTTTAGTTTCTTTTAGTACACCGTGTGGAAAAGGAAAATATCGCGTTTCGGAGTGACCTAGACAGATTGGTCGTTATTTCGAACGGTTGCGAGGCTTGGGAAGTGAATCCTCAGCTTCTTTCGATATACCGCGAGTGGAAAAGGTAAATATCGCGATTCCAAGTCTCCTACTGTGATTTATCGTTATTTTTAACGATTTCCTGGCTTGGGAAGTGAATCCTTAATTTCTTTTAGTACACCGTGTGGAAAATGTAAATATCGCGTTCGGAGTGACCTTGAGTGTTTTGTCGTTATCTCGAATGGTTGCGAGGCTTGGGAAGTGAATCCTCAGCTTCTTTCGATATACCGCGAGTGGAAAAGGTAAATAACGCGATTCCCAGTCTCCTGCTGTGATTTATCGTTATTTTGATCGATTACCTGGCTTGGGGAGTGAAACCTTAGTTTCTTTTAGTACACCGTGTGGAAAAGGTAAATATCGCGCTCGGAGTGCCCTTGAGTGTTTTGTCGTTATTTCGAACGATCGCTAGGCTTGTGAAGTGAATCCTTAGCTTCTTTTGATATACCGCGAGTGGAAAAGGTAAATAACGCGATTCCCAGTCTCCTGCTGTGATTTATCGTTATTTTGAACGATTACGAAGGCGAGGATTTGAATCCTCAGCTTCTTTCGATATACCGCGAGTGGAAAAGGTAAATATCGCGATTCCAAGTCTCCTACTGTGATTTATCGTTATTTTTAACGATTACCTGGCTTGGGAAGTGAATCCTTAGTTTCTTTTAGTACACCGTGTGGAAAAGGTAAATATCGCGTTCGGTGTGACCTTGAGTATTTTGTCGTTATTTCGAACGATTGCTAGGCTTGTGAAGTGAATCCTTAGCTTCTTTCGATATACCGCGAGTGGAAAAGGTAAATATCCCGATTCCAGGTCTCCTACTGTGATTTATCGTTATTTTTAACGATTACCTGGCTTGGGAAGTGAATCCTTAGTTTCTTTTAGTACACCGTGTGGAAAAGGTAAATATCACGTTTCGGAGTGACCTTGAGTGATTGGTCGTTATTTCGAACGGTTCCGAGGCTTGGGAAGTGAATCCTTAGCTTCTTTCGATATACGGTAAGTGGAAAAGGTAAATAACGCGATTCCCAGTCTCCTGCTGTGATTTATCGTTATTTTGAACGATTACCTGGCTTAGGAAGTGAATCCAAAGTTTCTTTTAGTACACCGTGTGGAATAGGTAAATATCGCGTTTCGGTGTGACCTTGAGTGTTTTGTCGTTATTTCGAACCATTGCTAGGCTTGTGAAGTGAATCCTCAATTTCTTTTAGTACACCGAGTGGAAAAGGTAGATATCGCGTTTCGGAGTGACCATGAGTGATTGGTCGTTATTTCGAACGGTTGCGAGACTTGGGAAGTGAATCCTTAGCTTCTTTGGATATACCGCCAGTGGAAAAGGTAAATATCTCGATTCCAGGTCTCCTACTGTGATTTATCGTTATTTTGAACGATTACCTGCCTTGGGAAGTGAATCTTTAGTTTCTTTTAGTACACCGTGTGGAAAAGGAAAATATCGCGTTTCGGAGTGACCTAGACAGATTGGTCGTTATTTCGAACGGTTGCGAGGCTTGGGAAGTGAATCCTCAGCTTCTTTCGATATACCGCGAGTGGAAAAGGTAAATATCGCGATTCCAAGTCTCCTACTGTGATTTATCGTTATTTTTAACGATTACCTGGCTTGGGAAGTGAATCCTTAGTTTCTTTTAGTACACCGTGTGGAAAAGGTAAATATCGCGTTCGGTGTGACCTTGAGTGTTTTGTCGTTATTTCGAACGATTGCGAGGCTTGGTAAGTGAATCCTCAGCTTCTTTCGATATACCGCGAGTGGAAAAGGTAAATATCGCGATTCCAAGTCTCCTACTGTGATTTATCGTTATTTTTAACGATTACCTGGCTTGGGAAGTGAATCCTTAGTTTCTTTTAGTACACCGTGTGGAAAAGGTAAATATCGCGTTTCGGAGTGACCTAGACTGATTGGTCGTTATTTCGAACGGTTGCGAGGCTTGGGAAGTGAATCCTCAGCTTCTTTCGATATACCGCGAGTGGAAAAGGTAAATATCGCGATTCCAAGTCTCCTACTGTGATTTATCGTTATTTTTAACGATTACCTGGCTTGGGAAGTGAATCCTTAGTTTCTTTTAGTACACCGTGTGGAAAAGGTAAATATCGCGTTCGGTGTGACCTTGAGTGTTTTGTCGTTATTTCGAACGATTGCGAGGCTTGGGAAGTGAATCCTCAGCTTCTTTCGATATACCGCGAGTGGAAAAGGTAAATATCGCGATTCCAAGTCTCCTACGGTGATTTATCGTTATTTTTAACGATTACCTGGCTTGGGAAGTGAATCCTTAGTTTCTTTTAGTACACCGTGTGGAAAAGGTAAATATCGCGTTCGGTGTGACCTTGAGTGTTTTGTCGTTATTTCGAACGATTGCTAGGCTTGTGAAGTGAATCCTTAGCTTCTTTCGATATACCGCGAGTGGAAAAGGTAAATATCCCGATTCCAGGTCTCCTGCTGTGATTTATCGTTATTTTGAACGATTACGAAGGCGAGGATTTGAATCCTCAGCTTCATTCGATATACCACGAGTGGAAAAGGTAAATATCGCGATTCCAAGTCTCCTACTGTGATTTATCGTTATTTTTAACGATTACCTGGCTTGGGAAGTGAATCCATAGTCTCTTTTAGTACACCGTGTGGAAAAGGTAAATATCGCGTTCGGAGTGACCTTGAGTGTTTTGTCGTTATTTCGATTGGTTGCGAGGCTTGGGAAGTGAATCCTCAGCTTCTTTCGATATACCGCGAGTGGAAAAGGTAAATATCCCGATTCCAGGTCTCCTACTGTGATTTATCGTTATTTTGAACGATTACCTGGCTTAGGAAGTGAATCCTTAGTTTCTTTTATTACAACGTGTGGAAAAGGTAGATATCGCGTTTCGGAGTGACATTGAGTGATTGATCGTTATTTCGAACGGTTGCGAGACTTGGGAAGTGAATCCTTAGATTCTTTCGATATACCGCGAGTGGACAAGGTAAATATCGCCATACCGAGTCTCCTATTGTGATTTATCGTTATTTTGAACGATTACGAAGGCGAGGATTTGAATCCTCAGCTTCTTTCGATATACCACGAGTGGAAAAGGTAAATATCGCGATTCCAAGTCTCCTACTGTGATTTATCGTTATTTTTAACGATTACCTGGCTTGGGAAGTGAATCCTTAGTTTCTTTTAGTACACCGTGTGGCAAAGGTAAATATCGCGTTTCGGAGTGACCTTGAGTGATTGGTCGTTATTTCGAACGGTTCCGAGGCTTGGGAAGTGAATCCTTAGCTTCTTTCGATATACGGCGAGTGGAAAAGGTAAATAACGCGATTCCCAGTCTCCTGCTGTGATTTATCGTTATTTTGAACGATTACCTGGCTTAGGAAGTGAATCCTAAGTTTCTTTTAGTACACCGTGTGGAATAGGTAAATATCGCGTTTCGGTGTGACCTTGAGTGTTTTGTCGTTATTTCGAACCATTGCTAGGCTTGTGAAGTGAATCCTCAATTTCTTTTAGTACACCGAGTGGAAAAGGTAGATATGTCG
Organism: Nomada fucata; assembly: GCA_948146005.1. Classification (NCBI taxonomy): domain Eukaryota; kingdom Metazoa; phylum Arthropoda; class Insecta; order Hymenoptera; family Apidae; genus Nomada; species Nomada fucata. The sequence goes on from OX411275.1 coordinate 28,079,451, forward strand.
TTTCGGAGTGACCATGAGTGATTGGTCGTTATTTCGAACGGTTGCGAGACTTGGGAAGTGAATCCTTAGCTTCTTTCGATATACCGCGAGTGGAAAAGGTAAATATCCCGATTCCAGGTCTCCTACTGTGATTTATCGTTATTTTTAACGATTACCTGGCTTGGGAAGTGAATCCTTAGTTTCTTTTAGTACACCGTGTGGAAAAGGTAAATATCACGTTTCGGTGTGACCTTGAGTGTTTTGTCGTTATTTCGAACGATTGCTAGGCTTGTGAAGTGAATCCTTAGCTTCTTTCGATATACCGCGAGTGGAAAAGGTAAATAACGCGATTCCCAGTCTCCTGCTGTGATTTATCGTTATTTTGAACGATTACGAAGGCGAGGATTTGAATCCTCAGCTTCATTCGATATACCACGAGTGGAAGAGGTAAATATCGCGATTCCAAGTCTCCTACTGTGATTTATCGTTATTTTTAACGATTACCTGGCTTGGGAAGTGAATCCATAGTTTCTTTTAGTACACCGTGTGGAAAAGGTAAATATCGCGTTCGGAGTGACCTTGAGTGTTTTGTCGTTATTTCGATTGGTTGCGAGGCTTGGGAAGTGAATCCTCAGCTTCTTTCGATATACCGCGAGTGGAAAAGGTAAATATCCCGATTCCAGGTCTCCTACTGTGATTTATCGTTATTTTGAACGATTACCTGGCTTAATAAGTGAATCCTTAGTTTCTTTTATTACAACGTGTGGAAAAGGTAGATATCGCGTTTCGGAGTGACATTGAGTGATTGATCGTTATTTCGAACGGTTGCGAGACTTGGGAAGTGAATCCTTAGATTCTTTCGATATACCGCGAGTGGACAAGGTAAATATCGCCATACCGAGTCTCCTATTGTGATTTATCGTTATTTTGAACGATTACGAAAGCGAGGATTTGAATCCTCAGCTTCTTTCGATATACCACGAGTGGAAAAGGTAAATATCGCGATTCCAAGTCTCCTACTGTGATTTATCGTTATTTTGAACGATTACCTGGCTTGGGGAGTGAAACCTTAGTTTCTTTTAGTACACCGTGTGTAAAAGGTAAATATCGCGTTCGGAGTGACCTTGAGTGTTTTGTCGTTATTTCGAATGGTTGCGAGGCTTGGGAAGTGAATCCTCAGCTTCTTTCGATATACCGCGAGTGGAAAAGGTAAATATCGCGATTCCAAGTCTCCTACTGTGATTTATCGTTATTTTTAACGATTACCTGGCTTGGGAAGTGAATCCTTAGTTTCTTTTAGTACACCGTGTGGAAAAGGTAAATATCGCGTTCGGTGTGACCTTGAGTGTTTTGTCGTTATTTCGAACGATTGCGAGGCTTGGGAAGTGAATCCTCAGCTTCTTTCGATATACCGCGAGTGGAAAAGGTAAATATCGCGATTCCAAGTCTCCTACGGTGATTTATCGTTATTTTTAACGATTACCTGGCTTGGGAAGTGAATCCTTAGTTTCTTTTAGTACACCGTGTGGAAAAGGTAAATATCGCGTTCGGTGTGACCTTGAGTGTTTTGTCGTTATTTCGAACGATTGCTAGGCTTGTGAAGTGAATCCTTAGCTTCTTTCGATATACCGCGAGTGGAAAAGGTAAATATCCCGATTCCAGGTCTCCTACTGTGATTTATCGTTATTTTTAACGATTACCTGGCTTGGGAAGTGAATCCTTAGTTTCTTTTAGTACACCGTGTGGAAAAGGTAAATATCACGTTTCGGTGTGACCTTGAGTGTTTTGTCGTTATTTCGAACGATTGCTAGGCTTGTGAAGTGAATCCTTAGCTTCTTTCGATATACCGCGAGTGGACAAGGTAAATATCGCCATACCGAGTCTCCTATTGTGATTTATCGTTATTTTGAACGATTACGAAGGCGAGGATTTGAATCCTCAGCTTCTTTCGATATACCACGAGTGGAAAAGGTAAATATCGCGATTCCAAGTCTCCTACTGTGATTTATCGTTATTTTTAACGATTACCTGGCTTGGGAAGTGAATCCTTAATTTCTTTTAGTACACCGTGTGGAAAAGGTAAATATCGCGTTCGGAGTGACCTTGAGTGTTTTGTTGTTATTTCGAATGGTTGCGATTCTTGGGAAGTGAATCCTCAGCTTCTTTCGATATACCGCGAGTGGAAAAGGTAAATAACGCGATTCCCAGTCTCCTGCTGTGATTTATCGTTATTTTGATCGATTACCTGGCTTGGGGAGTGAAACCTTAGTTTCTTTTAGTACACCGTGTGGAAAAGGTAAATATCGCGCTCGGAGTGCCCTTGAGTGTTTTGTCGTTATTTCGAACGATCGCTAGGCTTGTGAAGTGAATCCTTAGCTTCTTTCGATATACCGCGAGTGGAAAAGGTAAATAACGCGATTCCCAGTCTCCTGCTGTGATTTATCGTTATTTTGAACGATTACGAAGGCGAGGATTTGAATCCTCAGCTTCTTTCGATATACCGCGAGTGGAAAAGGTAAATATCGCGATTCCAAGTCTCCTACTGTGATTTATCGTTATTTTTAACGATTACCTGGCTTGGGAAGTGAATCCTTAGTTTCTTTTAGTACACCGTGTGGAAAAGGTAAATATCGCGTTCGGTGTGACCTTGAGTATTTTGTCGTTATTTCGAACGATTGCTAGGCTTGTGAAGTGAATCCTTAGCTTCTTTCGATATACCGCGAGTGGAAAAGGTAAATATCCCGATTCCAGGTCTCCTACTGTGATTTATCGTTATTTTTAACGATTACCTGGCTTGGGAAGTGAATCCTTAGTTTCTTTTAGTACACCGTGTGGAAAAGGTAAATATCGCGTTCGGTGTGACCTTGAGTGTTTTGTCGTTATTTCGAACTATTGCGAGACTTGGGAAATGAATCCTTAGCTTGTGTCGTTACACCGTGGGTGGAAAATGTAAATATCGCTACACCGAGTCTCCTACTGTGATTTATCGTTATTTTGAACGATTACGAAGGCGAGGATTTGAATCCTCAGCTTCTTTCGATATACCGCGAGTGGAAAAGGTAAATATCGCGATTCCCAGTCTCCTGCTGTGATTTATCGTTATTTTGAACGATTACCTGGCTTGGGGAGTGAAACCTTAGTTTCTTTTAGTACACCGTGTGGAAAAGGTAAATATCGCGTTCGGAGTGACCTTGAGTGTTTTGTCGTTATTTCGAATGGTTGCGAGGCTTGGGAAGTGAATCCTCAGCTTCTTTCGATATACCGGGAGTGGAAAAGGTAAATATCGCGATTCCAAGTCTCCTACTGTGATTTATCGTTATTTTTAACGATTACCTGGCTTGGGAAGTGAATCCTTAGTTTCTTTTAGTACACCGTGTGGAAAAGGTAAATATCGCGTTCGGTGTGACCTTGAGTGTTTTGTCGTTATTTCGAACGATTGCGAGGCTTGGGAAGTGAATCCTCAGCTTCTTTCGATATACCGCGAGTGGAAAAGGTAAATATCGCGATTCCAAGTCTCCTACTGTGATTTATCGTTATTTTTAACGATTACCTGGCTTGGGAAGTGAATCCTTAGTTTCTTTTAGTACACCGTGTGGAAAAGGTAAATATCGCGTTCGGTGTGACCTTGAGTGTTTTGTCGTTATTTCGAACGATTGCTATGCTTGTGAAGTGAATCCTTAGCTTCTTTCGATATACCGCGAGTGGAAAAGGTAAATATCCCGATTCCAGGTCTCCTACTGTGATTTATCGATATTTTTAACGATTACCTGGCTTGGGAAGTGAATCCTTAGTTTCTTTTAGTACACCGTGTGGAAAAGGTAAATATCACGTTTCGGTGTGACCTTGAGTGTTTTGTCGTTATTTCGAACGATTGCTAGGCTTGTGAAGTGAATCCTTAGCTTCTTTCGATATACCGCGAGTGGAAAAGGTAAATAACGCGATTCCCAGTCTCCTGCTGTGATTTATCGTTATTTTGAACGATTACGAAGGCGAGGATTTGAATCCTCAGCTTCATTCGATATACCACGAGTGGAAAAGGTAAATATAGCGATTCCAAGTCTCCTACTGTGATTTATCGTTATTTTTAACGATTACCTGGCTTGGGAAGTGAATCCATAGTTTCTTTTAGTACACCGTGTGGAAAAGGTAAATATCGCGTTCGGAGTGACCTTGAGTGTTTTGTCGTTATTTCGATTGGTTGCGAGGCTTGGGAAGTGAATCCTCAGCTTCTTTCGATATACCGCGAGTGGAAAAGGTAAATATCCCGATTCCAGGTCTCCTACTGTGATTTATCGTTATTTTGAACGATTACCTGGCTTAGGAAGTGAATCCTTAGTTTCTTTTATTACAACGTGTGGAAAAGGTAGATATCGCGTTTCGGAGTGACATTGAGTGATTGATCGTTATTTCGAACGGTTGCGAGACTTGGGAAGTGAATCCTTAGATTCTTTCGATATACCGCGAGTGGACAAGGTAAATATCGCCATACCGAGTCTCCTATTGTGATTTATCGTTATTTTGAACGATTACGAAGGCGAGGATTTGAATCCTCAGCTTCTTTCGATATACCACGAGTGGAAAAGGTAAATATCGCGATTCCAAGTCTCCTACTGTGATTTATCGTTATTTTTAACGATTACCTGGCTTGGGAAGTGAATCCTTAATTTCTTTTAGTACACCGTGTGGAAAAGGTAAATATCGCGTTCGGAGTGACCTTGAGTGTTTTGTCGTTATTTCGAATGGTTGCGAGGCTTGGGAAGTGAATCCTCAGCTTCTTTCGATATACCGCGAGTGGAAAAGGTAAATAACGCGATTCCCAGTCTCCTGCTGTGATTTATCGTTATTTTGATCGATTACCTGGCTTGGGGAGTGAAACCTTAGTTTCTTTTAGTACACCGTGTGGAAAAGGTAAATATCGCGCTCGGAGTGCCCTTGAGTGTTTTGTCGTTATTTCGAACGATCGCTAGGCTTGTGAAGTGAATCCTTAGCTTCTTTCGATATACCGCGAGTGGAAAAGGTAAATAACGCGATTCCCAGTCTCCTGCTGTGATTTATCGTTATTTTGAACGATTACGAAGGCGAGGATTTGAATCCTCAGCTTCTTTCGATATACCGCGAGTGGAAAAGGTAAATATCCCGATTCCAGGTCTCCTACTGTGATTTATCGTTATTTTTAACGATTACCTGGCTTGGGAAGTGAATCCTTAGTTTCTTTTAGTACACCGTGTGGAAAAGGTAAATATCACGTTTCGGAGTGACCTTGAGTGATTGGTCGTTATTTCGAACGGTTCCGAGGCTTGGGAAGTGAATTCTTAGCTTCTTTCGATATTCCGCGAGTGGAAAAGGTAAATAACGCTATTCCCAGTCTCCTACTGTGATTTATCGTTATTTTGAACGATTACGAAGGCGAGGATTTGAATCCTCAGCTTCTTTCGATATACCGCGAGTGGAAAAGGTAAATATCGCGATTCCGAGTCTCCTACTGTGATTTATCGTTATTTTGATCGATTACGAAGGCGAGGATTTGAATCCTCAGCTTCTTTCGATATACCGCGAGTGGAAAAGGTAAATATCGCGATTCCGAGTCTCCTACTGTGATTTATCGTTATTTTGATCGATTGCCTGCCTTTGGAAGTGAATCTTTAGTTTCTTTTAGTACACCGTGTGGAAAAGGTAAATATCACGTTTCGGTGTGACCTTGAGTGTTTTGCCGTTATTTCGAACGATTGCTAGGCATGTGAAGTGAATCCTCAGCTTCTTTCGATATACCACGAGTGGAAAAGGTAAATATCGCGATTCCAAGTCTCCTACTGTGATTTATCGTTATTTTTAACGATTACCTGGCTTGGGAAGTGAATCCTTAATTTCTTTTAGTACACCGTGTGGAAAAGGTAAATATCGCGTTCGGAGTGACCTTGAGTGTTTTGTCGTTATTTCGAATGGTTGCGAGGCTTGGGAAGTGAATCCTCAGCTTCTTTCGATATACCGCGAGTGGAAAAGGTAAATAACGCGATTCCCAGTCTCCTGCTGTGATTTATCGTTATTTTGATCGATTACCTGGCTTGGGGAGTGAAACCTTAGTTTCTTTTAGTACACCGTGTGGAAAAGGTAAATATCGCGCTCGGAGTGCCCTTGAGTGTTTTGTCGTTATTTCGAACGATCGCTAGGCTTGTGAAGTGAATCCTTAGCTTCTTTCGATATACCGCGAGTGGAAAAGGTAAATAACGCGATTCCCAGTCTCCTGCTGTGATTTATCGTTATTTTGAACGATTACGAAGGCGAGGATTTGAATCCTCAGCTTCTTTCGATATACCGCGAGTGGAAAAGGTAAATATCGCGATTCCAAGTCTCCTACTGTGATTTATCGTTATTTTTAACTATTACCTGGCTTGGGAAGTGAATCCTTAGTTTCTTTTAGTACACCGTGTGGAAAAGGTAAATATCGCGTTCGGTGTGACCTTGAGTATTTTGTCGTTATTTCGAACGATTGCTAGGCTTGTGAAGTGAATCCTTAGCTTCTTTCGATATACCGCGAGTGGAAAAGGTAAATATCCCGATTCCAGGTCTCCTACTGTGATTTATCGTTATTTTTAACGATTACCTGGCTTGGGAAGTGAATCCTTAGTTTCTTTTAGTACACCGTGTGGAAAAGGTAAATATCACGTTTCGGTGTGACCTTGAGTGTTTTGTCGTTATTTCGAACGATTGCTAGGCTTGTGAAGTGAATCCTTAGCTTCTTTCGATATACCGCTAGTGGAAAAGGTAAATAACGCGATTTCCAGTCTCCTGTTGTGATTTATCGTTATTTTGAACGATTACGAAGGCGAGGATTTGAATCCTCAGCTTCATTCGATATACCGCGAGTGGAAAAGGTAAATATCGCGATTCCGAGTCTCCTACTGTGATTTATCGTTATTTTGATCGATTGCCTGCCTTTGGAAGTGAATCTTTAGTTTGTTTTAGTACACCGTGTGGAAAAGGTAAATATCACGTTTCGGTGTGACCTTGAGTGTTTTGTCGTTATTTCGAACGATTGCTAGACATGTGAAGTGAATCCTTAGCTTCTTTCAATATACCGCGAGTGGACAAGGTAAATATCGCCATACCGAGTCTCCTATTGTGATTTATTGTTATTTTGAACGATTGCGAGGGCTAGGATTTGAATCCTTAATTTCTTTTAGTACACCGAGTGGAAAAGGTAAATATCACGTTTCGGTGTGACCTTGAGTGTTTTGTCGTTATTTCGAATCATTGCTAGGCATGTGAAGTGAATCCTTAGCTTCTTTCAATATACCGCGAGTGGACAAGGTAAATATCGCCATACCGAGTCTCCTATTGTGATTTATTGTTATTTTGAACGATTGCGAGGGCTAGGATTTGAATCCTTAATTTCTTTTAGTACACCGAGTGGAAAAGGTAAATATCACGTTTCGGTGTGACCTTGAGTGTTTTGTCGTTATTTCGAATCATTGCTAGGCTTGTGAAGTGAATCCTCAATTTCTTTTAGTACACCGAGTGGAAAAGGTAGATATCGCGTTTCGGAGTGACCATGAGTGATTGGTCGTTATTTCGAACGGTTGCGAGACTTGGGAAGTGAATCCTTAGCTTCTTTGGATATACCGCGAGTGGAAAAGGTAAATATCTCGATTCCAGGTCTCCTACTGTGATTTATCGTTATTTTGAACGATTACCTGCCTTGGGAAGTGAATCTTTAGTTTCTTTTAGTACACCGTGTGGAAAAGGAAAATATCGCGTTTCGGAGTGACCTAGACTGATTGGTCGTTATTTCGAACGGTTGCGAGGCTTGGGAAGTGAATTCTTAGCTTCTTTCGATATTCCGCGAGTGGAAAAGGTACATATCGCTACACCGAGTCTCCTACTGTGATTTATCGTTATTTTGAACGATTACGAAGGCGAGGATTTGAATCCTCAGCTTCTTTCGATATACCGCGAGTGGAAAAGGTAAATATCGCGATTCCGAGTCTCCTACTGTGATTTATCGTTATTTTGATCGATTGCCTGCCTTTGGAAGTGAATCTTTAGTTTGTTTTAGTACACCGTGTGGAAAAGGTAAATATCACGTTTCGGTGTGACCTTGAGTGTTTTGTCGTTATTTCGAACGATTGCTAGGCATGTGAAGTGAATCCTTAGCTTCTTTCAATATACCGCGAGTGGACAAGGTAAATATCGCCATACCGAGTCTCCTAATGTGATTTATTGTTATTTTGAACGATTGCGAGGGCTAGGATTTGAATCCTTAATTTCTTTTAGTACACCGAGTGGAAAAGGTAAATATCACGTTTCGGTGTGACCTTGAGTGTTTTGTCGTTATTTCGAACTATTGCGAGACTTGGGAAATGAATCCTTAGCTTGTGTCGTTACACCGTGGGTGGAAAATGTACATATCGCTACACCGAGTCTCCTACTGTGATTTATCGTTATTTTGAACGATTACGAAGGCGAGGATTTGAATCCTCAGCTTCTTTCGATATACCGCGAGTGGAAAAGGTAAATATCGCGATTCCGAGTCTCCTACTGTGATTTATCGTTATTTTGATCGATTGCCTGCCTTTGGAAGTGAATCTTTAGTTTCTTTTAGTACACCGTGTGGAAAAGGTAAATATCACGTTTCGGTGTGACCTTGAGTGTTTTGCCGTTATTTCGAACGATTGCTAGGCATGTGAAGTGAATCCTCAGCTTCTTTCGATATACCACGAGTGGAAAAGGTAAATATCGCGATTCCAAGTCTCCTACTGTGATTTATCGTTATTTTTAACGATTACCTGGCTTGGGAAGTGAATCCTTAATTTCTTTTAGTACACCGTGTGGAAAAGGTAAATATCGCGTTCGGAGTGACCTTGAGTGTTTTGTCGTTATTTCGAATGGTTGCGAGGCTTGGGAAGTGAATCCTCAGCTTCTTTCGATATACCGCGAGTGGAAAAGGTAAATAACGCGATTCCCAGTCTCCTGCTGTGATTTATCGTTATTTTGATCGATTACCTGGCTTGGGGAGTGAAACCTTAGTTTCTTTTAGTACACCGTGTGGAAAAGGTAAATATCGCGCTCGGAGTGCCCTTGAGTGTTTTGTCGTTATTTCGAACGATCGCTAGGCTTGTGAAGTGAATCCTTAGCTTCTTTCGATATACCGCGAGTGGAAAAGGTAAATAACGCGATTCCCAGTCTCCTGCTGTGATTTATCGTTATTTTGAACGATTACGAAGGCGAGGATTTGAATCCTCAGCTTCTTTCGATATACCGCGAGTGGAAAAGGTAAATATCGCGATTCCAAGTCTCCTACTGTGATTTATCGTTATTTTTAACGATTACCTGGCTTGGGAAGTGAATCCTTAGTTTCTTTTAGTACACCGTGTGGAAAAGGTAAATATCGCGTTCGGTGTGACCTTGAGTATTTTGTCGTTATTTCGAACGATTGCTAGGCTTGTGAAGTGAATCCTTAGCTTCTTTCGATATACCGCGAGTGGAAAAGGTAAATATCCCGATTCCAGGTCTCCTACTGTGATTTATCGTTATTTTTAACGATTACCTGGCTTGGGAAGTGAATCCTTAGTTTCTTTTAGTACACCGTGTGGAAAAGGTAAATATCACGTTTCGGTGTGACCTTGAGTGTTTTGTCGTTATTTCGAACGATTGCTAGGCTTGTGAAGTGAATCCTTAGCTTCTTTCGATATACCGCTAGTGGAAAAGGTAAATAACGCGATTCCCAGTCTCCTGCTGTGATTTATCGTTATTTTGAACGATTACGAAGGCGAGGATTTGAATCCTCAGCTTCATTCGATATACCGCGAGTGGAAAAGGTAAATATCGCGATTCCGAGTCTCCTACTGTGATTTATCGTTATTTTGATCGATTGCCTGCCTTTGGAAGTGAATCTTTAGTTTGTTTTAGTACACCGTGTGGAAAAGGTAAATATCACGTTTCGGTGTGACCTTGAGTGTTTTGTCGTTATTTCGAACGATTGCTAGGCATGTGAAGTGAATCCTTAGCTTCTTTCAATATACCGCGAGTGGACAAGGTAAATATCGCCATACCGAGTCTCCTATTGTGATTTATTGTTATTTTGAACGATTGCGAGGGCTAGGATTTGAATCCTTAATTTCTTTTAGTACACCGAGTGGAAAAGGTAAATATCACGTTTCGGTGTGACCTTGAGTGTTTTGTCGTTATTTCGAACTATTGCGAGACTTGGGAAATGAATCCTTAGCTTGTGTCGTTACACCGTGGGTGGAAAATGTACATATCGCTACACCGAGTCTCCTACTGTGATTTATCGTTATTTTGAACGATTACGAAGGCGAGGATTTGAATCCTCAGCTTCTTTCGATATACCGCGAGTGGAAAAGGTAAATATCGCGATTCCGAGTCTCCTACTGTGATTTATCGTTATTTTGATCGATTGCCTGCCTTTGGAAGTGAATCTTTAGTTTGTTTTAGTACACCGTGTGGAAAAGGTAAATATCACGTTTCGGTGTGACCTTGAGTGTTTTGTCGTTATTTCGAACGATTGCTAGGCATGTGAAGTGAATCCTTAGCTTCTTTCAATATACCGCGAGTGGACAAGGTAAATATCGCCATACCGAGTCTCCTATTGTGATTTATTGTTATTTTGAACGATTGCGAGGGCTAGGATTTGAATCCTTAATTTCTTTTAGTACACCGAGTGGAAAAGGTAAATATCACGTTTCGGTGTGACCTTGAGTGTTTTGTCGTTATTTCGAACGATTGCTAGGCATGTGAAGTGAATCCTTAGCTTCTTTCAATATACCGCGAGTGGACAAGGTAAATATCGCCATACCGAGTCTCCTATTGTGATTTATTGTTATTTTGAACGATTGCGAGGGCTAGGATTTGAATCCTTAATTTCTTTTAGTACACCGTGTGGAAAAGGTAAATATCGCGTTCGGAGTGACCTTGAGTGTTTTGTCGTTATTTCGAATGGTTGCGAGGCTTGGGAAGTGAATCCTCAGCTTCTTTCGATATACCGCGAGTGGAAAAGGTAAATAACGCGATTCCCAGTCTCCTGCTGTGATTTATCGTTATTTTGATCGATTACCTGGCTTGGGGAGTGAAACCTTAGTTTCTTTTAGTACACCGTGTGGAAAAGGTAAATATCGCGCTCGGAGTGCCCTTGAGTGTTTTGTCGTTATTTCGAACGATCGCTAGGCTTGTGAAGTGAATCCTTAGCTTCTTTCGATATACCGCGAGTGGAAAAGGTAAATAACGCGATTCCCAGTCTCCTGCTGTGATTTATCGTTATTTTGAACGATTACGAAGGCGAGGATTTGAATCCTCAGCTTCTTTCGATATACCGCGAGTGGAAAAGGTAAATATCGCGATTCCAAGTCTCCTACTGTGATTTATCGTTATTTTTAACGATTACCTGGCTTGGGAAGTGAATCCTTAGTTTCTTTTAGTACACCGTGTGGAAAAGGTAAATATCGCGTTCGGTGTGACCTTGAGTATTTTGTCGTTATTTCGAACGATTGCTAGGCTTGTGAAGTGAATCCTTAGCTTCTTTCGATATACCGCGAGTGGAAAAGGTAAATATCCCGATTCCAGGTCTCCTACTGTGATTTATCGTTATTTTTAACGATTACCTGGCTTGGGAAGTGAATCCTTAGTTTCTTTTAGTACACCGTGTGGAAAAGGTAAATATCACGTTTCGGTGTGACCTTGAGTGTTTTGTCGTTATTTCGAACGATTGCTAGGCTTGTGAAGTGAATCCTTAGCTTCTTTCGATATACCGCTAGTGGACAAGGTAAATATCGCCATAAAGAGTCTCCTATTGTGATTTATTGTTATTTTGAACGATTGCGAGGGCTAGGATTTGAATCCTTAATTTCTTTTAGTACACCGAGTGGAAAAGGTAAATATCACGTTTCGGTGTGACCTTGAGTGTTTTGTCGTTATTTCGAACTATTGCGAGACTTGGGAAATGAATCCTTAGCTTGTGTCGTTACACCGTGGGTGGAAAATGTAAATATCGCTACACCGAGTCTCCTACTGTGATTTATCGTTATTTTGAACGATTACGAAGGCGAGGATTTGAATCCTCAGCTTCTTTCGATATACCGCGAGTGGAAAAGGTAAATATCGCGATTCCCAGTCTCCTGCTGTGATTTATCGTTATTTTGAACGATTACCTGGCTTGGGGAGTGAAACCTTAGTTTCTTTTAGTACACCGTGTGGAAAAGGTAAATATCGCGTTCGGAGTGACCTTGAGTGTTTTGTCGTTATTTCGATTGGTTGCGAGGCTTGGGAAGTGAATCCTCAGCTTCTTTCGATATACCGCGAGTGGAAAAGGTAAATATCCCGATTCCAGGTCTCCTACTGTGATTTATCGTTATTTTGAACGATTACCTGGCTTAGGAAGTGAATCCTTAGTTTCTTTTATTACAACGTGTGGAAAAGGTAGATATCGCGTTTCGGAGTGACATTGAGTGATTGATCGTTATTTCGAACGGTTGCGAGACTTGGGAAGTGAATCCTTAGATTCTTTCGATATACCGCGAGTGGACAAGGTAAATATCGCCATACCGAGTCTCCTATTGTGATTTATCGTTATTTTGAACGATTACGAAGGCGAGGATTTGAATCCTCAGCTTCTTTCGATATACCACGAGTGGAAAAGGTAAATATCGCGATTCCAAGTCTCCTACTGTGATTTATCGTTATTTTTAACGATTACCTGGCTTGGGAAGTGAATCCTTAATTTCTTTTAGTACACCGTGTGGAAAAGGTAAATATCACGTTTCGGTGTGACCTTGAGTGTTTTGTCGTTATTTCGAACGATTGCTAGGCTTGTGAAGTGAATCCTTAGCTTCTTTCGATATACCGCTAGTGGAAAAGGTAAATAACGCGATTCCCAGTCTCCTGCTGTGATTTATCGTTATTTTGAACGATTACGAAGGCGAGGATTTGAATCCTCAGCTTCATTCGATATACCGCGAGTGGAAAAGGTAAATATCGCGATTCCGAGTCTCCTACTGTGATTTATCGTTATTTTGATCGATTGCCTGCCTTTGGAAGTGAATCTTTAGTTTGTTTTAGTACACCGTGTGGAAAAGGTAAATATCACGTTTCGGTGTGACCTTGAGTGTTTTGTCGTTATTTCGAACGATTGCTAGGCATGTGAAGTGAATCCTTAGCTTCTTTCAATATACCGCGAGTGGACAAGGTAAATATCGCCATACCGAGTCTCCTATTGTGATTTATTGTTATTTTGAACGATTACGAAGGCGAGGATTTGAATCCTCAGCTTCTTTCGATATACCGCGAGTGGAAAAGGTAAATATCACGTTTCGGTGTGACCTTGAGTGTTTTGTCGTTATTTCGAACGATTGCTAGGCATGTGAAGTGAATCCTTAGCTTCTTTCAATATACCGCGAGTGGACAAGGTAAATATCGCCATACCGAGTCTCCTATTGTGATTTATTGTTATTTTGAACGATTGCGAGGGCTAGGATTTGAATCCTTAGTTTCTTTTAGTACACCGTGTGGAAAAGGTAAATATCGCGTTCGGAGTGACCTTGAGTGTTTTGTCGTTATTTCGAATGGTTGCGAGGCTTGGGAAGTGAATCCTCAGCTTCTTTCGATATACCGCGAGTGGAAAAGGTAAATATCCCGATTCCAGGTCTCCTACTGTGATTTATCGTTATTTTGAACGATTACCTGGCTTAGGAAGTGAATCCTTAGTTTCTTTTATTACAACGTGTGGAAAAGGTAGATATCGCGTTTCGGAGTGACATTGAGTGATTGATCGTTATTTCGAACGGTTGCGAGACTTGGGAAGTGAATCCTTAGATTCTTTCGATATACCGCGAGTGGACAAGGTAAATATCGCCATACCGAGTCTCCTATTGTGATTTATCGTTATTTTGTACGATTACGAAGGCGAGGATTTGAATCCTCAGCTTCTTTCGATATACCACGAGTGGAAAAGGTAAATATCGCGATTCCAAGTCTCCTACTGTGATTTATCGTTATTTTTAACGATTACCTGGCTTGGGAAGTGAATCCTTAATTTCTTTTAGTACACCGTGTGGAAAAGGTAAATATCGCGTTCGGAGTGACCTTGAGTGTTTTGTCGTTATTTCGAATGGTTGCGAGGCTTGGGAAGTGAATCCTCAGCTTCTTTCGATATACCGCGAGTGGAAAAGGTAAATAACGCGATTCCCAGTCTCCTGCTGTGATTTATCGTTATTTTGATCGATTACCTGGCTTGGGGAGTGAAACCTTCGTTTCTTTTAGTACACCGTGTGGAAAAGGTAAATATCGCGCTCGGAGTGCCCTTGAGTGTTTTGTCGTTATTTCGAACGATCGCTAGGCTTGTGAAGTGAATCCTTAGCTTCTTTCGATATACCGCGAGTGGAAAAGGTAAATAACGCGATTCCCAGTCTCCTGCTGTGATTTATCGTTATTTTGAACGATTACGAAGGCGAGGATTTGAATCCTCAGCTTCTTTCGATATACCGCGAGTGGAAAAGGTAAATATCGCGATTCCAAGTCTCCTACTGTGATTTATCGTTATTTTTAACGATTACCTGGCTTGGGAAGTGAATCCTTAGTTTCTTTTAGTACAATGTGTGGAAAAGGTAAATATCGCGTTCGGTGTGACCTTGAGTATTTTGTCGTTATTTCGAACGATTGCTAGGCTTGTGAAGTGAATCCTTAGCTTCTTTCGATATACCGCGAGTGGAAATGGTAAATATCCCGATTCCAGGTCTCCTACTGTGATTTATCGTTATTTTTAACGATTACCTGGCTTGGGAAGTGAATCCTTAGTTTCTTTTAGTACACCGTGTGGAAAAGGTAAATATCACGTTTCGGTGTGACCTTGAGTGTTTTGTCGTTATTTCGAACGATTGCTAGGCTTGTGAAGTGAATCCTTAGCTTCTTTCGATATACCGCTAGTGGAAAAGGTAAATATCGCGATTCCAAGTCTCCTACTGTGATTTATCGTTATTTTTAACGATTACCTGGCTTGGGAAGTGAATCCTTAGTTTCTTTTAGTACACCGTGTGGCAAAGGTAAATATCGCGTTTCGGAGTGACCTTGAGTGATTGGTCGTTATTTCGAACGGTTCCGAGGCTTGGGAAGTGAATCCTTAGCTTCTTTCGATATACCGCGAGTGGAAAAGGTAAATAACGCGATTCCCAGTCTCCTGCTGTGATTTATCGTTATTTTGAACGATTACCTGGCTTAGGAAGTGAATCCTAAGTTTCTTTTAGTACACCGTGTGGAATAGGTAAATATCGCGTTTCGGTGTGACCTTGAGTGTTTTGTCGTTATTTCGAACCATTGCTAGGCTTGTGAAGTGAATCCTCAATTTCTTTTAGTACACCGAGTGGAAAAGGTAGATATCGCGTTTCGGAGTGACCATGAGTGATTGGTCGTTATTTCGAACGGTTGCGAGACTTGGGAAGTGAATCCTTAGCTTCTTTGGATATACCGCGAGTGGAAAAGGTAAATATCTCGATTCCAGGTCTCCTACTGTGATTTATCGTTATTATGAACGATTACCTGCCTTGGGAAGTGAATCTTTAGTTTCTTTTAGTACACCGTGTGGAAAAGGAAAATATCGCGTTTCGGAGTGACCTAGACTGATTGGTCGTTATTTCGAACGGTTGCGAGGCTTGGGAAGTGAATCCTCAGCTTCTTTCGATATACCGCGATTGGAAAAGGTAAATATCGCGATTCCGAGTCTCCTACTGTGATTTATCGTTATTTTGATCGATTGCCTGCCTTTGGAAGAGAATCTTTAGTTTGTTTTAGTACACCGTGTGGAAAAGGTAAATATCACGTTTCGGTGTGACCTTGAGTGTTTTGTCGTTATTTCGAACGATTGCTAGGCATGTGAAGTGAATCCTTAGCTTCTTTCAATATACCGCGAGTGGACAAGGTAAATATCGCCATACCGAGTCTCCTATTGTGATTTATTGTTATTTTGAACGATTGCGAGGGCTAGGATTTGAATCCTTAATTTCTTTTAGTACACCGAGTGGAAAAGGTAAATATCACGTTTCGGTGTGACCTTGAGTGTTTTGTCGTTATTTCGAACTATTGCGAGACTTGGGAAATGAATCCTTAGCTTGTGTCGTTACACCGTGGGTGGAAAATGTACATATCGCTACACCGAGTCTCCTACTGTGATTTATCGTTATTTTGAACGATTACGAAGGCGAGGATTTGAATCCTCAGCTTCTTTCGATATACCGCGAGTGGAAAAGGTAAATATCGCGATTCCGAGTCTCCTACTGTGATTTATCGTTATTTTGATCGATTGCCTGCCTTTGGAAGTGAATCTTTAGTTTCTTTTAGTACACCGTGTGGAAAAGGTAAATATCACGTTTCGGTGTGACCTTGAGTGTTTTGCCGTTATTTCGAACGATTGCTAGGCATGTGAAGTGAATCCTCAGCTTCTTTCGATATACCACGAGTGGAAAAGGTAAATATCGCGATTCCAAGCCTCCTACTGTGATTTATCGTTATTTTTAACGATTACCTGGCTTGGGAAGTGAATCCTTAATTTCTTTTAGTACACCGTGTGGAAAAGGTAAATATCGCGTTCGGAGTGACCTTGAGTGTTTTGTCGTTATTTCGAATGGTTGCGAGGCTTGGGAAGTGAATCCTCAGCTTCTTTCGATATACCGCGAGTGGAAAAGGTAAATAACGCGATTCCCAGTCTCCTGCTGTGATTTATCGTTATTTTGATCGATTACCTGGCTTGGGGAGTGAAACCTTAGTTTCTTTTAGTACACCGTGTGGAAAAGGTAAATATCGCGCTCGGAGTGCCCTTGAGTGTTTTGTCGTTATTTCGAACGATCGCTAGGCTTGTGAAGTGAATCCTTAGCTTCTTTCGATATACCGCGAGTGGAAAAGGTAAATAACGCGATTCCCAGTCTCCTGCTGTGATTTATCGTTATTTTGAACGATTACGAAGGCGAGGATTTGAATCCTCAGCTTCTTTCGATATACCGCGAGTGGAAAAGGTAAATATCGCGATTCCAAGTCTCCTACTGTCATTTATCGTTATTTTTAACGATTACCTGGCTTGGGAAGTGAATCCTTAGTTTCTTTTAGTACACCGTGTGGAAAAGGTAAATATCGCGTTCGGTGTGACCTTGAGTATTTTGTCGTTATTTCGAACGATTGCTAGGCTTGTGAAGTGAATCCTTAGCTTCTTTCGATATACCGCTAGTGGAAAAGGTAAATATCGCGATTCCAAGTCTCCTACTGTGATTTATCGTTATTTTTAACGATTACCTGGCTTGGGAAGTGAATCCTTAGTTTCTTTTAGTACACCGTGTGGCAAAGGTAAATATCGCGTTTCGGAGTGACCTTGAGTGATTGGTCGTTATTTCGAACGGTTCCGAGGCTTGGGAAGTGAATCCTTAGCTTCTTTCGATATACCGCGAGTGGAAAAGGTAAATAACGCGATTCCCAGTCTCCTGCTGTGATTTATCGTTATTTTGAACGATTACCTGGCTTAGGAAGTGAATCCTAAGTTTCTTTTAGTACACCGTGTGGAATAGGTAAATATCGCGTTTCGGTGTGACCTTGAGTGTTTTGTCGTTATTTCGAACCATTGCTAGGCTTGTGAAGTGAATCCTCAATTTCTTTTAGTACACCGAGTGGAAAAGGTAGATATCGTGTTTCGGAGTGACCATGAGTGATTGGTCGTTATTTCGAACGGTTGCGAGACTTGGGAAGTGAATCCTTAGCTTCTTTGGATATACCGCGAGTGGAAAAGGTTAATATCTCGATTCCAGGTCTCCTACTGTGATTTATCGTTATTTTGAACGATTACCTGCCTTGGGAAGTGAATCTTTAGTTTCTTCTAGTACACCGTGTGGAAAAGGAAAATATCGCGTTTCGGAGTGACCTAGACTGATTGGTCGTTATTTCGAACGGTTGCGAGGCTTGGGAAGTGAATTCTTAGCTTCTTTCGATATTCCGCGAGTGGAAAAGGTAAATAACGCTATTCCCAGTCTCCTACTGTGATTTATCGTTATTTTGAACGATTACGAAGGCGAGAATTTGAATCCTCAGCTTCTTTCGATATACCGCGAGTGGAAAAGGTAAATATCGCGATTCCGAGTCTCCTACTGTGATTTATCGTTATTTTGATCGATTGCCTGCCTTTGGAAGTGAATCTTTAGTTTGTTTTAGTACACCGTGTGGAAAAGGTAAATATCACGTTTCGGTGTGACCTTGAGTGTTTTGTCGTTATTTCGAACGATTGCTAGGCATGTGAAGTGAATCCTTAGCTTCTTTCAATATACCGCGAGTGGACAAGGTAAATATCGCCATACCGATTCTAATATTGTGATTTATTGTTATTTTGAACGATTGCGAGGGCTAGGATTTGAATCCTTAATTTCTTTTAGTACACCGAGTGGAAAAGGTAAATATCACGTTTCGGTGTGACCTTGAGTGTTTTGTCGTTATTTCGAACTATTGCGAGACTTGGGAAATGAATCCTTAGCTTGTGTCGTTACACCGTGGGTGGAAAATGTAAATATCGCTACACCGAGTCTCCTACTGTGATTTATCGTTATTTTGAACGATTACGAAGGCGAGGATTTGAATCCTCAGCTTCTTTCGATATACCGCGAGTGGAAAAGGTAAATATCGCGATTCCCAGTCTCCTGCTGTGATTTATCGTTATTTTGAACGATTACCTGGCTTGGGGAGTGAAACCTTAGTTTCTTTTAGTACACCGTGTGGAAAAGGTAAATATCGCGTTCGGAGTGACCTTGAGTGTTTTGTCGTTATTTCGAATGGTTGCGAGGCTTGGGAAGTGAATCCTCAGCTTCTTTCGATATACCGCGAGTGGAAAAGGTAAATATCGCGATTCCAAGTCTCCTACTGTGATTTATCGTTATTTTTAACGATTACCTGGCTTGGGAAGTGAATCCTTAGTTTCTTTTAGTACACCGTGTGGAAAAGGTAAATATCGCGTTCGGTGTGACCTTGAGTGTTTTGTCGTTATTTCGAACGATTGCTAGGCTTGTGAAGTGAATCCTTAGCTTCTTTCGATATACCGCGAGTGGAAAAGGTAAATATCCCGATTCCAGGTCTCCTACTGTGATTTATCGTTATTTTTAACGATTACCTGGCTTGGGAAGTGAATCCTTAGTTTCTTTTAGTACACCGTGTGGAAAAGGTAAATATCACGTTTCGGTGTGACCTTGAGTGTTTTGTCGTTATTTCGAACGATTGCTAGGCTTGTGAAGTGAATCCTTAGCTTCTTTCCATATACCGCGAGTGGAAAAGGTAAATAACGCGATTCCCAGTCTCCTGCTGTGATTTATCGTTATTTTGAACGATTACGAAGGCGAGGATTTGAATCCTCAGCTTCATTCGATATACCACGAGTGGAAAAGGTAAATATCGCGATTACAAGTCTCCTACTGTGATTTATCGTTATTTTTAACGATTACCTGGCTTGGGAAGTGAATCCATAGTTTCTTTTAGTACACCGTGTGGAAAAGGTAAATATCGCGTTCGGAGTGACCTTGAGTGTTTTGTCGTTATTTCGAACTATTGCGAGAGTTGGGAAATGAATCCTTAGCTTGTGTCGTTACACCGTGGGTGGAAAATGTAAATATCGCTACACCGAGTCTCCTACTGTGATTTATCGTTATTTTGAACGATTACGAAGGCGAGGATTTGAATCCTCAGCTTCTTTCGATATACCACGAGTGGAAAAGGTAAATATCGCGATTCCAAGTCTCCTACTGTGATTTATCGTTATTTTTAACGATTACCTGGCTTGGGAAGTGAATCCTTAATTTCTTTTAGTACACCGTGTGGAAAAGGTAAATATCGCGTTCGGAGTGACCTTGAGTGTTTTGTCGTTATTTCTAATGGTTGCGAGGCTTGGGAAGTGAATCCTCAGCTTCTTTCGATATACCGCGAGTGGAAAAGGTAAATAACGCGATTCCCAGTCTCCTGCTGTGATTTATCGTTATTTTGATCGATTACCTGGCTTGGGGAGTGAAACCTTAGTTTCTTTTAGTACACCGTGTGGAAAAGGTAAATATCGCGCTCGGAGTGCCCTTGAGTGTTTTGTCGTTATTTCGAACGATCGCTGGGCTTGTGAAGTGAATCCTTAGCTTCTTTCGATATACCGCGAGTGGAAAAGGTAAATAACGCGATTCCCAGTCTCCTGCTGTGATTTATCGTTATTTTGAACGATTACGAAGGCGAGGATTTGAATCCTCAGCTTCTTTCGATATACCGCGAGTGGAAAAGGTAAATATCCCGATTCCAGGTCTCCTACTGTGATTTATCGTTATTTTTAACGATTACCTGGCTTGGGAAGTGAATCCTTAGTTTCTTTTAGTACACCGTGTGGAAAAGGTAGATATCGCGTTTCGGAGTGACATTGAGTGATTGATCGTTATTTCGAACGGTTGCGAGACTTGGGAAGTGAATCCTTAGATTCTTTCGATATACCGCGAGTGGACAAGGTAAATATCGCCATACCGAGTCTCCTATTGTGATTTATCGTTATTTTGAACGATTACGAAGGCGAGGATTTGAATCCTCAGCTTCTTTCGATATACCACGAGTGGAAAAGGTAAATATCGCGATTCCAAGTCTCCTACTGTGATTTATCGTTATTTTTAACGATTACCTGGCTTGGGAAGTGAATCCTTAATTTCTTTTAGTACACCGTGTGGAAAAGGTAAATATCACGTTTCGGTGTGACCTTGAGTGTTTTGTCGTTATTTCGAACGATTGCTAGACATGTGAAGTGAATCCTTAGCTTCTTTCAATATACCGCGAGTGGACAAGGTAAATATCGCCATACCGAGTCTCCTATTGTGATTTATTGTTATTTTGAACGATTGCGAGGGCTAGGATTTGAATCCTTAATTTCTTTTAGTACACCGAGTGGAAAAGGTAAATATCACGTTTCGGTGTGACCTTGAGTGTTTTGTCGTTATTTCGAATCATTGCTAGGCATGTGAAGTGAATCCTTAGCTTCTTTCAATATACCGCGAGTGGACAAGGTAAATATCGCCATACCGAGTCTCCTATTGTGATTTATTGTTATTTTGAACGATTGCGAGGGCTAGGATTTGAATCCTTAATTTCTTTTAGTACACCGAGTGGAAAAGGTAAATATCACGTTTCGGTGTGACCTTGAGTGTTTTGTCGTTATTTCGAATCATTGCTAGGCTTGTGAAGTGAATCCTCAATTTCTTTTAGTACACCGAGTGGAAAAGGTAGATATCGCGTTTCGGAGTGACCATGAGTGATTGGTCGTTATTTCGAACGGTTGCGAGACTTGGGAAGTGAATCCTTAGCTTCTTTGGATATACCGCGAGTGGAAAAGGTAAATATCTCGATTCCAGGTCTCCTACTGTGATTTATCGTTATTTTGAACGATTACCTGCCTTGGGAAGTGAATCTTTAGTTTCTTTTAGTACACCGTGTGGAAAAGGAAAATATCGCGTTTCGGAGTGACCTAGACTGATTGGTCGTTATTTCGAACGGTTGCGAGGCTTGGGAAGTGAATTCTTAGCTTCTTTCGATATTCCGCGAGTGGAAAAGGTACATATCGCTACACCGAGTCTCCTACTGTGATTTATCGTTATTTTGAACGATTACGAAGGCGAGGATTTGAATCCTCAGCTTCTTTCGATATACCGCGAGTGGAAAAGGTAAATATCGCGATTCCGAGTCTCCTACTGTGATTTATCGTTATTTTGATCGATTGCCTGCCTTTGGAAGTGAATCTTTAGTTTGTTTTAGTACACCGTGTGGAAAAGGTAAATATCACGTTTCGGTGTGACCTTGAGTGTTTTGTCGTTATTTCGAACGATTGCTAGGCATGTGAAGTGAATCCTTAGCTTCTTTCAATATACCGCGAGTGGACAAGGTAAATATCGCCATACCGAGTCTCCTAATGTGATTTATTGTTATTTTGAACGATTGCGAGGGCTAGGATTTGAATCCTTAATTTCTTTTAGTACACCGAGTGGAAAAGGTAAATATCACGTTTCGGTGTGACCTTGAGTGTTTTGTCGTTATTTCGAACTATTGCGAGACTTGGGAAATGAATCCTTAGCTTGTGTCGTTACACCGTGGGTGGAAAATGTACATATCGCTACACCGAGTCTCCTACTGTGATTTATCGTTATTTTGAACGATTACGAAGGCGAGGATTTGAATCCTCAGCTTCTTTCGATATACCGCGAGTGGAAAAGGTAAATATCGCGATTCCGAGTCTCCTACTGTGATTTATCGTTATTTTGATCGATTGCCTGCCTTTGGAAGTGAATCTTTAGTTTCTTTTAGTACACCGTGTGGAAAAGGTAAATATCACGTTTCGGTGTGACCTTGAGTGTTTTGCCGTTATTTCGAACGATTGCTAGGCATGTGAAGTGAATCCTCAGCTTCTTTCGATATACCACGAGTGGAAAAGGTAAATATCGCGATTCCAAGTCTCCTACTGTGATTTATCGTTATTTTTAACGATTACCTGGCTTGGGAAGTGAATCCTTAATTTCTTTTAGTACACCGTGTGGAAAAGGTAAATATCGCGTTCGGAGTGACCTTGAGTGTTTTGTCGTTATTTCGAATGGTTGCGAGGCTTGGGAAGTGAATCCTCAGCTTCTTTCGATATACCGCGAGTGGAAAAGGTAAATAACGCGATTCCCAGTCTCCTGCTGTGATTTATCGTTATTTTGATCGATTACCTGGCTTGGGGAGTGAAACCTTAGTTTCTTTTAGTACACCGTGTGGAAAAGGTAAATATCGCGCTCGGAGTGCCCTTGAGTGTTTTGTCGTTATTTCGAACGATCGCTAGGCTTGTGAAGTGAATCCTTAGCTTCTTTCGATATACCGCGAGTGGAAAAGGTAAATAACGCGATTCCCAGTCTCCTGCTGTGATTTATCGTTATTTTGAACGATTACGAAGGCGAGGATTTGAATCCTCAGCTTCTTTCGATATACCGCGAGTGGAAAAGGTAAATATCGCGATTCCAAGTCTCCTACTGTGATTTATCGTTATTTTTAACGATTACCTGGCTTGGGAAGTGAATCCTTAGTTTCTTTTAGTACACCGTGTGGAAAAGGTAAATATCGCGTTCGGTGTGACCTTGAGTATTTTGTCGTTATTTCGAACGATTGCTAGGCTTGTGAAGTGAATCCTTAGCTTCTTTCGATATACCGCGAGTGGAAAAGGTAAATATCCCGATTCCAGGTCTCCTACTGTGATTTATCGTTATTTTTAACGATTACCTGGCTTGGGAAGTGAATCCTTAGTTTCTTTTAGTACACCGTGTGGAAAAGGTAAATATCACGTTTCGGTGTGACCTTGAGTGTTTTGTCGTTATTTCGAACGATTGCTAGGCTTGTGAAGTGAATCCTTAGCTTCTTTCGATATACCGCTAGTGGAAAAGGTAAATAACGCGATTCCCAGTCTCCTGCTGTGATTTATCGTTATTTTGAACGATTACGAAGGCGAGGATTTGAATCCTCAGCTTCATTCGATATACCGCGAGTGGAAAAGGTAAATATCGCGATTCCGAGTCTCCTACTGTGATTTATCGTTATTTTGATCGATTGCCTGCCTTTGGAAGTGAATCTTTAGTTTGTTTTAGTACACCGTGTGGAAAAGGTAAATATCACGTTTCGGTGTGACCTTGAGTGTTTTGTCGTTATTTCGAACGATTGCTAGGCATGTGAAGTGAATCCTTAGCTTCTTTCAATATACCGCGAGTGGACAAGGTAAATATCGCCATACCGAGTCTCCTATTGTGATTTATTGTTATTTTGAACGATTGCGAGGGCTAGGATTTGAATCCTTAATTTCTTTTAGTACACCGAGTGGAAAAGGTAAATATCACGTTTCGGTGTGACCTTGAGTGTTTTGTCGTTATTTCGAACTATTGCGAGACTTGGGAAATGAATCCTTAGCTTGTGTCGTTACACCGTGGGTGGAAAATGTACATATCGCTACACCGAGTCTCCTACTGTGATTTATCGTTATTTTGAACGATTACGAAGGCGAGGATTTGAATCCTCAGCTTCTTTCGATATACCGCGAGTGGAAAAGGTAAATATCGCGATTCCGAGTCTCCTACTGTGATTTATCGTTATTTTGATCGATTGCCTGCCTTTGGAAGTGAATCTTTAGTTTGTTTTAGTACACCGTGTGGAAAAGGTAAATATCACGTTTCGGTGTGACCTTGAGTGTTTTGTCGTTATTTCGAACGATTGCTAGGCATGTGAAGTGAATCCTTAGCTTCTTTCAATATACCGCGAGTGGACAAGGTAAATATCGCCATACCGAGTCTCCTATTGTGATTTATTGTTATTTTGAACGATTGCGAGGGCTAGGATTTGAATCCTTAATTTCTTTTAGTACACCGAGTGGAAAAGGTAAATATCACGTTTCGGTGTGACCTTGAGTGTTTTGTCGTTATTTCGAACGATTGCTAGGCATGTGAAGTGAATCCTTAGCTTCTTTCAATATACCGCGAGTGGACAAGGTAAATATCGCCATACCGAGTCTCCTATTGTGATTTATTGTTATTTTGAACGATTGCGAGGGCTAGGATTTGAATCCTTAATTTCTTTTAGTACACCGTGTGGAAAAGGTAAATATCGCGTTCGGAGTGACCTTGAGTGTTTTGTCGTTATTTCGAATGGTTGCGAGGCTTGGGAAGTGAATCCTCAGCTTCTTTCGATATACCGCGAGTGGAAAAGGTAAATAACGCGATTCCCAGTCTCCTGCTGTGATTTATCGTTATTTTGATCGATTACCTGGCTTGGGGAGTGAAACCTTAGTTTCTTTTAGTACACCGTGTGGAAAAGGTAAATATCGCGCTCGGAGTGCCCTTGAGTGTTTTGTCGTTATTTCGAACGATCGCTAGGCTTGTGAAGTGAATCCTTAGCTTCTTTCGATATACCGCGAGTGGAAAAGGTAAATAACGCGATTCCCAGTCTCCTGCTGTGATTTATCGTTATTTTGAACGATTACGAAGGCGAGGATTTGAATCCTCAGCTTCTTTCGATATACCGCGAGTGGAAAAGGTAAATATCGC
Organism: Nomada fucata; assembly: GCA_948146005.1. NCBI lineage: Eukaryota > Metazoa > Arthropoda > Insecta > Hymenoptera > Apidae > Nomada > Nomada fucata. Next base: position 28,104,515 of record OX411275.1, read on the forward strand.
GATTCCAAGTCTCCTACTGTGATTTATCGTTATTTTTAACGATTACCTGGCTTGGGAAGTGAATCCTTAGTTTCTTTTAGTACACCGTGTGGAAAAGGTAAATATCGCGTTCGGTGTGACCTTGAGTATTTTGTCGTTATTTCGAACGATTGCTAGGCTTGTGAAGTGAATCCTTAGCTTCTTTCGATATACCGCGAGTGGAAAAGGTAAATATCCCGATTCCAGGTCTCCTACTGTGATTTATCGTTATTTTTAACGATTACCTGGCTTGGGAAGTGAATCCTTAGTTTCTTTTAGTACACCGTGTGGAAAAGGTAAATATCACGTTTCGGTGTGACCTTGAGTGTTTTGTCGTTATTTCGAACGATTGCTAGGCTTGTGAAGTGAATCCTTAGCTTCTTTCGATATACCGCTAGTGGACAAGGTAAATATCGCCATAAAGAGTCTCCTATTGTGATTTATTGTTATTTTGAACGATTGCGAGGGCTAGGATTTGAATCCTTAATTTCTTTTAGTACACCGAGTGGAAAAGGTAAATATCACGTTTCGGTGTGACCTTGAGTGTTTTGTCGTTATTTCGAACTATTGCGAGACTTGGGAAATGAATCCTTAGCTTGTGTCGTTACACCGTGGGTGGAAAATGTAAATATCGCTACACCGAGTCTCCTACTGTGATTTATCGTTATTTTGAACGATTACGAAGGCGAGGATTTGAATCCTCAGCTTCTTTCGATATACCGCGAGTGGAAAAGGTAAATATCGCGATTCCCAGTCTCCTGCTGTGATTTATCGTTATTTTGAACGATTACCTGGCTTGGGGAGTGAAACCTTAGTTTCTTTTAGTACACCGTGTGGAAAAGGTAAATATCGCGTTCGGAGTGACCTTGAGTGTTTTGTCGTTATTTCGATTGGTTGCGAGGCTTGGGAAGTGAATCCTCAGCTTCTTTCGATATACCGCGAGTGGAAAAGGTAAATATCCCGATTCCAGGTCTCCTACTGTGATTTATCGTTATTTTGAACGATTACCTGGCTTAGGAAGTGAATCCTTAGTTTCTTTTATTACAACGTGTGGAAAAGGTAGATATCGCGTTTCGGAGTGACATTGAGTGATTGATCGTTATTTCGAACGGTTGCGAGACTTGGGAAGTGAATCCTTAGATTCTTTCGATATACCGCGAGTGGACAAGGTAAATATCGCCATACCGAGTCTCCTATTGTGATTTATCGTTATTTTGAACGATTACGAAGGCGAGGATTTGAATCCTCAGCTTCTTTCGATATACCACGAGTGGAAAAGGTAAATATCGCGATTCCAAGTCTCCTACTGTGATTTATCGTTATTTTTAACGATTACCTGGCTTGGGAAGTGAATCCTTAATTTCTTTTAGTACACCGTGTGGAAAAGGTAAATATCACGTTTCGGTGTGACCTTGAGTGTTTTGTCGTTATTTCGAACGATTGCTAGGCTTGTGAAGTGAATCCTTAGCTTCTTTCGATATACCGCTAGTGGAAAAGGTAAATAACGCGATTCCCAGTCTCCTGCTGTGATTTATCGTTATTTTGAACGATTACGAAGGCGAGGATTTGAATCCTCAGCTTCATTCGATATACCGCGAGTGGAAAAGGTAAATATCGCGATTCCGAGTCTCCTACTGTGATTTATCGTTATTTTGATCGATTGCCTGCCTTTGGAAGTGAATCTTTAGTTTGTTTTAGTACACCGTGTGGAAAAGGTAAATATCACGTTTCGGTGTGACCTTGAGTGTTTTGTCGTTATTTCGAACGATTGCTAGGCATGTGAAGTGAATCCTTAGCTTCTTTCAATATACCGCGAGTGGACAAGGTAAATATCGCCATACCGAGTCTCCTATTGTGATTTATTGTTATTTTGAACGATTACGAAGGCGAGGATTTGAATCCTCAGCTTCTTTCGATATACCGCGAGTGGAAAAGGTAAATATCACGTTTCGGTGTGACCTTGAGTGTTTTGTCGTTATTTCGAACGATTGCTAGGCATGTGAAGTGAATCCTTAGCTTCTTTCAATATACCGCGAGTGGACAAGGTAAATATCGCCATACCGAGTCTCCTATTGTGATTTATTGTTATTTTGAACGATTGCGAGGGCTAGGATTTGAATCCTTAGTTTCTTTTAGTACACCGTGTGGAAAAGGTAAATATCGCGTTCGGAGTGACCTTGAGTGTTTTGTCGTTATTTCGAATGGTTGCGAGGCTTGGGAAGTGAATCCTCAGCTTCTTTCGATATACCGCGAGTGGAAAAGGTAAATATCCCGATTCCAGGTCTCCTACTGTGATTTATCGTTATTTTGAACGATTACCTGGCTTAGGAAGTGAATCCTTAGTTTCTTTTATTACAACGTGTGGAAAAGGTAGATATCGCGTTTCGGAGTGACATTGAGTGATTGATCGTTATTTCGAACGGTTGCGAGACTTGGGAAGTGAATCCTTAGATTCTTTCGATATACCGCGAGTGGACAAGGTAAATATCGCCATACCGAGTCTCCTATTGTGATTTATCGTTATTTTGTACGATTACGAAGGCGAGGATTTGAATCCTCAGCTTCTTTCGATATACCACGAGTGGAAAAGGTAAATATCGCGATTCCAAGTCTCCTACTGTGATTTATCGTTATTTTTAACGATTACCTGGCTTGGGAAGTGAATCCTTAATTTCTTTTAGTACACCGTGTGGAAAAGGTAAATATCGCGTTCGGAGTGACCTTGAGTGTTTTGTCGTTATTTCGAATGGTTGCGAGGCTTGGGAAGTGAATCCTCAGCTTCTTTCGATATACCGCGAGTGGAAAAGGTAAATAACGCGATTCCCAGTCTCCTGCTGTGATTTATCGTTATTTTGATCGATTACCTGGCTTGGGGAGTGAAACCTTCGTTTCTTTTAGTACACCGTGTGGAAAAGGTAAATATCGCGCTCGGAGTGCCCTTGAGTGTTTTGTCGTTATTTCGAACGATCGCTAGGCTTGTGAAGTGAATCCTTAGCTTCTTTCGATATACCGCGAGTGGAAAAGGTAAATAACGCGATTCCCAGTCTCCTGCTGTGATTTATCGTTATTTTGAACGATTACGAAGGCGAGGATTTGAATCCTCAGCTTCTTTCGATATACCGCGAGTGGAAAAGGTAAATATCGCGATTCCAAGTCTCCTACTGTGATTTATCGTTATTTTTAACGATTACCTGGCTTGGGAAGTGAATCCTTAGTTTCTTTTAGTACAATGTGTGGAAAAGGTAAATATCGCGTTCGGTGTGACCTTGAGTATTTTGTCGTTATTTCGAACGATTGCTAGGCTTGTGAAGTGAATCCTTAGCTTCTTTCGATATACCGCGAGTGGAAATGGTAAATATCCCGATTCCAGGTCTCCTACTGTGATTTATCGTTATTTTTAACGATTACCTGGCTTGGGAAGTGAATCCTTAGTTTCTTTTAGTACACCGTGTGGAAAAGGTAAATATCACGTTTCGGTGTGACCTTGAGTGTTTTGTCGTTATTTCGAACGATTGCTAGGCTTGTGAAGTGAATCCTTAGCTTCTTTCGATATACCGCTAGTGGAAAAGGTAAATATCGCGATTCCAAGTCTCCTACTGTGATTTATCGTTATTTTTAACGATTACCTGGCTTGGGAAGTGAATCCTTAGTTTCTTTTAGTACACCGTGTGGCAAAGGTAAATATCGCGTTTCGGAGTGACCTTGAGTGATTGGTCGTTATTTCGAACGGTTCCGAGGCTTGGGAAGTGAATCCTTAGCTTCTTTCGATATACCGCGAGTGGAAAAGGTAAATAACGCGATTCCCAGTCTCCTGCTGTGATTTATCGTTATTTTGAACGATTACCTGGCTTAGGAAGTGAATCCTAAGTTTCTTTTAGTACACCGTGTGGAATAGGTAAATATCGCGTTTCGGTGTGACCTTGAGTGTTTTGTCGTTATTTCGAACCATTGCTAGGCTTGTGAAGTGAATCCTCAATTTCTTTTAGTACACCGAGTGGAAAAGGTAGATATCGCGTTTCGGAGTGACCATGAGTGATTGGTCGTTATTTCGAACGGTTGCGAGACTTGGGAAGTGAATCCTTAGCTTCTTTGGATATACCGCGAGTGGAAAAGGTAAATATCTCGATTCCAGGTCTCCTACTGTGATTTATCGTTATTATGAACGATTACCTGCCTTGGGAAGTGAATCTTTAGTTTCTTTTAGTACACCGTGTGGAAAAGGAAAATATCGCGTTTCGGAGTGACCTAGACTGATTGGTCGTTATTTCGAACGGTTGCGAGGCTTGGGAAGTGAATCCTCAGCTTCTTTCGATATACCGCGATTGGAAAAGGTAAATATCGCGATTCCGAGTCTCCTACTGTGATTTATCGTTATTTTGATCGATTGCCTGCCTTTGGAAGAGAATCTTTAGTTTGTTTTAGTACACCGTGTGGAAAAGGTAAATATCACGTTTCGGTGTGACCTTGAGTGTTTTGTCGTTATTTCGAACGATTGCTAGGCATGTGAAGTGAATCCTTAGCTTCTTTCAATATACCGCGAGTGGACAAGGTAAATATCGCCATACCGAGTCTCCTATTGTGATTTATTGTTATTTTGAACGATTGCGAGGGCTAGGATTTGAATCCTTAATTTCTTTTAGTACACCGAGTGGAAAAGGTAAATATCACGTTTCGGTGTGACCTTGAGTGTTTTGTCGTTATTTCGAACTATTGCGAGACTTGGGAAATGAATCCTTAGCTTGTGTCGTTACACCGTGGGTGGAAAATGTACATATCGCTACACCGAGTCTCCTACTGTGATTTATCGTTATTTTGAACGATTACGAAGGCGAGGATTTGAATCCTCAGCTTCTTTCGATATACCGCGAGTGGAAAAGGTAAATATCGCGATTCCGAGTCTCCTACTGTGATTTATCGTTATTTTGATCGATTGCCTGCCTTTGGAAGTGAATCTTTAGTTTCTTTTAGTACACCGTGTGGAAAAGGTAAATATCACGTTTCGGTGTGACCTTGAGTGTTTTGCCGTTATTTCGAACGATTGCTAGGCATGTGAAGTGAATCCTCAGCTTCTTTCGATATACCACGAGTGGAAAAGGTAAATATCGCGATTCCAAGCCTCCTACTGTGATTTATCGTTATTTTTAACGATTACCTGGCTTGGGAAGTGAATCCTTAATTTCTTTTAGTACACCGTGTGGAAAAGGTAAATATCGCGTTCGGAGTGACCTTGAGTGTTTTGTCGTTATTTCGAATGGTTGCGAGGCTTGGGAAGTGAATCCTCAGCTTCTTTCGATATACCGCGAGTGGAAAAGGTAAATAACGCGATTCCCAGTCTCCTGCTGTGATTTATCGTTATTTTGATCGATTACCTGGCTTGGGGAGTGAAACCTTAGTTTCTTTTAGTACACCGTGTGGAAAAGGTAAATATCGCGCTCGGAGTGCCCTTGAGTGTTTTGTCGTTATTTCGAACGATCGCTAGGCTTGTGAAGTGAATCCTTAGCTTCTTTCGATATACCGCGAGTGGAAAAGGTAAATAACGCGATTCCCAGTCTCCTGCTGTGATTTATCGTTATTTTGAACGATTACGAAGGCGAGGATTTGAATCCTCAGCTTCTTTCGATATACCGCGAGTGGAAAAGGTAAATATCGCGATTCCAAGTCTCCTACTGTCATTTATCGTTATTTTTAACGATTACCTGGCTTGGGAAGTGAATCCTTAGTTTCTTTTAGTACACCGTGTGGAAAAGGTAAATATCGCGTTCGGTGTGACCTTGAGTATTTTGTCGTTATTTCGAACGATTGCTAGGCTTGTGAAGTGAATCCTTAGCTTCTTTCGATATACCGCTAGTGGAAAAGGTAAATATCGCGATTCCAAGTCTCCTACTGTGATTTATCGTTATTTTTAACGATTACCTGGCTTGGGAAGTGAATCCTTAGTTTCTTTTAGTACACCGTGTGGCAAAGGTAAATATCGCGTTTCGGAGTGACCTTGAGTGATTGGTCGTTATTTCGAACGGTTCCGAGGCTTGGGAAGTGAATCCTTAGCTTCTTTCGATATACCGCGAGTGGAAAAGGTAAATATCGCGATTCCGAGTCTCCTACTGTGATTTATCGTTATTTTGATCGATTGCCTGCCTTTGGAAGTGAATCTTTAGTTTGTTTTAGTACACCGTGTGGAAAAGGTAAATATCACGTTTCGGTGTGACCTTGAGTGTTTTGTCGTTATTTCGAACGATTGCTAGGCATGTGAAGTGAATCCTTAGCTTCTTTCAATATACCGCGAGTGGACAAGGTAAATATCGCCATACCGATTCTAATATTGTGATTTATTGTTATTTTGAACGATTGCGAGGGCTAGGATTTGAATCCTTAATTTCTTTTAGTACACCGAGTGGAAAAGGTAAATATCACGTTTCGGTGTGACCTTGAGTGTTTTGTCGTTATTTCGAACTATTGCGAGACTTGGGAAATGAATCCTTAGCTTGTGTCGTTACACCGTGGGTGGAAAATGTAAATATCGCTACACCGAGTCTCCTACTGTGATTTATCGTTATTTTGAACGATTACGAAGGCGAGGATTTGAATCCTCAGCTTCTTTCGATATACCGCGAGTGGAAAAGGTAAATATCGCGATTCCCAGTCTCCTGCTGTGATTTATCGTTATTTTGAACGATTACCTGGCTTGGGGAGTGAAACCTTAGTTTCTTTTAGTACACCGTGTGGAAAAGGTAAATATCGCGTTCGGAGTGACCTTGAGTGTTTTGTCGTTATTTCGAATGGTTGCGAGGCTTGGGAAGTGAATCCTCAGCTTCTTTCGATATACCGCGAGTGGAAAAGGTAAATATCGCGATTCCAAGTCTCCTACTGTGATTTATCGTTATTTTTAACGATTACCTGGCTTGGGAAGTGAATCCTTAGTTTCTTTTAGTACACCGTGTGGAAAAGGTAAATATCGCGTTCGGTGTGACCTTGAGTGTTTTGTCGTTATTTCGAACGATTGCTAGGCTTGTGAAGTGAATCCTTAGCTTCTTTCGATATACCGCGAGTGGAAAAGGTAAATATCCCGATTCCAGGTCTCCTACTGTGATTTATCGTTATTTTTAACGATTACCTGGCTTGGGAAGTGAATCCTTAGTTTCTTTTAGTACACCGTGTGGAAAAGGTAAATATCACGTTTCGGTGTGACCTTGAGTGTTTTGTCGTTATTTCGAACGATTGCTAGGCTTGTGAAGTGAATCCTTAGCTTCTTTCCATATACCGCGAGTGGAAAAGGTAAATAACGCGATTCCCAGTCTCCTGCTGTGATTTATCGTTATTTTGAACGATTACGAAGGCGAGGATTTGAATCCTCAGCTTCATTCGATATACCACGAGTGGAAAAGGTAAATATCGCGATTACAAGTCTCCTACTGTGATTTATCGTTATTTTTAACGATTACCTGGCTTGGGAAGTGAATCCATAGTTTCTTTTAGTACACCGTGTGGAAAAGGTAAATATCGCGTTCGGAGTGACCTTGAGTGTTTTGTCGTTATTTCGAACTATTGCGAGAGTTGGGAAATGAATCCTTAGCTTGTGTCGTTACACCGTGGGTGGAAAATGTAAATATCGCTACACCGAGTCTCCTACTGTGATTTATCGTTATTTTGAACGATTACGAAGGCGAGGATTTGAATCCTCAGCTTCTTTCGATATACCACGAGTGGAAAAGGTAAATATCGCGATTCCAAGTCTCCTACTGTGATTTATCGTTATTTTTAACGATTACCTGGCTTGGGAAGTGAATCCTTAATTTCTTTTAGTACACCGTGTGGAAAAGGTAAATATCGCGTTCGGAGTGACCTTGAGTGTTTTGTCGTTATTTCTAATGGTTGCGAGGCTTGGGAAGTGAATCCTCAGCTTCTTTCGATATACCGCGAGTGGAAAAGGTAAATAACGCGATTCCCAGTCTCCTGCTGTGATTTATCGTTATTTTGATCGATTACCTGGCTTGGGGAGTGAAACCTTAGTTTCTTTTAGTACACCGTGTGGAAAAGGTAAATATCGCGCTCGGAGTGCCCTTGAGTGTTTTGTCGTTATTTCGAACGATCGCTGGGCTTGTGAAGTGAATCCTTAGCTTCTTTCGATATACCGCGAGTGGAAAAGGTAAATAACGCGATTCCCAGTCTCCTGCTGTGATTTATCGTTATTTTGAACGATTACGAAGGCGAGGATTTGAATCCTCAGCTTCTTTCGATATACCGCGAGTGGAAAAGGTAAATATCCCGATTCCAGGTCTCCTACTGTGATTTATCGTTATTTTTAACGATTACCTGGCTTGGGAAGTGAATCCTTAGTTTCTTTTAGTACACCGTGTGGAAAAGGTAGATATCGCGTTTCGGAGTGACATTGAGTGATTGATCGTTATTTCGAACGGTTGCGAGACTTGGGAAGTGAATCCTTAGATTCTTTCGATATACCGCGAGTGGACAAGGTAAATATCGCCATACCGAGTCTCCTATTGTGATTTATCGTTATTTTGAACGATTACGAAGGCGAGGATTTGAATCCTCAGCTTCTTTCGATATACCACGAGTGGAAAAGGTAAATATCGCGATTCCAAGTCTCCTACTGTGATTTATCGTTATTTTTAACGATTACCTGGCTTGGGAAGTGAATCCTTAATTTCTTTTAGTACACCGTGTGGAAAAGGTAAATATCACGTTTCGGTGTGACCTTGAGTGTTTTGTCGTTATTTCGAACGATTGCTAGGCTTGTGAAGTGAATCCTTAGCTTCTTTCGATATACCGCTAGTGGAAAAGGTAAATAACGCGATTCCCAGTCTCCTGCTGTGATTTATCGTTATTTTGAACGATTACGAAGGCGAGGATTTGAATCCTCAGCTTCATTCGATATACCGCGAGTGGAAAAGGTAAATATCGCGATTCCGAGTCTCCTACTGTGATTTATCGTTATTTTGATCGATTGCCTGCCTTTGGAAGTGAATCTTTAGTTTGTTTTAGTACACCGTGTGGAAAAGGTAAATATCACGTTTCGGTGTGACCTTGAGTGTTTTGTCGTTATTTCGAACGATTGCTAGGCATGTGAAGTGAATCCTTAGCTTCTTTCAATATACCGCGAGTGGACAAGGTAAATATCGCCATACCGAGTCTCCTATTGTGATTTATTGTTATTTTGAACGATTACGAAGGCGAGGATTTGAATCCTCAGCTTCTTTCGATATACCGCGAGTGGAAAAGGTAAATATCACGTTTCGGTGTGACCTTGAGTGTTTTGTCGTTATTTCGAACGATTGCTAGGCATGTGAAGTGAATCCTTAGCTTCTTTCAATATACCGCGAGTGGACAAGGTAAATATCGCCATACCGAGTCTCCTATTGTGATTTATTGTTATTTTGAACGATTGCGAGGGCTAGGATTTGAATCCTTAGTTTCTTTTAGTACACCGTGTGGAAAAGGTAAATATCGCGTTCGGAGTGACCTTGAGTGTTTTGTCGTTATTTCGAATGGTTGCGAGGCTTGGGAAGTGAATCCTCAGCTTCTTTCGATATACCGCGAGTGGAAAAGGTAAATATCCCGATTCCAGGTCTCCTACTGTGATTTATCGTTATTTTGAACGATTACCTGGCTTAGGAAGTGAATCCTTAGTTTCTTTTATTACAACGTGTGGAAAAGGTAGATATCGCGTTTCGGAGTGACATTGAGTGATTGATCGTTATTTCGAACGGTTGCGAGACTTGGGAAGTGAATCCTTAGATTCTTTCGATATACCGCGAGTGGACAAGGTAAATATCGCCATACCGAGTCTCCTATTGTGATTTATCGTTATTTTGTACGATTACGAAGGCGAGGATTTGAATCCTCAGCTTCTTTCGATATACCACGAGTGGAAAAGGTAAATATCGCGATTCCAAGTCTCCTACTGTGATTTATCGTTATTTTTAACGATTACCTGGCTTGGGAAGTGAATCCTTAATTTCTTTTAGTACACCGTGTGGAAAAGGTAAATATCGCGTTCGGAGTGACCTTGAGTGTTTTGTCGTTATTTCGAATGGTTGCGAGGCTTGGGAAGTGAATCCTCAGCTTCTTTCGATATACCGCGAGTGGAAAAGGTAAATAACGCGATTCCCAGTCTCCTGCTGTGATTTATCGTTATTTTGATCGATTACCTGGCTTGGGGAGTGAAACCTTCGTTTCTTTTAGTACACCGTGTGGAAAAGGTAAATATCGCGCTCGGAGTGCCCTTGAGTGTTTTGTCGTTATTTCGAACGATCGCTAGGCTTGTGAAGTGAATCCTTAGCTTCTTTCGATATACCGCGAGTGGAAAAGGTAAATAACGCGATTCCCAGTCTCCTGCTGTGATTTATCGTTATTTTGAACGATTACCTGGCTTGGGAAGTGAATCCTTAGTTTCTTTTAGTACACCGTGTGGAAAAGGTAAATATCACGTTTCGGTGTGACCTTGAGTGTTTTGTCGTTATTTCGAACGATTGCTAGGCTTGTGAAGTGAATCCTTAGCTTCTTTCGATATACCGCTAGTGGAAAAGGTAAATATCGCGATTCCAAGTCTCCTACTGTGATTTATCGTTATTTTTAACGATTACCTGGCTTGGGAAGTGAATCCTTAGTTTCTTTTAGTACACCGTGTGGCAAAGGTAAATATCGCGTTTCGGAGTGACCTTGAGTGATTGGTCGTTATTTCGAACGGTTCCGAGGCTTGGGAAGTGAATCCTTAGCTTCTTTCGATATACCGCGAGTGGAAAAGGTAAATAACGCGATTCCCAGTCTCCTGCTGTGATTTATCGTTATTTTGAACGATTACCTGGCTTAGGAAGTGAATCCTAAGTTTCTTTTAGTACACCGTGTGGAATAGGTAAATATCGCGTTTCGGTGTGACCTTGAGTGTTTTGTCGTTATTTCGAACCATTGCTAGGCTTGTGAAGTGAATCCTCAATTTCTTTTAGTACACCGAGTGGAAAAGGTAGATATCGCGTTTCGGAGTGACCATGAGTGATTGGTCGTTATTTCGAACGGTTGCGAGACTTGGGAAGTGAATCCTTAGCTTCTTTGGATATACCGCGAGTGGAAAAGGTAAATATCTCGATTCCAGGTCTCCTACTGTGATTTATCGTTATTATGAACGATTACCTGCCTTGGGAAGTGAATCTTTAGTTTCTTTTAGTACACCGTGTGGAAAAGGAAAATATCGCGTTTCGGAGTGACCTAGACTGATTGGTCGTTATTTCGAACGGTTGCGAGGCTTGGGAAGTGAATCCTCAGCTTCTTTCGATATACCGCGATTGGAAAAGGTAAATATCGCGATTCCGAGTCTCCTACTGTGATTTATCGTTATTTTGATCGATTGCCTGCCTTTGGAAGAGAATCTTTAGTTTGTTTTAGTACACCGTGTGGAAAAGGTAAATATCACGTTTCGGTGTGACCTTGAGTGTTTTGTCGTTATTTCGAACGATTGCTAGGCATGTGAAGTGAATCCTTAGCTTCTTTCAATATACCGCGAGTGGACAAGGTAAATATCGCCATACCGAGTCTCCTATTGTGATTTATTGTTATTTTGAACGATTGCGAGGGCTAGGATTTGAATCCTTAATTTCTTTTAGTACACCGAGTGGAAAAGGTAAATATCACGTTTCGGTGTGACCTTGAGTGTTTTGTCGTTATTTCGAACTATTGCGAGACTTGGGAAATGAATCCTTAGCTTGTGTCGTTACACCGTGGGTGGAAAATGTACATATCGCTACACCGAGTCTCCTACTGTGATTTATCGTTATTTTGAACGATTACGAAGGCGAGGATTTGAATCCTCAGCTTCTTTCGATATACCGCGAGTGGAAAAGGTAAATATCGCGATTCCGAGTCTCCTACTGTGATTTATCGTTATTTTGATCGATTGCCTGCCTTTGGAAGTGAATCTTTAGTTTCTTTTAGTACACCGTGTGGAAAAGGTAAATATCACGTTTCGGTGTGACCTTGAGTGTTTTGCCGTTATTTCGAACGATTGCTAGGCATGTGAAGTGAATCCTCAGCTTCTTTCGATATACCACGAGTGGAAAAGGTAAATATCGCGATTCCAAGCCTCCTACTGTGATTTATCGTTATTTTTAACGATTACCTGGCTTGGGAAGTGAATCCTTAATTTCTTTTAGTACACCGTGTGGAAAAGGTAAATATCGCGTTCGGAGTGACCTTGAGTGTTTTGTCGTTATTTCGAATGGTTGCGAGGCTTGGGAAGTGAATCCTCAGCTTCTTTCGATATACCGCGAGTGGAAAAGGTAAATAACGCGATTCCCAGTCTCCTGCTGTGATTTATCGTTATTTTGATCGATTACCTGGCTTGGGGAGTGAAACCTTAGTTTCTTTTAGTACACCGTGTGGAAAAGGTAAATATCGCGCTCGGAGTGCCCTTGAGTGTTTTGTCGTTATTTCGAACGATCGCTAGGCTTGTGAAGTGAATCCTTAGCTTCTTTCGATATACCGCGAGTGGAAAAGGTAAATAACGCGATTCCCAGTCTCCTGCTGTGATTTATCGTTATTTTGAACGATTACGAAGGCGAGGATTTGAATCCTCAGCTTCTTTCGATATACCGCGAGTGGAAAAGGTAAATATCGCGATTCCAAGTCTCCTACTGTCATTTATCGTTATTTTTAACGATTACCTGGCTTGGGAAGTGAATCCTTAGTTTCTTTTAGTACACCGTGTGGAAAAGGTAAATATCGCGTTCGGTGTGACCTTGAGTATTTTGTCGTTATTTCGAACGATTGCTAGGCTTGTGAAGTGAATCCTTAGCTTCTTTCGATATACCGCTAGTGGAAAAGGTAAATATCGCGATTCCAAGTCTCCTACTGTGATTTATCGTTATTTTTAACGATTACCTGGCTTGGGAAGTGAATCCTTAGTTTCTTTTAGTACACCGTGTGGCAAAGGTAAATATCGCGTTTCGGAGTGACCTTGAGTGATTGGTCGTTATTTCGAACGGTTCCGAGGCTTGGGAAGTGAATCCTTAGCTTCTTTCGATATACCGCGAGTGGAAAAGGTAAATAACGCGATTCCCAGTCTCCTGCTGTGATTTATCGTTATTTTGAACGATTACCTGGCTTAGGAAGTGAATCCTAAGTTTCTTTTAGTACACCGTGTGGAATAGGTAAATATCGCGTTTCGGTGTGACCTTGAGTGTTTTGTCGTTATTTCGAACCATTGCTAGGCTTGTGAAGTGAATCCTCAATTTCTTTTAGTACACCGAGTGGAAAAGGTAGATATCGTGTTTCGGAGTGACCATGAGTGATTGGTCGTTATTTCGAACGGTTGCGAGACTTGGGAAGTGAATCCTTAGCTTCTTTGGATATACCGCGAGTGGAAAAGGTTAATATCTCGATTCCAGGTCTCCTACTGTGATTTATCGTTATTTTGAACGATTACCTGCCTTGGGAAGTGAATCTTTAGTTTCTTCTAGTACACCGTGTGGAAAAGGAAAATATCGCGTTTCGGAGTGACCTAGACTGATTGGTCGTTATTTCGAACGGTTGCGAGGCTTGGGAAGTGAATTCTTAGCTTCTTTCGATATTCCGCGAGTGGAAAAGGTAAATAACGCTATTCCCAGTCTCCTACTGTGATTTATCGTTATTTTGAACGATTACGAAGGCGAGAATTTGAATCCTCAGCTTCTTTCGATATACCGCGAGTGGAAAAGGTAAATATCGCGATTCCGAGTCTCCTACTGTGATTTATCGTTATTTTGATCGATTGCCTGCCTTTGGAAGTGAATCTTTAGTTTGTTTTAGTACACCGTGTGGAAAAGGTAAATATCACGTTTCGGTGTGACCTTGAGTGTTTTGTCGTTATTTCGAACGATTGCTAGGCATGTGAAGTGAATCCTTAGCTTCTTTCAATATACCGCGAGTGGACAAGGTAAATATCGCCATACCGATTCTAATATTGTGATTTATTGTTATTTTGAACGATTGCGAGGGCTAGGATTTGAATCCTTAATTTCTTTTAGTACACCGAGTGGAAAAGGTAAATATCACGTTTCGGTGTGACCTTGAGTGTTTTGTCGTTATTTCGAACTATTGCGAGACTTGGGAAATGAATCCTTAGCTTGTGTCGTTACACCGTGGGTGGAAAATGTAAATATCGCTACACCGAGTCTCCTACTGTGATTTATCGTTATTTTGAACGATTACGAAGGCGAGGATTTGAATCCTCAGCTTCTTTCGATATACCGCGAGTGGAAAAGGTAAATATCGCGATTCCCAGTCTCCTGCTGTGATTTATCGTTATTTTGAACGATTACCTGGCTTGGGGAGTGAAACCTTAGTTTCTTTTAGTACACCGTGTGGAAAAGGTAAATATCGCGTTCGGAGTGACCTTGAGTGTTTTGTCGTTATTTCGAATGGTTGCGAGGCTTGGGAAGTGAATCCTCAGCTTCTTTCGATATACCGCGAGTGGAAAAGGTAAATATCGCGATTCCAAGTCTCCTACTGTGATTTATCGTTATTTTTAACGATTACCTGGCTTGGGAAGTGAATCCTTAGTTTCTTTTAGTACACCGTGTGGAAAAGGTAAATATCGCGTTCGGTGTGACCTTGAGTGTTTTGTCGTTATTTCGAACGATTGCTAGGCTTGTGAAGTGAATCCTTAGCTTCTTTCGATATACCGCGAGTGGAAAAGGTAAATATCCCGATTCCAGGTCTCCTACTGTGATTTATCGTTATTTTTAACGATTACCTGGCTTGGGAAGTGAATCCTTAGTTTCTTTTAGTACACCGTGTGGAAAAGGTAAATATCACGTTTCGGTGTGACCTTGAGTGTTTTGTCGTTATTTCGAACGATTGCTAGGCTTGTGAAGTGAATCCTTAGCTTCTTTCCATATACCGCGAGTGGAAAAGGTAAATAACGCGATTCCCAGTCTCCTGCTGTGATTTATCGTTATTTTGAACGATTACGAAGGCGAGGATTTGAATCCTCAGCTTCATTCGATATACCACGAGTGGAAAAGGTAAATATCGCGATTACAAGTCTCCTACTGTGATTTATCGTTATTTTTAACGATTACCTGGCTTGGGAAGTGAATCCATAGTTTCTTTTAGTACACCGTGTGGAAAAGGTAAATATCGCGTTCGGAGTGACCTTGAGTGTTTTGTCGTTATTTCGAACTATTGCGAGAGTTGGGAAATGAATCCTTAGCTTGTGTCGTTACACCGTGGGTGGAAAATGTAAATATCGCTACACCGAGTCTCCTACTGTGATTTATCGTTATTTTGAACGATTACGAAGGCGAGGATTTGAATCCTCAGCTTCTTTCGATATACCACGAGTGGAAAAGGTAAATATCGCGATTCCAAGTCTCCTACTGTGATTTATCGTTATTTTTAACGATTACCTGGCTTGGGAAGTGAATCCTTAATTTCTTTTAGTACACCGTGTGGAAAAGGTAAATATCGCGTTCGGAGTGACCTTGAGTGTTTTGTCGTTATTTCTAATGGTTGCGAGGCTTGGGAAGTGAATCCTCAGCTTCTTTCGATATACCGCGAGTGGAAAAGGTAAATAACGCGATTCCCAGTCTCCTGCTGTGATTTATCGTTATTTTGATCGATTACCTGGCTTGGGGAGTGAAACCTTAGTTTCTTTTAGTACACCGTGTGGAAAAGGTAAATATCGCGCTCGGAGTGCCCTTGAGTGTTTTGTCGTTATTTCGAACGATCGCTGGGCTTGTGAAGTGAATCCTTAGCTTCTTTCGATATACCGCGAGTGGAAAAGGTAAATAACGCGATTCCCAGTCTCCTGCTGTGATTTATCGTTATTTTGAACGATTACGAAGGCGAGGATTTGAATCCTCAGCTTCTTTCGATATACCGCGAGTGGAAAAGGTAAATATCCCGATTCCAGGTCTCCTACTGTGATTTATCGTTATTTTTAACGATTACCTGGCTTGGGAAGTGAATCCTTAGTTTCTTTTAGTACACCGTGTGGAAAAGGTAAATATCGCGTTCGGTGTGACCTTGAGTATTTTGTCGTTATTTCGAACGATTGCTAGGCTTGTGAAGTGAATCCTTAGCTTCTTTCGATATACCGCGAGTGGAAATGGTAAATATCCCGATTCCAGGTCTCCTACTGTGATTTATCGTTATTTTTAACGATTACCTGGCTTGGGAAGTGAATCTTTAGTTTGTTTTAGTACACCGTGTGGAAAAGGTAAATATCACGTTTCGGTGTGACCTTGAGTGTTTTGTCGTTATTTCGAACGATTGCTAGGCATGTGAAGTGAATCCTTAGCTTCTTTCAATATACCGCGAGTGGACAAGGTAAATATCGCCATACCGAGTCTCCTATTGTGATTTATTGTTATTTTGAACGATTGCGAGGGCTAGGATTTGAATCCTTAATTTCTTTTAGTACACCGAGTGGAAAAGGTAAATATCACGTTTCGGTGTGACCTTGAGTGTTTTGTCGTTATTTCGAACTATTGCGAGACTTGGGAAATGAATCCTTAGCTTGTGTCGTTACACCGTGGGTGGAAAATGTAAATATCGCTACACCGAGTCTCCTACTGTGATTTATCGTTATTTTGAACGATTACGAAGGCGAGGATTTGAATCCTCAGCTTCTTTCGATATACCACGAGTGGAAAAGGTAAATATCGCGATTCCAAGTCTCCTACTGTGATTTATCGTTATTTTTAACGATTACCTGGCTTGGGAAGTGAATCCTTAATTTCTTTTAGTACACCGTGTGGAAAAGGTAAATATCGCGTTCGGAGTGACCTTGAGTGTTTTGTCGTTATTTCTAATGGTTGCGAGGCTTGGGAAGTGAATCCTCAGCTTCTTTCGATATACCGCGAGTGAAAAAGGTAAATAACGCGATTCCCAGTCTCCTGCTGTGATTTATCGTTATTTTGATCGATTTCCTGGCTTGGGGAGTGAAACCTTAGTTTCTTTTAGTACACCGTGTGGAAAAGGTAAATATCGCGCTCGGAGTGCCCTTGAGTGTTTTGTCGTTATTTCGAACAATCGCTAGGCTTGTGAAGTGAATCCTTAGCTTCTTTCGATATACCGCGAGTGGAAAAGGTAAATAACGCGATTCCCAGTCTCCTGCTGTGATTTATCGTTATTTTGAACGATTACGAAGGCGAGGATTTGAATCCTCAGCTTCATTCGATATACCGCGAGTGGAAAAGGTAAATATCCCGATTCCAAGTCTCCTACTGTGATTTATCCTTATTTTTAACGATTACCTGGCTTGGGAAGTGAATCCTTAGTTTCTTTTAGTACACCGTGTGGCAAAGGTAAATATCGCGTTTCGGAGTGACCTTGAGTGATTGGTCGTTATTTCGAACGGTTGCGAGACTTGGGAAGTGAATCCTTAGATTCTTTCGATATACCGCGAGTGGACAAGGTAAATATCGCCATACCGAGTCTCCTATTGTGATTTATCGTTATTTTGAACGATTACGAAGGCGAGGATTTGAATCCTCAGCTTCTTTCGATATACCACGAGTGGAAAAGGTAAATATCGCGATTCCAAGTCTCCTACTGTGATTTATCGTTATTTTTAACGATTACCTTGCTTGGGAAGTGAATCCTTAATTTCTTTTAGTACACCGTGTGGAAAAGGTAAATATCGCGTTCGGAGTGACCTTGAGTGTTTTGTCGTTATTTCGAATGGTTGCGAGGCTTGGGAAGTGAATCCTCAGCTTCTTTCGATATACCGCGAGTGGAAAAGGTAAATAACGCGATTCCCAGTCTCCTGCTGTGATTTATCGTTATTTTGATCGATTACCTGGCTTGGGGAGTGAAACCTTTGTTTCTTTTAGTACACCGTGTGGAAAAGGTAAATATCGCGCTCGGAGTGCCCTTGAGTGTTTTGTCGTTATTTCGAACGATCGCTAGGCTTGTGAAGTGAATCCTTAGCTTCTTTCGATATACCGCGAGTGGAAAAGGTAAATAACGCGATTCCCAGTCTCCTGCTGTGATTTATCGTTATTTTGAACGATTACGAAGGCGAGGATTTGGATCCTCAGCTTCATTCGATATACCACGAGTGGAAAAGGTAAATATCGCGATTCCAAGTCTCCTACTGTGATTTATCGTTATTTTTAACGATTACCTGGCTGGGGAAGTGAATCCATAGTTTCTTTTAGTACACCGTGTGGAAAAGGTAAATATCGCGTTCGGAGTGACCTTGAGTGTTTTGTCGTTATTTCGAATGGTTGCGAGGCTTGGGAAGTGAATCCTCAGCTTCTTTCGATATACCGCGAGTGGAAAAGGTAAATATCCCGATTCCAGGTCTCCTACTGTGATTTATCGTTATTTTGAACGATTACCTGGCTTAGGAAGTGAATCCTTAGTTTCTTTTATTACAACGTGTGGAAAAGGTAGATATCGCGTTTCGGAGTGACATTGAGTGATTGATCGTTATTTCGAACGGTTGCCAGACTTGGGAAGTGAATCCTTAGATTCTTTCGATATACCGCGAGTGGACAAGGTAAATATCGCCATACCGAGTCTCCTATTGTGATTTATTGTTATTTTGAACGATTGCGAGGGCTAGGATTTGAATGCTTAATTTCTTTTAGTACACCGAGTGGAAAAGGTAAATATCACGTTTCGGTGTGACCTTGAGTGTTTTGTCGTTATTTCGAACTATTGCGAGAGTTGGGAAATGAATCCTTAGCTTGTGTCGTTACACCGTGGGTGGAAAATGTAAATATCGCTACACCGAGTCTCCTACTGTGATTTATCGTTATTTTGAACGATTACGAAGGCGAGGATTTGAATCCTCAGCTTCATTCGATATACCACGAGTGGAAAAGGTAAATATCGCGATTCCAAGTCTCCTACTGTGATTTATCGTTATTTTTAACGATTACCTGGCTTGGGAAGTGAATCCATAGTTTCTTTTAGTACACCGTGTGGAAAAGGTAAATATCGCGTTCGGAGTGACCTTGAGTGGAAAAGGTAAATATCCCGATTCCAGGTCTCCTACTGTGATTTATCGTTATTTTGAACGATTACCTGGCTTAGGAAGTGAATCCTTAGTTTCTTTTATTACAACGTGTGGAAAAGGTAGATATCGCGTTTCGGAGTGACATTGAGTGATTGATCGTTATTTCGAACGGTTGCGAGACTTGGGAAGTGAATCCTTAGATTCTTTCGATATACCGCGAGTGGACAAGGTAAATATCGCCATACCGAGTCTCCTATTGTGATTTATTGTTATTTTGAACGATTGCGAGGTCTAGGATTTGAATACTTAATTTCTTTTAGTACACCGAGTGGAAAAGGTAAATATCACGTTTCGGTGTGACCTTGAGTGTTTTGTCGTTATTTCGAACTATTGCGAGAGTTGGGAAATGAATCCTTAGCTTGTGTCGTTACACCGTGGGTGGAAAATGTAAATATCGCTACACCGAGTCTCCTACTGTGATTTATCGTTATTTTGAACGATTACGAAGGCGAGGATTTGAATCCTCAGCTTCTTTCGATATACCACGAGTGGAAAAGGTAAATATCGCGATTCCAAGTCTCCTACTGTGATTTATCGTTATTTTTAACGATTACCTGGCTTGGGAAGTGAATCCTTAATTTCTTTTAGTACACCGTGTGGAAAAGGTAAATATCGCGTTCGGAGTGACCTTGAGTGTTTTGTCGTTATTTCGAATGGTTGCGAGGCTTGGGAAGTGAATCCTCAGCTTCTTTCGATATACCGCGAGTGGAAAAGGTAAATAACGCGATTCCCAGTCTCCTGCTGTGATTTATCGTTATTTTGATCGATTACCTGGCTTGGGGAGTGAAACCTTAGTTTCTTTTAGTACACCGTGTGGAAAAGGTAAATATCGCGATTCCAAGTCTCCTACTGTGATTTATCGTTATTTTTAACGATTACCTGGCTTGGGAAGTGAATCCATAGTTTCTTTTAGTACACCGTGTGGAAAAGGTAAATATCGCGTTCGGAGTGACCTTGAGTGTTTTGTCGTTATTTCGAATGGTTGCGAGGCTTGGGAAGTGAATCCTCAGCTTCTTTCGATATACCGCGAGTGGAAAAGGTAAATACCGCGATTCCCAGTCTCCTGCTGTGATTTATCGTTATTTTGAACGATTAAGAAGGCGAGGATTTGAATCCTCAGCTTCATTCGATATACCACGAGTGGAAAAGGTAAATATCGCGTTCGGAGTGACCTTGAGTGTTTTGTCGTTATTTCGAATGGTTGCGAGGCTTGGGAAGTGAATCCTCAGCTTCTTTCGATATACCGCGAGTGGAAAAGGTAAATATCCCGATTCCAGGTCTCCTACAGTGATTTATCGTTATTTTGAACGATTACCTGGCTTAGGAAGTGAATCCTTAGTTTCTTTTATTACAACGTGTGGAAAAGGTAGATATCGCGTTTCGGAGTGACATTGAGTGATTGATCGTTATTTCGAACGGTTGCGAGACTTGGGAAGTGAATCCTTAGATTCTTTCGATATACCGCGAGTGGACAAGGTAAATATCGCCATACCGAGTCTCCTATTGTGATTTATTGTTATTTTGAACGATTGCGAGGGCTAGGATTTGAATACTTAATTTCTTTTAGTACACCGAGTGGAAAAGGTAAATATCACGTTTCGGTGTGACCTTGAGTGTTTTGTCGTTATTTCGAATGGTTGCGAGGCTTGGGAAGTGAATCCTCAGCTTCTTTCGATATACCGCGAGTGGAAAAGGTAAATAACGCGATTCCCAGTCTCCTGCTGTGATTTATCGTTATTTTGATCGATTACCTGGCTTGGGGAGTGAAACCTTAGTTTCTTTTAGTACACCGTGTGGAAAAGGTAAATATCGCGCTCGGAGTGCCCTTGAGTGTTTTGTCGTTATTTCGAACGATCGCTAGGCTTGTGAAGTGCATCCTTAGCTTCTTTCGATATACCGCGAGTGGAAAAGGTAAATACCGCGATTCCCAGTCTCCTGCTGTGATTTATCGTTATTTTGAACGATTACGAAGGCGAGGATTTGAATCCTCAGCTTCATTCGATATACCGCGAGTGGAAAAGGTAAATATCGCGATTCCAAGTCTCCTACTGTGATTTATCGTTATTTTTAACGATTACCTGGCTTGGGAAGTGAATCCTTAGTTTCTTTTAGTACACCGTGTGGCAAAGGTAAATATCGCGTTTCGGAGTGACCTTGAGTGATTGGTCGTTATTTCGAACGGTTCCGAGGCTTGGGAAGTGAATCCTTAGCTTCTTTCGATATACGGCGAGTGGAAAAGGTAAATAACGCGATTCCCAGTCTCCTGCTGTGATTTATCGTTATTTTGAACGATTACCTGGCTTAGGAAGTGAATCCTAAGTTTCTTTTAGTACACCGTGTGGAATAGGTAAATATCGCGTTTCGGTGTGACCTTGAGTGTTTTGTCGTTATTTCGAACCATTGCTAGGCTTGTGAAGTGAATCCTCAATTTCTTTTAGTACACCGAGTGGAAAAGGTAGATATCGCGTTTCGGAGTGACCATGAGTGATTGGTCGTTATTTCGAACGGTTGCGAGACTTGGGAAGTGAATCCTTAGCTTCTTTGGATATACCGCGAGTGGAAAAGGTAAATATCTCGATTCCAGGTCTCCTACTGTGATTTATCGTTATTTTGAACGATTACCTGCCTTGGGAAGTGAATCTTTAGTTTGTTTTAGTACACCGTGTGGAAAAGGTAAATATCACGTTTCGGTGTGACCTTGAGTGTTTTGTCGTTATTTCGAACGATTGCTAGGCATGTGAAGTGAATCCTTAGCTTCTTTCAATATACCGCGAGTGGACAAGGTAAATATCGCCATACCGAGTCTCCTATTGTGGTTTATTGTTATTTTGAACGATTGCGAGGGCTAGGATTTGAATCCTTAATTTCTTTTAGTACACCGAGTGGAAAAGGTAAATATCACGTTTCGGTGTGACCTTGAGTGTTTTGTCGTTATTTCGAACTATTGCGAGACTTGGGAAATGAATCCTTAGCTTGTGTCGTTACACCGTGGGTGGAAAATGTAAATATCGCTACACCGAGTCTCCTACTGTGATTTATCGTTATTTTGAACGATTACGAAGGCGAGGATTTGAATCCTCAGCTTCTTTCGATATACCGCGAGTGGAAAAGGTAAATATCGCGATTCCGAGTCTCCTACTGTGATTTATCGTTATTTTGATCGATTGCCTGCCTTTGGAAGTGAATCTTTAGTTTGTTTTAGTACACCGTGTGGAAAAGGTAAATATCACGTTTCGGTGTGACCTTGAGTGTTTTGTCGTTATTTCGAACGATTGCTAGGCATGTGAAGTGAATCCTTAGCTTCTTTCAATATACCGCGAGTGGACAAGGTAAATATCGCCATACCGAGTCTCCTATTGTGGTTTATTGTTATTTTGAACGATTGCGAGGGCTAGGATTTGAATCCTTAATTTCTTTTAGTACACCGAGTGGAAAAGGTAAATATGACGTTTCGGTGTGACCTTGAGTGTTTTGTCGTTATTTCGAACTATTGCGAGAGTTGGGAAATGAATCCTTAGCTTGTGTCGTTACACCGTGGGTGGAAAATGTAAATATCGCTACACCGAGTCTCCTACTGTGATTTATCGTTATTTTGAACGATTACGAAGGCGAGGATTTGAATCCTCAGCTTCATTCGATATACCACGAGTGGAAAAGGTAAATATCGCGATTCCAAGTCTCCTACTGTGATTTATCGTTATTTTTAACGATTACCTGGCTTGGGAAGTGAATCCATAGTTTCTTTTAGTACACCGTGTGGAAAAGGTAAATATCGCGTTCGGAGTGACCTTGAGTGTTTTGTCGTTATTTCGAATGGTTGCGAGGCTTGGGAAGTGAATCCTCAGCTTCTTTCGATATACCGTGAGTGGAAAAGGTAAATATCCCGATTCCAGGTCTCCTACTGTGATTTATCGTTATTTTGAACGATTACCTGGCTTAGGAAGTGAATCCTTAGTTTCTTTTATTACAACGTGTGGAAAAGGTAGATATCGCGTTTCGGAGTGACATTGAGTGATTGATCGTTATTTCGAACGGTTGCGAGACTTGGGAAGTGAATCCTCAGCTTCTTTCGATATACCACGAGTGGAAAAGGTAAATATCGCGATTCCAAGTCTCCTACTGTGATTTATCGTTATTTTTAACGATTACCTGGCTTGGGAAGTGAATCCTTAATTTCTTTTAGTACACCGTGTGGAAAAGGTAAATATCGCGTTCGGAGTGACCTTGAGTGTTTTGTCGTTATTTCGAATGGTTGCGAGGCTTGGGAAGTGAATCCTCAGCTTCTTTCGATATACCGCGAGTGGAAAAGGTAAATAACGCGATTCCCAGTCTCCTGCTGTGATTTATCGTTATTTTGATCGATTACCTGGCTTGGGGAGTGAAACCTTAGTTTCTTTTAGTACACCGTGTGGAAAAGGTAAATATCGCGCTCGGAGTGCCCTTGAGTGTTTTGTCGTTATTTCGAACGATCGCTAGGCTTGTGAAGTGCATCCTTAGCTTCTTTCGATATACCGCGAGTGGAAACGGTAAATACCGCGATTCCCAGTCTCCTGCTGTGATTTATCGTTATTTTGAACGATTACGAAGGCGAGGATTTGAATCCTCAGCTTCATTCGATATACCGCGAGTGGAAAAGGTAAATATCGCGATTCCAAGTCTCCTACTGTGATTTATCGTTATTTTTAACGATTACCTGGCTTGGGAAGTGAATCTTTAGTTTGTTTTAGTACACCGTGTGGAAAAGGTAAATATCACGTTTCGGTGTGACCTTGAGTGTTTTGTCGTTATTTCGAACGATTGCTAGGCATGTGAAGTGAATCCTTAGCTTCTTTCAATATACCGCGAGTGGACAAGGTAAATATCGCCATACCGAGTCTCCTATTGTGGTTTATTGTTATTTTGAACGATTGCGAGGGCTAGGATTTGAATCCTTAATTTCTTTTAGTACACCGAGTGGAAAAGGTAAATATCACGTTTCGGTGTGACCTTGAGTGTTTTGTCGTTATTTCGAACTATTGCGAGACTTGGGAAATGAATCCTTAGCTTGTGTCGTTACACCGTGGGTGGAAAATGTAAATATCGCTACACCGAGTCTCCTACTGTGATTTATCGTTATTTTGAACGATTACGAAGGCGAGGATTTGAATCCTCAGCTTCTTTCGATATACCGCGAGTGGAAAAGGTAAATATCGCGATTCCGAGTCTCCTACTGTGATTTATCGTTATTTTGATCGATTGCCTGCCTTTGGAAGTGAATCTTTAGCTTGTTTTAGTACACCGTGTGGAAAAGGTAAATATCACGTTTCGGTGTGACCTTGAGTGTTTTGTCGTTATTTCGAATGGTTGCGAGGCTTGGGAAGTGAATCCTCAGCTTCTTTCGATATACCGCGAGTGGAAAAGGTAAATATCGCGATTCCAAGTCTCCTACTGTGATTTATCGTTATTTTTAACGATTACCTGGCTTGGGAAGTGAATCCTTAGTTTCTTTTAGTACACCGTGTGGAAAAGGTAAATATCGCGTTCGGTGTGACCTTGAGTGTTTTGTCGTTATTTCGAACGATTGCGAGGCTTGGGAAGTGAATCCTCAGCTTCTTTCGATATACCGCGAGTGGAAAAGGTAAATATCGCGATTCCAAGTCTCCTACTGTGATTTATCGTTATTTTTAACGATTACCTGGCTTGGGAAGTGAATCCTTAGTTTCTTTTAGTACACCGTGTGGAAAAGGTAAATATCGCGTTCGGTGTGACCTTGAGTGTTTTGTCGTTATTTCGAACGATTGCTAGGCTTGTGAAGTGAATCCTTAGCTTCTTTCGATATACCGCGAGTGGAAAAGGTAAATATCCCGATTCCAGGTCTCCTGCTGTGATTTATCGTTATTTTGAACGATTACGAAGGCGAGGATTTAAATCCTCAGCTTCTTTCGATATACCGCGAGTGGAAAAGGTAAATATCCCGATTCCAGGTCTCCTACTGTGATTTATCGTTATTTTTAACGATTACCTGGCTTGGGAAGTGAATCCTTAGTTTCTTTTAGTACACCGTGTGGAAAAGGTAAATATCGCGTTCGGTGTGACCTTGAGTATTTTGTCGTTATTTCGAACGATTGCTAGGCTTGTGAAGTGAATCCTTAGCTTCTTTCGATATACCGCGAGTGGAAATGGTAAATAACGCGATTCCCAGTCTCCTGCTGTGATTTATCGTTATTTTGATCGATTTCCTGGCTTGGGGAGTGAAACCTTAGTTTCTTTTAGTACACCGTGTGGAAAAGGTAAATATCGCGCTCGGAGTGCCCTTGAGTGTTTTGTCGTTATTTCGAACAATCGCTAGGCTTGTGAAGTGAATCCTTAGCTTCTTTCGATATACCGCGAGTGGAAAAGGTAAATAACGCGATTCCCAGTCTCCTGCTGTGATTTATCGTTATTTTGAACGATTACGAAGGCGAGGATTTGAATCCTCAGCTTCATTCGATATACCGCGAGTGGAAAAGGTAAATATCCCGATTCCAAGTCTCCTACTGTGATTTATCCTTATTTTTAACGATTACCTGGCTTGGGAAGTGAATCCTTAGTTTCTTTTAGTACACCGTGTGGCAAAGGTAAATATCGCGTTTCGGAGTGACCTTGAGTGATTGGTCGTTATTTCGAACGGTTGCGAGACTTGGGAAGTGAATCCTTAGATTCTTTCGATATACCGCGAGTGGACAAGGTAAATATCGCCATACCGAGTCTCCTATTGTGATTTATCGTTATTTTGAACGATTACGAAGGCGAGGATTTGAATCCTCAGCTTCTTTCGATATACCACGAGTGGAAAAGGTAAATATCGCGATTCCAAGTCTCCTACTGTGATTTATCGTTATTTTTAACGATTACCTTGCTTGGGAAGTGAATCCTTAATTTCTTTTAGTACACCGTGTGGAAAAGGTAAATATCGCGTTCGGAGTGACCTTGAGTGTTTTGTCGTTATTTCGAATGGTTGCGAGGCTTGGTAAGTGAATCCTCAGCTTCTTTCGATATACCGCGAGTGGAAAAGGTAAATAACGCGATTCCCAGTCTCCTGCTGTGATTTATCGTTATTTTGAACGATTACGAAGGCGAGGATTTGGATCCTCAGCTTCATTCGATATACCACGAGTGGAAAAGGTAAATATCGCGATTCCAAGTCTCCTACTGTGATTTATCGTTATTTTTAACGATTACCTGGCTTGGGAAGTGAATCCATAGTTTCTTTTAGTACACCGTGTGGAAAAGGTAAATATCGCGTTCGGAGTGACCTTGAGTGTTTTGTCGTTATTTCGAATGGTTGCGAGGCTTGGGAAGTGAATCCTCAGCTTCTTTCGATATACCGCGAGTGGAAAAGGTAAATATCCCGATTCCAGGTCTCCTACTGTGATTTATCGTTATTTTGAACGATTACCTGGCTTAGGAAGTGAATCCTTAGTTTCTTTTATTACAACGTGTGGAAAAGGTAGATATCGCGTTTCGGAGTGACATTGAGTGATTGATCGTTATTTCGAACGGTTGCGAGACTTGGGAAGTGAATCCTTAGATTCTTTCGATATACCGCGAGTGGACAAGGTAAATATCGCCATACCGAGTCTCCTATTGTGATTTATTGTTATTTTGAACGATTGCGAGGGCTAGGATTTGAATCCTTAATTTCTTTTAGTACACCGAGTGGAAAAGGTAAATATCACGTTTCGGTGTGACCTTGAGTGTTTTGTCGTTATTTCGAACTATTGCGAGAGTTGGGAAATGAATCCTTAGCTTGTGTCGTTACACCGTGGGTGGAAAATGTAAATATTGCTACACCGAGTCTCCTACTGTGATTTATCGTTATTTTGAACGATTACGAAGGCGAGGATTTGAATCCTCAGCTTCATTCGATATACCACGAGTGGAAAAGGTAAATATCGCGATTCCAAGTCTCCTACTGTGATTTATCGTTATTTTTAACGATTACCTGGCTTGGGAAGTGAATCCATAGTTTCTTTTAGTACACCGTGTGGAAAAGGTAAATATCGCGTTCGGAGTGACCTTGAGTGGAAAAGGTAAATATCCCGATTCCAGGTCTCCTACTGTGATTTATCGTTATTTTGAACGATTACCTGGCTTAGGAAGTGAATCCTTAGTTTCTTTTATTACAACGTGTGGAAAAGGTAGATATCGCGTTTCGGAGTGACATTGAGTGATTGATCGTTATTTCGAACGGTTGCGAGACTTGGGAAGTGAATCCTTAGATTCTTTCGATATACCGCGAGTGGACAAGGTAAATATCGCCATACCGAGTCTCCTATTGTGATTTATTGTTATTTTGAACGATTGCGAGGTCTAGGATTTGAATACTTAATTTCTTTTAGTACACCGAGTGGAAAAGGTAAATATCACGTTTCGGTGTGACCTTGAGTGTTTTGTCGTTATTTCGAACTATTGCGAGAGTTGGGAAATGAATCCTTAGCTTGTGTCGTTACACCGTGGGTGGAAAATGTAAATATCGCTACACCGAGTCTCCTACTGTGATTTATCGTTATTTTGAACGATTACGAAGGCGAGGATTTGAATCCTCAGCTTCTTTCGATATACCACGAGTGGAAAAGGTAAATATCGCGATTCCAAGTCTCCTACTGTGATTTATCGTTATTTTTAACGATTACCTGGCTTGGGAAGTGAATCCTTAATTTCTTTTAGTACACCGTGTGGAAAAGGTAAATATCGCGTTCGGAGTGACCTTGAGTGTTTTGTCGTTATTTCGAATGGTTGCGAGGCTTGGGAAGTGAATCCTCAGCTTCTTTCGATATACCGCGAGTGGAAAAGGTAAATAACGCGATTCCCAGTCTCCTGCTGTGATTTATCGTTATTTTGATCGATTACCTGGCTTGGGGAGTGAAACCTTAGTTTCTTTTAGTACACCGTGTGGAAAAGGTAAATATCGCGATTCCAAGTCTCCTACTGTGATTTATCGTTATTTTTAACGATTACCTGGCTTGGGAAGTGAATCCATAGTTTCTTTTAGTACACCGTGTGGAAAAGGTAAATATCGCGTTCGGAGTGACCTTGAGTGTTTTGTCGTTATTTCGAATGGTTGCGAGGCTTGGGAAGTGAATCCTCAGCTTCTTTCGATATACCGCGAGTGGAAAAGGTAAATACCGCGATTCCCAGTCTCCTGCTGTGATTTATCGTTATTTTGAACGATTAAGAAGGCGAGGATTTGAATCCTCAGCTTCATTCGATATACCACGAGTGGAAAAGGTAAATATCGCGTTCGGAGTGACCTTGAGTGTTTTGTCGTTATTTCGAATGGTTGCGAGGCTTGGGAAGTGAATCCTCAGCTTCTTTCGATATACCGCGAGTGGAAAAGGTAAATATCCCGATTCCAGGTCTCCTACAGTGATTTATCGTTATTTTGAACGATTACCTGGCTTAGGAAGTGAATCCTTAGTTTCTTTTATTACAACGTGTGGAAAAGGTAGATATCGCGTTTCGGAGTGACATTGAGTGATTGATCGTTATTTCGAACGGTTGCGAGACTTGGGAAGTGAATCCTTAGATTCTTTCGATATACCGCGAGTGGACAAGGTAAATATCGCCATACCGAGTCTCCTATTGTGATTTATTGTTATTTTGAACGATTGCGAGGGCTAGGATTTGAATACTTAATTTCTTTTAGTACACCGAGTGGAAAAGGTAAATATCACGTTTCGGTGTGACCTTGAGTGTTTTGTCGTTATTTCGAATGGTTGCGAGGCTTGGGAAGTGAATCCTCAGCTTCTTTCGATATACCGCGAGTGGAAAAGGTAAATAACGCGATTCCCAGTCTCCTGCTGTGATTTATCGTTATTTTGATCGATTACCTGGCTTGGGGAGTGAAACCTTAGTTTCTTTTAGTACACCGTGTGGAAAAGGTAAATATCGCGCTCGGAGTGCCCTTGAGTGTTTTGTCGTTATTTCGAACGATCGCTAGGCTTGTGAAGTGCATCCTTAGCTTCTTTCGATATACCGCGAGTGGAAAAGGTAAATACCGCGATTCCCAGTCTCCTGCTGTGATTTATCGTTATTTTGAACGATTACGAAGGCGAGGATTTGAATCCTCAGCTTCATTCGATATACCGCGAGTGGAAAAGGTAAATATCGCGATTCCAAGTCTCCTACTGTGATTTATCGTTATTTTTAACGATTACCTGGCTTGGGAAGTGAATCCTTAGTTTCTTTTAGTACACCGTGTGGCAAAGGTAAATATCGCGTTTCGGAGTGACCTTGAGTGATTGGTCGTTATTTCGAACGGTTCCGAGGCTTGGGAAGTGAATCCTTAGCTTCTTTCGATATACGGCGAGTGGAAAAGGTAAATAACGCGATTCCCAGTCTCCTGCTGTGATTTATCGTTATTTTGAACGATTACCTGGCTTAGGAAGTGAATCCTAAGTTTCTTTTAGAACACCGTGTGGAATAGGTAAATATCGCGTTTCGGTGTGACCTTGAGTGTTTTGTCGTTATTTCGAACCATTGCTAGGCTTGTGAAGTGAATCCTCAATTTCTTTTAGTACACCGAGTGGAAAAGGTAGATATCGCGTTTCGGAGTGACCATGAGTGATTGGTCGTTATTTCGAACGGTTGCGAGACTTGGGAAGTGAATCCTTAGCTTCTTTGGATATACCGCGAGTGGAAAAGGTAAATATCTCGATTCCAGGTCTCCTACTGTGATTTATCGTTATTTTGAACGATTACCTGCCTTGGGAAGTGAATCTTTAGTTTGTTTTAGTACACCGTGTGGAAAAGGTAAATATCACGTTTCGGTGTGACCTTGAGTGTTTTGTCGTTATTTCGAACGATTGCTAGGCATGTGAAGTGAATCCTTAGCTTCTTTCAATATACCGCGAGTGGACAAGGTAAATATCGCCATACCGAGTCTCCTATTGTGGTTTATTGTTATTTTGAACGATTGCGAGGGCTAGGATTTGAATCCTTAATTTCTTTTAGTACACCGAGTGGAAAAGGTAAATATCACGTTTCGGTGTGACCTTGAGTGTTTTGTCGTTATTTCGAACTATTGCGAGACTTGGGAAATGAATCCTTAGCTTGTGTCGTTACACCGTGGGTGGAAAATGTAAATATCGCTACACCGAGTCTCCTACTGTGATTTATCGTTATTTTGAACGATTACGAAGGCGAGGATTTGAATCCTCAGCTTCTTTCGATATACCGCGAGTGGAAAAGGTAAATATCGCGATTCCGAGTCTCCTACTGTGATTTATCGTTATTTTGATCGATTGCCTGCCTTTGGAAGTGAATCTTTAGTTTGTTTTAGTACACCGTGTGGAAAAGGTAAATATCACGTTTCGGTGTGACCTTGAGTGTTTTGTCGTTATTTCGAACGATTGCTAGGCATGTGAAGTGAATCCTTAGCTTCTTTCAATATACCGCGAGTGGACAAGGTAAATATCGCCATACCGAGTCTCCTATTGTGGTTTATTGTTATTTTGAACGATTGCGAGGGCTAGGATTTGAATCCTTAATTTCTTTTAGTACACCGAGTGGAAAAGGTAAATATCACGTTTCGGTGTGACCTTGAGTGTTTTGTCGTTATTTCGAACTATTGCGAGAGTTGGGAAATGAATCCTTAGCTTGTGTCGTTACACCGTGGGTGGAAAATGTAAATATCGCTACACCGAGTCTCCTACTGTGATTTATCGTTATTTTGAACGATTACGAAGGCGAGGATTTGAATCCTCAGCTTCATTCGATATACCACGAGTGGAAAAGGTAAATATCGCGATTCCAAGTCTCCTACTGTGATTTATCGTTATTTTTAACGATTACCTGGCTTGGGAAGTGAATCCATAGTTTCTTTTAGTACACCGTGTGGAAAAGGTAAATATCGCGTTCGGAGTGACCTTGAGTGTTTTGTCGTTATTTCGAATGGTTGCGAGGCTTGGGAAGTGAATCCTCAGCTTCTTTCGATATACCGCGAGTGGAAAAGGTAAATATCCCGATTCCAGGTCTCCTACTGTGATTTATCGTTATTTTGAACGATTACCTGGCTTAGGAAGTGAATCCTTAGTTTCTTTTATTACAACGTGTGGAAAAGGTAGATATCGCGTTTCGGAGTGACATTGAGTGATTGATCGTTATTTCGAACGGTTGCGAGACTTGGGAAGTGAATCCTCAGCTTCTTTCGATATACCACGAGTGGAAAAGGTAAATATCGCGATTCCAAGTCTCCTACTGTGATTTATCGTTATTTTTAACGATTACCTGGCTTGGGAAGTGAATCCTTAATTTCTTTTAGTACACCGTGTGGAAAAGGTAAATATAACGTTCGGAGTGACCTTGAGTGTTTTGTCGTTATTTCGAATGGTTGCGAGGCTTGGGAAGTGAATCCTCAGCTTCTTTCGATATACCGCGAGTGGAAAAGGTAAATAACGCGATTCCCAGTCTCCTGCTGTGATTTATCGTTATTTTGATCGATTACCTGGCTTGGGGAGTGAAACCTTAGTTTCTTTTAGTACACCGTGTGGAAAAGGTAAATATCGCGCTCGGAGTGCCCTTGAGTGTTTTGTCGTTATTTCGAACGATCGCTAGGCTTGTGAAGTGCATCCTTAGCTTCTTTCGATATACCGCGAGTGGAAACGGTAAATACCGCGATTCCCAGTCTCCTGCTGTGATTTATCGTTATTTTGAACGATTACGAAGGCGAGGATTTGAATCCTCAGCTTCATTCGATATACCGTTAGTGGAAAAGGTAAATATCGCGATTCCAAGTCTCCTACTGTGATTTATCGTTATTTTTAACGATTACCTGGCTTGGGAAGTGAATCTTTAGTTTGTTTTAGTACACCGTGTGGAAAAGGTAAATATCACGTTTCGGTGTGACCTTGAGTGTTTTGTCGTTATTTCGAACGATTGCTAGGCATGTGAAGTGAATCCTTAGCTTCTTTCAATATACCGCGAGTGGACAAGGTAAATATCGCCATACCGAGTCTCCTATTGTGGTTTATTGTTATTTTGAACGATTGCGAGGGCTAGGATTTGAATCCTTAATTTCTTTTAGTACACCGAGTGGAAAAGGTAAATATCACGTTTCGGTGTGACCTTGAGTGTTTTGTCGTTATTTCGAACTATTGCGAGACTTGGGAAATGAATCCTTAGCTTGTGTCGTTACACCGTGGGTGGAAAATGTAAATATCGCTACACCGAGTCTCCTACTGTGATTTATCGTTATTTTGAACGATTACGAAGGCGAGGATTTGAATCCTCAGCTTCTTTCGATATACCGCGAGTGGAAAAGGTAAATATCGCGATTCCGAGTCTCCTACTGTGATTTATCGTTATTTTGATTGATTGGCTGCCTTTGGAAGTGAATCTTTAGTTTGTTTTAGTACACCGTGTGGAAAAGGTAAATATCACGTTTCGGTGTGACCTTGAGTGTTTTGTCGTTATTTCGAATGGTTGCGAGGCTTGGGAAGTGAATCCTCAGCTTCTTTCGATATACCGCGAGTGGAAAAGGTAAATATCGCGATTCCAAGTCTCCTACTGTGATTTATCGTTATTTTTAACGATTACCTGGCTTGGGAAGTGAATCCTTAGTTTCTTTTAGTACACCGTGTGGAAAAGGTAAATATCGCGTTCGGTGTGACCTTGAGTGTTTTGTCGTTATTTCGAACGATTGCGAGGCTTGGGAAGTGAATCCTCAGCTTCTTTCGATATACCGCGAGTGGAAAAGGTAAATATCGCGATTCCAAGTCTCCTACTGTGATTTATCGTTATTTTTAACGATTACCTGGCTTGGGAAGTGAATCCTTAGTTTCTTTTAGTACACCGTGTGGAAAAGGTAAATATCGCGTTCGGAGTGACCTTGAGTGTTTTGTCGTTATTTCGATTGGTTGCGAGGCTTGGGAAGTGAATCCTCAGCTTCTTTCGATATACCGCGAGTGGAAAAGGTAAATATCGCGATTCCAAGTCTCCTACTGTGATTTATCGTTATTTTTAACGATTACCTGGCTTGGGAAGTGAATCCTTAGTTTCTTTTAGTACACCGTGTGGAAAAGGTAGATATCGCGTTTCGGAGTGACATTGAGTGATTGATCGTTATTTCGAACGGTTGCGAGACTTGGGAAGTGAATCCTTAGATTCTTTCGATATACCGCGAGTGGACAAGGTAAATATCGCCATACCGAGTCTCCTATTGTGATTTATCGTTATTTTGAACGATTACGAAGGCGAGGATTTGAATCCTCAGCTTCTTTCGATATACCACGAGTGGAAAAGGTAAATATCGCGATTCCAAGTCTCCTACTGTGATTTATCGTTATTTTTAACGATTACCTGGCTTGGGAAGTGAATCCTTAATTTCTTTTAGTACACCGTGTGGAAAAGGTAAATATCGCGTTCGGAGTGACCTTGAGTGTTTTGTCGTTATTTCGAATGGTTGCGAGGCTTGGGAAGTGAATCCTCAGCTTCTTTCGATATACCGCGATGGAAAAGGTAAATAACGCGATTCCCAGTCTCCTGCTGTGATTTATCGTTATTTTGAACGATTACGAAGGCGAGGATTTGAATCCTCAGCTTCTTTCGATATACCGCGAGTGGAAAAGGTAAATATCGCGATTCCAAGTCTCCTACTGTGATTTATCGTTATTTTTAACGATTACCTGGCTTGGGAAGTGAATCCTTAGTTTCTTTTAGTACACCGTGTGGAAAAGGTAAATATCGCGTTCGGTGTGACCTTGAGTATTTTGTCGTTATTTCGAACGATTGCTAGGCTTGTGAAGTGAATCCTTAGCTTCTTTCGATATACCGCGAGTGGAAAAGGTAAATAACGCGATTCCCAGTCTCCTGCTGTGATTTATCGTTATTTTGAACGATTACGAAGGCGAGGATTTGAATCCTCAGCTTCATTCGATATACCGCGAGTGGAAAAGGTAAATATCCCGATTCCAAGTCTCCTACTGTGATTTATCGTTATTTTTAACGATTACCTGGCTTGGGAAGTGAATCCTTCATTTCTTTTAGTACACCGTGTGGAAAAGGTAAATATCGCGATTCCGAGTCTCCTACTGTGATTTATCGTTATTTTGATCGATTGCCTGCCTTTGGAAGTGAATCTTTAGTTTGTTTTAGTACACCGTGTGGAAAAGGTAAATATCACGTTTCGGTGTGACCTTGAGTGTGTTGTCGTTATTTCGAACGATTGCGAGACTTGGGAAATGAATCCTTAGCTTGTGTCGTTACACCGTGGGTGGAAAATGTAAATATCGCTACACCGAGTCTAATACTGTGATTTATCGTTATTTTGAACGATTACGAAGGCGAGGATTTGAATCCTCAGCTTCTTTCGATATACCGCGAGTGGAAAAGGTAAATATCGCGATTCCCAGTCTCCTGCTGTGATTTATCGTTATTTTGAACGATTACCTGGCTTGGGGAGTGAAACCTTAGTTTCTTTTAGTACACCGTGTGGAAAAGGTAAATATCGCGTTCGGAGTGACCTTGAGTGTTTTGTCGTTATTTCGAATGGTTGCGAGGCTTGGGAAGTGAATCCTCAGCTTCTTTCGATATACCGCGAGTGGAAAAGGTAAATATCGCGATTCCAAGTCTCCTACTGTGATTTATCGTTATTTTTAACTATTACCTGGCTTGGGAAGTGAATCCTTAGTTTCTTTTAGTACACCGTGTGGAAAAGGTAAATATCGCGTTCGGTGTGACCTTGAGTGTTTTTTCGTTATTTCGAACGATTGCGAGGCTTGGGAAGTGAATCCTCAGCTTCTTTCGATATACCGCGAGTGGAAAAGGTAAATATCGCGATTCCAAGTCTCCTACTGTGATTTATCGTTATTTTTAACGATTACCTGGCTTGGGAAGTGAATCCTTAGTTTCTTTTAGTACACCGTGTGGAAAAGGTAAATATCGCGTTCGGTGTGACCTTGAGTGTTTTGTCGTTATTTCGAACGATTGCTAGGCTTGTGAAGTGAATCCTTAGCTTCTTTCGATATACCGCGAGTGGAAAAGGTAAATATCCCGATTCCAGGTCTCCTACTGTGATTTATCGTTATTTTTAACGATTACCTGGCTTGGGAAGTGAATCCTTAGTTTCTTTTAGTACACCGTGTGGAAAAGGTAAATATCACGTTTCGGTGTGACCTTGAGTGTTTTGTCGTTATTTCGAACGATTGCTAGGCTTGTGAAGTGAATCCTTAGCTTCTTTCGATATACCGCGAGTGGAAAAGGTAAATAACGCGATTCCCAGTCTCCTGCTGTGATTTATCGTTATTTTGAACGATTACGAAGGCGAGGATTTGTATCCTCAGCTTCATTCGATATACCACGAGTGGAAAAGGTAAATATCGCGATTCCAAGTCTCCTACTGTGATTTATCGTTATTTTTAACGATTACCTGGCTTGGGAAGTGAATCCATAGTTTCTTTTAGTACACCGTGTGGAAAAGGTAAATATCGCGTTCGGAGTGACCTTGAGTGTTTTGTCGTTATTTCGATTGGTTGCGAGGCTTGGGAAGTGAATCCTCAGCTTCTTTCGATATACCGCGAGTGGAAAAGGTAAATATCCCGATTCCAGGTCTCCTACTGTGATTTATCGTTATTTTGAACGATTACCTGGCTTAGGAAGTGAATCCTTAGTTTCTTTTATTACAACGTGTGGAAAAGGTAGATATCGCGTTTCGGAGTGACATTGAGTGATTGATCGTTATTTCGAACGGTTGCGAGACTTGGGAAGTGAATCCTTAGATTCTTTCGATATACCGCGAGTGGACAAGGTAAATATCGCCATACCGAGTCTCCTATTGTGATTTATCGTTATTTTGAACGATTACGAAGGCGAGGATTTGAATCCTCAGCTTCTTTCGATATACCACGAGTGGAAAAGGTAAATATCGCGATTCCAAGTCTCCTACTGTGATTTATCGTTATTTTTAACGATTACCTGGCTTGGGAAGTGAATCCTTAATTTCTTTTAGTACACCGTGTGGAAAAGGTAAATATCGCGTTCGGAGTGACCTTGAGTGTTTTGTCGTTATTTCGAATGGTTGCGAGGCTTGGGAAGTGAATCCTCAGCTTCTTTCGATATACCGCGATGGAAAAGGTAAATAACGCGATTCCCAGTCTCCTGCTGTGATTTATCGTTATTTTGATCGATTACCTGGCTTGGGGAGTGAAACCTTAGTTTCTTTTAGTACACCGTGTGGAAAAGGTAAATATCGCGCTCGGAGTGCCCTTGAGTGTTTTGTCGTTATTTCGAACGATCGCTAGGCTTGTGAAGTGAATCCTTAGCTTCTTTCGATATACCGCGAGTGGAAAAGGTAAATAACGCGATTCCCAGTCTCCTGCTGTGATTTATCGTTATTTTGAACGATTACGAAGGCGAGGATTTGAATCCTCAGCTTCTTTCGATATACCGCGAGTGGAAAAGGTAAATATCGCGATTCCAAGTCTCCTACTGTGATTTATCGTTATTTTTAACGATTACCTGGCTTGGGAAGTGAATCCTTAGTTTCTTTTAGTACACCGTGTGGAAAAGGTAAATATCGCGTTCGGTGTGACCTTGAGTATTTTGTCGTTATTTCGAACGATTGCTAGGCTTGTGAAGTGAATCCTTAGCTTCTTTCGATATACCGCGAGTGGAAAAGGTAAATATCCCGATTCCAGGTCTCCTACTGTGATTTATCGTTATTTTTAACGATTACCTGGCTTGGGAAGTGAATCCTTAGTTTCTTTTAGTACACCGTGTGGAAAAGGTAAATATCGCGTTCGGTGTGACCTTGAGTGTTTTGTCGTTATTTCGAACGATTGCTAGGCTTGTGAAGTGAATCCTTAGCTTCTTTCGATATACCGCGAGTGGAAAAGGGAAATATCCCGATTCCAGGTCTCCTACTGTGATTTATCGTTATTTTTAACGATTACCTGGCTTGGGAAGTGAATCCTTAGTTTCTTTTAGTACACCGTGTGGAAAAGGTAAATATCACGTTTCGGTGTGACCTTGAGTGTTTTGTCGTTATTTCGAACGATTGCTAGGCTTGTGAAGTGAATCCTTAGCTTCTTTCGATATACCGCGAGTGGAAAAGGTAAATAACGCGATTCCCAGTCTCCTGCTGTGATTTATCGTTATTTTGAACGATTACGAAGGCGAGGATTTGAATCCTCAGCTTCATTCGATATACCACGAGTGGAAAAGGTAAATATCGCGATTCCAAGTCTCCTACTGTGATTTATCGTTATTTTTAACGATTACCTGGCTTGGGAAGTGAATCCATAGTTTCTTTTAGTACACCGTGTGGAAAAGGTAAATATCGCGTTCGGAGTGACCTTGAGTGTTTTGTCGTTATTTCGATTGGTTGCGAGGCTTGGGAAGTGAATCCTCAGCTTCTTTCGATATACCGCGAGTGGAAAAGGTAAATATCCCGATTCCAGGTCTCCTACTGTGATTTATCGTTATTTTGAACGATTACCTGGCTTAGGAAGTGAATCCTTAGTTTCTTTTATTACAACGTGTGGAAAAGGTAGATATCGCGTTTCGGAGTGACATTGAGTGATTGATCGTTATTTCGAACGGTTGCGAGACTTGGGAAGTGAATCCTTAGATTCTTTCGATATACCGCGAGTGGACAAGGTAAATATCGCCATACCGAGTCTCCTATTGTGATTTATCGTTATTTTGAACGATTACGAAGGCGAGGATTTGAATCCTCAGCTTCTTTCGATATACCACGAGTGGAAAAGGTAAATATCGCGATTCCAAGTCTCCTACTGTGATTTATCGTTATTTTAACGATTACCTGGCTTGGGAAGTGAATCCTTAATTTCTTTTAGTACACCGTGTGGAAAAGGTAAATATCGCGTTCGGAGTGACCTTGAGTGTTTTGTCGTTATTTCGAATGGTTGCGAGGCTTGGGAAGTGAATCCTCAGCTTCTTTCGATATACCGCGATGGAAAAGGTAAATAACGCGATTCCCAGTCTCCTGCTGTGATTTATCGTTATTTTGAACGATTACGAAGGCGAGGATTTGAATCCTCAGCTTCTTTCGATATACCGCGAGTGGAAAAGGTAAATATCGCGATTCCAAGTCTCCTACTGTGATTTATCGTTATTTTTAACGATTACCTGGCTTGGGAAGTGAATCCTTAGTTTCTTTTAGTACACCGTGTGGAAAAGGTAAATATCGCGTTCGGTGTGACCTTGAGTATTTTGTCGTTATTTCGAACGATTGCTAGGCTTGTGAAGTGAATCCTTAGCTTCTTTCGATATACCGCGAGTGGAAAAGGTAAATATCCCGATTCCAGGTCTCCTACTGTGATTTATCGTTATTTTTAACGATTACCTGGCTTGGGAAGTGAATCCTTAGTTTCTTTTAGTACACCGTGTGGAAAAGGTAAATATCACGTTTCGGTGTGACCTTGAGTGTTTTGTCGTTATTTCGAACGATTGCTAGGCTTGTGAAGTGAATCCTTAGCTTCTTTCGATATACCGCGAGTGGAAAAGGTAAATAACGCGATTCCCAGTCTCCTGCTGTGATTTATCGTTATTTTGAACGATTACGAAGGCGAGGATTTGAATCCTCAGCTTCATTCGATATACCGCGAGTGGAAAAGGTAAATATCCCGATTCCAAGTCTCCTACTGTGATTTATCGTTATTTTTAACGATTACCTGGCTTGGGAAGTGAATCCTTAGTTTCTTTTAGTACACCGTGTGGAAAAGGTAAATATCGCGTTTCGGTGTGACCTTGAGTGTTTTGTCGTTATTTCGAACGATTGCTAGGCTTGTGAAGTGAATCCTTAGCTTCTTTCGATATACCGCGAGTGGAAAAGGTAAATAACGCGATTCCCAGTCTCCTGCTGTGATTTATCGTTATTTTGAACGATTACGAAGGCGAGGATTTGAATCCTCAGCTTCATTCGATATACCACGAGTGGAAAAGGTAAATATCGCGATTCCAAGTCTCCTACTGTGATTTATCGTTATTTTTAACGATTACCTGGCTTGGGAAGTGAATCCTTCATTTCTTTTAGTACACCGTGTGGAAAAGGTAAATATCGCGATTCCGAGTCTCCTACTGTGATTTATCGTTATTTTGATCGATTGCCTGCCTTTGGAAGTGAATCTTTAGTTTGTTTTAGTACACCGTGTGGAAAAGGTAAATATCACGTTTCGGTGTGACCTTGAGTGTTTTGTCGTTATTTCGAACGATTGCTAGGCATGTGAAGTGAATCCTTAGCTTCTTTCAATATACCGCGAGTGGACAAGGTAAATATCGCCATACCGAGTCTCCTATTGTGGTTTATTGTTATTTTGAACGATTGCGAGGGCTAGGATTTGAATCCTTAATTTCTTTTAGTACACCGAGTGGAAAAGGTAAATATCACGTTTCGGTGTGACCTTGAGTGTTTTGTCGTTATTTCGAACTATTGCGAGACTTGGGAAATGAATCCTTAGCTTGTGTCGTTACACCGTGGGTGGAAAATGTAAATATCGCTACACCGAGTCTAATACTGTGATTTATCGTTATTTTGAACGATTACGAAGGCGAGGATTTGAATCCTCAGCTTCTTTCGATATACCGCGAGTGGAAAAGGTAAATAACGCGATTCCCAGTCTCCTGCTGTGATTTATCGTTATTTTTAACGATTACCTGGCTTGGGAAGTGAATCCTTAGTTTCTTTTAGTACACCGTGTGGAAAAGGTAAATATCGCGTTCGGAGTGACCTTGAGTGTTTTGTCGTTATTTCGAATGGTTGCGAGGCTTGGGAAGTGAATCCTCAGCTTCTTTCGATATACCGCGAGTGGAAAAGGTAAATATCGCGATTCCAAGTCTCCTACTGTGATTTATCGTTATTTTTAACGATTACCTGGCTTGGGAAGTGAATCCTTAGTTTCTTTTAGTACACCGTGTGGAAAAGGTAAATATCGCGTTCGGTGTGACCTTGAGTGTTTTTTCGTTATTTCGAACGATTGCGAGGCTTGGGAAGTGAATCCTCAGCTTCTTTCGATATACCGCGAGTGGAAAAGGTAAATATCGCGATTCCAAGTCTCCTACTGTGATTTATCGTTATTTTTAACGATTACCTGGCTTGGGAAGTGAATCCTTAGTTTCTTTTAGTACACCGTGTGGAAAAGGTAAATATCGCGTTCGGTGTGACCTTGAGTGTTTTGTCGTTATTTCGAACGATTGCTAGGCTTGTGAAGTGAATCCTTAGCTTCTTTCGATATACCGCGAGTGGAAAAGGTAAATATCCCGATTCCAGGTCTCCTACTGTGATTTATCGTTATTTTTAACGATTACCTGGCTTGGGAAGTGAATCCTTAGTTTCTTTTAGTACACCGTGTGGAAAAGGTAAATATCACGTTTCGGTGTGACCTTGAGTGTTTTGTCGTTATTTCGAACGATTGCTAGGCTTGTGAAGTGAATCCTTAGCTTCTTTCGATATACCGCGAGTGGAAAAGGTAAATAACGCGATTCCCAGTCTCCTGCTGTGATTTATCGTTATTTTGAACGATTACGAAGGCGAGGATTTGAATCCTCAGCTTCATTCGATATACCACGAGTGGAAAAGGTAAATATCGCGATTCCAAGTCTCCTACTGTGATTTATCGTTATTTTTAACGATTACCTGGCTTGGGAAGTGAATCCTTAGTTTCTTTTAGTACACCGTGTGGAAAAGGTAAATATCGCGTTCGGAGTGACCTTGAGTGTTTTGTCGTTATTTCGAATGGTTGCGAGGCTTGGGAAGTGAATCCTCAGCTTCTTTCGATATACCGCGAGTGGAAAAGGTAAATAACGCGATTCCCAGTCTCCTGCTGTGATTTATCGTTATTTTGATCGATTACCTGGCTTGGGGAGTGAAACCTTAGTTTCTTTTAGTACACCGTGTGGAAAAGGTAAATATCGGGCTCGGAGTGCCCTTGAGTGTTTTGTCGTTATTTCGAACGATCGCTAGGCTTGTGAAGTGAATCCTTAGCTTCTTTCGATATACCGCGAGTGGAAAAGGTAAATATCGCGATTCCAAGTCTCCTACTGTGATTTATCGTTATTTTTAACGATTACCTGGCTTGGGAAGTGAATCCTTAGTTTCTTTTAGTACACCGTGTGGAAAAGGTAAATATCGCGTTCGGTGTGACCTTGAGTATTTTGTCGTTATTTCGAACGATTGCTAGGCTTGTGAAGTGAATCCTTAGCTTCTTTCGATATACCGCGAGTGGAAAAGGTAAATATCCCGATTCCAGGTCTCCTACTGTGATTTATCGTTATTTTTAACGATTACCTGGCTTGGGAAGTGAATCCTTAGTTTCTTTTAGTACACCGTGTGGAAAAGGTAAATATCACGTTTCGGTGTGACCTTGAGTGTTTTGTCGTTATTTCGAACGATTGCAAGGCTTGTGAAGTGAATCCTTAGCTTCTTTCGATATACCGCGAGTGGAAAAGGTAAATAACGCGATTCCCAGT
This sequence comes from Nomada fucata, assembly GCA_948146005.1. Classification (NCBI taxonomy): domain Eukaryota; kingdom Metazoa; phylum Arthropoda; class Insecta; order Hymenoptera; family Apidae; genus Nomada; species Nomada fucata. Next base: position 28,145,997 of record OX411275.1, read on the forward strand.
CTCCTGCTGTGATTTATCGTTATTTTGAACGATTACGAAGGCGAGGATTTGAACCCTCAGCTTCATTCGATATACCGCGAGTGGAAAAGGTAAATATCGCGATTCCAAGTCTCCTACTGTGATTTATCGTTATTTTTAACGATTACCTGGCTTGGGAAGTGAATCCTTAGTTTCTTTTAGTACACCGTGTGGCAAAGGTAAATATCGCGTTTCGGAGTGACCTTGAGTGATTGGTCGTTATTTCGAACGGTTCCGAGGCTTGGGAAGTGAATCCTTAGCTTCTTTCGATATACCGCGAGTGGAAAAGGTAAATAACGCGATTCCCAGTCTCCTGCTGTGATTTATCGTTATTTTGAACGATTACCTGGCTTAGGAAGTGAATCCTAAGTTTCTTTTAGTACACCGTGTGGAATAGGTAAATATCGCGTTTCGGTGTGACCTTGAGTGTTTTGTCGTTATTTCGAACAATTGCAAGGCTTGTGAAGTGAATCCTCAATTTCTTTTAGTACACCAAGTGGAAAAGGTAGATATCGCGTTTCGGAGTGACCATGAGTGATTGGTCGTTATTTCGAACGGTTGCGAGACTTGGGAAGTGAATCCTTAGCTTCTTTGGATATACCGCGAGTGGAAAAGGTAAATATCTCGATTCCAGGTCTCCTACTGTGATTTATCGTTATTTTGAACGATTACCTGCCTTGGGAAGTGAATCTTTAGTTTCTTTTAGTACACCGTTTGGAAAAGGAAAATATCGCGTTTCGGAGTGACCTAGACTGATTGGTCGTTATTTCGAACGGTTGCGAGGCTTGGGAAGTGAATTCTTAGCTTCTTTCGATATTCCGCGAGTGGAAAAGGTAAATAACGCTATTCCCAGTCTCCTACTGTGATTTATCGTTATTTTGAACGATTACGAAGGCGAGGATTTGAATCCTCAGCTTCTTTCGATATACCGCGAGTGGAAAAGGTAAATATCGCGATTCCGAGTCTCCTACTGTGATTTATCGTTATTTTGATCGATTGCCTGCCTTTGGAAGTGAATCTTTAGTTTCTTTTAGTACACCGTGTCTAAAAGGTAAATATCACGTTTCGGTGTGACCTTGAGTGTTTTGTCGTTATTTCGAATGGTTGCGAGGCTTGTGGAGTGAATCCTCAGCTTCTTTCGATATACCGCGAGTGGAAAAGGTAAATAACGCGATTCCCAGTCTCCTGCTGTGATTTATCGTTATTTTGATCGATTACCTGGCTTGGGGAGTGAAACCTTAGTTTCTTTTAGTACACCGTGTGGAAAAGGTAAATATCGGGCTCGGAGTGCCCTTGAGTGTTTTGTCGTTATTTCGAACGATCGCTAGGCTTGTGAAGTGAATCCTTAGCTTCTTTCGATATACCGCGAGTGGAAAAGGTAAATAACGCGATTCCCAGTGTCCTGCTGTGATTTATCGTTATTTTGAACGATTACGAAGGCGAGGATTTGAATCCTCAGCTTCATTCGATATACCGCGAGTGGAAAAGGTAAATATCGCGATTCCAAGTCCCCTACTGTGATTTATCGTTATTTTTAACGATTACCTGGCTTGGGAAGTGAATCCTTAGTTTCTTTTAGTACACCGTGTGGCAAAGGTAAATATCGCGTTTCGGAGTGACCTTGAGTGATTGGTCGTTATTTCGAACGGTTCCGAGGCTTGGGAAGTGAATCCTTAGCTTCTTTCGATATACCGCGAGTGGAAAAGGTAAATAACGCGATTCCCAGTCTCCTGCTGTGATTTATCGTTATTTTGAACGATTACCTGGCTTGGGAAGTGAAACCTTAGTTTCTTTTAGTACACCGTGTGGAAAAGGTAAATATCGCGCTCGGAGTGCCCTTGAGTGTTTTGTCGTTATTTCGAACGATCGCTAGGCTTGTGAAGTGCATCCTTAGCTTCTTTCGATATACCGCGAGTGGAAAAGGTAAATAACGCGATTCCCAGTCTCCTGCTGTGATTTATCGTTATTTTGAACGATTACGAAGGCGAGGATTTGAATCCTCAGCTTCTTTCGATATACCGCGAGTGGAAAAGGTAAATATCGCGATTCCGAGTCTCCTACTGTGATTTATCGTTATTTTGATCGATTGCCTGCCTTTGGAAGTGAATCTTTAGTTTGTTTTAGTACACCGTGTGGAAAAGGTAAATATCACGTTTCGGTGTGACCTTGAGTGTTTTGTCGTTATTTCGAACGATTGCTAGGCATGTGAAGTGAATCCTTAGCTTCTTTCAATATACCGCGAGTGGACAAGGTAAATATCGCCATACCGAGTCTCCTATTGTGGTTTATTGTTATTTTGAACGATTGCGAGGGCTAGGATTTGAATCCTTAATTTCTTTTAGTACACCGAGTGGAAAAGGTAAATATCACGTTTCGGTGTGACCTTGAGTGTTTTGTCGTTATTTCGAACTATTGCGAGACTTGGGAAATGAATCCTTAGCTTGTGTCGTTACACCGTGGGTGGAAAATGTAAATATCGCTACACCGAGTCTCCTACTGTGATTTATCGTTATTTTGAACGATTACGAAGGCGAGGATTTGAATCCTCAGCTTCTTTCGATATACCGCGAGTGGAAAAGGTAAATATCGCGATTCCCAGTCTCCTGCTGTGATTTATCGTTATTTTGAACGATTACCTGGCTTGGGGAGTGAAACCTTAGTTTCTTTTAGTACACCGTGTGGAAAAGGTAAATATCGCGTTCGGAGTGACCTTGAGTGTTTTGTCGTTATTTCGAATGGTTGCGAGGCTTGGGAAGTGAATCCTCAGCTTCTTTCGATATACCGCGAGTGGAAAAGGTAAATATCGCGATTCCAAGTCTCCTACTGTGATTTATCGTTATTTTGAACGATTACCTGGCTTAGGAAGTGAATCCTAAGTTTCTTTTAGTACACCGTGTGGAATAGGTAAATATCGCGTTTCGGTGTGACCTTGAGTGTTTTGTCGTTATTTCGAACAATTGCAAGGCTTGTGAAGTGAATCCTCAATTTCTTTTAGTACACCAAGTGGAAAAGGTAGATATCGCGTTTCGGAGTGACCATGAGTGATTGGTCGTTATTTCGAACGGTTGCGAGACTTGGGAAGTGAATCCTTAGCTTCTTTGGATATACCGCGAGTGGAAAAGGTAAATAACGCGATTCCCAGTCTCCTGCTGTGATTTATCGTTATTTTGATCGATTACCTGGCTTGGGGAGTGAAACCTTAGTTTCTTTTAGTACACCGTGTGGAAAAGGTAAATATCGGGCTCGGAGTGCCCTTGAGTGTTTTGTCGTTATTTCGAACGATCGCTAGGCTTGTGAAGTGAATCCTTAGCTTCTTTCGATATACCGCGAGTGGAAAAGGTAAATAACGCGACTCCCAGTCTCCTGCTGTGATTTATCGTTATTTTGAACGATTACGAAGGCGAGGATTTGAATCCTCAGCTTCTTTCGATATACCGCGAGTGGAAAAGGTAAATATCGCGATTCCAAGTCTCCTACTGTGATTTATCGTTATTTTTAACGATTACCTGGCTTGGGAAGTGAATCCTTAGTTTCTTTTAGTACACCGTGTGGAAAAGGTAAATATCGCGTTCGGTGTGACCTTGAGTATTTTGTCGTTATTTCGAACGATTGCTAGGCTTGTGAAGTGAATCCTTAGCTTCTTTCGATATACCGCGAGTGGAAAAGGTAAATATCCCGATTCCAGGTCTCCTACTGTGATTTATCGTTATTTTTAACGATTACCTGGCTTGGGAAGTGAATCCTTAGTTTCTTTTAGTACACCGTGTGGAAAAGGTAAATATCACGTTTCGGTGTGACCTTGAGTGTTTTGTCGTTATTTCGAACGATTGCTAGGCTTGTGAAGTGAATCCTTAGCTTCTTTCGATATACCGCGAGTGGAAAAGGTAAATAACGCGATTCCCAGTCTCCTGCTGTGATTTATCGTTATTTTGAACGATTACGAAGGCGAGGATTTGAACCCTCAGCTTCATTCGATATACCGCGAGTGGAAAAGGTAAATATCGCGATTCCAAGTCTCCTACTGTGATTTATCGTTATTTTTAACGATTACCTGGCTTGGGAAGTGAATCCTTAGTTTCTTTTAGTACACCGTGTGGCAAAGGTAAATATCGCGTTTCGGAGTGACCTTGAGTGATTGGTCGTTATTTCGAACGGTTCCGAGGCTTGGGAAGTGAATCCTTAGCTTCTTTCGATATACCGCGAGTGGAAAAGGTAAATAACGCGATTCCCAGTCTCCTGCTGTGATTTATCGTTATTTTGAACGATTACCTGGCTTAGGAAGTGAATCCTAAGTTTCTTTTAGTACACCGTGTGGAATAGGTAAATATCGCGTTTCGGTGTGACCTTGAGTGTTTTGTCGTTATTTCGAACAATTGCAAGGCTTGTGAAGTGAATCCTCAATTTCTTTTAGTACACCAAGTGGAAAAGGTAGATATCGCGTTTCGGAGTGACCATGAGTGATTGGTCGTTATTTCGAACGGTTGCGAGACTTGGGAAGTGAATCCTTAGCTTCTTTGGATATACCGCGAGTGGAAAAGGTAAATATCTCGATTCCAGGTCTCCTACTGTGATTTATCGTTATTTTGAACGATTACCTGCCTTGGGAAGTGAATCTTTAGTTTCTTTTAGTACACCGTTTGGAAAAGGAAAATATCGCGTTTCGGAGTGACCTAGACTGATTGGTCGTTATTTCGAACGGTTGCGAGGCTTGGGAAGTGAATTCTTAGCTTCTTTCGATATTCCGCGAGTGGAAAAGGTAAATAACGCTATTCCCAGTCTCCTACTGTGATTTATCGTTATTTTGAACGATTACGAAGGCGAGGATTTGAATCCTCAGCTTCTTTCGATATACCGCGAGTGGAAAAGGTAAATATCGCGATTCCGAGTCTCCTACTGTGATTTATCGTTATTTTGATCGATTGCCTGCCTTTGGAAGTGAATCTTTAGTTTCTTTTAGTACACCGTGTCTAAAAGGTAAATATCACGTTTCGGTGTGACCTTGAGTGTTTTGTCGTTATTTCGAATGGTTGCGAGGCTTGTGGAGTGAATCCTCAGCTTCTTTCGATATACCGCGAGTGGAAAAGGTAAATAACGCGATTCCCAGTCTCCTGCTGTGATTTATCGTTATTTTGATCGATTACCTGGCTTGGGGAGTGAAACCTTAGTTTCTTTTAGTACACCGTGTGGAAAAGGTAAATATCGGGCTCGGAGTGCCCTTGAGTGTTTTGTCGTTATTTCGAACGATCGCTAGGCTTGTGAAGTGAATCCTTAGCTTCTTTCGATATACCGCGAGTGGAAAAGGTAAATAACGCGATTCCCAGTGTCCTGCTGTGATTTATCGTTATTTTGAACGATTACGAAGGCGAGGATTTGAATCCTCAGCTTCATTCGATATACCGCGAGTGGAAAAGGTAAATATCGCGATTCCAAGTCCCCTACTGTGATTTATCGTTATTTTTAACGATTACCTGGCTTGGGAAGTGAATCCTTAGTTTCTTTTAGTACACCGTGTGGCAAAGGTAAATATCGCGTTTCGGAGTGACCTTGAGTGATTGGTCGTTATTTCGAACGGTTCCGAGGCTTGGGAAGTGAATCCTTAGCTTCTTTCGATATACCGCGAGTGGAAAAGGTAAATAACGCGATTCCCAGTCTCCTGCTGTGATTTATCGTTATTTTGAACGATTACCTGGCTTGGGAAGTGAAACCTTAGTTTCTTTTAGTACACCGTGTGGAAAAGGTAAATATCGCGCTCGGAGTGCCCTTGAGTGTTTTGTCGTTATTTCGAACGATCGCTAGGCTTGTGAAGTGCATCCTTAGCTTCTTTCGATATACCGCGAGTGGAAAAGGTAAATAACGCGATTCCCAGTCTCCTGCTGTGATTTATCGTTATTTTGAACGATTACGAAGGCGAGGATTTGAATCCTCAGCTTCTTTCGATATACCGCGAGTGGAAAAGGTAAATATCGCGATTCCGAGTCTCCTACTGTGATTTATCGTTATTTTGATCGATTGCCTGCCTTTGGAAGTGAATCTTTAGTTTGTTTTAGTACACCGTGTGGAAAAGGTAAATATCACGTTTCGGTGTGACCTTGAGTGTTTTGTCGTTATTTCGAACGATTGCTAGGCATGTGAAGTGAATCCTTAGCTTCTTTCAATATACCGCGAGTGGACAAGGTAAATATCGCCATACCGAGTCTCCTATTGTGGTTTATTGTTATTTTGAACGATTGCGAGGGCTAGGATTTGAATCCTTAATTTCTTTTAGTACACCGAGTGGAAAAGGTAAATATCACGTTTCGGTGTGACCTTGAGTGTTTTGTCGTTATTTCGAACTATTGCGAGACTTGGGAAATGAATCCTTAGCTTGTGTCGTTACACCGTGGGTGGAAAATGTAAATATCGCTACACCGAGTCTCCTACTGTGATTTATCGTTATTTTGAACGATTACGAAGGCGAGGATTTGAATCCTCAGCTTCTTTCGATATACCGCGAGTGGAAAAGGTAAATATCGCGATTCCCAGTCTCCTGCTGTGATTTATCGTTATTTTGAACGATTACCTGGCTTGGGGAGTGAAACCTTAGTTTCTTTTAGTACACCGTGTGGAAAAGGTAAATATCGCGTTCGGAGTGACCTTGAGTGTTTTGTCGTTATTTCGAATGGTTGCGAGGCTTGGGAAGTGAATCCTCAGCTTCTTTCGATATACCGCGAGTGGAAAAGGTAAATATCGCGATTCCAAGTCTCCTACTGTGATTTATCGTTATTTTTAACGATTACCTGGCTTGGGAAGTGAATCCTTAGTTTCTTTTAGTACACCGTGTGGAAAAGGTAAATATCACGTTTCGGTGTGACCTTGAGTGTTTTGTCGTTATTTCGAACGATTGCTAGGCTTGTGAAGTGAATCCTTAGCTTCTTTCGATATACCGCGAGTGGAAAAGGTAAATAACGCGATTCCCAGTCTCCTGCTGTGATTTATCGTTATTTTGAACGATTACCTGGCTTGGGGAGTGAAACCTTAGTTTCTTTTAGTACACCGTGTGGAAAAGGTAAATATCGCGTTCGGTGTGACCTTGAGTGTTTTGTCGTTATTTCGAACGATTGCTAGGCTTGTGAAGTGAATCCTTAGCTTCTTTCGATATACCGCGAGTGGAAAAGGTAAATATCGCGATTCCCAGTCTCCTGCTGTGATTTATCGTTATTTTGAACGATTACCTGGCTTGGGGAGTGAAACCTTAGTTTCTTTTAGTACACCGTGTGGAAAAGGTAAATATCGCGTTCGGTGTGACCTTGAGTGTTTTGTCGTTATTTCGAACGATTGCTAGGCTTGTGAAGTGAATCCTTAGCTTCTTTCGATATACCGCGAGTGGAAAAGGTAAATATCCCGATTCCAGGTCTCCTACTGTGATTTATCGTTATTTTTAACGATTACCTGGCTTGGGAAGTGAATCCTTAGCTTCTTTCGATATACCGCGAGTGGAAAAGGTAAATATCCCGATTCCAGGTCTCCTACTGTGATTTATCGTTATTTTTAACGATTACCTGGCTTGGGATGTGAATCCTTAGTTTCTTTTAGTACACCGTGTGGAAAAGGTAAATATCACGTTTCGGTGTGACCTTGAGTGTTTTGTCGTTATTTCGAACGATTGCTAGGCTTGTGAAGTGAATCCTTAGCTTCTTTCGATATACCGCGAGTGGAAAAGGTAAATAACGCGATTCCCAGTCTCCTGCTGTGATTTATCGTTATTTTGAACGATTACGAAGGCGAGGATTTGAATCCTCAGCTTCATTCGATATACCACGAGTGGAAAAGGTAAATATCGCGATACCAAGTCTCCTACTGTGATTTATCGTTATTTTTAACGATTACCTGGCTTGGGAAGTGAATCCATAGTTTCTTTTAGTACACCGTGTGGAAAAGGTAAATATCGCGTTCGGAGTGACCTTGAGTGTTTTGTCGTCATTTCGAACGGTTGCGAGACTTGGGAAGTGAGTCCTTAGATTCTTTCGATATACCGCGAGTGGACAAGGTAAATATCGACATACCGAGTCTCCTATTGTGATTTATCGTTATTTTGAACGATTACGAAGGCGAGGATTTGAATCCTCAGCTTCTTTCGATATACCACGAGTGGAAAAGGTAAATATCGCGATTCCAAGTCTCCTACTGTGATTTATCGTTATTTTTAACGATTACCTGGCTTGGGAAGTGAATCCTTCATTTCTTTTAGTACACCGTGTGGAAAAGGTAAATATCGCGTTCGGAGTGACCTTGAGTGTTTTGTCGTTATTTCGAATGGTTGCGAGGCTTGGGAAGTGAATCCTCAGCTTCTTTCGATATACCGCGAGTGGAAAAGGTAAATAACGCGATTCCCAGTCTCCTGCTGTGATTTATCGTTATTTTGATCGATTACCTGGCTTGGGGAGTGAAACCTTAGTTTCTTTTAGTACACCGTGTGGAAAAGGTAAATATCGCGCTCGGAGTGCCCTTGAGTGTTTTGTCGTTATTTCGAACGATCGCTAGGCTTGTGAAGTGAATCCTTAGCTTCTTTCGATATACCGCCAGTGGAAAAGGTAAATAACGCGATTCCCAGTCTCCTGCTGTGATTTATCGTTATTTTGAACGATTACGAAGGCGAGGATTTGAATCCTCAGCTTCTTTCGATATACCGCGAGTGGAAAAGGTAAATATCGCGATTCCAAGTCTCCTACTGTGATTTATCGTTATTTTTAACGATTACCTGGCTTGGGAAGTGAATCCTTAGTTTCTTTTAGTACACCGTGTGGAAAAGGTAAATATCGCGTTCGGTGTGACCTTGAGTATTTTGTCGTTATTTCGAACGATTGCTAGGCTTGTGAAGTGAATCCTTAGGTTCTTTCGATATACCGCTAGTGGAAAAGGTAAATAACGCGATTCCCAGTCTCCTGCTGTGATTTATCGTTATTTTGAACGATTACGAAGGCGAGGATTTGAATCCTCAGCTTCATTCGATATACCGCGAGTGGAAAAGGTAAATATCGCGATTCCAAGTCTCCTACTGTGATTTATCGTTATTTTTAACGATTACCTGGCTTGGGAAGTGAATCCTTAGTTTCTTTTAGTACACCGTGTGGCAAAGGTAAATATCGCGTTTCGGAGTGACCTTGAGTGATTGGTCGTTATTTCGAACGGTTCCGAGGCTTGGGAAGTGAATCCTTAGCTTCTTTCGATATACCGCGAGTGGAAAAGGTAAATAACGCGATTCCCAGTCTCCTGCTGTGATTTATCGTTATTTTGAACGATTACCTGGCTTAGGAAGTGAATCCTAAGTTTCTTTTAGTACACCGTGTGGAATAGGTAAATATCGCGTTTCGGTGTGACCTTGAGTGTTTTGTCGTTATTTCGAACCATTGCTAGGCTTGTGAAGTGAATCCTCAATTTCTTTTAGTACACCGAGTGGAAAAGGTAGATATCGCGTTTCGGAGTGACCATGAGTGATTGGTCGTTATTTCGAACGGTTGCGAGACTTGGGAAGTGAATCCTTAGCTTCTTTGGATATACCGCGAGTGGAAAAGGTAAATATCTCGATTCCAGGTCTCCTACTGTGATTTATCGTTATTTTGAACGATTACCTGCCTTGGGAAGTGAATCTTTAGTTTCTTTTAGTACACCGTGTGGAAAAGGAAAATATCGCGTTTCGGAGTGACCTAGACTGATTGGTCGTTATTTCGAACGGTTGCGAGGCTTGGGAAGTGAATTCTTAGCTTCTTTCGATATTCCGCGAGTGGAAAAGGTAAATAACGCTATTCCCAGTCTCCTACTGTGATTTATCGTTATTTTGAACGATTACGAAGGCGAGGATTTGAATCCTCAGCTTCTTTCGATATACCGCGAGTGGAAAAGGTAAATATCGCGATTCCGAGTCTCCTACTGTGATTTATCGTTATTTTGATCGATTGCCTGCCTTTGGAAGTGAATCTTTAGTTTGTTTTAGTACACCGTGTGGAAAAGGTAAATATCACGTTTCGGTGTGACCTTGAGTGTTTTGTCGTTATTTCGAACGATTGCTAGGCATGTGAAGTGAATCCTTAGCTTCTTTCAATATACCGCGAGTGGACAAGGTAAATAACGCCATACCGAGTCTCCTATTGTGATTTATTGTTATTTTGAACGATTGCGAGGGCTAGGATTTGAATCCTTAATTTCTTTTAGTACACCGAGTGGAAAAGGTAAATATCACGTTTCGGTGTGACCTTGAGTGTTTTGTCGTTATTTCGAACTATTGCGAGACTTGGGAAATGAATCCTTAGCTTGTGTCGTTACACCGTGGGTGGAAAATGTAAATATGGCTACACCGAGTCTCCTACTGTGATTTATCGTTATTTTGAACGATTACGAAGGCGAGGATTTGAATCCTCAGCTTCTTTCGATATACCGCGAGTGGAAAAGGTAAATAACGCGATTCCCAGTCTCCTGCTGTGATTTATCGTTATTTTGATCGATTACCTGGCTTGGGGAGTGAAACCTTAGTTTCTTTTAGTACACCGTGTGGAAAAGGTAAATATCGCGTTCGGAGTGACCTTGAGTGTTTTGTCGTTATTTCGAATGGTTGCGAGGCTTGGGAAGTGAATCCTCAGCTTCTTTCGATATACCGCGAGTGGAAAAGGTAAATAACGCGATTCCCAGTCTCCTGCTGTGATTTATCGTTATTTTGATCGATTACCTGGCTTGGGGAGTGAAACCTTAGCTTCTTTCGATATACCGCGAGTGGAAAAGGTAAATAACGCGATTCCCAGTCTCCTGCTGTGATTTATCGTTATTTTGAACGATTACGAAGGCGAGGATTTGAATCCTCAGCTTCTTTCGATATACCGCGAGTGGAAAAGGTAAATATCCCGATTCCAGGTCTCCTACGGTGATTTATCGTTATTTTTAACGATTACCTGGCTTGGGAAGTGAATCCTTAGTTTCTTTTAGTACACCGTGTGGAAAAGGTAAATATCACGTTTCGGTGTGACCTTGAGTGTTTTGTCGTTATTTCGAACGATTGCTAGGCTTGTGAAGTGAATCCTTAGCTTTTTTCGATATACCGCGAGTGGAAAAGGTAAATAACGCGATTCCCAGTCTCCTGCTGTGATTTATCGTTATTTTGAACGATTACCTGGCTTAGGAAGTGAATCCTAAGTTTCTTTTAGTACACCGTGTGGCAAAGGTAAATATCGCGTTTCGGAGTGACCTTGAGTGATTGGTCGTTATTTCGAACGGTTGCGAGGCTTGGGAAGTGAATCCTTAGCTTCTTTCGATATACCGCGAGTGGAAAAGGTAAATAACGCGATTCCCAGTCTCCTGCTGTGATTTATCGTTATTTTGAACGATTACCTGGCTTAGGAAGTGAATCCTAAGTTTCTTTTAGTACACCGTGTGGAATAGGTAAATATCGCGTTTCGGTGTGACCTTGAGTGTTTAACGTTATTTCGAACGATTGCTAGGCTTGTGAAGTGAATCCTCAATTTCTTTTAGTACACCGAGTGGAAAAGGTAGATATCGCGTTTCGGAGTGACCATGAGTGATTGGTCGTTATTTCGAACGGTTGCGAGACTTGGGAAGTGAATCCTTAGCTTCTTTGGATATACCGCGAGTGGAAAAGGTAAATATCTCGATTCCAGGTCTCCTACTGTGATTTATCGTTATTTTGAACGATTACCTGCCTTGGGAAGTGAATCTTTAGTTTCTTTTAGTACACCGAGTGGAAAAGGTAGATATCGCGTTTCGGAGTGACCTTGAGTGTTTTGTCGTTATTTCGAACGATTGCTAGGCTTGTGAAGTGAATCCTTTGCTTCTTTCGATATACCGCGAGTGGAAAAGGTAAATATCCCGATTCCAGGTCCCCTACTGTGATTTATCGTTATTTTGAACGATTACGAAGGCGAGGATTTGAATCCTCAGCTTCTTTCGATATACCGCGAGTGGAAAAGGTAAATATCGCGATTCCGAGTCTCCTACTGTGATTTATCGTTATTTTGATCGATTGCCTGCCTTTGGAAGTGAATCTTTAGTTTCTTTTAGTACACCGTGTGGAAAAGGTAAATATCGCGTTTCGGAGTGACCTTGAGTGATTGGTAGTTATTTCGAACGGTTGCGAGGCTTGGGAAGTGAATCCTTAGCTTCTTTCGATATACCGCGAGTGGAAAAGGTAAATAACGCGATTCCCAGTCTCCTGCTGTGATTTATCGTTATTTTGAACGATTACGAAGGCGAGGATTTGAATCCTCAGCTTCATTGGATATACCACGAGTGGAAAAGGTAAATATCGCGATTCGAAGTCTCCTACTGCGATTTATCGTTATTTTTAACGATTACCTGGCTTGGGAAGTGAATCCTTAGTTTCTTTTAGTACACCGTGTGGAAAAGGTAAATATCGCGTTCGGAGTGACCTTGAGTGTTTTGTCGTTATTTCGAATGGTTGCGAGGCTTGGGAAGTGAATCCTCAGCTTCTTTCGATATACCGCGAGTGGAAAAGGTAAATAACGCGATTCCCAGTCTCCTGCTGTGATTTATCGTTATTTTGATCGATTACCTGGCTTGGGGAGTGAAACCTTAGTTTCTTTTAGTACACCGTGTGGAAAAGGTAAATATCGGGCTCGGAGTGCCCTTGAGTGTTTTGTCGTTATTTCGAACGATCGCTAGGCTTGTGAAGTGAATCCTTAGCTTCTTTCGATATACCGCGAGTGGAAAAGGTAAATAACGCGACTCCCAGTCTCCTGCTGTGATTTATCGTTATTTTGAACGATTACGAAGGCGAGGATTTGAATCCTCAGCTTCTTTCGATATACCGCGAGTGGAAAAGGTAAATATCGCGATTCCAAGTCTCCTACTGTGATTTATCGTTATTTTTAACGATTACCTGGCTTGGGAAGTGAATCCTTAGTTTCTTTTAGTACACCGTGTGGAAAAGGTAAATATCGCGTTCGGTGTGACCTTGAGTATTTTGTCGTTATTTCGAACGATTGCTAGGCTTGTGAAGTGAATCCTTAGCTTCTTTCGATATACCGCGAGTGGAAAAGGTAAATATCCCGATTCCAGGTCTCCTACTGTGATTTATCGTTATTTTTAACGATTACCTGGCTTGGGAAGTGAATCCTTAGTTTCTTTTAGTACACCGTGTGGAAAAGGTAAATATCACGTTTCGGTGTGACCTTGAGTGTTTTGTCGTTATTTCGAACGATTGCTAGGCTTGTGAAGTGAATCCTTAGCTTCTTTCGATATACCGCGAGTGGAAAAGGTAAATAACGCGATTCCCAGTCTCCTGCTGTGATTTATCGTTATTTTGAACGATTACGAAGGCGAGGATTTGAACCCTCAGCTTCATTCGATATACCGCGAGTGGAAAAGGTAAATATCGCGATTCCAAGTCTCCTACTGTGATTTATCGTTATTTTTAACGATTACCTGGCTTGGGAAGTGAATCCTTAGTTTCTTTTAGTACACCGTGTGGCAAAGGTAAATATCGCGTTTCGGAGTGACCTTGAGTGATTGGTCGTTATTTCGAACGGTTCCGAGGCTTGGGAAGTGAATCCTTAGCTTCTTTCGATATACCGCGAGTGGAAAAGGTAAATAACGCGATTCCCAGTCTCCTGCTGTGATTTATCGTTATTTTGAACGATTACCTGGCTTAGGAAGTGAATCCTAAGTTTCTTTTAGTACACCGTGTGGAATAGGTAAATATCGCGTTTCGGTGTGACCTTGAGTGTTTTGTCGTTATTTCGAACGATTGCTAGGCTTGTGAAGTGAATCCTCAATTTCTTTTAGTACACCAAGTGGAAAAGGTAGATATCGCGTTTCGGAGTGACCATGAGTGATTGGTCGTTATTTCGAACGGTTGCGAGACTTGGGAAGTGAATCCTTAGCTTCTTTGGATATACCGCGAGTGGAAAAGGTAAATATCTCGATTCCAGGTCTCCTACTGTGATTTATCGTTATTTTGAACGATTACCTGCCTTGGGAAGTGAATCTTTAGTTTCTTTTAGTACACCGTTTGGAAAAGGAAAATATCGCGTTTCGGAGTGACCTAGACTGATTAGTCGTTATTTCGAACGGTTGCGAGGCTTGGGAAGTGAATTCTTAGCTTCTTTCGATATTCCGCGAGTGGAAAAGGTAAATAACGCTATTCCCAGTCTCCTACTGTGATTTATCGTTATTTTGAACGATTACGAAGGCGAGGATTTGAATCCTCAGCTTCTTTCGATATACCGCGAGTGGAAAAGGTAAATATCGCGATTCCGAGTCTCCTACTGTGATTTATCGTTATTTTGATCGATTGCCTGCCTTTGGAAGTGAATCTTTAGTTTCTTTTAGTACACCGTGTCTAAAAGGTAAATATCACGTTTCGGTGTGACCTTGAGTGTTTTGTCGTTATTTCGAATGGTTGCGAGGCTTGTGGAGTGAATCCTCAGCTTCTTTCGATATACCGCGAGTGGAAAAGGTAAATAACGCGATTCCCAGTCTCCTGCTGTGATTTATCGTTATTTTGATCGATTACCTGGCTTGGGGAGTGAAACCTTAGTTTCTTTTAGTACACCGTGTGGAAAAGGTAAATATCGGGCTCGGAGTGCCCTTGAGTGTTTTGTCGTTATTTCGAACGATCGCTAGGCTTGTGAAGTGAATCCTTAGCTTCTTTCGATATACCGCTAGTGGAAAAGGTAAATAACGCGATTCCCAGTCTCCTGCTGTGATTTATCGTTATTTTGAACGATTACGAAGGCGATGATTTGAATCCTCAGCTTCTTTCGATATACCGCGAGTGGAAAAGGTAAATATCGCGATTCCAAGTCTCCTACTGTGATTTATCGTTATTTTTAACGATTACCTGGCTTGGGAAGTGAATCCTTAGTTTCTTTTAGTACACCGTGTGGAAAAGGTAAATATCACGTTTCGGTGTGACCTTGAGTGTTTTGTCGTTATTTCGAACGATTGCTAGGCTTGTGAAGTGAATCCTTAGCTTCTTTCGATATACCGCGAGTGGAAAAGGTAAATAACGCGATTCCCAGTGTCCTGCTGTGATTTATCGTTATTTTGAACGATTACGAAGGCGAGGATTTGAATCCTCAGCTTCATTCGATATACCGCGAGTGGAAAAGGTAAATATCGCGATTCCAAGTCCCCTACTGTGATTTATCGTTATTTTTAACGATTACCTGGCTTGGGAAGTGAATCCTTAGTTTCTTTTAGTACACCGTGTGGCAAAGGTAAATATCGCGTTTCGGAGTGACCTTGAGTGATTGGTCGTTATTTCGAACGGTTCCGAGGCTTGGGAAGTGAATCCTTAGCTTCTTTCGATATACCGCGAGTGGAAAAGGTAAATAACGCGATTCCCAGTCTCCTGCTGTGATTTATCGTTATTTTGAACGATTACCTGGCTTAGGAAGTGAATCCTAAGTTTCTTTTAGTACACCGTGTGGAATAGGTAAATATCGCGTTTCGGTGTGACCTTGAGTGTTTTGTCGTTATTTCGAACGATGGCTAGGCTTGTGAAGTGAATCCTCAATTTCTTTTAGTACACCGAGTGGAAAAGGTAGATATCGCGTTTCAGAGTGACCATGAGTGATTGGTCGTTATTTCGAACGGTTGCGAGACTTGGGAAGTGAATCCTTAGCTTCTTTGGATATACCGCGAGTGGAAAAGGTAAATATCGCGATTCCCAGTCTCCTGCTGTGATTTATCGTTATTTTGAACGATTACCTGGCTTGGGGAGTGAAACCTTAGTTTCTTTTAGTACACCGTGTGGAAAAGGTAAATATCGCGTTCGGAGTGACCTTGAGTGTTTTGTCGTTATGTCGAATGGTTGCGAGGCTTGGGAAGTGAATCCTCAGCTTCTTTCGATATACCGCGAGTGGAAAAGGTAAATAACGCGATTCCCAGTCTCCTGCTGTGATTTATCGTTATTTTGAACGATTACGAAGGCGAGGATTTGAATCCTCAGCTTCTTTCGATATACCGCGAGTGGAAAAGGTAAATATCGCGATTCCAAGTCTCCTACTGTGATTTATCGCTATTTTTAACGATTACCTGGCTTGGGAAGTGAATCCTTAGTTTCTTTTAGTACACCGTGTGGAAAAGGTTAATATCACGTTTCGGTGTGACCTTGAGTGTTTTGTCGTTATTTCGAACGATTGCTAGGCTTGTGAAGTGAATCCTTAGCTTCTTTCGATATACCGCGAGTGGAAAAGGTAAATAACGCGATTCCCAGTCTCCTGCTGTGATTTATCGTTATTTTGAACGATTACCTGGCTTAGGAAGTGAATCCTAAGTTTCTTTTAGTACACCGTGTGGCAAAGGTAAATATCGCGTTTCGGAGTGACCTTGAGTGACTGGTCGTTATTTCGAACGGTTGCGAGGCTTGGGAAGTGAATCCTTAGCTTCTTTCGATATACCGCGAGTGGAAAAGGTAAATAACGCGATTCCCAGTCTCCTGCTGTGATTTATCGTTATTTTGAACGATTACCTGGCTTAGGAAGTGAATCCTAAGTTTCTTTTAGTACACCGTGTGGAATAGGTAAATATCGCGTTTCGGAGTGACCATGAGTGATTGGTCGTTATTTCGAACGGTTGCGAGACTTGGGAAGTGAATCCTTTGCTTCTTTCGATATACCGCGAGTGGAAAAGGTAAATATCTCGATTCCAGGTCTCCTACTGTGATTTATTGTTATTTTGAACGATTACCTGCCTTGGGAAGTGAATCCTAAGTTTCTTTTAGTACACCGTGTGGCAAAGGTAAATATCGCGTTTCGGAGTGACCTTGAGTGATTGGTCGTTATTTCGAACGGTTGCGAGGCTTGGGAAGTGAATCCTTAGCTTCTTTCGATATACCGCGAGTGGAAAAGGTAAATAACGCGATTCCCAGTCTCCTGCTGTGATTTATCGTTATTTTGAACGATTACCTGGCTTAGGAAGTGAATCCTAAGTTTCTTTTAGTACACCGTGTGGAATAGGTAAATATCGCGTTTCGGTGTGACCTTGAGTGTTTTGTCGTTATTTCGAACGATTGCTAGGCTTGTGAAGTGAATCCTCAATTTCTTTTAGTACACCGAGTGGAAAAGGTAGATATCGCGTTTCGGAGTGACCATGAGTGATTGGTCGTTATTTCGAACGGTTGCGAGACTTGGGAAGTGAATCCTTAGCTTCTTTGGATATACCGCGAGTGGAAAAGGTAAATATCTCGATTCCAGGTCTCCTACTGTGATTTATCGTTATTTTGAACGATTACCTGCCTTGGGAAGTGAATCTTTAGTTTCTTTTAGTACACCGTGTGGAAAAGGAAAATATCGCGTTTCGGTGTGACCTTGAGTGTTTAGTCGTTATTTCGAACGATTGCTAGGCTTGTGAAGTGAATCCTTTGCTTCTTTCGATATACCGCGAGTGGAAAAGGTAAATATCCCGATTCCAGGTCTCCTACTGTGATTTATCGTTATTTTGAACGATTACGAAGGCGAGGATTTGAATCCTCAGCTTCTTTCGATATACCGCGAGTGGAAAAGGTAAATATCGCGATTCCGAGTCTCCTACTGTGATTTATCGTTATTTTGATCGATTGCCTGCCTTTGGAAGTGAATCTTTAGTTTCTTTTAGTACACCGTGTGGAAAAGGTAAATATCACGTTTCGGTGTGACCTTGAGTGTTTTGTCGTTATTTCGAACGATTGCTAGGCATGTGAAGTGAATCCTTAGCCTCTTTCGATATACCGCGAGTGGACAAGGTAAATATCGCCATACCGAGTCTCCTATTGTGATTTATTGTTATTTTGAACGATTGCGAGGGCTAGGATTTGAATCCTTAATTTCTTTTAGTACACCGAGTGGAAAAGGTAAATATCACGTTTCGCTGTGACCTTGAGTGTTTTGTCGTTATTTCGAACTATTGCGAGACTTGGGAAATGAATCCTTAGCTTGTGTCGTTACACCGTGGGTGGAAAATGTAAATATCGGTACACCGAGTCTCCTACTGTGATTTATCGTTATTTTGAACGATTACGAAGGCGAGGATTTGAATCCTCAGCTTCTGTCGATATACCGCGAGTGGAAAAGGTAAATATCGCGATTCCGAGTCTCCTACTGTGATTTATCGTTATTTTGATCGATTGCCTGCCTTTGGAAGTGAATCTTTAGTTTCTTTTAGTACACCGTGTGGCAAAGGTAAATATCGCGTTTCGGAGTGACCTTGAGTGATTGGTCGTTATTTCGAACGGTTGCGAGGCTTGGGAAGTGAATCCTTAGCTTCTTTCGATATACCGCGAGTGGAAAAGGTAAATAACGCGATTCCCAGTCTCCTGCTGTGAATTATCGTTATTTTGAACGATTACCTGGCTTAGGAAGTGAATCCTAAGTTTCTTTTAGTACACCGTGTGGAATAGGTAAATATCGCGTTTCGGTGTGACCTTGAGTGTTTTTTCGTAATTTCGAACGATTGCTAGGCTTGTGAAGTGAATCCTCAATTTCTTTTAGTACACCGAGTGGAAAAGGTAAATATCGCGTTTCGGAGTGACCTTGAGTGATTGGTCGTTATTTCGAACGGTTGCGAGGCTTGGGAAGTGAATCCTTAGCTTCTTTCGATATACCGCGAGTGGAAAAGGTAAATAACGCGATTCCCAGTCTCCTGCTGTGATTTATCGTTATTTTGAACGATTACCTGGCTTAGGAAGTGAATCCTAAGTTTCTTTTAGTACACCGTGTGGAATAGGTAAATATCGCGTTTCGGAGTGACCATGAGTGATTGGTCGTTATTTCGAACGGTTGCGAGACTTGGGAAGTGAATCCTTAGCTTCTTTGGATATACCGCGAGTGGAAAAGGTAAATATCTCGATTCCAGGTCTCCTACTGTGATTTATTGTTATTTTGAACGATTACCTGCCTTGGGAAGTGAATCTTTAGTTTCTTTTAGTACACCGTGTGGAAAAGGAAAATATCGCGTTTCGGTGTGACCTTGAGTGTTTTGTCGTTATTTCGAACGATTGCTAGGCTTGTGAAGTGAATCCTTTGCTTCTTTCGATATACCGCGAGTGGAAAAGGTAAATATCTCGATTCCAGGTCTCCTACTGTGATTTATTGTTATTTTGAACGATTACCTGCCTTGGGATGTGAATCTTTAGTTTCTTTTAGTACACCGTGTGGAGAAGGTAAATATCACGTTTCGGTGTGACCTTGAGTGTTTTGTCGTTATTTCGAACAATTGCTAGGCATGTGAAGTGAATCCTTAGCTTCTTTCGATATACCGCGAGTGGACAAGGTAAATATCGCCATACCGAGTCTCCTATTGTGATTTATTGTTATTTTGAACGATTGCGAGGGCTAGGATTTGAATCCTTAATTTCTTTTAGTACACCGAGTGGAAAAGGTAAATATCACGTTTCGGTGTGACCTTGAGTGATTGGTCGTTATTTCGAACGGTTGCGAGGCTTGGGAAGTGAATTCTTAGCTTCTTTCGATATACCGCGAGTGGAAAAGGTAAATAACGCGATTCCCAGTCTCCTGCTGTGATTTATCGTTATTTTGAACGATTACCTGCCTTGGGAATTGAATCTTTAGTTTCTTTTAGTACACCGTGTGGAAAAGGTAGATATCGCGTTTCGGAGTGACCTTGAGTGATTGGTCGTTATTTCGAACGGTTGCGAGACTTGGGAAGTGAATCCTTAGCTTCTTTCGATATACCGCGAGTGGAAAAGGTAAATAACGCGATTCCCAGTCTCCTGCTGTGATTTATCGTTATTTTGAACGATTACCTGGCTTGGGGAGTGAAACCTTAGTTTCTTTTAGTACACCGTGTGGAAAAGGTAAATATCACGTTTCGGTGTGACCTTGAGTGTTTTGTCGTTATTTCGAACGATTGCTAGGCATGTGAAGTGAATCCTTTGCTTCTTTCGATATACCGCGAGTGGAAAAGGTAAATATCGCGATTCCGAGTCTCCTACTGTGATTTATCGTTATTTTGATCGATTACCTGCCTTGGGAAGTGAATCTTTAGTTTCTTTTAGTACACCGTGTGGAAAAGGTAGATATCGCGTTTCGGAGTGACCTTGAGTGTTTTGTCGTTATTTCGAATGGTTGCGAGGCTTGGGAAGTGAATCCTCAGCTTCTTTCGATATACCGCGAGTGGAAAAGATAAATAACGCGATTCCCAGTCTCCTGCTGTGATTTATTGTTATTTTGAACGATTACGAAGGCGAGGATTTGAATCCTCAGCTTCATTCGATATACCACGAGTGGAAAAGGTAAATATCGCGATTCCAAGTCTCCTACTGTGATTTATCGTTATTTTTAACGATTACCTGGCTTGGGAAGTGAATCCTTAGTTTCTTTTAGTACACCGTGTGGAATAGGTAAATATCGCGTTTCGGTGTGACCTTGAGTGTTTTGTCGTTATTTCGAACGATTGCTAGGCTTGTGAAGTGAATCCTCAATTTCTTTTAGTACACCGAGTGGAAAAGGTAGATATCGCGTTTCGGAGTGACCTTGAGTGATTGGTCGTTATTTCGAACGGTTGCGAGGCTTGGGAAGTGAATCCTTAGCTTCTTTCGATATACCGCGAGTGGAAAAGGTAAATAACGCGATTCCCAGTCTCCTGCTGTGATTTATCGTTATTTTGAACGATTACCTGGCTTAGGAAGTGAATCCTAAGTTTCTTTTAGTACACCGTGTGGAATAGGTAAATATCGCGTTTCGGTGTGACCTTGAGTGTTTTGTCGTTATTTCGAACGATTGCTAGGCTTGTGAAGTGAATCCTCAATTTCTTTTAGTACACCGAGTGGAAAAGGTAGATATCGCGTTTCGGAGTGACCATGAGTGATTGGTCGTTATTTCGAACGGTTGCGAGACTTGGGAAGTGAATCCTTAGCTTCTTTGGATATACCGCGAGTGGAAAAGGTAAATATCTCGATTCCAGGTCTCCTACTGTGATTTATCGTTATTTTGAACGATTACCTGCCTTGGGAAGTGAATCTTTAGTTTCTTTTAGTACACCGTGTGGAAAAGGAAAATATCGCGTTTCGGTGTGACCTTGAGTGTTTAGTCGTTATTTCGAACGATTGCTAGGCTTGTGAAGTGAATCCTTTGCTTCTTTCGATATACCGCGAGTGGAAAAGGTAAATATCCCGATTCCAGGTCTCCTACTGTGATTTATCGTTATTTTGAACGATTACGAAGGCGAGGATTTGAATCCTCAGCTTCTTTCGATATACCGCGAGTGGAAAAGGTAAATATCGCGATTCCGAGTCTCCTACTGTGATTTATCGTTATTTTGATCGATTGCCTGCCTTTGGAAGTGAATCTTTAGTTTCTTTTAGTACACCGTGTCTAAAAGGTAAATATCACGTTTCGGTGTGACCTTGAGTGTTTTGTCGTTATTTCGAATGGTTGCGAGGCTTGTGGAGTGAATCCTCAGCTTCTTTCGATATACCGCGAGTGGAAAAGGTAAATAACGCGATTCCCAGTCTCCTGCTGTGATTTATCGTTATTTTGATCGATTACCTGGCTTGGGGAGTGAAACCTTAGTTTCTTTTAGTACACCGTGTGGAAAAGGTAAATATCGGGCTCGGAGTGCCCTTGAGTGTTTTGTCGTTATTTCGAACGATCGCTAGGCTTGTGAAGTGAATCCTTAGCTTCTTTCGATATACCGCTAGTGGAAAAGGTAAATAACGCGATTCCCAGTCTCCTGCTGTGATTTATCGTTATTTTGAACGATTACGAAGGCGATGATTTGAATCCTCAGCTTCTTTCGATATACCGCGAGTGGAAAAGGTAAATATCGCGATTCCAAGTCTCCTACTGTGATTTATCGTTATTTTTAACGATTACCTGGCTTGGGAAGTGAATCTTTAGTTTCTTTTAGTACACCGTGTGGCAAAGGTAAATATCGCGTTTCGGAGTGACCTTGAGTGATTGGTCGTTATTTCGAACGGTTGCGAGGCTTGGGAAGTGAATCCTTAGCTTCTTTCGATATACCGCGAGTGGAAAAGGTAAATAACGCGATTCCCAGTCTCCTGCTGTGAATTATCGTTATTTTGAACGATTACCTGGCTTAGGAAGTGAATCCTAAGTTTCTTTTAGTACACCGTGTGGAATAGGTAAATATCGCGTTTCGGTGTGACCTTGAGTGTTTTTTCGTAATTTCGAACGATTGCTAGGCTTGTGAAGTGAATCCTCAATTTCTTTTAGTACACCGAGTGGAAAAGGTAAATATCGCGTTTCGGAGTGACCTTGAGTGATTGGTCGTTATTTCGAACGGTTGCGAGGCTTGGGAAGTGAATCCTTAGCTTCTTTCGATATACCGCGAGTGGAAAAGGTAAATAACGCGATTCCCAGTCTCCTGCTGTGATTTATCGTTATTTTGAACGATTACCTGGCTTAGGAAGTGAATCCTAAGTTTCTTTTAGTACACCGTGTGGAATAGGTAAATATCGCGTTTCGGAGTGACCATGAGTGATTGGTCGTTATTTCGAACGGTTGCGAGACTTGGGAAGTGAATCCTTAGCTTCTTTGGATATACCGCGAGTGGAAAAGGTAAATATCTCGATTCCAGGTCTCCTACTGTGATTTATTGTTATTTTGAACGATTACCTGCCTTGGGAAGTGAATCTTTAGTTTCTTTTAGTACACCGTGTGGAAAAGGAAAATATCGCGTTTCGGTGTGACCTTGAGTGTTTTGTCGTTATTTCGAACGATTGCTAGGCTTGTGAAGTGAATCCTTTGCTTCTTTCGATATACCGCGAGTGGAAAAGGTAAATATCTCGATTCCAGGTCTCCTACTGTGATTTATTGTTATTTTGAACGATTACCTGCCTTGGGATGTGAATCTTTAGTTTCTTTTAGTACACCGTGTGGAAAAGGTAAATATCACGTTTCGGTGTGACCTTGAGTGTTTTGTCGTTATTTCGAACAATTGCTAGGCATGTGAAGTGAATCCTTAGCTTCTTTCGATATACCGCGAGTGGACAAGGTAAATATCGCCATACCGAGTCTCCTATTGTGATTTATTGTTATTTTGAACGATTGCGAGGGCTAGGATTTGAATCCTTAATTTCTTTTAGTACACCGAGTGGAAAAGGTAAATATCACGTTTCGGTGTGACCTTGAGTGATTGGTCGTTATTTCGAACGGTTGCGAGGCTTGGGAAGTGAATTCTTAGCTTCTTTCGATATACCGCGAGTGGAAAAGGTAAATAACGCGATTCCCAGTCTCCTGCTGTGATTTATCGTTATTTTGAACGATTACCTGCCTTGGGAATTGAATCTTTAGTTTCTTTTAGTACACCGTGTGGAAAAGGTAGATATCGCGTTTCGGAGTGACCTTGAGTGATTGGTCGTTATTTCGAACGGTTGCGAGACTTGGGAAGTGAATCCTTAGCTTCTTTCGATATACCGCGAGTGGAAAAGGTAAATAACGCGATTCCCAGTCTCCTGCTGTGATTTATCGTTATTTTGAACGATTACCTGGCTTGGGGAGTGAAACCTTAGTTTCTTTTAGTACACCGTGTGGAAAAGGTAAATATCACGTTTCGGTGTGACCTTGAGTGTTTTGTCGTTATTTCGAACGATTGCTAGGCATGTGAAGTGAATCCTTTGCTTCTTTCGATATACCGCGAGTGGAAAAGATAAATAACGCGATTCCCAGTCTCCTGCTGTGATTTATTGTTATTTTGAACGATTACGAAGGCGAGGATTTGAATCCTCAGCTTCATTCGATATACCACGAGTGGAAAAGGTAAATATCGCGATTCCAAGTCTCCTACTGTGATTTATCGTTATTTTTAACGATTACCTGGCTTGGGAAGTGAATCCTTAGTTTCTTTTAGTACACCGTGTGGAAAAGGTAAATATCGCGTTTCGGAGTGACCTTGAGTGATTGGTCGTTATTTCGAACGGTTGCGAGGCTTGGGAAGTGAATCCTTAGCTTCTTTCGATATACCGCGAGTGGAAAAGGTAAATAACGCGATTCCCAGTCTCCTGCTGTGATTTATCGTTATTTTGAACGATTACCTGGCTTAGGAAGTGAATCCTAAGTTTCTTTTAGTACACCGTGTGGAATAGGTAAATATCGCGTTTCGGTGTGACCTTGAGTGTTTTGTCGTTATTTCGAACGATTGCTAGGCTTGTGAAGTGAATCCTCAATTTCTTTTAGTACACCGAGTGGAAAAGGTAGATATCGCGTTTCGGAGTGACCATGAGTGATTGGTCGTTATTTCGAACGGTTGCGAGACTTGGGAAGTGAATCCTTAGCTTCTTTGGATATACCGCGAGTGGAAAAGGTAAATATCTCGATTCCAGGTCTCCTACTGTGATTTATCGTTATTTTGAACGATTACCTGCCTTGGGAAGTGAATCTTTAGTTTCTTTTAGTACACCGTGTGGAAAAGGAAAATATCGCGTTTCGGTGTGACCTTGAGTGTTTAGTCGTTATTTCGAACGATTGCTAGGCTTGTGAAGTGAATCCTTTGCTTCTTTCGATATACCGCGAGTGGAAAAGGTAAATATCCCGATTCCAGGTCTCCTACTGTGATTTATCGTTATTTTGAACGATTACGAAGGCGAGGATTTGAATCCTCAGCTTCTTTCGATATACCGCGAGTGGAAAAGGTAAATATCGCCATACCGAGTCTCCTATTGTGATTTATTGTTATTTTGAACGATTGCGAGGGCTAGGATTTGAATCCTTAATTTCTTTTAGTACACCGAGTGGAAAAGGTAAATATCACGTTTCGGTGTGACCTTGAGTGATTGGTCGTTATTTCGAACGGTTGCGAGGCTTGGGAAGTGAATTCTTAGCTTCTTTCGATATACCGCGAGTGGAAAAGGTAAATAACGCGATTCCCAGTCTCCTGCTGTGATTTATCGTTATTTTGAACGATTACCTGCCTTGGGAATTGAATCTTTAGTTTCTTTTAGTACACCGTGTGGAAAAGGTAGATATCGCGTTTCGGAGTGACCTTGAGTGATTGGTCGTTATTTCGAACGGTTGCGAGACTTGGGAAGTGAATCCTTAGCTTCTTTCGATATACCGCGAGTGGAAAAGGTAAATAACGCGATTCCCAGTCTCCTGCTGTGATTTATCGTTATTTTGAACGATTACCTGGCTTGGGGAGTGAAACCTTAGTTTCTTTTAGTACACCGTGTGGAAAAGGTAAATATCACGTTTCGGTGTGACCTTGAGTGTTTTGTCGTTATTTCGAACGATTGCTAGGCATGTGAAGTGAATCCTTTGCTTCTTTCGATATACCGCGAGTGGAAAAGGTAAATATCGCGATTCCGAGTCTCCTACTGTGATTTATCGTTATTTTGATCGATTACCTGCCTTGGGAAGTGAATCTTTAGTTTCTTTTAGTACACCGTGTGGAAAAGGTAGATATCGCGTTTCGGAGTGACCTTGAGTGTTTTGTCGTTATTTCGAATGGTTGCGAGGCTTGGGAAGTGAATCCTCAGCTTCTTTCGATATACCGCGAGTGGAAAAGATAAATAACGCGATTCCCAGTCTCCTGCTGTGATTTATTGTTATTTTGAACGATTACGAAGGCGAGGATTTGAATCCTCAGCTTCATTCGATATACCACGAGTGGAAAAGGTAAATATCGCGATTCCAAGTCTCCTACTGTGATTTATCGTTATTTTTAACGATTACCTGGCTTGGGAAGTGAATCCTTAGTTTCTTTTAGTACACCGTGTGGAAAAGGTAAATATCGCGTTTCGGAGTGACCTTGAGTGATTGGTCGTTATTTCGAACGGTTGCGAGGCTTGGGAAGTGAATCCTTAGCTTCTTTCGATATACCGCGAGTGGAAAAGGTAAATAACGCGATTCCCAGTCTCCTGCTGTGATTTATCGTTATTTTGAACGATTACGAAGGCGAGGATTTGAATCCTCAGCTTCTTTCGATATACCGCGAGTGGAAAAGGTAAATATCGCGATTCCGAGTCTCCTACTGTGATTTATCGTTATTTTGATCGATTGCCTGCCTTTGGAAGTGAATCTTTAGTTTCTTTTAGTACACCGTGTGGAAAAGGTAAATATCACGTTTCGGTGTGACCTTGAGTGTTTTGTCGTTATTTCGAACGATTGCTAGGCATGTGAAGTGAATCCTTAGCTTCTTCC
Source organism: Nomada fucata (assembly GCA_948146005.1). Lineage (NCBI taxonomy): Eukaryota > Metazoa > Arthropoda > Insecta > Hymenoptera > Apidae > Nomada > Nomada fucata. Next base: position 28,172,117 of record OX411275.1, read on the forward strand.
GATATACCGCGAGTGGACAAGGTAAATATCGCCATACCGAGTCTCCTATTGTGATTTATTGTTATTTTGAACGATTGCGAGGGCTAGGATTTGAATCCTTAATTTCTTTTAGTACACCGAGTGGAAAAGGTAAATATCACGTTTCGGTGTGACCTTGAGTGTTTTGTCGTTATTTCGAACTATTGCGAGACTTGGGAAATGAATCCTTAGCTTGTGTCGTTACACCGTGGGTGGAAAATGTAAATATCGCTACACCGAGTCTCCTACTGTGATTTATCGTTATTTTGAACGATTACGAAGGCGAGGATTTGAATCCTCACCTTCTTTCGATATACCGCGAGTGGAAAAGGTAAATATCGCGATTCCGAGTCTCCTACTGTGATTTATCGTTATTTTGATCGATTGCCTGCCTTTGGAAGTGAATCTTTAGTTTCTTTTAGTACACCGTGTGGAAAAGGTAAATATCACGTTTCGGTGTGACCTTGAGTGTTTTGCCGTTATTTCGAACGATTGCTAGGCATGTGAAGTGAATCCTTAGCTTCTTTCGATATACCGCGAGTGGACAAGGTAAATATCGCCATACCGAGTCTCCTATTGTGGTTTATTGTTATTTTGAACGATTGCGAGGGCTAGGATTTAAATCCCTAATTTCTTTTAGTACACCGAGTGGAAAAGGTAAATATCACGTTTCGGTGTGACCTTGAGTGTTTTGTCGTAATTTCGAACTATTGCGAGACTTGGGAAATGAATCCTTAGCTTGTGTCGTTACACCGTGGGTGGAAAATGTAAATATTGCTACACCGAGTCTCCTGCTGTGATTTATCGTTATTTTGAACGATTACCTGGCTTGGGGAGTGAAACCTTAGTTTCTTTTAGTACACCGTGTGGAAAAGGTAAATATCGCGTTCGGAGTGACCTTGAGTGTTTTGTCGTTATTTCGAATGGTTGCGAGGCTTGGGAAGTGAATCCTCAGCTTCTTTCGATATACCGCGAGTGGAAAAGGTAAATAACGCGATTCCCAGTCTCCTGCTGTGATTTATCGTTATTTTGAACGATTACGAAGGCGAGGATTTGAATCCTCAGCTTCATTCGATATACCACGAGTGGAAAAGGTAAATATCGCGATTCCAAGTCTCCTACTGTGATTTATCGTTATTTTTAACGATTACCTGGCTTGGGAAGTGAATCCTTAGTTTCTTTTAGTACACCGTGTGGAAAAGGTAAATATCGCGTTCGGAGTGACCTTGAGTGTTTTGTCGTTATTCCGAATGGTTGCGAGGCTTGGGAAGTGAATCCTCAGCTTCTTTCGATATACCGCGAGTGGAAAAGGTAAATAACGCGATTCCCAGTCTCCGGCTGTGATTTATCGTTATTTTGATCGATTACCTGGCTTGGGGAGTGAAACCTTAGTTTCTTTTAGTACACCGTGTGGAACAGGTAAATATCGCGCTCGGAGTGCCCTTGAGTGTTTTGTCGTTATTTCGAACGATCGCTAGGCTTGTGAAGTGAATCCTTTGCTTCTTTCGATATACCGCGAGTGGAAAAGGTAAATATCTCGATTCCATGTCTCCTACTGTGATTTATTGTTATTTTGAACGATTACCTGCCTTGGGAAGTGAATCCTAAGTTTCTTTTAGTACACCGTGTGGCAAAGGTAAATATCGCGTTTCGGAGTGACCTTGAGTGATTGGTCGTTATTTCGAACGGTTGCGAGGCTTGGGAAGTGAATCCTTAGCTTCTTTCGATATACCGCGAGTGGAAAAGGTAAATAACGCGATTCCCAGTCTCCTGCTGTGATTTATCGTTATTTTGAACGATTACGAAGGCGAGGATTTGAATCCTCAGCTTCTTTCGATATACCGCGAGTGGAAAAGGTAAATATCGCGATTCCAAGTCTCCTACTGTGATTTATTGTTATTTTTAACGATTACCTGGCTTGGGAAGTGAAACCTTAGTTTCTTTTAGTACACCGTGTGGAAAAGGTAAATATCGCGCTCGGAGTGCCCTTGAGTGTTTTGTCGTTATTTCGAACGATCGCTAGGCTTGTGAAGTGAATCCTCAGCTTCTTTCGATATACCGCGAGTGGAAAAGGTAAATATCCCGATTCCAGGTCTCCTACTGTGATTTATCGTTATTTTTAACGATTACCTGGCTTGGGAAGTGAATCCTTAGTTTCTTTTAGTACACCGTGTGGAAAAGGTAAATATCACGTTTCGGTGTGACCTTGAGTGTTTTGTCGTTATTTCGAACGATTGCTAGGCTTGTGAAGTGAATCCTTAGCTTCTTTCGATATACCGCGAGTGGAAAAGGTAAATAACGCGATTCCCAGTCTCCTGCTGTGATTTATCGTTATTTTTAACGATTACCTGGCTTAGGAAGTGAATCCTAAGTTTCTTTTAGTACACCGTGTGGCAAAGGTAAATATCGCGTTTCGGAGTGACCTTGAGTGATTGGTCGTTATTTCGAACGGTTGCGAGGCTTGGGAAGTGAATCCTTAGCTTCTTTCGATATACCGCGAGTGGAAAAGGTAAATAACGCGATTCCCAGTCTCCTGCTGTGATTTATCGTTATTTTGAACGATTACCTGGCTTAGGAAGTGAATCCTAAGTTTCTTTTAGTACACCGTGTGGAATAGGTAAATATCGCGTTTCGGTGTGACCTTGAGTGTTTTTTCGTAATTTCGAACGATTGCTAGGCTTGTGAAGTGAATCCTCAATTTCTTTTAGTACACCGAGTGGAAAAGGTAGATATCGCGTTTCGGAGTGACCATGAGTGATTGGTCGTTATTTCGAACGGTTGCGAGACTTGGGAAGTGAATCCTTAGCTTCTTTGGATATACCGCGAGTGGAAAAGGTAAATATCTCGATTCCAGGTCTCCTACTGTGATTTATCGTTATTTTGAACGATTACCTGCCTCGGGAAGTGAATCTTTAGTTTCTTTTAGTACACCGTGTGGAAAAGGAAAATATCGCGTTTCGGTGTGACCTTGAGTGTTTTGTCGTTATTTCGAACGGTTGCGAGACTTGGGAAATGAATCCTTAGCTTGTGTCGTTACACCGTGGGTGGAAAATGTAAATATCGCTACACCGAGTCTCCTACTGTGATTTATCGTTATTTTGAACGATTACCTGGCTTAGGAAGTGAATCCTAAGTTTCTTTTAGTACACCGTGTGGAATAGGTAAATATCGCGTTTCGGTGTGACCTTGAGTGTTTTGTCGCTATTTCGAACGATTGCTAGGCTTGTGAAGTGAATCCTCAATTTCTTTTAGTACACCGAGTGGAAAAGGTAGATATCGCGTTTCGGAGTGACCATGAGTGATTGGTCGTTATTTCGAACGGTTGCGAGACTTGGGAAGTGAATCCTTAGCTTCTTTGGATATACCGCGAGTGGAAAAGGTAAATATCTCGATTCCAGGTCTCCTACTGTGATTTATCGTTATTTTGAACGATTACGAAGGCGAGGATTTGAATCCTCAGCTCCTTTCGATATACCGCGAGTGGAAAAGGTAAATATCGCGATTCCGAGTCTCCTACTGTGATTTATCGTTATTTTGATCGATTGCCTGCCTTTGGAAGTGAATCTTTAGTTTCTTTTAGTACACCGTGTGGAAAAGGTAAATATCACGTTTCGGTGTGACCTTGAGTGTTTTGTCGTTATTTCGAACGATTGCTAGGCATGTGAAGTGAATCCTTAGCCTCTTTCGATATACCGCGAGTGGACAAGATAAATATCGCCATACCGAGTCTCCTATTGTGGTTTATTGTTATTTTGAACGATTGCGAGGGCTAGGATTTGAATCCTTAATTTCTTTTAGTACACCGAGTGGAAAAGGTAAATAACGCGATTCCCAGTCTCCTGAAGTGATTTATCGTTATTTTGAACGATTACCTGCCTTGGGAAGTGAATCTTTAGTTTCTTTTAGTACACCGTGTGGAAAAGGTAGATATCGCGTTTCGGAGTGACCTTGAGTGATTGGTCGTTATTTCGAACGGTTGCGAGGCTTGGGAAGTGAATCCTTAGCTTCTTTCGATATACCGCGAGTGGAAAAGGTAAATAACGCGATTCCCAGTCTCCTATTGTGGTTTATTGTTATTTTGAACGATTGCGAGGGCTAGGATTTGAATCTTTAGTTTCTTTTAGTACACCGTGTGGAAAAGGTAAATATCGCGTTTCGGTGTGACCTTGAGTGTTTTGTCGTTATTTCGAACGATTGCTAGGCATGTGAAGTGAATCCTTAGCTTCTTTCGATATACCATGAGTGGACAAGGTAAATATCGCCATAACGAGTCTCCTATTGTGATTTATTGTTATTTTGAACGATTTCGAAGGCGAGGATTTGAATCCTCAGCTTCTTTTTATATACCGCGAGTGGAAAAGGTAAATATCGCGATTCCAAGTCTCCTACTGTGATTTATTGTTATTTTTAACGATTACCTGGCTTGGGAAGTGAAACCTTAGTTTCTTTTAGTACACCGTGTGGAAAAGGTAAATATCGCGCTCGGAGTGCCCTTGAGTGTTTTGTCGTTATTTCGAACGATCGCTAGGCTTGTGAAGTGAATCCTTAGCTTCTTTCGATATACCGCGAGTGGAAAAGGTAAATATCCCGATTCCAGGTCTCCTACTGTGATTTATCGTTATTTTTAACGATTACCTGGCTTGGGAAGTGAATCCTTAGTTTCTTTTAGTACACCGTGTGGAAAAGGTAAATATCACGTTTCGGTGTGACCTTGAGTGTTTTGTCGTTATTTCGAACGATTGCTAGGCTTGTGAAGTGAATCCTTAGCTTCTTTCGATATACCGCGAGTGGAAAAGGTAAATAACGCGATTCCCAGTCTCCTGCTGTGATTTATCGTTATTTTTAACGATTACCTGGCTTAGGAAGTGAATCCTAAGTTTCTTTTAGTACACCGTGTGGCAAAGGTAAATATCGCGTTTCGGAGTGACCTTGAGTGATTGGTCGTTATTTCGAACGGTTGCGAGGCTTGGGAAGTGAATCCTTAGCTTCTTTCGATATACCGCGAGTGGAAAAGGTAAATAACGCGATTCCCAGTCTCCTGCTGTGATTTATCGTTATTTTGAACGATTACCTGGCTTAGGAAGTGAATCCTAAGTTTCTTTTAGTACACCGTGTGGAATAGGTAAATATCGCGTTTCGGTGTGACCTTGAGTGTTTTGTCGTTATTTCGAACGATTGCTAGGCTTGTGAAGTGAATCCTCAATTTCTTTTAGTACACCGAGTGGAAAAGGTAGATATCGCGTTTCGGAGTGACCATGAGTGATTGGTCGTTATTTCGAACGGTTGCGAGACTTGGGAAGTGAATCCTTAGCTTCTTTGGATATACCGCGAGTGGAAAAGGTAAATATCGCGATTCCGAGTCTCCTACTGTGATTTATCGTTATTTTGATCGATTGCCTGCCTTTGGAAGTGAATCTTTAGTTTCTTTTAGTACACCGTGTGGAAAAGGTAAATATCACGTTTCGGTGTGACCTTGAGTGTTTTGTCGTTATTTCGAACGATTGCTAGGCATGTGAAGTGAATCCTTAGCCTCTTTCGATATACCGCGAGTGGACAAGATAAATATCGCCATACCGAGTCTCCTATTGTGGTTTATTGTTATTTTGAACGATTGCGAGGGCTAGGATTTGAATCCTTAATTTCTTTTAGTACACCGAGTGGAAAAGGTAAATATCACGTTTCGGTGTGACCTTGAGTGTTTTGTCGTTATTTCGAACTATTGCGAGACTTGGGAAATGAATCCTTAGCTTGTGTCGTTACACCGTGGGTGGAAAATGTAAATATCGCTACACCGAGTCTCCTACTGTGATTTATCGTTATTTTGAACGATTACGAAGGCGAGGATTTGAATCCTCAGCTTCTTTCGATATACCGCGAGTGGAAAAGGTAAATATCGCGATTCCCAGTCTCCTGCTGTGATTTATCGTTATTTTGAACGATTACCTGGCTTGGGGAGTGAAACCTTAGTTTCTTTTAGTACACCGTGTGGAAAAGGTAAATATCGCGTTCGGAGTGACCTTGAGTGTTTTGTCGTTATTTCGAATGGTTGCGAGGCTTGGGAAGTGAATCCTCAGCTTCTTTCGATATACCGCGAGTGGAAAAGGTAAATAACGCTATTCCCAGTCTCCTGCTGTGATTTATCGTTATTTTGAACGATTACGAAGGCGAGGATTTGAATCCTCAGCTTCATTCGATATACCACGAGTGGAAAAGGTAAATATCGCGATTCCAAGTCTCCTACTGTGATTTATCGTTATTTTTAACGATTACCTGGCTTGGGAAGTGAATCCTTAGTTTCTTTTAGTACACCGTGTGGAAAAGGTAAATATCGCGTTCGGAGTGACCTTGAGTGTTTTGTCGTTATTTCGAATGGTTGCGAGGCTTGGGAAGTGAATCCTCAGCTTCTTTCGATATACCGCGAGTGGAAAAGGTAAATAACGCGATTCCCAGTCTCCTGCTGTGATTTATCGTTATTTTGATCGATTACCTGGCTTGGGGAGTGAAACCTTAGTTTCTTTTAGTACACCGTGTGGAAAAGGTAAATATCGCGCTCGGAGTGCCCTTGAGTGTTTTGTCGTTATTTCGAACGATCGCTAGGCTTGTGAAGTGAATCCTTAGCTTCTTTCGATATACCGCGAGTGGAAAAGGTAAATAACGCGATTCCCAGTCTCCTGCTGTGATTTATCGTTATTTTGAACGATTACGAAGGCGAGGATTTGAATCCTCAGCTTCTTTCGATATACCGCGAGTGGAAAAGGTAAATATCGCGATTCCAAGTCTCCTACTGTGATTTATTGTTATTTTTAACGATTACCTGGCTTGGGAAGTGAAACCTTAGTTTCTTTTAGTACACCGTGTGGAAAAGGTAAATATCGCGCTCGGAGTGCCCTTGAGTGTTTTGTCGTTATTTCGAACGATCGCTAGGCTTGTGAAGTGAATCCTCAGCTTCTTTCGATATACCGCGAGTGGAAAAGGTAAATATCCCGATTCCAGGTCTCCTACTGTGATTTATCGTTATTTTTAACGATTACCTGGCTTGGGAAGTGAATCCTTAGTTTCTTTTAGTACACCGTGTGGAAAAGGTAAATATCACGTTTCGGTGTGACCTTGAGTGTTTTGTCGTTATTTCGAACGATTGCTAGGCTTGTGAAGTGAATCCTTAGCTTCTTTCGATATACCGCGAGTGGAAAAGGTAAATAACGCGATTCCCAGTCTCCTGCTGTGATTTATCGTTATTTTTAACGATTACCTGGCTTAGGAAGTGAATCCTAAGTTTCTTTTAGTACACCGTGTGGCAAAGGTAAATATCGCGTTTCGGAGTGACCTTGAGTGATTGGTCGTTATTTCGAACGGTTGCGAGGCTTGGGAAGTGAATCCTTAGCTTCTTTCGATATACCGCGAGTGGAAAAGGTAAATAACGCGATTCCCAGTCTCCTGCTGTGATTTATCGTTATTTTGAACGATTACCTGGCTTAGGAAGTGAATCCTAAGTTTCTTTTAGTACACCGTGTGGAATAGGTAAATATCGCGTTTCGGTGTGACCTTGAGTGTTTTTTCGTAATTTCGAACGATTGCGAGACTTGGGAAATGAATCCTTAGCTTGTGTCGTTACACCGTGGGTGGAAAATGTAAATATCGCTACACCGAGTCTCCTACTGTGATTTATCGTTATTTTGAACGATTACCTGGCTTAGGAAGTGAATCCTAAGTTTCTTTTAGTACACCGTGTGGAATAGGTAAATATCGCGTTTCGGTGTGACCTTGAGTGTTTTGTCGCTATTTCGAACGATTGCTAGGCTTGTGAAGTGAATCCTCAATTTCTTTTAGTACACCGAGTGGAAAAGGTAGATATCGCGTTTCGGAGTGACCATGAGTGATTGGTCGTTATTTCGAACGGTTGCGAGACTTGGGAAGTGAATCCTTAGCTTCTTTGGATATACCGCGAGTGGAAAAGGTAAATATCTCGATTCCAGGTCTCCTACTGTGATTTATCGTTATTTTGAACGATTACGAAGGCGAGGATTTGAATCCTCAGCTCCTTTCGATATACCGCGAGTGGAAAAGGTAAATATCGCGATTCCGAGTCTCCTACTGTGATTTATCGTTATTTTGATCGATTGCCTGCCTTTGGAAGTGAATCTTTAGTTTCTTTTAGTACACCGTGTGGAAAAGGTAAATATCACGTTTCGGTGTGACCTTGAGTGTTTTGTCGTTATTTCGAACGATTGCTAGGCATGTGAAGTGAATCCTTAGCCTCTTTCGATATACCGCGAGTGGACAAGATAAATATCGCCATACCGAGTCTCCTATTGTGGTTTATTGTTATTTTGAACGATTGCGAGGGCTAGGATTTGAATCCTTAATTTCTTTTAGTACACCGAGTGGAAAAGGTAAATAACGCGATTCCCAGTCTCCTGCTGTGATTTATCGTTATTTTGAACGATTACCTGCCTTGGGAAGTGAATCTTTAGTTTCTTTTAGTACACCGTGTGGAAAAGGTAGATATCGCGTTTCGGAGTGACCTTGAGTGATTGGTCGTTATTTCGAACGGTTGCGAGGCTTGGGAAGTGAATCCTTAGCTTCTTTCGATATACCGCGAGTGGAAAAGGTAAATAACGCGATTCCCAGTCTCCTATTGTGGTTTATTGTTATTTTGAACGATTGCGAGGGCTAGGATTTGAATCTTTAGTTTCTTTTAGTACACCGTGTGGAAAAGGTAAATATCGCGTTTCGGTGTGACCTTGAGTGTTTTGTCGTTATTTCGAACGATTGCTAGGCATGTGAAGTGAATCCTTAGCTTCTTTCGATATACCATGAGTGGACAAGGTAAATATCGCCATAACGAGTCTCCTATTGTGATTTATTGTTATTTTGAACGATTTCGAAGGCGAGGATTTGAATCCTCAGCTTCTTTTTATATACCGCGAGTGGAAAAGGTAAATATCGCGATTCCAAGTCTCCTACTGTGATTTATTGTTATTTTTAACGATTACCTGGCTTGGGAAGTGAAACCTTAGTTTCTTTTAGTACACCGTGTGGAAAAGGTAAATATCGCGCTCGGAGTGCCCTTGAGTGTTTTGTCGTTATTTCGAACGATCGCTAGGCTTGTGAAGTGAATCCTTAGCTTCTTTCGATATACCGCGAGTGGAAAAGGTAAATATCCCGATTCCAGGTCTCCTACTGTGATTTATCGTTATTTTTAACGATTACCTGGCTTGGGAAGTGAATCCTTAGTTTCTTTTAGTACACCGTGTGGAAAAGGTAAATATCACGTTTCGGTGTGACCTTGAGTGTTTTGTCGTTATTTCGAACGATTGCTAGGCTTGTGAAGTGAATCCTTAGCTTCTTTCGATATACCGCGAGTGGAAAAGGTAAATAACGCGATTCCCAGTCTCCTGCTGTGATTTATCGTTATTTTTAACGATTACCTGGCTTAGGAAGTGAATCCTAAGTTTCTTTTAGTACACCGTGTGGCAAAGGTAAATATCGCGTTTCGGAGTGACCTTGAGTGATTGGTCGTTATTTCGAACGGTTGCGAGGCTTGGGAAGTGAATCCTTAGCTTCTTTCGATATACCGCGAGTGGAAAAGGTAAATAACGCGATTCCCAGTCTCCTGCTGTGATTTATCGTTATTTTGAACGATTACCTGGCTTAGGAAGTGAATCCTAAGTTTCTTTTAGTACACCGTGTGGAATAGGTAAATATCGCGTTTCGGTGTGACCTTGAGTGTTTTGTCGTTATTTCGAACGATTGCTAGGCTTGTGAAGTGAATCCTCAATTTCTTTTAGTACACCGAGTGGAAAAGGTAGATATCGCGTTTCGGAGTGACCATGAGTGATTGGTCGTTATTTCGAACGGTTGCGAGACTTGGGAAGTGAATCCTTAGCTTCTTTGGATATACCGCGAGTGGAAAAGGTAAATATCTCGATTCCAGGTCTCCTACTGTGATTTATCGTTATTTTGAACGATTACCTGCCTTGGGAAGTGAATCTTTAGTTTCTTTTAGTACACCGTGTGGAAAAGGAAAATATCGCGTTTCGGTGTGACCTTGAGTGTTTTGTCGTTATTTCGAACGATTGCTAGGCTTGTGTAGTGAATCCTTTGCTTCTTTCGATATACCGCGAGTGGAAAAGGTAAATATCCCGATTCCAGGTCTCCTACTGTGATTTATCGTTATTTTGAACGATTACGAAGGCGAGGATTTGAATCCTCAGCTTCTTTCGATATACCGCGAGTGGAAAAGGTAAATATCGCGATTCCGAGTCTCCTACTGTGATTTATCGTTATTTTGATCGATTGCCTGCCTTTGGAAGTGAATCTTTAGTTTCTTTTAGTACACCGTGTGGAAAAGGTAAATATCACGTTTCGGTGTGACCTTCAGTGTTTTGTCGTTATTTCGAACGATTGCTAGGCATGTGAAGTGAATCCTTAGCCTCTTTCGATATACCGCGAGTGGACAAGGTAAATATCGCCATACCGAGTCTCCTATTGTGATTTATTGTTATTTTGAACGATTGCGAGGGCTAGGATTTGAATCCTTAATTTCTTTTAGTACACCGAGTGGAAAAGGTAAATATCACGTTTCGCTGTGACCTTGAGTGTTTTGTCGTTATTTCGAACTATTGCGAGACTTGGGAAATGAATCCTTAGCTTGTGTCGTTACACCGTGGGTGGAAAATGTAAATATCGGTACACCGAGTCTCCTACTGTGATTTATCGTTATTTTGAACGATTACGAAGGCGAGGATTTGAATCCTCAGCTTCTTTCGATATACCGCGAGTGGAAAAGGTAAATATCGCGATTCCGAGTCTCCTACTGTGATTTATCGTTATTTTGATCGATTGCCTGCCTTTGGAAGTGAATCTTTAGTTTCTTTTAGTACACCGTGTGGCAAAGGTAAATATCGCGTTTCGGAGTGACCTTGAGTGATTGGTCGTTATTTCGAACGGTTGCGAGGCTTGGGAAGTGAATCCTTAGCTTCTTTCGATATACCGCGAGTGGAAAAGGTAAATAACGCGATTCCCAGTCTCCTGCTGTGATTTATCGTTATTTTGAACGATTACCTGGCTTAGGAAGTGAATCCTAAGTTTCTTTTAGTACACCGTGTGGAATAGGTAAATATCGCGTTTCGGTGTGACCTTGAGTGTTTTTTCGTAATTTCGAACGATTGCTAGGCTTGTGAAGTGAATCCTCAATTTCTTTTAGTACACCGAGTGGAAAAGGTAGATATCGCGTTTCGGAGTGACCATGAGTGATTGGTCGTTATTTCGAACGGTTGCGAGACTTGGGAAGTGAATCCTTAGCTTCTTTGGATATACCGCGAGTGGAAAAGGTAAATATCTCGATTCCAGGTCTCCTACTGTGATTTATCGTTATTTTGAACGATTACCTGCCTCGGGAAGTGAATCTTTAGTTTCTTTTAGTACACCGTGTGGAAAAGGAAAATATCGCGTTTCGGTGTGACCTTGAGTGTTTTGTCGTTATTTCGAACGGTTGCGAGACTTGGGAAATGAATCCTTAGCTTGTGTCGTTACACCGTGGGTGGAAAATGTAAATATCGCTACACCGAGTCTCCTACTGTGATTTATCGTTATTTTGAACGATTACCTGGCTTAGGAAGTGAATCCTAAGTTTCTTTTAGTACACCGTGTGGAATAGGTAAATATCGCGTTTCGGTGTGACCTTGAGTGTTTTGTCGCTATTTCGAACGATTGCTAGGCTTGTGAAGTGAATCCTCAATTTCTTTTAGTACACCGAGTGGAAAAGGTAGATATCGCGTTTCGGAGTGACCATGAGTGATTGGTCGTTATTTCGAACGGTTGCGAGACTTGGGACGTGAATCCTTAGCTTCTTTGGATATACCGCGAGTGGAAAAGGTAAATATCTCGATTCCAGGTCTCCTACTGTGATTTATCGTTATTTTGAACGATTACCTGCCTTGGGAAGTGAATCTTTAGTTTCTTTTAGTACACCGTGTGGAAAAGGAAAATATCGCGTTTCGGTGTGACCTTGAGTGTTTTGTCGTTATTTCGAACGATTGCTAGGCTTGTGAAGTGAATCCTTTGCTTCTTTCGATATACCGCGAGTGGAAAAGGTAAATATCCCGATTCCAGGTCTCCTACTGTGATTTATCGTTATTTTGAACGATTACGAAGGCGAGGATTTGAATCCTCAGCTTCTTTCGATATACCGCGAGTGGAAAAGGTAAATATCGCGATTCCGAGTCTCCTACTGTGATTTATCGTTATTTTGATCGATTGCCTGCCTTTGGAAGTGAATCTTTAGTTTCTTTTAGTACACCGTGTGGAAAAGGTAAATATCACGTTTCGGTGTGACCTTGAGTGTTTTGTCGTTATTTCGAACGATTGCTAGGCATGTGAAGTGAATCCTTAGCCTCTTTCGATATACCGCGAGTGGACAAGGTAAATATCGCCATACCGAGTCTCCTATTGTGATTTATTGTTATTTTGAACGATTGCGAGGGCTAGGATTTGAATCCTTAATTTCTTTTAGTACACCGAGTGGAAAAGGTAAATATCACGTTTCGCTGTGACCTTGAGTGTTTTGTCGTTATTTCGAACTATTGCGAGACTTGGGAAATGAATCCTTAGCTTGTGTCGTTACACCGTGGGTGGAAAATGTAAATATCGGTACACCGAGTCTCCTACTGTGATTTATCGTTATTTTGAACGATTACGAAGGCGAGGATTTGAATCCTTAGCTTCTTTCGATATACCGCGAGTGGAAAAGGTAAATAACGCGATTCCCAGTCTCCTGCTGTGATTTATCGTTATTTTGAACGATTACCTGGCTTAGGAAGTGAATCCTAAGTTTCTTTTAGTACACCGTGTGGAATAGGTAAATATCGCGTTTCGGTGTGACCTTGAGTGTTTTTTCGTAATTTCGAACGATTGCTAGGCTTGTGAAGTGAATCCTCAATTTCTTTTAGTACACCGAGTGGAAAAGGTAGATATCGCGTTTCGGAGTGATTATGAGTGATTGGTCGTTATTTCGAACGGTTGCGAGACTTGGGAAGTGAATCCTTAGCTTCTTTGGATATACCGCGAGTGGAAAAGGTAAATATCTCGATTCCAGGTCTCCTACTGTAATTTATCGTTATTTTGAACGATTACCTGCCTCGGGAAGTGAATCTTTAGTTTCTTTTAGTACACCGTGTGGAAAAGGAAAATATCGCGTTTCGGTGTGACCTTGAGTGTTTTGTCGTTATTTCGAACGATTGCTAGGCTTGTGAAGTGAATCCTTTGCTTCTTTCGATATACCGCGAGTGGAAAAGGTAAATATCCCGATTCCAGGTCTCCTACTGTGATTTATCGTTATTTTGAACGATTACGAAGGCGAGGATTTGAATCCTCAGCTTCTTTCGATATACCGCGAGTGGAGAAGGTAAATATCGCGATTCCGAGTCTCCTACTGTGATTTATCGTTATTTTGATCGATTGCCTGCCTTTGGAAGTGAATCTTTAGTTTCTTTTAGTACACCGTGTGGAAAAGGCTAATATCACGTTTCGGTGTGACCTTGAGTGTTTTGTCGTTATTTCGAACGATTGCTAGGCTTGTGAAGTGAATCCTTTGCTTCTTTCGATATACCGCGAGTGGAAAAGGTAAATATCCCGATTCCAGGTCTCCTACTGTGATTTATCGTTATTTTGAACGATTACGAAGGCGAGGATTTGAATCCTCAGCTTCTTTCGATATACCGCGAGTGGAAAAGGTAAATATCGCGATTCCGAGTCTCCTACTGTGATTTATCGTTATTTTGATCGATTGCCTGCCTTTGGAAGTGAATCTTTAGTTTCTTTTAGTACACCGTGTGGAAAAGGTAAATATCACGTTTCGGTGTGACCTTGAGTGTTTTGTCGTTATTTCGAACGATTGCTAGGCATGTGAAGTGAATCCTTAGCCTCTTTCGATATACCGCGAGTGGACAAGGTAAATATCGCCATACCGAGTCTCCTATTGTGATTTATTGTTATTTTGAACGATTGCGAGGGCTAGGATTTGAATCCTTAATTTCTTTTAGTACACCGAGTGGAAAAGGTAAATATCACGTTTCGCTGTGACCTTGAGTGTTTTGTCGTTATTTCGAACTATTGCGAGACTTGGGAAATGAATCCTTAGCTTGTGTCGTTACACCGTGGGTGGAAAATGTAAATATCGGTACACCGAGTCTCCTACTGTGATTTATCGTTATTTTGAACGATTACGAAGGCGAGGATTTGAATCCTTAGCTTCTTTCGATATACCGCGAGTGGAAAAGGTAAATAACGCGATTCCCAGTCTCCTGCTGTGATTTATCGTTATTTTGAACGATTACCTGGCTTAGGAAGTGAATCCTAAGTTTCTTTTAGTACACCGTGTGGAATAGGTAAATATCGCGTTTCGGTGTGACCTTGAGTGTTTTTTCGTAATTTCGAACGATTGCTAGGCTTGTGAAGTGAATCCTCAATTTCTTTTAGTACACCGAGTGGAAAAGGTAGATATCGCGTTTCGGAGTGATTATGAGTGATTGGTCGTTATTTCGAACGGTTGCGAGACTTGGGAAGTGAATCCTTAGCTTCTTTGGATATACCGCGAGTGGAAAAGGTAAATATCTCGATTCCAGGTCTCCTACTGTGATTTATCGTTATTTTGAACGATTACCTGCCTCGGGAAGTGAATCTTTAGTTTCTTTTAGTACACCGTGTGGAAAAGGAAAATATCGCGTTTCGGTGTGACCTTGAGTGTTTTGTCGTTATTTCGAACGATTGCTAGGCTTGTGAAGTGAATCCTTTGCTTCTTTCGATATACCGCGAGTGGAAAAGGTAAATATCCCGATTCCAGGTCTCCTACTGTGATTTATCGTTATTTTGAACGATTACGAAGGCGAGGATTTGAATCCTCAGCTTCTTTCGATATACCGCGAGTGGAAAAGGTAAATATCGCGATTCCGAGTCTCCTACTGTGATTTATCGTTATTTTGATCGATTGCCTGCCTTTGGAAGTGAATCTTTAGTTTCTTTTAGTACACCGTGTGGAAAAGGCTAATATCACGTTTCGGTGTGACCTTGAGTGTTTTGTCGTTATTTCGAACGATTGCTAGGCTTGTGAAATGAATCCTTTGCTTCTTTCGATATACCGCGAGTGGAAAAGGTAAATATCCCGATTCCAGGTCTCCTACTGTGATTTATCGTTATTTTGAACGATTACGAAGGCGAGGATTTGAATCCTCAGCTTCTTTCGATATACCGCGAGTGGACAAGGTAAATATCGCCATACCGAGTCTCCTATTGTGATTTATTGTTATTTTGAACGATTGCGAGGGCTAGGATTTGAATCCTTAATTTCTTTTAGTACACCGAGTGGAAAAGGTAAATATCACGTTTCGGTGTGACCTTGAGTGTTTTGTCGTTATTTCGAACTATTGCGAGACTTGGGAAATGAATCCTTAGCTTGTGTCGTTACACCGTGGGTGGAAAATGTAAATATCGCTACACCGAGTCTCCTACTGTGATTTATCGTTATTTTGAACGATTACGAAGGCGAGGATTTGAATCCTCAGCTTCTTTTTATATACCGCGAGTGGAAAAGGTAAATATCGCGATTCCGAGTCTCCTACTGTGATTTATCGTTATTTTGATCGATTGCCTGCCTTTGGAAGTGAATCTTTAGTTTCTTTTAGTACACCGTGTGGAAAAGGTAAATATCGCGTTTCGGTGTGACCTTGAGTGTTTTGTCGTTATTTCGAACGATTGCTAGGCATGTGAAGTTAATCCTTAGCTTCTTTCGATATACCATGAGTGGACAAGGTAAATATCGCCATAACGAGTCTCCTATTGTGATTTATTGTTATTTTGAACGATTGCGAGGGCTAGGATTTGAATCCTTAATTTCTTTTAGTACACCGAGTGGAAAAGGTAAATATCACGTTTCGGTGTGACCTTGAGTGTTTTGTCGTTATTTCGAACGATTGCTAGGCTTGTGAAGTGAATCCTCAATTTCTTTTAGTACACCGAGTGGAAAAGGTAGATATCGCGTTTCGGAGTGACCATGAGTGATTGGTCGTTATTTCGAACGGTTGCTAGGCATGTGAAGTGAATCCTTAGCTTCTTTCGATATACCGCGAGTGGACAAGGTAAATATCGCCATAACGAGTCTCCTATTGTGATTTATTGTTATTTTGAACGATTGCGAGGGCTAGGATTTGAATCCTTAATTTCTTTTAGTACACCGAGTGGAAAAGGTAAATATCACGTTTCGGTGTGACCTTGAGTGTTTTGTCGTTATTTCGAACTATTGCGAGACTTGGGAAATGAATCCTTAGCTTGTGTCGTTACACCGTGGGTGGAAAATGTAAATATCGCTACACCGAGTCTCCTACTGTGATTTATCGTTATTTTGAACGATTACGAAGGCGAGGATTTGAATCCTCAGCTTCTTTTTATATACCGCGAGTGGAAAAGGTAAATATCGCGATTCCGAGTCTCCTACTGTGATTTATCGTTATTTTGATCGATTGCCTGCCTTTGGAAGTGAATCTTTAGTTTCTTTTAGTACACCGTGTGGAAAAGGTAAATATCACGTTTCGGTGTGACCTTGAGTGATTGGTCGTTATTTCGAACGGTTGCGAGGCTTGGGAAGTGAATTCTTAGCTTCTTTCGATATACCGCGAGTGGAAAAGGTAAATAACGCGATTCCCAGTCTCCTGCTGTGATTTATCGTTATTTTGAACGATTACCTGCCTTGGGAAGTGAATCTTTAGTTTCTTTTAGTACACCGTGTGGAAAAGGTAGATATCGCGTTTCGGAGTGACCTTGAGTGATTGGTCGTTATTTCGAACGGTTGCGAGACTTGGGAAGTGAATCCTTAGCTTCTTTCGATATACCGCGAGTGGAAAAGGTAAATAACGCGATTCCCAGTCTCCTGCTGTGATTTATCGTTATTTTGAACGATTACCTGGCTTGGGGAGTGAAACCTTAGTTTCTTTTAGTACACCGTGTGGAAAAGGTAAATATCACGTTTCGGTGTGACCTTGAGTGTTTTGTCGTTATTTCGAACGATTGCTAGGCATGTGAAGTGAATCCTTAGCTTCTTTCGATATACCGCGAGTGGACAAGGTAAATATCGCCATAACGAGTCTCCTATTGTGATTTATTGTTATTTTGAACGATTGCGAGGGCTAGGATTTGAATCCGTAATTTCTTTTAGTACACCGAGTGGAAAAGGTAAATATCACGTTTCGGTGTGACCTTGAGTGTTTTGTCGTTATTTCGAACTATTGCGAGACTTGGGAAATGAATCCTTAGCTTGTGTCGTTACACCGTGGGTGGAAAATGTAAATATCGCTACACCGAGTCTCCTACTGTGATTTATCGTTATTTTGAACGATTACGAAGGCGAGGATTTGAATCCTCAGCTTCTTTTTATATACCGCGAGTGGAAAAGGTAAATATCGCGATTCCGAGTCTCCTACTGTGATTTATCGTTATTTTGATCGATTGCCTGCCTTTGGAAGTGAATCTTTAGTTTCTTTTAGTACACCGTGTGGAAAAGGTAAATATCACGTTTCGGTGTGACCTTGAGTGTTTTGCCGTTATTTCGAACGATTGCTAGGCATGTGAAGTGAATCCTTAGCTTCTTTCGATATACCGCGAGTGGACAAGGTAAATATCGCCATACCGAGTCTCCTATTGTGGTTTATTGTTATTTTGAACGATTGCGAGGGCTAGGATTTGAATCCTTAATTTCTTTTAGTACACCGAGTGGAAAAGGTAAATATCACGTTTCGGTGTGACCTAGAGTGATTGGTCGTTATTTCGAACGGTTGCGAGGCTTGGGAAGTGAATTCTTAGCTTCTTTCGATATACCGCGAGTGGAAAAGGTAAATAACGCGATTCCCAGTCTCCTGCTGTGATTTATCGTTATTTTGAACGATTACCTGCCTTTGGAAGTGAATCTTTAGTTTCTTTTAGTACACCGTGTGGAAAAGGTAGATATCGCGTTTCGGAGTGACCTTGAGTGATTGGTCGTTATTTCGAACGATTGCTAGGCTTGTGAAGTGAATCCTTTGCTTCTTTCGATATACCGCGAGTGGAAAAGGTAAATATCCCGATTCCAGGTCTCCTACTGTGATTTATCGTTATTTTGAACGATTACGAAGGCGAGGATTTGAATCCTCAGCTTCTTTCGATATACCGCGAGTGGAAAAGGTAAATATCGCGATTCCGAGTCTCCTACTGTGATTTATCGTTATTTTGATCGATTGCCTGCCTTTGGAAGTGAATCTTTAGTTTCTTTTAGTACACCGTGTGGAAAAGGCTAATATCACGTTTCGGTGTGACCTTGAGTGTTTTGTCGTTATTTCGAACGATTGCTAGGCTTGTGAAATGAATCCTTTGCTTCTTTCGATATACCGCGAGTGGAAAAGGTAAATATCCCGATTCCAGGTCTCCTACTGTGATTTATCGTTATTTTGAACGATTACGAAGGCGAGGATTTGAATCCTCAGCTTCTTTCGATATACCGCGAGTGGACAAGGTAAATATCGCCATACCGAGTCTCCTATTGTGATTTATTGTTATTTTGAACGATTGCGAGGGCTAGGATTTGAATCCTTAATTTCTTTTAGTACACCGAGTGGAAAAGGTAAATATCACGTTTCGGTGTGACCTTGAGTGTTTTGTCGTTATTTCGAACTATTGCGAGACTTGGGAAATGAATCCTTAGCTTGTGTCGTTACACCGTGGGTGGAAAATGTAAATATCGCTACACCGAGTCTCCTACTGTGATTTATCGTTATTTTGAACGATTACGAAGGCGAGGATTTTAATCCTCAGCTTCTTTTTATATACCGCGAGTGGAAAAGGTAAATATCGCGATTCCGAGTCTCCTACTGTGATTTATCGTTATTTTGATCGATTGCCTGCCTTTGGAAGTGAATCTTTAGTTTCTTTTAGTACACCGTGTGGAAAAGGTAAATATCGCGTTTCGGTGTGACCTTGAGTGTTTTGTCGTTATTTCGAACGATTGCTAGGCATGTGAAGTTAATCCTTAGCTTCTTTCGATATACCATGAGTGGACAAGGTAAATATCGCCATAACGAGTCTCCTATTGTGATTTATTGTTATTTTGAACGATTGCGAGGGCTAGGATTTGAATCCTTAATTTCTTTTAGTACACCGAGTGGAAAAGGTAAATATCACGTTTCGGTGTGACCTTGAGTGTTTTGTCGTTATTTCGAACGATTGCTAGGCTTGTGAAGTGAATCCTCAATTTCTTTTAGTACACCGAGTGGAAAAGGTAGATATCGCGTTTCGGAGTGACCATGAGTGATTGGTCGTTATTTCGAACGGTTGCGAGACTTGGGAAGTGAATCCTTAGCTTCTTTGGATATACCGCGAGTGGAAAAGGTAAATATCTCGATTCCAGGTCTCCTACTGTGATTTATCGTTATTTTGAACGATTACCTGGCTTGGGGAGTGAAACCTTAGTTTCTTTTACTACACCGTGTGGAAAAGGTAAATATCACGTTTCGGTGTGACCTTGAGTGTTTTGTCGTTATTTCGAACGATTGCTAGGCATGTGAAGTGAATCCTTAGCTTCTTTCGATATACCGCGAGTGGACAAGGTAAATATCGCCATAACGAGTCTCCTATTGTGATTTATTGTTATTTTGAACGATTGCGAGGGCTAGGATTTGAATCCTTAATTTCTTTTAGTACACCGAGTGGAAAAGGTAAATATCACGTTTCGGTGTGACCTTGAGTGTTTTGTCGTTATTTCGAACTATTGCGAGACTTGGGAAATGAATCCTTAGCTTGTGTCGTTACACCGTGGGTGGAAAATGTAAATATCGCTACACCGAGTCTCCTACTGTGATTTATCGTTATTTTGAACGATTACGAAGGCGAGGATTTGAATCCTCAGCTTCTTTTTATATACCGCGAGTGGAAAAGGTAAATATCGCGATTCCGAGTCTCCTACTGTGATTTATCGTTATTTTGATCGATTGCCTGCCTTTGGAAGTGAATCTTTAGTTTCTTTTAGTACACCGTGTGGAAAAGGTAAATATCGCGTTTCGGTGTGACCTTGAGTGTTTTTTCGTAATTTCGAACGATTGCTAGGCTTGTGAAGTGAATCCTCAATTTCTTTTAGTACACCGAGTGGAAAAGGTAGATATCGCGTTTCGGAGTGATTATGAGTGATTGGTCGTTATTTCGAACGGTTGCGAGACTTGGGAAGTGAATCCTTAGCTTCTTTGGATATACCGCGAGTGGAAACGGTAAATATCTCGATTCCAGGTCTCCTACTGTGATTTATCGTTATTTTGAACGATTACCTGCCTCGGGAAGTGAATCTTTAGTTTCTTTTAGTACACCGTGTGGAAAAGGAAAATATCGCGTTTCGGTGTGACCTTGAGTGTTTTGTCGTTATTTCGAACGATTGCTAGGCTTGTGAAGTGAATCCTTTGCTTCTTTCGATATACCGCGAGTGGAAAAGGTAAATATCCCGATTCCAGGTCTCCTACTGTGATTTATCGTTATTTTGAACGATTACGAAGGCGAGGATTTGAATCCTCAGCTTCTTTCGATATACCGCGAGTGGAAAAGGTAAATATCGCGATTCCGAGTCTCCTACTGTGATTTATCGTTATTTTGATCGATTGCCTGCCTTTGGAAGTGAATCTTTAGTTTCTTTTAGTACACCGTGTGGAAAAGGCTAATATCACGTTTCGGTGTGACCTTGAGTGTTTTGTCGTTATTTCGAACGATTGCTAGGCTTGTGAAATGAATCCTTTGCTTCTTTCGATATACCGCGAGTGGAAAAGGTAAATATCCCGATTCCAGGTCTCCTACTGTGATTTATCGTTATTTTGAACGATTACGAAGGCGAGGATTTGAATCCTCAGCTTCTTTCGATATACCGCGAGTGGACAAGGTAAATATCGCCATACCGAGTCTCCTATTGTGATTTATTGTTATTTTGAACGATTGCGAGGGCTAGGATTTGAATCCTTAATTTCTTTTAGTACACCGAGTGGAAAAGGTAAATATCACGTTTCGGTGTGACCTTGAGTGTTTTGTCGTTATTTCGAACTATTGCGAGACTTGGGAAATGAATCCTTAGCTTGTGTCGTTACACCGTGGGTGGAAAATGTAAATATCGCTACACCGAGTCTCCTACTGTGATTTATCGTTATTTTGAACGATTACGAAGGCGAGGATTTGAATCCTCAGCTTCTTTTTATATACCGCGAGTGGAAAAGGTAAATATCGCGATTCCGAGTCTCCTACTGTGATTTATCGTTATTTTGATCGATTGCCTGCCTTTGGAAGTGAATCTTTAGTTTCTTTTAGTACACCGTGTGGAAAAGGTAAATATCGCGTTTCGGTGTGACCTTGAGTGTTTTGTCGTTATTTCGAACGGTTGCGAGACTTGGGAAGTGAATCCTCAATTTCTTTTAGTACACCGAGTGGAAAAGGTAGATATCGCGTTTCGGAGTGACCATGAGTGATTGGTCGTTATTTCGAACGGTTGCGAGACTTGGGAAGTGAATCCTTAGCTTCTTTGGATATACCGCGAGTGGAAAAGGTAAATATCTCGATTCCAGGTCTCCTACTGTGATTTATCGTTATTTTGAACGATTACCTGGCTTGGGGAGTGAAACCTTAGTTTCTTTTACTACACCGTGTGGAAAAGGTAAATATCACGTTTCGGTGTGACCTTGAGTGTTTTGTCGTTATTTCGAACGATTGCTAGGCATGTGAAGTGAATCCTTAGCTTCTTTCGATATACCGCGAGTGGACAAGGTAAATATCGCCATAACGAGTCTCCTATTGTGATTTATTGTTATTTTGAACGATTGCGAGGGCTAGGATTTGAATCCTTAATTTCTTTTAGTACACCGAGTGGAAAAGGTAAATATCACGTTTCGGTGTGACCTTGAGTGTTTTGTCGTTATTTCGAACGATTGCTAGGCTTGTGAAGTGAATCCTTTGCTTCTTTCGATATACCGCGAGTGGAAAAGGTAAATATCCCGATTCCAGGTCTCCTACTGTGATTTATCGTTATTTTGAACGATTACGAAGGCGAGGATTTGAATCCTCAGCTTCTTTCGATATACCGCGAGTGGAAAAGGTAAATATCGCGATTCCGAGTCTCCTACTGTGATTTATCGTTATTTTGATCGATTGCCTGCCTTTGGAAGTGAATCTTTAGTTTCTTTTAGTACACCGTGTGGAAAAGGCTAATATCACGTTTCGGTGTGACCTTGAGTGTTTTGTCGTTATTTCGAACGATTGCTAGGCTTGTGAAATGAATCCTTTGCTTCTTTCGATATACCGCGAGTGGAAAAGGTAAATATCCCGATTCCAGGTCTCCTACTGTGATTTATCGTTATTTTGAACGATTACGAAGGCGAGGATTTGAATCCTCAGCTTCTTTCGATATACCGCGAGTGGACAAGGTAAATATCGCCATACCGAGTCTCCTATTGTGATTTATTGTTATTTTGAACGATTGCGAGGGCTAGGATTTGAATCCTTAATTTCTTTTAGTACACCGAGTGGAAAAGGTAAATATCACGTTTCGGTGTGACCTTGAGTGTTTTGTCGTTATTTCGAACTATTGCGAGACTTGGGAAATGAATCCTTAGCTTGTGTCGTTACACCGTGGGTGGAAAATGTAAATATCGCTACACCGAGTCTCCTACTGTGATTTATCGTTATTTTGAACGATTACGAAGGCGAGGATTTTAATCCTCAGCTTCTTTTTATATACCGCGAGTGGAAAAGGTAAATATCGCGATTCCGAGTCTCCTACTGTGATTTATCGTTATTTTGATCGATTGCCTGCCTTTGGAAGTGAATCTTTAGTTTCTTTTAGTACACCGTGTGGAAAAGGTAAATATCGCGTTTCGGTGTGACCTTGAGTGTTTTGTCGTTATTTCGAACGATTGCTAGGCATGTGAAGTTAATCCTTAGCTTCTTTCGATATACCATGAGTGGACAAGGTAAATATCGCCATAACGAGTCTCCTATTGTGATTTATTGTTATTTTGAACGATTGCGAGGGCTAGGATTTGAATCCTTAATTTCTTTTAGTACACCGAGTGGAAAAGGTAAATATCACGTTTCGGTGTGACCTTGAGTGTTTTGTCGTTATTTCGAACGATTGCTAGGCTTGTGAAGTGAATCCTCAATTTCTTTTAGTACACCGAGTGGAAAAGGTAGATATCGCGTTTCGGAGTGACCATGAGTGATTGGTCGTTATTTCGAACGGTTGCGAGACTTGGGAAGTGAATCCTTAGCTTCTTTGGATATACCGCGAGTGGAAAAGGTAAATATCTCGATTCCAGGTCTCCTACTGTGATTTATCGTTATTTTGAACGATTACCTGGCTTGGGGAGTGAAACCTTAGTTTCTTTTACTACACCGTGTGGAAAAGGTAAATATCACGTTTCGGTGTGACCTTGAGTGTTTTGTCGTTATTTCGAACGATTGCTAGGCATGTGAAGTGAATCCTTAGCTTCTTTCGATATACCGCGAGTGGACAAGGTAAATATCGCCATAACGAGTCTCCTATTGTGATTTATTGTTATTTTGAACGATTGCGAGGGCTAGGATTTGAATCCTTAATTTCTTTTAGTACACCGAGTGGAAAAGGTAAATATCACGTTTCGGTGTGACCTTGAGTGTTTTGTCGTTATTTCGAACTATTGCGAGACTTGGGAAATGAATCCTTAGCTTGTGTCGTTACACCGTGGGTGGAAAATGTAAATATCGCTACACCGAGTCTCCTACTGTGATTTATCGTTATTTTGAACGATTACGAAGGCGAGGATTTGAATCCTCAGCTTCTTTTTATATACCGCGAGTGGAAAAGGTAAATATCGCGATTCCGAGTCTCCTACTGTGATTTATCGTTATTTTGATCGATTGCCTGCCTTTGGAAGTGAATCTTTAGTTTCTTTTAGTACACCGTGTGGAAAAGGTAAATATCGCGTTTCGGTGTGACCTTGAGTGTTTTTTCGTAATTTCGAACGATTGCTAGGCTTGTGAAGTGAATCCTCAATTTCTTTTAGTACACCGAGTGGAAAAGGTAGATATCGCGTTTCGGAGTGATTATGAGTGATTGGTCGTTATTTCGAACGGTTGCGAGACTTGGGAAGTGAATCCTTAGCTTCTTTGGATATACCGCGAGTGGAAACGGTAAATATCTCGATTCCAGGTCTCCTACTGTGATTTATCGTTATTTTGAACGATTACCTGCCTCGGGAAGTGAATCTTTAGTTTCTTTTAGTACACCGTGTGGAAAAGGAAAATATCGCGTTTCGGTGTGACCTTGAGTGTTTTGTCGTTATTTCGAACGATTGCTAGGCTTGTGAAGTGAATCCTTTGCTTCTTTCGATATACCGCGAGTGGAAAAGGTAAATATCCCGATTCCAGGTCTCCTACTGTGATTTATCGTTATTTTGAACGATTACGAAGGCGAGGATTTGAATCCTCAGCTTCTTTCGATATACCGCGAGTGGAAAAGGTAAATATCGCGATTCCGAGTCTCCTACTGTGATTTATCGTTATTTTGATCGATTGCCTGCCTTTGGAAGTGAATCTTTAGTTTCTTTTAGTACACCGTGTGGAAAAGGCTAATATCACGTTTCGGTGTGACCTTGAGTGTTTTGTCGTTATTTCGAACGATTGCTAGGCTTGTGAAATGAATCCTTTGCTTCTTTCGATATACCGCGAGTGGAAAAGGTAAATATCCCGATTCCAGGTCTCCTACTGTGATTTATCGTTATTTTGAACGATTACGAAGGCGAGGATTTGAATCCTCAGCTTCTTTCGATATACCGCGAGTGGACAAGGTAAATATCGCCATACCGAGTCTCCTATTGTGATTTATTGTTATTTTGAACGATTGCGAGGGCTAGGATTTGAATCCTTAATTTCTTTTAGTACACCGAGTGGAAAAGGTAAATATCACGTTTCGGTGTGACCTTGAGTGTTTTGTCGTTATTTCGAACTATTGCGAGACTTGGGAAATGAATCCTTAGCTTGTGTCGTTACACCGTGGGTGGAAAATGTAAATATCGCTACACCGAGTCTCCTACTGTGATTTATCGTTATTTTGAACGATTACGAAGGCGAGGATTTGAATCCTCAGCTTCTTTTTATATACCGCGAGTGGAAAAGGTAAATATCGCGATTCCGAGTCTCCTACTGTGATTTATCGTTATTTTGATCGATTGCCTGCCTTTGGAAGTGAATCTTTAGTTTCTTTTAGTACACCGTGTGGAAAAGGTAAATATCGCGTTTCGGTGTGACCTTGAGTGTTTTGTCGTTATTTCGAACGGTTGCGAGACTTGGGAAGTGAATCCTCAATTTCTTTTAGTACACCGAGTGGAAAAGGTAGATATCGCGTTTCGGAGTGACCATGAGTGATTGGTCGTTATTTCGAACGGTTGCGAGACTTGGGAAGTGAATCCTTAGCTTCTTTGGATATACCGCGAGTGGAAAAGGTAAATATCTCGATTCCAGGTCTCCTACTGTGATTTATCGTTATTTTGAACGATTACCTGGCTTGGGGAGTGAAACCTTAGTTTCTTTTACTACACCGTGTGGAAAAGGTAAATATCACGTTTCGGTGTGACCTTGAGTGTTTTGTCGTTATTTCGAACGATTGCTAGGCATGTGAAGTGAATCCTTAGCTTCTTTCGATATACCGCGAGTGGACAAGGTAAATATCGCCATAACGAGTCTCCTATTGTGATTTATTGTTATTTTGAACGATTGCGAGGGCTAGGATTTGAATCCTTAATTTCTTTTAGTACACCGAGTGGAAAAGGTAAATATCACGTTTCGGTGTGACCTTGAGTGTTTTGTCGTTATTTCGAACTATTGCGAGACTTGGGAAATGAATCCTTAGCTTGTGTCGTTACACCGTGGGTGGAAAATGTAAATATCGCTACACCGAGTCTCCTACTGTGATTTATCGTTATTTTGAACGATTACGAAGGCGAGGATTTGAATCCTCAGCTTCTTTTTATATACCGCGAGTGGAAAAGGTAAATATCGCGATTCCGAGTCTCCTACTGTGATTTATCGTTATTTTGATCGATTGCCTGCCTTTGGAAGTGAATCTTTAGTTTCTTTTAGTACACCGTGTGGAAAAGGTAAATATCACGTTTCGGTGTGACCTTGAGTGATTGGTCGTTATTTCGAACGGTTGCGAGGCTTGGGAAGTGAATTCTTAGCTTCTTTCGATATACCGCGAGTGGAAAAGGTAAATAACGCGATTCCCAGTCTCCTGCTGTGATTTATCGTTATTTTGAACGATTACCTGCCTTGGGAAGTGAATCTTTAGTTTCTTTTAGTACACCGTGTGGAAAAGGTAGATATCGCGTTTCGGAGTGACCTTGAGTGATTGGTCGTTATTTCGAACGGTTGCGAGACTTGGGAAGTGAATCCTTAGCTTCTTTCGATATACCGCGAGTGGAAAAGGTAAATAACGCGATTCCCAGTCTCCTGCTGTGATTTATCGTTATTTTGAACGATTACCTGGCTTGGGGAGTGAAACCTTAGTTTCTTTTAGTACACCGTGTGGAAAAGGTAAATATCACGTTTCGGTGTGACCTTGAGTGTTTTGTCGTTATTTCGAACGATTGCTAGGCATGTGAAGTGAATCCTTAGCTTCTTTCGATATACCGCGAGTGGACAAGGTAAATATCGCCATAACGAGTCTCCTATTGTGATTTATTGTTATTTTGAACGATTGCGAGGGCTAGGATTTGAATCCGTAATTTCTTTTAGTACACCGAGTGGAAAAGGTAAATATCACGTTTCGGTGTGACCTTGAGTGTTTTGTCGTTATTTCGAACTATTGCGAGACTTGGGAAATGAATCCTTAGCTTGTGTCGTTACACCGTGGGTGGAAAATGTAAATATCGCTACACCGAGTCTCCTACTGTGATTTATCGTTATTTTGAACGATTACGAAGGCGAGGATTTGAATCCTCAGCTTCTTTTTATATACCGCGAGTGGAAAAGGTAAATATCGCGATTCCGAGTCTCCTACTGTGATTTATCGTTATTTTGATCGATTGCCTGCCTTTGGAAGTGAATCTTTAGTTTCTTTTAGTACACCGTGTGGAAAAGGTAAATATCACGTTTCGGTGTGACCTTGAGTGTTTTGCCGTTATTTCGAACGATTGCTAGGCATGTGAAGTGAATCCTTAGCTTCTTTCGATATACCGCGAGTGGACAAGGTAAATATCGCCATAACGAGTCTCCTATTGTGATTTATTGTTATTTTGAACGATTGCGAGGGCTAGGATTTGAATCCTTAATTTCTTTTAGTACACCGAGTGGAAAAGGTAAATATCACGTTTCGGTGTGACCTTGAGTGTTTTGTCGTTATTTCGAACTATTGCGAGACTTGGGAAATGAATCCTTAGCTTGTGTCGTTACACCGTGGGTGGAAAATGTAAATATCGCTACACCGAGTCTCCTACTGTGATTTATCGTTATTTTGAACGATTACGAAGGCGAGGATTTGAATCCTCAGCTTCTTTTTATATACCGCGAGTGGAAAAGGTAAATATCGCGATTCCGAGTCTCCTACTGTGATTTATCGTTATTTTGATCGATTGCCTGCCTTTGGAAGTGAATCTTTAGTTTCTTTTAGTACACCGTGTGGAAAAGGTAAATATCGCGTTTCGGTGTGACCTTGAGTGTTTTTTCGTAATTTCGAACGATTGCTAGGCTTGTGAAGTGAATCCTCAATTTCTTTTAGTACACCGAGTGGAAAAGGTAGATATCGCGTTTCGGAGTGATTATGAGTGATTGGTCGTTATTTCGAACGGTTGCGAGACTTGGGAAGTGAATCCTTAGCTTCTTTGGATATACCGCGAGTGGAAACGGTAAATATCTCGATTCCAGGTCTCCTACTGTGATTTATCGTTATTTTGAACGATTACCTGCCTCGGGAAGTGAATCTTTAGTTTCTTTTAGTACACCGTGTGGAAAAGGAAAATATCGCGTTTCGGTGTGACCTTGAGTGTTTTGTCGTTATTTCGAACGATTGCTAGGCTTGTGAAGTGAATCCTTTGCTTCTTTCGATATACCGCGAGTGGAAAAGGTAAATATCCCGATTCCAGGTCTCCTACTGTGATTTATCGTTATTTTGAACGATTACGAAGGCGAGGATTTGAATCCTCAGCTTCTTTCGATATACCGCGAGTGGAAAAGGTAAATATCGCGATTCCGAGTCTCCTACTGTGATTTATCGTTATTTTGATCGATTGCCTGCCTTTGGAAGTGAATCTTTAGTTTCTTTTAGTACACCGTGTGGAAAAGGCTAATATCACGTTTCGGTGTGACCTTGAGTGTTTTGTCGTTATTTCGAACGATTGCTAGGCTTGTGAAATGAATCCTTTGCTTCTTTCGATATACCGCGAGTGGAAAAGGTAAATATCCCGATTCCAGGTCTCCTACTGTGATTTATCGTTATTTTGAACGATTACGAAGGCGAGGATTTGAATCCTCAGCTTCTTTCGATATACCGCGAGTGGACAAGGTAAATATCGCCATACCGAGTCTCCTATTGTGATTTATTGTTATTTTGAACGATTGCGAGGGCTAGGATTTGAATCCTTAATTTCTTTTAGTACACCGAGTGGAAAAGGTAAATATCACGTTTCGGTGTGACCTTGAGTGTTTTGTCGTTATTTCGAACTATTGCGAGACTTGGGAAATGAATCCTTAGCTTGTGTCGTTACACCGTGGGTGGAAAATGTAAATATCGCTACACCGAGTCTCCTACTGTGATTTATCGTTATTTTGAACGATTACGAAGGCGAGGATTTGAATCCTCAGCTTCTTTTTATATACCGCGAGTGGAAAAGGTAAATATCGCGATTCCGAGTCTCCTACTGTGATTTATCGTTATTTTGATCGATTGCCTGCCTTTGGAAGTGAATCTTTAGTTTCTTTTAGTACACCGTGTGGAAAAGGTAAATATCGCGTTTCGGTGTGACCTTGAGTGTTTTGTCGTTATTTCGAACGATTGCTAGGCATGTGAAGTTAATCCTTAGCTTCTTTCGATATACCATGAGTGGACAAGGTAAATATCGCCATAACGAGTCTCCTATTGTGATTTATTGTTATTTTGAACGATTGCGAGGGCTAGGATTTGAATCCTTAATTTCTTTTAGTACACCGAGTGGAAAAGGTAAATATCACGTTTCGGTGTGACCTTGAGTGTTTTGTCGTTATTTCGAACGATTGCTAGGCTTGTGAAGTGAATCCTCAATTTCTTTTAGTACACCGAGTGGAAAAGGTAGATATCGCGTTTCGGAGTGACCATGAGTGATTGGTCGTTATTTCGAACGGTTGCGAGACTTGGGAAGTGAATCCTTAGCTTCTTTGGATATACCGCGAGTGGAAAAGGTAAATATCTCGATTCCAGGTCTCCTACTGTGATTTATCGTTATTTTGAACGATTACCTGGCTTGGGGAGTGAAACCTTAGTTTCTTTTACTACACCGTGTGGAAAAGGTAAATATCACGTTTCGGTGTGACCTTGAGTGTTTTGTCGTTATTTCGAACGATTGCTAGGCATGTGAAGTGAATCCTTAGCTTCTTTCGATATACCGCGAGTGGACAAGGTAAATATCGCCATAACGAGTCTCCTATTGTGATTTATTGTTATTTTGAACGATTGCGAGGGCTAGGATTTGAATCCTTAATTTCTTTTAGTACACCGAGTGGAAAAGGTAAATATCACGTTTCGGTGTGACCTTGAGTGTTTTGTCGTTATTTCGAACTATTGCGAGACTTGGGAAATGAATCCTTAGCTTGTGTCGTTACACCGTGGGTGGAAAATGTAAATATCGCTACACCGAGTCTCCTACTGTGATTTATCGTTATTTTGAACGATTACGAAGGCGAGGATTTGAATCCTCAGCTTCTTTTTATATACCGCGAGTGGAAAAGGTAAATATCGCGATTCCGAGTCTCCTACTGTGATTTATCGTTATTTTGATCGATTGCCTGCCTTTGGAAGTGAATCTTTAGTTTCTTTTAGTACACCGTGTGGAAAAGGTAAATATCACGTTTCGGTGTGACCTTGAGTGATTGGTCGTTATTTCGAACGGTTGCGAGGCTTGGGAAGTGAATTCTTAGCTTCTTTCGATATACCGCGAGTGGAAAAGGTAAATAACGCGATTCCCAGTCTCCTGCTGTGATTTATCGTTATTTTGAACGATTACCTGCCTTGGGAAGTGAATCTTTAGTTTCTTTTAGTACACCGTGTGGAAAAGGTAGATATCGCGTTTCGGAGTGACCTTGAGTGATTGGTCGTTATTTCGAACGGTTGCGAGACTTGGGAAGTGAATCCTTAGCTTCTTTCGATATACCGCGAGTGGAAAAGGTAAATAACGCGATTCCCAGTCTCCTGCTGTGATTTATCGTTATTTTGAACGATTACCTGGCTTGGGGAGTGAAACCTTAGTTTCTTTTAGTACACCGTGTGGAAAAGGTAAATATCACGTTTCGGTGTGACCTTGAGTGTTTTGTCGTTATTTCGAACGATTGCTAGGCATGTGAAGTGAATCCTTAGCTTCTTTCGATATACCGCGAGTGGACAAGGTAAATATCGCCATAACGAGTCTCCTATTGTGATTTATTGTTATTTTGAACGATTGCGAGGGCTAGGATTTGAATCCGTAATTTCTTTTAGTACACCGAGTGGAAAAGGTAAATATCACGTTTCGGTGTGACCTTGAGTGTTTTGTCGTTATTTCGAACTATTGCGAGACTTGGGAAATGAATCCTTAGCTTGTGTCGTTACACCGTGGGTGGAAAATGTAAATATCGCTACACCGAGTCTCCTACTGTGATTTATCGTTATTTTGAACGATTACGAAGGCGAGGATTTGAATCCTCAGCTTCTTTTTATATACCGCGAGTGGAAAAGGTAAATATCGCGATTCCGAGTCTCCTACTGTGATTTATCGTTATTTTGATCGATTGCCTGCCTTTGGAAGTGAATCTTTAGTTTCTTTTAGTACACCGTGTGGAAAAGGTAAATATCACGTTTCGGTGTGACCTTGAGTGTTTTGCCGTTATTTCGAACGATTGCTAGGCATGTGAAGTGAATCCTTAGCTTCTTTCGATATACCGCGAGTGGACAAGGTAAATATCGCCATACCGAGTCTCCTATTGTGGTTTATTGTTATTTTGAACGATTGCGAGGGCTAGGATTTGAATCCTTAATTTCTTTTAGTACACCCAGTGGAAAAGGTAAATATCACGTTTCGGTGTGACCTAGAGTGATTGGTCGTTATTTCGAACGGTTGCGAGGCTTGGGAAGTGAATTCTTAGCTTCTTTCGATATACCGCGAGTGGAAAAGGTAAATAACGCGATTCCCAGTCTCCTGCTGTGATTTATCGTTATTTTGAACGATTACCTGCCTTTGGAAGTGAATCTTTAGTTTCTTTTAGTACACCGTGTGGAAAAGGTAGATATCGCGTTTCGGAGTGACCTTGAGTGATTGGTCGTTATTTCGAACGGTTGCGAGACTTGGGAAGTGAATCCTTAGCTTCTTTCGATATACCGCGAGTGGAAAAGGTAAATAACGCGATTCCCAGTCTCCTGCTATGATTTATCGTTATTTTGAACGATTACCTGGCTTGGGGAGTGAAACCTTAGTTTCTTTTAGTACACCGTGTGGAAAAGGTAAATATCACGTTTCGGTGTGACCTTGAGTGTTTTGTCGTTATTTCGAACGATTGCTAGGCATGTGAAGTGAATCCTTAGCTTCTTTCGATATACCGCGAGTGGACAAGGTAAATATCGCCATACCGAGTCTCCTATTGTGATTTATTGTTATTTTGAACGATTGCGAGGGCTAGGATTTGAATCCTTAATTTCTTTTAGTACACCGAGTGGAAAAGGTAAATATCACGTTTCGGTGTGACCTTGAGTGTTTTGTCGTTATTTCGAACTATTGCGAGACTTGGGAAATGAATCCTTAGCTTGTGTCGTTACACCGTGGGTGGAAAATGTAAATATCGCTTCACCGAGTCTCCTACTGTGATTTATCGTTATTTTGAACGATTACGAAGGCGAGGATTTGAATCCTCAGCTTCTTTTTATATACCGCGAGTGGAAAAGGTAAATATCGCGATTCCGAGTCTCCTACTGTGATTTATCGTTATTTTGATCGATTGCCTGCCTTTGGAAGTGAATCTTTAGTTTCTTTTAGTACACCGTGTGGAAAAGGTAAATATCACGTTTCGGTGTGACCTTGAGTGTTTTGCCGTTATTTCGAACGATTGCTAGGCATGTGAAGTGAATCAATAGCTTCTTTCGATATACCGCGAGTGGACAAGGTAAATATCGCCATACCGAGTCTCCTATTGTGGTTTATTGTTATTTTGAACGATTACCTGGCTTGGGGAGTGAAACCTTAGTTTCTTTTAGTACACCGTGTGGAAAAGGTAAATATCACGTTTCGGTGTGACCTTGAGTGTTTTGTCGTTATTTCGAACGATTGCTAGGCATGTGAAGTGAATCCTTAGCTTCTTTCGATATACCGCGAGTGGACAAGGTAAATATCGCCATACCGAGTCTCCTATTGTGATTTATTGTTATTTTGAACGATTGCGAGGGCTAGGATTTGAATCCTTAATTTCTTTTAGTACACCGAGTGGAAAAGGTAAATATCACGTTTCGGTGTGACCTTGAGTGTTTTGTCGTTATTTCGAACTATTGCGAGACTTGGGAAATGAATCCTTAGCTTGTGTCGTTACACCGTGGGTGGAAAATGTAAATATCGCTTCACCGAGTCTCCTACTGTGATTTATCGTTATTTTGAACGATTACGAAGGCGAGGATTTGAATCCTCAGCTTCTTTTTATATACCGCGAGTGGAAAAGGTAAATATCGCGATTCCGAGTCTCATACTGTGATTTATCGTTATTTTGATCGATTGCCTGCCTTTGGAAGTGAATCTTTAGTTTCTTTTAGTACACCGTGTGGAAAAGGTAAATATCACGTTTCGGTGTGACCTTGAGTGTTTTGCCGTTATTTCGAACGATTGCTAGGCATGTGAAGTGAATCAATAGCTTCTTTCGATATACCGCGAGTGGACAAGGTAAATATCGCCATACCGAGTCTCCTATTGTGGTTTATTGTTATTTTGAACGATTGCGAGGGCTAGGATTTGAATCCTTAATTTCTTTTAGTACACCGAGTGGAAAAGGTAAATATCACGTTTCGGTGTGACCTAGAGTGATTGGTCGTTATTTCGAACGGTTGCGAGGCTTGGGAAGTGAATTCTTAGCTTCTTTCGATATACCGCGAGTGGAAAAGGTAAATAACGCGATTCCCAGTCTCCTGCTGTGATTTATCGTTATTTTGAACGATTACCTGCCTTGGGAAGTGAATCTTTAGTTTCTTTTAGTACACCGTGTGGAAAAGGTAGATATCGCGTTTCGGAGTGACCTTGAGTGATTGGTCGTTATTTCGAACGGTTGCGAGACTTGGGAAGTGAATCCTTAGCTTCTTTCGATATACCGCGAGTGGAAAAGGTAAATAACGCGATTCCCAGTCTCCTGCTATGATTTATCGTTATTTTGAACGATTACCTGGCTTGGGGAGTGAAACCTTAGTTTCTTTTAGTACACCGTGTGGAAAAGGTAAATATCACGTTTCGGTGTGACCTTGAGTGTTTTGTCGTTATTTCGAACGATTGCTAGGCATGTGAAGTGAATCCTTAGCTTCTTTCGATATACCGCGAGTGGACAAGGTAAATATCGCCATACCGAGTCTCCTATTGTGATTTATTGTTATTTTGAACGATTGCGAGGGCTAGGATTTGAATCCTTAATTTCTTTTAGTACACCGAGTGGAAAAGGTAAATATCACGTTTCGGTGTGACCTTGAGTGTTTTGTCGTTATTTCGAACTATTGCGAGACTTGGGAAATGAATCCTTAGCTTGTGTCGTTACACCGTGGGTGGAAAATGTAAATATCGCTACACCGAGTCTCCTACTGTGATTTATCGTTATTTTGAACGATTACGAAGGCGAGGATTTGAATCCTCAGCTTCTTTCGATATACCGCGAGTGGAAAAGGTAAATAACGCGATTCCCAGTCTCCTGCTGTGATTTATCGTTATTTTGAACGATTACCTGCCTTGGGAAGTGAATCTTTAGTTTCTTTTAGTACACCGTGTGGAAAAGGTAGATATCGCGTTTCGGAGTGACCTTGAGTGATTGGTCGTTATTTCGAACGGTTGCGAGGCTTGGGAAGTGAATCCTTAGCTTCTTTCGATATACCGCGAGTGGAAAAGGTAAATAACGCGATTCCCAGTCTCCTATTGTGGTTTATTGTTATTTTGAACGATTGCGAGGGCTAGGATTTGAATCCTTAATTTCTTTTAGTACACCGAGTGGAAAAGGTAAATATCACGTTTCGGTGTGACCTAGAGTGATTGGTCGTTATTTCGAACGGTTGCGAGGCTTGGGAAGTGAATTCTTAGCTTCTTTCGATATACCGCGAGTGGAAAAGGTAAATAACGCGATTCCCAGTCTCCTGCTGTGATTTATCGTTATTTTGAACGATTACCTGCCTTGGGAAGTGAATCTTTAGTTTCTTTTAGTACACCGTGTGGAAAAGGTAGATATCGCGTTTCGGAGTGACCTTGAGTGTTTTGTCGTTATTTCGAACGATTGCTAGGCATGTGAAGTGAATCCTTAGCTTCTTTCGATATACCGCGAGTGGACAAGGTAAATATCGCCATAACGAGTCTCCTATTGTGATTTATTGTTATTTTGAACGATTGCGAGGGCTAGGATTTGAATCCTTAATTTCTTTTAGTACACCGAGTGGAAAAGGTAAATATCACGTTTCGGTGTGACCTTGAGTGTTTTGTCGTTATTTCGAACTATTGCGAGACTTGGGAAATGAATCCTTAGCTTGTGTCGTTACACCGTGGGTGGAAAATGTAAATATCGCTACACCGAGTCTCCTACTGTGATTTATCGTTATTTTGAACGATTACGAAGGCGAGGATTTGAATCCTCAGCTTCTTTCGATATACCGCGAGTGGAAAAGGTAAATAACGCGATTCCCAGTCTCCTGCTGTGATTTATCGTTATTTTGAACG
Source organism: Nomada fucata (assembly GCA_948146005.1). NCBI lineage: Eukaryota > Metazoa > Arthropoda > Insecta > Hymenoptera > Apidae > Nomada > Nomada fucata. The sequence continues at coordinate 28,207,306 of OX411275.1, forward strand.
ATTACCTGCCTTGGGAAGTGAATCTTTAGTTTCTTTTAGTACACCGTGTGGAAAAGGTAGATATCGCGTTTCGGAGTGACCTTGAGTGATTGGTCGTTATTTCGAACGGTTGCGAGGCTTGGGAAGTGAATCCTTAGCTTCTTTCGATATACCGCGAGTGGAAAAGGTAAATAACGCGATTCCCAGTCTCCTATTGTGGTTTATTGTTATTTTGAACGATTGCGAGGGCTAGGATTTGAATCCTTAATTTCTTTTAGTACACCGAGTGGAAAAGGTAAATATCACGTTTCGGTGTGACCTAGAGTGATTGGTCGTTATTTCGAACGGTTGCGAGGCTTGGGAAGTGAATTCTTAGCTTCTTTCGATATACCGCGAGTGGAAAAGGTAAATAACGCGATTCCCAGTCTCCTGCTGTGATTTATCGTTATTTTGAACGATTACCTGCCTTGGGAAGTGAATCTTTAGTTTCTTTTAGTACACCGTGTGGAAAAGGTAGATATCGCGTTTCGGAGTGACCTTGAGTGTTTTGTCGTTATTTCGAACGATTGCTAGGCATGTGAAGTGAATCCTTAGCTTCTTTCGATATACCGCGAGTGGACAAGGTAAATATCGCCATAACGAGTCTCCTATTGTGATTTATTGTTATTTTGAACGATTGCGAGGGCTAGGATTTGAATCCTTAATTTCTTTTAGTACACCGAGTGGAAAAGGTAAATATCACGTTTCGGTGTGACCTTGAGTGTTTTGTCGTTATTTCGAACTATTGCGAGACTTGGGAAATGAATCCTTAGCTTGTGTCGTTACACCGTGGGTGGAAAATGTAAATATCGCTACACCGAGTCTCCTACTGTGATTTATCGTTATTTTGAACGATTACGAAGGCGAGGATTTGAATCCTCAGCTTCTTTTTATATACCGCGAGAGGAAAAGGTAAATATCGCGATTCCGAGTCTCCTACTGTGATTTATCGTTATTTTGATCGATTGCCTGCCTTTGGAAGTGAATCTTTAGTTTCTTTTAGTACACCGTGTGGAAAAGGTAAATATCACGTTTCGGTGTGACCTTGAGTGTTTTGCCGTTATTTCGAACGATTGCTAGGCATGTGAAGTGAATCCTTAGCTTCTTTCGATATACCGCGAGTGGACAAGGTAAATATCGCCATACCGAGTCTCCTATTGTGGTTTATTGTTATTTTGAACGATTGCGAGGGCTAGGATTTGAATCCTTAATTTCTTTTAGTACACCGAGTGGAAAAGGTAAATATCACGTTTCGGTGTGACCTAGAGTGATTGGTCGTTATTTCGAACGGTTGCGAGACTTGGGAAGTGAATCCTTAGCTTCTTTCGATATACCGCGAGTGGAAAAGGTAAATAACGCGATTCCCAGTCTCCTGCTATGATTTATCGTTATTTTGAACGATTACCTGGCTTGGGGAGTGAAACCTTAGTTTCTTTTAGTACACCGTGTGGAAAAGGTAAATATCACGTTTCGGTGTGACCTTGAGTGTTTTGTCGTTATTTCGAACGATTGCTAGGCATGTGAAGTGAATCCTTAGCTTCTTTCGATATACCGCGAGTGGACAAGGTAAATATCGCCATACCGAGTCTCCTATTGTGATTTATTGTTATTTTGAACGATTGCGAGGGCTAGGATTTGAATCCTTAATTTCTTTTAGTACAGCGAGTGGAAAAGGTAAATATCACGTTTCGGTGTGACCTTGAGTGTTTTGTCGTTATTTCGAACTATTGCGAGACTTGGGAAATGAATCCTTAGCTTGTGTCGTTACACCGTGGGTGGAAAATGTAAATATCGCTATACCGAGTCTCCTACTGTGATTTATCGTTATTTTGAACGATTACGAAGGCGAGGATTTGAATCCTCAGCTTCTTTCGATACACCGCGAGTGGAAAAGGTAAATAACGCGATTCCCAGTCTCCTGCTGTGATTTATCGTTATTTTGAACGATTACGAAGGCGAGGATTTGAATCCTCAGCTTCTTTCGATATACCGCGAGTGGGAAAGGTAAATATCGCGATTCCAAGTCTCCTACTGTGATTTATCGTTATTTTTAACGATTACCTGGCTTGGGAAGTGAATCCTTAGTTTCTTTTAGTACACCGTGTGGAAAAGGTAAATATCGCGTTCGGTGTGACCTTGAGTATTTTGTCGTTATTTCGAACGATTGCTAGGCTTGTGAAGTGAATCCTTAGCTTCTTTCGATATACCGCGAGTGGAAAAGGTAAATATCCCGATTCCAGGTCTCCTACTGTGATTTATCGTTATTTTTAACGATTACCTGGCTTGGGAAGTGAATCCTTAGTTTCTTTTAGTACACCGTGTGGAAAAGGTAAATATCACGTTTCCGAGTCTCCTACTGTGATTTATCGTTATTTTGATCGATTGCATGCCTTTGGAAGTGAATCTTTAGTTTCTTTTAGTACACCGTGTGGAAAAGGTAAATATCACGTTTCGGTGTGACCTTGAGTGTTTTGCCGTTATTTCGAACGATTGCTAGGCATGTGAAGTGAATCCTTAGCTTCTTTCGGTATACCGCGAGTGGACAAGGTAAATATCGCCATACCGAGTCTCCTATTGTGGTTTATTGTTATTTTGATCGATTGCCTGCCTTTGGAAGTGAATCTTTAGTTTCTTTTAGTACACCGTGTGGAAAAGGTAAATATCACGTTTCGGTGTGACCTTGAGTGTTTTGCCGTTATTTCGAACGATTGCTAGGCATGTGAAGTGAATCCTTAGCTTCTTTCGATATACCGCGAGTGGACAAGGTAAATATCGCCATACCGAGTCTCCTATTGTGGTTTATTGTTATTTTGAACGATTGCGAGGGCTAGGATTTGAATCCTTAATTTCTTTTAGTACACCGAGTGGAAAAGGAAAATATCACGTTTCGGTGTGACCTAGAGTGATTGGTCGTTATTTCGAACGGTTGCGAGGCTTGGGAAGTGAATTCTTAGCTTCTTTCGATATACCGCGAGTGGAAAAGGTAAATAACGCGATTCCCAGTCTCCTGCTGTGATTTATCGTTATTTTGAACGATTACCTGCCTTGGGAAGTGAATCTTTAGTTTCTTTTAGTACACCGTGTGGAAAAGGTAGATATCGCGTTTCGGAGTGACCTTGAGTGATTGGTCGTTATTTCGAACGGTTGCGAGACTTGGGAAGTGAATCCTTAGCTTCTTTCGATATACCGCGAGTGGAAAAGGTAAATAACGCGATTCCCAGTCTCCTGCTGTGATTTATCGTTATTTTGAACGATTACCTGGCTTGGGGAGTGAAACCTTAGTTTCTTTTAGTACACCGTGTGGAAAAGGTAAATATCACGTTTCGGTGTGACCTTGAGTGTTTTGTCGTTATTTCGAACGATTGCTAGGCATGTGAAGTGAATCCTTAGCTTCTTTCGATATACCGCGAGTGGACAAGGTAAATATCGCCATACCGAGTCTCCTATTGTGATTTATTGTTATTTTGAACGATTCCGAGGGCTAGGATTTGAATCCTTAATTTCTTTTAGTACACCGAGTGGAAAAGGTAAATATCACGTTTCGGTGTGACCTTGAGTGTTTTGTCGTTATTTCGAACTATTGCGAGACTTGGGAAATGAATCCTTAGCTTGTGTCGTTACACCGTGGGTGGAAAATGTAAATATCGCTACACCGAGTCTCCTACTGTGATTTATCGTTATTTTGAACGATTACGAAGGCGAGGATTTGAATCCTCAGCTTCTTTCGATATACCGCGAGTGGAAAAGGTAAATATCGCGATTCCAGGTCTCCTACTGTGATTTATCGTTATTTTTAACGATTACCTGGCTTGGGAAGTGAATCCTTAGTTTCTTTTAGAACACCGTGTGGAAAAGGTAAATATCGCGTTCGGAGTGACCTTGAGTGTTTTGTCGTTATTTCGAATGGTTGCGAGGTTTGGGAAGTGAATCCTCAGCTTCTTTCGATATACCGCGTGTGGAAAAGGTAAATATCACGTTTCGGTGTGACCTTGAGTGTTTTGTCGTTATTTCGAACGATTGCTAGGCATGTGAAGTGAATCCTTAGCTTCTTTCGATATACCGCGAGTGGAAAAGGTAAATATCGCGATTCCAAGTCTCCTACTGTGATTTATCGTTATTTTTAACGATTACCTGGCTTGGGAAGTGAATCCTTAGTTTCTTTTAGTACACCGTGTGGAAAAGGTAAATATCGCGTTCGGTGTGACCTTGAGTATTTTGTCGTTATTTCGAACGATTGCTAGGCTTGTGAAGTGAATCCTTAGCTTCTTTCAATATACCGCGAGTGGAAAAGGTAAATATCCCGATTCCAGGTCTCCTACTGTGATTTATCGTTATTTTTAACGATTACCTGGCTTGGGAAGTGAATCCTTAGTTTCTTTTAGTACACCGTGTGGAAATGGTAAATATCACGTTTCGGTGTGACCTTTAGTGTTTTGTCGTTATTTCGAACGATTGCTAGGCTTGTGAAGTGAATCCTTAGCTTCTTTCGATATACCGCGAGTGGAACAGGTAAATAACGCGATTCCCAGTGTCCTGCTGTGATTTATCGTTATTTTGAACGATTACCTGGCTTAGGAAGTGAATCCTAAGTTTCTTTTAGTACACCGTGTGGCAAAGGTAAATATCGCGTTTCGGAGTGACCTTGAGTGATTGGTCGTTATTTCGAACGGTTGCGAGGCTTGGGAAGTGAATCCTTAGCTTCTTTCGATATACCGCGAGTGGAAAAGGTAAATAACGCGATTCCCAGTCTCCTGCTGTGATTTATCGTTATTTTGAACGATTACCTGGCTTAGGAAGTGAATCCTAAGTTTCTTTTAGTACACCGTGTGGAAAAGGTAAATATCACGTTTCTGTGTGACCTTGAGTGTTTTGTCGTTATTTCGAACGATTGCTAGGCTTGTGAAGTGAATCCTTAGCTTCTTTCGATATACCGCGAGTGGAAAAGGTAAATAACGCGATTCCCAGTCTCCTGCTGTGATTTATCGTTATTTTGAACGATTACGAAGGCGAGGATTTGAATCCTCAGCTTCATTCGATATACCACGAGTGGAAAAGGTAAATATCGCGATTCCAAGTCTCCTACTGTGATTTATCGTTATTTTGAACGATTACGAAGGCGAGGACTTGAATCCTCAGCTTCTTTCAATATACCGGGAGTGGAAAAGGTAAATATCGCGTTCGGAGTGCCCTTGAGTGTTTTGTCGTTATTTCGAACTATTGCGAGACTTGGGAAATGAATCCTTAGCTTGTGTCGTTACACTGTGGGTGGAAAATGTAAATATCGCTACACCGAGTCTCCTACTGTGATTTATCGTTATTTTGAACGATTACGAAGGCGAGGATTTGAATCCTCAGCTTCTTTCGATATACCGCGAATGGAAAAGGTAAATATCGCGATTCCGAGTCTCCTACTGTGATTTATCGTTATTTTGATCGATTACCTGGCTTAGGAAGTGAATCCTTAGTTTCTTTTAGTACACCGTGTGGAAATGGTAAATATCACGTTTCGGTGTGACCTTTAGTGTTTTGTCGTTATTTCGAACGATTGCTAGGCTTGTGAAGTGAATCCTTAGCTTCTTTCGATATACCGCGAGTGGAACAGGTAAATATCGCGATTCCAAGTCTCCTACTGTGATTTATCGTTATTTTGAACGATTGCGAGGGCTAGGGTTTGAATCCTTAATTTCTTTTAGTACACCGTGTGGAAATGGTAAATATCACGTTTCGGTGTGACCTTTAGTGTTTTGTCGTTATTTCGAACGATTGCTAGGCTTGTGAAGTGAATCCTTAGCTTCTTTCGATATACCGCGAGTGGAACAGGTAAATATAGCGATTCCAAGTCTCCTACTGTGATTTATCGTTATTTTGAACGATTGCGAGGGCTAGGGTTTGAATCCTTAATTTCTTTTAGTACACCGAGTGGAAAAGGTAAATATCACGTTTCGGTGTGACCTTGAGTGTTTTGTCGTTATTTCGAACTATTGCGAGACTTGGGAAATGAATCCTTAGCTTGTGTCGTTACACTGTGGGTGGAAAATGTAAATATCGCTACACCGAGTCTCCTACTGTGATTTATCGTTATTTTGAACGATTACGAAGGCGAGGATTTGAATCCTCAGCTTCTTTCGATATACCGCGAATGGAAAAGGTAAATATCGCGATTCCGAGTCTCCTACTGTGATTTATCGTTATTTTGATCGATTACCTGGCTTAGGAAGTGAATCCTTAGTGTCTTTTATTACAACGGGTTGAAAAGGTAGATATCGCGTTTCGGAGTGACCTTGAGTGATTGGTCGTTATTTCGAACGGTTGCGAGACTTGGGAAATGAATCCTTAGCTTGTGTCGTTACACTATGGGTGGAAAATGTAAATATCGCTACACCGAGTCTCCTACTGTGATTTATCGTTATTTTGAACGATTACGAAGGCGAGGATTTGAATCCTCAGCTTCTTTCGATATACCGCGAGTGGAAAAGGTAAATAACGCGATTCCCAGTCTCCTGCTGTGATTTATCGTTATTTTGAACGATTACCTGCCTTGGGAAGTGAATCTTTAGTTTCTTTTAGTACACCGTGTGGAAAAGGTAGATATCGCGTTTCGGAGTGACCTTGAGTGATTGGTCGTTATTTCGAACGGTTGCGAGGCTTGGGAAGTGAATCCTTAGCTTCTTTCGATATACCGCGAGTGGAAAAGGTAAATAACGCGATTCCCAGTCTCCTATTGTGGTTTATTGTTATTTTGAACGATTGCGAGGGCTAGGATTTGAATCCTTAATTTCTTTTAGTACACCGAGTGGAAAAGGTAAATATCACGTTTCGGTGTGACCTAGAGTGATTGGTCGTTATTTCGAACGGTTGCGAGGCTTGGGAAGTGAATTCTTAGCTTCTTTCGATATACCGCGAGTGGAAAAGGTAAATAACGCGATTCCCAGTCTCCTGCTGTGATTTATCGTTATTTTGAACGATTACCTGCCTTGGGAAGTGAATCTTTAGTTTCTTTTAGTACACCGTGTGGAAAAGGTAGATATCGCGTTTCGGAGTGACCTTGAGTGTTTTGTCGTTATTTCGAACGATTGCTAGGCATGTGAAGTGAATCCTTAGCTTCTTTCGATATACCGCGAGTGGACAAGGTAAATATCGCCATAACGAGTCTCCTATTGTGATTTATTGTTATTTTGAACGATTGCGAGGGCTAGGATTTGAATCCTTAATTTCTTTTAGTACACCGAGTGGAAAAGGTAAATATCACGTTTCGGTGTGACCTTGAGTGTTTTGTCGTTATTTCGAACTATTGCGAGACTTGGGAAATGAATCCTTAGCTTGTGTCGTTACACCGTGGGTGGAAAATGTAAATATCGCTACACCGAGTCTCCTACTGTGATTTATCGTTATTTTGAACGATTACGAAGGCGAGGATTTGAATCCTCAGCTTCTTTCGATATACCGCGAGTGGAAAAGGTAAATAACGCGATTCCCAGTCTCCTGCTGTGATTTATCGTTATTTTGAACGATTACCTGCCTTGGGAAGTGAATCTTTAGTTTCTTTTAGTACACCGTGTGGAAAAGGTAGATATCGCGTTTCGGAGTGACCTTGAGTGATTGGTCGTTATTTCGAACGGTTGCGAGACTTGGGAAATGAATCCTTAGCTTGTGTCGTTACACCGTGGGTGGAAAATGTAAATATCGCTACACCGAGTCTCCTACTGTGATTTATCGTTATTTTGAACGATTACGAAGGCGAGGATTTGAATCCTCAGCTTCTTTCGATATACCGCGAGTGGAAAAGGTAAATATCGCGATTCCAGGTCTCCTACTGTGATTTATCGTTATTTTTAACGATTACCTGGCTTGGGAAGTGAATCCTTAGTTTCTTTTAGAACACCGTGTGGAAAAGGTAAATATCGCGTTCGGAGTGACCTTGAGTGTTTTGTCGTTATTTCGAATGGTTGCGAGGTTTGGGAAGTGAATCCTCAGCTTCTTTCGATATACCGCGTGTGGAAAAGGTAAATATCACGTTTCGGTGTGACCTTGAGTGTTTTGTCGTTATTTCGAACGATTGCTAGGCATGTGAAGTGAATCCTTAGCTTCTTTCGATATACCGCGAGTGGAAAAGGTAAATATCGCGATTCCAAGTCTCCTACTGTGATTTATCGTTATTTTTAACGATTACCTGGCTTGGGAAGTGAATCCTTAGTTTCTTTTAGTACACCGTGTGGAAAAGGTAAATATCGCGTTCGGTGTGACCTTGAGTATTTTGTCGTTATTTCGAACGATTGCTAGGCTTGTGAAGTGAATCCTTAGCTTCTTTCAATATACCGCGAGTGGAAAAGGTAAATATCCCGATTCCAGGTCTCCTACTGTGATTTATCGTTATTTTTAACGATTACCTGGCTTGGGAAGTGAATCCTTAGTTTCTTTTAGTACACCGTGTGGAAATGGTAAATATCACGTTTCGGTGTGACCTTTAGTGTTTTGTCGTTATTTCGAACGATTGCTAGGCTTGTGAAGTGAATCCTTAGCTTCTTTCGATATACCGCGAGTGGAACAGGTAAATAACGCGATTCCCAGTGTCCTGCTGTGATTTATCGTTATTTTGAACGATTACCTGGCTTAGGAAGTGAATCCTAAGTTTCTTTTAGTACACCGTGTGGCAAAGGTAAATATCGCGTTTCGGAGTGACCTTGAGTGATTGGTCGTTATTTCGAACGGTTGCGAGGCTTGGGAAGTGAATCCTTAGCTTCTTTCGATATACCGCGAGTGGAAAAGGTAAATAACGCGATTCCCAGTCTCCTGCTGTGATTTATCGTTATTTTGAACGATTACCTGGCTTAGGAAGTGAATCCTAAGTTTCTTTTAGTACACCGTGTGGAAAAGGTAAATATCACGTTTCTGTGTGACCTTGAGTGTTTTGTCGTTATTTCGAACGATTGCTAGGCTTGTGAAGTGAATCCTTAGCTTCTTTCGATATACCGCGAGTGGAAAAGGTAAATAACGCGATTCCCAGTCTCCTGCTGTGATTTATCGTTATTTTGAACGATTACGAAGGCGAGGATTTGAATCCTCAGCTTCATTCGATATACCACGAGTGGAAAAGGTAAATATCGCGATTCCAAGTCTCCTACTGTGATTTATCGTTATTTTGAACGATTACGAAGGCGAGGACTTGAATCCTCAGCTTCTTTCAATATACCGGGAGTGGAAAAGGTAAATATCGCGTTCGGAGTGCCCTTGAGTGTTTTGTCGTTATTTCGAACTATTGCGAGACTTGGGAAATGAATCCTTAGCTTGTGTCGTTACACTGTGGGTGGAAAATGTAAATATCGCTACACCGAGTCTCCTACTGTGATTTATCGTTATTTTGAACGATTACGAAGGCGAGGATTTGAATCCTCAGCTTCTTTCGATATACCGCGAATGGAAAAGGTAAATATCGCGATTCCGAGTCTCCTACTGTGATTTATCGTTATTTTGATCGATTACCTGGCTTAGGAAGTGAATCCTTAGTTTCTTTTAGTACACCGTGTGGAAATGGTAAATATCACGTTTCGGTGTGACCTTTAGTGTTTTGTCGTTATTTCGAACGATTGCTAGGCTTGTGAAGTGAATCCTTAGCTTCTTTCGATATACCGCGAGTGGAACAGGTAAATATCGCGATTCCAAGTCTCCTACTGTGATTTATCGTTATTTTGAACGATTGCGAGGGCTAGGGTTTGAATCCTTAATTTCTTTTAGTACACCGTGTGGAAATGGTAAATATCACGTTTCGGTGTGACCTTTAGTGTTTTGTCGTTATTTCGAACGATTGCTAGGCTTGTGAAGTGAATCCTTAGCTTCTTTCGATATACCGCGAGTGGAACAGGTAAATATAGCGATTCCAAGTCTCCTACTGTGATTTATCGTTATTTTGAACGATTGCGAGGGCTAGGGTTTGAATCCTTAATTTCTTTTAGTACACCGAGTGGAAAAGGTAAATATCACGTTTCGGTGTGACCTTGAGTGTTTTGTCGTTATTTCGAACTATTGCGAGACTTGGGAAATGAATCCTTAGCTTGTGTCGTTACACTGTGGGTGGAAAATGTAAATATCGCTACACCGAGTCTCCTACTGTGATTTATCGTTATTTTGAACGATTACGAAGGCGAGGATTTGAATCCTCAGCTTCTTTCGATATACCGCGAATGGAAAAGGTAAATATCGCGATTCCGAGTCTCCTACTGTGATTTATCGTTATTTTGATCGATTACCTGGCTTAGGAAGTGAATCCTTAGTGTCTTTTATTACAACGGGTTGAAAAGGTAGATATCGCGTTTCGGAGTGACCTTGAGTGATTGGTCGTTATTTCGAACGGTTGCGAGACTTGGGAAATGAATCCTTAGCTTGTGTCGTTACACTATGGGTGGAAAATGTAAATATCGCTACACCGAGTCTCCTACTGTGATTTATCGTTATTTTGAACGATTACGAAGGCGAGGATTTGAATCCTCAGCTTCTTTCGATATACCGCGAGTGGAAAAGGTAAATAACGCGATTCCCAGTCTCCTGCTGTGATTTATCGTTATTTTGAACGATTACCTGCCTTGGGAAGTGAATCTTTAGTTTCTTTTAGTACACCGTGTGGAAAAGGTAGATATCGCGTTTCGGAGTGACCTTGAGTGATTGGTCGTTATTTCGAACGGTTGCGAGGCTTGGGAAGTGAATCCTTAGCTTCTTTCGATATACCGCGAGTGGAAAAGGTAAATAACGCGATTCCCAGTCTCCTATTGTGGTTTATTGTTATTTTGAACGATTGCGAGGGCTAGGATTTGAATCCTTAATTTCTTTTAGTACACCGAGTGGAAAAGGTAAATATCACGTTTCGGTGTGACCTAGAGTGATTGGTCGTTATTTCGAACGGTTGCGAGGCTTGGGAAGTGAATTCTTAGCTTCTTTCGATATACCGCGAGTGGAAAAGGTAAATAACGCGATTCCCAGTCTCCTGCTGTGATTTATCGTTATTTTGAACGATTACCTGCCTTGGGAAGTGAATCTTTAGTTTCTTTTAGTACACCGTGTGGAAAAGGTAGATATCGCGTTTCGGAGTGACCTTGAGTGTTTTGTCGTTATTTCGAACGATTGCTAGGCATGTGAAGTGAATCCTTAGCTTCTTTCGATATACCGCGAGTGGACAAGGTAAATATCGCCATAACGAGTCTCCTATTGTGATTTATTGTTATTTTGAACGATTGCGAGGGCTAGGATTTGAATCCTTAATTTCTTTTAGTACACCGAGTGGAAAAGGTAAATATCACGTTTCGGTGTGACCTTGAGTGATTGGTCGTTATTTCGAACGGTTGCGAGACTTGGGAAATGAATCCTTAGCTTGTGTCGTTACACTATGGGTGGAAAATGTAAATATCGCTACACCGAGTCTCCTACTGTGATTTATCGTTATTTTGAACGATTACGAAGGCGAGGATTTGAATCCTCAGCTTCTTTCGATATACCGCGAGTGGAAAAGGTAAATAACGCGATTCCCAGTCTCCTGCTGTGATTTATCGTTATTTTGAACGATTACCTGCCTTGGGAAGTGAATCTTTAGTTTCTTTTAGTACACCGTGTGGAAAAGGTAGATATCGCGTTTCGGAGTGACCTTGAGTGATTGGTCGTTATTTCGAACGGTTGCGAGGCTTGGGAAGTGAATCCTTAGCTTCTTTCGATATACCGCGAGTGGAAAAGGTAAATAACGCGATTCCCAGTCTCCTATTGTGGTTTATTGTTATTTTGAACGATTGCGAGGGCTAGGATTTGAATCCTTAATTTCTTTTAGTACACCGAGTGGAAAAGGTAAATATCACGTTTCGGTGTGACCTAGAGTGATTGGTCGTTATTTCGAACGGTTGCGAGGCTTGGGAAGTGAATTCTTAGCTTCTTTCGATATACCGCGAGTGGAAAAGGTAAATAACGCGATTCCCAGTCTCCTGCTGTGATTTATCGTTATTTTGAACGATTACCTGCCTTGGGAAGTGAATCTTTAGTTTCTTTTAGTACACCGTGTGGAAAAGGTAGATATCGCGTTTCGGAGTGACCTTGAGTGTTTTGTCGTTATTTCGAACGATTGCTAGGCATGTGAAGTGAATCCTTAGCTTCTTTCGATATACCGCGAGTGGACAAGGTAAATATCGCCATAACGAGTCTCCTATTGTGATTTATTGTTATTTTGAACGATTGCGAGGGCTAGGATTTGAATCCTTAATTTCTTTTAGTACACCGAGTGGAAAAGGTAAATATCACGTTTCGGTGTGACCTTGAGTGTTTTGTCGTTATTTCGAACTATTGCGAGACTTGGGAAATGAATCCTTAGCTTGTGTCGTTACACCGTGGGTGGAAAATGTAAATATCGCTACACCGAGTCTCCTACTGTGATTTATCGTTATTTTGAACGATTACGAAGGCGAGGATTTGAATCCTCAGCTTCTTTTTATATACCGCGAGAGGAAAAGGTAAATATCGCGATTCCGAGTCTCCTACTGTGATTTATCGTTATTTTGATCGATTGCCTGCCTTTGGAAGTGAATCTTTAGTTTCTTTTAGTACACCGTGTGGAAAAGGTAAATATCACGTTTCGGTGTGACCTTGAGTGTTTTGCCGTTATTTCGAACGATTGCTAGGCATGTGAAGTGAATCCTTAGCTTCTTTCGATATACCGCGAGTGGACAAGGTAAATATCGCCATACCGAGTCTCCTATTGTGGTTTATTGTTATTTTGAACGATTGCGAGGGCTAGGATTTGAATCCTTAATTTCTTTTAGTACACCGAGTGGAAAAGGTAAATATCACGTTTCGGTGTGACCTAGAGTGATTGGTCGTTATTTCGAACGGTTGCGAGACTTGGGAAGTGAATCCTTAGCTTCTTTCGATATACCGCGAGTGGAAAAGGTAAATAACGCGATTCCCAGTCTCCTGCTATGATTTATCGTTATTTTGAACGATTACCTGGCTTGGGGAGTGAAACCTTAGTTTCTTTTAGTACACCGTGTGGAAAAGGTAAATATCACGTTTCGGTGTGACCTTGAGTGTTTTGTCGTTATTTCGAACGATTGCTAGGCATGTGAAGTGAATCCTTAGCTTCTTTCGATATACCGCGAGTGGACAAGGTAAATATCGCCATACCGAGTCTCCTATTGTGATTTATTGTTATTTTGAACGATTGCGAGGGCTAGGATTTGAATCCTTAATTTCTTTTAGTACAGCGAGTGGAAAAGGTAAATATCACGTTTCGGTGTGACCTTGAGTGTTTTGTCGTTATTTCGAACTATTGCGAGACTTGGGAAATGAATCCTTAGCTTGTGTCGTTACACCGTGGGTGGAAAATGTAAATATCGCTATACCGAGTCTCCTACTGTGATTTATCGTTATTTTGAACGATTACGAAGGCGAGGATTTGAATCCTCAGCTTCTTTCGATATACCGCGAGTGGAAAAGGTAAATAACGCGATTCCCAGTCTCCTGCTGTGATTTATCGTTATTTTGAACGATTACGAAGGCGAGGATTTGAATCCTCAGCTTCTTTCGATATACCGCGAGTGGGAAAGGTAAATATCGCGATTCCAAGTCTCCTACTGTGATTTATCGTTATTTTTAACGATTACCTGGCTTGGGAAGTGAATCCTTAGTTTCTTTTAGTACACCGTGTGGAAAAGGTAAATATCGCGTTCGGTGTGACCTTGAGTATTTTGTCGTTATTTCGAACGATTGCTAGGCTTGTGAAGTGAATCCTTAGCTTCTTTCGATATACCGCGAGTGGAAAAGGTAAATATCCCGATTCCAGGTCTCCTACTGTGATTTATCGTTATTTTTAACGATTACCTGGCTTGGGAAGTGAATCCTTAGTTTCTTTTAGTACACCGTGTGGAAAAGGTAAATATCACGTTTCCGAGTCTCCTACTGTGATTTATCGTTATTTTGATCGATTGCCTGCCTTTGGAAGTGAATCTTTAGTTTCTTTTAGTACACCGTGTGGAAAAGGTAAATATCACGTTTCGGTGTGACCTTGAGTGTTTTGCCGTTATTTCGAACGATTGCTAGGCATGTGAAGTGAATCCTTAGCTTCTTTCGGTATACCGCGAGTGGACAAGGTAAATATCGCCATACCGAGTCTCCTATTGTGGTTTATTGTTATTTTGATCGATTGCCTGCCTTTGGAAGTGAATCTTTAGTTTCTTTTAGTACACCGTGTGGAAAAGGTAAATATCACGTTTCGGTGTGACCTTGAGTGTTTTGCCGTTATTTCGAACGATTGCTAGGCATGTGAAGTGAATCCTTAGCTTCTTTCGATATACCGCGAGTGGACAAGGTAAATATCGCCATACCGAGTCTCCTATTGTGGTTTATTGTTATTTTGAACGATTGCGAGGGCTAGGATTTGAATCCTTAATTTCTTTTAGTACACCGAGTGGAAAAGGTAAATATCACGTTTCGGTGTGACCTAGAGTGATTGGTCGTTATTTCGAACGGTTGCGAGGCTTGGGAAGTGAATTCTTAGCTTCTTTCGATATACCGCGAGTGGAAAAGGTAAATAACGCGATTCCCAGTCTCCTGCTGTGATTTATCGTTATTTTGAACGATTACCTGCCTTGGGAAGTGAATCTTTAGTTTCTTTTAGTACACCGTGTGGAAAAGGTAGATATCGCGTTTCGGAGTGACCTTGAGTGATTGGTCGTTATTTCGAACGGTTGCGAGACTTGGGAAGTGAATCCTTAGCTTCTTTCGATATACCGCGAGTGGAAAAGGTAAATAACGCGATTCCCAGTCTCCTGCTGTGATTTATCGTTATTTTGAACGATTACCTGGCTTGGGGAGTGAAACCTTAGTTTCTTTTAGTACACCGTGTGGAAAAGGTAAATATCACGTTTCGGTGTGACCTTGAGTGTTTTGTCGTTATTTCGAACGATTGCTAGGCATGTGAAGTGAATCCTTAGCTTCTTTCGATATACCGCGAGTGGACAAGGTAAATATCGCCATACCGAGTCTCCTATTGTGATTTATTGTTATTTTGAACGATTCCGAGGGCTAGGATTTGAATCCTTAATTTCTTTTAGTACACCGAGTGGAAAAGGTAAATATCACGTTTCGGTGTGACCTTGAGTGTTTTGTCGTTATTTCGAACTATTGCGAGACTTGGGAAATGAATCCTTAGCTTGTGTCGTTACACCGTGGGTGGAAAATGTAAATATCGCTACACCGAGTCTCCTACTGTGATTTATCGTTATTTTGAACGATTACGAAGGCGAGGATTTGAATCCTCAGCTTCTTTCGATATACCGCGAGTGGAAAAGGTAAATATCGCGATTCCAGGTCTCCTACTGTGATTTATCGTTATTTTTAACGATTACCTGGCTTGGGAAGTGAATCCTTAGTTTCTTTTAGAACACCGTGTGGAAAAGGTAAATATCGCGTTCGGAGTGACCTTGAGTGTTTTGTCGTTATTTCGAATGGTTGCGAGGTTTGGGAAGTGAATCCTCAGCTTCTTTCGATATACCGCGTGTGGAAAAGGTAAATATCACGTTTCGGTGTGACCTTGAGTGTTTTGTCGTTATTTCGAACGATTGCTAGGCATGTGAAGTGAATCCTTAGCTTCTTTCGATATACCGCGAGTGGAAAAGGTAAATATCGCGATTCCAAGTCTCCTACTGTGATTTATCGTTATTTTTAACGATTACCTGGCTTGGGAAGTGAATCCTTAGTTTCTTTTAGTACACCGTGTGGAAAAGGTAAATATCGCGTTCGGTGTGACCTTGAGTATTTTGTCGTTATTTCGAACGATTGCTAGGCTTGTGAAGTGAATCCTTAGCTTCTTTCAATATACCGCGAGTGGAAAAGGTAAATATCCCGATTCCAGGTCTCCTACTGTGATTTATCGTTATTTTTAACGATTACCTGGCTTGGGAAGTGAATCCTTAGTTTCTTTTAGTACACCGTGTGGAAATGGTAAATATCACGTTTCGGTGTGACCTTTAGTGTTTTGTCGTTATTTCGAACGATTGCTAGGCTTGTGAAGTGAATCCTTAGCTTCTTTCGATATACCGCGAGTGGAACAGGTAAATAACGCGATTCCCAGTGTCCTGCTGTGATTTATCGTTATTTTGAACGATTACCTGGCTTAGGAAGTGAATCCTAAGTTTCTTTTAGTACACCGTGTGGCAAAGGTAAATATCGCGTTTCGGAGTGACCTTGAGTGATTGGTCGTTATTTCGAACGGTTGCGAGGCTTGGGAAGTGAATCCTTAGCTTCTTTCGATATACCGCGAGTGGAAAAGGTAAATAACGCGATTCCCAGTCTCCTGCTGTGATTTATCGTTATTTTGAACGATTACCTGGCTTAGGAAGTGAATCCTAAGTTTCTTTTAGTACACCGTGTGGAAAAGGTAAATATCACGTTTCTGTGTGACCTTGAGTGTTTTGTCGTTATTTCGAACGATTGCTAGGCTTGTGAAGTGAATCCTTAGCTTCTTTCGATATACCGCGAGTGGAAAAGGTAAATAACGCGATTCCCAGTCTCCTGCTGTGATTTATCGTTATTTTGAACGATTACGAAGGCGAGGATTTGAATCCTCAGCTTCATTCGATATACCACGAGTGGAAAAGGTAAATATCGCGATTCCAAGTCTCCTACTGTGATTTATCGTTATTTTGAACGATTACGAAGGCGAGGACTTGAATCCTCAGCTTCTTTCAATATACCGGGAGTGGAAAAGGTAAATATCGCGTTCGGAGTGCCCTTGAGTGTTTTGTCGTTATTTCGAACTATTGCGAGACTTGGGAAATGAATCCTTAGCTTGTGTCGTTACACTGTGGGTGGAAAATGTAAATATCGCTACACCGAGTCTCCTACTGTGATTTATCGTTATTTTGAACGATTACGAAGGCGAGGATTTGAATCCTCAGCTTCTTTCGATATACCGCGAATGGAAAAGGTAAATATCGCGATTCCGAGTCTCCTACTGTGATTTATCGTTATTTTGATCGATTACCTGGCTTAGGAAGTGAATCCTTAGTTTCTTTTAGTACACCGTGTGGAAATGGTAAATATCACGTTTCGGTGTGACCTTGAGTGTTTTGTCGTTATTTCGAACGATTGCTAGGCTTGTGAAGTGAATCCTTAGCTTCTTTCGATATACCGCGAGTGGAAAAGGTAAATATCGCGATTCCGAGTCTCCTACTGTGATTTATCGTTATTTTGATCGATTACCTGGCTTAGGAAGTGAATCCTTAGTGTCTTTTATTACAACGGGTTGAAAAGGTAGATATCGCGTTTCGGACTGACCTTGAGTGATTGGTCGTTATTTCGAACGGTTGCGAGACTTGGGAAATGAATCCTTAGCTTGTGTCGTTACACTATGGGTGGAAAATGTAAATATCGCTACACCGAGTCTCCTACTGTGATTTATCGTTATTTTGAACGATTACGAAGGCGAGGATTTGAATCCTCAGCTTCTTTCGATATACCGGGAGTGGAAAAGGTAAATATCGCGTTCGGAGTGCCCTTGAGTGTTTTGTCGTTATTTCGAACGATTGCTAGCCTTGTGAAGTGAATCCTTAGCTTCTTTCGATATACCGCGAGTGGACAAGGTAAATATCGCCATACCGAGTCTCCTATTGTGATTTATTGTAATTTTGAACGATTGCGAGGGCTAGGGTTTGAATCCTTAATTTCTTTTAGTACACCGAGTGGAAAAGGTAAATATCACGTTTCGGTGTGACCTTGAGTGTTTTGTCGTTATTTCGAACTATTGCGAGACTTGGGAAATGAATCCTTAGCTTGTGTCGTTACACTGTGGGTGGAAAATGTAAATATCGCTACACCGAGTCTCCTACTGTGATTTATCGTTATTTTGAACGATTACGAAGGCGAGGATTTGAATCCTCAGCTTCTTTCGATATACCGCGAATGGAAAAGGTAAATATCGCGATTCCGAGTCTCCTACTGTGATTTAACGTTATTTTGATCGATTACCTGGCTTAGGAAGTGAATCCTTGGCTTCTTTCGATATACCGCGAGTGGAAAAGGTAAATATCCCGATTCCAGGTCTCCTACTGTGATTTATCGTTATTTTGAACGATTTCGAAGGCGAGGATTTGAATCCTCAGCTTCTTTCGATTTACCGCGAGTGGAAAAGGTAAATATCGCGATTCCGAGTCTCCTACTGTGATTTATCGTTATTTTGATCAATTGCCTGCCTTTGGAAGTGAAACCTTAGTTTCTTTTAGTACACCGTGTGGAAAAGGTAAATATCGCGCTCGGAGTGCCCTTGAGTGTTTTGTCGTTATTTCGAACGATCGCTAGGCTTGTGAAGTGAATCCTCAGCTTCTTTCGATATACCGCGAGTGGAAAAGGTAAATATCCCGATTCCAGGTCTCCTACTGTGATTTATCGTTATTTTTAACGATTACCTGGCTTGGGAAGTGAATCCTTAGTTTCTTTTAGTACACCGTGTGGAAAAGGTAAATATCACGTTTCGGTGTGACCTTGAGTGTTTTGTCGTTATTTCGAACGATTGCTAGGCTTGTGAAGTGAATCCTTAGCTTCTTTCGATATACCGCGAGTGGAAAAGGTAAATAACGCGATTCCCAGTCTCCTGCTGTGATTTATCGTTATTTTTAACGATTACCTGGCTTAGGAAGTGAATCCTAAGTTTCTTTTAGTACACCGTGTGGCAAAGGTAAATATCGCGTTTCGGAGTGACCTTGAGTGATTGGTCGTTATTTCGAACGGTTGCGAGGCTTGGGAAGTGAATCCTTAGCTTCTTTCGATATACCGCGAGTGGAAAAGGTAAATAACGCGATTCCCAGTCTCCTGCTGTGATTTATCGTTATTTTGAACGATTACCTGGCTTAGGAAGTGAATCCTAAGTTTCTTTTAGTACACCGTGTGGAATAGGTAAATATCGCGTTTCGGTGTGACCTTGAGTGTTTTTTCGTAATTTCGAACGATTGCTAGGCTTGTGAAGTGAATCCTCAATTTCTTTTAGTACACCGAGTGGAAAAGGTAGATATCGCGTTTCGGAGTGACCATGAGTGATTGGTCGTTATTTCGAACGGTTGCGAGACTTGGGAAGTGAATCCTTAGCTTCTTTGGATATACCGCGAGTGGAAAAGGTAAATATCTCGATTCCAGGTCTCCTACTGTGATTTATCGTTATTTTGAACGATTACCTGCCTCGGGAAGTGAATCTTTAGTTTCTTTTAGTACACCGTGTGGAAAAGGAAAATATCGCGTTTCGGTGTGACCTTTAGTGTTTTGTCGTTATTTCGAACGATTGCTAGGCTTGTGAAGTGAATCCTTAGCTTCTTTCGATATACCGCGAGTGGAACAGGTAAATATCGCGATTCCAAGTCTCCTACTGTGATTTATCGTTATTTTGAACGATTGCGAGGGCTAGGGTTTGAATCCTTAATTTCTTTTAGTACACCGAGTGGAAAAGGTAAATATCACGTTTCGGTGTGACCTTGAGTGTTTTGTCGTTATTTCGAACTATTGCGAGACTTGGGAAATGAATCCTTAGCTTGTGTCGTTACACTGTGGGTGGAAAATGTAAATATCGCTACACCGAGTCTCCTACTGTGATTTATCGTTATTTTGAACGATTACGAAGGCGAGGATTTGAATCCTCAGCTTCTTTCGATATACCGCGAATGGAAAAGGTAAATATCGCGATTCCGAGTCTCCTACTGTGATTTATCGTTATTTTGATCGATTACCTGGCTTAGGAAGTGAATCCTTAGTTTCTTTTAGTACACCGTGTGGAAATGGTAAATATCACGTTTCGGTGTGACCTTTAGTGTTTTGTCGTTATTTCGAACGATTGCTAGGCTTGTGAAGTGAATCCTTAGCTTCTTTCGATATACCGCGAGTGGAACAGGTAAATATCGCGATTCCAAGTCTCCTACTGTGATTTATCGTTATTTTGAACGATTGCGAGGGCTAGGGTTTGAATCCTTAATTTCTTTTAGTACACCGTGTGGAAATGGTAAATATCACGTTTCGGTGTGACCTTTAGTGTTTTGTCGTTATTTCGAACTATTGCGAGACTTGGGAAATGAATCCTTAGCTTGTGTCGTTACACTGTGGGTGGAAAATGTAAATATCGCTACACCGAGTCTCCTACTGTGATTTATCGTTATTTTGAACGATTACGAAGGCGAGGATTTGAATCCTCAGCTTCTTTCGATATACCGCGAATGGAAAAGGTAAATATCGCGATTCCGAGTCTCCTACTGTGATTTATCGTTATTTTGATCGATTACCTGGCTTAGGAAGTGAATCCTTAGTGTCTTTTATTACAACGGGTTGAAAAGGTAGATATCGCGTTTCGGAGTGACCTTGAGTGATTGGTCGTTATTTCGAACGGTTGCGAGACTTGGGAAATGAATCCTTAGCTTGTGTCGTTACACTATGGGTGGAAAATGTAAATATCGCTACACCGAGTCTCCTACTGTGATTTATCGTTATTTTGAACGATTACGAAGGCGAGGATTTGAATCCTCAGCTTCTTTCGATATACCGGGAGTGGAAAAGGTAAATATCGCGTTCGGAGTGCCCTTGAGTGTTTTGTCGTTATTTCGAACGATTGCTAGCCTTGTGAAGTGAATCCTTAGCTTCTTTCGATATACCGCGAGTGGACAAGGTAAATATCGCCATACCGAGTCTCCTATTGTGATTTATTGTAATTTTGAACGATTGCGAGGGCTAGGGTTTGAATCCTTAATTTCTTTTAGTACACCGAGTGGAAAAGGTAAATATCACGTTTCGGTGTGACCTTGAGTGTTTTGTCGTTATTTCGAACTATTGCGAGACTTGGGAAATGAATCCTTAGCTTGTGTCGTTACACTGTGGGTGGAAAATGTAAATATCGCTACACCGAGTCTCCTACTGTGATTTATCGTTATTTTGAACGATTACGAAGGCGAGGATTTGAATCCTCAGCTTCTTTCGATATACCGCGAATGGAAAAGGTAAATATCGCGATTCCGAGTCTCCTACTGTGATTTATCGTTATTTTGATCGATTACCTGGCTTAGGAAGTGAATCCTTAGTGTCTTTTATTACAACGGGTTGAAAAGGTAGATATCGCGTTTCGGAGTGACCTTGAGTGATTGGTCGTTATTTCGAACGGTTGCGAGACTTGGGAAATGAATCCTTAGCTTGTGTCGTTACACTATGGGTGGAAAATGTAAATATCGCTACACCGAGTCTCCTACTGTGATTTATCGTTATTTTGAACGATTACGAAGGCGAGGATTTGAATCCTCAGCTTCTTTCGATATACCGCGAATGGAATAGGTAAATATCGCGATTCCGAGTCTCCTACTGTGATTTATCGTTATTTTGATCGATTACCTGGCTTAGGAAGTGAATCCTTAGTTTCTTTTAGTACACCGTGTGGAAATGGTAAATATCACGTTTCGGTGTGACCTTTAGTGTTTTGTCGTTATTTCGAACGATTGCTAGGCTTGTGAAGTGAATCCTTAGCTTCTTTCGATATACCGCGAGTGGAACAGGTAAATATCGCGATTCCAAGTCTCCTACTGTGATTTATCGTTATTTTGAACGATTGCGAGGGCTAGGGTTTGAATCCTTAATTTCTTTTAGTACACCGTGTGGAAATGGTAAATATCACGTTTCGGTGTGACCTTTAGTGTTTTGTCGTTATTTCGAACGATTGCTAGGCTTGTGAAGTGAATCCTTAGCTTCTTTCGATATACCGCGAGTGGAACAGGTAAATATCGCGATTCCAAGTCTCCTACTGTGATTTATCGTTATTTTGAACGATTGCGAGGGCTAGGGTTTGAATCCTTAATTTCTTTTAGTACACCGAGTGGAAAAGGTAAATATCACGTTTCGGTGTGACCTTGAGTGTTTTGTCGTTATTTCGAACTATTGCGAGACTTGGGAAATGAATCCTTAGCTTGTGTCGTTACACTGTGGGTGGAAAATGTAAATATCGCTACACCGAGTCTCCTACTGTGATTTATCGTTATTTTGAACGATTACGAAGGCGAGGATTTGAATCCTCAGCTTCTTTCGATATACCGCGAATGGAAAAGGTAAATATCGCGATTCCGAGTCTCCTACTGTGATTTATCGTTATTTTGATCGATTACCTGGCTTAGGAAGTGAATCCTTAGTGTCTTTTATTACAACGGGTTGAAAAGGTAGATATCGCGTTTCGGAGTGACCTTGAGTGATTGGTCGTTATTTCGAACGGTTGCGAGACTTGGGAAATGAATCCTTAGCTTGTGTCGTTACACTATGGGTGGAAAATGTAAATATCGCTACACCGAGTCTCCTACTGTGATTTATCGTTATTTTGAACGATTACGAAGGCGAGGAATTGAATCCTCAGCTTCTTTCGATATACCGGGAGTGGAAAAGGTAAATATCGCGTTCGGAGTGCCCTTGAGTGTTTTGTCGTTATTTCGAACGATTGCTAGCCTTGTGAAGTGAATCCTTAGCTTCTTTCGATATACCGCGAGTGGACAAGGTAAATATCGCCATACCGAGTCTCCTATTGTGATTTATTGTAATTTTGAACGATTGCGAGGGCTAGGGTTTGAATCCTTAATTTCTTTTAGTACACCGAGTGGAAAAGGTAAATATCACGTTTCGGTGTGACCTTGAGTGTTTTGTCGTTATTTCGAACTATTGCGAGACTTGGGAAATGAATCCTTAGCTTGTGTCGTTACACTGTGGGTGGAAAATGTAAATATCGCTACACCGAGTCTCCTACTGTGATTTATCGTTATTTTGAACGATTACGAAGGCGAGGATTTGAATCCTCAGCTTCTTTCGATATACCGCGAATGGGAAAGGTAAATATCGCGATTCCGAGTCTCCTACTGTGATTTATCGTTATTTTGATCGATTACCTGGCTTAGGAAGTGAATCCTTAGTGTCTTTTATTACAACGGGTGGAAAAGGTAGATATCGCGTTTCGGAGTGACCTTGAGTGATTGGTCGTTATTTCGAACGGTTGCGAGACTTGGGAAATGAATCCTTAGCTTGTGTCGTTACACTATGGGTGGAAAATGTAAATATCGCTACACCGAGTCTCCTACTGTGATTTATCGTTATTTTGAACGATTACGAAGGCGAGGATTTGAATCCTCAGCTTGTTTCGATATACCGCGAGTGGAAAAGGTAAATATCCCGATTCCAGGTCTCCTACTGTGATTTATCGTTATTTTTAACGATTACCTGGCTTGTGAAGTGAATCCTTGGCTTCTTTCGATATACCGCGAGTGGAAAAGGTAAATATCCCGATTCCAGGTCTCCTACTGTGATTTATCGTTATTTTGAACGATTTCGAAGGCGAGGATTTGAATCCTCAGCTTCTTTCGATTTACCGCGAGTGGAAAAGGTAAATATCGCGATTCCGAGTCTCCTACTGTGATTTATCGTTATTTTGATCAATTGCCTGCCTTTGGAAGTGAAACCTTAGTTTCTTTTAGTACACCGTGTGGAAAAGGTAAATATCGCGCTCGGAGTGCCCTTGAGTGTTTTGTCGTTATTTCGAACGATCGCTAGGCTTGTGAAGTGAATCCTCAGCTTCTTTCGATATACCGCGAGTGGAAAAGGTAAATATCCCGATTCCAGGTCTCCTACTGTGATTTATCGTTATTTTTAACGATTACCTGGCTTGGGAAGTGAATCCTTAGTTTCTTTTAGTACACCGTGTGGAAAAGGTAAATATCACGTTTCGGTGTGACCTTGAGTGTTTTGTCGTTATTTCGAACGATTGCTAGGCTTGTGAAGTGAATCCTTAGCTTCTTTCGATATACCGCGAGTGGAAAAGGTAAATAACGCGATTCCCAGTCTCCTGCTGTGATTTATCGTTATTTTTAACGATTACCTGGCTTAGGAAGTGAATCCTAAGTTTCTTTTAGTACACCGTGTGGCAAAGGTAAATATCGCGTTTCGGAGTGACCTTGAGTGATTGGTCGTTATTTCGAACGGTTGCGAGGCTTGGGAAGTGAATCCTTAGCTTCTTTCGATATACCGCGAGTGGAAAAGGTAAATAACGCGATTCCCAGTCTCCTGCTGTGATTTATCGTTATTTTGAACGATTACCTGGCTTAGGAAGTGAATCCTAAGTTTCTTTTAGTACACCGTGTGGAATAGGTAAATATCGCGTTTCGGTGTGACCTTGAGTGTTTTTTCGTAATTTCGAACGATTGCTAGGCTTGTGAAGTGAATCCTCAATTTCTTTTAGTACACCGAGTGGAAAAGGTAGATATCGCGTTTCGGAGTGACCATGAGTGATTGGTCGTTATTTCGAACGGTTGCGAGACTTGGGAAGTGAATCCTTAGCTTCTTTGGATATACCGCGAGTGGAAAAGGTAAATATCTCGATTCCAGGTCTCCTACTGTGATTTATCGTTATTTTGAACGATTACCTGCCTCGGGAAGTGAATCTTTAGTTTCTTTTAGTACACCGTGTGGAAAAGGAAAATATCGCGTTTCGGTGTGACCTTGAGTGTTTTGTCGTTATTTCGAACGGTTGCGAGACTTGGGAAATGAATCCTTAGCTTGTGTCGTTACACCGTGGGTGGAAAATGTAAATATCGCTACACCGAGTCTCCTACTGTGATTTATCGTTATTTTGAACGATTACCTGGCTTAGGAAGTGAATCCTAAGTTTCTTTTAGTACACCGTGTGGAATAGGTAAATATCGCGTTTCGGTGTGACCTTGAGTGTTTTGTCGCTATTTCGAACGATTGCTAGGCTTGTGAAGTGAATCCTCAATTTCTTTTAGTACACCGAGTGGAAAAGGTAGATATCGCGTTTCGGAGTGACCATGAGTGATTGGTCGTTATTTCGAACGGTTGCGAGACTTGGGAAGTGAATCCTTAGCTTCTTTGGATATACCGCGAGTGGAAAAGGTAAATATCTCGATTCCAGGTCTCCTACTGTGATTTATCGTTATTTTGAACGATTACGAAGGCGAGGATTTGAATCCTCAGCTCCTTTCGATATACCGCGAGTGGAAAAGGTAAATATCGCGATTCCGAGTCTCCTACTGTGATTTATCGTTATTTTGATCGATTGCCTGCCTTTGGAAGTGAATCTTTAGTTTCTTTTAGTACACCGTGTGGAAAAGGTAAATATCACGTTTCGGTGTGACCTTGAGTGTTTTGTCGTTATTTCGAACGATTGCTAGGCATGTGAAGTGAATCCTTAGCCTCTTTCGATATACCGCGAGTGGACAAGATAAATATCGCCATACCGAGTCTCCTATTGTGGTTTATTGTTATTTTGAACGATTGCGAGGGCTAGGATTTGAATCCTTAATTTCTTTTAGTACACCGAGTGGAAAAGGTAAATAACGCGATTCCCAGTCTCCTGCTGTGATTTATCGTTATTTTGAACGATTACCTGCCTTGGGAAGTGAATCTTTAGTTTCTTTTAGTACACCGTGTGGAAAAGGTAGATATCGCGTTTCGGAGTGACCTTGAGTGATTGGTCGTTATTTCGAACGGTTGCGAGGCTTGGGAAGTGAATCCTTAGCTTCTTTCGATATACCGCGAGTGGAAAAGGTAAATAACGCGATTCCCAGTCTCCTATTGTGGTTTATTGTTATTTTGAACGATTGCGAGGGCTAGGATTTGAATCTTTAGTTTCTTTTAGTACACCGTGTGGAAAAGGTAAATATCGCGTTTCGGTGTGACCTTGAGTGTTTTGTCGTTATTTCGAACGATTGCTAGGCATGTGAAGTGAATCCTTAGCTTCTTTCGATATACCATGAGTGGACAAGGTAAATATCGCCATAACGAGTCTCCTATTGCGATTTATTGTTATTTTGAACGATTTCGAAGGCGAGGATTTGAATCCTCAGCTTCTTTTTATATACCGCGAGTGGAAAAGGTAAATATCGCGATTCCAAGTCTCCTACTGTGATTTATTGTTATTTTTAACGATTACCTGGCTTGGGAAGTGAAACCTTAGTTTCTTTTAGTACACCGTGTGGAAAAGGTAAATATCGCGCTCGGAGTGCCCTTGAGTGTTTTGTCGTTATTTCGAACGATCGCTAGGCTTGTGAAGTGAATCCTTAGCTTCTTTCGATATACCGCGAGTGGAAAAGGTAAATATCCCGATTCCAGGTCTCCTACTGTGATTTATCGTTATTTTTAACGATTACCTGGCTTGGGAAGTGAATCCTTAGTTTCTTTTAGTACACCGTGTGGAAAAGGTAAATATCACGTTTCGGTGTGACCTTGAGTGTTTTGTCGTTATTTCGAACGATTGCTAGGCTTGTGAAGTGAATCCTTAGCTTCTTTCGATATACCGCGAGTGGAAAAGGTAAATAACGCGATTCCCAGTCTCCTGCTGTGATTTATCGTTATTTTTAACGATTACCTGGCTTAGGAAGTGAATCCTAAGTTTCTTTTAGTACACCGTGTGGCAAAGGAAAATATCGCGTTTCGGAGTGACCTTGAGTGATTGGTCGTTATTTCGAACGGTTGCGAGGCTTGGGAAGTGAATCCTTAGCTTCTTTCGATATACCGCGAGTGGAAAAGGTAAATAACGCGATTCCCAGTCTCCTGCTGTGATTTATCGTTATTTTGAACGATTACCTGGCTTAGGAAGTGAATCCTAAGTTTCTTTTAGTACACCGTGTGGAATAGGTAAATATCGCGTTTCGGTGTGACCTTGAGTGTTTTGTCGTTATTTCGAACGATTGCTAGGCATGTGAAGTGAATCCTTAGCCTCTTTCGATATACCGCGAGTGGACAAGGTAAATATCGCCATACCGAGTCTCCTATTGTGATTTATTGTTATTTTGAACGATTGCGAGGGCTAGGATTTGAATCCTTAATTTCTTTTAGTACACCGAGTGGAAAAGGTAAATATCACGTTTCGCTGTGACCTTGAGTGTTTTGTCGTTATTTCGAACTATTGCGAGACTTGGGAAATGAATCCTTAGCTTGTGTCGTTACACCATGGGTGGAAAATGTAAATATCGGTACACCGAGTCTCCTACTGTGATTTATCGTTATTTTGAACGATTACGAAGGCGAGGATTTGAATCCTTAGCTTCTTTCGATATACCGCGAGTGGAAAAGGTAAATAACGCGATTCCCAGTCTCCTGCTGTGATTTATCGTTATTTTGAACGATTACCTGGCTTAGGAAGTGAATCCTAAGTTTCTTTTAGTACACCGTGTGGAATAGGTAAATATCGCGTTTCGGTGTGACCTTGAGTGTTTTTTCGTAATTTCGAACGGTTGCGAGACTTGGGAAATGAATCCTTAGCTTGTGTCGTTACACTATGGGTGGAAAATGTAAATATCGCTACACCGAGTCTCCTACTGTGATTTATCGTTATTTTGAACGATTACGAAGGCGAGGATTTGAATCCTCAGCTTGTTTCGATATACCGCGAGTGGAAAAGGTAAATATCCCGATTCCAGGTCTCCTACTGTGATTTATCGTTATTTTTAACGATTACCTGGCTTGTGAAGTGAATCCTTGGCTTCTTTCGATATACCGCGAGTGGAAAAGGTAAATATCCCGATTCCAGGTCTAGTACTGTGATTTATCGTTATTTTGAACGATTTCGAAGGCGAGGATTTGAATCCTCAGCTTCTTTCGATTTACCGCGAGTGGAAAAGGTAAATATCGCGATTCCGAGTCTCCTACTGTGATTTATCGTTATTTTGATCAATTGCCTGCCTTTGGAAGTGAAACCTTAGTTTCTTTTAGTACACCGTGTGGAAAAGGTAAATATCGCGCTCGGAGTGCCCTTGAGTGTTTTGTCGTTATTTCGAACGATCGCTAGGCTTGTGAAGTGAATCCTCAGCTTCTTTCGATATACCGCGAGTGGAAAAGGTAAATATCCCGATTCCAGGTCTCCTACTGTGATTTATCGTTATTTTTAACGATTACCTGGCTTGGGAAGTGAATCCTTAGTTTCTTTTAGTACACCGTGTGGAAAAGGTAAATATCACGTTTCGGTGTGACCTTGAGTGTTTTGTCGTTATTTCGAACGATTGCTAGGCTTGTGAAGTGAATCCTTAGCTTCTTTCGATATACCGCGAGTGGAAAAGGTAAATAACGCGATTCCCAGTCTCCTGCTGTGATTTATCGTTATTTTTAACGATTACCTGGCTTAGGAAGTGAATCCTAAGTTTCTTTTAGTACACCGTGTGGCAAAGGTAAATATCGCGTTTCGGAGTGACCTTGAGTGATTGGTCGTTATTTCGAACGATTGCTAGGCTTGTGAAGTGAATCCTTAGCTTCTTTCGATATACCGCGAGTGGAAAAGGTAAATAACGCGATTCCCAGTCTCCTGCTGTGATTTATCGTTATTTTGAACGATTACCTGGCTTAGGAAGTGAATCCTAAGTTTCTTTTAGTACACCGTGTGGAATAGGTAAATATCGCGTTTCGGTGTGACCTTGAGTGTTTTTTCGTAATTTCGAACGATTGCTAGGCTTGTGAAGTGAATCCTCAATTTCTTTTAGTACACCGAGTGGAAAAGGTAGATATCGCGTTTCGGAGTGACCATGAGTGATTGGTCGTTATTTCGAACGGTTGCGAGACTTGGGAAGTGAATCCTTAGCTTCTTTGGATATACCGCGAGTGGAAAAGGTAAATATCTCGATTCCAGGTCTCCTACTGTGATTTATCGTTATTTTGAACGATTACCTGCCTCGGGAAGTGAATCTTTAGTTTCTTTTAGTACACCGTGTGGAAAAGGAAAATATCGCGTTTCGGTGTGACCTTGAGTGTTTTGTCGTTATTTCGAACGGTTGCGAGACTTGGGAAATGAATCCTTAGCTTGTGTCGTTACACCGTGGGTGGAAAATGTAAATATCGCTACACCGAGTCTCCTACTGTGATTTATCGTTATTTTGAACGATTACCTGGCTTAGGAAGTGAATCCTAAGTTTCTTTTAGTACACCGTGTGGAATAGGTAAATATCGCGTTTCGGTGTGACCTTGAGTGTTTTGTCGCTATTTCGAACGATTGCTAGGCTTGTGACTTGAATCCTCAATTTCTTTTAGTACACCGAGTGGAAAAGGTAGATATCGCGTTTCGGAGTGACCATGAGTGATTGGTCGTTATTTCGAACGGTTGCGAGACTTGGGAAGTGAATCCTTAGCTTCTTTGGATATACCGCGAGTGGAAAAGGTAAATATCTCGATTCCAGGTCTCCTACTGTGATTTATCGTTATTTTGAACGATTACGAAGGCGAGGATTTGAATCCTCAGCTCCTTTCGATATACCGCGAGTGGAAAAGGTAAATATCGCGATTCCGAGTCTCCTACTGTGATTTATCGTTATTTTGATCGATTGCCTGCCTTTGGAAGTGAATCTTTAGTTTCTTTTAGTACACCGTGTGGAAAAGGTAAATATCACGTTTCGGTGTGACCTTGAGTGTTTTGTCGTTATTTCGAACGATTGCTAGGCATGTGAAGTGAATCCTTAGCCTCTTTCGATATACCGCGAGTGGACAAGATAAATATCGCCATACCGAGTCTCCTATTGTGGTTTATTGTTATTTTGAACGATTGCGAGGGCTAGGATTTGAATCCTTAATTTCTTTTAGTACACCGAGTGGAAAAGGTAAATAACGCGATTCCCAGTCTCCTGCTGTGATTTATCGTTATTTTGAACGATTACCTGCCTTGGGAAGTGAATCTTTAGTTTCTTTTAGTACACCGTGTGGAAAAGGTAGATATCGCGTTTCGGAGTGACCTTGAGTGATTGGTCGTTATTTCGAACGGTTGCGAGGCTTGGGAAGTGAATCCTTAGCTTCTTTCGATATACCGCGAGTGGAAAAGGTAAATAACGCGATTCCCAGTCTCCTATTGTGGTTTATTGTTATTTTGAACGATTGCGAGGGCTAGGATTTGAATCTTTAGTTTCTTTTAGTACACCGTGTGGAAAAGGTAAATATCGCGTTTCGGTGTGACCTTGAGTGTTTTGTCGTTATTTCGAACGATTGCTAGGCATGTGAAGTGAATCCTTAGCTTCTTTCGATATACCATGAGTGGACAAGGTAAATATCGCCATAACGAGTCTCCTATTGCGATTTATTGTTATTTTGAACGATTTCGAAGGCGAGGATTTGAATCCTCAGCTTCTTTTTATATACCGCGAGTGGAAAAGGTAAATATCGCGATTCCAAGTCTCCTACTGTGATTTATTGTTATTTTTAACGATTACCTGGCTTGGGAAGTGAAACCTTAGTTTCTTTTAGTACACCGTGTGGAAAAGGTAAATATCGCGCTCGGAGTGCCCTTGAGTGTTTTGTCGTTATTTCGAACGATCGCTAGGCTTGTGAAGTGAATCCTTAGCTTCTTTCGATATACCGCGAGTGGAAAAGGTAAATATCCCGATTCCAGGTCTCCTACTGTGATTTATCGTTATTTTTAACGATTACCTGGCTTGGGAAGTGAATCCTTAGTTTCTTTTAGTACACCGTGTGGAAAAGGTAAATATCACGTTTCGGTGTGACCTTGAGTGTTTTGTCGTTATTTCGAACGATTGCTAGGCTTGTGAAGTGAATCCTTAGCTTCTTTCGATATACCGCGAGTGGAAAAGGTAAATAACGCGATTCCCAGTCTCCTGCTGTGATTTATCGTTATTTTTAACGATTACCTGGCTTAGGAAGTGAATCCTAAGTTTCTTTTAGTACACCGTGTGGCAAAGGAAAATATCGCGTTTCGGAGTGACCTTGAGTGATTGGTCGTTATTTCGAACGGTTGCGAGGCTTGGGAAGTGAATCCTTAGCTTCTTTCGATATACCGCGAGTGGAAAAGGTAAATAACGCGATTCCCAGTCTCCTGCTGTGATTTATCGTTATTTTGAACGATTACCTGGCTTAGGAAGTGAATCCTAAGTTTCTTTTAGTACACCGTGTGGAATAGGTAAATATCGCGTTTCGGTGTGACCTTGAGTGTTTTGTCGTTATTTCGAACGATTGCTAGGCTTGTGAAGTGAATCCTCAATTTCTTTTAGTACACCGAGTGGAAAAGGTAGATATCGCGTTTCGGAGTGACCATGAGTGATTGGTCGTTATTTCGAACGGTTGCGAGACTTGGGAAGTGAATCCTTAGCTTCTTTGGATATACCGCGAGTGGAAAAGGTAAATATCTCGATTCCAGGTCTCCTACTGTGATTTATCGTTATTTTGAACGATTACCTGCCTTGGGAAGTGAATCTTTAGTTTCTTTTAGTACACCGTGTGGAAAAGGAAAATATCGCGTTTCGGTGTGACCTTGAGTGTTTTGTCGTTATTTCGAACGATTGCTAGGCTTGTGAAGTGAATCCATTGCTTCTTTCGATATACCGCGAGTGGAAAAGGTAAATATCCCGATTCCAGGTCTCCTACTGTGATTTATCGTTATTTTGAACGATTACGAAGGCGAGGATTTGAATCCTCAGCTTCTTTCGATATACCGCGAGTGGAAAAGGTAAATATCGCGATTCCGAGTCTCCTACTGTGATTTATCGTTATTTTGATCGATTGCCTGCCTTTGGAAGTGAATCTTTAGTTTCTTTTAGTACACCGTGTGGAAAAGGTAAATATCACGTTTCGGTGTGACCTTGAGTGTTTTGTCGTTATTTCGAACGATTGCTAGGCATGTGAAGTGAATCCTTAGCCTCTTTCGATATACCGCGAGTGGACAAGGTAAATATCGCCATACCGAGTCTCCTATTGTGATTTATTGTTATTTTGAACGATTGCGAGGGCTAGGATTTGAATCCTTAATTTCTTTTAGTACACCGAGTGGAAAAGGTAAATATCACGTTTCGCTGTGACCTTGAGTGTTTTGTCGTTATTTCGAACTATTGCGAGACTTGGGAAATGAATCCTTAGCTTGTGTCGTTACACCATGGGTGGAAAATGTAAATATCGGTACACCGAGTCTCCTACTGTGATTTATCGTTATTTTGAACGATTACGAAGGCGAGGATTTGAATCCTTAGCTTCTTTCGATATACCGCGAGTGGAAAAGGTAAATAACGCGATTCCCAGTCTCCTGCTGTGATTTATCGTTATTTTGAACGATTACCTGGCTTAGGAAGTGAATCCTAAGTTTCTTTTAGTACACCGTGTGGAATAGGTAAATATCGCGTTTCGGTGTGACCTTGAGTGTTTTTTCGTAATTTCGAACGATTGCTAGGCTTGTGAAGTGAACCTCAATTTCTTTTAGTACACCGAGTGGAAAAGGTAGATATCGCGTTTCGGAGTGATTATGAGTGATTGGTCGTTATTTCGAACGGTTGCGAGACTTGGGAAGTGAATCCTTAGCTTCTTTGGATATACCGCGAGTGGAAAAGGTAAATAACGCGATTCCCAGTCTCCTGCTGTGATTTATCGTTATTTTGAACGATTACCTGCCTTGGGAAGTGAATCTTTAGTTTCTTTTAGTACACCGTGTGGAAAAGGCTAATATCACGTTTCGGTGTGACCTTGAGTGTTTTGTCGTTATTTCGAACGATTGCTAGGCTTGTGAAGTGAATCCTTTGCTTCTTTCGATATACCGCGAGTGGAAAAGGTAAATATCCCGATTCCAGGTCTCCTACTGTGATTTATCGTTATTTTGAACGATTACGAAGGCGAGGATTTGAATCCTCAGCTTCTTTCGATATACCGCGAGTGGACAAGGTAAATATCGCCATACCGAGTCTCCTATTGTGATTTATTGTTATTTTGAACGATTGCGAAGGCGAGGATTTGAATCCTCAGCTTCTTTTTATATACCGCGAGTGGAAAAGGTAAATATCGCGATTCCGAGTCTCCTACTGTGATTTATCGTTATTTTGATCGATTGCCTGCCTTTGGA
The DNA here is from genome assembly GCA_948146005.1 of Nomada fucata. Lineage (NCBI taxonomy): Eukaryota > Metazoa > Arthropoda > Insecta > Hymenoptera > Apidae > Nomada > Nomada fucata. Next base: position 28,240,160 of record OX411275.1, read on the forward strand.
AGTGAATCTTTAGTTTCTTTTAGTACACCGTGTGGAAAACGTAAATATCGCGTTTCGGTGTGACCTTGAGTGTTTTGTCGTTATTTCGAACTATTGCGAGACTTGGGAAATGAATCCTTAGCTTGTGTCGTTACACCGTGGGTGGAAAATGTAAATATCGCTACACCGAGTCTCCTACTGTGATTTATCGTTATTTTGAACGATTACGAAGGCGAGGATTTGAATCCTCAGCTTCTTTTTATATACCGCGAGTGGAAAAGGTAAATATCGCGATTCCGAGTCTCCTACTGTGATTTATCGTTATTTTGATCGATTGCCTGCCTTTGGAAGTGAATCTTTAGTTTCTTTTAGTACACCGTGTGGAAAACGTAAATATCGCGTTTCGGTGTGACCTTGAGTGTTTTGTCGTTATTTCGAACGATTGCTAGGCATGTGAAGTGAATCCTTAGCTTCTTTCGATATACCATGAGTGGACAAGGTAAATATCGCCATAACGAGTCTCCTATTGTGATTTATTGTTATTTTGAACGATTGCGAGGGCTAGGATTTGAATCCTTAATTTCTTTTAGTACACCGAGTGGAAAAGGTAAATATCACGTTTCGGTGTGACCTTGAGTGTTTTGTCGTTATTTCGAACGATTGCTAGGCTTGTGAAGTGAATCCTCAATTTCTTTTAGTACACCGAGTGGAAAAGGTAGATATCGCGTTTCGGAGTGACCATGAGTGATTGGTCGTTATTTCGAACGGTTGCGAGACTTGGGAAGTGAATCCTTAGCTTCTTTGGATATACCGCGAGTGGAAAAGGTAAATATCTCGATTCCAGGTCTCCTACTGTGATTTATCGTTATTTTGAACGATTACCTGGCTTGGGGAGTGAAACCTTAGTTTCTTTTAGTACACCGTGTGGAAAAGGTAAATATCACGTTTCGGTGTGACCTTGAGTGTTTTGTCGTTATTTCGAACGATTGCTAGGCATGTGAAGTGAATCCTTAGCTTCTTTCGATATACCGCGAGTGGACAAGGTAAATATCGCCATAACGAGTCTCCTATTGTGATTTATTGTTATTTTGAACGATTGCGAGGGCTAGGATTTGAATCCTTAATTTCTTTTAGTACACCGAGTGGAAAAGGTAAATATCACGTTTCGGTGTGACCTTGAGTGTTTTGTCGTTATTTCGAACTATTGCGAGACTTGGGAAATGAATCCTTAGCTTGTGTCGTTACACCGTGGGTGGAAAATGTAAATATCGCTACACCGAGTCTCCTACTGTGATTTATCGTTATTTTGAACGATTACGAAGGCGAGGATTTGAATCCTCAGCTTCTTTTTATATACCGCGAGTGGAAAAGGTAAATATCGCGATTCCGAGTCTCCTACTGTGATTTATCGTTATTTTGATCGATTGCCTGCCTTTGGAAGTGAATCTTTAGTTTCTTTTAGTACACCGTGTGGAAAAGGTAAATATCACGTTTCGGTGTGACCTTGAGTGATTGGTCGTTATTTCGAACGGTTGCGAGGCTTGGGAAGTGAATTCTTAGCTTCTTTCGATATACCGCGAGTGGAAAAGGTAAATAACGCGATTCCCAGTCTCCTGCTGTGATTTATCGTTATTTTGAACGATTACCTGCCTTGGGAAGTGAATCTTTAGTTTCTTTTAGTACACCGTGTGGAAAAGGTAGATATCGCGTTTCGGAGTGACCTTGAGTGATTGGTCGTTATTTCGAACGGTTGCGAGACTTGGGAAGTGAATCCTTAGCTTCTTTCGATATACCGCGAGTGGAAAAGGTAAATAACGCGATTCCCAGTCTCCTGCTGTGATTTATCGTTATTTTGAACGATTACCTGGCTTGGGGAGTGAAACCTTAGTTTCTTTTAGTACACCGTGTGGAAAAGGTAAATATCACGTTTCGGTGTGACCTTGAGTGTTTTGTCGTTATTTCGAACGATTGCTAGGCATGTGAAGTGAATCCTTAGCTTCTTTCGATATACCGCGAGTGGACAAGGTAAATATCGCCATAACGAGTCTCCTATTGTGATTTATTGTTATTTTGAACGATTGCGAGGGCTAGGATTTGAATCCGTAATTTCTTTTAGTACACCGAGTGGAAAAGGTAAATATCACGTTTCGGTGTGACCTTGAGTGTTTTGTCGTTATTTCGAACTATTGCGAGACTTGGGAAATGAATCCTTAGCTTGTGTCGTTACACCGTGGGTGGAAAATGTAAATATCGCTACACCGAGTCTCCTACTGTGATTTATCGTTATTTTGAACGATTACGAAGGCGAGGATTTGAATCCTCAGCTTCTTTTTATATACCGCGAGTGGAAAAGGTAAATATCGCGATTCCGAGTCTCCTACTGTGATTTATCGTTATTTTGATCGATTGCCTGCCTTTGGAAGTGAATCTTTAGTTTCTTTTAGTACACCGTGTGGAAAAGGTAAATATCACGTTTCGGTGTGACCTTGAGTGTTTTGCCGTTATTTCGAACGATTGCTAGGCATGTGAAGTGAATCCTTAGCTTCTTTCGATATACCGCGAGTGGACAAGGTAAATATCGCCATACCGAGTCTCCTATTGTGGTTTATTGTTATTTTGAACGATTGCGAGGGCTAGGATTTGAATCCTTAATTTCTTTTAGTACACCGAGTGGAAAAGGTAAATATCACGTTTCGGTGTGACCTAGAGTGATTGGTCGTTATTTCGAACGGTGGCGAGGCTTGGGAAGTGAATTCTTAGCTTCTTTCGATATACCGCGAGTGGAAAAGGTAAATAACGCGATTCCCAGTCTCCTGCTGTGATTTATCGTTATTTTGAACGATTACCTGCCTTGGGAAGTGAATCTTTAGTTTCTTTTAGTACACCGTGTGGAAAAGGTAGATATCGCGTTTCGGAGTGACCTTGAGTGATTGGTCGTTATTTCGAACGGTTGCGAGACTTGGGAAGTGAATCCTTAGCTTCTTTCGATATACCGCGAGTGGAAAAGGTAAATAACGCGATTCCCAGTCTCCTGCTATGATTTATCGTTATTTTGAACGATTACCTGGCTTGGGGAGTGAAACCTTAGTTTCTTTTAGTACACCGTGTGGAAAAGGTAAATATCACGTTTCGGTGTGACCTTGAGTGTTTTGTCGTTATTTCGAACGATTGCTAGGCATGTGAAGTGAATCCTTAGCTTCTTTCGATATACCGCGAGTGGACAAGGTAAATATCGCCATACCGAGTCTCCTATTGTGATTTATTGTTATTTTGAACGATTGCGAGGGCTAGGATTTGAATCCTTAATTTCTTTTAGTACACCGAGTGGAAAAGGTAAATATCACGTTTCGGTGTGACCTTGAGTGTTTTGTCGTTATTTCGAACTATTGCGAGACTTGGGAAATGAATCCTTAGCTTGTGTCGTTACACCGTGGGTGGAAAATGTAAATATCGCTTCACCGAGTCTCCTACTGTGATTTATCGTTATTTTGAACGATTACGAAGGCGAGGATTTGAATCCTCAGCTTCTTTTTATATACCGCGAGTGGAAAAGGTAAATATCGCGATTCCGAGTCTCCTACTGTGATTTATCGTTATTTTGATCGATTGCCTGCCTTTGGAAGTGAATCTTTAGTTTCTTTTAGTACACCGTGTGGAAAAGGTAAATATCACGTTTCGGTGTGACCTTGAGTGTTTTGCCGTTATTTCGAACGATTGCTAGGCATGTGAAGTGAATCAATAGCTTCTTTCGATATACCGCGAGTGGACAAGGTAAATATCGCCATACCGAGTCTCCTATTGTGGTTTATTGTTATTTTGAACGATTACCTGGCTTGGGGAGTGAAACCTTAGTTTCTTTTAGTACACCGTGTGGAAAAGGTAAATATCACGTTTCGGTGTGACCTTGAGTGTTTTGTCGTTATTTCGAACGATTGCTAGGCATGTGAAGTGAATCCTTAGCTTCTTTCGATATACCGCGAGTGGACAAGGTAAATATCGCCATACCGAGTCTCCTATTGTGATTTATTGTTATTTTGAACGATTGCGAGGGCTAGGATTTGAATCCTTAATTTCTTTTAGTACACCGAGTGGAAAAGGTAAATATCACGTTTCGGTGTGACCTTGAGTGTTTTGTCGTTATTTCGAACTATTGCGAGACTTGGGAAATGAATCCTTAGCTTGTGTCGTTACACCGTGGGTGGAAAATGTAAATATCGCTTCACCGAGTCTCCTACTGTGATTTATCGTTATTTTGAACGATTACGAAGGCGAGGATTTGAATCCTCAGCTTCTTTTTATATACCGCGAGTGGAAAAGGTAAATATCGCGATTCCGAGTCTCCTACTGTGATTTATCGTTATTTTGATCGATTGCCTGCCTTTGGAAGTGAATCTTTAGTTTCTTTTAGTACACCGTGTGGAAAAGGTAAATATCACGTTTCGGTGTGACCTTGAGTGTTTTGCCGTTATTTCGAACGATTGCTAGGCATGTGAAGTGAATCAATAGCTTCTTTCGATATACCGCGAGTGGACAAGGTAAATATCGCCATACCGAGTCTCCTATTGTGGTTTATTGTTATTTTGAACGATTGCGAGGGCTAGGATTTGAATCCTTAATTTCTTTTAGTACACCGAGTGGAAAAGGTAAATATCACGTTTCGGTGTGACCTAGAGTGATTGGTCGTTATTTCGAACGGTTGCGAGGCTTGGGAAGTGAATTCTTAGCTTCTTTCGATATACCGCGAGTGGAAAAGGTAAATAACGCGATTCCCAGTCTCCTGCTGTGATTTATCGTTATTTTGAACGATTACCTGCCTTGGGAAGTGAATCTTTAGTTTCTTTTAGTACACCGTGTGGAAAAGGTAGATATCGCGTTTCGGAGTGACCTTGAGTGTTTTGTCGTTATTTCGAACGATTGCTAGGCATGTGAAGTGAATCCTTAGCTTCTTTCGATATACCGCGAGTGGACAAGGTAAATATCGCCATAACGAGTCTCCTATTGTGATTTATTGTTATTTTGAACGATTGCGAGGGCTAGGATTTGAATCCTTAATTTCTTTTAGTACACCGAGTGGAAAAGGTAAATATCACGTTTCGGTGTGACCTTGAGTGTTTTGTCGTTATTTCGAACTATTGCGAGACTTGGGAAATGAATCCTTAGCTTGTGTCGTTACACCGTGGGTGGAAAATGTAAATATCGCTACACCGAGTCTCCTACTGTGATTTATCGTTATTTTGAACGATTACGAAGGCGAGGATTTGAATCCTCAGCTTCTTTTTATATACCGCGAGAGGAAAAGGTAAATATCGCGATTCCGAGTCTCCTACTGTGATTTATCGTTATTTTGATCGATTGCCTGCCTTTGGAAGTGAATCTTTAGTTTCTTTTAGTACACCGTGTGGAAAAGGTAAATATCACGTTTCGGTGTGACCTTGAGTGTTTTGCCGTTATTTCGAACGATTGCTAGGCATGTGAAGTGAATCCTTAGCTTCTTTCGATATACCGCGAGTGGACAAGGTAAATATCGCCATACCGAGTCTCCTATTGTGGTTTATTGTTATTTTGAACGATTGCGAGGGCTAGGATTTGAATCCTTAATTTCTTTTAGTACACCGAGTGGAAAAGGTAAATATCACGTTTCGGTGTGACCTAGAGTGATTGGTCGTTATTTCGAACGGTTGCGAGACTTGGGAAGTGAATCCTTAGCTTCTTTCGATATACCGCGAGTGGAAAAGGTAAATAACGCGATTCCCAGTCTCCTGCTATGATTTATCGTTATTTTGAACGATTACCTGGCTTGGGGAGTGAAACCTTAGTTTCTTTTAGTACACCGTGTGGAAAAGGTAAATATCACGTTTCGGTGTGACCTTGAGTGTTTTGTCGTTATTTCGAACTATTGCGAGACTTGGGAAATGAATCCTTAGCTTGTGTCGTTACACCGTGGGTGGAAAATGTAAATATCGCTTCACCGAGTCTCCTACTGTGATTTATCGTTATTTTGAACGATTACGAAGGCGAGGATTTGAATCCTCAGCTTCTTTTTATATACCGCGAGTGGAAAAGGTAAATATCGCGATTCCGAGTCTCCTACTGTGATTTATCGTTATTTTGATCGATTGCCTGCCTTTGGAAGTGAATCTTTAGTTTCTTTTAGTACACCGTGTGGAAAAGGTAAATATCACGTTTCGGTGTGACCTTGAGTGTTTTGCCGTTATTTCGAACGATTGCTAGGCATGTGAAGTGAATCCTTAGCTTCTTTCGATATACCGCGAGTGGACAAGGTAAATATCGCCATACCGAGTCTCCTATTGTGGTTTATTGTTATTTTGAACGATTGCGAGGGCTAGGATTTGAATCCTTAATTTCTTTTAGTACACCGAGTGGAAAAGGTAAATATCACGTTTCGGTGTGACCTAGAGTGATTGGTCGTTATTTCGAACGGTGGCGAGGCTTGGGAAGTGAATTCTTAGCTTCTTTCGATATACCGCGAGTGGAAAAGGTAAATAACGCGATTCCCAGTCTCCTGCTGTGATTTATCGTTATTTTGAACGATTACCTGCCTTGGGAAGTGAATCTTTAGTTTCTTTTAGTACACCGTGTGGAAAAGGTAGATATCGCGTTTCGGAGTGACCTTGAGTGATTGGTCGTTATTTCGAACGGTTGCGAGACTTGGGAAGTGAATCCTTAGCTTCTTTCGATATACCGCGAGTGGAAAAGGTAAATAACGCGATTCCCAGTCTCCTGCTATGATTTATCGTTATTTTGAACGATTACCTGGCTTGGGGAGTGAAACCTTAGTTTCTTTTAGTACACCGTGTGGAAAAGGTAAATATCACGTTTCGGTGTGACCTTGAGTGTTTTGTCGTTATTTCGAACGATTGCTAGGCATGTGAAGTGAATCCTTAGCTTCTTTCGATATACCGCGAGTGGACAAGGTAAATATCGCCATACCGAGTCTCCTATTGTGATTTATTGTTATTTTGAACGATTGCGAGGGCTAGGATTTGAATCCTTAATTTCTTTTAGTACACCGAGTGGAAAAGGTAAATATCACGTTTCGGTGTGACCTTGAGTGTTTTGTCGTTATTTCGAACTATTGCGAGACTTGGGAAATGAATCCTTAGCTTGTGTCGTTACACCGTGGGTGGAAAATGTAAATATCGCTACACCGAGTCTCCTACTGTGATTTATCGTTATTTTGAACGATTACGAAGGCGAGGATTTGAATCCTCAGCTTCTTTTTATATACCGCGAGTGGAAAAGGTAAATATCGCGATTCCGAGTCTCCTACTGTGATTTATCGTTATTTTGATCGATTGCCTGCCTTTGGAAGTGAATCTTTAGTTTCTTTTAGTACACCGTGTGGAAAAGGTAAATATCACGTTTCGGTGTGACCTTGAGTGTTTTGCCGTTATTTCGAACGATTGCTAGGCATGTGAAGTGAATCAATAGCTTCTTTCGATATACCGCGAGTGGACAAGGTAAATATCGCCATACCGAGTCTCCTATTGTGGTTTATTGTTATTTTGAACGATTGCGAGGGCTAGGATTTGAATCCTTAATTTCTTTTAGTACACCGAGTGGAAAAGGTAAATATCACGTTTCGGTGTGACCTAGAGTGATTGGTCGTTATTTCGAACGGTTGCGAGGCTTGGGAAGTGAATTCTTAGCTTCTTTCGATATACCGCGAGTGGAAAAGGTAAATAACGCGATTCCCAGTCTCCTGCTGTGATTTATCGTTATTTTGAACGATTACCTGCCTTGGGAAGTGAATCTTTAGTTTCTTTTAGTACACCGTGTGGAAAAGGTAGATATCGCGTTTCGGAGTGACCTTGAGTGATTGGTCGTTATTTCGAACGGTTGCGAGACTTGGGAAGTGAATCCTTAGCTTCTTTCGATATACCGCGAGTGGAAAAGGTAAATAACGCGATTCCCAGTCTCCTGCTATGATTTATCGTTATTTTGAACGATTACCTGGCTTGGGGAGTGAAACCTTAGTTTCTTTTAGTACACCGTGTGGAAAAGGTAAATATCACGTTTCGGTGTGACCTTGAGTGTTTTGTCGTTATTTCGAACGATTGCTAGGCATGTGAAGTGAATCCTTAGCTTCTTTCGATATACCGCGAGTGGACAAGGTAAATATCGCCATACCGAGTCTCCTATTGTGATTTATTGTTATTTTGAACGATTGCGAGGGCTAGGATTTGAATCCTTAATTTCTTTTAGTACACCGAGTGGAAAAGGTAAATATCACGTTTCGGTGTGACCTTGAGTGTTTTGTCGTTATTTCGAACTATTGCGAGACTTGGGAAATGAATCCTTAGCTTGTGTCGTTACACCGTGGGTGGAAAATGTAAATATCGCTACACCGAGTCTCCTACTGTGATTTATCGTTATTTTGAACGATTACGAAGGCGAGGATTTGAATCCTCAGCTTCTTTCGATATACCGCGAGTGGAAAAGGTAAATAACGCGATTCCCAGTCTCCTGCTGTGATTTATCGTTATTTTGAACGATTACCTGCCTTGGGAAGTGAATCTTTAGTTTCTTTTAGTACACCGTGTGGAAAAGGTAGATATCGCGTTTCGGAGTGACCTTGAGTGATTGGTCGTTATTTCGAACGGTTGCGAGGCTTGGGAAGTGAATCCTTAGCTTCTTTCGATATACCGCGAGTGGAAAAGGTAAATAACGCGATTCCCAGTCTCCTATTGTGGTTTATTGTTATTTTGAACGATTGCGAGGGCTAGGATTTGAATCCTTAATTTCTTTTAGTACACCGAGTGGAAAAGGTAAATATCACGTTTCGGTGTGACCTAGAGTGATTGGTCGTTATTTCGAACGGTTGCGAGGCTTGGGAAGTGAATTCTTAGCTTCTTTCGATATACCGCGAGTGGAAAAGGTAAATAACGCGATTCCCAGTCTCCTGCTGTGATTTATCGTTATTTTGAACGATTACCTGCCTTGGGAAGTGAATCTTTAGTTTCTTTTAGTACACCGTGTGGAAAAGGTAGATATCGCGTTTCGGAGTGACCTTGAGTGTTTTGTCGTTATTTCGAACGATTGCTAGGCATGTGAAGTGAATCCTTAGCTTCTTTCGATATACCGCGAGTGGACAAGGTAAATATCGCCATAACGAGTCTCCTATTGTGATTTATTGTTATTTTGAACGATTGCGAGGGCTAGGATTTGAATCCTTAATTTCTTTTAGTACACCGAGTGGAAAAGGTAAATATCACGTTTCGGTGTGACCTTGAGTGTTTTGTCGTTATTTCGAACTATTGCGAGACTTGGGAAATGAATCCTTAGCTTGTGTCGTTACACCGTGGGTGGAAAATGTAAATATCGCTACACCGAGTCTCCTACTGTGATTTATCGTTATTTTGAACGATTACGAAGGCGAGGATTTGAATCCTCAGCTTCTTTCGATATACCGCGAGTGGAAAAGGTAAATAACGCGATTCCCAGTCTCCTGCTGTGATTTATCGTTATTTTGAACGATTACCTGCCTTGGGAAGTGAATCTTTAGTTTCTTTTAGTACACCGTGTGGAAAAGGTAGATATCGCGTTTCGGAGTGACCTTGAGTGATTGGTCGTTATTTCGAACGGTTGCGAGGCTTGGGAAGTGAATCCTTAGCTTCTTTCGATATACCGCGAGTGGAAAAGGTAAATAACGCGATTCCCAGTCTCCTATTGTGGTTTATTGTTATTTTGAACGATTGCGAGGGCTAGGATTTGAATCCTTAATTTCTTTTAGTACACCGAGTGGAAAAGGTAAATATCACGTTTCGGTGTGACCTAGAGTGATTGGTCGTTATTTCGAACGGTTGCGAGGCTTGGGAAGTGAATTCTTAGCTTCTTTCGATATACCGCGAGTGGAAAAGGTAAATAACGCGATTCCCAGTCTCCTGCTGTGATTTATCGTTATTTTGAACGATTACCTGCCTTGGGAAGTGAATCTTTAGTTTCTTTTAGTACACCGTGTGGAAAAGGTAGATATCGCGTTTCGGAGTGACCTTGAGTGTTTTGTCGTTATTTCGAACGATTGCTAGGCATGTGAAGTGAATCCTTAGCTTCTTTCGATATACCGCGAGTGGACAAGGTAAATATCGCCATACCGAGTCTCCTATTGTGATTTATTGTTATTTTGAACGATTGCGAGGGCTAGGATTTGAATCCTTAATTTCTTTTAGTACAGCGAGTGGAAAAGGTAAATATCACGTTTCGGTGTGACCTTGAGTGTTTTGTCGTTATTTCGAACTATTGCGAGACTTGGGAAATGAATCCTTAGCTTGTGTCGTTACACCGTGGGTGGAAAATGTAAATATCGCTATACCGAGTCTCCTACTGTGATTTATCGTTATTTTGAACGATTACGAAGGCGAGGATTTGAATCCTCAGCTTCTTTCGATATACCGCGAGTGGAAAAGGTAAATAACGCGATTCCCAGTCTCCTGCTGTGATTTATCGTTATTTTGAACGATTACCTGGCTTGGGGAGTGAAACCTTAGTTTCTTTTAGTACACCGTGTGGAAAAGGTAAATATCACGTTTCGGTGTGACCTTGAGTGTTTTGTCGTTATTTCGAACGATTGCTAGGCATGTGAAGTGAATCCTTAGCTTCTTTCGATATACCGCGAGTGGACAAGGTAAATATCGCCATACCGAGTCTCCTATTGTGATTTATTGTTATTTTGAACGATTCCGAGGGCTAGGATTTGAATCCTTAATTTCTTTTAGTACACCGAGTGGAAAAGGTAAATATCACGTTTCGGTGTGACCTTGAGTGTTTTGTCGTTATTTCGAACTATTGCGAGACTTGGGAAATGAATCCTTAGCTTGTGTCGTTACACCGTGGGTGGAAAATGTAAATATCGCTACACCGAGTCTCCTACTGTGATTTATCGTTATTTTGAACGATTACGAAGGCGAGGATTTGAATCCTCAGCTTCTTTCGATATACCGCGAGTGGAAAAGGTAAATATCGCGATTCCAGGTCTCCTACTGTGATTTATCGTTATTTTTAACGATTACCTGGCTTGGGAAGTGAATCCTTAGTTTCTTTTAGAACACCGTGTGGAAAAGGTAAATATCGCGTTCGGAGTGACCTTGAGTGTTTTGTCGTTATTTCGAATGGTTGCGAGGTTTGGGAAGTGAATCCTCAGCTTCTTTCGATATACCGCGTGTGGAAAAGGTAAATATCACGTTTCGGTGTGACCTTGAGTGTTTTGTCGTTATTTCGAACGATTGCTAGGCATGTGAAGTGAATCCTTAGCTTCTTTCGATATACCGCGAGTGGAAAAGGTAAATATCGCGATTCCAAGTCTCCTACTGTGATTTATCGTTATTTTTAACGATTACCTGGCTTGGGAAGTGAATCCTTAGTTTCTTTTAGTACACCGTGTGGAAAAGGTAAATATCGCGTTCGGTGTGACCTTGAGTATTTTGTCGTTATTTCGAACGATTGCTAGGCTTGTGAAGTGAATCCTTAGCTTCTTTCAATATACCGCGAGTGGAAAAGGTAAATATCCCGATTCCAGGTCTCCTACTGTGATTTATCGTTATTTTTAACGATTACCTGGCTTGGGAAGTGAATCCTTAGTTTCTTTTAGTACACCGTGTGGAAATGGTAAATATCACGTTTCGGTGTGACCTTTAGTGTTTTGTCGTTATTTCGAACGATTGCTAGGCTTGTGAAGTGAATCCTTAGCTTCTTTCGATATACCGCGAGTGGAACAGGTAAATAACGCGATTCCCAGTGTCCTGCTGTGATTTATCGTTATTTTGAACGATTACCTGGCTTAGGAAGTGAATCCTAAGTTTCTTTTAGTACACCGTGTGGCAAAGGTAAATATCGCGTTTCGGAGTGACCTTGAGTGATTGGTCGTTATTTCGAACGGTTGCGAGGCTTGGGAAGTGAATCCTTAGCTTCTTTCGATATACCGCGAGTGGAAAAGGTAAATAACGCGATTCCCAGTCTCCTGCTGTGATTTATCGTTATTTTGAACGATTACCTGGCTTAGGAAGTGAATCCTAAGTTTCTTTTAGTACACCGTGTGGAAAAGGTAAATATCACGTTTCTGTGTGACCTTGAGTGTTTTGTCGTTATTTCGAACGATTGCTAGGCTTGTGAAGTGAATCCTTAGCTTCTTTCGATATACCGCGAGTGGAAAAGGTAAATAACGCGATTCCCAGTCTCCTGCTGTGATTTATCGTTATTTTGAACGATTACGAAGGCGAGGATTTGAATCCTCAGCTTCATTCGATATACCACGAGTGGAAAAGGTAAATATCGCGATTCCAAGTCTCCTACTGTGATTTATCGTTATTTTGAACGATTACGAAGGCGAGGACTTGAATCCTCAGCTTCTTTCAATATACCGGGAGTGGAAAAGGTAAATATCGCGATTCCGAGTCTCCTACTGTGATTTATCGTTATTTTGATCGATTGCCTGCCTTTGGAAGTGAATCTTTAGTTTCTTTTAGTACACCGTGTGGAAAAGGTAAATATCACGTTTCGGTGTGACCTTGAGTGTTTTGTCGTTATTTCGAACTATTGCGAGACTTGGGAAATGAATCCTTAGCTTGTGTCGTTACACCGTGGGTGGAAAATGTAAATATCGCTACACCGAGTCTCCTACTGTGATTTATCGTTATTTTGAACGATTACGAAGGCGAGGATTTGAATCCTCAGCTTCTTTTTATATACCGCGAGAGGAAAAGGTAAATATCGCGATTCCGAGTCTCCTACTGTGATTTATCGTTATTTTGATCGATTGCCTGCCTTTGGAAGTGAATCTTTAGTTTCTTTTAGTACACCGTGTGGAAAAGGTAGATATCGCGTTTCGGAGTGACCTTGAGTGATTGGTCGTTATTTCGAACGGTTGCGAGGCTTGGGAAGTGAATCCTTAGCTTCTTTCGATATACCGCGAGTGGAAAAGGTAAATAACGCGATTCCCAGTCTCCTATTGTGGTTTATTGTTATTTTGAACGATTGCGAGGGCTAGGATTTGAATCCTTAATTTCTTTTAGTACACCGAGTGGAAAAGGTAAATATCACGTTTCGGTGTGACCTAGAGTGATTGGTCGTTATTTCGAACGGTTGCGAGGCTTGGGAAGTGAATTCTTAGCTTCTTTCGATATACCGCGAGTGGAAAAGGTAAATAACGCGATTCCCAGTCTCCTGCTGTGATTTATCGTTATTTTGAACGATTACCTGCCTTGGGAAGTGAATCTTTAGTTTCTTTTAGTACACCGTGTGGAAAAGGTAGATATCGCGTTTCGGAGTGACCTTGAGTGTTTTGTCGTTATTTCGAACGATTGCTAGGCATGTGAAGTGAATCCTTAGCTTCTTTCGATATACCGCGAGTGGACAAGGTAAATATCGCCATAACGAGTCTCCTATTGTGATTTATTGTTATTTTGAACGATTGCGAGGGCTAGGATTTGAATCCTTAATTTCTTTTAGTACACCGAGTGGAAAAGGTAAATATCACGTTTCGGTGTGACCTTGAGTGTTTTGTCGTTATTTCGAACTATTGCGAGACTTGGGAAATGAATCCTTAGCTTGTGTCGTTACACCGTGGGTGGAAAATGTAAATATCGCTACACCGAGTCTCCTACTGTGATTTATCGTTATTTTGAACGATTACGAAGGCGAGGATTTGAATCCTCAGCTTCTTTTTATATACCGCGAGAGGAAAAGGTAAATATCGCGATTCCGAGTCTCCTACTGTGATTTATCGTTATTTTGATCGATTGCCTGCCTTTGGAAGTGAATCTTTAGTTTCTTTTAGTACACCGTGTGGAAAAGGTAGATATCGCGTTTCGGAGTGACCTTGAGTGATTGGTCGTTATTTCGAACGGTTGCTAGGCATGTGAAGTGAATCCTTAGCTTCTTTCGATATACCGCGAGTGGACAAGGTAAATATCGCCATACCGAGTCTCCTATTGTGATTTATTGTTATTTTGAACGATTGCGAGGGCTAGGATTTGAATCCTTAATTTCTTTTAGTACACCGAGTGGAAAAGGTAAATATCACGTTTCGGTGTGACCTTGAGTGTTTTGTCGTTATTTCGAACTATTGCGAGACTTGGGAAATGAATCCTTAGCTTGTGTCGTTACACCGTGGGTGGAAAATGTAAATATCGCTACACCGAGTCTCCTACTGTGATTTATCGTTATTTTGAACGATTACGAAGGCGAGGATTTGAATCCTCAGCTTCTTTCGATATACCGCGAGTGGAAAAGGTAAATAACGCGATTCCCAGTCTCCTGCTGTGATTTATCGTTATTTTGAACGATTACCTGCCTTGGGAAGTGAATCTTTAGTTTCTTTTAGTACACCGTGTGGAAAAGGTAGATATCGCGTTTCGGAGTGACCTTGAGTGATTGGTCGTTATTTCGAACGGTTGCGAGGCTTGGGAAGTGAATCCTTAGCTTCTTTCGATATACCGCGAGTGGAAAAGGTAAATAACGCGATTCCCAGTCTCCTATTGTGGTTTATTGTTATTTTGAACGATTGCGAGGGCTAGGATTTGAATCCTTAATTTCTTTTAGTACACCGAGTGGAAAAGGTAAATATCACGTTTCGGTGTGACCTAGAGTGATTGGTCGTTATTTCGAACGGTTGCGAGGCTTGGGAAGTGAATTCTTAGCTTCTTTCGATATACCGCGAGTGGAAAAGGTAAATAACGCGATTCCCAGTCTCCTGCTGTGATTTATCGTTATTTTGAACGATTACCTGCCTTGGGAAGTGAATCTTTAGTTTCTTTTAGTACACCGTGTGGAAAAGGTAGATATCGCGTTTCGGAGTGACCTTGAGTGTTTTGTCGTTATTTCGAACGATTGCTAGGCATGTGAAGTGAATCCTTAGCTTCTTTCGATATACCGCGAGTGGACAAGGTAAATATCGCCATAACGAGTCTCCTATTGTGATTTATTGTTATTTTGAACGATTGCGAGGGCTAGGATTTGAATCCTTAATTTCTTTTAGTACACCGAGTGGAAAAGGTAAATATCACGTTTCGGTGTGACCTTGAGTGTTTTGTCGTTATTTCGAACTATTGCGAGACTTGGGAAATGAATCCTTAGCTTGTGTCGTTACACCGTGGGTGGAAAATGTAAATATCGCTACACCGAGTCTCCTATTGTGATTTATTGTTATTTTGAACGATTGCGAGGGCTAGGATTTGAATCCTTAATTTCTTTTAGTACACCGAGTGGAAAAGGTAAATATCACGTTTCGGTGTGACCTTGAGTGTTTTGTCGTTATTTCGAACTATTGCGAGACTTGGGAAATGAATCCTTAGCTTGTGTCGTTACACCGTGGGTGGAAAATGTAAATATCGCTACACCGAGTCTCCTACTGTGATTTATCGTTATTTTGAACGATTACGAAGGCGAGGATTTGAATCCTCAGCTTCTTTCGATATACCGCGAGTGGAAAAGGTAAATAACGCGATTCCCAGTCTCCTGCTGTGATTTATCGTTATTTTGAACGATTACCTGCCTTGGGAAGTGAATCTTTAGTTTCTTTTAGTACACCGTGTGGAAAAGGTAGATATCGCGTTTCGGAGTGACCTTGAGTGATTGGTCGTTATTTCGAACGGTTGCGAGGCTTGGGAAGTGAATCCTTAGCTTCTTTCGATATACCGCGAGTGGAAAAGGTAAATAACGCGATTCCCAGTCTCCTATTGTGGTTTATTGTTATTTTGAACGATTGCGAGGGCTAGGATTTGAATCCTTAATTTCTTTTAGTACACCGAGTGGAAAAGGTAAATATCACGTTTCGGTGTGACCTAGAGTGATTGGTCGTTATTTCGAACGGTTGCGAGGCTTGGGAAGTGAATTCTTAGCTTCTTTCGATATACCGCGAGTGGAAAAGGTAAATAACGCGATTCCCAGTCTCCTGCTGTGATTTATCGTTATTTTGAACGATTACCTGCCTTGGGAAGTGAATCTTTAGTTTCTTTTAGTACACCGTGTGGAAAAGGTAGATATCGCGTTTCGGAGTGACCTTGAGTGTTTTGTCGTTATTTCGAACGATTGCTAGGCATGTGAAGTGAATCCTTAGCTTCTTTCGATATACCGCGAGTGGACAAGGTAAATATCGCCATACCGAGTCTCCTATTGTGATTTATTGTTATTTTGAACGATTGCGAGGGCTAGGATTTGAATCCTTAATTTCTTTTAGTACAGCGAGTGGAAAAGGTAAATATCACGTTTCGGTGTGACCTTGAGTGTTTTGTCGTTATTTCGAACTATTGCGAGACTTGGGAAATGAATCCTTAGCTTGTGTCGTTACACCGTGGGTGGAAAATGTAAATATCGCTATACCGAGTCTCCTACTGTGATTTATCGTTATTTTGAACGATTACGAAGGCGAGGATTTGAATCCTCAGCTTCTTTCGATATACCGCGAGTGGAAAAGGTAAATAACGCGATTCCCAGTCTCCTGCTGTGATTTATCGTTATTTTGAACGATTACGAAGGCGAGGATTTGAATCCTCAGCTTCTTTCGATATACCGCGAGTGGAAAAGGTAAATATCCCGATTCCAGGTCTCCTACGGTGATTTATCGTTATTTTTAACGATTACTTGGCTTGGGAAGTGAATCCTTAATTTCTTTTAGTACACCGAGTGGAAAAGGTAAATATCACGTTTCGGTGTGACCTAGAGTGATTGGTCGTTATTTCGAACGGTTGCGAGGCTTGGGAAGTGAATTCTTAGCTTCTTTCGATATACCGCGAGTGGAAAAGGTAAATAACGCGATTCCCAGTCTCCTGCTGTGATTTATCGTTATTTTGAACGATTACCTGCCTTGGGAAGTGAATCTTTAGTTTCTTTTAGTACACCGTGTGGAAAAGGTAGATATCGCGTTTCGGAGTGACCTTGAGTGATTGGTCGTTATTTCGAACGGTTGCGAGACTTGGGAAGTGAATCCTTAGCTTCTTTCGATATACCGCGAGTGGAAAAGGTAAATAACGCGATTCCCAGTCTCCTGCTGTGATTTATCGTTATTTTGAACGATTACCTGGCTTGGGGAGTGAAACCTTAGTTTCTTTTAGTACACCGTGTGGAAAAGGTAAATATCACGTTTCGGTGTGACCTTGAGTGTTTTGTCGTTATTTCGAACGATTGCTAGGCATGTGAAGTGAATCCTTAGCTTCTTTCGATATACCGCGAGTGGACAAGGTAAATATCGCCATACCGAGTCTCCTATTGTGATTTATTGTTATTTTGAACGATTCCGAGGGCTAGGATTTGAATCCTTAATTTCTTTTAGTACACCGAGTGGAAAAGGTAAATATCACGTTTCGGTGTGACCTTGAGTGTTTTGTCGTTATTTCGAACTATTGCGAGACTTGGGAAATGAATCCTTAGCTTGTGTCGTTACACCGTGGGTGGAAAATGTAAATATCGCTACACCGAGTCTCCTACTGTGATTTATCGTTATTTTGAACGATTACGAAGGCGAGGATTTGAATCCTCAGCTTCTTTCGATATACCGCGAGTGGAAAAGGTAAATATCGCGATTCCAGGTCTCCTACTGTGATTTATCGTTATTTTTAACGATTACCTGGCTTGGGAAGTGAATCCTTAGTTTCTTTTAGAACACCGTGTGGAAAAGGTAAATATCGCGTTCGGAGTGACCTTGAGTGTTTTGTCGTTATTTCGAATGGTTGCGAGGTTTGGGAAGTGAATCCTCAGCTTCTTTCGATATACCGCGTGTGGAAAAGGTAAATATCACGTTTCGGTGTGACCTTGAGTGTTTTGTCGTTATTTCGAACGATTGCTAGGCATGTGAAGTGAATCCTTAGCTTCTTTCGATATACCGCGAGTGGAAAAGGTAAATATCGCGATTCCAAGTCTCCTACTGTGATTTATCGTTATTTTTAACGATTACCTGGCTTGGGAAGTGAATCCTTAGTTTCTTTTAGTACACCGTGTGGAAAAGGTAAATATCGCGTTCGGTGTGACCTTGAGTATTTTGTCGTTATTTCGAACGATTGCTAGGCTTGTGAAGTGAATCCTTAGCTTCTTTCAATATACCGCGAGTGGAAAAGGTAAATATCCCGATTCCAGGTCTCCTACTGTGATTTATCGTTATTTTTAACGATTACCTGGCTTGGGAAGTGAATCCTTAGTTTCTTTTAGTACACCGTGTGGAAATGGTAAATATCACGTTTCGGTGTGACCTTTAGTGTTTTGTCGTTATTTCGAACGATTGCTAGGCTTGTGAAGTGAATCCTTAGCTTCTTTCGATATACCGCGAGTGGAACAGGTAAATAACGCGATTCCCAGTGTCCTGCTGTGATTTATCGTTATTTTGAACGATTACCTGGCTTAGGAAGTGAATCCTAAGTTTCTTTTAGTACACCGTGTGGCAAAGGTAAATATCGCGTTTCGGAGTGACCTTGAGTGATTGGTCGTTATTTCGAACGGTTGCGAGGCTTGGGAAGTGAATCCTTAGCTTCTTTCGATATACCGCGAGTGGAAAAGGTAAATAACGCGATTCCCAGTCTCCTGCTGTGATTTATCGTTATTTTGAACGATTACCTGGCTTAGGAAGTGAATCCTAAGTTTCTTTTAGTACACCGTGTGGAAAAGGTAAATATCACGTTTCTGTGTGACCTTGAGTGTTTTGTCGTTATTTCGAACGATTGCTAGGCTTGTGAAGTGAATCCTTAGCTTCTTTCGATATACCGCGAGTGGAAAAGGTAAATAACGCGATTCCCAGTCTCCTGCTGTGATTTATCGTTATTTTGAACGATTACGAAGGCGAGGATTTGAATCCTCAGCTTCATTCGATATACCACGAGTGGAAAAGGTAAATATCGCGATTCCAAGTCTCCTACTGTGATTTATCGTTATTTTGAACGATTACGAAGGCGAGGACTTGAATCCTCAGCTTCTTTCAATATACCGGGAGTGGAAAAGGTAAATATCGCGATTCCGAGTCTCCTACTGTGATTTATCGTTATTTTGATCGATTGCCTGCCTTTGGAAGTGAATCTTTAGTTTCTTTTAGTACACCGTGTGGAAAAGGTAAATATCACGTTTCGGTGTGACCTTGAGTGTTTTGTCGTTATTTCGAACTATTGCGAGACTTGGGAAATGAATCCTTAGCTTGTGTCGTTACACCGTGGGTGGAAAATGTAAATATCGCTACACCGAGTCTCCTACTGTGATTTATCGTTATTTTGAACGATTACGAAGGCGAGGATTTGAATCCTCAGCTTCTTTTTATATACCGCGAGAGGAAAAGGTAAATATCGCGATTCCGAGTCTCCTACTGTGATTTATCGTTATTTTGATCGATTGCCTGCCTTTGGAAGTGAATCTTTAGTTTCTTTTAGTACACCGTGTGGAAAAGGTAAATATCACGTTTCGGTGTGACCTTGAGTGTTTTGCCGTTATTTCGAACGATTGCTAGGCATGTGAAGTGAATCCTTAGCTTCTTTCGATATACCGCGAGTGGACAAGGTAAATATCGCCATACCGAGTCTCCTATTGTGGTTTATTGTTATTTTGAACGATTGCGAGGGCTAGGATTTGAATCCTTAATTTCTTTTAGTACACCGAGTGGAAAAGGTAAATATCACGTTTCGGTGTGACCTAGAGTGATTGGTCGTTATTTCGAACGGTTGCGAGACTTGGGAAGTGAATCCTTAGCTTCTTTCGATATACCGCGAGTGGAAAAGGTAAATAACGCGATTCCCAGTCTCCTGCTATGATTTATCGTTATTTTGAACGATTACCTGGCTTGGGGAGTGAAACCTTAGTTTCTTTTAGTACACCGTGTGGAAAAGGTAAATATCACGTTTCGGTGTGACCTTGAGTGTTTTGTCGTTATTTCGAACGATTGCTAGGCATGTGAAGTGAATCCTTAGCTTCTTTCGATATACCGCGAGTGGACAAGGTAAATATCGCCATACCGAGTCTCCTATTGTGATTTATTGTTATTTTGAACGATTGCGAGGGCTAGGATTTGAATCCTTAATTTCTTTTAGTACAGCGAGTGGAAAAGGTAAATATCACGTTTCGGTGTGACCTTGAGTGTTTTGTCGTTATTTCGAACTATTGCGAGACTTGGGAAATGAATCCTTAGCTTGTGTCGTTACACCGTGGGTGGAAAATGTAAATATCGCTATACCGAGTCTCCTACTGTGATTTATCGTTATTTTGAACGATTACGAAGGCGAGGATTTGAATCCTCAGCTTCTTTCGATATACCGCGAGTGGAAAAGGTAAATAACGCGATTCCCAGTCTCCTGCTGTGATTTATCGTTATTTTGAACGATTACGAAGGCGAGGATTTGAATCCTCAGCTTCTTTCGATATACCGCGAGTGGAAAAGGTAAATATCCCGATTCCAGGTCTCCTACGGTGATTTATCGTTATTTTTAACGATTACTTGGCTTGGGAAGTGAATCCTTAATTTCTTTTAGTACACCGAGTGGAAAAGGTAAATATCACGTTTCGGTGTGACCTAGAGTGATTGGTCGTTATTTCGAACGGTTGCGAGGCTTGGGAAGTGAATTCTTAGCTTCTTTCGATATACCGCGAGTGGAAAAGGTAAATAACGCGATTCCCAGTCTCCTGCTGTGATTTATCGTTATTTTGAACGATTACCTGCCTTGGGAAGTGAATCTTTAGTTTCTTTTAGTACACCGTGTGGAAAAGGTAGATATCGCGTTTCGGAGTGACCTTGAGTGATTGGTCGTTATTTCGAACGGTTGCGAGACTTGGGAAGTGAATCCTTAGCTTCTTTCGATATACCGCGAGTGGAAAAGGTAAATAACGCGATTCCCAGTCTCCTGCTGTGATTTATCGTTATTTTGAACGATTACCTGGCTTGGGGAGTGAAACCTTAGTTTCTTTTAGTACACCGTGTGGAAAAGGTAAATATCACGTTTCGGTGTGACCTTGAGTGTTTTGTCGTTATTTCGAACGATTGCTAGGCATGTGAAGTGAATCCTTAGCTTCTTTCGATATACCGCGAGTGGACAAGGTAAATATCGCCATACCGAGTCTCCTATTGTGATTTATTGTTATTTTGAACGATTCCGAGGGCTAGGATTTGAATCCTTAATTTCTTTTAGTACACCGAGTGGAAAAGGTAAATATCACGTTTCGGTGTGACCTTGAGTGTTTTGTCGTTATTTCGAACTATTGCGAGACTTGGGAAATGAATCCTTAGCTTGTGTCGTTACACCGTGGGTGGAAAATGTAAATATCGCTACACCGAGTCTCCTACTGTGATTTATCGTTATTTTGAACGATTACGAAGGCGAGTATTTGAATCCTCAGCTTCTTTCGATATACCGCGAGTGGAAAAGGTAAATATCGCGATTCCAGGTCTCCTACTGTGATTTATCGTTATTTTTAACGATTACCTGGCTTGGGAAGTGAATCCTTAGTTTCTTTTAGAACACCGTGTGGAAAAGGTAAATATCGCGTTCGGAGTGACCTTGAGTGTTTTGTCGTTATTTCGAATGGTTGCGAGGTTTGGGAAGTGAATCCTCAGCTTCTTTCGATATACCGCGTGTGGAAAAGGTAAATATCACGTTTCGGTGTGACCTTGAGTGTTTTGTCGTTATTTCGAACGATTGCTAGGCATGTGAAGTGAATCCTTAGCTTCTTTCGATATACCGCGAGTGGAAAAGGTAAATATCGCGATTCCAAGTCTCCTACTGTGATTTATCGTTATTTTTAACGATTACCTGGCTTGGGAAGTGAATCCTTAGTTTCTTTTAGTACACCGTGTGGAAAAGGTAAATATCGCGTTCGGTGTGACCTTGAGTATTTTGTCGTTATTTCGAACGATTGCTAGGCTTGTGAAGTGAATCCTTAGCTTCTTTCAATATACCGCGAGTGGAAAAGGTAAATATCCCGATTCCAGGTCTCCTACTGTGATTTATCGTTATTTTTAACGATTACCTGGCTTGGGAAGTGAATCCTTAGTTTCTTTTAGTACACCGTGTGGAAATGGTAAATATCACGTTTCGGTGTGACCTTTAGTGTTTTGTCGTTATTTCGAACGATTGCTAGGCTTGTGAAGTGAATCCTTAGCTTCTTTCGATATACCGCGAGTGGAACAGGTAAATAACGCGATTCCCAGTGTCCTGCTGTGATTTATCGTTATTTTGAACGATTACCTGGCTTAGGAAGTGAATCCTAAGTTTCTTTTAGTACACCGTGTGGCAAAGGTAAATATCGCGTTTCGGAGTGACCTTGAGTGATTGGTCGTTATTTCGAACGGTTGCGAGGCTTGGGAAGTGAATCCTTAGCTTCTTTCGATATACCGCGAGTGGAAAAGGTAAATAACGCGATTCCCAGTCTCCTGCTGTGATTTATCGTTATTTTGAACGATTACCTGGCTTAGGAAGTGAATCCTAAGTTTCTTTTAGTACACCGTGTGGAAAAGGTAAATATCACGTTTCTGTGTGACCTTGAGTGTTTTGTCGTTATTTCGAACGATTGCTAGGCTTGTGAAGTGAATCCTTAGCTTCTTTCGATATACCGCGAGTGGAAAAGGTAAATAACGCGATTCCCAGTCTCCTGCTGTGATTTATCGTTATTTTGAACGATTACGAAGGCGAGGATTTGAATCCTCAGCTTCATTCGATATACCACGAGTGGAAAAGGTAAATATCGCGATTCCAAGTCTCCTACTGTGATTTATCGTTATTTTGAACGATTACGAAGGCGAGGACTTGAATCCTCAGCTTCTTTCAATATACCGGGAGTGGAAAAGGTAAATATCGCGTTCGGAGTGCCCTTGAGTGTTTTGTCGTTATTTCGAACTATTGCGAGACTTGGGAAATGAATCCTTAGCTTGTGTCGTTACACTGTGGGTGGAAAATGTAAATATCGCTACACCGAGTCTCCTACTGTGATTTATCGTTATTTTGAACGATTACGAAGGCGAGGATTTGAATCCTCAGCTTCTTTCGATATACCGCGAATGGAAAAGGTAAATATCGCGATTCCGAGTCTCCTACTGTGATTTATCGTTATTTTGATCGATTACCTGGCTTAGGAAGTGAATCCTTAGTTTCTTTTAGTACACCGTGTGGAAATGGTAAATATCACGTTTCGGTGTGACCTTTAGTGTTTTGTCGTTATTTCGAACGATTGCTAGGCTTGTGAAGTGAATCCTTAGCTTCTTTCGATATACCGCGAGTGGAACAGGTAAATATCGCGATTCCAAGTCTCCTACTGTGATTTATCGTTATTTTGAACGATTGCGAGGGCTAGGGTTTGAATCCTTAATTTCTTTTAGTACACCGTGTGGAAATGGTAAATATCACGTTTCGGTGTGACCTTTAGTGTTTTGTCGTTATTTCGAACGATTGCTAGGCTTGTGAAGTGAATCCTTAGCTTCTTTCGATATACCGCGAGTGGAACAGGTAAATATCGCGATTCCAAGTCTCCTACTGTGATTTATCGTTATTTTGAACGATTGCGAGGGCTAGGGTTTGAATCCTTAATTTCTTTTAGTACACCGAGTGGAAAAGGTAAATATCACGTTTCGGTGTGACCTTGAGTGTTTTGTCGTTATTTCGAACTATTGCGAGACTTGGGAAATGAATCCTTAGCTTGTGTCGTTACACTGTGGGTGGAAAATGTAAATATCGCTACACCGAGTCTCCTACTGTGATTTATCGTTATTTTGAACGATTACGAAGGCGAGGATTTGAATCCTCAGCTTCTTTCGCTATACCGCGAATGGAAAAGGTAAATATCGCGATTCCGAGTCTCCTACTGTGATTTATCGTTATTTTGATCGATTACCTGGCTTAGGAAGTGAATCCTTAGTGTCTTTTATTACAACGGGTTGAAATGGTAGATATCGCGTTTCGGAGTGACCTTGAGTGATTGGTCGTTATTTCGAACGGTTGCGAGACTTGGGAAATGAATCCTTGGCTTGTGTCGTTACACTATGGGTGGAAAATGTAAATATCGCTACACCGAGTCTCCTACTGTGATTTATAGTTATTTTGAACGATTACGAAGGCGAGGATTTGAATCCTCAGCTTCTTTCGATATACCGGGAGTGGAAAAGGTAAATATCGCGTTCGGAGTGCCCTTGAGTGTTTTGTCGTTATTTCGAACGATTGCTAGCCTTGTGAAGTGAATCCTTAGCTTCTTTCGATATACCGCGAGTGGACAAGGTAAATATCGCCATACCGAGTCTCCTATTGTGATTTATTGTAATTTTGAACGATTGCGAGGGCTAGGGTTTGAATCCTTAATTTCTTTTAGTACACCGAGTGGAAAAGGTAAATATCACGTTTCGGTGTGACCTTGAGTGTTTTGTCGTTATTTCGAACTATTGCGAGACTTGGGAAATGAATCCTTAGCTTGTGTCGTTACACTGTGGGTGGAAAATGTAAATATCGCTACACCGAGTCTCCTACTGTGATTTATCGTTATTTTGAACGATTACGAAGGCGAGGATTTGAATCCTCAGCTTCTTTCGATATACCGCGAATGGAAAAGGTAAATATCGCGATTAGGAGTCTCCTACTGTGATTTATCGTTATTTTGATCGATTACCTGGCTTAGGAAGTGAATCCTTAGTGTCTTTTATTACAACGGGTGGAAAAGGTAGATATCGCGTTTCGGAGTGACCTTGAGTGATTGGTCGTTATTTCGAACGGTTGCGAGACTTGGGAAATGAATCCTTAGCTTGTGTCGTTACACTATGGGTGGAAAATGTAAATATCGCTACACCGAGTCTCCTACTGTGATTTATCGTTATTTTGAACGATTACGAAGGCGAGGATTTGAATCCTCAGCTTGTTTCGATATACCGCGAGTGGAAAAGGTAAATATCCCGATTCCAGGTCTCCTACTGTGATTTATCGTTATTTTTAACGATTACCTGGCTTGTGAAGTGAATCCTTGGCTTCTTTCGATATACCGCGAGTGGAAAAGGTAAATATCCCGATTCCAGGTCTCCTACTGTGATTTATCGTTATTTTGAACGATTTCGAAGGCGAGGATTTGAATCCTCAGCTTCTTTCGATTTACCGCGAGTGGAAAAGGTAAATATCGCGATTCCGAGTCTCCTACTGTGATTTATCGTTATTTTGATCAATTGCCTGCCTTTGGAAGTGAATCCTTAGTTTCTTTTAGTACACCGTGTGGAAAGGGTAAATATCACGTTTCGGTGTGACCTTGAGTGTTTTGTCGTTATTTCGAACTATTGCGAGACTTGGGAAATGAATCCTTAGCTTGTGTCGTTACACTGTGGGTGGAAAATGTAAATATCGCTACACCGAGTCTCCTACTGTGATTTATCGTTATTTTGAACGATTACGAAGGCGAGGATTTGAATCCTCAGCTTCTTTCGATATACCGCGAATGGAAAAGGTAAATATCGCGATTCCGAGTCTCCTACTGTGATTTATCGTTATTTTGATCGATTACCTGGCTTAGGAAGTGAATCCTTAGTGTCTTTTATTACAACGGGTGGAAAAGGTAGATATCGCGTTTCGGAGTGACCTTGAGTGATTGGTCGTTATTTCGAACGGTTGCGAGACTTGGGAAATGAATCCTTAGCTTGTGTCGTTACACTATGGGTGGAAAATGTAAATATCGCTACACCGAGTCTCCTACTGTGATTTATCGTTATTTTGAACGATTACGAAGGCGAGGATTTGAATCCTCAGCTTGTTTCGATATACCGCGAGTGGAAAAGGTAAATATCCCGATTCCAGGTCTCCTACTGTGATTTATCGTTATTTTTAACGATTACCTGGCTTGTGAAGTGAATCCTTGGCTTCTTTCGATATACCGCGAGTGGAAAAGGTAAATATCCCGATTCCAGGTCTCCTACTGTGATTTATCGTTATTTTGAACGATTTCGAAGGCGAGGATTTGAATCCTCAGCTTCTTTCGATTTACCGCGAGTGGAAAAGGTAAATATCGCGATTCCGAGTCTCCTACTGTGATTTATCGTTATTTTGATCAATTGCCTGCCTTTGGAAGTGAATCCTTAGTTTCTTTTAGTACACCGTGTGGAAAGGGTAAATATCACGTTTCGGTGTGACCTTGAGTGTTTTGTCGTTATTTCGAACGATTGCTAGGCTTGTGAAGTGAATCCTTAGCTTCTTTCGATATACCGCGAGTGGAAAAGGTAAATAACGCGATTCCCAGTCTCCTACAGTGATTTATCGTTATTTTTAACGATTACCTGGCTTAGGAAGTGAATCCTTAGTTTCTTTTAGTACACCGTGTGGAAAAGGTAAATATCGCGTTCGGAGTGACCTTGAGTGTTTTGTCGTTATTTCGAACGATTGCTAGGCTTGTGAAGTGAATCCTTAGCTTCTTTCGATATACCGCGAGTGGAAAAGGTAAATATCCCGATTCCAGGTCTCCTACTGTGATTTATCGTTATTTTTAACGATTACCTGGCTTGGGAAGTGAATCCTTAGTTTCTTTTAGTACACCGTGTGGAAAAGGTAAATATCGCGTTCGGAGTGCCCTTGAGTGTTTTGTCGTTATTTCGAACGATTGCTAGGCTTGTGAAGTGAATCCTTAGCTTCTTTCGATATACCACGAGTGGAAAAGGTAAATATCGCGATTCCGAGTCTCCTACTCTGATTTATCGTTATTTTGATCGATTACCTCCCTTTGGAAGTGAATCTTTAGTTTCTTTTTGTACACCGTGTGGAAAAGGTAAATATCACGTTTCGGTGTGACCTTGAGTGTTTTGTCGTTATTTCGAACGATTGCTAGGCTTGTGAAGTGAATCCTTAGCTTCTTTCGATTTACCGCGAGTGGAAAAGGTAAATAACGCGATTCCCAGTCTCCTGCTGTGATTTATCGTTATTTTTAACGATTACCTGGCTTGGGAAGTGAATCCTTAGTTTCTTTTAGTACACCGTGTGGAAAAGGTAAATATCACGTTTCGGTGTGACCTTGAGTGTTTTGCGTTATTTCGAACGATTGCTAGGCTTGTGAAGTGAATCCTTAGCTTCTTTCGATATACCGCGAGTGGAAAAGGTAAATATCCCGATTCCAGGTCTCCTACTGTGATTTATCGTTATTTTTAACGATTACCTGGCTTGGGAAGTGAATCCTTAGTTTCTTTTAGTACACCGTGTGGAAAAGGTAAATATCGCGTTCGGAGTGCCCTTGAGTGTTTTGTCGTTATTTCGAACGATTGCTAGGCTTGTGAAGTGAATCCTTAGCTTCTTTCGATATACCGCGAGTGGAAAAGGTAAATATCCCGATTCCAGGTCTCCTACTGTGATTTATCGTTATTTTGAACGATTACGAAGGCGAGGACTTGAATCCTCAGCTTCTTTCGATATACCGCGAGTGGAAAAGGTAAATAACGCGATTCCCAGTCTCGTGCAGTGATTTATCGTTATTTTTAACGATTACCTGGCTTAGGAAGTGAATCCTTAGTTTCTTTTAGTACACAGTGTGGAAAAGGTAAATATCGCGTTCGGAGTGACCTTGAGTGTTTTGTCGTTATTTCGAACGATTGCTAGGCTTGTGAAGTGAATCCTTAGCTTCTTTCGATATACCGCGAGTGGACAAGGTAAATATCCCGATTCCAGGTCTCCTACTGTGATTTATCGTTATTTTTAACGATTACCTGGCTTGGGAAGTGAATCCTTAGTTTCTTTTAGTACACCGTGTGGAAAAGGTAAATATCGCGTTCGGAGTGCCCTTGAGTGTTTTGTCGTTATTTCGAACGATTGCTAGGCTTGTGAAGTGAATCCTTAGCTTCTTTCGATATACCGCGAGTGGAAAAGGTAAATATCGCGATTCCGTGTCTCCTACTCTGATTTATCGTTATTTTGATCGATTACCTGCCTGTGGAAGTGAATCTTTAGTTTCTTTTTTTACACCGTGTGGAAAAGGTAAATATCGCGTTCTGAGTGACCTTGAGTGTTTTGTCGTTATTTCGAACGATTGCTAGGCTTGTGAAGTGAATCCTTAGCTTCTTTCGATATACCGCGAGTGGAAAAGGTAAATAACGCGATTCCCAGTCTCCTACAGTGATTTATCGTTATTTTTAACGATTACCTGGCTTAGGAAGTGAATCCTTAGTTTCTTTTAGTACACCGTGTGGAAAAGGTAAATATCGCGTTCGGAGTGACCTTGAGTGTTTTGTCGTTATTTCGAACGATTGCTAGGCTTGTGAAGTGAATCCTTAGCTTCTTTCGATATACCGCGAGTGGAAAAGGTAAATATCCCGATTCCAGGTCTCCTACTGTGATTTATCGTTATTTTTAACGATTACCTGGCTTGGGAAGTGAATAGTTAGTTTCTTTTAGTACACCGTGTGGAAAGGGTAAATATCACGTTTCGGTGTGACCTTGAGTGTTTTGTCGTTATTTCGAACGATTGCTAGGCTTGTGAAGTGAATCCTTAGCTTCTTTCGATATACCGCGAGTGGAAAAGGTAAATAACGCGATTCCCAGTCTCCTACAGTGATTTATCGTTATTTTTAACGATTACCTGGCTTAGGAAGTGAATCCTTAGTTTCTTTTAGTACACCGTGTGGAAAAGGTAAATATCGCGTTCGGAGTGACCTTGAGTGTTTTGTCGTTATTTCGAACGATTGCTAGGCTTGTGAAGTGAATCCTTAGCTTCTTTCGATATACCACGAGTGGAAAAGGTAAATATCGCGATTCCGAGTCTCCTACTCTGATTTATCGTTATTTTGATCGATTACCTCCCTTTGGAAGTGAATCTTTAGTTTCTTTTTGTACACCGTGTGGAAAAGGTAAATATCACGTTTCGGTGTGACCTTGAGTGTTTTGTCGTTATTTCGAACGATTGCTAGGCTTGTGAAGTGAATCCTTAGCTTCTTTCGATTTACCGCGAGTGGAAAAGGTAAATAACGCGATTCCCAGTCTCCTGCTGTGATTTATCGTTATTTTTAACGATTACCTGGCTTGGGAAGTGAATCCTTAGTTTCTTTTAGTACACCGTGTGGAAAAGGTAAATATCACGTTTCGGTGTGACCTTGAGTGTTTTGCGTTATTTCGAACGATTGCTAGGCTTGTGAAGTGAATCCTTAGCTTCTTTCGATATACCGCGAGTGGAAAAGGTAAATATCCCGATTCCAGGTCTCCTACTGTGATTTATCGTTATTTTTAACGATTACCTGGCTTGGGAAGTGAATCCTTAGTTTCTTTTAGTACACCGTGTGGAAAAGGTAAATATCGCGTTCGGAGTGCCCTTGAGTGTTTTGTCGTTATTTCGAACGATTGCTAGGCTTGTGAAGTGAATCCTTAGCTTCTTTCGATATACCGCGAGTGGAAAAGGTAAATATCCCGATTCCAGGTCTCCTACTGTGATTTATCGTTATTTTGAACGATTACGAAGGCGAGGACTTGAATCCTCAGCTTCTTTCGATATACCGCGAGTGGAAAAGGTAAATAACGCGATTCCCAGTCTCGTGCAGTGATTTATCGTTATTTTTAACGATTACCTGGCTTAGGAAGTGAATCCTTAGTTTCTTTTAGTACACAGTGTGGAAAAGGTAAATATCGCGTTCGGAGTGACCTTGAGTGTTTTGTCGTTATTTCGAACGATTGCTAGGCTTGTGAAGTGAATCCTTAGCTTCTTTCGATATACCGCGAGTGGACAAGGTAAATATCCCGATTCCAGGTCTCCTACTGTGATTTATCGTTATTTTTAACGATTACCTGGCTTGGGAAGTGAATCCTTAGTTTCTTTTAGTACACCGTGTGGAAAAGGTAAATATCGCGTTCGGAGTGCCCTTGAGTGTTTTGTCGTTATTTCGAACGATTGCTAGGCTTGTGAAGTGAATCCTTAGCTTCTTTCGATATACCGCGAGTGGAAAAGGTAAATATCGCGATTCCGTGTCTCCTACTCTGATTTATCGTTATTTTGATCGATTACCTGCCTGTGGAAGTGAATCTTTAGTTTCTTTTTTTACACCGTGTGGAAAAGGTAAATATCGCGTTCTGAGTGACCTTGAGTGTTTTGTCGTTATTTCGAACGATTGCTAGGCTTGTGAAGTGAATCCTTAGCTTCTTTCGATTTACCGCGAGTGGAAAAGGTAAATAACGCGATTCCCAGTCTCCTGCTGTGATTTATCGTTATTTTTAACGATTACCTGGCTTGGGAAGTGAATCCTTAGTTTCTTTTAGTACACCGTGTGGAAAAGGTAAATATCACGTTTTCGGTGTGACCTTGAGTGTTTTGCGTTATTTCGAACGATTGCTAGGCTTGTGAAGTGAATCCTTAGCTTCTTTCGATATACCGCGAGTGGAAAAGGTAAATATCCCGATTCCAGGTCTCCTACTGTGATTTATCGTTATTTTTAACGATTACCTGGCTTGGGAAGTGAATCCTTAGTTTCTTTTAGTACACCGTGTGGAAAAGGTAAATATCGCGTTCGGAGTGACCTTGAGTGTTTTGTCGTTATTTCGAACGATTGCTAGGCTTGTGAAGTGAATCCTTAGCTTCTTTCGATATACCGCGAGTGGAAAAGGTAAATATCCCGATTCCAGGTCTCCTACTGTGATTTATCGTTATTTTGAACGATTACGAAGGCGAGGACTTGAATCCTCAGCTTCTTTCGATATACCGCGAGTGGAAAAGGTAAATAACGCGATTCCCAGTCTCGTGCAGTGATTTATCGTTATTTTTAACGATTACCTGGCTTATGAAGTGAATCCTTAGTTTCTTTTAGTACACAGTGTGGAAAAGGTAAATATCGCGTTCGGAGTGACCTTGAGTGTTTTGTCGTTATTTCGAACGATTGCTAGGCTTGTGAAGTGAATCCTTAGCTTCTTTCGATATACCGCGAGTGGACAAGGTAAATATCCCGATTCCAGGTCTCCTACTGTGATTTATCGTTATTTTTAACGATTACCTGGCTTGGGAAGTGAATCCTTAGTTTCTTTTAGTACACCGTGTGGAAAAGGTAAATATCGCGTTCGGAGTGCCCTTGAGTGTTTTGTCGTTATTTCGAACGATTGCTAGGCTTGTGAAGTGAATCCTTAGCTTCTTTCGATATACCGCGAGTGGAAAAGGTAAATATCGCGATTCCGTGTCTCCTACTCTGATTTATCGTTATTTTGATCGATTACCTGCCTGTGGAAGTGAATCTTTAGTTTCTTTTATTACACCGTGTGGAAAAGGTAAATATCGCGTTCTGAGTGACCTTGAGTGTTTTGTCGTTATTTCGAACGATTGCTAGGCTTGTGAAGTGAATCCTTAGCTTCTTTCGATATACCGCGAGTGGAAAAGGTAAATAACGCGATTCCCAGTCTCCTACAGTGATTTATCGTTATTTTTAACGATTACCTGGCTTAGGAAGTGAATCCTTAGTTTCTTTTAGTACACCGTGTGGAAAAGGTAAATATCGCGTTCGGAGTGACCTTGAGTGTTTTGTCGTTATTTCGAACGATTGCTAGGCTTGTGAAGTGAATCCTTAGCTTCTTTCGATATACCACGAGTGGAAAAGGTAAATAACGCGATTCCCAGTCTCCTGCTGTGTTCTATCGTTATTTTGAACGATTACCTGGCTTAGGAAGTGAATCCTTAGTTTCTTTTATTGCAACGTGTGGAAAAGGTAGATATCGCGTTTCGGTGTGACCTTGAGTGTTTTGTCGTTATTTCGAACGATTGCTAGGCTTGTGAAGTGAATCCTTAGCTTCTTTCGATATACCGCGAGTGGAAAAGGTAAATATCCCGATTCCAGGTCTCCTACTGTAATTTATCGTAATTTGTAACGATTACCTGGCTTGGGAAGTGAATCCTTAGTTTCTTTTAGTACACCGTGTGGAAAAGGTAAATATCACGTTTCGGTGTGACCTTGAGTGTTTTGTCGTTATTTCGAACGATTGCTAGGCTTGTGAAGTGAATCCTTAGCTTCTTTCGATATACCGCGAGTGGAAAAGGTAAATAACACGATTCCCAGTGTCCTGCTGTGATTTATCGTTATTTTTAACGATTACCTGGCTTGGGAAGTGAATCCTTAGTTTCTTTTAGTACACCGTGTGGAAAAGGTAAATATCGCGTTCGGAGTGCCCTTGAGTGTTTTGTCGTTATTTCGAACGATTGCTTGGCTTGTGAAGTGAATCCTTAGCTTCTTTCGATATACCGCGAGTGGAAAAGGTAAATATCCCGATTCCTTGTCTCCTACTGTGATTTATCGTTATTTTGAACGATTACGAAGGCGAGGACTTGAATCCTCAGCTTCTTTCGATATACCGCGAGTGGAAAAGGTAAATATCGCGTTCGGAGTGCCCTTGAGTGTTTTGTCGTTATTTCGAACGATTGCTAGGCTTGTGAAGTGAATCCTTAGCTTCTTTCGATATACCGCGAGTGGAAAAGGTAAATAACGCGATTCCCAGTCTCCTACAGTGATTTATCGTTATTTTTAACGATTACCTGGCTTAGGAAGTGAATCCTTAGTTTCTTTTAGTACACCGTGTGGAAAAGGTAAATATCGCGTTCGGAGTGACCTTGAGTGTTTTGTCGTTATTTCGAACGATTGCTAGGCTTGTGAAGTGAATCCTTAGCTTCTTTCGATATACCGCGAGTGGAAAAGGTAAATATCCCGATTCCAGGTCTCCTACTGTGATTTATCGTTATTTTTAACGATTACCTGGCTTGGGAAGTGAATCCTTAGTTTCTTTTAGTACACCGTGTGGAAAAGGTAAATATCGCGTTCGGAGTGCCCTTGAGTGTTTTGTCGTTATTTCGAACGATTGCTAGGCTTGTGAAGTGAATCCTTAGCTTCTTTCGATATACCACGAGTGGAAAAGGTAAATATCGCGATTCCGAGTCTCCTACTCTGATTTATCGTTATTTTGATCGATTGCCTGCCTTTGGAAGTGAATCTTTAGTTTCTTTTAGTACACCGTGTGGAAAAGGTAAATATCACGTTTCGGTGTGACCTTGAGTGTTTTGCCGTTATTTCGAACGATTGCTAGGCATGTGAAGTGAATCAATAGCTTCTTTCGATATACCGCGAGTGGACAAGGTAAATATCGCCATACCGAGTCTCCTATTGTGGTTTATTGTTATTTTGAACGATTGCGAGGGCTAGGATTTGAATCCTTAATTTCTTTTAGTACACCGAGTGGAAAAGGTAAATATCACGTTTCGGTGTGACCTAGAGTGATTGGTCGTTATTTCGAACGGTTGCGAGGCTTGGGAAGTGAATTCTTAGCTTCTTTCGATATACCGCGAGTGGAAAAGGTAAATAACGCGATTCCCAGTCTCCTGCTGTGATTTATCGTTATTTTGAACGATTACCTGCCTTGGGAAGTGAATCTTTAGTTTCTTTTAGTACACCGTGTGGAAAAGGTAGATATCGCGTTTCGGAGTGACCTTGAGTGATTGGTCGTTATTTCGAACGGTTGCGAGACTTGGGAAGTGAATCCTTAGCTTCTTTCGATATACCGCGAGTGGAAAAGGTAAATAACGCGATTCCCAGTCTCCTGCTATGATTTATCGTTATTTTGAACGATTACCTGGCTTGGGGAGTGAAACCTTAGTTTCTTTTAGTACACCGTGTGGAAAAGGTAAATATCACGTTTCGGTGTGACCTTGAGTGTTTTGTCGTTATTTCGAACGATTGCTAGGCATGTGAAGTGAATCCTTAGCTTCTTTCGATATACCGCGAGTGGACAAGGTAAATATCGCCATACCGAGTCTCCTATTGTGATTTATTGTTATTTTGAACGATTGCGAGGGCTAGGATTTGAATCCTTAATTTCTTTTAGTACACCGAGTGGAAAAGGTAAATATCACGTTTCGGTGTGACCTTGAGTGTTTTGTCGTTATTTCGAACTATTGCGAGACTTGGGAAATGAATCCTTAGCTTGTGTCGTTACACCGTGGGTGGAAAATGTAAATATCGCTACACCGAGTCTCCTACTGTGATTTATCGTTATTTTGAACGATTACGAAGGCGAGGATTTGAATCCTCAGCTTCTTTCGATATACCGCGAGTGGAAAAGGTAAATAACGCGATTCCCAGTCTCCTGCTGTGATTTATCGTTATTTTGAACGATTACCTGCCTTGGGAAGTGAATCTTTAGTTTCTTTTAGTACACCGTGTGGAAAAGGTAGATATCGCGTTTCGGAGTGACCTTGAGTGATTGGTCGTTATTTCGAACGGTTGCGAGGCTTGGGAAGTGAATCCTTAGCTTCTTTCGATATACCGCGAGTGGAAAAGGTAAATAACGCGATTCCCAGTCTCCTATTGTGGTTTATTGTTATTTTGAACGATTGCGAGGGCTAGGATTTGAATCCTTAATTTCTTTTAGTACACCGAGTGGAAAAGGTAAATATCACGTTTCGGTGTGACCTAGAGTGATTGGTCGTTATTTCGAACGGTTGCGAGGCTTGGGAAGTGAATTCTTAGCTTCTTTCGATATACCGCGAGTGGAAAAGGTAAATAACGCGATTCCCAGTCTCCTGCTGTGATTTATCGTTATTTTGAACGATTACCTGCCTTGGGAAGTGAATCTTTAGTTTCTTTTAGTACACCGTGTGGAAAAGGTAGATATCGCGTTTCGGAGTGACCTTGAGTGTTTTGTCGTTATTTCGAACGATTGCTAGGCATGTGAAGTGAATCCTTAGCTTCTTTCGATATACCGCGAGTGGACAAGGTAAATATCGCCATAACGAGTCTCCTATTGTGATTTATTGTTATTTTGAACGATTGCGAGGGCTAGGATTTGAATCCTTAATTTCTTTTAGTACACCGAGTGGAAAAGGTAAATATCACGTTTCGGTGTGACCTTGAGTGTTTTGTCGTTATTTCGAACTATTGCGAGACTTGGGAAATGAATCCTTAGCTTGTGTCGTTACACCGTGGGTGGAAAATGTAAATATCGCTACACCGAGTCTCCTACTGTGATTTATCGTTATTTTGAACGATTACGAAGGCGAGGATTTGAATCCTCAGCTTCTTTTTATATACCGCGAGAGGAAAAGGTAAATATCGCGATTCCGAGTCTCCTACTGTGATTTATCGTTATTTTGATCGATTGCCTGCCTTTGGAAGTGAATCTTTAGTTTCTTTTAGTACACCGTGTGGAAAAGGTAAATATCACGTTTCGGTGTGACCTTGAGTGTTTTGCCGTTATTTCGAACGATTGCTAGGCATGTGAAGTGAATCCTTAGCTTCTTTCGATATACCGCGAGT
Source organism: Nomada fucata (assembly GCA_948146005.1). Classification (NCBI taxonomy): domain Eukaryota; kingdom Metazoa; phylum Arthropoda; class Insecta; order Hymenoptera; family Apidae; genus Nomada; species Nomada fucata. The sequence continues at coordinate 28,275,312 of OX411275.1, forward strand.
GGACAAGGTAAATATCGCCATACCGAGTCTCCTATTGTGGTTTATTGTTATTTTGAACGATTGCGAGGGCTAGGATTTGAATCCTTAATTTCTTTTAGTACACCGAGTGGAAAAGGTAAATATCACGTTTCGGTGTGACCTAGAGTGATTGGTCGTTATTTCGAACGGTTGCGAGACTTGGGAAGTGAATCCTTAGCTTCTTTCGATATACCGCGAGTGGAAAAGGTAAATAACGCGATTCCCAGTCTCCTGCTATGATTTATCGTTATTTTGAACGATTACCTGGCTTGGGGAGTGAAACCTTAGTTTCTTTTAGTACACCGTGTGGAAAAGGTAAATATCACGTTTCGGTGTGACCTTGAGTGTTTTGTCGTTATTTCGAACGATTGCTAGGCATGTGAAGTGAATCCTTAGCTTCTTTCGATATACCGCGAGTGGACAAGGTAAATATCGCCATACCGAGTCTCCTATTGTGATTTATTGTTATTTTGAACGATTGCGAGGGCTAGGATTTGAATCCTTAATTTCTTTTAGTACACCGAGTGGAAAAGGTAAATATCACGTTTCGGTGTGACCTTGAGTGTTTTGTCGTTATTTCGAACTATTGCGAGACTTGGGAAATGAATCCTTAGCTTGTGTCGTTACACCGTGGGTGGAAAATGTAAATATCGCTACACCGAGTCTCCTACTGTGATTTATCGTTATTTTGAACGATTACGAAGGCGAGGATTTGAATCCTCAGCTTCTTTCGATATACCGCGAGTGGAAAAGGTAAATAACGCGATTCCCAGTCTCCTGCTGTGATTTATCGTTATTTTGAACGATTACGAAGGCGAGGATTTGAATCCTCAGCTTCTTTCGATATACCGCGAGTGGGAAAGGTAAATATCGCGATTCCAAGTCTCCTACTGTGATTTATCGTTATTTTTAACGATTACCTGGCTTGGGAAGTGAATCCTTAGTTTCTTTTAGTACACCGTGTGGAAAAGGTAAATATCGCGTTCGGTGTGACCTTGAGTATTTTGTCGTTATTTCGAACGATTGCTAGGCTTGTGAAGTGAATCCTTAGCTTCTTTCGATATACCGCGAGTGGAAAAGGTAAATATCCCGATTCCAGGTCTCCTACTGTGATTTATCGTTATTTTTAACGATTACCTGGCTTGGGAAGTGAATCCTTAGTTTCTTTTAGTACACCGTGTGGAAAAGGTAAATATCACGTTTCCGAGTCTCCTACTGTGATTTATCGTTATTTTGATCGATTGCCTGCCTTTGGAAGTGAATCTTTAGTTTCTTTTAGTACACCGTGTGGAAAAGGTAAATATCACGTTTCGGTGTGACCTTGAGTGTTTTGCCGTTATTTCGAACGATTGCTAGGCATGTGAAGTGAATCCTTAGCTTCTTTCGGTATACCGCGAGTGGACAAGGTAAATATCGCCATACCGAGTCTCCTATTGTGGTTTATTGTTATTTTGATCGATTGCCTGCCTTTGGAAGTGAATCTTTAGTTTCTTTTAGTACACCGTGTGGAAAAGGTAAATATCACGTTTCGGTGTGACCTTGAGTGTTTTGCCGTTATTTCGAACGATTGCGAGGCTTGGGAAGTGAATTCTTAGCTTCTTTCGATATACCGCGAGTGGAAAAGGTAAATAACGCGATTCCCAGTCTCCTGCTGTGATTTATCGTTATTTTGAACGATTACCTGCCTTGGGAAGTGAATCTTTAGTTTCTTTTAGTACACCGTGTGGAAAAGGTAGATATCGCGTTTCGGAGTGACCTTGAGTGATTGGTCGTTATTTCGAACGGTTGCGAGGCTTGGGAAGTGAATCCTTAGCTTCTTTCGATATACCGCGAGTGGAAAAGGTAAATAACGCGATTCCCAGTCTCCTATTGTGGTTTATTGTTATTTTGAACGATTGCGAGGGCTAGGATTTGAATCCTTAATTTCTTTTAGTACACCGAGTGGAAAAGGTAAATATCACGTTTCGGTGTGACCTAGAGTGATTGGTCGTTATTTCGAACGGTTGCGAGGCTTGGGAAGTGAATTCTTAGCTTCTTTCGATATACCGCGAGTGGAAAAGGTAAATAACGCGATTCCCAGTCTCCTGCTGTGATTTATCGTTATTTTGAACGATTACCTGCCTTGGGAAGTGAATCTTTAGTTTCTTTTAGTACACCGTGTGGAAAAGGTAGATATCGCGTTTCGGAGTGACCTTGAGTGTTTTGTCGTTATTTCGAACGATTGCTAGGCATGTGAAGTGAATCCTTAGCTTCTTTCGATATACCGCGAGTGGACAAGGTAAATATCGCCATAACGAGTCTCCTATTGTGATTTATTGTTATTTTGAACGATTGCGAGGGCTAGGATTTGAATCCTTAATTTCTTTTAGTACACCGAGTGGAAAAGGTAAATATCACGTTTCGGTGTGACCTTGAGTGTTTTGTCGTTATTTCGAACTATTGCGAGACTTGGGAAATGAATCCTTAGCTTGTGTCGTTACACTGTGGGTGGAAAATGTAAATATCGCTACACCGAGTCTCCTACTGTGATTTATCGTTATTTTGAACGATTACGAAGGCGAGGATTTGAATCCTCAGCTTCTTTTTATATACCGCGGGAGGAAAAGGTAAATATCGCGATTCCGAGTCTCCTACTGTGATTTATCGTTATTTTGATCGATTGCCTGCCTTTGGAAGTGAATCTTCAGTTTCTTTTAGTACACCGTGTGGAAAAGGTAAATATCACGTTTCGGTGTGACCTTGAGTGTTTTGCCGTTATTTCGAACGATTGCTAGGCATGTGAAGTGAATCCTTAGCTTCTTTCGATATACCGCGAGTGGACAAGGTAAATATCGCCATACCGAGTCTCCTATTGTGGTTTATTGTTATTTTGAACGATTGCGAGGGCTAGGATTTGAATCCTTAATTTCTTTTAGTACACCGAGTGGAAAAGGTAAATATCACGTTTCGGTGTGACCTAGAGTGATTGGTCGTTATTTCGAACGGTTGCGAGACTTGGGAAGTGAATCCTTAGCTTCTTTCGATATACCGCGAGTGGAAAAGGTAAATAACGCGATTCCCAGTCTCCTGCTATGATTTATCGTTATTTTGAACGATTACCTGGCTTGGGGAGTGAAACCTTAGTTTCTTTTAGTACACCGTGTGGAAAAGGTAAATATCACGTTTCGGAGTGACCTTGAGTGTTTTGTCGTTATTTCGAACGATTGCTAGGCATGTGAAGTGAATCCTTAGCTTCTTTCGATATACCGCGAGTGGACAAGGTAAATATCGCCATAACGAGTCTCCTATTGTGATTTATTGTTATTTTGAACGATTGCGAGGGCTAGGATTTGAATCCTTAATTTCTTTTAGTACACCGAGTGGAAAAGGTAAATATCACGTTTCGGTGTGACCTTGAGTGTTTTGTCGTTATTTCGAAATATTGCGAGACTTGGGAAATGAATCCTTAGCTTGTGTCGTTACACCGTGGGTGGAAAATGTAAATATCGCTACACCGAGTCTCCTACTGTGATTTATCGTTATTTTGAACGATTACGAAGGCGAGGATTTGAATCCTCAGCTTCTTTTTATATACCGCGGGAGGAAAAGGTAAATATCGCGATTCCGAGTCTCCTACTGTGATTTATCGTTATTTTGATCGATTGCCTGCCTTTGGAAGTGAATCTTTAGTTTCTTTTAGTACACCGTGTGGAAAAGGTAAATATCACGTTTCGGTGTGACCTTGAGTGTTTTGCCGTTATTTCGAACGATTGCTAGGCTTGGGAAGTGAATCCTTAGCTTCTTTCGATATACCGCGAGTGGAAAAGGTAAATAACGCGATTCCCAGTCTCCTATTGTGGTTTATTGTTATTTTGAACGATTGCGAGGGCTAGGATTTGAATCCTTAATTTCTTTTAGTACACCGAGTGGAAAAGGTAAATATCACGTTTCGGTGTGACCTAGAGTGATTGGTCGTTATTTCGAACGGTTGCGAGGCTTGGGAAGTGAATTCTTAGCTTCTTTCGATATACCGCGAGTGGAAAAGGTAAATAACGCGATTCCCAGTCTCCTGCTGTGATTTATCGTTATTTTGAACGATTACCTGCCTTGGGAAGTGAATCTTTAGTTTCTTTTAGTACACCGTGTGGAAAAGGTAGATATCGCGTTTCGGAGTGACCTTGAGTGTTTTGTCGTTATTTCGAACGATTGCTAGGCATGTGAAGTGAATCCTTAGCTTCTTTCGATATACCGCGAGTGGAACAGGTAAATATCGCGATTCCAAGTCTCCTACTGTGATTTATCGTTATTTTGAACGATTGCGAGGGCTAGGGTTTGAATCCTTAATTTCTTTTAGTACACCGAGTGGAAAAGGTAAATATCACGTTTCGGTGTAACCTTGAGTGTTTTGTCGTTATTTCGAACGATTGCTAGGCTTGTGAAGTGAATCCTTAGCTTCTTTCGATATACCGCGAGTGGAACAGGTAAATATCGCGATTCCAAGTCTCCTACTGTGATTTATCGTTATTTTGAACGATTGCGAGGGCTAGGGTTTGAATCCTTAATTTCTTTTAGTACACCGAGTGGAAAAGGTAAATATCACGTTTCGGTGTGACCTTGAGTGTTTTGTCGTTATTTCGAACTATTGCGAGACTTGGGAAATGAATCCTTAGCTTGTGTCGTTACACTGTGGGTGGAAAATGTAAATATCGCTACACCGAGTCTCCTACTGTGATTTATCGTTATTTTGAACGATTACGAAGGCGAGGATTTGAATCCTCAGCTTCTTTCGCTATACCGCGAATGGAAAAGGTAAATATCGCGATTCCGAGTCTCCTACTGTGATTTATCGTTATTTTGATCGATTACCTGGCTTAGGAAGTGAATCCTTAGTGTCTTTTATTACAACGGGTTGAAAAGGTAGATATCGCGTTTCGGAGTGACCTTGAGTGATTGGTCGTTATTTCGAACGGTTGCGAGACTTGGGAAATGAATCCTTGGCTTGTGTCGTTACACTATGGGTGGAAAATGTAAATATCGCTACACCGAGTCTCCTACTGTGATTTATAGTTATTTTGAACGATTACGAAGGCGAGGATTTGAATCCTCAGCTTCTTTCGATATACCGGGAGTGGAAAAGGTAAATATCGCGTTCGGAGTGCCCTTGAGTGTTTTGTCGTTATTTCGAACGATTGCTAGCCTTGTGAAGTGAATCCTTAGCTTCTTTCGATATACCGCGAGTGGACAAGGTAAATATCGCCATACCGAGTCTCCTATTGTGATTTATTGTAATTTTGAACGATTGCGAGGGCTAGGGTTTGAATCCTTAATTTCTTTTAGTACACCGAGTGGAAAAGGTAAATATCACGTTTCGGTGTGACCTTGAGTGTTTTGTCGTTATTTCGAACTATTGCGAGACTTGGGAAATGAATCCTTAGCTTGTGTCGTTACACTGTGGGTGGAAAATGTAAATATCGCTACACCGAGTCTCCTACTGTGATTTATCGTTATTTTGAACGATTACGAAGGCGAGGATTTGAATCCTCAGCTTCTTTCGATATACCGCGAATGGAAAAGGTAAATATCGCGATTAGGAGTCTCCTACTGTGATTTATCGTTATTTTGATCGATTACCTGGCTTAGGAAGTGAATCCTTAGTGTCTTTTATTACAACGGGTGGAAAAGGTAGATATCGCGTTTCGGAGTGACCTTGAGTGATTGGTCGTTATTTCGAACGGTTGCGAGACTTGGGAAATGAATCCTTAGCTTGTGTCGTTACACTATGGGTGGAAAATGTAAATATCGCTACACCGAGTCTCCTACTGTGATTTATCGTTATTTTGAACGATTACGAAGGCGAGGATTTGAATCCTCAGCTTGTTTCGATATACCGCGAGTGGAAAAGGTAAATATCCCGATTCCAGGTCTCCTACTGTGATTTATCGTTATTTTTAACGATTACCTGGCTTGGGAAGTGAATCCTTAGTTTCTTTTAGTACACCGTGTGGAAAAGGTAAATATCGCGTTCGGAGTGCCCTTGAGTGTTTTGTCGTTATTTCGAACGATTGCTAGGCTTGTGAAGTGAATCCTTAGCTTCTTTCGATATACCACGAGTGGAAAAGGTAAATATCGCGATTCCGAGTCTCCTACTCTGATTTATCGTTATTTTGATCGATTACCTCCCTTTGGAAGTGAATCTTTAGTTTCTTTTTGTACACCGTGTGGAAAAGGTAAATATCACGTTTCGGTGTGACCTTGAGTGTTTTGTCGTTATTTCGAACGATTGCTAGGCTTGTGAAGTGAATCCTTAGCTTCTTTCGATTTACCGCGAGTGGAAAAGGTAAATAACGCGATTCCCAGTCTCCTGCTGTGATTTATCGTTATTTTTAACGATTACCTGGCTTTGGAAGTGAATCCTTAGTTTCTTTTAGTACACCGTGTGGAAAAGGTAAATATCACGTTTCGGTGTGACCTTGAGTGTTTTGCGTTATTTCGAACGATTGCTAGGCTTGTGAAGTGAATCCTTAGCTTCTTTCGATATACCGCGAGTGGAAAAGGTAAATATCCCGATTCCAGGTCTCCTACTGTGATTTATCGTTATTTTTAACGATTACCTGGCTTGGGAAGTGAATCCTTAGTTTCTTTTAGTACACCGTGTGGAAAAGGTAAATATCGCGTTCGGAGTGCCCTTGAGTGTTTTGTCGTTATTTCGAACGATTGCTAGGCTTGTGAAGTGAATCCTTAGCTTCTTTCGATATACCGCGAGTGGAAAAGGTAAATATCCCGATTCCAGGTCTCCTACTGTGATTTATCGTTATTTTGAACGATTACGAAGGCGAGGACTTGAATCCTCAGCTTCTTTCGATATACCGCGAGTGGAAAAGGTAAATAACGCGATTCCCAGTCTCGTGCAGTGATTTATCGTTATTTTTAACGATTACCTGGCTTAGGAAGTGAATCCTTAGTTTCTTTTAGTACACAGTGTGGAAAAGGTAAATATCGCGTTCGGAGTGACCTTGAGTGTTTTGTCGTTATTTCGAACGATTGCTAGGCTTGTGAAGTGAATCCTTAGCTTCTTTCGATATACCGCGAGTGGACAAGGTAAATATCCCGATTCCAGGTCTCCTACTGTGATTTATCGTTATTTTTAACGATTACCTGGCTTAGGAAGTGAATCCTAAGTTTCTTTTAGTACACCGTGTGGCAAAGGTAAATATCGCGTTTCGGAGTGACCTTGAGTGATTGGTCGTTATTTCGAACGGTTGCGAGGCTTGGGAAGTGAATCCTTAGCTTCTTTCGATATACCGCGAGTGGAAAAGGTAAATAACGCGATTCCCAGTCTCCTGCTGTGATTTATCGTTATTTTGAACGATTACCTGGCTTAGGAAGTGAATCCTAAGTTTCTTTTAGTACACCGTGTGGAAAAGGTAAATATCACGTTTCTGTGTGACCTTGAGTGTTTTGTCGTTATTTCGAACGATTGCTAGGCTTGTGAAGTGAATCCTTAGCTTCTTTCGATATACCGCGAGTGGAAAAGGTAAATAACGCGATTCCCAGTCTCCTGCTGTGATTTATCGTTATTTTGAACGATTACGAAGGCGAGGATTTGAATCCTCAGCTTCATTCGATATACCACGAGTGGAAAAGGTAAATATCGCGATTCCAAGTCTCCTACTGTGATTTATCGTTATTTTGAACGATTACGAAGGCGAGGACTTGAATCCTCAGCTTCTTTCAATATACCGGGAGTGGAAAAGGTAAATATCGCGTTCGGAGTGCCCTTGAGTGTTTTGTCGTTATTTCGAACTATTGCGAGACTTGGGAAATGAATCCTTAGCTTGTGTCGTTACACTGTGGGTGGAAAATGTAAATATCGCTACACCGAGTCTCCTACTGTGATTTATCGTTATTTTGAACGATTACGAAGGCGAGGATTTGAATCCTCAGCTTCTTTCGATATACCGCGAATGGAAAAGGTAAATATCGCGATTCCGAGTCTCCTACTGTGATTTATCGTTATTTTGATCGATTACCTGGCTTAGGAAGTGAATCCTTAGTTTCTTTTAGTACACCGTGTGGAAATGGTAAATATCACGTTTCGGTGTGACCTTTAGTGTTTTGTCGTTATTTCGAACGATTGCTAGGCTTGTGAAGTGAATCCTTAGCTTCTTTCGATATACCGCGAGTGGAACAGGTAAATATCGCGATTCCAAGTCTCCTACTGTGATTTATCGTTATTTTGAACGATTGCGAGGGCTAGGGTTTGAATCCTTAATTTCTTTTAGTACACCGTGTGGAAATGGTAAATATCACGTTTCGGTGTGACCTTTAGTGTTTTGTCGTTATTTCGAACGATTGCTAGGCTTGTGAAGTGAATCCTTAGCTTCTTTCGATATACCGCGAGTGGAACAGGTAAATATCGCGATTCCAAGTCTCCTACTGTGATTTATCGTTATTTTGAACGATTGCGAGGGCTAGGGTTTGAATCCTTAATTTCTTTTAGTACACCGAGTGGAAAAGGTAAATATCACGTTTCGGTGTGACCTTGAGTGATTGGTCGTTATTTCGAACGGTTGCGAGACTTGGGAAATGAATCCTTGGCTTGTGTCGTTACACTATGGGTGGAAAATGTAAATATCGCTACACCGAGTCTCCTACTGTGATTTATAGTTATTTTGAACGATTACGAAGGCGAGGATTTGAATCCTCAGCTTCTTTCGATATACCGGGAGTGGAAAAGGTAAATATCGCGTTCGGAGTGCCCTTGAGTGTTTTGTCGTTATTTCGAACGATTGCTAGCCTTGTGAAGTGAATCCTTAGCTTCTTTCGATATACCGCGAGTGGACAAGGTAAATATCGCCATACCGAGTCTCCTATTGTGATTTATTGTAATTTTGAACGATTGCGAGGGCTAGGGTTTGAATCCTTAATTTCTTTTAGTACACCGAGTGGAAAAGGTAAATATCACGTTTCGGTGTGACCTTGAGTGTTTTGTCGTTATTTCGAACTATTGCGAGACTTGGGAAATGAATCCTTAGCTTGTGTCGTTACACTGTGGGTGGAAAATGTAAATATCGCTACACCGAGTCTCCTACTGTGATTTATCGTTATTTTGAACGATTACGAAGGCGAGGATTTGAATCCTCAGCTTCTTTCGATATACCGCGAATGGAAAAGGTAAATATCGCGATTCCGAGTCTCCTACTGTGATTTATCGTTATTTTGATCGATTACCTGGCTTAGGAAGTGAATCCTTAGTGTCTTTTATTACAACGGGTGGAAAAGGTAGATATCGCGTTTCGGAGTGACCTTGAGTGATTGGTCGTTATTTCGAACGGTTGCGAGACTTGGGAAATGAATCCTTAGCTTGTGTCGTTACACTATGGGTGGAAAATGTAAATATCGCTACACCGAGTCTCCTACTGTGATTTATCGTTATTTTGAACGATTACGAAGGCGAGGATTTGAATCCTCAGCTTGTTTCGATATACCGCGAGTGGAAAAGGTAAATATCCCGATTCCAGGTCTCCTACTGTGATTTATCGTTATTTTTAACGATTACCTGGCTTGTGAAGTGAATCCTTGGCTTCTTTCGATATACCGCGAGTGGAAAAGGTAAATATCCCGATTCCAGGTCTCCTACTGTGATTTATCGTTATTTTGAACGATTTCGAAGGCGAGGATTTGAATCCTCAGCTTCTTTCGATTTACCGCGAGTGGAAAAGGTAAATATCGCGATTCCGAGTCTCCTACTGTGATTTATCGTTATTTTGATCAATTGCCTGCCTTTGGAAGTGAATCCTTAGTTTCTTTTAGTACACCGTGTGGAAAGGGTAAATATCACGTTTCGGTGTGACCTTGAGTGTTTTGTCGTTATTTCGAACGATTGCTAGGCTTGTGAAGTGAATCCTTAGCTTCTTTCGATATACCGCGAGTGGAAAAGGTAAATAACGCGATTCCCAGTCTCCTACAGTGATTTATCGTTATTTTTAACGATTACCTGGCTTAGGAAGTGAATCCTTAGTTTCTTTTAGTACACCGTGTGGAAAAGGTAAATATCGCGTTCGGAGTGACCTTGAGTGTTTTGTCGTTATTTCGAACGATTGCTAGGCTTGTGAAGTGAATCCTTAGCTTCTTTCGATATACCGCGAGTGGAAAAGGTAAATATCCCGATTCCAGGTCTCCTACTGTGATTTATCGTTATTTTTAACGATTACCTGGCTTGGGAAGTGAATCCTTAGTTTCTTTTAGTACACCGTGTGGAAAAGGTAAATATCGCGTTCGGAGTGCCCTTGAGTGTTTTGTCGTTATTTCGAACGATTGCTAGGCTTGTGAAGTGAATCCTTAGCTTCTTTCGATATACCACGAGTGGAAAAGGTAAATATCGCGATTCCGAGTCTCCTACTCTGATTTATCGTTATTTTGATCGATTACCTCCCTTTGGAAGTGAATCTTTAGTTTCTTTTTGTACACCGTGTGGAAAAGGTAAATATCACGTTTCGGTGTGACCTTGAGTGTTTTGTCGTTATTTCGAACGATTGCTAGGCTTGTGAAGTGAATCCTTAGCTTCTTTCGATTTACCGCGAGTGGAAAAGGTAAATAACGCGATTCCCAGTCTCCTGCTGTGATTTATCGTTATTTTTAACGATTACCTGGCTTGGGAAGTGAATCCTTAGTTTCTTTTAGTACACCGTGTGGAAAAGGTAAATATCACGTTTCGGTGTGACCTTGAGTGTTTTGCGTTATTTCGAACGATTGCTAGGCTTGTGAAGTGAATCCTTAGCTTCTTTCGATATACCGCGAGTGGAAAAGGTAAATATCCCGATTCCAGGTCTCCTACTGTGATTTATCGTTATTTTTAACGATTACCTGGCTTGGGAAGTGAATCCTTAGTTTCTTTTAGTACACCGTGTGGAAAAGGTAAATATCGCGTTCGGAGTGCCCTTGAGTGTTTTGTCGTTATTTCGAACGATTGCTAGGCTTGTGAAGTGAATCCTTAGCTTCTTTCGATATACCGCGAGTGGAAAAGGTAAATATCCCGATTCCAGGTCTCCTACTGTGATTTATCGTTATTTTGAACGATTACGAAGGCGAGGACTTGAATCCTCAGCTTCTTTCGATATACCGCGAGTGGAAAAGGTAAATAACGCGATTCCCAGTCTCGTGCAGTGATTTATCGTTATTTTTAACGATTACCTGGCTTAGGAAGTGAATCCTTAGTTTCTTTTAGTACACAGTGTGGAAAAGGTAAATATCGCGTTCGGAGTGACCTTGAGTGTTTTGTCGTTATTTCGAACGATTGCTAGGCTTGTGAAGTGAATCCTTAGCTTCTTTCGATATACCGCGAGTGGACAAGGTAAATATCCCGATTCCAGGTCTCCTACTGTGATTTATCGTTATTTTTAACGATTACCTGGCTTGGGAAGTGAATCCTTAGTTTCTTTTAGTACACCGTGTGGAAAAGGTAAATATCGCGTTCGGAGTGCCCTTGAGTGTTTTGTCGTTATTTCGAACGATTGCTAGGCTTGTGAAGTGAATCCTTAGCTTCTTTCGATATACCGCGAGTGGAAAAGGTAAATATCGCGATTCCGTGTCTCCTACTCTGATTTATCGTTATTTTGATCGATTACCTGCCTGTGGAAGTGAATCTTTAGTTTCTTTTTTTACACCGTGTGGAAAAGGTAAATATCGCGTTCTGAGTGACCTTGAGTGTTTTGTCGTTATTTCGAACGATTGCTAGGCTTGTGAAGTGAATCCTTAGCTTCTTTCGATATACCGCGAGTGGAAAAGGTAAATAACGCGATTCCCAGTCTCCTACAGTGATTTATCGTTATTTTTAACGATTACCTGGCTTAGGAAGTGAATCCTTAGTTTCTTTTAGTACACCGTGTGGAAAAGGTAAATATCGCGTTCGGAGTGACCTTGAGTGTTTTGTCGTTATTTCGAACGATTGCTAGGCTTGTGAAGTGAATCCTTAGCTTCTTTCGATATACCGCGAGTGGAAAAGGTAAATATCCCGATTCCAGGTCTCCTACTGTGATTTATCGTTATTTTTAACGATTACCTGGCTTGGGAAGTGAATCCTTAGTTTCTTTTAGTACACCGTGTGGAAAGGGTAAATATCACGTTTCGGTGTGACCTTGAGTGTTTTGTCGTTATTTCGAACGATTGCTAGGCTTGTGAAGTGAATCCTTAGCTTCTTTCGATATACCGCGAGTGGAAAAGGTAAATAACGCGATTCCCAGTCTCCTACAGTGATTTATCGTTATTTTTAACGATTACCTGGCTTAGGAAGTGAATCCTTAGTTTCTTTTAGTACACCGTGTGGAAAAGGTAAATATCGCGTTCGGAGTGACCTTGAGTGTTTTGTCGTTATTTCGAACGATTGCTAGGCTTGTGAAGTGAATCCTTAGCTTCTTTCGATATACCGCGAGTGGAAAAGGTAAATATCCCGATTCCAGGTCTCCTACTGTGATTTATCGTTATTTTTAACGATTACCTGGCTTGGGAAGTGAATCCTTAGTTTCTTTTAGTACACCGTGTGGAAAAGGTAAATATCGCGTTCGGAGTGCCCTTGAGTGTTTTGTCGTTATTTCGAACGATTGCTAGGCTTGTGAAGTGAATCCTTAGCTTCTTTCGATATACCACGAGTGGAAAAGGTAAATATCGCGATTCCGAGTCTCCTACTCTGATTTATCGTTATTTTGATCGATTACCTCCCTTTGGAAGTGAATCTTTAGTTTCTTTTTGTACACCGTGTGGAAAAGGTAAATATCACGTTTCGGTGTGACCTTGAGTGTTTTGTCGTTATTTCGAACGATTGCTAGGCTTGTGAAGTGAATCCTTAGCTTCTTTCGATTTACCGCGAGTGGAAAAGGTAAATAACGCGATTCCCAGTCTCCTGCTGTGATTTATCGTTATTTTTAACGATTACCTGGCTTGGGAAGTGAATCCTTAGTTTCTTTTAGTACACCGTGTGGAAAAGGTAAATATCACGTTTCGGTGTGACCTTGAGTGTTTTGCGTTATTTCGAACGATTGCTAGGCTTGTGAAGTGAATCCTTAGCTTCTTTCGATATACCGCGAGTGGAAAAGGTAAATATCCCGATTCCAGGTCTCCTACTGTGATTTATCGTTATTTTTAACGATTACCTGGCTTGGGAAGTGAATCCTTAGTTTCTTTTAGTACACCGTGTGGAAAAGGTAAATATCGCGTTCGGAGTGCCCTTGAGTGTTTTGTCGTTATTTCGAACGATTGCTAGGCTTGTGAAGTGAATCCTTAGCTTCTTTCGATATACCGCGAGTGGAAAAGGTAAATATCCCGATTCCAGGTCTCCTACTGTGATTTATCGTTATTTTGAACGATTACGAAGGCGAGGACTTGAATCCTCAGCTTCTTTCGATATACCGCGAGTGGAAAAGGTAAATAACGCGATTCCCAGTCTCGTGCAGTGATTTATCGTTATTTTTAACGATTACCTGGCTTAGGAAGTGAATCCTTAGTTTCTTTTAGTACACAGTGTGGAAAAGGTAAATATCGCGTTCGGAGTGACCTTGAGTGTTTTGTCGTTATTTCGAACGATTGCTAGGCTTGTGAAGTGAATCCTTAGCTTCTTTCGATATACCGCGAGTGGACAAGGTAAATATCCCGATTCCAGGTCTCCTACTGTGATTTATCGTTATTTTTAACGATTACCTGGCTTGGGAAGTGAATCCTTAGTTTCTTTTAGTACACCGTGTGGAAAAGGTAAATATCGCGTTCGGAGTGCCCTTGAGTGTTTTGTCGTTATTTCGAACGATTGCTAGGCTTGTGAAGTGAATCCTTAGCTTCTTTCGATATACCGCGAGTGGAAAAGGTAAATATCGCGATTCCGTGTCTCCTACTCTGATTTATCGTTATTTTGATCGATTACCTGCCTGTGGAAGTGAATCTTTAGTTTCTTTTTTTACACCGTGTGGAAAAGGTAAATATCGCGTTCTGAGTGACCTTGAGTGTTTTGTCGTTATTTCGAACGATTGCTAGGCTTGTGAAGTGAATCCTTAGCTTCTTTCGATTTACCGCGAGTGGAAAAGGTAAATAACGCGATTCCCAGTCTCCTGCTGTGATTTATCGTTATTTTTAACGATTACCTGGCTTGGGAAGTGAATCCTTAGTTTCTTTTAGTACACCGTGTGGAAAAGGTAAATATCACGTTTTCGGTGTGACCTTGAGTGTTTTGCGTTATTTCGAACGATTGCTAGGCTTGTGAAGTGAATCCTTAGCTTCTTTCGATATACCGCGAGTGGAAAAGGTAAATATCCCGATTCCAGGTCTCCTACTGTGATTTATCGTTATTTTTAACGATTACCTGGCTTGGGAAGTGAATCCTTAGTTTCTTTTAGTACACCGTGTGGAAAAGGTAAATATCGCGTTCGGAGTGACCTTGAGTGTTTTGTCGTTATTTCGAACGATTGCTAGGCTTGTGAAGTGAATCCTTAGCTTCTTTCGATATACCGCGAGTGGAAAAGGTAAATATCCCGATTCCAGGTCTCCTACTGTGATTTATCGTTATTTTGAACGATTACGAAGGCGAGGACTTGAATCCTCAGCTTCTTTCGATATACCGCGAGTGGAAAAGGTAAATAACGCGATTCCCAGTCTCGTGCAGTGATTTATCGTTATTTTTAACGATTACCTGGCTTATGAAGTGAATCCTTAGTTTCTTTTAGTACACAGTGTGGAAAAGGTAAATATCGCGTTCGGAGTGACCTTGAGTGTTTTGTCGTTATTTCGAACGATTGCTAGGCTTGTGAAGTGAATCCTTAGCTTCTTTCGATATACCGCGAGTGGACAAGGTAAATATCCCGATTCCAGGTCTCCTACTGTGATTTATCGTTATTTTTAACGATTACCTGGCTTGGGAAGTGAATCCTTAGTTTCTTTTAGTACACCGTGTGGAAAAGGTAAATATCGCGTTCGGAGTGCCCTTGAGTGTTTTGTCGTTATTTCGAACGATTGCTAGGCTTGTGAAGTGAATCCTTAGCTTCTTTCGATATACCGCGAGTGGAAAAGGTAAATATCGCGATTCCGTGTCTCCTACTCTGATTTATCGTTATTTTGATCGATTACCTGCCTGTGGAAGTGAATCTTTAGTTTCTTTTATTACACCGTGTGGAAAAGGTAAATATCGCGTTCTGAGTGACCTTGAGTGTTTTGTCGTTATTTCGAACGATTGCTAGGCTTGTGAAGTGAATCCTTAGCTTCTTTCGATATACCGCGAGTGGAAAAGGTAAATAACGCGATTCCCAGTCTCCTACAGTGATTTATCGTTATTTTTAACGATTACCTGGCTTAGGAAGTGAATCCTTAGTTTCTTTTAGTACACCGTGTGGAAAAGGTAAATATCGCGTTCGGAGTGACCTTGAGTGTTTTGTCGTTATTTCGAACGATTGCTAGGCTTGTGAAGTGAATCCTTAGCTTCTTTCGATATACCACGAGTGGAAAAGGTAAATAACGCGATTCCCAGTCTCCTGCTGTGTTCTATCGTTATTTTGAACGATTACCTGGCTTAGGAAGTGAATCCTTAGTTTCTTTTATTGCAACGTGTGGAAAAGGTAGATATCGCGTTTCGGTGTGACCTTGAGTGTTTTGTCGTTATTTCGAACGATTGCTAGGCTTGTGAAGTGAATCCTTAGCTTCTTTCGATATACCGCGAGTGGAAAAGGTAAATATCCCGATTCCAGGTCTCCTACTGTAATTTATCGTAATTTGTAACGATTACCTGGCTTGGGAAGTGAATCCTTAGTTTCTTTTAGTACACCGTGTGGAAAAGGTAAATATCACGTTTCGGTGTGACCTTGAGTGTTTTGTCGTTATTTCGAACGATTGCTAGGCTTGTGAAGTGAATCCTTAGCTTCTTTCGATATACCGCGAGTGGAAAAGGTAAATAACACGATTCCCAGTGTCCTGCTGTGATTTATCGTTATTTTTAACGATTACCTGGCTTGGGAAGTGAATCCTTAGTTTCTTTTAGTACACCGTGTGGAAAAGGTAAATATCGCGTTCGGAGTGCCCTTGAGTGTTTTGTCGTTATTTCGAACGATTGCTTGGCTTGTGAAGTGAATCCTTAGCTTCTTTCGATATACCGCGAGTGGAAAAGGTAAATATCCCGATTCCTTGTCTCCTACTGTGATTTATCGTTATTTTGAACGATTACGAAGGCGAGGACTTGAATCCTCAGCTTCTTTCGATATACCGCGAGTGGAAAAGGTAAATATCGCGTTCGGAGTGCCCTTGAGTGTTTTGTCGTTATTTCGAACGATTGCTAGGCTTGTGAAGTGAATCCTTAGCTTCTTTCGATATACCGCGAGTGGAAAAGGTAAATAACGCGATTCCCAGTCTCCTACAGTGATTTATCGTTATTTTTAACGATTACCTGGCTTAGGAAGTGAATCCTTAGTTTCTTTTAGTACACCGTGTGGAAAAGGTAAATATCGCGTTCGGAGTGACCTTGAGTGTTTTGTCGTTATTTCGAACGATTGCTAGGCTTGTGAAGTGAATCCTTAGCTTCTTTCGATATACCACGAGTGGAAAAGGTAAATATCGCGATTCCGAGTCTCCTACTCTGATTTATCGTTATTTTGATCGATTACCTCCCTTTGGAAGTGAATCTTTAGTTTCTTTTTGTACACCGTGTGGAAAAGGTAAATATCACGTTTCGGTGTGACCTTGAGTGTTTTGTCGTTATTTCGAACGATTGCTAGGCTTGTGAAGTGAATCCTTAGCTTCTTTCGATTTACCGCGAGTGGAAAAGGTAAATAACGCGATTCCCAGTCTCCTGCTGTGATTTATCGTTATTTTTAACGATTACCTGGCTTGGGAAGTGAATCCTTAGTTTCTTTTAGTACACCGTGTGGAAAAGGTAAATATCACGTTTCGGTGTGACCTTGAGTGTTTTGCGTTATTTCGAACGATTGCTAGGCTTGTGAAGTGAATCCTTAGCTTCTTTCGATATACCGCGAGTGGAAAAGGTAAATATCCCGATTCCAGGTCTCCTACTGTGATTTATCGTTATTTTTAACGATTACCTGGCTTGGGAAGTGAATCCTTAGTTTCTTTTAGTACACCGTGTGGAAAAGGTAAATATCGCGTTCGGAGTGCCCTTGAGTGTTTTGTCGTTATTTCGAACGATTGCTAGGCTTGTGAAGTGAATCCTTAGCTTCTTTCGATATACCGCGAGTGGAAAAGGTAAATATCCCGATTCCAGGTCTCCTACTGTGATTTATCGTTATTTTGAACGATTACGAAGGCGAGGACTTGAATCCTCAGCTTCTTTCGATATACCGCGAGTGGAAAAGGTAAATAACGCGATTCCCAGTCTCGTGCAGTGATTTATCGTTATTTTTAACGATTACCTGGCTTAGGAAGTGAATCCTTAGTTTCTTTTAGTACACAGTGTGGAAAAGGTAAATATCGCGTTCGGAGTGACCTTGAGTGTTTTGTCGTTATTTCGAACGATTGCTAGGCTTGTGAAGTGAATCCTTAGCTTCTTTCGATATACCGCGAGTGGACAAGGTAAATATCCCGATTCCAGGTCTCCTACTGTGATTTATCGTTATTTTTAACGATTACCTGGCTTGGGAAGTGAATCCTTAGTTTCTTTTAGTACACCGTGTGGAAAAGGTAAATATCGCGTTCGGAGTGCCCTTGAGTGTTTTGTCGTTATTTCGAACGATTGCTAGGCTTGTGAAGTGAATCCTTAGCTTCTTTCGATATACCGCGAGTGGAAAAGGTAAATATCGCGATTCCGTGTCTCCTACTCTGATTTATCGTTATTTTGATCGATTACCTGCCTGTGGAAGTGAATCTTTAGTTTCTTTTTTTACACCGTGTGGAAAAGGTAAATATCGCGTTCTGAGTGACCTTGAGTGTTTTGTCGTTATTTCGAACGATTGCTAGGCTTGTGAAGTGAATCCTTAGCTTCTTTCGATATACCGCGAGTGGAAAAGGTAAATAACGCGATTCCCAGTCTCCTACAGTGATTTATCGTTATTTTTAACGATTACCTGGCTTAGGAAGTGAATCCTTAGTTTCTTTTAGTACACCGTGTGGAAAAGGTAAATATCGCGTTCGGAGTGACCTTGAGTGTTTTGTCGTTATTTCGAACGATTGCTAGGCTTGTGAAGTGAATCCTTAGCTTCTTTCGATATACCGCGAGTGGAAAAGGTAAATATCCCGATTCCAGGTCTCCTACTGTGATTTATCGTTATTTTTAACGATTACCTGGCTTGGGAAGTGAATCCTTAGTTTCTTTTAGTACACCGTGTGGAAAGGGTAAATATCACGTTTCGGTGTGACCTTGAGTGTTTTGTCGTTATTTCGAACGATTGCTAGGCTTGTGAAGTGAATCCTTAGCTTCTTTCGATATACCGCGAGTGGAAAAGGTAAATAACGCGATTCCCAGTCTCCTACAGTGATTTATCGTTATTTTTAACGATTACCTGGCTTAGGAAGTGAATCCTTAGTTTCTTTTAGTACACCGTGTGGAAAAGGTAAATATCGCGTTCGGAGTGACCTTGAGTGTTTTGTCGTTATTTCGAACGATTGCTAGGCTTGTGAAGTGAATCCTTAGCTTCTTTCGATATACCGCGAGTGGAAAAGGTAAATATCCCGATTCCAGGTCTCCTACTGTGATTTATCGTTATTTTTAACGATTACCTGGCTTGGGAAGTGAATCCTTAGTTTCTTTTAGTACACCGTGTGGAAAAGGTAAATATCGCGTTCGGAGTGCCCTTGAGTGTTTTGTCGTTATTTCGAACGATTGCTAGGCTTGTGAAGTGAATCCTTAGCTTCTTTCGATATACCACGAGTGGAAAAGGTAAATATCGCGATTCCGAGTCTCCTACTCTGATTTATCGTTATTTTGATCGATTACCTCCCTTTGGAAGTGAATCTTTAGTTTCTTTTTGTACACCGTGTGGAAAAGGTAAATATCACGTTTCGGTGTGACCTTGAGTGTTTTGTCGTTATTTCGAACGATTGCTAGGCTTGTGAAGTGAATCCTTAGCTTCTTTCGATTTACCGCGAGTGGAAAAGGTAAATAACGCGATTCCCAGTCTCCTGCTGTGATTTATCGTTATTTTTAACGATTACCTGGCTTGGGAAGTGAATCCTTAGTTTCTTTTAGTACACCGTGTGGAAAAGGTAAATATCACGTTTCGGTGTGACCTTGAGTGTTTTGCGTTATTTCGAACGATTGCTAGGCTTGTGAAGTGAATCCTTAGCTTCTTTCGATATACCGCGAGTGGAAAAGGTAAATATCCCGATTCCAGGTCTCCTACTGTGATTTATCGTTATTTTTAACGATTACCTGGCTTGGGAAGTGAATCCTTAGTTTCTTTTAGTACACCGTGTGGAAAAGGTAAATATCGCGTTCGGAGTGCCCTTGAGTGTTTTGTCGTTATTTCGAACGATTGCTAGGCTTGTGAAGTGAATCCTTAGCTTCTTTCGATATACCGCGAGTGGAAAAGGTAAATATCCCGATTCCAGGTCTCCTACTGTGATTTATCGTTATTTTGAACGATTACGAAGGCGAGGACTTGAATCCTCAGCTTCTTTCGATATACCGCGAGTGGAAAAGGTAAATAACGCGATTCCCAGTCTCGTGCAGTGATTTATCGTTATTTTTAACGATTACCTGGCTTAGGAAGTGAATCCTTAGTTTCTTTTAGTACACAGTGTGGAAAAGGTAAATATCGCGTTCGGAGTGACCTTGAGTGTTTTGTCGTTATTTCGAACGATTGCTAGGCTTGTGAAGTGAATCCTTAGCTTCTTTCGATATACCGCGAGTGGACAAGGTAAATATCCCGATTCCAGGTCTCCTACTGTGATTTATCGTTATTTTTAACGATTACCTGGCTTGGGAAGTGAATCCTTAGTTTCTTTTAGTACACCGTGTGGAAAAGGTAAATATCGCGTTCGGAGTGCCCTTGAGTGTTTTGTCGTTATTTCGAACGATTGCTAGGCTTGTGAAGTGAATCCTTAGCTTCTTTCGATATACCGCGAGTGGAAAAGGTAAATATCGCGATTCCGTGTCTCCTACTCTGATTTATCGTTATTTTGATCGATTACCTGCCTGTGGAAGTGAATCTTTAGTTTCTTTTTTTACACCGTGTGGAAAAGGTAAATATCGCGTTCTGAGTGACCTTGAGTGTTTTGTCGTTATTTCGAACGATTGCTAGGCTTGTGAAGTGAATCCTTAGCTTCTTTCGATTTACCGCGAGTGGAAAAGGTAAATAACGCGATTCCCAGTCTCCTGCTGTGATTTATCGTTATTTTTAACGATTACCTGGCTTGGGAAGTGAATCCTTAGTTTCTTTTAGTACACCGTGTGGAAAAGGTAAATATCACGTTTTCGGTGTGACCTTGAGTGTTTTGCGTTATTTCGAACGATTGCTAGGCTTGTGAAGTGAATCCTTAGCTTCTTTCGATATACCGCGAGTGGAAAAGGTAAATATCCCGATTCCAGGTCTCCTACTGTGATTTATCGTTATTTTTAACGATTACCTGGCTTGGGAAGTGAATCCTTAGTTTCTTTTAGTACACCGTGTGGAAAAGGTAAATATCGCGTTCGGAGTGACCTTGAGTGTTTTGTCGTTATTTCGAACGATTGCTAGGCTTGTGAAGTGAATCCTTAGCTTCTTTCGATATACCGCGAGTGGAAAAGGTAAATATCGCGATTCCGTGTCTCCTACTCTGATTTATCGTTATTTTGATCGATTACCTGCCTGTGGAAGTGAATCTTTAGTTTCTTTTTTTACACCGTGTGGAAAAGGTAAATATCGCGTTCTGAGTGACCTTGAGTGTTTTGTCGTTATTTCGAACGATTGCTAGGCTTGTGAAGTGAATCCTTAGCTTCTTTCGATTTACCGCGAGTGGAAAAGGTAAATAACGCGATTCCCAGTCTCCTGCTGTGATTTATCGTTATTTTTAACGATTACCTGGCTTGGGAAGTGAATCCTTAGTTTCTTTTAGTACACCGTGTGGAAAAGGTAAATATCACGTTTTCGGTGTGACCTTGAGTGTTTTGCGTTATTTCGAACGATTGCTAGGCTTGTGAAGTGAATCCTTAGCTTCTTTCGATATACCGCGAGTGGAAAAGGTAAATATCCCGATTCCAGGTCTCCTACTGTGATTTATCGTTATTTTTAACGATTACCTGGCTTGGGAAGTGAATCCTTAGTTTCTTTTAGTACACCGTGTGGAAAAGGTAAATATCGCGTTCGGAGTGACCTTGAGTGTTTTGTCGTTATTTCGAACGATTGCTAGGCTTGTGAAGTGAATCCTTAGCTTCTTTCGATTTACCGCGAGTGGAAAAGGTAAATAACGCGATTCCCAGTCTCGTGCAGTGATTTATCGTTATTTTTAACGATTACCTGGCTTATGAAGTGAATCCTTAGTTTCTTTTAGTACACAGTGTGGAAAAGGTAAATATCGCGTTCGGAGTGACCTTGAGTGTTTTGTCGTTATTTCGAACGATTGCTAGGCTTGTGAAGTGAATCCTTAGCTTCTTTCGATATACCGCGAGTGGACAAGGTAAATATCCCGATTCCAGGTCTCCTACTGTGATTTATCGTTATTTTTAACGATTACCTGGCTTGGGAAGTGAATCCTTAGTTTCTTTTAGTACACCGTGTGGAAAAGGTAAATATCGCGTTCGGAGTGCCCTTGAGTGTTTTGTCGTTATTTCGAACGATTGCTAGGCTTGTGAAGTGAATCCTTAGCTTCTTTCGATATACCGCGAGTGGAAAAGGTAAATATCGCGATTCCGTGTCTCCTACTCTGATTTATCGTTATTTTGATCGATTACCTGCCTGTGGAAGTGAATCTTTAGTTTCTTTTATTACACCGTGTGGAAAAGGTAAATATCGCGTTCTGAGTGACCTTGAGTGTTTTGTCGTTATTTCGAACGATTGCTAGGCTTGTGAAGTGAATCCTTAGCTTCTTTCGATATACCGCGAGTGGAAAAGGTAAATAACGCGATTCCCAGTCTCCTACAGTGATTTATCGTTATTTTTAACGATTACCTGGCTTAGGAAGTGAATCCTTAGTTTCTTTTAGTACACCGTGTGGAAAAGGTAAATATCGCGTTCGGAGTGACCTTGAGTGTTTTGTCGTTATTTCGAACGATTGCTAGGCTTGTGAAGTGAATCCTTAGCTTCTTTCGATATACCACGAGTGGAAAAGGTAAATAACGCGATTCCCAGTCTCCTGCTGTGTTCTATCGTTATTTTGAACGATTACCTGGCTTAGGAAGTGAATCCTTAGTTTCTTTTATTGCAACGTGTGGAAAAGGTAGATATCGCGTTCGGAGTGACCTTGAGTGTTTTGTCGTTATTTCGAACGATTGCTAGGCTTGTGAAGTGAATCCTTAGCTTCTTTCGATATACCGCGAGTGGAAAAGGTAAATATCCCGATTCCAGGTCTCCTACTGTAATTTATCGTAATTTGTAACGATTACCTGGCTTGGGAAGTGAATCCTTAGTTTCTTTTAGTACACCGTGTGGAAAAGGTAAATATCACGTTTCGGTGTGACCTTGAGTGTTTTGTCGTTATTTCGAACGATTGCTAGGCTTGTGAAGTGAATCCTTAGCTTCTTTCGATATACCGCGAGTGGAAAAGGTAAATAACACGATTCCCAGTGTCCTGCTGTGATTTATCGTTATTTTTAACGATTACCTGGCTTGGGAAGTGAATCCTTAGTTTCTTTTAGTACACCGTGTGGAAAAGGTAAATATCGCGTTCGGAGTGCCCTTGAGTGTTTTGTCGTTATTTCGAACGATTGCTTGGCTTGTGAAGTGAATCCTTAGCTTCTTTCGATATACCGCGAGTGGAAAAGGTAAATATCCCGATTCCTTGTCTCCTACTGTGATTTATCGTTATTTTGAACGATTACGAAGGCGAGGACTTGAATCCTCAGCTTCTTTCGATATACCGCGAGTGGAAAAGGTAAATATCGCGTTCGGAGTGCCCTTGAGTGTTTTGTCGTTATTTCGAACGATTGCTAGGCTTGTGAAGTGAATCCTTAGCTTCTTTCGATATACCGCGAGTGGAAAAGGTAAATAACGCGATTCCCAGTCTCCTACAGTGATTTATCGTTATTTTTAACGATTACCTGGCTTAGGAAGTGAATCCTTAGTTTCTTTTAGTACACCGTGTGGAAAAGGTAAATATCGCGTTCGGAGTGACCTTGAGTGTTTTGTCGTTATTTCGAACGATTGCTAGGCTTGTGAAGTGAATCCTTAGCTTCTTTCGATATACCGCGAGTGGAAAAGGTAAATATCCCGATTCCAGGTCTCCTACTGTGATTTATCGTTATTTTTAACGATTACCTGGCTTGGGAAGTGAATCCTTAGTTTCTTTTAGTACACCGTGTGGAAAAGGTAAATATCGCGTTCGGAGTGCCCTTGAGTGTTTTGTCGTTATTTCGAACGATTGCTAGGCTTGTGAAGTGAATCCTTAGCTTCTTTCGATATACCACGAGTGGAAAAGGTAAATATCGCGATTCCGAGTCTCCTACTCTGATTTATCGTTATTTTGATCGATTGCCTGCCTTTGGAAGTGAATCTTTAGTTTCTTTTAGTACACCGTGTGGAAAAGGTAAATATCACGTTTCGGTGTGACCTTGAGTGTTTTGCCGTTATTTCGAACGATTGCTAGGCATGTGAAGTGAATCAATAGCTTCTTTCGATATACCGCGAGTGGACAAGGTAAATATCGCCATACCGAGTCTCCTATTGTGGTTTATTGTTATTTTGAACGATTGCGAGGGCTAGGATTTGAATCCTTAATTTCTTTTAGTACACCGAGTGGAAAAGGTAAATATCACGTTTCGGTGTGACCTAGAGTGATTGGTCGTTATTTCGAACGGTTGCGAGGCTTGGGAAGTGAATTCTTAGCTTCTTTCGATATACCGCGAGTGGAAAAGGTAAATAACGCGATTCCCAGTCTCCTGCTGTGATTTATCGTTATTTTGAACGATTACCTGCCTTGGGAAGTGAATCTTTAGTTTCTTTTAGTACACCGTGTGGAAAAGGTAGATATCGCGTTTCGGAGTGACCTTGAGTGATTGGTCGTTATTTCGAACGGTTGCGAGACTTGGGAAGTGAATCCTTAGCTTCTTTCGATATACCGCGAGTGGAAAAGGTAAATAACGCGATTCCCAGTCTCCTGCTATGATTTATCGTTATTTTGAACGATTACCTGGCTTGGGGAGTGAAACCTTAGTTTCTTTTAGTACACCGTGTGGAAAAGGTAAATATCACGTTTCGGTGTGACCTTGAGTGTTTTGTCGTTATTTCGAACGATTGCTAGGCATGTGAAGTGAATCCTTAGCTTCTTTCGATATACCGCGAGTGGACAAGGTAAATATCGCCATACCGAGTCTCCTATTGTGATTTATTGTTATTTTGAACGATTGCGAGGGCTAGGATTTGAATCCTTAATTTCTTTTAGTACACCGAGTGGAAAAGGTAAATATCACGTTTCGGTGTGACCTTGAGTGTTTTGTCGTTATTTCGAACTATTGCGAGACTTGGGAAATGAATCCTTAGCTTGTGTCGTTACACCGTGGGTGGAAAATGTAAATATCGCTACACCGAGTCTCCTACTGTGATTTATCGTTATTTTGAACGATTACGAAGGCGAGGATTTGAATCCTCAGCTTCTTTCGATATACCGCGAGTGGAAAAGGTAAATAACGCGATTCCCAGTCTCCTGCTGTGATTTATCGTTATTTTGAACGATTACCTGCCTTGGGAAGTGAATCTTTAGTTTCTTTTAGTACACCGTGTGGAAAAGGTAGATATCGCGTTTCGGAGTGACCTTGAGTGATTGGTCGTTATTTCGAACGGTTGCGAGGCTTGGGAAGTGAATCCTTAGCTTCTTTCGATATACCGCGAGTGGAAAAGGTAAATAACGCGATTCCCAGTCTCCTATTGTGGTTTATTGTTATTTTGAACGATTGCGAGGGCTAGGATTTGAATCCTTAATTTCTTTTAGTACACCGAGTGGAAAAGGTAAATATCACGTTTCGGTGTGACCTAGAGTGATTGGTCGTTATTTCGAACGGTTGCGAGGCTTGGGAAGTGAATTCTTAGCTTCTTTCGATATACCGCGAGTGGAAAAGGTAAATAACGCGATTCCCAGTCTCCTGCTGTGATTTATCGTTATTTTGAACGATTACCTGCCTTGGGAAGTGAATCTTTAGTTTCTTTTAGTACACCGTGTGGAAAAGGTAGATATCGCGTTTCGGAGTGACCTTGAGTGTTTTGTCGTTATTTCGAACGATTGCTAGGCATGTGAAGTGAATCCTTAGCTTCTTTCGATATACCGCGAGTGGACAAGGTAAATATCGCCATAACGAGTCTCCTATTGTGATTTATTGTTATTTTGAACGATTGCGAGGGCTAGGATTTGAATCCTTAATTTCTTTTAGTACACCGAGTGGAAAAGGTAAATATCACGTTTCGGTGTGACCTTGAGTGTTTTGTCGTTATTTCGAACTATTGCGAGACTTGGGAAATGAATCCTTAGCTTGTGTCGTTACACCGTGGGTGGAAAATGTAAATATCGCTACACCGAGTCTCCTACTGTGATTTATCGTTATTTTGAACGATTACGAAGGCGAGGATTTGAATCCTCAGCTTCTTTTTATATACCGCGAGAGGAAAAGGTAAATATCGCGATTCCGAGTCTCCTACTGTGATTTATCGTTATTTTGATCGATTGCCTGCCTTTGGAAGTGAATCTTTAGTTTCTTTTAGTACACCGTGTGGAAAAGGTAAATATCACGTTTCGGTGTGACCTTGAGTGTTTTGCCGTTATTTCGAACGATTGCTAGGCATGTGAAGTGAATCCTTAGCTTCTTTCGATATACCGCGAGTGGACAAGGTAAATATCGCCATACCGAGTCTCCTATTGTGGTTTATTGTTATTTTGAACGATTGCGAGGGCTAGGATTTGAATCCTTAATTTCTTTTAGTACACCGAGTGGAAAAGGTAAATATCACGTTTCGGTGTGACCTAGAGTGATTGGTCGTTATTTCGAACGGTTGCGAGACTTGGGAAGTGAATCCTTAGCTTCTTTCGATATACCGCGAGTGGAAAAGGTAAATAACGCGATTCCCAGTCTCCTGCTATGATTTATCGTTATTTTGAACGATTACCTGGCTTGGGGAGTGAAACCTTAGTTTCTTTTAGTACACCGTGTGGAAAAGGTAAATATCACGTTTCGGTGTGACCTTGAGTGTTTTGTCGTTATTTCGAACGATTGCTAGGCATGTGAAGTGAATCCTTAGCTTCTTTCGATATACCGCGAGTGGACAAGGTAAATATCGCCATACCGAGTCTCCTATTGTGATTTATTGTTATTTTGAACGATTGCGAGGGCTAGGATTTGAATCCTTAATTTCTTTTAGTACACCGAGTGGAAAAGGTAAATATCACGTTTCGGTGTGACCTTGAGTGTTTTGTCGTTATTTCGAACTATTGCGAGACTTGGGAAATGAATCCTTAGCTTGTGTCGTTACACCGTGGGTGGAAAATGTAAATATCGCTACACCGAGTCTCCTACTGTGATTTATCGTTATTTTGAACGATTACGAAGGCGAGGATTTGAATCCTCAGCTTCTTTCGATATACCGCGAGTGGAAAAGGTAAATAACGCGATTCCCAGTCTCCTGCTGTGATTTA
The DNA here is from genome assembly GCA_948146005.1 of Nomada fucata. Lineage (NCBI taxonomy): Eukaryota > Metazoa > Arthropoda > Insecta > Hymenoptera > Apidae > Nomada > Nomada fucata. The sequence continues at coordinate 28,302,036 of OX411275.1, forward strand.
TCGTTATTTTGAACGATTACGAAGGCGAGGATTTGAATCCTCAGCTTCTTTCGATATACCGCGAGTGGGAAAGGTAAATATCGCGATTCCAAGTCTCCTACTGTGATTTATCGTTATTTTTAACGATTACCTGGCTTGGGAAGTGAATCCTTAGTTTCTTTTAGTACACCGTGTGGAAAAGGTAAATATCGCGTTCGGTGTGACCTTGAGTATTTTGTCGTTATTTCGAACGATTGCTAGGCTTGTGAAGTGAATCCTTAGCTTCTTTCGATATACCGCGAGTGGAAAAGGTAAATATCCCGATTCCAGGTCTCCTACTGTGATTTATCGTTATTTTTAACGATTACCTGGCTTGGGAAGTGAATCTTTAGTTTCTTTTAGTACACCGTGTGGAAAAGGTAAATATCACGTTTCGGTGTGACCTTGAGTGTTTTGCCGTTATTTCGAACGATTGCTAGGCATGTGAAGTGAATCCTTAGCTTCTTTCGGTATACCGCGAGTGGACAAGGTAAATATCGCCATACCGAGTCTCCTATTGTGGTTTATTGTTATTTTGATCGATTGCCTGCCTTTGGAAGTGAATCTTTAGTTTCTTTTAGTACACCGTGTGGAAAAGGTAAATATCACGTTTCGGTGTGACCTTGAGTGTTTTGCCGTTATTTCGAACGATTGCGAGGCTTGGGAAGTGAATTCTTAGCTTCTTTCGATATACCGCGAGTGGAAAAGGTAAATAACGCGATTCCCAGTCTCCTGCTGTGATTTATCGTTATTTTGAACGATTACCTGCCTTGGGAAGTGAATCTTTAGTTTCTTTTAGTACACCGTGTGGAAAAGGTAAATATCACGTTTTCGGTGTGACCTTGAGTGTTTTGCGTTATTTCGAACGATTGCTAGGCTTGTGAAGTGAATCCTTAGCTTCTTTCGATATACCGCGAGTGGAAAAGGTAAATATCCCGATTCCAGGTCTCCTACTGTGATTTATCGTTATTTTGAACGATTACGAAGGCGAGGACTTGAATCCTCAGCTTCTTTCGATATACCGCGAGTGGAAAAGGTAAATAACGCGATTCCCAGTCTCGTGCAGTGATTTATCGTTATTTTTAACGATTACCTGGCTTATGAAGTGAATCCTTAGTTTCTTTTAGTACACAGTGTGGAAAAGGTAAATATCGCGTTCGGAGTGACCTTGAGTGTTTTGTCGTTATTTCGAACGATTGCTAGGCTTGTGAAGTGAATCCTTAGCTTCTTTCGATATACCGCGAGTGGACAAGGTAAATATCCCGATTCCAGGTCTCCTACTGTGATTTATCGTTATTTTTAACGATTACCTGGCTTGGGAAGTGAATCCTTAGTTTCTTTTAGTACACCGTGTGGAAAAGGTAAATATCGCGTTCGGAGTGCCCTTGAGTGTTTTGTCGTTATTTCGAACGATTGCTAGGCTTGTGAAGTGAATCCTTAGCTTCTTTCGATATACCGCGAGTGGAAAAGGTAAATATCGCGATTCCGTGTCTCCTACTCTGATTTATCGTTATTTTGATCGATTACCTGCCTGTGGAAGTGAATCTTTAGTTTCTTTTATTACACCGTGTGGAAAAGGTAAATATCGCGTTCTGAGTGACCTTGAGTGTTTTGTCGTTATTTCGAACGATTGCTAGGCTTGTGAAGTGAATCCTTAGCTTCTTTCGATATACCGCGAGTGGAAAAGGTAAATAACGCGATTCCCAGTCTCCTACAGTGATTTATCGTTATTTTTAACGATTACCTGGCTTAGGAAGTGAATCCTTAGTTTCTTTTAGTACACCGTGTGGAAAAGGTAAATATCGCGTTCGGAGTGACCTTGAGTGTTTTGTCGTTATTTCGAACGATTGCTAGGCTTGTGAAGTGAATCCTTAGCTTCTTTCGATATACCACGAGTGGAAAAGGTAAATAACGCGATTCCCAGTCTCCTGCTGTGTTCTATCGTTATTTTGAACGATTACCTGGCTTAGGAAGTGAATCCTTAGTTTCTTTTATTGCAACGTGTGGAAAAGGTAGATATCGCGTTCGGAGTGACCTTGAGTGTTTTGTCGTTATTTCGAACGATTGCTAGGCTTGTGAAGTGAATCCTTAGCTTCTTTCGATATACCGCGAGTGGAAAAGGTAAATATCCCGATTCCAGGTCTCCTACTGTAATTTATCGTAATTTGTAACGATTACCTGGCTTGGGAAGTGAATCCTTAGTTTCTTTTAGTACACCGTGTGGAAAAGGTAAATATCACGTTTCGGTGTGACCTTGAGTGTTTTGTCGTTATTTCGAACGATTGCTAGGCTTGTGAAGTGAATCCTTAGCTTCTTTCGATATACCGCGAGTGGAAAAGGTAAATAACACGATTCCCAGTGTCCTGCTGTGATTTATCGTTATTTTTAACGATTACCTGGCTTGGGAAGTGAATCCTTAGTTTCTTTTAGTACACCGTGTGGAAAAGGTAAATATCGCGTTCGGAGTGCCCTTGAGTGTTTTGTCGTTATTTCGAACGATTGCTTGGCTTGTGAAGTGAATCCTTAGCTTCTTTCGATATACCGCGAGTGGAAAAGGTAAATATCCCGATTCCTTGTCTCCTACTGTGATTTATCGTTATTTTGAACGATTACGAAGGCGAGGACTTGAATCCTCAGCTTCTTTCGATATACCGCGAGTGGAAAAGGTAAATATCGCGTTCGGAGTGCCCTTGAGTGTTTTGTCGTTATTTCGAACGATTGCTAGGCTTGTGAAGTGAATCCTTAGCTTCTTTCGATATACCGCGAGTGGAAAAGGTAAATAACGCGATTCCCAGTCTCCTACAGTGATTTATCGTTATTTTTAACGATTACCTGGCTTAGGAAGTGAATCCTTAGTTTCTTTTAGTACACCGTGTGGAAAAGGTAAATATCGCGTTCGGAGTGACCTTGAGTGTTTTGTCGTTATTTCGAACGATTGCTAGGCTTGTGAAGTGAATCCTTAGCTTCTTTCGATATACCGCGAGTGGAAAAGGTAAATATCCCGATTCCAGGTCTCCTACTGTGATTTATCGTTATTTTTAACGATTACCTGGCTTGGGAAGTGAATCCTTAGTTTCTTTTAGTACACCGTGTGGAAAAGGTAAATATCGCGTTCGGAGTGCCCTTGAGTGTTTTGTCGTTATTTCGAACGATTGCTAGGCTTGTGAAGTGAATCCTTAGCTTCTTTCGATATACCACGAGTGGAAAAGGTAAATATCGCGATTCCGAGTCTCCTACTCTGATTTATCGTTATTTTGATCGATTGCCTGCCTTTGGAAGTGAATCTTTAGTTTCTTTTAGTACACCGTGTGGAAAAGGTAAATATCACGTTTCGGTGTGACCTTGAGTGTTTTGCCGTTATTTCGAACGATTGCTAGGCATGTGAAGTGAATCAATAGCTTCTTTCGATATACCGCGAGTGGACAAGGTAAATATCGCCATACCGAGTCTCCTATTGTGGTTTATTGTTATTTTGAACGATTGCGAGGGCTAGGATTTGAATCCTTAATTTCTTTTAGTACACCGAGTGGAAAAGGTAAATATCACGTTTCGGTGTGACCTAGAGTGATTGGTCGTTATTTCGAACGGTTGCGAGGCTTGGGAAGTGAATTCTTAGCTTCTTTCGATATACCGCGAGTGGAAAAGGTAAATAACGCGATTCCCAGTCTCCTGCTGTGATTTATCGTTATTTTGAACGATTACCTGCCTTGGGAAGTGAATCTTTAGTTTCTTTTAGTACACCGTGTGGAAAAGGTAGATATCGCGTTTCGGAGTGACCTTGAGTGATTGGTCGTTATTTCGAACGGTTGCGAGACTTGGGAAGTGAATCCTTAGCTTCTTTCGATATACCGCGAGTGGAAAAGGTAAATAACGCGATTCCCAGTCTCCTGCTATGATTTATCGTTATTTTGAACGATTACCTGGCTTGGGGAGTGAAACCTTAGTTTCTTTTAGTACACCGTGTGGAAAAGGTAAATATCACGTTTCGGTGTGACCTTGAGTGTTTTGTCGTTATTTCGAACGATTGCTAGGCATGTGAAGTGAATCCTTAGCTTCTTTCGATATACCGCGAGTGGACAAGGTAAATATCGCCATACCGAGTCTCCTATTGTGATTTATTGTTATTTTGAACGATTGCGAGGGCTAGGATTTGAATCCTTAATTTCTTTTAGTACACCGAGTGGAAAAGGTAAATATCACGTTTCGGTGTGACCTTGAGTGTTTTGTCGTTATTTCGAACTATTGCGAGACTTGGGAAATGAATCCTTAGCTTGTGTCGTTACACCGTGGGTGGAAAATGTAAATATCGCTACACCGAGTCTCCTACTGTGATTTATCGTTATTTTGAACGATTACGAAGGCGAGGATTTGAATCCTCAGCTTCTTTCGATATACCGCGAGTGGAAAAGGTAAATAACGCGATTCCCAGTCTCCTGCTGTGATTTATCGTTATTTTGAACGATTACCTGCCTTGGGAAGTGAATCTTTAGTTTCTTTTAGTACACCGTGTGGAAAAGGTAGATATCGCGTTTCGGAGTGACCTTGAGTGATTGGTCGTTATTTCGAACGGTTGCGAGGCTTGGGAAGTGAATCCTTAGCTTCTTTCGATATACCGCGAGTGGAAAAGGTAAATAACGCGATTCCCAGTCTCCTATTGTGGTTTATTGTTATTTTGAACGATTGCGAGGGCTAGGATTTGAATCCTTAATTTCTTTTAGTACACCGAGTGGAAAAGGTAAATATCACGTTTCGGTGTGACCTAGAGTGATTGGTCGTTATTTCGAACGGTTGCGAGGCTTGGGAAGTGAATTCTTAGCTTCTTTCGATATACCGCGAGTGGAAAAGGTAAATAACGCGATTCCCAGTCTCCTGCTGTGATTTATCGTTATTTTGAACGATTACCTGCCTTGGGAAGTGAATCTTTAGTTTCTTTTAGTACACCGTGTGGAAAAGGTAGATATCGCGTTTCGGAGTGACCTTGAGTGTTTTGTCGTTATTTCGAACGATTGCTAGGCATGTGAAGTGAATCCTTAGCTTCTTTCGATATACCGCGAGTGGACAAGGTAAATATCGCCATAACGAGTCTCCTATTGTGATTTATTGTTATTTTGAACGATTGCGAGGGCTAGGATTTGAATCCTTAATTTCTTTTAGTACACCGAGTGGAAAAGGTAAATATCACGTTTCGGTGTGACCTTGAGTGTTTTGTCGTTATTTCGAACTATTGCGAGACTTGGGAAATGAATCCTTAGCTTGTGTCGTTACACCGTGGGTGGAAAATGTAAATATCGCTACACCGAGTCTCCTACTGTGATTTATCGTTATTTTGAACGATTACGAAGGCGAGGATTTGAATCCTCAGCTTCTTTTTATATACCGCGAGAGGAAAAGGTAAATATCGCGATTCCGAGTCTCCTACTGTGATTTATCGTTATTTTGATCGATTGCCTGCCTTTGGAAGTGAATCTTTAGTTTCTTTTAGTACACCGTGTGGAAAAGGTAAATATCACGTTTCGGTGTGACCTTGAGTGTTTTGCCGTTATTTCGAACGATTGCTAGGCATGTGAAGTGAATCCTTAGCTTCTTTCGATATACCGCGAGTGGACAAGGTAAATATCGCCATACCGAGTCTCCTATTGTGGTTTATTGTTATTTTGAACGATTGCGAGGGCTAGGATTTGAATCCTTAATTTCTTTTAGTACACCGAGTGGAAAAGGTAAATATCACGTTTCGGTGTGACCTAGAGTGATTGGTCGTTATTTCGAACGGTTGCGAGACTTGGGAAGTGAATCCTTAGCTTCTTTCGATATACCGCGAGTGGAAAAGGTAAATAACGCGATTCCCAGTCTCCTGCTATGATTTATCGTTATTTTGAACGATTACCTGGCTTGGGGAGTGAAACCTTAGTTTCTTTTAGTACACCGTGTGGAAAAGGTAAATATCACGTTTCGGTGTGACCTTGAGTGTTTTGTCGTTATTTCGAACGATTGCTAGGCATGTGAAGTGAATCCTTAGCTTCTTTCGATATACCGCGAGTGGACAAGGTAAATATCGCCATACCGAGTCTCCTATTGTGATTTATTGTTATTTTGAACGATTGCGAGGGCTAGGATTTGAATCCTTAATTTCTTTTAGTACACCGAGTGGAAAAGGTAAATATCACGTTTCGGTGTGACCTTGAGTGTTTTGTCGTTATTTCGAACTATTGCGAGACTTGGGAAATGAATCCTTAGCTTGTGTCGTTACACCGTGGGTGGAAAATGTAAATATCGCTACACCGAGTCTCCTACTGTGATTTATCGTTATTTTGAACGATTACGAAGGCGAGGATTTGAATCCTCAGCTTCTTTCGATATACCGCGAGTGGAAAAGGTAAATAACGCGATTCCCAGTCTCCTGCTGTGATTTATCGTTATTTTGAACGATTACGAAGGCGAGGATTTGAATCCTCAGCTTCTTTCGATATACCGCGAGTGGGAAAGGTAAATATCGCGATTCCAAGTCTCCTACTGTGATTTATCGTTATTTTTAACGATTACCTGGCTTGGGAAGTGAATCCTTAGTTTCTTTTAGTACACCGTGTGGAAAAGGTAAATATCGCGTTCGGTGTGACCTTGAGTATTTTGTCGTTATTTCGAACGATTGCTAGGCTTGTGAAGTGAATCCTTAGCTTCTTTCGATATACCGCGAGTGGAAAAGGTAAATATCCCGATTCCAGGTCTCCTACTGTGATTTATCGTTATTTTTAACGATTACCTGGCTTGGGAAGTGAATCTTTAGTTTCTTTTAGTACACCGTGTGGAAAAGGTAAATATCACGTTTCGGTGTGACCTTGAGTGTTTTGCCGTTATTTCGAACGATTGCTAGGCATGTGAAGTGAATCCTTAGCTTCTTTCGGTATACCGCGAGTGGACAAGGTAAATATCGCCATACCGAGTCTCCTATTGTGGTTTATTGTTATTTTGATCGATTGCCTGCCTTTGGAAGTGAATCTTTAGTTTCTTTTAGTACACCGTGTGGAAAAGGTAAATATCACGTTTCGGTGTGACCTTGAGTGTTTTGCCGTTATTTCGAACGATTGCGAGGCTTGGGAAGTGAATTCTTAGCTTCTTTCGATATACCGCGAGTGGAAAAGGTAAATAACGCGATTCCCAGTCTCCTGCTGTGATTTATCGTTATTTTGAACGATTACCTGCCTTGGGAAGTGAATCTTTAGTTTCTTTTAGTACACCGTGTGGAAAAGGTAGATATCGCGTTTCGGAGTGACCTTGAGTGATTGGTCGTTATTTCGAACGGTTGCGAGGCTTGGGAAGTGAATCCTTAGCTTCTTTCGATATACCGCGAGTGGAAAAGGTAAATAACGCGATTCCCAGTCTCCTATTGTGGTTTATTGTTATTTTGAACGATTGCGAGGGCTAGGATTTGAATCCTTAATTTCTTTTAGTACACCGAGTGGAAAAGGTAAATATCACGTTTCGGTGTGACCTAGAGTGATTGGTCGTTATTTCGAACGGTTGCGAGGCTTGGGAAGTGAATTCTTAGCTTCTTTCGATATACCGCGAGTGGAAAAGGTAAATAACGCGATTCCCAGTCTCCTGCTGTGATTTATCGTTATTTTGAACGATTACCTGCCTTGGGAAGTGAATCTTTAGTTTCTTTTAGTACACCGTGTGGAAAAGGTAGATATCGCGTTTCGGAGTGACCTTGAGTGTTTTGTCGTTATTTCGAACGATTGCTAGGCATGTGAAGTGAATCCTTAGCTTCTTTCGATATACCGCGAGTGGACAAGGTAAATATCGCCATAACGAGTCTCCTATTGTGATTTATTGTTATTTTGAACGATTGCGAGGGCTAGGATTTGAATCCTTAATTTCTTTTAGTACACCGAGTGGAAAAGGTAAATATCACGTTTCGGTGTGACCTTGAGTGTTTTGTCGTTATTTCGAACTATTGCGAGACTTGGGAAATGAATCCTTAGCTTGTGTCGTTACACTGTGGGTGGAAAATGTAAATATCGCTACACCGAGTCTCCTACTGTGATTTATCGTTATTTTGAACGATTACGAAGGCGAGGATTTGAATCCTCAGCTTCTTTTTATATACCGCGGGAGGAAAAGGTAAATATCGCGATTCCGAGTCTCCTACTGTGATTTATCGTTATTTTGATCGATTGCCTGCCTTTGGAAGTGAATCTTCAGTTTCTTTTAGTACACCGTGTGGAAAAGGTAAATATCACGTTTCGGTGTGACCTTGAGTGTTTTGCCGTTATTTCGAACGATTGCTAGGCATGTGAAGTGAATCCTTAGCTTCTTTCGATATACCGCGAGTGGACAAGGTAAATATCGCCATACCGAGTCTCCTATTGTGGTTTATTGTTATTTTGAACGATTGCGAGGGCTAGGATTTGAATCCTTAATTTCTTTTAGTACACCGAGTGGAAAAGGTAAATATCACGTTTCGGTGTGACCTAGAGTGATTGGTCGTTATTTCGAACGGTTGCGAGACTTGGGAAGTGAATCCTTAGCTTCTTTCGATATACCGCGAGTGGAAAAGGTAAATAACGCGATTCCCAGTCTCCTGCTATGATTTATCGTTATTTTGAACGATTACCTGGCTTGGGGAGTGAAACCTTAGTTTCTTTTAGTACACCGTGTGGAAAAGGTAAATATCACGTTTCGGAGTGACCTTGAGTGTTTTGTCGTTATTTCGAACGATTGCTAGGCATGTGAAGTGAATCCTTAGCTTCTTTCGATATACCGCGAGTGGACAAGGTAAATATCGCCATAACGAGTCTCCTATTGTGATTTATTGTTATTTTGAACGATTGCGAGGGCTAGGATTTGAATCCTTAATTTCTTTTAGTACACCGAGTGGAAAAGGTAAATATCACGTTTCGGTGTGACCTTGAGTGTTTTGTCGTTATTTCGAACTATTGCGAGACTTGGGAAATGAATCCTTAGCTTGTGTCGTTACACCGTGGGTGGAAAATGTAAATATCGCTACACCGAGTCTCCTACTGTGATTTATCGTTATTTTGAACGATTACGAAGGCGAGGATTTGAATCCTCAGCTTCTTTTTATATACCGCGGGAGGAAAAGGTAAATATCGCGATTCCGAGTCTCCTACTGTGATTTATCGTTATTTTGATCGATTGCCTGCCTTTGGAAGTGAATCTTTAGTTTCTTTTAGTACACCGTGTGGAAAAGGTAAATATCACGTTTCGGTGTGACCTTGAGTGTTTTGCCGTTATTTCGAACGATTGCTAGGCTTGGGAAGTGAATCCTTAGCTTCTTTCGATATACCGCGAGTGGAAAAGGTAAATAACGCGATTCCCAGTCTCCTATTGTGGTTTATTGTTATTTTGAACGATTGCGAGGGCTAGGATTTGAATCCTTAATTTCTTTTAGTACACCGAGTGGAAAAGGTAAATATCACGTTTCGGTGTGACCTAGAGTGATTGGTCGTTATTTCGAACGGTTGCGAGGCTTGGGAAGTGAATTCTTAGCTTCTTTCGATATACCGCGAGTGGAAAAGGTAAATAACGCGATTCCCAGTCTCCTGCTGTGATTTATCGTTATTTTGAACGATTACCTGCCTTGGGAAGTGAATCTTTAGTTTCTTTTAGTACACCGTGTGGAAAAGGTAGATATCGCGTTTCGGAGTGACCTTGAGTGTTTTGTCGTTATTTCGAACGATTGCTAGGCATGTGAAGTGAATCCTTAGCTTCTTTCGATATACCGCGAGTGGACAAGGTAAATATCGCCATAACGAGTCTCCTATTGTGATTTATTGTTATTTTGAACGATTGCGAGGGCTAGGATTTGAATCCTTAATTTCTTTTAGTACACCGAGTGGAAAAGGTAAATATCACGTTTCGGTGTGACCTTGAGTGTTTTGTCGTTATTTCGAACTATTGCGAGACTTGGGAAATGAATCCTTAGCTTGTGTCGTTACACCGTGGGTGGAAAATGTAAATATCGCTACACCGAGTCTCCTACTGTGATTTATCGTTATTTTGAACGATTACGAAGGCGAGGATTTGAATCCTCAGCTTCTTTTTATATACCGCGGGAGGAAAAGGTAAATATCGCGATTCCGAGTCTCCTACTGTGATTTATCGTTATTTTGATCGATTGCCTGCCTTTGGAAGTGAATCTTTAGTTTCTTTTAGTACACCGTGTGGAAAAGGTAAATATCACGTTTCGGTGTGACCTTGAGTGTTTTGCCGTTATTTCGAACGATTGCTAGGCTTGGGAAGTGAATCCTTAGCTTCTTTCGATATACCGCGAGTGGAAAAGGTAAATAACGCGATTCCCAGTCTCCTATTGTGGTTTATTGTTATTTTGAACGATTGCGAGGGCTAGGATTTGAATCCTTAATTTCTTTTAGTACACCGAGTGGAAAAGGTAAATATCACGTTTCGGTGTGACCTAGAGTGATTGGTCGTTATTTCGAACGGTTGCGAGGCTTGGGAAGTGAATTCTTAGCTTCTTTCGATATACCGCGAGTGGAAAAGGTAAATAACGCGATTCCCAGTCTCCTGCTGTGATTTATCGTTATTTTGAACGATTACCTGCCTTGGGAAGTGAATCTTTAGTTTCTTTTAGTACACCGTGTGGAAAAGGTAGATATCGCGTTTCGGAGTGACCTTGAGTGTTTTGTCGTTATTTCGAACGATTGCTAGGCATGTGAAGTGAATCCTTAGCTTCTTTCGATATACCGCGAGTGGACAAGGTAAATATCGCCATAACGAGTCTCCTATTGTGATTTATTGTTATTTTGAACGATTGCGAGGGCTAGGATTTGAATCCTTAATTTCTTTTAGTACACCGAGTGGAAAAGGTAAATATCACGTTTCGGTGTGACCTTGAGTGTTTCGTCGTTATTTCGAACTATTGCGAGACTTGGGAAATGAATCCTTAGCTTGTGTCGTTACACCGTGGGTGGAAAATGTAAATATCGCTACACCGAGTCTCCTACTGTGATTTATCGTTATTTTGAACGATTACGAAGGCGAGGATTTGAATCCTCAGCTTCTTTTTATATACCGCGGGAGGAAAAGGTAAATATCGCGATTCCGAGTCTCCTACTGTGATTTATCGTTATTTTGATCGATTGCCTGCCTTTGGAAGTGAATCTTTAGTTTCTTTTAGTACACCGTGTGGAAAAGGTAAATATCACGTTTCGGTGTGACCTTGAGTGTTTTGCCGTTATTTCGAACGATTGCTAGGCATGTGAAGTGAATCCTTAGCTTCTTTCGATATACCGCGAGTGGACAAGGTAAATATCGCCATACCGAGTCTCCTATTGTGGTTTATTGTTATTTTGAACGATTGCGAGGGCTAGGATTTGAATCCTTAATTTCTTTTAGTACACCGAGTGGAAAAGGTAAATATCACGTTTCGGTGTGACCTAGAGTGATTGGTCGTTATTTCGAACGGTTGCGAGACTTGGGAAGTGAATCCTTAGCTTCTTTCGATATACCGCGAGTGGAAAAGGTAAATAATGCGATTCCCAGTCTCCTGCTATGATTTATCGTTATTTTGAACGATTACCTGGCTTGGGGAGTGAAACCTTAGTTTCTTTTAGTACACCGTGTGGAAAAGGTAAATATCACGTTTCGGTGTGACCTTGAGTGTTTTGTCGTTATTTCGAACGATTGCTAGGCATGTGAAGTGAATCCTTAGCTTCTTTCGATATACCGCGAGTGGACAAGGTAAATATCGCCATACCGAGTCTCCTATTGTGGTTTATTGTTATTTTGAACGATTGCGAGGGCTAGGATTTGAATCCTTAATTTCTTTTAGTACACCGAGTGGAAAAGGTAAATATCACGTTTCGGTGTGACCTAGAGTGATTGGTCGTTATTTCGAACGGTTGCGAGACTTGGGAAGTGAATCCTTAGCTTCTTTCGATATACCGCGAGTGGAAAAGGTAAATAACGCGATTCCCAGTCTCCTGCTATGATTTATCGTTATTTTGAACGATTACCTGGCTTGGGGAGTGAAACCTTAGTTTCTTTTAGTACACCGTGTGGAAAAGGTAAATATCACGTTTCGGTGTGACCTTGAGTGTTTTGTCGTTATTTCGAACGATTGCTAGGCATGTGAAGTGAATCCTTAGCTTCTTTCGATATACCGCGAGTGGACAAGGTAAATATCGCCATACCGAGTCTCCTATTGTGATTTATTGTTATTTTGAACGATTGCGAGGGCTAGGATTTGAATCCTTAATTTCTTTTAGTACACCGAGTGGAAAAGGTAAATATCACGTTTCGGTGTGACCTTGAGTGTTTTGTCGTTATTTCGAACTATTGCGAGACTTGGGAAATGAATCCTTAGCTTGTGTCGTTACACCGTGGGTGGAAAATGTAAATATCGCTACACCGAGTCTCCTACTGTGATTTATCGTTATTTTGAACGATTACGAAGGCGAGGATTTGAATCCTCAGCTTCTTTCGATATACCGCGAGTGGAAAAGGTAAATAACGCGATTCCCAGTCTCCTGCTGTGATTTATCGTTATTTTGAACGATTACGAAGGCGAGGATTTGAATCCTCAGCTTCTTTCGATATACCGCGAGTGGGAAAGGTAAATATCGCGATTCCAAGTCTCCTACTGTGATTTATCGTTATTTTTAACGATTACCTGGCTTGGGAAGTGAATCCTTAGTTTCTTTTAGTACACCGTGTGGAAAAGGTAAATATCGCGTTCGGTGTGACCTTGAGTATTTTGTCGTTATTTCGAACGATTGCTAGGCTTGTGAAGTGAATCCTTAGCTTCTTTCGATATACCGCGAGTGGAAAAGGTAAATATCCCGATTCCAGGTCTCCTACTGTGATTTATCGTTATTTTTAACGATTACCTGGCTTGGGAAGTGAATCTTTAGTTTCTTTTAGTACACCGTGTGGAAAAGGTAAATATCACGTTTCGGTGTGACCTTGAGTGTTTTGCCGTTATTTCGAACGATTGCTAGGCATGTGAAGTGAATCCTTAGCTTCTTTCGGTATACCGCGAGTGGACAAGGTAAATATCGCCATACCGAGTCTCCTATTGTGGTTTATTGTTATTTTGATCGATTGCCTGCCTTTGGAAGTGAATCTTTAGTTTCTTTTAGTACACCGTGTGGAAAAGGTAAATATCACGTTTCGGTGTGACCTTGAGTGTTTTGCCGTTATTTCGAACGATTGCGAGGCTTGGGAAGTGAATTCTTAGCTTCTTTCGATATACCGCGAGTGGAAAAGGTAAATAACGCGATTCCCAGTCTCCTGCTGTGATTTATCGTTATTTTGAACGATTACCTGCCTTGGGAAGTGAATCTTTAGTTTCTTTTAGTACACCGTGTGGAAAAGGTAGATATCGCGTTTCGGAGTGACCTTGAGTGATTGGTCGTTATTTCGAACGGTTGCGAGGCTTGGGAAGTGAATCCTTAGCTTCTTTCGATATACCGCGAGTGGAAAAGGTAAATAACGCGATTCCCAGTCTCCTATTGTGGTTTATTGTTATTTTGAACGATTGCGAGGGCTAGGATTTGAATCCTTAATTTCTTTTAGTACACCGAGTGGAAAAGGTAAATATCACGTTTCGGTGTGACCTAGAGTGATTGGTCGTTATTTCGAACGGTTGCGAGGCTTGGGAAGTGAATTCTTAGCTTCTTTCGATATACCGCGAGTGGAAAAGGTAAATAACGCGATTCCCAGTCTCCTGCTGTGATTTATCGTTATTTTGAACGATTACCTGCCTTGGGAAGTGAATCTTTAGTTTCTTTTAGTACACCGTGTGGAAAAGGTAGATATCGCGTTTCGGAGTGACCTTGAGTGTTTTGTCGTTATTTCGAACGATTGCTAGGCATGTGAAGTGAATCCTTAGCTTCTTTCGATATACCGCGAGTGGACAAGGTAAATATCGCCATAACGAGTCTCCTATTGTGATTTATTGTTATTTTGAACGATTGCGAGGGCTAGGATTTGAATCCTTAATTTCTTTTAGTACACCGAGTGGAAAAGGTAAATATCACGTTTCGGTGTGACCTTGAGTGTTTTGTCGTTATTTCGAACTATTGCGAGACTTGGGAAATGAATCCTTAGCTTGTGTCGTTACACTGTGGGTGGAAAATGTAAATATCGCTACACCGAGTCTCCTACTGTGATTTATCGTTATTTTGAACGATTACGAAGGCGAGGATTTGAATCCTCAGCTTCTTTTTATATACCGCGGGAGGAAAAGGTAAATATCGCGATTCCGAGTCTCCTACTGTGATTTATCGTTATTTTGATCGATTGCCTGCCTTTGGAAGTGAATCTTCAGTTTCTTTTAGTACACCGTGTGGAAAAGGTAAATATCACGTTTCGGTGTGACCTTGAGTGTTTTGCCGTTATTTCGAACGATTGCTAGGCATGTGAAGTGAATCCTTAGCTTCTTTCGATATACCGCGAGTGGACAAGGTAAATATCGCCATACCGAGTCTCCTATTGTGGTTTATTGTTATTTTGAACGATTGCGAGGGCTAGGATTTGAATCCTTAATTTCTTTTAGTACACCGAGTGGAAAAGGTAAATATCACGTTTCGGTGTGACCTAGAGTGATTGGTCGTTATTTCGAACGGTTGCGAGACTTGGGAAGTGAATCCTTAGCTTCTTTCGATATACCGCGAGTGGAAAAGGTAAATAACGCGATTCCCAGTCTCCTGCTATGATTTATCGTTATTTTGAACGATTACCTGGCTTGGGGAGTGAAACCTTAGTTTCTTTTAGTACACCGTGTGGAAAAGGTAAATATCACGTTTCGGAGTGACCTTGAGTGTTTTGTCGTTATTTCGAACGATTGCTAGGCATGTGAAGTGAATCCTTAGCTTCTTTCGATATACCGCGAGTGGACAAGGTAAATATCGCCATAACGAGTCTCCTATTGTGATTTATTGTTATTTTGAACGATTGCGAGGGCTAGGATTTGAATCCTTAATTTCTTTTAGTACACCGAGTGGAAAAGGTAAATATCACGTTTCGGTGTGACCTTGAGTGTTTTGTCGTTATTTCGAACTATTGCGAGACTTGGGAAATGAATCCTTAGCTTGTGTCGTTACACCGTGGGTGGAAAATGTAAATATCGCTACACCGAGTCTCCTACTGTGATTTATCGTTATTTTGAACGATTACGAAGGCGAGGATTTGAATCCTCAGCTTCTTTTTATATACCGCGGGAGGAAAAGGTAAATATCGCGATTCCGAGTCTCCTACTGTGATTTATCGTTATTTTGATCGATTGCCTGCCTTTGGAAGTGAATCTTTAGTTTCTTTTAGTACACCGTGTGGAAAAGGTAAATATCACGTTTCGGTGTGACCTTGAGTGTTTTGCCGTTATTTCGAACGATTGCTAGGCTTGGGAAGTGAATCCTTAGCTTCTTTCGATATACCGCGAGTGGAAAAGGTAAATAACGCGATTCCCAGTCTCCTATTGTGGTTTATTGTTATTTTGAACGATTGCGAGGGCTAGGATTTGAATCCTTAATTTCTTTTAGTACACCGAGTGGAAAAGGTAAATATCACGTTTCGGTGTGACCTAGAGTGATTGGTCGTTATTTCGAACGGTTGCGAGGCTTGGGAAGTGAATTCTTAGCTTCTTTCGATATACCGCGAGTGGAAAAGGTAAATAACGCGATTCCCAGTCTCCTGCTGTGATTTATCGTTATTTTGAACGATTACCTGCCTTGGGAAGTGAATCTTTAGTTTCTTTTAGTACACCGTGTGGAAAAGGTAGATATCGCGTTTCGGAGTGACCTTGAGTGTTTTGTCGTTATTTCGAACGATTGCTAGGCATGTGAAGTGAATCCTTAGCTTCTTTCGATATACCGCGAGTGGACAAGGTAAATATCGCCATAACGAGTCTCCTATTGTGATTTATTGTTATTTTGAACGATTGCGAGGGCTAGGATTTGAATCCTTAATTTCTTTTAGTACACCGAGTGGAAAAGGTAAATATCACGTTTCGGTGTGACCTTGAGTGTTTTGTCGTTATTTCGAACTATTGCGAGACTTGGGAAATGAATCCTTAGCTTGTGTCGTTACACCGTGGGTGGAAAATGTAAATATCGCTACACCGAGTCTCCTACTGTGATTTATCGTTATTTTGAACGATTACGAAGGCGAGGATTTGAATCCTCAGCTTCTTTTTATATACCGCGGGAGGAAAAGGTAAATATCGCGATTCCGAGTCTCCTACTGTGATTTATCGTTATTTTGATCGATTGCCTGCCTTTGGAAGTGAATCTTTAGTTTCTTTTAGTACACCGTGTGGAAAAGGTAAATATCACGTTTCGGTGTGACCTTGAGTGTTTTGCCGTTATTTCGAACGATTGCTAGGCATGTGAAGTGAATCCTTAGCTTCTTTCGATATACCGCGAGTGGACAAGGTAAATATCGCCATACCGAGTCTCCTATTGTGGTTTATTGTTATTTTGAACGATTGCGAGGGCTAGGATTTGAATCCTTAATTTCTTTTAGTACACCGAGTGGAAAAGGTAAATATCACGTTTCGGTGTGACCTAGAGTGATTGGTCGTTATTTCGAACGGTTGCGAGACTTGGGAAGTGAATCCTTAGCTTCTTTCGATATACCGCGAGTGGAAAAGGTAAATAATGCGATTCCCAGTCTCCTGCTATGATTTATCGTTATTTTGAACGATTACCTGGCTTGGGGAGTGAAACCTTAGTTTCTTTTAGTACACCGTGTGGAAAAGGTAAATATCACGTTTCGGTGTGACCTTGAGTGTTTTGTCGTTATTTCGAACGATTGCTAGGCATGTGAAGTGAATCCTTAGCTTCTTTCGATATACCGCGAGTGGACAAGGTAAATATCGCCATACCGAGTCTCCTATTGTGATTTATTGTTATTTTGAACGATTGCGAGGGCTAGGATTTGAATCCTTAATTTCTTTTAGTACACCGAGTGGAAAAGGTAAATATCACGTTTCGGTGTGACCTTGAGTGTTTTGTCGTTATTTCGAACTATTGCGAGACTTGGGAAATGAATCCTTAGCTTGTGTCGTTACACCGTGGGTGGAAAATGTAAATATCGCTACACCGAGTCTCCTACTGTGATTTATCGTTATTTTGAACGATTACGAAGGCGAGGATTTGAATCCTCAGCTTCTTTCGATATACCGCGAGTGGAAAAGGTAAATAACGCGATTCCCAGTCTCCTGCTGTGATTTATCGTTATTTTGAACGATTACGAAGGCGAGGATTTGAATCCTCAGCTTCTTTCGATATACCGCGAGTGGGAAAGGTAAATATCGCGATTCCAAGTCTCCTACTGTGATTTATCGTTATTTTTAACGATTACCTGGCTTGGGAAGTGAATCCTTAGTTTCTTTTAGTACACCGTGTGGAAAAGGTAAATATCGCGTTCGGTGTGACCTTGAGTATTTTGTCGTTATTTCGAACGATTGCTAGGCTTGTGAAGTGAATCCTTAGCTTCTTTCGATATACCGCGAGTGGAAAAGGTAAATATCCCGATTCCAGATCTCCTACTGTGATTTATCGTTATTTTTAACGATTACCTGGCTTGGGAAGTGAATCCTTAGTTTCTTTTAGTACACCGTGTGGAAAAGGTAAATATCACGTTTCCGAGTCTCCTACTGTCATTTATCGTTATTTTGATCGATTGCCTGCCTTTGGAAGTGAATCTTTAGTTTCTTTTAGTACACCGTGTGGAAAAGGTAAATATCACGTTTCGGTGTGACCTTGAGTGTTTTGCCGTTATTTCGAACGATTGCTAGGCATGTGAAGTGAATCCTTAGCTTCTTTCGGTATACCGCGAGTGGACAAGGTAAATATCGCCATACCGAGTCTCCTATTGTGGTTTATTGTTATTTTGAACGATTGCGAGGGCTAGGATTTGAATCCTTAATTTCTTTTAGTACACCGAGTGGAAAAGGTAAATATCACGTTTCGGTGTGACCTAGAGTGATTGGTCGTTATTTCGAACGGTTGCGAGGCTTGGGAAGTGAATTCTTAGCTTCTTTCGATATACCGCGAGTGGAAAAGGTAAATAACGCGATTCCCAGTCTCCTGCTGTGATTTATCGTTATTTTGAACGATTACCTGCCTTGGGAAGTGAATCTTTAGTTTCTTTTAGTACACCGTGTGGAAAAGGTAGATATCGCGTTTCGGAGTGACCTTGAGTGATTGGTCGTTATTTCGAACGGTTGCGAGACTTGGGAAGTGAATCCTTAGCTTCTTTCGATATACCGCGAGTGGAAAAGGTAAATAACGCGATTCCCAGTCTCCTGCTGTGATTTATCGTTATTTTGAACGATTACCTGGCTTGGGGAGTGAAACCTTAGTTTCTTTTAGTACACCGTGTGGAAAAGGTAAATATCACGTTTCGGTGTGACCTTGAGTGTTTTGTCGTTATTTCGAACGATTGCTAGGCATGTGAAGTGAATCCTTAGCTTCTTTCGATATACCGCGAGTGGACAAGGTAAATATCGCCATACCGAGTCTCCTATTGTGATTTATTGTTATTTTGAACGATTCCGAGGGCTAGGATTTGAATCCTTAATTTCTTTTAGTACACCGTGTGGAAAAGGTAAATATCACGTTTCGGTGTGACCTTGAGTGTTTTGTCGTTATTTCGAACTATTGCGAGACTTGGGAAATGAATCCTTAGCTTGTGTCGTTACACCGTGGGTGGAAAATGTAAATATCGCTACACCGAGTCTCCTACTGTGATTTATCGTTATTTTGAACGATTACGAAGGCGAGGATTTGAATCCTCAGCTTCTTTCGATATACCGCGAGTGGAAAAGGTAAATATCGCGATTCCAGGTCTCCTACTGTGATTTATCGTTATTTTTAACGATTACCTGGCTTGGGAAGTGAATCCTTAGTTTCTTTTAGAACACCGTGTGGAAAAGGTAAATATCGCGTTCGGAGTGACGTTGAGTGTTTTGTCGTTATTTCGAATGGTTGCGAGGTTTGGGAAGTGAATCCTCAGCTTCTTTCGATATACCGCGTGTGGAAAAGGTAAATATCACGTTTCGGTGTGACCTTGAGTGTTTTGTCGTTATTTCGAACGATTGCTAGGCATGTGAAGTGAATCCTTAGCTTCTTTCGATATACCGCGAGTGGAAAAGGTAAATATCGCGATTCCAAGTCTCCTACTGTGATTTATCGTTATTTTTAACGATTACCTGGCTTGGGAAGTGAATCCTTAGTTTCTTTTAGTACACCGTGTGGAAAAGGTAAATATCGCGTTCGGTGTGACCTTGAGTATTTTGTCGTTATTTCGAACGATTGCTAGGCTTGTGAAGTGAATCCTTAGCTTCTTTCAATATACCGCGAGTGGAAAAGGTAAATATCCCGATTCCAGGTCTCCTACTGTGATTTATCGTTATTTTTAACGATTACCTGGCTTGGGAAGTGAATCCTTAGTTTCTTTTAGTACACCGTGTGGAAAAGGTAAATATCGCGTTCGGTGTGACCTTGAGTATTTTGTCGTTATTTCGAACGATTGCTAGGCTTGTGAAGTGAATCCTTAGCTTCTTTCGATATACCGCGAGTGGAACAGGTAAATAACGCGATTCCCAGTGTCCTGCTGTGATTTATCGTTATTTTGAACGATTACCTGGCTTAGGAAGTGAATCCTAAGTTTCTTTTAGTACACCGTGTGGCAAAGGTAAATATCGCGTTTCGGAGTGACCTTGAGTGATTGGTCGTTATTTCGAACGGTTGCGAGGCTTGGGAAGTGAATCCTTAGCTTCTTTCGATATACCGCGAGTGGAAAAGGTAAATAACGCGATTCCCAGTCTCCTGCTGTGATTTATCGTTATTTTGAACGATTACCTGGCTTAGGAAGTGAATCCTAAGTTTCTTTTAGTACACCGTGTGGAAAAGGTAAATATCACGTTTCTGTGTGACCTTGAGTGTTTTGTCGTTATTTCGAACGATTGCTAGGCTTGTGAAGTGAATCCTTAGCTTCTTTCGATATACCGCGAGTGGAAAAGGTAAATAACGCGATTCCCAGTCTCCTGCTGTGATTTATCGTTATTTTGAACGATTACGAAGGCGAGGATTTGAATCCTCAGCTTCATTCGATATACCACGAGTGGAAAAGGTAAATATCGCGATTCCAGGTCTCCTACTGTGATTTATCGTTATTTTTAACGATTACCTGGCTTGGGAAGTGAATCCTTAGTTTCTTTTAGTACACCGTGTGGAAAAGGTAAATATCGCGTTCGGAGTGCCCTTGAGTGTTTTGTCGTTATTTCGAACGATTGCTAGGCTTGTGAAGTGAATCCTTAGCTTCTTTCGATATACCGCGAGTGGAAAAGGTAAATATCCCGATTCCAGGTCTCCTACTGTGATTTATCGTTATTTTGAACGATTACGAAGGCGAGGACTTGAATCCTCAGCTTCTTTCGATATACCGCGAGTGGAAAAGGTAAATAACGCGATTCCCAGTCTCGTGCAGTGATTTATCGTTATTTTTAACGATTACCTGGCTTAGGAAGTGAATCCTTAGTTTCTTTTAGTACACAGTGTGGAAAAGGTAAATATCGCGTTCGGAGTGACCTTGAGTGTTTTGTCGTTATTTCGAACGATTGCTAGGCTTGTGAAGTGAATCCTTAGCTTCTTTCGATATACCGCGAGTGGACAAGGTAAATATCCCGATTCCAGGTCTCCTACTGTGATTTATCGTTATTTTTAACGATTACCTGGCTTGGGAAGTGAATCCTTAGTTTCTTTTAGTACACCGTGTGGAAAAGGTAAATATCGCGTTCGGAGTGCCCTTGAGTGTTTTGTCGTTATTTCGAACGATTGCTAGGCTTGTGAAGTGAATCCTTAGCTTCTTTCGATATACCGCGAGTGGAAAAGGTAAATATCGCGATTCCGTGTCTCCTACTCTGATTTATCGTTATTTTGATCGATTACCTGCCTGTGGAAGTGAATCTTTAGTTTCTTTTTTTACACCGTGTGGAAAAGGTAAATATCGCGTTCTGAGTGACCTTGAGTGTTTTGTCGTTATTTCGAACGATTGCTAGGCTTGTGAAGTGAATCCTTAGCTTCTTTCGATATACCGCGAGTGGAAAAGGTAAATAACGCGATTCCCAGTCTCCTACAGTGATTTATCGTTATTTTTAACGATTACCTGGCTTAGGAAGTGAATCCTTAGTTTCTTTTAGTACACCGTGTGGAAAAGGTAAATATCGCGTTCGGAGTGACCTTGAGTGTTTTGTCGTTATTTCGAACGATTGCTAGGCTTGTGAAGTGAATCCTTAGCTTCTTTCGATATACCGCGAGTGGAAAAGGTAAATATCCCGATTCCAGGTCTCCTACTGTGATTTATCGTTATTTTTAACGATTACCTGGCTTGGGAAGTGAATCCGTAGTTTCTTTTAGTACACCGTGTGGAAAAGGTAAATATCGCGTTCGGAGTGCCCTTGAGTGTTTTGTCGTTATTTCGAACGATTGCTAGGCTTGTGAAGTGAATCCTTAGCTTCTTTCGATATACCACGAGTGGAAAAGGTAAATATCGCGATTCCGAGTCTCCTACTGTGATTTATCGTTATTTTGATCGATTGCCTGGCTTGGGAAGCGAATCCTTAGTTTCTTTCAGTACAACGTGTGGAAAAGGTAGATATCGCGTTTCGGAGTGACCTTGAGTGTTTTGTCGTTATTTCGAACGATTGCTAGGCTTGTGAAGTGAATCCTTAGCTTCTTTCGATATACCGCGAGTGGAAAAGGTAAATATCCCGATTCCAGGTCTCCTACTGTAATTTATCGTAATTTGTAACGATTACCTGGCTTGGGAAGTGAATCCGTAGTTTCTTTTAGTACACCGTGTGGAAAAGGTAAATATCGCGTTCGGAGTGCCCTTGAGTGTTTTGTCGTTATTTCGAACGGTTGCGAGGCTTGGGAAGTGAATCCTTAGCTTCTTTCGATATACCGCGAGTGGAAAAGGTAAATAACGCGATTCCCAGTCTCCTGCTGTGTTCTATCGTTATTTTGAACGATTACCTGGCTTAGGAAGTGAATCCTTAGTTTCTTTTATTGCAACGTGTGGAAAAGGTAGATATCGCGTTTCGGTGTGACCTTGAGTGTTTTGTCGTTATTTCGAACGATTGCTAGGCTTGTGAAGTGAATCCTTAGCTTCTTTCGATATACCGCGAGTGGAAAAGGTAAATATCCCGATTCCAGGTCTCCTACTGTAATTTATCGTAATTTGTAACGATTACCTGGCTTGGGAAGTGAATCCTTAGTTTCTTTTAGTACACCGTGTGGAAAAGGTAGATATCGCGTTTCGGAGTGACCTTGAGTGTTTTGTCGTTATTTCGAACGATTGCTAGGCATGTGAAGTGAATCCTTAGCTTCTTTCGATATACCGCGAGTGGAAAATGTAAATATCGCTACACCGAGTCTCCTACTGTGATTTATCGTTATTTTGAACGATTACGAAGGCGAGGATTTGAATCCTCAGCTTCTTTTTATATACCGCGAGAGGAAAAGGTAAATATCGCGATTCCGAGTCTCCTACTGTGATTTATCGTTATTTTGATCGATTGCCTGCCTTTGGAAGTGAATCTTTAGTTTCTTTTAGTACACCGTGTGGAAAAGGTAAATATCACGTTTCGGTGTGACCTTGAGTGTTTTGCCGTTATTTCGAACGATTGCTAGGCATGTGAAGTGAATCCTTAGCTTCTTTCGATATACCGCGAGTGGACAAGGTAAATATCGCCATACCGAGTCTCCTATTGTGGTTTATTGTTATTTTGAACGATTGCGAGGGCTAGGATTTGAATCCTTAATTTCTTTTAGTACACCGAGTGGAAAAGGTAAATATCACGTTTCGGTGTGACCTAGAGTGATTGGTCGTTATTTCGAACGGTTGCGAGACTTGGGAAGTGAATCCTTAGCTTCTTTCGATATACCGCGAGTGGAAAAGGTAAATAACGCGATTCCCAGTCTCCTGCTATGATTTATCGTTATTTTGAACGATTACCTGGCTTGGGGAGTGAAACCTTAGTTTCTTTTAGTACACCGTGTGGAAAAGGTAAATATCACGTTTCGGTGTGACCTTGAGTGTTTTGTCGTTATTTCGAACGATTGCTAGGCATGTGAAGTGAATCCTTAGCTTCTTTCGATATACCGCGAGTGGACAAGGTAAATATCGCCATACCGAGTCTCCTATTGTGATTTATTGTTATTTTGAACGATTGCGAGGGCTAGGATTTGAATCCTTAATTTCTTTTAGTACACCGAGTGGAAAAGGTAAATATCACGTTTCGGTGTGACCTTGAGTGTTTTGTCGTTATTTCGAACTATTGCGAGACTTGGGAAATGAATCCTTAGCTTGTGTCGTTACACCGTGGGTGGAAAATGTAAATATCGCTACACCGAGTCTCCTACTGTGATTTATCGTTATTTTGAACGATTACGAAGGCGAGGATTTGAATCCTCAGCTTCTTTCGATATACCGCGAGTGGAAAAGGTAAATAACGCGATTCCCAGTCTCCTGCTGTGATTTATCGTTATTTTGAACGATTACGAAGGCGAGGATTTGAATCCTCAGCTTCTTTCGATATACCGCGAGTGGGAAAGGTAAATATCGCGATTCCAAGTCTCCTACTGTGATTTATCGTTATTTTTAACGATTACCTGGCTTGGGAAGTGAATCCTTAGTTTCTTTTAGTACACCGTGTGGAAAAGGTAAATATCGCGTTCGGTGTGACCTTGAGTATTTTGTCGTTATTTCGAACGATTGCTAGGCTTGTGAAGTGAATCCTTAGCTTCTTTCGATATACCGCGAGTGGAAAAGGTAAATATCCCGATTCCAGGTCTCCTACTGTGATTTATCGTTATTTTTAACGATTACCTGGCTTGGGAAGTGAATCCTTAGTTTCTTTTAGTACACCGTGTGGAAAAGGTAAATATCACGTTTCCGAGTCTCCTACTGTGATTTATCGTTATTTTGATCGATTGCCTGCCTTTGGAAGTGAATCTTTAGTTTCTTTTAGTACACCGTGTGGAAAAGGTAAATATCACGTTTCGGTGTGACCTTGAGTGTTTTGCCGTTATTTCGAACGATTGCTAGGCATGTGAAGTGAATCCTTAGCTTCTTTCGGTATACCGCGAGTGGACAAGGTAAATATCGCCATACCGAGTCTCCTATTGTGGTTTATTGTTATTTTGAACGATTGCGAGGGCTAGGATTTGAATCCTTAATTTCTTTTAGTACACCGAGTGGAAAAGGTAAATATCACGTTTCGGTGTGACCTAGAGTGATTGGTCGTTATTTCGAACGGTTGCGAGGCTTGGGAAGTGAATTCTTAGCTTCTTTCGATATACCGCGAGTGGAAAAGGTAAATAACGCGATTCCCAGTCTCCTGCTGTGATTTATCGTTATTTTGAACGATTACCTGCCTTGGGAAGTGAATCTTTAGTTTCTTTTAGTACACCGTGTGGAAAAGGTAGATATCGCGTTTCGGAGTGACCTTGAGTGATTGGTCGTTATTTCGAACGGTTGCGAGACTTGGGAAGTGAATCCTTAGCTTCTTTCGATATACCGCGAGTGGAAAAGGTAAATAACGCGATTCCCAGTCTCCTGCTGTGATTTATCGTTATTTTGAACGATTACCTGGCTTGGGGAGTGAAACCTTAGTTACTTTTAGTACACCGTGTGGAAAAGGTAAATATCACGTTTCGGTGTGACCTTGAGTGTTTTGTCGTTATTTCGAACGATTGCTAGGCATGTGAAGTGAATCCTTAGCTTCTTTCGATATACCGCGAGTGGACAAGGTAAATATCGCCATACCGAGTCTCCTATTGTGATTTATTGTTATTTTGAACGATTCCGAGGGCTAGGATTTGAATCCTTAATTTCTTTTAGTACACCGTGTGGAAAAGGTAAATATCACGTTTCGGTGTGACCTTGAGTGTTTTGTCGTTATTTCGAACTATTGCGAGACTTGGGAAATGAATCCTTAGCTTGTGTCGTTACACCGTGGGTGGAAAATGTAAATATCGCTACACCGAGTCTCCTACTGTGATTTATCGTTATTTTGAACGATTACGAAGGCGAGGATTTGAATCCTCAGCTTCTTTCGATATACCGCGAGTGGAAAAGGTAAATATCGCGATTCCAGGTCTCCTACTGTGATTTATCGTTATTTTTAACGATTACCTGGCTTGGGAAGTGAATCCTTAGTTTCTTTTAGAACACCGTGTGGAAAAGGTAAATATCGCGTTCGGAGTGACCTTGAGTGTTTTGTCGTTATTTCGAATGGTTGCGAGGTTTGGGAAGTGAATCCTCAGCTTCTTTCGATATACCGCGTGTGGAAAAGGTAAATATCACGTTTCGGTGTGACCTTGAGTGTTTTGTCGTTATTTCGAACGATTGCTAGGCATGTGAAGTGAATCCTTAGCTTCTTTCGATATACCGCGAGTGGAAAAGGTAAATATCGCGATTCCAAGTCTCCTACTGTGATTTATCGTTATTTTTAACGATTACCTGGCTTGGGAAGTGAATCCTTAGTTTCTTTTAGTACACCGTGTGGAAAAGGTAAATATCGCGTTCGGTGTGACCTTGAGTATTTTGTCGTTATTTCGAACGATTGCTAGGCTTGTGAAGTGAATCCTTAGCTTCTTTCAATATACCGCGAGTGGAAAAGGTAAATATCCCGATTCCAGGTCTCCTACTGTGATTTATCGTTATTTTTAACGATTACCTGGCTTGGGAAGTGAATCCTTAGTTTCTTTTAGTACACCGTGTGGAAATGGTAAATATCACGTTTCGGTGTGACCTTTAGTGTTTTGTCGTTATTTCGAACGATTGCTAGGCTTGTGAAGTGAATCCTCAGCTTCTTTCGATATACCGCGAGTGGAACAGGTAAATAACGCGATTCCCAGTGTCCTGCTGTGATTTATCGTTATTTTGAACGATTACCTGGCTTAGGAAGTGAATCCTAAGTTTCTTTTAGTACACCGTGTGGAAAAGGTAAATATCACGTTTCGGTGTGACCTTGAGTGATTGGTCGTTATTTCGAACGGTTGCGAGACTTGGGAAGTGAATCCTTAGCTTCTTTCGATATACCGCGAGTGGAAAAGGTAAATAACGCGATTCCCAGTCTCCTGCTATGATTTATCGTTATTTTGAACGATTACCTGGCTTGGGGAGTGAAACCTTAGTTTCTTTTAGTACACCGTGTGGAAAAGGTAAATATCACGTTTCGGTGTGACCTTGAGTGTTTTGTCGTTATTTCGAACGATTGCTAGGCATGTGAAGTGAATCCTTAGCTTCTTTCGATATACCGCGAGTGGACAAGGTAAATATCGCCATACCGAGTCTCCTATTGTGATTTATTGTTATTTTGAACGATTGCGAGGGCTAGGATTTGAATCCTTAATTTCTTTTAGTACACCGAGTGGAAAAGGTAAATATCACGTTTCGGTGTGACCTTGAGTGTTTTGTCGTTATTTCGAACTATTGCGAGACTTGGGAAATGAATCCTTAGCTTGTGTCGTTACACCGTGGGTGGAAAATGTAAATATCGCTACACCGAGTCTCCTACTGTGATTTATCGTTATTTTGAACGATTACGAAAGCGAGGATTTGAATCCTCAGCTTCTTTCGATATACCGCGAGTGGAAAAGGTAAATAACGCGATTCCCAGTCTCCTGCTGTGATTTATCGTTATTTTGAACGATTACGAAGGCGAGGATTTGAATCCTCAGCTTCTTTCGATATACCGCGAGTGGGAAAGGTAAATATCGCGATTCCAAGTCTCCTACTGTGATTTATCGTTATTTTTAACGATTACCTGGCTTGGGAAGTGAATCCTTAGTTTCTTTTAGTACACCGTGTGGAAAAGGTAAATATCGCGTTCGGTGTGACCTTGAGTATTTTGTCGTTATTTCGAACGATTGCTAGGCTTGTGAAGTGAATCCTTAGCTTCTTTCGATATACCGCGAGTGGAAAAGGTAAATATCCCGATTCCAGGTCTCCTACTGTGATTTATCGTTATTTTTAACGATTACCTGGCTTGGGAAGTGAATCCTTAGTTTCTTTTAGTACACCGTGTGGAAAAGGTAAATATCACGTTTCGGTGTGACCTTGAGTGTTTTGCCGTTATTTCGAACGATTGCTAGGCATGTGAAGTGAATCCTTAGCTTCTTTCGGTATACCGCGAGTGGACAAGGTAAATATCGCCATACCGAGTCTCCTATTGTGGTTTATTGTTATTTTGAACGATTGCGAGGGCTAGGATTTGAATCCTTAATTTCTTTTAGTACACCGAGTGGAAAAGGTAAATATCACGTTTCGGTGTGACCTAGAGTGATTGGTCGTTATTTCGAACGGTTGCGAGGCTTGGGAAGTGAATTCTTAGCTTCTTTCGATATACCGCGAGTGGAAAAGGTAAATAACGCGATTCCCAGTCTCCTGCTGTGATTTATCGTTATTTTGAACGATTACCTGCCTTGGGAAGTGAATCTTTAGTTTCTTTTAGTACACCGTGTGGAAAAGGTAGATATCGCGTTTCGGAGTGACCTTGAGTGATTGGTCGTTATTTCGAACGGTTGCGAGACTTGGGAAGTGAATCCTTAGCTTCTTTCGATATACCGCGAGTGGAAAAGGTAAATAACGCGATTCCCAGTCTCCTGCTGTGATTTATCGTTATTTTGAACGATTACCTGGCTTGGGGAGTGAAACCTTAGTTACTTTTAGTACACCGTGTGGAAAAGGTAAATATCACGTTTCGGTGTGACCTTGAGTGTTTTGTCGTTATTTCGAACTATTGCGAGACTTGGGAAATGAATCCTTAGCTTGTGTCGTTACACCGTGGGTGGAAAATGTAAATATCGCTACACCGAGTCTCCTACTGTGATTTATCGTTATTTTGAACGATTACGAAGGCGAGGATTTGAATCCTCAGCTTCTTTCGATATACCGCGAGTGGAAAAGGTAAATATCGCGATTCCAGGTCTCCTACTGTGATTTATCGTTATTTTTAACGATTACCTGGCTTGGGAAGTGAATCCTTAGTTTCTTTTAGAACACCGTGTGGAAAAGGTAAATATCGCGTTCGGAGTGACCTTGAGTGTTTTGTCGTTATTTCGAATGGTTGCGAGGTTTGGGAAGTGAATCCTCAGCTTCTTTCGATATACCGCGTGTGGAAAAGGTAAATATCACGTTTCGGTGTGACCTTGAGTGTTTTGTCGTTATTTCGAACGATTGCTAGGCATGTGAAGTGAATCCTTAGCTTCTTTCGATATACCGCGAGTGGAAAAGGTAAATATCGCGATTCCAAGTCTCCTACTGTGATTTATCGTTATTTTTAACGATTACCTGGCTTGGGAAGTGAATCCTTAGTTTCTTTTAGTACACCGTGTGGAAAAGGTAAATATCGCGTTCGGTGTGACCTTGAGTATTTTGTCGTTATTTCGAACGATTGCTAGGCTTGTGAAGTGAATCCTTAGCTTCTTTCAATATACCGCGAGTGGAAAAGGTAAATATCCCGATTCCAGGTCTCCTACTGTGATTTATCGTTATTTTTAACGATTACCTGGCTTGGGAAGTGAATCCTTAGTTTCTTTTAGTACACCGTGTGGAAATGGTAAATATCACGTTTCGGTGTGACCTTTAGTGTTTTGTCGTTATTTCGAACGATTGCTAGGCTTGTGAAGTGAATCCTCAGCTTCTTTCGATATACCGCGAGTGGAACAGGTAAATAACGCGATTCCCAGTGTCCTGCTGTGATTTATCGTTATTTTGAACGATTACCTGGCTTAGGAAGTGAATCCTAAGTTTCTTTTAGTACACCGTGTGGCAAAGGTAAATATCGCGTTTCGGAGTGACCTTGAGTGATTGGTCGTTATTTCGAACGGTTGCGAGGCTTGGGAAGTGAATCCTTAGCTTCTTTCGATATACCGCGAGTGGAAAAGGTAAATAACGCGATTCCCAGTCTCCTGCTGTGATTTATCGTTATTTTGAACGATTACCTGGCTTAGGAAGTGAATCCTAAGTTTCTTTTAGTACACCGTGTGGAAAAGGTAAATATCACGTTTCTGTGTGACCTTGAGTGTTTTGTCGTTATTTCGAACGATTGCTAGGCTTGTGAAGTGAATCCTTAGCTTCTTTCGATATACCGCGAGTGGAAAAGGTAAATAACGCGATTCCCAGTCTCCTGCTGTGATTTATCGTTATTTTGAACGATTACGAAGGCGAGGATTTGAATCCTCAGCTTCATTCGATATACCACGAGTGGAAAAGGTAAATATCGCGATTTCAGGTCTCCTACTGTGATTTATCGTTATTTTTAACGATTACCTGGCTTGGGAAGTGAATCCTTAGTTTCTTTTAGTACACCGTGTGGAAAAGGTAAATATCGCGTTCGGGGTGCCCTTGAGTGTTTTGTCGTTATTTCGAACGATTGCTAGGCTTGTGAAGTGAATCCTTAGCTTCTTTCGATATACCGCGAGTGGAAAAGGTAAATATCCCGATTCCAGGTCTCCTACTGTGATTTATCGTTATTTTGAACGATTACGAAGGCGAGGACTTGAATCCTCAGCTTCTTTCGATATACCGCGAGTGGAAAAGGTAAATAACGCGATTCCCAGTCTCGTGCAGTGATTTATCGTTATTTTTAACGATTACCTGGCTTAGGAAGTGAATCCTTAGTTTCTTTTAGTACACAGTGTGGAAAAGGTAAATATCGCGTTCGGAGTGACCTTGAGTGTTTTGTCGTTATTTCGAACGATTGCTAGGCTTGTGAAGTGAATCCTTAGCTTCTTTCGATATACCGCGAGTGGACAAGGTAAATATCCCGATTCCAGGTCTCCTACTGTGATTTATCGTTATTTTGATCGATTACCTGCCTGTGGAAGTGAATCTTTAGTTTCTTTTTTTACACCGTGTGGAAAAGGTAAATATCGCGTTCTGAGTGACCTTGAGTGTTTTGTCGTTATTTCGAACGATTGCTAGGCTTGTGAAGTGAATCCTTAGCTTCTTTCGATATACCGCGAGTGGAAAAGGTAAATAACGCGATTCCCAGTCTCCTACAGTGATTTATCGTTATTTTTAACGATTACCTGGCTTAGGAAGTGAATCCTTAGTTTCTTTTAGTACACCGTGTGGAAAAGGTAAATATCACGTTTCTGTGTGACCTTGAGTGTTTTGTCGTTATTTCGAACGATTGCTAGGCTTGTGAAGTGAATCCTTAGCTTCTTTCGATATACCGCGAGTGGAAAAGGTAAATAACGCGATTCCCAGTCTCCTGCTGTGATTTATCGTTATTTTGAACGATTACGAAGGCGAGGATTTGAATCCTCAGCTTCTTTCGATATACCGCGAGTGGAAAAGGTAAATAACGCGATTCCCAGTCTCCTGCTGTGATTTATCGTTATTTTGAACGATTACGAAGGCGAGGATTTGAATCCTCAGCTTCTTTCGATATACCGCGAGTGGGAAAGGTAAATATCGCGATTCCAAGTCTCCTACTGTGATTTATCGTTATTTTTAACGATTACCTGGCTTGGGAAGTGAATCCTTAGTTTCTTTTAGTACACCGTGTGGAAAAGGTAAATATCGCGTTCGGTGTGACCTTGAGTATTTT
Source organism: Nomada fucata (assembly GCA_948146005.1). Classification (NCBI taxonomy): domain Eukaryota; kingdom Metazoa; phylum Arthropoda; class Insecta; order Hymenoptera; family Apidae; genus Nomada; species Nomada fucata. Next base: position 28,332,664 of record OX411275.1, read on the forward strand.
GTCGTTATTTCGAACGATTGCTAGGCTTGTGAAGTGAATCCTTAGCTTCTTTCGATATACCGCGAGTGGAAAAGGTAAATATCCCGATTCCAGGTCTCCTACTGTGATTTATCGTTATTTTTAACGATTACCTGGCTTGGGAAGTGAATCCTTAGTTTCTTTTAGTACACCGTGTGGAAAAGGTAAATATCACGTTTCCGAGTCTCCTACTGTGATTTATCGTTATTTTGATCGATTGCCTGCCTTTGGAAGTGAATCTTTAGTTTCTTTTAGTACACCGTGTGGAAAAGGTAAATATCACGTTTCGGTGTGACCTTGAGTGTTTTGCCGTTATTTCGAACGATTGCTAGGCATGTGAAGTGAATCCTTAGCTTCTTTCGGTATACCGCGAGTGGACAAGGTAAATATCGCCATACCGAGTCTCCTATTGTGGTTTATTGTTATTTTGAACGATTGCGAGGGCTAGGATTTGAATCCTTAATTTCTTTTAGTACACCGAGTGGAAAAGGTAAATATCACGTTTCGGTGTGACCTAGAGTGATTGGTCGTTATTTCGAACGGTTGCGAGGCTTGGGAAGTGAATTCTTAGCTTCTTTCGATATACCGCGAGTGGAAAAGGTAAATAACGCGATTCCCAGTCTCCTGCTGTGATTTATCGTTATTTTGAACGATTACCTGCCTTGGGAAGTGAATCTTTAGTTTCTTTTAGTACACCGTGTGGAAAAGGTAGATATCGCGTTTCGGAGTGACCTTGAGTGATTGGTCGTTATTTCGAACGGTTGCGAGACTTGGGAAGTGAATCCTTAGCTTCTTTCGATATACCGCGAGTGGAAAAGGTAAATAACGCGATTCCCAGTCTCCTGCTGTGATTTATCGTTATTTTGAACGATTACCTGGCTTGGGGAGTGAAACCTTAGTTACTTTTAGTACACCGTGTGGAAAAGGTAAATATCACGTTTCGGTGTGACCTTGAGTGTTTTGTCGTTATTTCGAACTATTGCGAGACTTGGGAAATGAATCCTTAGCTTGTGTCGTTACACCGTGGGTGGAAAATGTAAATATCGCTACACCGAGTCTCCTACTGTGATTTATCGTTATTTTGAACGATTACGAAGGCGAGGATTTGAATCCTCAGCTTCTTTCGATATACCGCGAGTGGAAAAGGTAAATATCGCGATTCCAGGTCTCCTACTGTGATTTATCGTTATTTTTAACGATTACCTGGCTTGGGAAGTGAATCCTTAGTTTCTTTTAGAACACCGTGTGGAAAAGGTAAATATCGCGTTCGGAGTGACCTTGAGTGTTTTGTCGTTATTTCGAATGGTTGCGAGGTTTGGGAAGTGAATCCTCAGCTTCTTTCGATATACCGCGTGTGGAAAAGGTAAATATCACGTTTCGGTGTGACCTTGAGTGTTTTGTCGTTATTTCGAACGATTGCTAGGCATGTGAAGTGAATCCTTAGCTTCTTTCGATATACCGCGAGTGGAAAAGGTAAATATCGCGATTCCAAGTCTCCTACTGTGATTTATCGTTATTTTTAACGATTACCTGGCTTGGGAAGTGAATCCTTAGTTTCTTTTAGTACACCGTGTGGAAAAGGTAAATATCGCGTTCGGTGTGACCTTGAGTATTTTGTCGTTATTTCGAACGATTGCTAGGCTTGTGAAGTGAATCCTTAGCTTCTTTCAATATACCGCGAGTGGAAAAGGTAAATATCCCGATTCCAGGTCTCCTACTGTGATTTATCGTTATTTTTAACGATTACCTGGCTTGGGAAGTGAATCCTTAGTTTCTTTTAGTACACCGTGTGGAAATGGTAAATATCACGTTTCGGTGTGACCTTTAGTGTTTTGTCGTTATTTCGAACGATTGCTAGGCTTGTGAAGTGAATCCTCAGCTTCTTTCGATATACCGCGAGTGGAACAGGTAAATAACGCGATTCCCAGTGTCCTGCTGTGATTTATCGTTATTTTGAACGATTACCTGGCTTAGGAAGTGAATCCTAAGTTTCTTTTAGTACACCGTGTGGCAAAGGTAAATATCGCGTTTCGGAGTGACCTTGAGTGATTGGTCGTTATTTCGAACGGTTGCGAGGCTTGGGAAGTGAATCCTTAGCTTCTTTCGATATACCGCGAGTGGAAAAGGTAAATAACGCGATTCCCAGTCTCCTGCTGTGATTTATCGTTATTTTGAACGATTACCTGGCTTAGGAAGTGAATCCTAAGTTTCTTTTAGTACACCGTGTGGAAAAGGTAAATATCACGTTTCTGTGTGACCTTGAGTGTTTTGTCGTTATTTCGAACGATTGCTAGGCTTGTGAAGTGAATCCTTAGCTTCTTTCGATATACCGCGAGTGGAAAAGGTAAATAACGCGATTCCCAGTCTCCTGCTGTGATTTATCGTTATTTTGAACGATTACGAAGGCGAGGATTTGAATCCTCAGCTTCATTCGATATACCACGAGTGGAAAAGGTAAATATCGCGATTCCAGGTCTCCTACTGTGATTTATCGTTATTTTTAACGATTACCTGGCTTGGGAAGTGAATCCTTAGTTTCTTTTAGTACACCGTGTGGAAAAGGTAAATATCGCGTTCGGGGTGCCCTTGAGTGTTTTGTCGTTATTTCGAACCATTGCTAGGCTTGTGAAGTGAATCCTTAGCTTCTTTCGATATACCGCGAGTGGAAAAGGTAAATATCCCGATTCCAGGTCTCCTACTGTGATTTATCGTTATTTTGAACGATTACGAAGGCGAGGACTTGAATCCTCAGCTTCTTTCGATATACCGCGAGTGGAAAAGGTAAATAACGCGATTCCCAGTCTCGTGCAGTGATTTATCGTTATTTTTAACGATTACCTGGCTTAGGAAGTGAATCCTTAGTTTCTTTTAGTACACAGTGTGGAAAAGGTAAATATCGCGTTCGGAGTGACCTTGAGTGTTTTGTCGTTATTTCGAACGATTGCTAGGCTTGTGAAGTGAATCCTTAGCTTCTTTCGATATACCGCGAGTGGACAAGGTAAATATCCCGATTCCAGGTCTCCTACTGTGATTTATCGTTATTTTGATCGATTACCTGCCTGTGGAAGTGAATCTTTAGTTTCTTTTTTTACACCGTGTGGAAAAGGTAAATATCGCGTTCTGAGTGACCTTGAGTGTTTTGTCGTTATTTCGAACGATTGCTAGGCTTGTGAAGTGAATCCTTAGCTTCTTTCGATATACCGCGAGTGGAAAAGGTAAATAACGCGATTCCCAGTCTCCTACAGTGATTTATCGTTATTTTTAACGATTACCTGGCTTAGGAAGTGAATCCTTAGTTTCTTTTAGTACACCGTGTGGAAAAGGTAAATATCACGTTTCTGTGTGACCTTGAGTGTTTTGTCGTTATTTCGAACGATTGCTAGGCTTGTGAAGTGAATCCTTAGCTTCTTTCGATATACCGCGAGTGGAAAAGGTAAATAACGCGATTAACAGTCTCCTGCTGTGATTTATCGTTATTTTGAACGATTACGAAGGCGAGGATTTGAATCCTCAGCTTCTTTCGATATACCGCGAGTGGAAAAGGTAAATAACGCGATTCCCAGTCTCCTGCTGTGATTTATCGTTATTTTGAACGATTACGAAGGCGAGGATTTGAATCCTCAGCTTCTTTCGATATACCGCGAGTGGGAAAGGTAAATATCGCGATTCCAAGTCTCCTACTGTGATTTATCGTTATTTTTAACGATTACCTGGCTTGGGAAGTGAATCCTTAGTTTCTTTTAGTACACCGTGTGGAAAAGGTAAATATCGCGTTCGGTGTGACCTTGAGTATTTTGTCGTTATTTCGAACGATTGCTAGGCTTGTGAAGTGAATCCTTAGCTTCTTTCGATATACCGCGAGTGGAAAAGGTAAATATCCCGATTCCAGGTCTCCTACTGTGATTTATCGTTATTTTTAACGATTACCTGGCTTGGGAAGTGAATCCTTAGTTTCTTTTAGTACACCGTGTGGAAAAGGTAAATATCACGTTTCCGAGTCTCCTACTGTGATTTATCGTTATTTTGATCGATTGCCTGCCTTTGGAAGTGAATCTTTAGTTTCTTTTAGTACACCGTGTGGAAAAGGTAAATATCACGTTTCGGTGTGACCTTGAGTGTTTTGCCGTTATTTCGAACGATTGCTAGGCATGTGAAGTGAATCCTTAGCTTCTTTCGGTATACCGCGAGTGGACAAGGTAAATATCGCCATACCGAGTCTCCTATTGTGGTTTATTGTTATTTTGAACGATTGCGAGGGCTAGGATTTGAATCCTTAATTTCTTTTAGTACACCGAGTGGAAAAGGTAAATATCACGTTTCGGTGTGACCTAGAGTGATTGGTCGTTATTTCGAACGGTTGCGAGGCTTGGGAAGTGAATTCTTAGCTTCTTTCGATATACCGCGAGTGGAAAAGGTAAATAACGCGATTCCCAGTCTCCTGCTGTGATTTATCGTTATTTTGAACGATTACCTGCCTTGGGAAGTGAATCTTTAGTTTCTTTTAGTACACCGTGTGGAAAAGGTAGATATCGCGTTTCGGAGTGACCTTGAGTGATTGGTCGTTATTTCGAACGGTTGCGAGACTTGGGAAGTGAATCCTTAGCTTCTTTCGATATACCGCGAGTGGAAAAGGTAAATAACGCGATTCCCAGTCTCCTGCTGTGATTTATCGTTATTTTGAACGATTACCTGGCTTGGGGAGTGAAACCTTAGTTACTTTTAGTACACCGTGTGGAAAAGGTAAATATCACGTTTCGGTGTGACCTTGAGTGTTTTGTCGTTATTTCGAACTATTGCGAGACTTGGGAAATGAATCCTTAGCTTGTGTCGTTACACCGTGGGTGGAAAATGTAAATATCGCTACACCGAGTCTCCTACTGTGATTTATCGTTATTTTGAACGATTACGAAGGCGAGGATTTGAATCCTCAGCTTCTTTCGATATACCGCGAGTGGAAAAGGTAAATATCGCGATTCCAGGTCTCCTACTGTGATTTATCGTTATTTTTAACGATTACCTGGCTTGGGAAGTGAATCCTTAGTTTCTTTTAGAACACCGTGTGGAAAAGGTAAATATCGCGTTCGGAGTGACCTTGAGTGTTTTGTCGTTATTTCGAATGGTTGCGAGGTTTGGGAAGTGAATCCTCAGCTTCTTTCGATATACCGCGTGTGGAAAAGGTAAATATCACGTTTCGGTGTGACCTTGAGTGTTTTGTCGTTATTTCGAACGATTGCTAGGCATGTGAAGTGAATCCTTAGCTTCTTTCGATATACCGCGAGTGGAAAAGGTAAATATCGCGATTCCAAGTCTCCTACTGTGATTTATCGTTATTTTTAACGATTACCTGGCTTGGGAAGTGAATCCTTAGTTTCTTTTAGTACACCGTGTGGAAAAGGTAAATATCGCGTTCGGTGTGACCTTGAGTATTTTGTCGTTATTTCGAACGATTGCTAGGCTTGTGAAGTGAATCCTTAGCTTCTTTCAATATACCGCGAGTGGAAAAGGTAAATATCCCGATTCCAGGTCTCCTACTGTGATTTATCGTTATTTTTAACGATTACCTGGCTTGGGAAGTGAATCCTTAGTTTCTTTTAGTACACCGTGTGGAAATGGTAAATATCACGTTTCGGTGTGACCTTTAGTGTTTTGTCGTTATTTCGAACGATTGCTAGGCTTGTGAAGTGAATCCTCAGCTTCTTTCGATATACCGCGAGTGGAACAGGTAAATAACGCGATTCCCAGTGTCCTGCTGTGATTTATCGTTATTTTGAACGATTACCTGGCTTAGGAAGTGAATCCTAAGTTTCTTTTAGTACACCGTGTGGCAAAGGTAAATATCGCGTTTCGGAGTGACCTTGAGTGATTGGTCGTTATTTCGAACGGTTGCGAGGCTTGGGAAGTGAATCCTTAGCTTCTTTCGATATACCGCGAGTGGAAAAGGTAAATAACGCGATTCCCAGTCTCCTGCTGTGATTTATCGTTATTTTGAACGATTACCTGGCTTAGGAAGTGAATCCTAAGTTTCTTTTAGTACACCGTGTGGAAAAGGTAAATATCACGTTTCTGTGTGACCTTGAGTGTTTTGTCGTTATTTCGAACGATTGCTAGGCTTGTGAAGTGAATCCTTAGCTTCTTTCGATATACCGCGAGTGGAAAAGGTAAATAACGCGATTCCCAGTCTCCTGCTGTGATTTATCGTTATTTTGAACGATTACGAAGGCGAGGATTTGAATCCTCAGCTTCATTCGATATACCACGAGTGGAAAAGGTAAATATCGCGATTCCAGGTCTCCTACTGTGATTTATCGTTATTTTTAACGATTACCTGGCTTGGGAAGTGAATCCTTAGTTTCTTTTAGTACACCGTGTGGAAAAGGTAAATATCGCGTTCGGGGTGCCCTTGAGTGTTTTGTCGTTATTTCGAACGATTGCTAGGCTTGTGAAGTGAATCCTTAGCTTCTTTCGATATACCGCGAGTGGAAAAGGTAAATATCCCGATTCCAGGTCTCCTACTGTGATTTATCGTTATTTTGAACGATTACGAAGGCGAGGACTTGAATCCTCAGCTTCTTTCGATATACCGCGAGTGGAAAAGGTAAATAACGCGATTCCCAGTCTCGTGCAGTGATTTATCGTTATTTTTAACGATTACCTGGCTTAGGAAGTGAATCCTTAGTTTCTTTTAGTACACAGTGTGGAAAAGGTAAATATCGCGTTCGGAGTGACCTTGAGTGTTTTGTCGTTATTTCGAACGATTGCTAGGCTTGTGAAGTGAATCCTTAGCTTCTTTCGATATACCGCGAGTGGACAAGGTAAATATCCCGATTCCAGGTCTCCTACTGTGATTTATCGTTATTTTGATCGATTACCTGCCTGTGGAAGTGAATCTTTAGTTTCTTTTTTTACACCGTGTGGAAAAGGTAAATATCGCGTTCTGAGTGACCTTGAGTGTTTTGTCGTTATTTCGAACGATTGCTAGGCTTGTGAAGTGAATCCTTAGCTTCTTTCGATATACCGCGAGTGGAAAAGGTAAATAACGCGATTCCCAGTCTCCTACAGTGATTTATCGTTATTTTTAACGATTACCTGGCTTAGGAAGTGAATCCTTAGTTTCTTTTAGTACACCGTGTGGAAAAGGTAAATATCGCGTTCGGAGTGACCTTGAGTGTTTTGTCGTTATTTCGAACGATTGCTAGGCTTGTGAAGTGAATCCTTAGCTTCTTTCGATATACCGCGAGTGGAAAAGGTAAATATCCCGATTCCAGGTCTCCTACTGTGATTCATCGTTATTTTTAACGATTACCTGGCTTGGGAAGTGAATCCTTAGTTTCTTTTAGTACACCGTGTGGAAAAGGTAAATATCGCGTTCGGAGTGCCCTTGAGTGTTTTGTCGTTATTTCGAACGATTGCTAGGCTTGTGAAGTGAATCCTTAGCTTCTTTCGATATACCACGAGTGGAAAAGGTAAATATCGCGATTCCGAGTCTCCTACTCTGATTTATCGTTATTTTGATCGATTGCCTGGCTTGGGAAGCGAATCCTTAGTTTCTTTCAGTACAACGTGTGGAAAAGGTAGATATCGCGTTTCGGAGTGACCTTGAGTGATTGGTCGTTATTTCGAACGGTTGCGAGGCTTGGGAAGTGAATCCTTAGCTTCTTTCGATATACCGCGAGTGGAAAAGGTAAATAACGCGATTCCCAGTCTCCTGCTGTGTTCTATCGTTATTTTGAACGATTACCTGGCTTAGGAAGTGAATCCTTAGTTTCTTTTATTGCAACGTGTGGAAAAGGTAGATATCGCGTTTCGGTGTGACCTTGAGTGTTTTGTCGTTATTTCGAACGATTGCTAGGCTTGTGAAGTGAATCCTTAGCTTCTTTCGATATACCGCGAGTGGAAAAGGTAAATATCCCGATTCCAGGTCTCCTACTGTAATTTATCGTAATTTGTAACGATTACCTGGCTTGGGAAGTGAATCCTTAGTTTCTTTTAGTACACCGTGTGGAAAAGGTAAATATCACGTTTCGGTGTGACCTTGAGTGTTTTGTCGTTATTTCGAACGATTGCTAGGCTTGTGAAGTGAATCCTTAGCTTCTTTCGATATACCGCGAGTGGAAAAGGTAAATAACACGATTCCCAGTGTCCTGCTGTGATTTATCGTTATTTTTAACGATTACCTGGCTTGGGAAGTGAATCCTTAGTTTCTTTTAGTACACCGTGTGGAAAAGGTGAATATCGCGTTCGGAGTGCCCTTGAGTGTTTTGTCGTTATTTCGAACGATTGCTTGGCTTGTGAAGTGAATCCTTAGCTTCTTTCGATATACCGCGAGTGGAAAAGGTAAATATCCCGATTCCAGGTCTCCTACTGTGATTTATCGTTATTTTGAACGATTACGAAGGCGAGGACTTGAATCCTCAGCTTCTTTCGATATACCGCGAGTGGAAGAGGTAAATATCGCGTTCGGAGTGCCCTTGAGTGTTTTGTCGTTATTTCGAACGATTGCTAGGCTTGTGAAGTGAATCCTTAGCTTCTTTCGATATACCACGAGTGGAAAAGGTAAATATCGCGATTCCAGGTCTCCTACTGTGATTTATCGTTATTTTTAACGATTACCTGGCTTGGGAAGTGAATCCTTAGTTTCTTTTAGTACACCGTGTGGAAAAGGTAAATATCGCGTTCGGGGTGCCCTTGAGTGTTTTGTCGTTATTTCGAACGATTGCTAGGCTTGTGAAGTGAATCCTTAGCTTCTTTCGATATACCGCGAGTGGAAAAGGTAAATATCCCGATTCCAGGTCTCCTACTGTGATTTATCGTTATTTTGAACGATTACGAAGGCGAGGACTTGAATCCTCAGCTTCTTTCGATATACCGCGAGTGGAAAAGGTAAATAACGCGATTCCCAGTCTCGTGCAGTGATTTATCGTTATTTTTAACGATTACCTGGCTTAGGAAGTGAATCCTTAGTTTCTTTTAGTACACAGTGTGGAAAAGGTAAATATCGCGTTCGGAGTGACCTTGAGTGTTTTGTCGTTATTTCGAACGATTGCTAGGCTTGTGAAGTGAATCCTTAGCTTCTTTCGATATACCGCGAGTGGACAAGGTAAATATCCCGATTCCAGGTCTCCTACTGTGATTTATCGTTATTTTGATCGATTACCTGCCTGTGGAAGTGAATCTTTAGTTTCTTTTTTTACACCGTGTGGAAAAGGTAAATATCGCGTTCTGAGTGACCTTGAGTGTTTTGTCGTTATTTCGAACGATTGCTAGGCTTGTGAAGTGAATCCTTAGCTTCTTTCGATATACCGCGAGTGGAAAAGGTAAATAACGCGATTCCCAGTCTCCTACAGTGATTTATCGTTATTTTTAACGATTACCTGGCTTAGGAAGTGAATCCTTAGTTTCTTTTAGTACACCGTGTGGAAAAGGTAAATATCGCGTTCGGAGTGACCTTGAGTGTTTTGTCGTTATTTCGAACGATTGCTAGGCTTGTGAAGTGAATCCTTAGCTTCTTTCGATATACCGCGAGTGGAAAAGGTAAATATCCCGATTCCAGGTCTCCTACTGTGATTTATCGTTATTTTTAACGATTACCTGGCTTGGGAAGTGAATCCTTAGTTTCTTTTAGTACACCGTGTGGAAAAGGTAAATATCGCGTTCGGAGTGCCCTTGAGTGTTTTGTCGTTATTTCGAACGATTGCTAGGCTTGTGAAGTGAATCCTTAGCTTCTTTCGATATACCACGAGTGGAAAAGGTAAATATCGCGATTCCGAGTCTCCTACTCTGATTTATCGTTATTTTGATCGATTGCCTGGCTTGGGAAGCGAATCCTTAGTTTCTTTCAGTACAACGTGTGGAAAAGGTAGATATCGCGTTTCGGAGTGACCTTGAGTGATTGGTCGTTATTTCGAACGGTTGCGAGGCTTGGGAAGTGAATCCTTAGCTTCTTTCGATATACCGCGAGTGGAAAAGGTAAATAACGCGATTCCCAGTCTCCTGCTGTGTTCTATCGTTATTTTGAACGATTACCTGGCTTAGGAAGTGAATCCTTAGTTTCTTTTATTGCAACGTGTGGAAAAGGTAGATATCGCGTTTCGGTGTGACCTTGAGTGTTTTGTCGTTATTTCGAACGATTGCTAGGCTTGTGAAGTGAATCCTTAGCTTCTTTCGATATACCGCGAGTGGAAAAGGTAAATATCCCGATTCCAGGTCTCCTACTGTAATTTATCGTAATTTGTAACGATTACCTGGCTTGGGAAGTGAATCCTTAGTTTCTTTTAGTACACCGTGTGGAAAAGGTAAATATCACGTTTCGGTGTGACCTTGAGTGTTTTGTCGTTATTTCGAACGATTGCTAGGCTTGTGAAGTGAATCCTTAGCTTCTTTCGATATACCGCGAGTGGAAAAGGTAAATAACACGATTCCCAGTGTCCTGCTGTGATTTATCGTTATTTTTAACGATTACCTGGCTTGGGAAGTGAATCCTTAGTTTCTTTTAGTACACCGTGTGGAAAAGGTAAATATCGCGTTCGGAGTGCCCTTGAGTGTTTTGTCGTTATTTCGAACGATTGCTTGGCTTGTGAAGTGAATCCTTAGCTTCTTTCGATATACCGCGAGTGGAAAAGGTAAATATCCCGATTCCAGGTCTCCTACTGTGATTTATCGTTATTTTGAACGATTACGAAGGCGAGGACTTGAATCCTCAGCTTCTTTCGATATACCGCGAGTGGAAGAGGTAAATATCGCGTTCGGAGTGCCCTTGAGTGTTTTGTCGTTATTTCGAACGATTGCTAGGCTTGTGAAGTGAATCCTTAGCTTCTTTCGATATACCGCGAGTGGAAAAGGTAAATAACGCGATTCCCAGTCTCCTACAGTGATTCCCAGTCTCCTACAGTGATTTATCGTTATTTTTAACGATTACCTGGCTTAGGAAGTGAATCCTTAGTTTCTTTTAGTACACCGTGTGGAAAAGGTAAATATCGCGTTCGGAGTGACCTTGAGTGTTTTGTCGTTATTTCGAACGATTGCTAGGCTTGTGAAGTGAATCCTTAGCTTCTTTCGATATACCGCGAGTGGAAAAGGTAAATATCCCGATTCCAGGTCTCCTACTGTGATTTATCGTTATTTTTAACGATTACCTGGCTTGGGAAGTGAATCCTTAGTTTCTTTTAGTACACCGTGTGGAAAAGGTAAATATCGCGTTCGGAGTGCCCTTGAGTGTTTTGTCGTTATTTCGAACGATTGCTAGGCTTGTGAAGTGAATCCTTAGCTTCTTTCGATATACCACGAGTGGAAAAGGTAAATATCGCGATTCCGAGTCTCCTACTCTGATTTATCGTTATTTTGATCGATTGCCTGCCTTTGGAAGTGAATCTTTAGTTTCTTTTAGTACACCGTGTGGAAAAGGTAAATATCACGTTTCGGTGTGACCTTGAGTGTTTTGCCGTTATTTCGAACGATTGCTAGGCATGTGAAGTGAATCAATAGCTTCTTTCGATATACCGCGAGTGGACAAGGTAAATATCGCCATACCGAGTCTCCTATTGTGGTTTATTGTTATTTTGAACGATTGCGAGGGCTAGGATTTGAATCCTTAATTTCTTTTAGTACACCGAGTGGAAAAGGTAAATATCACGTTTCGGTGTGACCTAGAGTGATTGGTCGTTATTTCGAACGGTTGCGAGGCTTGGGAAGTGAATTCTTAGCTTCTTTCGATATACCGCGAGTGGAAAAGGTAAATAACGCGATTCCCAGTCTCCTGCTGTGATTTATCGTTATTTGGAACGATTACCTGCCTTGGGAAGTGAATCTTTAGTTTCTTTTAGTACACCGTGTGGAAAAGGTAGATATCGCGTTTCGGAGTGACCTTGAGTGATTGGTCGTTATTTCGAACGGTTGCGAGACTTGGGAAGTGAATCCTTAGCTTCTTTCGATATACCGCGAGTGGAAAAGGTAAATAACGCGATTCCCAGTCTCCTGCTATGATTTATCGTTATTTTGAACGATTACCTGGCTTGGGGAGTGAAACCTTAGTTTCTTTTAGTACACCGTGTGGAAAAGGTAAATATCACGTTTCGGTGTGACCTTGAGTGTTTTGTCGTTATTTCGAACGATTGCTAGGCATGTGAAGTGAATCCTTAGCTTCTTTCGATATACCGCGAGTGGACAAGGTAAATATCGCCATACCGAGTCTCCTATTGTGATTTATTGTTATTTTGAACGATTGCGAGGGCTAGGATTTGAATCCTTAATTTCTTTTAGTACACCGAGTGGAAAAGGTAAATATCACGTTTCGGTGTGACCTTGAGTGTTTTGTCGTTATTTCGAACTATTGCGAGACTTGGGAAATGAATCCTTAGCTTGTGTCGTTACACCGTGGGTGGAAAATGTAAATATCGCTACACCGAGTCTCCTACTGTGATTTATCGTTATTTTGAACGATTACGAAGGCGAGGATTTGAATCCTCAGCTTCTTTCGATATACCGCGAGTGGAAAAGGTAAATAACGCGATTCCCAGTCTCCTGCTGTGATTTATCGTTATTTTGAACGATTACCTGCCTTGGGAAGTGAATCTTTAGTTTCTTTTAGTACACCGTGTGGAAAAGGTAGATATCGCGTTTCGGAGTGACCTTGAGTGATTGGTCGTTATTTCGAACGGTTGCGAGGCTTGGGAAGTGAATCCTTAGCTTCTTTCGATATACCGCGAGTGGAAAAGGTAAATAACGCGATGCCCAGTCTCCTATTGTGGTTTATTCTTATTTTGAACGATTGCGAGGGCTAGGATTTGAATCCTTAATTTCTTTTAGTACACCGAGTGGAAAAGGTAAATATCACGTTTCGGTGTGACCTAGAGTGATTGGTCGTTATTTCGAACGGTTGCGAGGCTTGGGAAGTGAATTCTTAGCTTCTTTCGATATACCGCGAGTGGAAAAGGTAAATAACGCGATTCCCAGTCTCCTGCTGTGATTTATCGTTATTTTGAACGATTACCTGCCTTGGGAAGTGAATCTTTAGTTTCTTTTAGTACACCGTGTGGAAAAGGTAGATATCGCGTTTCGGAGTGACCTTGAGTGTTTTGTCGTTATTTCGAACGATTGCTAGGCATGTGAAGTGAATCCTTAGCTTCTTTCGATATACCGCGAGTGGACAAGGTAAATATCGCCATAACGAGTCTCCTATTGTGATTTATTGTTATTTTGAACGATTGCGAGGGCTAGGATTTGAATCCTTAATTTCTTTTAGTACACCGAGTGGAAAAGGTAAATATCACGTTTCGGTGTGACCTTGAGTGTTTTGTCGTTATTTCGAACTATTGCGAGACTTGGGAAATGAATCCTTAGCTTGTGTCGTTACACCGTGGGTGGAAAATGTAAATATCGCTACACCGAGTCTCCTACTGTGATTTATCGTTATTTTGAACGATTACGAAGGCGAGGATTTGAATCCTCAGCTTCTTTTTATATACCGCGAGAGGAAAAGGTAAATATCGCGATTCCGAGTCTCCTACTGTGATTTATCGTTATTTTGATCGATTGCCTGCCTTTGGAAGTGAATCTTTAGTTTCTTTTAGTACACCGTGTGGAAAAGGTAAATATCACGTTTCGGTGTGACCTTGAGTGTTTTGCCGTTATTTCGAACGATTGCTAGGCATGTGAAGTGAATCCTTAGCTTCTTTCGATATACCGCGAGTGGACAAGGTAAATATCGCCATACCGAGTCTCCTATTGTGGTTTATTGTTATTTTGAACGATTGCGAGGGCTAGGATTTGAATCCTTAATTTCTTTTAGTACACCGAGTGGAAAAGGTAAATATCACGTTTCGGTGTGACCTAGAGTGATTGGTCGTTATTTCGAACGGTTGCGAGACTTGGGAAGTGAATCCTTAGCTTCTTTCGATATACCGCGAGTGGAAAAGGTAAATAACGCGATTCCCAGTCTCCTGCTATGATTTATCGTTATTTTGAACGATTACCTGGCTTGGGGAGTGAAACCTTAGTTTCTTTTAGTACACCGTGTGGAAAAGGTAAATATCACGTTTCGGTGTGACCTTGAGTGTTTTGTCGTTATTTCGAACGATTGCTAGGCATGTGAAGTGAATCCTTAGCTTCTTTCGATATACCGCGAGTGGACAAGGTAAATATCGCCATACCGAGTCTCCTATTGTGATTTATTGTTATTTTGAACGATTGCGAGGGCTAGGATTTGAATCCTTAATTTCTTTTAGTACACCGAGTGGAAAAGGTAAATATCACGTTTCGGTGTGACCTTGAGGGTTTTGTCGTTATTTCGAACTATTGCGAGACTTGGGAAATGAATCCTTAGCTTGTGTCGTTACACCGTGGGTGGAAAATGTAAATATCGCTACACCGAGTCTCCTACTGTGATTTATCGTTATTTTGAACGATTACGAAGGCGAGGATTTGAATCCTCAGCTTCTTTCGATATACCGCGAGTGGAAAAGGTAAATAACGCGATTCCCAGTCTCCTGCTGTGATTTATCGTTATTTTGAACGATTACGAAGGCGAGGATTTGAATCCTCAGCTTCTTTCGATATACCGCGAGTGGGAAAGGTAAATATCGCGATTCCAAGTCTCCTACTGTGATTTATCGTTATTTTTAACGATTACCTGGCTTGGGAAGTGAATCCTTAGTTTCTTTTAGTACACCGTGTGGAAAAGGTAAATATCGCGTTCGGTGTGACCTTGAGTATTTTGTCGTTATTTCGAACGATTGCTAGGCTTGTGAAGTGAATCCTTAGCTTCTTTCGATATACCGCGAGTGGAAAAGGTAAATATCCCGATTCCAGGTCTCCTACTGTGATTTATCGTTATTTTTAACGATTACCTGGCTTGGGAAGTGAATCCTTAGTTTCTTTTAGTACACCGTGTGGAAAAGGTAAATATCACGTTTCCGAGTCTCCTACTGTGATTTATCGTTATTTTGATCGATTGCCTGCCTTTGGAAGTGAATCTTTAGTTTCTTTTAGTACACCGTGTGGAAAAGGTAAATATCACGTTTCGGTGTGACCTTGAGTGTTTTGCCGTTATTTCGAACGATTGCTAGGCATGTGAAGTGAATCCTTAGCTTCTTTCGGTATACCGCGAGTGGACAAGGTAAATATCGCCATACCGAGTCTCCTATTGTGGTTTATTGTTATTTTGAACGATTGCGAGGGCTAGGATTTGAATCCTTAATTTCTTTTAGTACACCGAGTGGAAAAGGTAAATATCACGTTTCGGTGTGACCTAGAGTGATTGGTCGTTATTTCGAACGGTTGCGAGGCTTGGGAAGTGAATTCTTAGCTTCTTTCGATATACCGCGAGTGGAAAAGGTAAATAACGCGATTCCCAGTCTCCTGCTGTGATTTATCGTTATTTTGAACGATTACCTGCCTTGGGAAGTGAATCTTTAGTTTCTTTTAGTACACCGTGTGGAAAAGGTAAATATCACGTTTCGGTGTGACCTTGAGTGTTTTGTCGTTATTTCGAACGATTGCTAGGCATGTGAAGTGAATCCTTAGCTTCTTTCGATATACCGCGAGTGGACAAGGTAAATATCGCCATACCGAGTCTCCTATTGTGATTTATTGTTATTTTGAACGATTCCGAGGGCTAGGATTTGAATCCTTAATTTCTTTTAGTACACCGAGTGGAAAAGGTAAATATCACGTTTCGGTGTGACCTTGAGTGTTTTGTCGTTATTTCGAACTATTGCGAGACTTGGGAAATGAATCCTTAGCTTGTGTCGTTACACCGTGGGTGGAAAATGTAAATATCGCTACACCGAGTCTCCTACTGTGATTTATCGTTATTTTGAACGATTACGAAGGCGAGGATTTGAATCCTCAGCTTCTTTCGATATACCGCGAGTGGAAAAGGTAAATATCGCGATTCCAGGTCTCCTACTGTGATTTATCGTTATTTTTAACGATTACCTGGCTTGGGAAGTGAATCCTTAGTTTCTTTTAGAACACCGTGTGGAAAAGGTAAATATCGCGTTCGGAGTGACCTTGAGTGTTTTGTCGTTATTTCGAATGGTTGCGAGGTTTGGGAAGTGAATCCTCAGCTTCTTTCGATATACCGCGTGTGGAAAAGGTAAATATCACGTTTCGGTGTGACCTTGAGTGTTTTGTCGTTATTTCGAACGATTGCTAGGCATGTGAAGTGAATCCTTAGCTTCTTTCGATATACCGCGAGTGGAAAAGGTAAATATCGCGATTCCAAGTCTCCTACTGTGATTTATCGTTATTTTTAACGATTACCTGGCTTGGGAAGTGAATCCTTAGTTTCTTTTAGTACACCGTGTGGAAAAGGTAAATATCGCGTTCGGTGTGACCTTGAGTATTTTGTCGTTATTTCGAACGATTGCTAGGCTTGTGAAGTGAATCCTTAGCTTCTTTCAATATACCGCGAGTGGAAAAGGTAAATATCCCGATTCCAGGTCTCCTACTGTGATTTATCGTTATTTTTAACGATTACCTGGCTTGGGAAGTGAATCTTTAGTTTCTTTTAGTACACCGTGTGGAAATGGTAAATATCACGTTTCGGTGTGACCTTTAGTGTTTTGTCGTTATTTCGAACGATTGCTAGGCTTGTGAAGTGAATCCTTAGCTTCTTTCGATATACCGCGAGTGGAACAGGTAAATAACGCGATTCCCAGTGTCCTGCTGTGATTTATCGTTATTTTGAACGATTACCTGGCTTAGGAAGTGAATCCTAAGTTTCTTTTAGTACACCGTGTGGCAAAGGTAAATATCGCGTTTCGGAGTGACCTTGAGTGATTGGTCGTTATTTCGAACGGTTGCGAGGCTTGGGAAGTGAATCCTTAGCTTCTTTCGATATACCGCGAGTGGAAAAGGTAAATAACGCGATTCCCAGTCTCCTGCTGTGATTTATCGTTATTTTGAACGATTACCTGGCTTAGGAAGTGAATCCTAAGTTTCTTTTAGTACACCGTGTGGAAAAGGTAAATATCACGTTTCTGTGTGACCTTGAGTGTTTTGTCGTTATTTCGAACGATTGCTAGGCTTGTGAAGTGAATCCTTAGCTTCTTTCGATATACCGCGAGTGGAAAAGGTAAATAACGCGATTCCCAGTCTCCTGCTGTGATTTATCGTTATTTTGAACGATTACGAAGGCGAGGATTTGAATCCTCAGCTTCATTCGATATACCACGAGTGGAAAAGGTAAATATCGCGATTCCAAGTCTCCTACTGTGATTTATCGTTATTTTGAACGATTACGAAGGCGAGGACTTGAATCCTCAGCTTCTTTCAATATACCGGGAGTGGAAAAGGTAAATATCGCGTTCGGAGTGCCCTTGAGTGTTTTGTCGTTATTTCGAACGATTGCTAGCCTTGTGAAGTGAATCCTTAGCTTCTTTCGATATACCGCGAGTGGACAAGGTAAATATCGCCATACCGAGTCTCCTATTGTGATTTATTGTAATTTTGAACGATTGCGAGGGCTAGGGTTTGAATCCTTAATTTCTTTTAGTACACCGAGTGGAAAAGGTAAATATCACGTTTCGGTGTGACCTTGAGTGTTTTGTCGTTATTTCGAACTATTGCGAGACTTGGGAAATGAATCCTTAGCTTGTGTCGTTACACCGTGGGTGGAAAATGTAAATATCGCTACACCGAGTCTCCTACTGTGATTTATCGTTATTTTGAACGATTACGAAGGCGAGGATTTGAATCCTCAGCTTCTTTCGATATACCGCGAGTGGAAAAGGTAAATAACGCGATTCCCAGTCTCCTGCTGTGATTTATCGTTATTTTGAACGTTTACGAAGGCGAGGATTTGAATCCTCAGCTTCTTTCGATATACCGCGAGTGGGAAAGGTAAATATCGCGATTCCAAGTCTCCTACTGTGATTTATCGTTATTTTTAACGATTACCTGGCTTGGGAAGTGAATCCTTAGTTTCTTTTAGTACACCGTGTGGAAAAGGTAAATATCGCGTTCGGTGTGACCTTGAGTATTTTGTCGTTATTTCGAACGATTGCTAGGCTTGTGAAGTGAATCCTTAGCTTCTTTCGATATACCGCGAGTGGAAAAGGTAAATATCCCGATTCCAGGTCTCCTACTGTGATTTATCGTTATTTTTAACGATTACCTGGCTTGGGAAGTGAATCCTTAGTTTCTTTTAGTACACCGTGTGGAAAAGGTAAATATCACGTTTCCGAGTCTCCTACTGTGATTTATCGTTATTTTGATCGATTGCCTGAGTTTGGAAGTGAATCTTTAGTTTCTTTTAGTACACCGTGTGGAAAAGGTAAATATCACGTTTCGGTGTGACCTTGAGTGTTTTGCCGTTATTTCGAACGATTGCTAGGCATGTGAAGTGAATCCTTAGCTTCTTTCGGTATACCGCGAGTGGACAAGGTAAATATCGCCATACCGAGTCTCCTATTGTGGTTTATTGTTATTTTGAACGATTGCGAGGGCTAGGATTTGAATCCTTAATTTCTTTTAGTACACCGAGTGGAAAAGGTAAATATCACGTTTCGGTGTGACCTAGAGTGATTGGTCGTTATTTCGAACGGTTGCGAGGCTTGGGAAGTGAATTCTTAGCTTCTTTCGATATACCGCGAGTGGAAAAGGTAAATAACGCGATTCCCAGTCTCCTGCTGTGATTTATCGTTATTTTGAACGATTACCTGCCTTGGGAAGTGAATCTTTAGTTTCTTTTAGTACACCGTGTGGAAAAGGTAGATATCGCGTTTCGGAGTGACCTTGAGTGATTGGTCGTTATTTCGAACGGTTGCGAGACTTGGGAAGTGAATCCTTAGCTTCTTTCGATATACCGCGAGTGGAAAAGGTAAATAACGCGATTCCCAGTCTCCTGCTGTGATTTATCGTTATTTTGAACGATTACCTGGCTTGGGGAGTGAAACCTTAGTTTCTTTTAGTACACCGTGTGGAAAAGGTAAATATCACGTTTCGGTGTGACCTTGAGTGTTTTGCCGTTATTTCGAACGATTGCTAGGCATGTGAAGTGAATCCTTAGCTTCTTTCGGTATACCGCGAGTGGACAAGGTAAATATCGCCATACCGAGTCTCCTATTGTGGTTTATTGTTATTTTGAACGATTGCGAGGGCTAGGATTTGAATCCTTAATTTCTTTTAGTACACCGAGTGGAAAAGGTAAATATCACGTTTCGGTGTGACCTAGAGTGATTGGTCGTTATTTCGAACGGTTGCGAGGCTTGGGAAGTGAATTCTTAGCTTCTTTCGATATACCGCGAGTGGAAAAGGTAAATAACGCGATTCCCAGTCTCCTGCTGTGATTTATCGTTATTTTGAACGATTACCTGCCTTGGGAAGTGAATCTTTAGTTTCTTTTAGTACACCGTGTGGAAAAGGTAGATATCGCGTTTCGGAGTGACCTTGAGTGATTGGTCGTTATTTCGAACGGTTGCGAGACTTGGGAAGTGAATCCTTAGCTTCTTTCGATATACCGCGAGTGGAAAAGGTAAATAACGCGATTCCCAGTCTCCTGCTGTGATTTATCGTTATTTTGAACGATTACCTGGCTTGGGGAGTGAAACCTTAGTTTCTTTTAGTACACCGTGTGGAAAAGGTAAATATCACGTTTCGGTGTGACCTTGAGTGTTTTGTCGTTATTTCGAACGATTGCTAGGCATGTGAAGTGAATCCTTAGCTTCTTTCGATATACCGCGAGTGGACAAGGTAAATATCGCCATACCGAGTCTCCTATTGTGATTTATTGTTATTTTGAACGATTCCGAGGGCTAGGATTTGAATCCTTAATTTCTTTTAGTACACCGAGTGGAAAAGGTAAATATCACGTTTCGGTGTGACCTTGAGTGTTTTGTCGTTATTTCGAACTATTGCGAGACTTGGGAAATGAATCCTTAGCTTGTGTCGTTACACCGTGGGTGGAAAATGTAAATATCGCTACACCGAGTCTCCTACTGTGATTTATCGTTATTTTGAACGATTACGAAGGCGAGGATTTGAATCCTCAGCTTCTTTCGATATACCGCGAGTGGAAAAGGTAAATATCGCGATTCCAGGTCTCCTACTGTGATTTATCGTTATTTTTAACGATTACCTGGCTTGGGAAGTGAATCCTTAGTTTCTTTTAGAACACCGTGTGGAAAAGGTAAATATCGCGTTCGGAGTGACCTTGAGTGTTTTGTCGTTATTTCGAATGGTTGCGAGGTTTGGGAAGTGAATCCTCAGCTTCTTTCGATATACCGCGTGTGGAAAAGGTAAATATCACGTTTCGGTGTGACCTTGAGTGTTTTGTCGTTATTTCGAACGATTGCTAGGCATGTGATGTGAATCCTTAGCTTCTTTCGATATACCGCGAGTGGAAAAGGTAAATATCGCGATTCCAAGTCTCCTACTGTGATTTATCGTTATTTTTAACGATTACCTGGCTTGGGAAGTGAATCCTTAGTTTCTTTTAGTACACCGTGTGGAAAAGGTAAATATCGCGTTCGGTGTGACCTTGAGTATTTTGTCGTTATTTCGAACGATTGCTAGGCTTGTGAAGTGAATCCTTAGCTTCTTTCAATATACCGCGAGTGGAAAAGGTAAATATCCCGATTCCAGGTCTCCTACTGTGATTTATCGTTATTTTTAACGATTACCTGGCTTGGGAAGTGAATCTTTAGTTTCTTTTAGTACACCGTGTGGAAATGGTAAATATCACGTTTCGGTGTGACCTTTAGTGTTTTGTCGTTATTTCGAACGATTGCTAGGCTTGTGAAGTGAATCCTTAGCTTCTTTCGATATACCGCGAGTGGAACAGGTAAATAACGCGATTCCCAGTGTCCTGCTGTGATTTATCGTTATTTTGAACGATTACCTGGCTTAGGAAGTGAATCCTAAGTTTCTTTTAGTACACCGTGTGGCAAAGGTAAATATCGCGTTTCGGAGTGACCTTGAGTGATTGGTCGTTATTTCGAACGGTTGCGAGGCTTGGGAAGTGAATCCTTAGCTTCTTTCGATATACCGCGAGTGGAAAAGGTAAATAACGCGATTCCCAGTCTCATGCTGTGATTTATCGTTATTTTGAACGATTACCTGGCTTAGGAAGTGAATCCTAAGTTTCTTTTAGTACACCGTGTGGAAAAGGTAAATATCACGTTTCTGTGTGACCTTGAGTGTTTTGTCGTTATTTCGAACGATTGCTAGGCTTGTGAAGTGAATCCTTAGCTTCTTTCGATATACCGCGAGTGGAAAAGGTAAATAACGCGATTCCCAGTCTCCTGCTGTGATTTATCGTTATTTTGAACGATTACGAAGGCGAGGATTTGAATCCTCAGCTTCATTCGATATACCACGAGTGGAAAAGGTAAATATCGCGATTCCAAGTCTCCTACTGTGATTTATCGTTATTTTGAACGATTACGAAGGCGAGGACTTGAATCCTCAGCTTCTTTCAATATACCGGGAGTGGAAAAGGTAAATATCGCGTTCGGAGTGCCCTTGAGTGTTTTGTCGTTATTTCGAACGATTGCTAGCCTTGTGAAGTGAATCCTTAGCTTCTTTCGATATACCGCGAGTGGACAAGGTAAATATCGCCATACCGAGTCTCCTATTGTGATTTATTGTAATTTTGAACGATTGCGAGGGCTAGGGTTTGAATCCTTAATTTCTTTTAGTACACCGAGTGGAAAAGGTAAATATCACGTTTCGGTGTGACCTTGAGTGTTTTGTCGTTATTTCGAACTATTGCGAGACTTGGGAAATGAATCCTTAGCTTGTGTCGTTACACCGTGGGTGGAAAATGTAAATATCGCTACACCGAGTCTCCTACTGTGATTTATCGTTATTTTGAACGATTACGAAGGCGAGGATTTGAATCCTCAGCTTCTTTCGATATACCGCGAGTGGAAAAGGTAAATAACGCGATTCCCAGTCTCCTGCTGTGATTTATCGTTATTTTGAACGTTTACGAAGGCGAGGATTTGAATCCTCAGCTTCTTTCGATATACCGCGAGTGGGAAAGGTAAATATCGCGATTCCAAGTCTCCTACTGTGATTTATCGTTATTTTTAACGATTACCTGGCTTGGGAAGTGAATCCTTAGTTTCTTTTAGTACACCGTGTGGAAAAGGTAAATATCGCGTTCGGTGTGACCTTGAGTATTTTGTCGTTATTTCGAACGATTGCTAGGCTTGTGAAGTGAATCCTTAGCTTCTTTCGATATACCGCGAGTGGAAAAGGTAAATATCCCGATTCCAGGTCTCCTACTGTGATTTATCGTTATTTTTAACGATTACCTGGCTTGGGAAGTGAATCCTTAGTTTCTTTTAGTACACCGTGTGGAAAAGGTAAATATCACGTTTCCGAGTCTCCTACTGTGATTTATCGTTATTTTGATCGATTGCCTGAGTTTGGAAGTGAATCTTTAGTTTCTTTTAGTACACCGTGTGGAAAAGGTAAATATCACGTTTCGGTGTGACCTTGAGTGTTTTGCCGTTATTTCGAACGATTGCTAGGCATGTGAAGTGAATCCTTAGCTTCTTTCGGTATACCGCGAGTGGACAAGGTAAATATCGCCATACCGAGTCTCCTATTGTGGTTTATTGTTATTTTGATCGATTGCCTGCCTTTGGAAGTGAATCTTTAGTTTCTTTTAGTACACCGTGTGGAACAGGTAAATATCACGTTTCGGTGTGACCTTGAGTGTTTTGCCGTTATTTCGAACGATTGCTAGGCATGTGAAGTGAATCCTTAGCTTCTTTCGATATACCGCGAGTGGACAAGGTAAATATCGCCATACCGAGTCTCCTATTGTGGTTTATTGTTATTTTGAACGATTGCGAGGGCTAGGATTTGAATCCTTAATTTCTTTTAGTACACCGAGTGGAAAAGGTAAATATCACGTTTCGGTGTGACCTAGAGTGATTGGTCGTTATTTCGAACGGTTGCGAGGCTTGGGAAGTGAATTCTTAGCTTCTTTCGATATACCGCGAGTGGAAAAGGTAAATAACGCGATTCCCAGTCTCCTGCTGTGATTTATCGTTATTTTGAACGATTACCTGCCTTGGGAAGTGAATCTTTAGTTTCTTTTAGTACACCGTGTGGAAAAGGTAGATATCGCGTTTCGGAGTGACCTTGAGTGATTGGTCGTTATTTCGAACGGTTGCGAGACTTGGGAAGTGAATCCTTAGCTTCTTTCGATATACCGCGAGTGGAAAAGGTAAATAACGCGATTCCCAGTCTCCTGCTGTGATTTATCGTTATTTTGAACGATTACCTGGCTTGGGGAGTGAAACCTTAGTTTCTTTTAGTACACCGTGTGGAAAAGGTAAATATCACGTTTCGGTGTGACCTTGAGTGTTTTGTCGTTATTTCGAACGATTGCTAGGCATGTGAAGTGAATCCTTAGCTTCTTTCGATATACCGCGAGTGGACAAGGTAAATATCGCCATACCGAGTCTCCTATTGTGATTTATTGTTATTTTGAACGATTCCGAGGGCTAGGATTTGAATCCTTAATTTCTTTTAGTACACCGAGTGGAAAAGGTAAATATCACGTTTCGGTGTGACCTTGAGTGTTTTGTCGTTATTTCGAACTATTGCGAGACTTGGGAAATGAATCCTTAGCTTGTGTCGTTACACCGTGGGTGGAAAATGTAAATATCGCTACACCGAGTCTCCTACTGTGATTTATCGTTATTTTGAACGATTACGAAGGCGAGGATTTGAATCCTCAGCTTCTTTCGATATACCGCGAGTGGAAAATGTAAATATCGCGATTCCAGGTCTCCTACTGTGATTTATCGTTATTTTTAACGATTACCTGGCTTGGTAAGTGAATCCTTAGTTTCTTTTAGAACACCGTGTGGAAAAGGTAAATATCGCGTTCGGAGTGACCTTGAGTGTTTTGTCGTTATTTCGAATGGTTGCGAGGTTTGGGAAGTGAATCCTCAGCTTCTTTCGATATACCGCGTGTGGAAAAGGTAAATATCACGTTTCGGTGTGACATTGAGTGTTTTGTCGTTATTTCGAACGATTGCTAGGCATGTGAAGTGAATCCTTAGCTTCTTTCGATATACCGCGAGTGGAAAAGGTAAATAACGCGATTCCCAGTCTCCTGCTGTGATTTATCGTTATTTTGAACGATTACCTGGCTTAGGAAGTGAATCCTAAGTTTCTTTTAGTACACCGTGTGGAAAAGGTAAATATCACGTTTCTGTGTGACCTTGAGTGTTTTGTCGTTATTTCGAACGATTGCTAGGCTTGTGAAGTGAATCCTTAGCTTCTTTCGATATACCGCGAGTGGAAAAGGTAAATAACGCGATTCCCAGTCTCCTGCTGTGATTTATCGTTATTTTGAACGATTACGAAGGCGAGGATTTGAATCCTCAGCTTCATTCGATATACCACGAGTGGAAAAGGTAAATATCGCGATTCCAAGTCTCCTACTGTGATTTATCGTTATTTTGAACGATTACGAAGGCGAGGACTTGAATCCTCAGCTTCTTTCAATATACCGGGAGTGGAAAAGGTAAATATCGCGTTCGGAGTGCCCTTGAGTGTTTTGTCGTTATTTCGAACGATTGCTAGCCTTGTGAAGTGAATCCTTAGCTTCTTTCGATATACCGCGAGTGGACAAGGTAAATATCGCCATACCGAGTCTCCTATTGTGATTTATTGTAATTTTGAACGATTGCGAGGGCTAAGGTTTGAATCCTTAATTTCTTTTAGTACACCGAGTGGAAAAGGTAAATATCACGTTTCGGTGTGACCTTGAGTGTTTTGTCGTTATTTCGAACTATTGCGAGACTTGGGAAATGAATCCTTAGCTTGTGTCGTTACACTGTGGGTGGAAAATGTAAATATCGCTACACCGAGTCTCCTACTGTGATTTATCGTTATTTTGAACGATTACGAAGGCGAGGATTTGAATCCTTAGCTTCTTTCGATATACCGCGAGTGGACAAGGTAAATATCGCCATACCGAGTCTCCTATTGTGGTTTATTGTTATTTTGAACGATTGCGAGGGCTAGGATTTGAATCCTTAATTTCTTTTAGTACACCGAGTGGAAAAGGTAAATATCACGTTTCGGTGTGACCTAGAGTGATTGGTCGTTATTTCGAACGGTTGCGAGGCTTGGGAAGTGAATTCTTAGCTTCTTTCGATATACCGCGAGTGGAAAAGGTAAATAACGCGATTCCCAGTCTCCTGCTGTGATTTATCGTTATTTTGAACGATTACCTGCCTTGGGAAGTGAATCTTTAGTTTCTTTTAGTACACCGTGTGGAAAAGGTAGATATCGCGTTTCGGAGTGACCTTGAGTGATTGGTCGTTATTTCGAACGGTTGCGAGACTTGGGAAGTGAATCCTTAGCTTCTTTCGATATACCGCGAGTGGAAAAGGTAAATAACGCGATTCCCAGTCTCCTGCTGTGATTTATCGTTATTTTGAACGATTACCTGGCTTGGGGAGTGAAACCTTAGTTTCTTTTAGTACACCGTGTGGAAAAGGTAAATATCACGTTTCGGTGTGACCTTGAGTGTTTTGTCGTTATTTCGAACGATTGCTAGGCATGTGAAGTGAATCCTTACCTTCTTTCGATATACCGCGAGTGGACAAGGTAAATATCGCCATACCGAGTCTCCTATTGTGATTTATTGTTATTTTGAACGATTCCGAGGGCTAGGATTTGAATCCTTAATTTCTTTTAGTACACCGAGTGGAAAAGGTAAATATCACGTTTCGGTGTGACCTTGAGTGTTTTGTCGTTATTTCGAACTATTGCGAGACTTGGGAAATGAATCCTTAGCTTGTGTCGTTACACCGTGGGTGGAAAATGTAAATATCGCTACACCGAGTCTCCTACTGTGATTTATCGTTATTTTGAACGATTACGAAGGCGAGGATTTGAATCCTCAGCTTCTTTCGATATACCGCGAGTGGAAAAGGTAAATATCGCGATTCCAGGTCTCCTACTGTGATTTATCGTTATTTTTAACGATTACCTGGCTTGGGAAGTGAATCCTTAGTTTCTTTTAGAACACCGTGTGGAAAAGGTAAATATCGCGTTCGGAGTGACCTTGAGTGTTTTGTCGTTATTTCGAATGGTTGCGAGGTTTGGGAAGTGAATCCTCAGCTTCTTTCGATATACCGCGTGTGGAAAAGGTAAATATCACGTTTCGGTGTGACCTTGAGTGTTTTGTCGTTATTTCGAACGATTGCTAGGCATGTGAAGTGAATCCTTAGCTTCTTTCGATATACCGCGAGTGGAAAAGGTAAATAACGCGATTCCCAGTCTCCTGCTGTGATTTATCGTTATTTTGAACGATTACCTGGCTTAGGAAGTGAATCCTAAGTTTCTTTTAGTACACCGTGTGGAAAAGGTAAATATCACGTTTCTGTGTCACCTTGAGTGTTTTGTCGTTATTTCGAACGATTGCTAGGCTTGTGAAGTGAATCCTTAGCTTCTTTCGATATACCGCGAGTGGAAAAGGTAAATAACGCGATTCCCAGTCTCCTGCTGTGATTTATCGTTATTTTGAACGATTACGAAGGCGAGGATTTGAATCCTCAGCTTCATTCGATATACCACGAGTGGAAAAGGTAAATATCGCGATTCCAAGTCTCCTACTGTGATTTATCGTTATTTTGAACGATTACGAAGGCGAGGACTTGAATCCTCAGCTTCTTTCAATATACCGGGAGTGGAAAAGGTAAATATCGCGTTCGGAGTGCCCTTGAGTGTTTTGTCGTTATTTCGAACGATTGCTAGCCTTGTGAAGTGAATCCTTAGCTTCTTTCGATATACCGCGAGTGGACAAGGTAAATATCGCCATACCGAGTCTCCTATTGTGATTTATTGTAATTTTGAACGATTGCGAGGGCTAGGGTTTGAATCCTTAATTTCTTTTAGTACACCGAGTGGAAAAGGTAAATATCACGTTTCGGTGTGACCTTGAGTGTTTTGTCGTTATTTCGAACTATTGCGAGACTTGGGAAATGAATCCTTAGCTTGTGTCGTTACACTGTGGGTGGAAAATGTAAATATCGCTACACCGAGTCTCCTACTGTGATTTATCGTTATTTTGAACGATTACGAAGGCGAGGATTTGAATCCTCAGCTTCTTTCGATATACCGCGAATGGAAAATGTAAATATCGCGATTCCGAGTCTCCTACTGTGATTTATCGTTATTTTGATCGATTACCTGGCTTAGGAAGTGAATCCTTAGTGTCTTTTATTACAACGGGTGGAAAAGGTAGATATCGCGTTTCGGAGTGACCTTGAGTGATTGGTCGTTATTTCGAACGGTTGCGAGACTTGGGAAATGAATCCTTAGCTTGTGTCGTTACACTATGGGTGGAAAATGTAAATATCGCTACACCGAGTCTCCTACTGTGATTTATCGTTATTTTGAACGATTACGAAGGCGAGGATTTGAATCCTCAGCTTCTTTCGATATACCGGGAGTGGAAAAGGTAAATATCGCGTTCGGAGTGCGCTTGAGTGTTTTGTCGTTATTTCGAACGATTGCTAGCCTTGTGAAGTGAATCCTTAGCTTCTTTCGATATACCGCGAGTGGACAAGGTAAATATCGCCATACCGAGTCTCCTATTGTGATTTATTGTAATTTTGAACGATTGCGAGGGCTAGGGTTTGAATCCTTAATTTCTTTTAGTACACCGAGTGGAAAAGGTAAATATCACGTTTCGGTGTGACCTTGAGTGTTTTGTCGTTATTTCGAACTATTGCGAGACTTGGGAAATGAATCCTTAGCTTGTTTCGTTACACTATGGGTGGAAAATGTAAATATCGCTACACCGAGTCTCCTACTGTGATTTATCGTTATTTTGAACGATTACGAAGGCGAGGATTTGAATCCTCAGCTTCTTTCGATATACCGCGAATGGAAAAGGTAAATATCGCGATTCCGAGTCTCCTACTGTGATTTATCGTTATTTTGATCGATTACCTGGCTTAGGAAGTGAATCCTTAGTGTCTTTTATTACAACGGGTGGAAAAGGTAGATATCGCGTTTCGGAGTGACCTTGAGTGATTGGTCGTTATTTCGAACGGTTGCGAGACTTGGGAAATGAATCCTTAGCTTGTGTCGTTACACTATGGGTGGAAAATGTAAATATCGCTACACCGAGTCTCCTACTGTGATTTATCGTTATTTTGAACGATTACGAAGGCGAGGATTTGAATCCTCAGCTTGTTTCGATATACCGCGAGTGGAAAAGGTAAATATCCCGATTCCAGGTCTCCTACTGTGATTTATCGTTATTTTTAACGATTACCTGGCTTGTGAAGTGAATCCTTGGCTTCTTTCGATATACCGCGAGTGGAAAAGGTAAATATCCCGATTCCAGGTCTCCTACTGTGATTTATCGTTATTTTGAACGATTTCGAAGGCGAGGATTTGAATCCTCAGCTTCTTTCGATTTACCGCGAGTGGAAAAGGTAAATATCGCGATTCCGAGTCTCCTACTGTGATTTATCGTTATTTTGATCAATTGCCTGCCTTTGGAAGTGAATCCTTAGTTTCTTTTAGTACACCGTGTGGAAAGGGTAAATATCACGTTTCGGTGTGACCTTGAGTGTTTTGTCGTTATTTCGAACGATTGCTAGGCTTGTGAAGTGAATCCTTAGCTTCTTTCGATATACCGCGAGTGGAAAAGGTAAATAACGCGATTCCCAGTCTCCTACAGTGATTTATCGTTATTTTTAACGATTACCTGGCTTAGGAAGTGAATCCTTAGTTTCTTTTAGTACACCGTGTGGAAAAGGTAAATATCGCGTTCGGAGTGACCTTGAGTGTTTTGTCGTTATTTCGAACGATTGCTAGGCTTGTGAAGTGAATCCTTAGCTTCTTTCGATATACCGCGAGTGGAAAAGGTAAATATCCCGATTCCAGGTCTCCTACTGTGATTTATCGTTATTTTTAACGATTACCTGGCTTGGGAAGTGAATCCTTAGTTTCTTTTAGTACACCGTGTGGAAAAGGTAAATATCGCGTTCGGAGTGCCCTTGAGTGTTTTGTCGTTATTTCGAACGATTGCTAGGCTTGTGAAGTGAATCCTTAGCTTCTTTCGATATACCACGAGTGGAAAAGGTAAATATCGCGATTCCGAGTCTCCTACTCTGATTTATCGTTATTTTGATCGATTACCTCCCTTTGGAAGTGAATCTTTAGTTTCTTTTTGTACACCGTGTGGAAAAGGTAAATATCACGTTTCGGTGTGACCTTGAGTGTTTTGTCGTTATTTCGAACGATTGCTAGGCTTGTGAAGTGAATCCTTAGCTTCTTTCGATTTACCGCGAGTGGAAAAGGTAAATAACGCGATTCCCAGTCTCCTGCTGTGATTTATCGTTATTTTTAACGATTACCTGGCTTGGGAAGTGAATCCTTAGTTTCTTTTAGTACACCGTGTGGAAAAGGTAAATATCACGTTTCGGTGTGACCTTGAGTGTTTTGCGTTATTTCGAACGATTGCTAGGCTTGTGAAGTGAATCCTTAGCTTCTTTCGATATACCGCGAGTGGAAAAGGTAAATATCCCGATTCCAGGTCTCCTACTGTGATTTATCGTTATTTTTAACGATTACCTGGCTTGGGAAGTGAATCCTTAGTTTCTTTTAGTACACCGTGTGGAAAAGGTAAATATCGCGTTCGGAGTGCCCTTGAGTGTTTTGTCGTTATTTCGAACGATTGCTAGGCTTGTGAAGTGAATCCTTAGCTTCTTTCGATATACCGCGAGTGGAAAAGGTAAATATCCCGATTCCAGGTCTCCTACTGTGATTTATCGTTATTTTGAACGATTACGAAGGCGAGGACTTGAATCCTCAGCTTCTTTCGATATACCGCGAGTGGAAAAGGTAAATAACGCGATTCCCAGTCTCGTGCAGTGATTTATCGTTATTTTTAACGATTACCTGGCTTAGGAAGTGAATCCTTAGTTTCTTTTAGTACACAGTGTGGAAAAGGTAAATATCGCGTTCGGAGTGACCTTGAGTGTTTTGTCGTTATTTCGAACGATTGCTAGGCTTGTGAAGTGAATCCTTAGCTTCTTTCGATATACCGCGAGTGGACAAGGTAAATATCCCGATTCCAGGTCTCCTACTGTGATTTATCGTTATTTTTAACGATTACCTGGCTTGGGAAGTGAATCCTTAGTTTCTTTTAGTACACCGTGTGGAAAAGGTAAATATCGCGTTCGGAGTGCCCTTGAGTGTTTTGTCGTTATTTCGAACGATTGCTAGGCTTGTGAAGTGAATCCTTAGCTTCTTTCGATATACCGCGAGTGGAAAAGGTAAATATCGCGATTCCGTGTCTCCTACTCTGATTTATCGTTATTTTGATCGATTACCTGCCTGTGGAAGTGAATCTTTAGTTTCTTTTTATACACCGTGTGGAAAAGGTAAATATCGCGTTCTGAGTGACCTTGAGTGTTTTGTCGTTATTTCGAACGATTGCTAGGCTTGTGAAGTGAATCCTTAGCTTCTTTCGATATACCGCGAGTGGAAAAGGTAAATAACGCGATTCCCAGTCTCCTACAGTGATTTATCGTTATTTTTAACGATTACCTGGCTTAGGAAGTGAATCCTTAGTTTCTTTTAGTACACCGTGTGGAAAAGGTAAATATCGCGTTCGGAGTGACCTTGAGTGTTTTGTCGTTATTTCGAACGATTGCTAGGCTTGTCAAGTGAATCCTTAGCTTCTTTCGATATACCGCGAGTGGAAAAGGTAAATATCCCGATTCCAGGTCTCCTACTGTGATTTATCGTTATTTTTAACGATTACCTGGCTTGGGAAGTGAATCCTTAGTTTCTTTTAGTACACCGTGTGGAAAAGGTAAATATCGCGTTCGGAGTGCCCTTGAGTGTTTTGTCGTTATTTCGAACGATTGCTAGGCTTGTGAAGTGAATCCTTAGCTTCTTTCGATATACCACGAGTGGAAAAGGTAAATATCGCGATTCCGAGTCTCCTACTGTGATTTATCGTTATTTTGATCGATTGCCTGGCTTGGGAAGCGAATCCTTAGTTTCTTTCAGTACAACGTGTGGAAAAGGTAGATATCGCGTTTCGGAGTGACCTTGAGTGATTGGTCGTTATTTCGAACGGTTGCGAGGCTTGGGAAGTGAATCCTTAGCTTCTTTCGATATACCGCGAGTGGAAAAGGTAAATAACGCGATTCCCAGTCTCCTGCTGTGTTCTATCGTTATTTTGAACGATTACCTGGCTTAGGAAGTGAATCCTTAGTTTCTTTTATTGCAACGTGTGGAAAAGGTAGATATCGCGTTTCGGTGTGACCTTGAGTGTTTTGTCGTTATTTCGAACGATTGCTAGGCTTGTGAAGTGAATCCTTAGCTTCTTTCGATATACCGCGAGTGGAAAAGGTAAATATCCCGATTCCAGGTCTCCTACTGTAATTTATCGTAATTTGTAACGATTACCTGGCTTGGGAAGTGAATCCTTAGTTTCTTTTAGTACACCGTGTGGAAAAGGTAAATATCACGTTTCGGTGTGACCTTGAGTGTTTTGTCGTTATTTCGAACGATTGCTAGGCTTGTGAAGTGAATCCTTAGCTTCTTTCGATATACCGCGAGTGGAAAAGGTAAATAACACGATTCCCAGTGTCCTGCTGTGATTTATCGTTATTTTTAACGATTACCTGGCTTGGGAAGTGAATCCTTAGTTTCTTTTAGTACACCGTGTGGAAAAGGTAAATATCGCGTTCCGAGTGCCCTTGAGTGTTTTGTCGTTATTTCGAACGATTGCTTGGCTTGTGAAGTGAATCCTTAGCTTCTTTCGATATACCGCGAGTGGAAAAGGTAAATATCCCGATTCCAGGTCTCCTACTGTGATTTATCGTTATTTTGAACGATTACGAAGGCGAGGACTTGAATCCTCAGCTTCTTTCGATATACCGCGAGTGGAAAAGGTAAATATCGCGTTCGGAGTGCCCTTGAGTGTTTTGTCGTTATTTCGAACGATTGCTAGGCTTGTGAAGTGAATCCTTAGCTTCTTTCGATATACCGCGAGTGGAAAAGGTAAATAACGCGATTCCCAGTCTCCTACAGTGATTTATCGTTATTTTTAACGATTACCTGGCTTAGGAAGTGAATCCTTAGTTTCTTTTAGTACACCGTGTGGAAAAGGTAAATATCGCGTTCGGAGTGACCTTGAGTGTTTTGTCGTTATTTCGAACGATTGCTAGGCTTGTGAAGTGAATCCTTAGCTTCTTTCGATATACCGCGAGTGGAAAAGGTAAATATCCCGATTCCAGGTCTCCTACTGTGATTTATCGTTATTTTTAACGATTACCTGGCTTGGGAAGTGAATCCTTAGTTTCTTTTAGTACACCGTGTGGAAAAGGTAAATATCGCGTTCGGAGTGCCCTTGAGTGTTTTGTCGTTATTTCGAACGATTGCTAGGCTTGTGAAGTGAATCCTTAGCTTCTTTCGATATACCACGAGTGGAAAAGGTAAATATCGCGATTCCGAGTCTCCTACTGTGATTTATCGTTATTTTGATCGATTGCCTGGCTTGGGAAGCGAATCCTTAGTTTCTTTCAGTACAACGTGTGGAAAAGGTAGATATCGCGTTTCGGAGTGACCTTGAGTGATTGGTCGTTATTTCGAACGGTTGCGAGGCTTGGGAAGTGAATCCTTAGCTTCTTTCGATATACCGCGAGTGGAAAAGGTAAATAACGCGATTCCCAGTCTCCTGCTGTGATTTATCGTTATTTTTAACGATTACCTGGCTTGGGAAGTGAATCCTTAGTTTCTTTTAGTACACCGTGTGGAAAAGGTAAATATCACGTTTCGGTGTGACCTTGAGTGTTTTGCGTTATTTCGAACGATTGCTAGGCTTGTGAAGTGAATCCTTAGCTTCTTTCGATATACCGCGAGTGGAAAAGGTAAATATCCCGATTCCAGGTCTCCTACTGTGATTTATCGTTATTTTTAACGATTACCTGGCTTGGGAAGTGAATCCTTAGTTTCTTTTAGTACACCGTGTGGAAAAGGTAAATATCGCGTTCGGAGTGCCCTTGAGTGTTTTGTAGTTATTTCGAACGATTGCTAGGCTTGTGAAGTGAATCCTTAGCTTCTATCGATATACCGCGAGTGGAAAAGGTAAATATCCCGATTCCAGGTCTCCTACTGTGATTTATCGTTATTTTGAACGATTACGAAGGCGAGGACTTGAATCCTCAGCTTCTTTCGATATACCGCGAGTGGAAAAGGTAAATAACGCGATTCCCAGTCTCGTGCAGTGATTTATCGTTATTTTTAACGATTACCTGGCTTGGGAAGTGAATCCTTAGTTTCTTTTAGTACACAGTGTGGAAAAGGTAAATATCGCGTTCGGAGTGACCTTGAGTGTTTTGTCGTTATTTCGAACGATTGCTAGGCTTGTGAAGTGAATCCTTAGCTTCTTTCGATATACCGCGAGTGGACAAGGTAAATATCCCGATTCCAGGTCTCCTACTGTGATTTATCGTTATTTTTAACGATTACCTGCCTGTGGAAGTGAATCTTTAGTTTCTTTTTTTACACCGTGTGGAAAAGGTAAATATCGCGTTCTGAGTGACCTTGAGTGTTTTGTCGTTATTTCGAACGATTGCTAGGCTTGTGAAGTGAATCCTTAGCTTCTTTCGATATACCGCGAGTGGAAAAGGTAAATAACGCGATTCCCAGTCTCCTACAGTGATTTATCGTTATTTTTAACGATTACCTGGCTTAGGAAGTGAATCCTTAGTTTCTTTTAGTACACCGTGTGGAAAAGGTAAATATCGCGTTCGGAGTGACCTTGAGTGTTTTGTCGTTATTTCGAACGATTGCTAGGCTTGTGAAGTGAATCCTTAGCTTCTTTCGATATACCGCGAGTGGAAAAGGTAAATATCCCGATTCCAGGTCTCCTACTGTGATTTATCGTTATTTTTAACGATTACCTGGCTTGGGAAGTGAATCCTTAGTTTCTTTTAGTACACCGTGTGGAAAAGGTAAATATCGCGTTCGGAGTGCCCTTGAGTGTTTTGTCGTTATTTCGAACGATTGCTAGGCTTGTGAAGTGAATCCTTAGCTTCTTTCGATATACCACGAGTGGAAAAGGTAAATATCGCGATTCCGAGTCTCCTACTGTGATTTATCGTTATTTTGATCGATTGCCTGGCTTGGGAAGCGAATCCTTAGTTTCTTTCAGTACAACGTGTGGAAAAGGTAGATATCGCGTTTCGGAGTGACCTTGAGTGTTTTGTCGTTATTTCGAACGATTGCTAGGCTTGTGAAGTGAATCCTTAGCTTCTTTCGATATACCGCGAGTGGAAAAGGTAAATATCCCGATTCCAGGTCTCCTACTGTAATTTATCGTAATTTGTAACGATTACCTGGCTTGGGAAGTGAATCCTTAGTTTCTTTTAGTACACCGTGTGGAAAAGGTAAATATCACGTTTCGGTGTGACCTTGAGTGTTTTGTCGTTATTTCGAACGATTGCTAGGCTTGTGAAGTGAATCCTTAGCTTCTTTCGATATACCGCGAGTGGAAAAGGTAAATATCCCGATTCCAGGTCTCCTACTGTAATTTATCGTAATTTGTAACGATTACCTGGCTTGGGAAGTGAATCCTTAGTTTCTTTTAGTACACCGTGTGGAAAAGGTAAATATCACGTTTCGGTGTGACCTTGAGTGTTTTGTCGTTATTTCGAACGATTGCTAGGCTTGTGAAGTGAATCCTTAGCTTCTTTCGATATACCGCGAGTGGAAAAGGTAAATAACACGATTCCCAGTGTCCTGCTGTGATTTATCGTTATTTTTAACGATTACCTGGCTTGGGAAGTGAATCCTTAGTTTCTTTTAGTACACCGTGTGGAAAAGGTAAATATCGCGTTCGGAGTGCCCTTGAGTGTTTTGTCGTTATTTCGAACGATTGCTTGGCTTGTGAAGTGAATCCTTAGCTTCTTTCGATATACCGCGAGTGGAAAAGGTAAATATCCCGATTCCAGGTCTCCTACTGTGATCTATCGTTATTTTGAACGATTACGAAGGCGAGGACTTGAATCCTCAGCTTCTTTCGATATACCGCGAGTGGAAAAGGTAAATATCGCGTTCGGAGTGCCCTTGAGTGTTTTGTCGTTATTTCGAACGATTGCTTTGCTTGTGAAGTGAATCCTTAGCTTCTTTCGATATACCGCGAGTGGAAAAGGTAAATAACGCGATTCCCAGTCTCCTACAGTGATTTATCGTTATTTTTAACGATTACCTGGCTTAGGAAGTGAATCCTTAGTTTCTTTTAGTACACCGTGTGGAAAAGGTAAATATCGCGTTCGGAGTGACCTTGAGTGTTTTGTCGTTATTTCGAACGATTGCTAGGCTTGTGAAGTGAATCCTTAGCTTCTTTCGATATACCGCGAGTGGAAAAGGTAAATATCCCGATTCCAGGTCTCCTACTGTGATTTATCGTTATTTTTAACGATTACCTGGCTTGGGAAGTGAATCCTTAGTTTCTTTTAGTACACCGTGTGGAAAAGGTAAATATCGCGTTCGGAGTGCCCTTGAGTGTTTTGTCGTTATTTCGAACGATTGCTAGGCTTGTGAAGTGAATCCTTAGCTTCTTTCGACATACCACGAGTGGAAAAGGTAAATATCGCGATTCCGAGTCTCCTACTGTGATTTATCGTTATTTTGATCGATTGCCTGGCTTGGGAAGCGAATCCTTAGTTTCTTTCAGTACAACGTGTGGAAAAGGTAGATATCGCGTTTCGGAGTGACCTTGAGTGATTGGTCGTTATTTCGAACGGTTGCGAGGCTTGGGAAGTGAATCCTTAGCTTCTTTCGATATACCGCGAGTGGAAAAGGTAAATAACGCGATTCCCAGTCTCCTGCTGTGATTTATCGTTATTTTTAACGATTACCTGGCTTGGGAAGTGAATCCTTAGTTTCTTTTAGTACACCGTGTGGAAAAGGTAAATATCACGTTTCGGTGTGACCTTGAGTGTTTTGCGTTATTTCGAACGATTGCTAGGCTTGTGAAGTGAATCCTTAGCTTCTTTCGATATACCGCGAGTGGAAAAGGTAAATATCCCGATTCCAGGTCTCCTACTGTGATTTATCGTTATTTTTAACGATTACCTGGCTTGGGAAGTGAATCCTTAGTTTCTTTTAGTACACCGTGTGGAAAAGGTAAATATCGCGTTCGGAGTGCCCTTGAGTGTTTTGTAGTTATTTCGAACGATTGCTAGGCTTGTGAAGTGAATCCTTAGCTTCTTTCGATATACCGCGAGTGGAAAAGGTAAATATCCCGATTCCAGGTCTCCTACTGTGATTTATCGTTATTTTGAACGATTACGAAGGCGAGGACTTGAATCCTCAGCTTCTTTCGATATACCGCGAGTGGAAAAGGTAAATAACGCGATTCCCAGTCTCGTGCAGTGATTTATCGTTATTTTTAACGATTACCTGGCTTGGGAAGTGAATCCTTAGTTTCTTTTAGTACACAGTGTGGAAAAGGTAAATATCGCGTTCGGAGTGACCTTGAGTGTTTTGTCGTTATTTCGAACGATTGCTAGGCTTGTGAAGTGAATCCTTAGCTTCTTTCGATATACCGCGAGTGGACAAGGTAAATATCCCGATTCCAGGTCTCCTACTGTGATTTATCGTTATTTTTAACGATTACCTGCCTGTGGAAGTGAATCTTTAGTTTCTTTTTTTACACCGTGTGGAAAAGGTAAATATCGCGTTCTGAGTGACCTTGAGTGTTTTGTCGTTATTTCGAACGATTGCTAGGCTTGTGAAGTGAATCCTTAGCTTCTTTCGATATACCGCGAGTGGAAAAGGTAAATAACGCGATTCCCAGTCTCCTACAGTGATTTATCGTTATTTTTAACGATTACCTGGCTTAGGAAGTGAATCCTTAGTTTCTTTTAGTACACCGTGTGGAAAAGGTAAATATCGCGTTCGGAGTGACCTTGAGTGTTTTGTCGTTATTTCGAACGATTGCTAGGCTTGTGAAGTGAATCCTTAGCTTCTTTCGATATACCGCGAGTGGAAAAGGTAAATATCCCGATTCCAGGTCTCCTACTGTGATTTATCGTTATTTTTAACGATTACCTGGCTTGGGAAGTGAATCCTTAGTTTCTTTTAGTACACCGTGTGGAAAAGGTAAATATCGCGTTCGGAGTGCCCTTGAGTGTTTTGTCGTTATTTCGAACGATTGCTAGGCTTGTGAAGTGAATCCTTAGCTTCTTTCGATATACCACGAGTGGAAAAGGTAAATATCGCGATTCCGAGTCTCCTACTGTGATTTATCGTTATTTTGATCGATTGCCTGGCTTGGGAAGCGAATCCTTAGTTTCTTTCAGTACAACGTGTGGAAAAGGTAGATATCGCGTTTCGGAGTGACCTTGAGTGTTTTGTCGTTATTTCGAACGATTGCTAGGCTTGTGAAGTGAATCCTTAGCTTCTTTCGATATACCGCGAGTGGAAAAGGTAAATATCCCGATTCCAGGTCTCCTACTGTAATTTATCGTAATTTGTAACGATTACCTGGCTTGGGAAGTGAATCCTTAGTTTCTTTTAGTACACCGTGTGGAAAAGGTAAATATCACGTTTCGGTGTGACCTTGAGTGTTTTGTCGTTATTTCGAACGATTGCTAGGCTTGTGAAGTGAATCCTTAGCTTCTTTCGATATACCGCGAGTGGAAAAGGTAAATATCGCGATTCCGAGTCTCCTACTGTGATTTATCGTTATTTTGATCGATTGCCTGGCTTGGGAAGCGAATCCTTAGTTTCTTTCAGTACAACGTGTGGAAAAGGTAGATATCGCGTTTCGGAGTGACCTTGAGTGTTTTGTCGTTATTTCGAACGATTGCTAGGCTTGTGAAGTGAATCCTTAGCTTCTTTCGATATACCGCGAGTGGAAAAGGTAAATATCCCGATTCCAGGTCTCCTACTGTGATTTATCGTTATTTTGAACGATTACGAAGGCGAGGACTTGAATCCTCAGCTTCTTTCGATATACCGCGAGTGGAAAAGGTAAATATCGCGTTCGGAGTGCCCTTGAGTGTTTTGTCGTTATTTCGAACGATTGCTTGGCTTGTGAAGTGAATCCTTAGCTTCTTTCGATATACCGCGAGTGGAAAAGGTAAATATCCCGATTCCAGGTCTCCTACTGTGATTTATCGTTATTTTGAACGATTACGAAGGCGAGGACTTGAATCCTCAGCTTCTTTCGATATACCGCGAGTGGAAAAGGTAAATATCGCGTTCGGAGTGCCCTTGAGTGTTTTGTCGTTATTTCGAACGATTGCGAGACTTGGGAAATGAATCCTTAGCTTGTGTCGTTACACTATGGGTGGAAAATGTAAATATCGCTACACCGAGTCTCCTACTGTGATTTATCGTTATTTTGAACGATTACGAAGGCGAGGATTTGAATCCTCAGCTTGTTTCGATATACCGCGAGTGGAAAAGGTAAATAACGCGATTCCCAGTCTCCTACAGTGATTTATCGTTATTTTTAACGATTACCTGGCTTAGGAAGTGAATCCTTAGTTTCTTTTAGTACACCGTGTGGAAAAGGTAAATATCGCGTTCGGAGTGACCTT
Source organism: Nomada fucata (assembly GCA_948146005.1). Lineage (NCBI taxonomy): Eukaryota > Metazoa > Arthropoda > Insecta > Hymenoptera > Apidae > Nomada > Nomada fucata. Next base: position 28,371,249 of record OX411275.1, read on the forward strand.
GAGTGTTTTGTCGTTATTTCGAACGATTGCTAGGCTTGTGAAGTGAATCCTTAGCTTCTTTCGATATACCGCGAGTGGAAAAGGTAAATATCCCGATTCCAGGTCTCCTACTGTGATTTATCGTTATATTTAACGATTACCTGGCTTGGGAAGTGAATCCTTAGTTTCTTTTAGTACACCGTGTGGAAAAGGTAAATATCGCGTTCGGAGTGCCCTTGAGTGTTTTGTCGTTATTTCGAACGATTGCTAGGCTTGTGAAGTGAATCCTTAGCTTCTTTCGATATACCACGAGTGGAAAAGGTAAATATCGCGATTCCGAGTCTCCTACTGTGATTTATCGTTATTTTGATCGATTGCCTGGCTTGGGAAGCGAATCCTTAGTTTCTTTCAGTACAATGTGTGGAAAAGGTAGATATCGCGTTTCGGTGTGACCTTGAGTGTTTTGTCGTTATTTCGAACGGTTGCGAGGCTTGGGAAGTGAATCCTTAGCTTCTTTCGATATACCGCGAGTGGAAAAGGTAAATAACGCGATTCCCAGTCTCCTGCTGTGTTCTATCGTTATTTTGAACGATTACCTGGCTTAGGAAGTGAATCCTTAGTTTCTTTTATTGCAACGTGTGGAAAAGGTAGATATCGCGTTTCGGTGTGACCTTGAGTGTTTTGTCGTTATTTCGAACGATTGCTAGGCTTGTGAAGTGAATCCTTAGCTTCTTTCGATATACCGCGAGTGGAAAAGGTAAATATCCCGATTCCAGGTCTCCTACTGTAATTTATCGTAATTTGTAACGATTACCTGGCTTGGGAAGTGAATCCTTAGTTTCTTTTAGTACACCGTGTGGAAAAGGTAAATATCACGTTTCGGTGTGACCTTGAGTGTTTTGTCGTTATTTCGAACGATTGCTAGGCTTGTGAAGTGAATCCTTAGCTTCTTTCGATATACCGCGAGTGGAAAAGGTAAATAACACGATTCCCAGTGTCCTGCTGTGATTTATCGTTATTTTTAACGATTACCTGGCTTGGGAAGTGAATCCTTAGTTTCTTTTAGTACACCGTGTGGAAAAGGTAAATATCGCGTTCGGAGTGCCCTTGAGTGTTTTGTCGTTATTTCGAACGATTGCTTGGCTTGTGAAGTGAATCCTTAGCTTCTTTCGATATACCGCGAGTGGAAAAGGTAAATATCCCGATTCCAGGTCTCCTACTGTGATTTATCGTTATTTTGAACGATTACGAAGGCGAGGACTTGAATCCTCAACTTCTTTCGATATACCGCGAGTGGAAAAGGTAAATATCGCGTTCGGAGTGCCCTTGAGTGTTTTGTCGTTATTTCGAACGATTGCTAGGCTTGTGAAGTGAATCCTTAGCTTCTTTCGATATACCGCGAGTGGAAAAGGTAAATAACGCGATTCCCAGTCTCCTACAGTGATTTATCGTTATTTTTAACGATTACCTGGCTTAGGAAGTGAATCCTTAGTTTCTTTTAGTACACCGTGTGGAAAAGGTAAATATCGCGTTCGGAGTGACCTTGAGTGTTTTGTCGTTATTTCGAACGATTGCTAGGCTTGTGAAGTGAATCCTTAGCTTCTTTCGATATACCGCGAGTGGAAAAGGTAAATATCCCGATTCCAGGTCTCCTACTGTGATTTATCGTTATTTTTAATGATTACCTGGCTTGGGAAGTGAATCCTTAGTTTCTTTTAGTACACCGTGTGGAAAAGGTAAATATCGCGTTCGGAGTGCCCTTGAGTGTTTTGTCGTTATTTCGAACGATTGCTTGGCTTGTGAAGTGAATCCTTAGCTTCTTTCGATATACCGCGAGTGGAAAAGGTAAATATCCCGATTCCAGGTCTCCTACTGTGATTTATCGTTATTTTGAACGATTACGAAGGCGAGGACTTGAATCCTCAGCTTCTTTCGATATACCGCGAGTGGAAAAGGTAAATATCGCGTTCGGAGTGCCCTTGAGTGATTGGTCGTTATTTCGAACGATTGCTAGGCTTGTGAAGTGAATCCTTAGCTTCTTTCGATATACCGCGAGTGGAAAAGGTAAATATCCCGATTCCAGGTCTCCTACTGTAATTTATCGTAATTTGTAACGATTACCTGGCTTGGGAAGTGAATCCTTAGTTTCTTTTAGTACACCGTGTGGAAAAGGTAAATATCACGTTTCGGTGTGACCTTGAGTGTTTTGTCGTTATTTCGAACGATTGCTAGGCTTGTGAAGTGAATCCTTAGCTTCTTTCGATATACCGCGAGTGGAAAAGGTAAATAACACGATTCCCAGTGTCCTGCTGTGATTTATCGTTATTTTTAACGATTACCTGGCTTGGGAAGTGAATCCTTAGTTTCTTTTAGTACACCGTGTGGAAAAGGTAAATATCGCGTTCGGAGTGCCCTTGAGTGTTTTGTCGTTATTTCGAACGATTGCTTGGCTTGTGAAGTGAATCCTTAGCTTCTTTCGATATACCGCGAGTGGAAAAGGTAAATATCCCGATTCCAGGTCTCCTACTGTGATTTATCGTTATTTTGAACGATTACGAAGGCGAGGACTTGAATCCTCAGCTTCTTTCGATATACCGCGAGTGGAAAAGGTAAATATCGCGTTCGGAGTGCCCTTGAGTGTTTTGTCGTTATTTCGAACGATTGCTAGGCTTGTGAAGTGAATCCTTAGCTTCTTTCGATATACCGCGAGTGGAAAAGGTAAATAACGCGATTCCCAGTCTCCTACAGTGATTTATCGTTTATTTTTAACGATTACCTGGCTTAGGAAGTGAATCCTTAGTTTCTTTTAGTACACCGTGTGGAAAAGGTAAATATCGCGTTCGGAGTGACCTTGAGTGTTTTGTCGTTATTTCGAACGATTGCTAGGCTTGTGAAGTGAATCCTTAGCTTCTTTCGATATACCGATAGTGGAAAAGGTAAATATCCCGATTCCAGGTCTCCTACTGTGATTTATCGTTATTTTTAACGATTACCTGGCTTGGGAAGTGAATCCTTAGTTTCTTTTAGTACACCGTGTGGAAAAGGTAAATATCGCGTTCGGAGTGCCCTTGAGTGTTTTGTCGTTATTTCGAACGATTGCTAGGCTTGTGAAGTGAATCCTTAGCTTCTTTCGATATACCACGAGTGGAAAAGGTAAATATCGCGATTCCGAGTCTCCTACTCTGATTTATCGTTATTTTGATCGATTACCTCCCTTTGGAAGTGAATCTTTAGTTTCTTTTTGTACACCGTGTGGAAAAGGTAAATATCACGTTTCGGTGTGACCTTGAGTGTTTTGTCGTTATTTCGAACGATTGCTAGGCTTGTGAAGTGAATCCTTAGCTTCTTTCGATTTACCGCGAGTGGAAAAGGTAAATAACGCGATTCCCAGTCTCCTGCTGTGATTTATCGTTATTTTTAACGATTACCTGGCTTGGGAAGTGAATCCTTAGTTTCTTTTAGTACACCGTGTGGAAAAGGTAAATATCACGTTTCGGTGTGACCTTGAGTGTTTTGCGTTATTTCGAACGATTGCTTGGCTTGTGAAGTGAATCCTTAGCTTCTTTCGATATACCGCGAGTGGAAAAGGTAAATATCCCGATTCCAGGTCTCCTACTGTGATTTATCGTTATTTTTAACGATTACCTGGCTTGGGAAGTGAATCCTTAGTTTCTTTTAGTACACCGTGTGGAAAAGGTAAATATCGCGTTCGGAGAGCCCTTGAGTGTTTTGTCGTTATTTCGAACGATTGCTAGGCTTGTGAAGTGAATCCTTAGCTTCTTTCGATATACCGCGAGTGGAAAAGGTAAATATCCCGATTCCAGGTCTCCTACTGTGATTTATCGTTATTTTGAACGATTACGAAGGCGAGGACTTGAATCCTCAGCTTCTTTCGATATACCGCGAGTGGAAAAGGTAAATAACGCGATTCCCAGTCTCGTGCAGTGATTTATCGTTATTTTTAACGATTACCTGGCTTAGGAAGTGAATCCTTAGTTTCTTTTAGTACACAGTGTGGAAAAGGTAAATATCGCGTTCGGAGTGACCTTGAGTGTTTTGTCGTTATTTCGAACGATTGCTAGGCTTGTGAAGTGAATCCTTAGCTTCTTTAATATACCGTCAGTGGACAAGGTAAATATCCCGATTCCAGGTCTCCTACTGTGATTTATCGTTATTTTTAACGATTACCTGGCTTGGGAAGTGAATCCTTAGTTTCTTTTAGTACACCGTGTGGAAAAGGTAAATATTGCGTTCGGAGTGCCCTTGAGTGTTTTGTCGTTATTTCGAACGATTGCTAGGCTTGTGAAGTGAATCCTTAGCTTCTTTCGATATACCGCGAGTGGAAAAGGTAAATAACACGATTCCCAGTGTCCTGCTGTGATTTATCGTTATTTTTAACGATTACCTGGCTTGGGAAGTGAATCCTTAGTTTCTTTTAGTACACCGTGTGGAAAAGGTAAATATCGCGTTCGGAGTGCCCTTGAGTGTTTTGTCGTTATTTCGAACGATTGCTAGGCTTGTGAAGTGAATCCTTAGCTTCTTTCGATATACCGCGAGTGGAAAAGGTAAATAACACGATTCCCAGTGTCCTGCTGTGATTTATCGTTATTTTTAACGATTACCTGGCTTGGGAAGTGAATCCTTAGTTTCTTTTAGTACACCGTGTGGAAAAGGTAAATATCGCGTTCGGAGTGCCCTTGAGTGTTTTGTCGTTATTTCGAACGATTGCTAGGCTTGTGAAGTGAATCCTTAGCTTCTTTCGATATACCGCGAGTGGAAAAGGTAAATATCGCGATTCCGTGTCTCCTACTCTGATTTATCGTTATTTTGATCGATTACCTGCCTGTGGAAGTGAATCTTTAGTTTCTTTTTTTACACCGTGTGAAAAGGTAAATATCGCGTTCTGAGTGACCTTGAGTGTTTTGTCGTTATTTCGAACGATTGCTAGGCTTGTGAAGTGAATCCTTAGCTTCTTTCGATATACCGCGAGTGGAAAAGGTAAATAACGCGATTCCCAGTCTCCTACAGTGATTTATCGTTATTTTTAACGATTACCTGGCTTAGGAAGTGAATCCTTAGTTTCTTTTAGTACACCGTGTGGAAAAGGTAAATATCGCGTTCGGAGTGACCTTGAGTGTTTTGTCGTTATTTCGAACGATTGCTAGGCTTGTGAAGTGAATCCTTAGCTTGTTTCGATATACCGCGAGTGGAAAAGGTAAATATCCCGATTCCAGGTCTCCTACTGTGATTTATCGTTATTTTTAACGATTACCTGGCTTGGGAAGTGAATCCTTAGTTTCTTTTAGTACACCGTGTGGAAAAGGTAAATATCGCGTTCGGAGTGCCCTTGAGTGTTTTGTCGTTATTTCGAACGATTGCTAGGCTTGTGAAGTGAATCCTTAGCTTCTTTCGATATACCACGAGTGGAAAAGGTAAATATCGCGATTCCGAGTCTCCTACTGTGATTTATCGTTATTTTGATCGATTGCCTGGCTTGGGAAGCGAATCCTTAGTTTCTTTCAGTACAACGTGTGGAAAAGGTAGATATCGCGTTTCGGAGTGACCTTGAGTGATTGGTCGTTATTTCGAACGGTTGCGAGGCTTGGGAAGTGAATCCTTAGCTTCTTTCGATATACCGCGAGTGGAAAAGGTAAATAACGCGATTCCCAGTCTCCTGCTGTGTTCTATCGTTATTTTGAACGATTACCTGGCTTAGGAAGTGAATCCTTAGTTTCTTTTATTGCAAATTGTGGAAAAGGTAGATATCGCGTTTCGGTGTGACCTTGAGTGTTTTGTCGTTATTTCGAACGATTGCTAGGCTTGTGAAGTGAATCCTTAGCTTCTTTCGATATACCGCGAGTGGAAAAGGTAAATATCCCGATTCCAGGTCTCCTACTGTAATTTATCGTAATTTGTAACGATTACCTGGCTTGGGAAGTGAATCCTTAGTTTCTTTTAGTACACCGTGTGGAAAAGGTAAATATCACGTTTCGGTGTGACCTTGAGTGTTTTGTCGTTATTTCGAACGATTGCTAGGCTTGTGAAGTGAATCCTTAGCTTCTTTCGATATACCGCGAGTGGAAAAGGTAAATAACACGATTCCCAGTGTCCTGCTGTGATTTATCGTTATTTTTAATGATTACCTGGCTTGGGAAGTGAATCCTTAGTTTCTTTTAGTACACCGTGTGGAAAAGGTAAATATCGCGTTCGGAGTGCCCTTGAGTGTTTTGTCGTTATTTCGAACGATTGCTTGGCTTGTGAAGTGAATCCTTAGCTTCTTTCGATATACCGCGAGTGGAAAAGGTAAATATCCCGATTCCAGGTCTCCTACTGTGATTTATCGTTATTTTGAACGATTACGAAGGCGAGGACTTGAATCCTTAGCTTCTTTCGATATACCACGAGTGGAAAAGGTAAATATCGCGATTCCGAGTCTCCTACTGTGATTTATCGTTATTTTGATCGATTGCCTGGCTTGGGAAGCGAATCCTTAGTTTCTTTCAGTACAACGTGTGGAAAAGGTAGATATCGCGTTTCGGAGTGACCTTGAGTGATTGGTCGTTATTTCGAACGGTTGCGAGGCTTGGGAAGTGAATCCTTAGCTTCTTTCGATATACCGCGAGTGGAAAAGGTAAATAACGCGATTCCCAGTCTCCTGCTGTGTTCTATCGTTATTTTGAACGATTACCTGGCTTAGGAAGTGAATCCTTAGTTTCTTCTATTGCAACGTGTGGAAAAGGTAGATATCGCGTTTCGGTGTGACCTTGAGTGTTTTGTCGTTATTTCGAACGATTGCTAGGCTTGTGAAGTGAATCCTTAGCTTCTTTCGATATACCGCGAGTGGAAAAGGTAAATATCCCGATTCCAGGTCTCCTACTGTAATTTATCGTAATTTGTAACGATTACCTGGCTTGGGAAGTGAATCCTTAGTTTCTTTTAGTACACCGTGTGGAAAAGGTAAATATCACGTTTCGGTGTGACCTTGAGTGTTTTGTCGTTATTTCGAACGATTGCTAGGCTTGTGAAGTGAATCCTTAGCTTCTTTCGATATACCGCGAGTGGAAAAGGTAAATAACACGATTCCCAGTGTCCTGCTGTGATTTATCGTTATTTTTAACGATTACCTGGCTTGGGAAGTGAATCCTTAGTTTCTTTTAGTACACCGTGTGGAAAAGGTAAATATCGCGTTCGGAGTGCCCTTGAGTGTTTTGTCGTTATTTCGAACGATTGCTTGGCTTGTGAAGTGAATCCTTAGCTTCTTTCGATATACCGCGAGTGGAAAAGGTAAATATCACGATTCCAGGTCTCCTACTGTGATTTATCGTTATTTTGAACGATTACGAAGGCGAGGACTTGAATCCTCAGCTTCTTTCGATATACCGCGAGTGGAAAAGGTAAATATCGCGTTCGGAGTGCCCTTGAGTGTTTTGTCGTTATTTCGAACGATTGCTAGCCTTGTGAAGTGAATCCTTAGCTTCTTTCGATATACCGCGAGTGGACAAGGTAAATATCGCCATACCGAGTCTCCTATTGTGATTTATTGTAATTTTGAACGATTGCGAGGGCTAGGGTTTGAATCCTTAATTTCTTTTACTACACCGAGTGGAAAAGGTAAATATCACGTTTCGGTGTGACCTTGAGTGTTTTGTCGTTATTTCGAACTATTGCGAGACTTGGGAAATGAATCCTTAGCTTGTGTCGTTACACTATGGGTGGAAAATGTAAATATCGCTACACCGAGTCTCCTACTGTGATTTATCGTTATTTTGAACGATTACGAAGGCGAGGATTTGAATCCTCAGCTTGTTTCGATATACCGCGAGTGGAAAAGGTAAATATCCCGATTCCAGGTCTCCTACTGTGATTTATCGTTATTTTGAACGATTACGAAGGCGAGGACTTGAATCCTCAGCTTCTTTCGATATACCGCGAGTGGAAAAGGTAAATATCGCGTTCGGAGTGCCCTTGAGTGTTTTGTCGTTATTTCGAACGATTGCTAGCCTTGTGAAGTGAATCCTTAGCTTCTTTCGATATACCGCGAGTGGACAAGGTAAATATCGCCATACCGAGTCTCCTATTGTGATTTATTGTAATTTTGAACGATTGCGAGGGCTAGGGTTTGAATCCTTAATTTCTTTTAGTACACCGAGTGGAAAAGGTAAATATCACGTTTCGGTGTGACCTTGAGTGTTTTGTCGTTATTTCGAACTATTGCGAGACTTGGGAAATGAATCCTTAGCTTGTGTCGTTACACTATGGGTGGAAAATGTAAATATCGCTACACCGAGTCTCCTACTGTGATTTATCGTTATTTTGAACGATTACGAAGGCGAGGATTTGAATCCTCAGCTTGTTTCGATATACCGCGAGTGGAAAAGGTAAATATCCCGATTCCAGGTCTCCTACTGTGATTTATCGTTATTTTTAACGATTACCTGGCTTGGAAAGTGAATCCTTAGTTTCTTTTATTGCAACGTGTGGAAAAGGTAGATATCGCGTTTCGGAGTGACCTTGAGTGATTGGTCGTTATTTCGAACGGTTGCGAGACTTGGGAAATGAATCCTTAGCTTGTGTCGTTACACTATGGGTGGAAAATGTAAATATCGCTACACCGAGTCTCCTACTGTGATTTATCGTTATTTTGAACGATTACGAAGGCGAGGATTTGAATCCTCAGCTTGTTTCGATATACCGCGAGTGGAAAAGGTAAATATCCCGATTCCAGGTCTCCTACTGTGATTTATCGTTATTTTTAACGATTACCTGGCTTGTGAAGTGAATCCTTTGCTTCTTTCGATATACCGCGAGTGGAAAAGGTATATATCCCGATTCCAGGTCTCCTACTGTGATTTATCGTTATTTTGAACGATTTCGAAGGCGAGGATTTGAATCCTCAGCTTCTTTCGATATACCGCGAGTGGAAAAGGTAAATATCGCGATTCCGAGTCTCCTACTGTGATTTATCGTTATTTTGATCGATTGCCTGCCTTTGGAAGTGAATCTTTAGTTTCTTTTAGTACACCGTGTGGAAAAGGTAAATATCACGTTTCGGTGTGACCTTGAGTGTTTTGTCGTTATTTCGAACGATTGCTAGGCATGTGAAGTGAATCCTTAGCTTCTTTCGATATACCGCGAGTGGACAAGGTAAATATCGCCATACCGAGTCTCCTATTGTGATTTATTGTTATTTTGAACGATTGCGAGGGCTAGGATTTGAATCCTCAGCTTCTTTCGATATACCGCGAGTGGAAAAGGGAAATATCGCGATTCCCAGTCTCCTGCTGTGATTTATCGTTATTTTGAACGATTACAAGCCTTAGGAAGTGAATCCTTAGTTTCTTTTATTACAACGTATGGAAAAGGTAGATATCGCGTTTCGGAGTGACCTTGAGTGATTGGTCGTTATTTCGAACGGTTTCGAGGCTTGGGAAGTGAATCCTTAGCTTCTTTCGATATACCGCGAGTGGAAAAGGTAAATAACGCGATTCCCAGTCTCCTGCTGTGTTCTATCGTTATTTTGAACGATTACCTGGCTTGGAAAGTGAATCCTTAGTTTCTTTTATTGCAACGTGTGGAAAAGGTAGATATCGCGTTTCGGAGTGACCTTGAGTGATTGGTCGTTATTTCGAACGGTTGCGAGACTTGGGAAATGAATCCTTAGCTTGTGTCGTTACACTATGGGTGGAAAATGTAAATATCGCTACACCGAGTCTCCTACTGTGATTTATCGTTATTTTGAACGATTACGAAGGCGAGGATTTGAATCCTCAGCTTGTTTCGATATACCGCGAGTGGAAAAGGTAAATATCCCGATTCCAGGTCTCCTACTGTGATTTATCGTTATTTTTAACGATTACCTGGCTTGTGAAGTGAATCCTTTGCTTCTTTCGATATACCGCGAGTGGTAAAGGTAAATATCCCGATTCCAGGTCTCCTACTGTGATTTATCGTTATTTTGAACGATTTCGAAGGCGAGGATTTGAATCCTCAGCTTCTTTCGATATACCGCGAGTGGAAAAGGTAAATATCGCGATTCCGAGTCTCCTACTGTGATTTATCGTTATTTTGATCGATTGCCTGCCTTTGGAAGTGAATCTTTAGTTTCTTTTAGTACACCGTGTTCAAAAGGTAAATATCACGTTTCGGTGTGACCTTGAGTGTTTTGTCGTTATTTCGAACGATTGCTAGGCATTTGAAGTGAATCTTTAGCTTCTTTCGATATACCGCGAGTGGACAAGGTAAATATCGCCATACTGAGTCTCCTATTGTGATTTATTGTTATTTTGAACGATTGCGAGGGCTAGGATTTGAATCCTTAATTTCTTTTAGTACACCGAGTGGAAAACGTAAATATCACGTTTCGGTGTGACCTTGAGTGTTTTGTCGTTATTTCGAACTATTGCGAGACTTGGGAAATGAATCCTTAGCTTGTGTCGTTACACTGTGGGTGGAAAATGTAAATATCGCTACACCGAGTCTCCTACTGTGATTTATCGTTATTTTGAACGATTACGAAGGCGAGGATTTGAATCCTCAGCTTCTTTCGATATACCGCGAGTGGAAAAGGGAAATATCGCGATTCCCAGTCTCCTGCTGTGATTTATCGTTATTTTGAACGATTACAAGCCTTAGGAAGTGAATCCTTAGTTTCTTTTATTGCAACGTGTGGAAAAGGTAGATATCGCGTTTCGGAGTGACCTTGAGTGATTGGTCGTTATTTCGAACGGTTGCGAGACTTGGGAAATGAATCCTTAGCTTGTGTCGTTACACTATGGGTGGAAAATGTAAATATCGCTACACCGAGTCTCCTACTGTGATTTATCGTTATTTTGAACGATTACGAAGGCGAGGATTTGAATCCTCAGCTTGTTTCGATATACCGCGAGTGGAAAAGGTAAATATCCCGATTCCAGGTCTCCTACTGTGATTTATCGTTATTTTTAACGATTACCTGGCTTGTGAAGTGAATCCTTTGCTTCTTTCGATATACCGCGAGTGGAAAAGGTATATATCCCGATTCCAGGTCTCCTACTGTGATTTATCGTTATTTTGAACGATTTCGAAGGCGAGGATTTGAATCCTCAGCTTCTTTCGATATACCGCGAGTGGAAAAGGTAAATATCGCGATTCCGAGTCTCCTACTGTGATTTATCGTTATTTTGATCGATTGCCTGCCTTTGGAAGTGAATCTTTAGTTTCTTTTAGTACACCGTGTGGAAAAGGTAAATATCACGTTTCGGTGTGACCTTGAGTGTTTTGTCGTTATTTCGAACGATTGCTAGGCATGTGAAGTGAATCCTTAGCTTCTTTCGATATACCGCGAGTGGACAAGGTAAATATCGCCATACCGAGTCTCCTATTGTGATTTATTGTTATTTTGAACGATTGCGAGGGCTAGGATTTGAATCCTCAGCTTCTTTCGATATACCGCGAGTGGAAAAGGGAAATATCGCGATTCCCAGTCTCCTGCTGTGATTTATCGTTATTTTGAACGATTACAAGCCTTAGGAAGTGAATCCTTAGTTTCTTTTATTACAACGTATGGAAAAGGTAGATATCGCGTTTCGGAGTGACCTTGAGTGATTGGTCGTTATTTCGAACGGTTTCGAGGCTTGGGAAGTGAATCCTTAGCTTCTTTCGATATACCGCGAGTGGAAAAGGTAAATAACGCGATTCCCAGTCTCCTGCTGTGTTCTATCGTTATTTTGAACGATTACCTGGCTTGGAAAGTGAATCCTTAGTTTCTTTTATTGCAACGTGTGGAAAAGGTAGATATCGCGTTTCGGAGTGACCTTGAGTGATTGGTCGTTATTTCGAACGGTTGCGAGACTTGGGAAATGAATCCTTAGCTTGTGTCGTTACACTATGGGTGGAAAATGTAAATATCGCTACACCGAGTCTCCTACTGTGATTTATCGTTATTTTGAACGATTACGAAGGCGAGGATTTGAATCCTCAGCTTGTTTCGATATACCGCGAGTGGAAAAGGTAAATATCCCGATTCCAGGTCTCCTACTGTGATTTATCGTTATTTTTAACGATTACCTGGCTTGTGAAGTGAATCCTTTGCTTCTTTCGATATACCGCGAGTGGAAAAGGTAAATATCCCGATTCCAGGTCTCCTACTGTGATTTATCGTTATTTTGAACGATTTCGAAGGCGAGGATTTGAATCCTCAGCTTCTTTCGATATACCGCGAGTGGAAAAGGTAAATACCGCGATTCCGAGTCTCCTACTGTGATTTATCGTTATTTTGATCGATTGCCTGCCTTTGGAAGTGAATCTTTAGTTTCTTTTAGTACACCGTGTGGAAAAGGTAAATATCACGTTTCGGTGTGACCTTGAGTGTTTTGTCGTTATTTCGAACGATTGCTAGGCATGTGAAGTGAATCCTTAGCTTCTTTCGATATACCGCGAGTGGACAAGGTAAATATCGCCATACCGAGTCTCCTATTGTGATTTATTGTTATTTTGAACGATTGCGAGGGCTAGGATTTGAATCCTCAGCTTCTTTCGATATACCGCGAGTGGAAAAGGGAAATATCGCGATTCCCAGTCTCCTGCTGTGATTTATCGTTATTTTGAACGATTACAAGCCTTAGGAAGTGAATCCTTAGTTTCTTTTATTACAACGTATGGAAAAGGTAGATATCGCGTTTCGGAGTGACCTTGAGTGATTGGTCGTTATTTCGAACGGTTTCGAGGCTTGGGAAGTGAATCCTTAGCTTCTTTCGATATACCGCGAGTGGAAAAGGTAAATAACGCGATTCCCAGTCTCCTGCTGTGTTCTATCGTTATTTTGAACGATTACCTGGCTTGGAAAGTGAATCCTTAGTTTCTTTTATTGCAACGTGTGGAAAAGGTAGATATCGCGTTTCGGAGTGACCTTGAGTGATTGGTCGTTATTTCGAACGGTTGCGAGACTTGGGAAATGAATCCTTAGCTTGTGTCGTTACACTATGGGTGGAAAATGTAAATATCGCTACACCGAGTCTCCTACTGTGATTTATCGTTATTTTGAACGATTACGAAGGCGAGGATTTGAATCCTCAGCTTGTTTCGATATACCGCGAGTGGAAAAGGTAAATATCCCGATTCCAGGTCTCCTACTGTGATTTATCGTTATTTTTAACGATTACCTGGCTTGTGAAGTGAATCCTTTGCTTCTTTCGATATACCGCGAGTGGAAAAGGTAAATATCCCGATTCCAGGTCTCCTACTGTGATTTATCGTTATTTTGAACGATTTCGAAGGCGAGGATTTGAATCCTCAGCTTCTTTCGATATACCGCGAGTGGAAAAGGTAAATATCGCGATTCCGAGTCTCCTACTGTGATTTATCGTTATTTTGATCGATTGCCTGCCTTTGGAAGTGAATCTTTAGTTTCTTTTAGTACACCGTGTTCAAAAGGTAAATATCACGTTTCGGTGTGACCTTGAGTGTTTTGTCGTTATTTCGAACGATTGCTAGGCATTTGAAGTGAATCTTTAGCTTCTTTCGATATACCGCGAGTGGACAAGGTAAATATCGCCATACCGAGTCTCCTATTGTGATTTATTGTTATTTTGAACGATTGCGAGGGCTAGGATTTGAATCCTTAATTTCTTTTAGTACACCGAGTGGAAAACGTAAATATCACGTTTCGGTGTGACCTTGAGTGTTTTGTCGTTATTTCGAACTATTGCGAGACTTGGGAAATGAATCCTTAGCTTGTGTCGTTACACTGTGGGTGGAAAATGTAAATATCGCTACACCGAGTCTCCTACTGTGATTTATCGTTATTTTGAACGATTACGAAGGCGAGGATTTGAATCCTCAGCTTCTTTCGATATACCGCGAGTGGAAAAGGGAAATATCGCGATTCCCAGTCTCCTGCTGTGATTTATCGTTATTTTGAACGATTACAAGCCTTAGGAAGTGAATCCTTAGTTTCTTTTATTACAACGTGTGGAAAAGGTAGATATCGCGTTTCGGAGTGACCTTGAGTGATTGGTCGTTATTTCGAACGGTTTCGAGGCTTGGGAAGTGAATCCTTAGCTTCTTTCGATATACCGCGAGTGGAAAAGGTAAATAACGCGATTCCCAGTCACCTGCTGTGTTCTATCGTTATTTTGAACGATTACCTGGCTTGGAAAGTGAATCCTTAGTTTCTTTTATTGCAACGTGTGGAAAAGGTAGATATCGCGTTTCGGTGTGACCTTGAGTGTTTTGTCGTTATTTCGAACGATTGCTAGGCTTGTGAAGTGAATCCTTAGCTTCTTTCGATATACCGCGAGTGGAAAAGGTAAATATCCCGATTCCAGGTCTCCTACTGTAATTTATCGTAATTTGTAACGATTACCTGGCTTGGGAAGTGAATCCTTAGTTTCTTTTAGTACACCGTGTGGAAAAGGTAAATATCACGTTTCGGTGTGACCTTGAGTGTTTTGTCGTTATTTCGAACGATTGCTAGGCTTGTGAAGTGAATCCTTAGCTTCTTTCGATATACCGCGAGTGGAAAAGGTAAATAACACGATTCCCAGTGTCCTGCTGTGATTTATCGTTATTTTTAATGATTACCTGGCTTGGGAAGTGAATCCTTAGTTTCTTTTAGTACACCGTGTGGAAAAGGTAAATATCGCGTTCGGAGTGCCCTTGAGTGTTTTGTCGTTATTTCGAACGATTGCTTGGCTTGTGAAGTGAATCCTTAGCTTCTTTCGATATACCGCGAGTGGAAAAGGTAAATATCCCGATTCCAGGTCTCCTACTGTGATTTATCGTTATTTTGAACGATTACGAAGGCGAGGACTTGAATCCTCAGCTTCTTTCGATATACCGCGAGTGGAAAAGGTAAATATCGCGTTCGGAGTGCCCTTGAGTGTTTTGTCGTTATTTCGAACGATTGCGAGACTTGGGAAATGAATCCTTAGCTTGTGTCGTTACACTATGGGTGGAAAATGTAAATATCGCTACACCGAGTCTCCTACTGTGATTTATCGTTATTTTGAACGATTACGAAGGCGAGGATTTGAATCCTCAGCTTGTTTCGATATACCGCGAGTGGAAAAGGTAAATATCCCGATTCCAGGTCTCCTACTGTGATTTATCGTTATTTTTAACGATTACCTGGCTTGTGAAGTGAATCCTTTGCTTCTTTCGATATACCGCGAGTGGAAAAGGTATATATCCCGATTCCAGGTCTCCTACTGTGATTTATCGTTATTTTGAACGATTTCGAAGGCGAGGATTTGAATCCTCAGCTTCTTTCGATATACCGCGAGTGGAAAAGGTAAATATCGCGATTCCGAGTCTCCTACTGTGATTTATCGTTATTTTGATCGATTGCCTGCCTTTGGAAGTGAATCTTTAGTTTCTTTTAGTACACCGTGTGGAAAAGGTAAATATCACGTTTCGGTGTGACCTTGAGTGTTTTGTCGTTATTTCGAACGATTGCTAGGCATGTGAAGTGAATCCTTAGCTTCTTTCGATATACCGCGAGTGGAAAAGGTAAATATCCCGATTCCAGGTCTCCTACTGTGATTTATCGTTATTTTGAACGATTACGAAGGCGAGGACTTGAATCCTCAGCTTCTTTCGATATACCGCGAGTGGAAAAGGTAAATATCGCGTTCGGAGTGCCCTTGAGTGATTGGTCGTTATTTCGAACGGTTGCGAGACTTGGGAAATGAATCCTTAGCTTGTGTCGTTACACTATGGGTGGAAAATGTAAATATCGCTACACCGAGTCTCCTACTGTGATTTATCGTTATTTTGAACGATTACGAAGGCGAGGATTTGAATCCTCAGCTTGTTTCGATATACCGCGAGTGGAAAAGGTAAATATCCCGATTCCAGGTCTCCTACTGTGATTTATCGTTATTTTTAACGATTACCTGGCTTGTGAAGTGAATCCTTTGCTTCTTTCGATATACCGCGAGTGGAAAAGGTAAATATCCCGATTCCAGGTCTCCTACTGTGATTTATCGTTATTTTGAACGATTTCGAAGGCGAGGATTTGAATCCTCAGCTTCTTTCGATATACCGCGAGTGGAAAAGGTAAATATCGCGATTCCGAGTCTCCTACTGTGATTTATCGTTATTTTGATCGATTGCCTGCCTTTGGAAGTGAATCTTTAGTTTCTTTTAGTACACCGTGTTCAAAAGGTAAATATCACGTTTCGGTGTGACCTTGAGTGTTTTGTCGTTATTTCGAACGATTGCTAGGCATTTGAAGTGAATCTTTAGCTTCTTTCGATATACCGCGAGTGGACAAGGTAAATATCGCCATACCGAGTCTCCTATTGTGATTTATTGTTATTTTGAACGATTGCGAGGGCTAGGATTTGAATCCTTAATTTCTTTTAGTACACCGAGTGGAAAACGTAAATATCACGTTTCGGTGTGACCTTGAGTGTTTTGTCGTTATTTCGAACTATTGCGAGACTTGGGAAATGAATCCTTAGCTTGTGTCGTTACACTGTGGGTGGAAAATGTAAATATCGCTACACCGAGTCTCCTACTGTGATTTATCGTTATTTTGAACGATTACGAAGGCGAGGATTTGAATCCTCAGCTTCTTTCGATATACCGCGAGTGGAAAAGGGAAATATCGCGATTCCCAGTCTCCTGCTGTGATTTATCGTTATTTTGAACGATTACAAGCCTTAGGAAGTGAATCCTTAGTTTCTTTTATTACAACGTGTGGAAAAGGTAGATATCGCGTTTCGGAGTGACCTTGAGTGATTGGTCGTTATTTCGAACGGTTTCGAGGCTTGGGAAGTGAATCCTTAGCTTCTTTCGATATACCGCGAGTGGAAAAGGTAAATAACGCGATTCCCAGTCACCTGCTGTGTTCTATCGTTATTTTGAACGATTACCTGGCTTGGAAAGTGAATCCTTAGTTTCTTTTATTGCAACGTGTGGAAAAGGTAGATATCGCGTTTCGGTGTGACCTTGAGTGTTTTGTCGTTATTTCGAACGATTGCTAGGCTTGTGAAGTGAATCCTTAGCTTCTTTCGATATACCGCGAGTGGAAAAGGTAAATATCCCGATTCCAGGTCTCCTACTGTAATTTATCGTAATTTGTAACGATTACCTGGCTTGGGAAGTGAATCCTTAGTTTCTTTTAGTACACCGTGTGGAAAAGGTAAATATCACGTTTCGGTGTGACCTTGAGTGTTTTGTCGTTATTTCGAACGATTGCTAGGCTTGTGAAGTGAATCCTTAGCTTCTTTCGATATACCGCGAGTGGAAAAGGTAAATAACACGATTCCCAGTGTCCTGCTGTGATTTATCGTTATTTTTAATGATTACCTGGCTTGGGAAGTGAATCCTTAGTTTCTTTTAGTACACCGTGTGGAAAAGGTAAATATCGCGTTCGGAGTGCCCTTGAGTGTTTTGTCGTTATTTCGAACGATTGCTTGGCTTGTGAAGTGAATCCTTAGCTTCTTTCGATATACCGCGAGTGGAAAAGGTAAATATCCCGATTCCAGGTCTCCTACTGTGATTTATCGTTATTTTGAACGATTACGAAGGCGAGGACTTGAATCCTCAGCTTGTTTCGATATACCGCGAGTGGAAAAGGTAAATATCCCGATTCCAGGTCTCCTACTGTGATTTATCGTTATTTTTAACGATTACCTGGCTTGTGAAGTGAATCCTTTGCTTCTTTCGATATACCGCGAGTGGAAAAGGTATATATCCCGATTCCAGGTCTCCTACTGTGATTTATCGTTATTTTGAACGATTTCGAAGGCGAGGATTTGAATCCTCAGCTTCTTTCGATATACCGCGAGTGGAAAAGGTAAATATCGCGATTCCGAGTCTCCTACTGTGATTTATCGTTATTTTGATCGATTGCCTGCCTTTGGAAGTGAATCTTTAGTTTCTTTTAGTACACCGTGTGGAAAAGGTAAATATCACGTTTCGGTGTGACCTTGAGTGTTTTGTCGTTATTTCGAACGATTGCTAGGCATGTGAAGTGAATCCTTAGCTTCTTTCGATATACCGCGAGTGGAAAAGGTAAATATCCCGATTCCAGGTCTCCTACTGTGATTTATCGTTATTTTGAACGATTACGAAGGCGAGGACTTGAATCCTCAGCTTCTTTCGATATACCGCGAGTGGAAAAGGTAAATATCGCGTTCGGAGTGCCCTTGAGTGTTTTGTCGTTATTTCGAACGATTGCGAGACTTGGGAAATGAATCCTTAGCTTGTGTCGTTACACTATGGGTGGAAAATGTAAATATCGCTACACCGAGTCTCCTACTGTGATTTATCGTTATTTTGAACGATTACGAAGGCGAGGATTTGAATCCTCAGCTTGTTTCGATATACCGCGAGTGGAAAAGGTAAATATCCCGATTCCAGGTCTCCTACTGTGATTTATCGTTATTTTTAACGATTACCTGGCTTGTGAAGTGAATCCTTTGCTTCTTTCGATATACCGCGAGTGGAAAAGGTATATATCCCGATTCCAGGTCTCCTACTGTGATTTATCGTTATTTTGAACGATTTCGAAGGCGAGGATTTGAATCCTCAGCTTCTTTCGATATACCGCGAGTGGAAAAGGTAAATATCGCGATTCCGAGTCTCCTACTGTGATTTATCGTTATTTTGATCGATTGCCTGCCTTTGGAAGTGAATCTTTAGTTTCTTTTAGTACACCGTGTGGAAAAGGTAAATATCACGTTTCGGTGTGACCTTGAGTGTTTTGTCGTTATTTCGAACGATTGCTAGGCATGTGAAGTGAATCCTTAGCTTCTTTCGATATACCGCGAGTGGACAAGGTAAATATCGCCATACCGAGTCTCCTATTGTGATTTATTGTTATTTTGAACGATTGCGAGGGCTAGGATTTGAATCCTCAGCTTCTTTCGATATACCGCGAGTGGAAAAGGGAAATATCGCGATTCCCAGTCTCCTGCTGTGATTTATCGTTATTTTGAACGATTACAAGGCTTAGGAAGTGAATCCTTAGTTTCTTTTATTACAACGTGTGGAAAAGGTAGATATCGCGTTTCGGAGTGACCTTGAGTGATTGGTCGTTATTTCGAACGGTTTCGAGGCTTGTGAAGTGAATCCTTAGCTTCTTTCGATATACCACGAGTGGAAAAGGTAAATATCGCGATTCCGAGTCTCCTGCTGTGATTTATCGTTATTTTTAACGATTACCTGGCTTGGGAAGTGAATCCTTAGTTTCTTTTATTGCAACGTGTGGAAAAGGTAGATATCGCGTTTCGGAGTGACCTTGAGTGATTGGTCGTTATTTCGAACGGTTGCGAGACTTGGGAAATGAATCCTTAGCTTGTGTCGTTACACTATGGGTGGAAAATGTAAATATCGCTACACCGAGTCTCCTACTGTGATTTATCGTTATTTTGAACGATTACGAAGGCGAGGATTTGAATCCTCAGCTTGTTTCGATATACCGCGAGTGGAAAAGTTAAATAGCCCGATTCCAGGTCTCCTACTGTGATTTATCGTTATTTTTAACGATTACCTGGCTTGTGAAGTGAATCCTTTGCTTCTTTCGATATACCGCGAGTGGAAAAGGTATATATCCCGATTCCAGGTCTCCTACTGTGATTTATCGTTATTTTGAACGATTTCGAAGGCGAGGATTTGAATCCTCAGCTTCTTTCGATATACCGCGAGTGGAAAAGGTAAATATCGCGATTCCGAGTCTCCTACTGTGATTTATCGTTATTTTGATCGATTGCCTGCCTTTGGAAGTGAATCTTTAGTTTCTTTTAGTACACCGTGTGGAAAAGGTAAATATCACGTTTCGGTGTGACCTTGAGTGTTTTGTCGTTATTTCGAACGATTGCTAGGCATGTGAAGTGAATCCTTAGCTTCTTTCGATATACCGCGAGTGGACAAGGTAAATATCGCCATACCGAGTCTCCTATTGTGATTTATTGTTATTTTGAACGATTGCGAGGGCTAGGATTTGAATCCTCAGCTTCTTTCGATATACCGCGAGTGGAAAAGGGAAATATCGCGATTCCCAGTCTCCTGCTGTGATTTATCGTTATTTTGAACGATTACAAGGCTTAGGAAGTGAATCCTTAGTTTCTTTTATTACAACGTATGGAAAAGGTAGATATCGCGTTTCGGAGTGACCTTGAGTGATTGGTCGTTATTTCGAACGGTTTCGAGGCTTGGGAAGTGAATCCTTAGCTTCTTTCGATATACCGCGAGTGGAAAAGGTAAATAACGCGATTCCCAGTCTCCTGGTGTGTTCTATCGTTATTTTGAACGATTACCTGGCTTGGAAAGTGAATCCTTAGTTTCTTTTATTGCAACGTGTGGAAAAGGTAGATATCGCGTTTCGGAGTGACCTTGAGTGATTGGTCGTTATTTCGAACGGTTGCGAGACTTGGGAAATGAATCCTTAGCTTGTGTCGTTACACTATGGGTGGAAAATGTAAATATCGCTACACCGAGTCTCCTACTGTGATTTATCGTTATTTTGAACGATTACGAAGGCGAGGATTTGAATCCTCAGCTTGTTTCGATATACCGCGAGTGGAAAAGGTAAATATCCCGATTCCAGGTCTCCTACTGTGATTTATCGTTATTTTTAACGATTACCTGGCTTGTGAAGTGAATCCTTTGCTTCTTTCGATATACCGCGAGTGGAAAAGGTAAATATCCCGATTCCAGGTCTCCTACTGTGATTTATCGTTATTTTGAACGATTTCGAAGGCGAGGATTTGAATCCTCAGCTTCTTTCGATATACCGCGAGTGGAAAAGGTAAATATCGCGATTCCGAGTCTCCTACTGTGATTTATCGTTATTTTGATCGATTGCCTGCCTTTGGAAGTGAATCTTTAGTTTCTTTTAGTACACCGTGTTCAAAAGGTAAATATCACGTTTCGGTGTGACCTTGAGTGTTTTGTCGTTATTTCGAACGATTGCTAGGCATGTGAAGTGAATCTTTAGCTTCTTTCGATATACCGCGAGTGGACAAGGTAAATATCGCCATACCGAGTCTCCTATTGTGATTTATTGTTATTTTGAACGATTGCGAGGGCTAGGATTTGAATCCTTAATTTCTTTTAGTACACCGAGTGGAAAACGTAAATATCACGTTTCGGTGTGACCTTGAGTGTTTTGTCGTTATTTCGAACTATTGCGAGACTTGGGAAATGAATCCTTAGCTTGTGTCGTTACACTGTGGGTGGAAAATGTAAATATCGCTACACCGAGTCTCCTACTGTGATTTATCGTTATTTTGAACGATTACGAATTCGAGGATTTGAATCCTCAGCTTCTTTCGATATACCGCGAGTGGAAAAGGGAAATATCGCGATTCCCAGTCTCCTGCTGTGATTTATCGTTATTTTGAACGATTACAAGCCTTAGGAAGTGAATCCTTAGTTTCTTTTATTACAACGTGTGGAAAAGGTAGATATCGCGTTTCGGAGTGACCTTGAGTGATTGGTCGTTATTTCGAACGGTTTCGAGGCTTGGGAAGTGAATCCTTAATTTCTTTCGATATACCGCGAGTGGAAAAGGTAAATAACGCGATTCCCAGTCACCTGCTGTGTTCTATCGTTATTTTGAACGATTACCTGGCTTGGAAAGTGAATCCTTAGTTTCTTTTATTGCAACGTGTGGAAAAGGTAGATATCGCGTTTCGGTGTGACCTTGAGTGTTTTGTCGTTATTTCGAACGATTGCTAGGCTTGTGAAGTGAATCCTTAGCTTCTTTCGATATACCGCGAGTGGAAAAGGTAAATATCCCGATTCCAGGTCTCCTACTGTAATTTATCGTAATTTGTAACGATTACCTGGCTTGGGAAGTGAATCCTTAGTTTCTTTTAGTACACCGTGTGGAAAAGGTAAATATCACGTTTCGGTGTGACCTTGAGTGTTTTGTCGTTATTTCGAACGATTGCTAGGCTTGTGAAGTGAATCCTTAGCTTCTTTCGATATACCGCGAGTGGAAAAGGTAAATAACACGATTCCCAGTGTCCTGCTGTGATTTATCGTTATTTTTAATGATTACCTGGCTTGGGAAGTGAATCCTTAGTTTCTTTTAGTACACCGTGTGGAAAAGGTAAATATCGCGTTCGGAGTGCCCTTGAGTGTTTTGTCGTTATTTCGAACGATTGCTTGGCTTGTGAAGTGAATCCTTAGCTTCTTTCGATATACCGCGAGTGGAAAAGGTAAATATCCCGATTCCAGGTCTCCTACTGTGATTTATCGTTATTTTGAACGATTACGAAGGCGAGGACTTGAATCCTCAGCTTCTTTCGATATACCGCGAGTGGAAAAGGTAAATATCGCGTTCGGAGTGCCCTTGAGTGTTTTGTCGTTATTTCGAACGATTGCGAGACTTGGGAAATGAATCCTTAGCTTGTGTCGTTACACTATGGGTGGAAAATGTAAATATCGCTACACCGAGTCTCCTACTGTGATTTATCGTTATTTTGAACGATTACGAAGGCGAGGATTTGAATCCTCAGCTTGTTTCGATATACCGCGAGTGGAAAAGGTAAATATCCCGATTCCAGGTCTCCTACTGTGATTTATCGTTATTTTTAACGATTACCTGGCTTGTGAAGTGAATCCTTTGCTTCTTTCGATATACCGCGAGTGGAAAAGGTATATATCCCGATTCCAGGTCTCCTACTGTGATTTATCGTTATTTTGAACGATTTCGAAGGCGAGGATTTGAATCCTCAGCTTCTTTCGATATACCGCGAGTGGAAAAGGTAAATATCGCGATTCCGAGTCTCCTACTGTGATTTATCGTTATTTTGATCGATTGCCTGCCTTTGGAAGTGAATCTTTAGTTTCTTTTAGTACACCGTGTGGAAAAGGTAAATATCACGTTTCGGTGTGACCTTGAGTGTTTTGTCGTTATTTCGAACGATTGCTAGGCATGTGAAGTGAATCCTTAGCTTCTTTCGATATACCGCGAGTGGACAAGGTAAATATCGCCATACCGAGTCTCCTATTGTGATTTATTGTTATTTTGAACGATTGCGAGGGCTAGGATTTGAATCCTCAGCTTCTTTCGATATACCGCGAGTGGAAAAGGGAAATATCGCGATTCCCAGTCTCCTGCTGTGATTTATCGTTATTTTGAACGATTACAAGGCTTAGGAAGTGAATCCTTAGTTTCTTTTATTACAACGTGTGGAAAAGGTAGATATCGCGTTTCGGAGTGACCTTGAGTGATTGGTCGTTATTTCGAACGGTTTCGAGGCTTGTGAAGTGAATCCTTAGCTTCTTTCGATATACCACGAGTGGAAAAGGTAAATATCGCGATTCCGAGTCTCCTACTCTGATTTATCGTTATTTTGATCGATTACCTCCCTTTGGAAGTGAATCTTTAGTTTCTTTTTGTACACCGTGTGGAAAAGGTAAATATCACGTTTCGGTGTGACCTTGAGTGTTTTGTCGTTATTTCGAACGATTGCTAGGCTTGTGAAGTGAATCCTTAGCTTCTTTCGATTTACCGCGAGTGGAAAAGGTAAATAACGCGATTCCCAGTCTCCTGCTGTGATTTATCGTTATTTTTAACGATTACCTGGCTTGGGAAGTGAATCCTTAGTTTCTTTTAGTACACCGTGTGGAAAAGGTAAATATCGCGTTCGGAGTGCCCTTGAGTGTTTTGTCGTTATTTCGAACGATTGCTAGGCTTGTGAAGTGAATCCTTAGCTTCTTTCGATATACCGCGAGTGGAAAAGGTAAATATCCCGATTCCAGGTCTCCTACTGTGATTTATCGTTATTTTGAACGATTACGAAGGCGAGGACTTGAATCCTCAGCTTCTTTCGATATACCGCGAGTGGAAAAGGTAAATAACGCGATTCCCAGTCTCGTGCAGTGATTTATCGTTATTTTTAACGATTACCTGGCTTAGGAAGTGAATCCTTAGTTTCTTTTAGTACACAGTGTGGAGAAGGTAAATATCGCGTTCGGAGTGACCTTGAGTGTTTTGTCGTTATTTCGAACGATTGCTAGGCTTGTGAAGTGAATCCTTAGCTTCTTTCGATATACCGCGAGTGGACAAGGTAAATATCCCGATTCCAGGTCTCCTACTGTGATTTATCGTTATTTTTAACGATTACCTGGCTTGGGAAGTGAATCCTTAGTTTCTTTTAGTACACCGTGTGGAAAAGGTAAATATCGCGTTCGGAGCGCCCTTGAGTGTTTTGTCGTTATTTCGAACGATTGCTAGGCTTGTGAAGTGAATCCTTAGCTTCTTTCGATATACCGCGAGTGGAAAAGGTAAATATCGCGATTCCGTGTCTCCTACTCTGATTTATCGTTATTTTGATCGATTACCTGCCTGTGGAAGTGAATCTTTAGTTTCTTTTTTTACACCGTGTGGAAAAGGTAAATATCGCGTTCTGAGTGACCTTGAGTGTTTTGTCGTTATTTCGAACGATTGCTAGGCTTGTGAAGTGAATCCTTAGCTTCTTTCGATATACCGCGAGTGGAAAAGGTAAATAACGCGATTCCCAGTCTCCTACAGTGATTTATCGTTATTTTTAACGATTACCTGGCTTAGGAAGTGAATCCTTAGTTTCTTTTAGTACACCGTGTGGAAAAGGTAAATATCGCGTTCGGAGTGACCTTGAGTGTTTTGTCGTTATTTCGAACGATTGCTAGGCTTGTGAAGTGAATCCTTAGCTTCTTTCGATATACCGCGAGTGGAAAAGGTAAATATCCCGATTCCAGGTCTCCTACTGTGATTTATCGTTATTTTTAACGATTACCTGGCTTGGGAAGTGAATCCTTAGTTTCTTTTAGTACACCGTGTGGAAAAGGTAAATATCGCGTTCGGAGTGCCCTTGAGTGTTTTGTCGTTATTTCGAACGATTGCTAGGCTTGTGAAGTGAATCCTTAGCTTCTTTCGATATACCACGAGTGGAAAAGGTAAATATCGCGATTCCGAGTCTCCTACTGTGATTTATCGTTATTTTGATCGATTGCCTGGCTTGGGAAGCGAATCCTTAGTTTCTTTCAGTACAACGTGTGGAAAAGGTAGATATCGCGTTTCGGAGTGACCTTGAGTGATTGGTCGTTATTTCGAACGGTTGCGAGGCTTGGGAAGTGAATCCTTAGCTTCTTTCGATATACCGCGAGTGGAAAAGGTAAATAACGCGATTCCCAGTCTCCTGCTGTGTTCTATCGTTATTTTGAACGATTACCTGGCTTAGGAAGTGAATCCTTAGTTTCTTTTATTGCAACATGTGGAAAAGGTAGATATCGCGTTTCGGTGTGACCTTGAGTGTTTTGTCGTTATTTCGAACGATTGCTAGGCTTGTGAAGTGAATCCTTAGCTTCTTTCGATATACCGCGAGTGGAAAAGGTAAATATCCCGATTCCAGGTCTCCTACTGTAATTTATCGTAATTTGTAACGATTACCTGGCTTGGGAAGTGAATCCTTAGTTTCTTTTAGTACACCGTGTGGAAAAGGTAAATATCACGTTTCGGTGTGACCTTGAGTGTTTTGTCGTTATTTCGAACGATTGCTAGGCTTGTGAAGTGAATCCTTAGCTTCTTTCGATATACCGCGAGTGGAAAAGGTAAATAACACGATTCCCAGTGTCCTGCTGTGATTTATCGTTATTTTTAACGATTACCTGGCTTGGGAAGTGAATCCTTAGTTTCTTTTAGTACACCGTGTGGAAAAGGTAAATATCGCGTTCGGAGTGCCCTTGAGTGTTTTGTCGTTATTTCGAACGATTGCTTGGCTTGTGAAGTGAATCCTTAGCTTCTTTCGATATACCGCGAGTGGAAAAGGTAAATATCACGATTCCAGGTCTCCTACTGTGATTTATCGTTATTTTGAACGATTACGAAGGCGAGGACTTGAATCCTCAGCTTCTTTCGATATACCGCGAGTGGAAAAGGTAAATATCGCGTTCGGAGTGCCCTTGAGTGTTTTGTCGTTATTTCGAACGATTGCTAGCCTTGTGAAGTGAATCCTTAGCTTCTTTCGATATACCGCGAGTGGACAAGGTAAATATCGCCATACCGAGTCTCCTATTGTGATTTATTGTAATTTTGAACGATTGCGAGGGCTAGGGTTTGAATCCTTAATTTCTTTTAGTACACCGAGTGGAAAAGGTAAATATCACGTTTCGGTGTGACCTTGAGTGTTTTGTCGTTATTTCGAACTATTGCGAGACTTGGGAAATGAATCCTTAGCTTGTGTCGTTACACTATGGGTGGAAAATGTAAATATCGCTACACCGAGTCTCCTACTGTGATTTATCGTTATTTTGAACGATTACGAAGGCGAGGATTTGAATCCTCAGCTTGTTTCGATATACCGCGAGTGGAAAAGGTAAATATCCCGATTCCAGGTCTCCTACTGTGATTTATCGTTATTTTTAACGATTACCTGGCTTGTGAAGTGAATCCTTTGCTTCTTTCGATATACCGCGAGTGGAAAAGGTATATATCCCGATTCCAGGTCTCCTACTGTGATTTATCGTTATTTTGAACGATTTCGAAGGCGAGGATTTGAATCCTCAGCTTCTTTCGATATACCGCGAGTGGAAAAGGTAAATATCGCGATTCCGAGTCTCCTACTGTGATTTATCGTTATTTTGATCGATTGCCTGCCTTTGGAAGTGAATCTTTAGTTTCTTTTAGTACACCGTGTGGAAAAGGTAAATATCACGTTTCGGTGTGACCTTGAGTGTTTTGTCGTTATTTCGAACGATTGCTAGGCATGTGAAGTGAATCCTTAGCTTCTTTCGATATACCGCGAGTGGACAAGGTAAATATCGCCATACCGAGTCTCCTATTGTGATTTATTGTTATTTTGAACGATTGCGAGGGCTAGGATTTGAATCCTCAGCTTCTTTCGATATACCGCGAGTGGGAAAGGGAAATATCGCGATTCCCAGTCTCCTGCTGTGATTTATCGTTATTTTGAACGATTACAAGGCTTAGGAAGTGAATCCTTAGTTTCTTTTATTACAACGTATGGAAAAGGTAGATATCGCGTTTCGGAGTGACCTTGAGTGATTGGTCGTTATTTAGAACGGTTGCGAGGCTTGGGAAGTGAATCCTTAGCTTCTTTCGATATACCGCGAGTGGAAAAGGTAAATAACGCGATTCCCAGTATCCTGCTGTGACTTATCGTTATTTTGAACGATTACCTGGCTTGGAAAGTGAATCCTTAGTTTCCTTTATTGCAACGTGTGGAAAAGGTAGATATCGCGTTTCGGAGTGACCTTGAGTGATTGGTCGTTATTTCGAACGGTTGCGAGACTTGGGAAATGAATCCTTAGCTTGTGTCGTTACACTATGGGTGGAAAATGTAAATATCGCTACACCGAGTCTCCTACTGTGATGTATCGTTATTTTGAACGATTACGAAGGCGAGGATTTGAATCCTCAGCTTGTTTCGATATACCGCGAGTGGAAAAGGTAAATATCCCGATTCCAGGTCTCCTACTGTGATTTATCGTTATTTTTAACGATTACCTGGCTTGTGAAGTGAATCCTTTGCTTCTTTCGATATACCGCGAGTGGAAAAGGTATATATCCCGATTCCAGGTCTCCTACTCTGATTTATCGTTATTTTGAACGATTTCGAAGGCGAGGATTTGAATCCTCAGCTTCTTTCGATATACCGCGAGTGGAAAAGGTAAATATCGCGATTCCGAGTCTCCTACTGTGATTTATCGTTATTTTGATCGCTTGCCTGCCTTTGGAAGTGAATCTTTAGTTTCTTTTAGTACACCGTGTGGAAAAGGTAAATATCACGTTTCGGTGTGACCTTGAGTGTTTTGTCGTTATTTCGAACGATTGCTAGGCATGTGAAGTGAATCCTTAGCTTCTTTCGATATACCGCGATTGGAAAAGGTAAATAACGCGATTCCCAGTCTCCTGCTGTGATTTATCGTTATTTTGAACGATTACCTGGCTTGGGAAGTGAATCCTTAGTTTCTTTTAGTACAACGTGTCGAAAAGGTAGATATCGCGTTTCGGAGTGACCTTGAGTGATTGGTCGTTATTTCGAATGATTGCGCGGCTTGGGAAGTGAATCCCCAGCTTCGTTCGATATACCGCGAGTGGAAAAGGTAAATATCCCGATTCCGAGTCTCCTACTGTGATTTATCGTTATTTTGATCGATTGCCTGGCTTGGGAAGTGAATCCTTAGTTTCTTTTAGTACAACGTGTGGAAAAGGTAATTATCGCGTTCAGAGTGCCCTTGAGTGTTTTGTCGTTATTTCGAACGATTGCTAGGCTTGTGAAGTGAATCCTTAGCTTCTTTCGATATACCGCGAGTGGACAAGGTAAATATCGCCATACCGAGTGTCCTATTGTGATTTATTGATATTTTGATCGATTGCCTGGCTTGGGAAGTGAATCCTTAGTTTCTTTTAGTACAACGTGTGGAAAAGGTAGATATCGCGTTTCGGAGTGACCTTGAGTGATTGGTCGTTATTTAGAACGGTTGCGAGGCTTGGGAAGTGAATCCTTAGTTTCTTTTAGTACAACGTGTGGAAAAGGTAGATATCGCGTTTCGGAGTGACCTTGAGTGATTGGTCGTTATTTAGAACGGTTGCGAGGCTTGGGAAGTGAATCCTTAGCTTCTTTCGATATACCGCGAGTGGAAAAGGTAAATCGATTCCCAGTATCCTGCTGTGACTTATCGTTATTTTGAACGATTACCTGGCTTAGGAAGTGAATCCTTAGTTTCTTTTAGTACACCGTGTGGAAAAGGTAAATATCGCGTTCGGAGTGACCTTGAGTGTTTTGTCGTTATTTCGAACGATTGCTAGGCTTGTGAAGTGAATCCTTAGGTTCTTTCGATATACCGCGATTGGAAAAGGTAAATAACGCGATTCCCAGTCTCCTGCTGTGATTTATCGTTATTTTGAACGATTACCTGGCTTATGAAGTGAATCCTTAGTTTCTTTTGGTACAACGTGTCGAAATGGTAGATATCGCGTTTCGGAGTGACCTTGAGTGATTGGTCGTTATTTCGAATGGTTGCGCGGCTTGGGAAGTGAATCCTCAGCTTCTTTCGATATACCGCGAGTGGAAAAGGTAAATAACGCGATTCCCAGACTCCTGCTGTGATGTATCGTTATTTTGACCGATTACCTGGCTTGGGGAGTGAAACCTTAGTTTCTTTTAGTACACCGTGTGGAAAAGGTAAATATCGCGTTCGGAGTGCCCTTGAGTGTTTTGTGGTTATTTCGAACTATTGCGAGACTTGGGAAATGAATCCTTAGCTTGTGTCGTTACACTGTGGGTGGAAAATGTAAATATCGCTACACCGAGTCTCCTACTGTGATTTATCGTTATTTTGAACGATTACGAAGGCGAGGATTTGAATCCTCAGCTTCTTTCGATGTACCGCGAGTGGAAAAGGTAAATATCGCGATTCCGAGTCTCCTACTGTGATTTATCGTTATTTTGATCGATTGCCTAGCTTGGGAAGTGAATCCTTAGTTTCATTCAGTACAACGTGTGGAAAAGGTAGATATCGCGTTTCGGAGTGACCTTGAGTGATTGGTCGTTATTTCGAACGGTTGCGAGGCTTGGGAAGTGAATCCTTAGCTTCTTTCGATATACCGCGAGTGGAAAAGGTAAATAACGCGATTCCCAGTCTCCTGCTGTGATTTATCGTTATTTTGAACGATTACCTGGCTTAGGAAGTGAATCCTTAGTTTCTTTTATTACAACGTGTGGAAAGGGTAAATATCGCATTCGGAGTGCCCTTGAGTGTTTTGTCGTTATTTCGAACGATTGCTAGGCTTGTGAAGTGAATCCTTACCTTCTTTCGATATACCGCGAGTGGAAAAGGTAAATATCGCGATTCCGAGTCTCCTACTGTGATTTATCGTTATTTTGAACGATTACGAAGGCGAGGATTTCAATCCTCAGCTTCTTTCGATATACCGCGAGTGGAAAAGGTAAATATCGCGATTCCGAGTCTCCTACTGTGATTTATCGTTATTTTGATCGATTGCCTGGCTTGGGGAGTGAAACCTTAGTTTCTTTTAGTACACCGTGTGGAAAAGGTAAATATCGCGTTCGGAGTGCCCTTGAATGTTTTGTCGTTATTTCGAACTATTGCGAGACTTGGGAAATGAATCCTTAGCTTGTGTCGTTACACTGTGGGTGGAAAATGTAAATATCGCTACACCGAGTCTCCTACTGTGATTTATCGTTATTTTGAACGATTACGAAGGCGAGGATTTGAATCCTCAGCTTCTTTCGATGTACCGCGAGTGGAAAATCTAAATATCGCGATTCCGAGTCTCCTACTGTGATTTATCGTTATTTTGATCTATTGCCTAGCTTGGGAAGTGAATACTTAGTTTCTTTCAGTACAACGTGTGGAAAAGGTAGATATCGCGTTTAGGAGTGACCTTGAGTGATTGGTCGTTATTTCGAACGTTTGCGAGGCTTGGGAAGTGAATCCTTAGCTTCTTTCGATATACCGCGAGTGGAAAAGGTAAATAACGCGATTCCCAGTGTCCTGCTGTGATTTATCGTTATTTTGAACGATTACCTGGCTTAGGAAGTGAATCCTTAGTTTCTTTTATTACAACGTGTGGAAAGGGTAAATATCGCATTCGGAGTGCCCTTGAGTGTTTTGTCGTTATTTCGAACGATTGCTAGGCTTGTGAAGTGAATCCTTAGCTTCTTTCGATATACCGCGAGTGGAAAAGGTAAATATCGCGATTCCGAGTCTCCTACTGTGATTTATCGTTATTTTGAACGATTACGAAGGCGAGGATTTCAATCCTCAGCTTCTTTCGATATACCGCGAGTGGAAAAGGTAAATATCGCGATTCCGAGTCTCCTACTGTGATTTATCGTTATTTTGATCGATTGCCTGGCTTGGGGAGTGAAACCTTAGTTTCTTTTAGTACACCGTGTGGAAAAGGTAAATATCGCGTTCGGAGTGCCCTTGAGTGTTTTGTCGTTATTTCGAACTATTGCGAGACTTGGGAAATGAATCCTTAGCTTGTGTCGTTACACTGTGGGTGGAAAATGTAAATATCGCTACACCGAGTCTCCTACTGTGATTTATCGTTATTTTGAACGATTACGAAGGCGAGGATTTGAATCCTCAGCTTCTTTCGATGTACCGCGAGTGGAAAAGGTAAATATCGCGATTCCGAGTCTCCTACTGTGATTTATCGTTATTTTGATCTATTGCCTAGCTTGGGAAGTGAATACTTAGTTTCTTTCAGTACAACGTGTGGAAAAGGTAGATATCGCGTTTCGGAGTGACCTTGAGTGATTGGTCGTTATTTCGAACGGTTGCGAGGCTTGGGAAGTGAATCCTTAGCTTCTTTCGATATACCGCGAGTGGAAAAGGTAAATAACGCGATTCCCAGTCTGTTGCTGTGATTTATCGTTATTTTGAACGATTACCTGGCTTAGGAAGTGAATCCTTAGTTTCTTTTAGTACACCGTGTGGAAAAGGTAAATATCGCGTTCGGAGTGACCTTGAGTGTTTTGTCGTTATTTCGAACGATTGCTAGGCTTGTGAAGTGAATCCTTAGCTTCTTTCGATATACCGCGAGTGGAAAAGGTAAATATCCCGATTCCAGGTCTCCTACTGTGATTTATCGTTATTTTGAACGATTACGAAGGCGAGGATTTGAATCCTCAGCTTCTTTCGATATACCGGGAGTGGAAAAGGTAAATATCGCGATTCCAAGTCTCCTACTGTGATTTATCGTTATTTTTAACGATTACCTGGCTTGGGAAGTGAATCCTTAGTTTCTTTTAGTACACCGTGTGGAAAAGGTAAATATAGCGTTCGGAGTGACCTTGAGTGTTTTGTCGTTATTTCGAACGATTGCTAGGCTTGTGAAGTGAATCCTTAGGTTCTTTCGATATACCGCGATTGGAATAGGTAAATAACGCGATTCCCAGTCTCCTGCTGTGATTTATCGTTATTTTGAACGATTACCTGGCTTGGGAAGTGAATCCTTAGTTTCTTTTAGTACAACGTGTGGAAAAGGTAAATATCGCGTTTCGGAGTGACCTTGAGTGATTGGTCGTTATTTCGAATGGTTGCGAGGCTTGGGAAGTGAATCCTCAGCTTCTTTCGGTATACCGCGAGTGGAAAAGGTAAATAACGCGATTCCCAGTCTCCTGCTGTGATTTATCGTTATTTTGATCGATTACCTGGCTTGGGGAGTGAAACCTTAGTTTCTTTTAGTACACCGTGTGGAAAAGGTAAATATCGCGTTCGGAGTGCCCTTGAGTGTTTTGTCGTTATTTCGAACTATTGCGAGACTTGGGAAATGAATCCTTAGCTTGTGTCGTTCCACTGTGGGTGGAAAATGTAAATATCGCTACACCGAGTCTCCTACTGTGATTTATCGTTATTTTGAACGATTACGAAGGCGATAATTTGAATCCTCAGCTTCTTTCGATGTACCGCGAGTGGAAAAGGTAAATATCGCGATTCCGAGTCTCCTACTGTGATTTATCGTTATTTTGATCGATTGCCTAGCTTGGGAAGTGAATCCTTAGTTTCATTCAGTACAACGTGTGGAAAAGGTAGATATCGCGTTTCGGAGTGACCTTGAGTGATTGGTCGTTATTTCGAACGGTTGCGAGGCTTGGGAAGTGAATCCTTAGCTTCTTTCGATATACCGCGAGTGGAAAAGGTAAATAACGCGATTCCCAGTCTCCTGCTGAGATTTATCGTTATTTTGAACGATTACCTGGCTTAGGAAGTGAATCCTTAGTTTCTTTTATTACAACGTGTGGAAAGGGTAAATATCGCATTCGGAGTGTCCTTGAGTGTTTTGTCGTTATTTCGAACGATTGCTAGGCTTGTGAAGTGAATCCTTAGCTTCTTTCGATATACCGCGAGTGGAAAAGGTAAATATCGCGATTCCGAGTCTCCTACTGTGATTTATCGTTATTTTGAACGATTACGAAGGCGAGGATTTGAATCCTCGGCTTCTTTCGATATACCGCGAGTGGAAAAGGTAAATATCGCTATTCCGAGTCTCCTACTGTGATTTATCGTTATTTTGATCGATTGCCTGGCTTGGGAAGTGAATCCTTAGTTTCTTTCAGTACAACGTGTGGAATAGGTAAATATCGCGTTCGGAGTGACCTTGAGTGTTTTGTCGTTATTTCGAACGTTTGCTAGGCTTGTGAAGTGAATCCTTAGCTTCTTTCGATATACCGCTAGTGGAAAAGGTAAATATCGCGATTCCGAGTCTCCTACTGTAATTTATCGTTATTTTGATGGATTTCCTGGCTTATGATGTGAATCCTTAGTTTCTTTTAGTACAGCGTGTGAAAAAGGTAGATATCGCGTTTCGGAGTGACCTTGAGTGATTGGTCGTTATTTCGAACGGTTGCGAGGCTTGGGAAGTGAATGCTTAGCTTCTTTCGATATACCGCGAGTGGAAAAGGTAAATAACGCGATTCCCAGTCTCCTGCTGTGATTTATCGTTATTTTGAACGATTACCTGGCTAAGGAAGTGAATCTTTAGTTTCTTTTATTACAACGTGTGGAAAAGGTAGATATCGCGTTTCGGAGTGACCTTGAGTGATTGGTCGTTATTTCGAACGGTTGCGAGGCTTGGAAAGTGAATCCTCAGCTTCTTTCGATATACCGTGAGTGGAACAGGTAAATAACGCGATTCCCAGTCTCCTGCTGTGATTTATCGTTATTTTGATCGATTACCTGGCTTGGGGAGTGAAACCTTAGTTTCTTTTAGTACACCGTGTGGAAAAGGTAAATATCGCATTCGGAGTGCCCTTGAGTGTTTTGTCGTTATTTCGAACGATTGCTAGGCTTGTGAAGTGAATCCTTAGCTTCTTTCGATATACCGCGAGTGGAAAAGGTAAATATCGCGATTCCGAGTCTCCTACTGTGATTTATCGTTATTTTGAACGATTACGAAGGCGAGGATTTGAATCCTCAGCTTCTTTCGATATACCGCGAGTGGAAAAGGTAAATATCGCGATTCCGAGTCTCCTACTGTGATTTATCGTTATTTTGATCGATTGCCTGGCTTGGGAAGTGAATCCTTAGTTTCTTTCAGTACAACGTGTGGAAAAGGTAAATATCGCGTTCGGAGTGACCTTGAGTGTTTTGTCGTTATTTCGAACGTTTGCTAGGCTTGTGAAGTGAATCCTTAGCTTCTTTCGATATACCGCGAGTGGAAAAGGTAAATAACGCGATTCCCAGTCTCCTGCTGTGATTTATCGTTATTTTGAACGATTACCTGGCTTAGGAAGTGAATCTTTAGTTTCTTTTATTACAACGTGTGGAAAAGGTAGATATCGCGTTTCGGAGTGACCTTGAGTGATTGGTCGTTATTTCGAACGGTTGCGAGGCTTGGAAAGTGAATCCTCAGCTTCTTTCGATATACCGCGAGTGGAACAGGTAAATAACGCGATTCCCAGTCTCCTGCTGTGATTTATCGTTATTTTGATCGATTACCTGGCTTGGGGAGTGAAACCTTAGTTTCTTTTAGTACACCGTGTGGAAAAGGTAAATATCGCGTTCGGAGTGCCCTTGAGTGTTTTGTCGTTATTTCGAACTATTGCGAGACTTGGGAAATGAATCCTTAGCTTGTGTCGTTACACTGTGGGTGGAAAATGTAAATATCGCTACACCGAGTCTCCTACTGTGATTTATCGTTATTTTGAACGATTACGAAGGCGAGGATTTGAATCCTCAGCTTCTTTCGATGTACCGCGAGTGGAAAAGGTAAATATCGCGATTCCGAGTCTCCTACTGTGATTTATCGTTATTTTGATCGATTGCCTGGCTTTAGAAGTGAATCCTTAGTTTCTTTCAGTACAACGTGTGGAAAAGGTAAATATCGCGTTCGGAGTGACCTTGAGTGTTTTGTCGTTATTTCGAACGTTTGCTAGGCTTGTGAAGTGAATCCTTAGCTTCTTTCGATATACCGCGAGTGGAAAAGGTAAATAACGCGATTCCCAGTCTCCTGCTGTGATTTATCGTTATTTTGAACGATTACCTGGCTTAGGAAGTGAATCCTTAGTTTCTTTTAGTACACCGTGTGGAAAAGGTAAATATCGCGTTTCGGTGTGACCTTGAGTGTTTTGTCGTTATTTCGAACGATTGCTAGGCTTGTGAAGTGAATCCTTAGCTTCTTTCGATATACAGCGAGTGGAAAAGGTAAATATCGCGATTCCGAGTCTCCTACTGTGATTTATCGTTATTTTTAAGGATTACCTGGCTTGGGAAGTGAATCCTTAGTTTCGATTAGTACAACGTGTGGAAAAGGTAGATATCGCGTTTCGGAGTGACCTTGAGTGATTGGTCGCTATTTCGAACGGTTGCGAGGCTTGGGAAGTGAATCCTTAGCTTCTTTCGATATACCGCGAGTTTAAAAGGTAAATAACGCGATTCCAGGTCTCCTGCTATGATTTATCGTTATTTTGAACGATTACCTGGCTTAGGAAGTGAATCCTTAGTTTCTTTTAGTACACCGTGTGGAAAAGGTAAATATCGCGTTTCGGAGTGACCTTGAGTGATTGGTCGTTATTTCGAATGGTTGCGAGGCTTGGGAAGTGAATCCTCAGCTTCTTTCGATATACCGCGAGTGGAAAAGGTAAATAACGCGATTCCCAGTCTCCTACTGTGATTTATCGTTATTTTTAAGGATTACCTGGCTTGGGAAGTGAATCCTTAGTTTCTTTTAGTACAACGTGTGGAAAAGGTAGATATCGCGTTTCGGAGTGACCTTGAGTGATTGGTCGCTATTTCGAACGGTTGCGAGGCTTGGGAAGTGAATCCTTAGCTTCTTTCGATATACCGCGAGTGGAAAAGGTAAATATCCCGATTCCAGGTATCGTACTGTGATTTATCGTTATTTTGAACGATTACGAAGGCGAGGATTTGAATCCTCAGCTTCTTTCGATATACCGCGAGTTTAAAAGGAAAATAACGCGATTCCAGGTCTCCTGCTGTGATTTACCGTTATTTTGAACGATTACCTGGCTTAGGAAGTGAATGCTTAGTTTCTTTTAGTACACCGTGTGGAAAAGGTAAATATCGCGATCGGAGTGCCCTTGAGTGTTTTGTCGTTATTTCGAACGATTGCTAGGCTTGTGAAGTGAATCCTTAGCTTCTTTCGATATACCGCGAGTGGAAAAGGTAAATATCCCGATTCCAGGTATCGTACTGTGATTTATCGTTATTTTGAACGATTACGAAGGCGAGGATTTGAATCCTCAGCTTCTTTCGATATACCGCGAGTTTAAAAGGTAAATAACGCGATTCCAGGTCTCCTGCTGTGATTTACCGTTATTTTGAACGATTACCTGGCTTAGGAAGTGAATCCTTAGTTTCTTTTAGTACACCGTGTGGAAAAGGTAAATATCGCGTTTCGGTGTGACCTTGAGTGTTTTGTCGTTATTTCGAACGATTGCTAGGCTTGTGAAGTGAATCCTTAGCTTCGTTCGATATACCGCGAGTGGAAAAGGTAAATATCGCGATTCCGAGTCTCTTACTGTGATTTATCGTTATTTTGATCGATTACGAAGGCGAGGATTTGAATCCTCAGCTTCTTTCCATATACCGCGAGTGGAAAAGGTAAATATCGCGATTCCGAGTCTCCTACTGTGATTTATCGTTATTTTGAACGATTACCTGGCTTGGGAAGTGAATCCTTACTTTCTTTCAGTACAACGTGTGGAAAAGGTAGATATCGCGTTTCGGAGTGACCTTGAGTGATTGGTCGTTATTTCGAACGGTTGCGAGGCTTGGGAAGTGAATCCTTAGCTTCTTTCGATATACCGCGAGTGGAAAAGGTAAATATCGCGATTCCGAGTCTCCTACTGTGACTTATCGTTATTTTGAACGATTACCTGGCTTAGGAAGTGAATCCTTAGTTTCTTTTAGTACACCGTGTGGAAAAGGTAAATATCGCGTTCGGAGTGACCTTGAGTGTTTTATCGTTATTTCGAACGATTGCTAGGCTTGTGAAGTGAATCCTTAGGTTCTTTCGATATACCGCGATTGGAAAAGGTAAATAACGCGATTCCCAGTCTCCTGCTGTGATTTATCGTTATTTTGAACGATTACCTGGCTTGGGAAGTGAATCCTTAGTTTCTTTTAGTACAACGTGTCGAAAAGGTAGATATCGCGTTTCGGAGTGACCTTGAGTGATTGGTCGTTATTTCGAATGGTTGCGCGGCTTGGGAAGTGAATCCCCAGCTTCTTTCGATATACCGCGAGTGGAAAAGGTAAATATCCCGATTCCGAGTCTCCTACTGTGATTTATCGTTATTTTGATCGATTGCCTGGCTTGGGAAGTGAATCTTTAGTTTCTTTTATTACAACGTGTGGAAAAGGTAGATATCGCGTTTCGGAGTGACCTTGAGTGATTGGTCGTTATTTCGAACGGTTGCGAGGCTTGGAAAGTGAATCCTCAGCTTCTTTCGATATACCGCGAGTGGAACAGGTAAATAACGCGATTCCCAGTCTCCTGCTGTGATTTATCGTTATTTTGAACGATTACCTGGCTTAGGAAGTGAATCCTTAGTTTCTTTTAGTACACAGTGTGGAAAAGGTAAATATCGCGTTTCGGTGTGACCTTGAGTGTTTTGTCGTTATTTCGAACGATTGCTAGGCTTGTGAAGTGAATCCTTAGCTTCGTTCGATATACCGCGAGTGGAAAAGGTAAATATCGCGATTCCGAGTCTCCTACTGTGATTTATCGTTATTTTGATCGATTACGAAGGCGAGGATTTGAATCCTCAGCTTCTTTCCATATACCGCGAGTGGAAAAGGTAAATATCGCGATTCCGATTCTCCTACTGTGATTTATCGTTATTTTGAACGATTACCTGGCTTAGGAAGTGAATCCTTAGTTTCTTTTAGTACACCGTGTGGAAAAGGTAAATATCGCGTTTCGGTGTGACCTTGAGTGTTTTGTCGTTATTTCGAACGATTGCTAGGCTTGTGAAGTGAATCCTTAGCTTCTTTCGATATACCGCGAGTGGAAAAGGTAAATATCGCGATTCCGAGTCTCCTACTGTGATTTATCGTTATTTTTAAGGATTACCTGGCTTGGGAAGTGAATCCTTAGTTTCTTTTAGTACAACGTGTGGAAAAGGTAGATATCGCGTTTCGGAGTGACCTTGAGTGATTGGTCGTTATTTCGAATGGTTGCGTGGCTTGGGAAGTGAATCCTCAGCTTCTTTCGATATACCGCGAGTGGAAAAGGTAAATAACGCGATTCCCAGTCTCCTGCTGTGATTTATCGTTATTTTGATCGATTACCTGGCGTGGGGAGTGAAACCTTAGTTTCTTTTAGTACACCGTGTGGAAAAGCTAAATATCGCGTTTCGGAGTGACCTTGAGTGATTGGTCGTTATTTCGAATGGTTGCGAGGCTTGGGAAGTGAATCCTCAGCTTCTTTCGATATACCGCGAGTGGAAAAGGTAAATAACGCGATTCCCAGTCTCCTACTGTGATTTATCGTTATTTTTAAGGATTACCTGGCTTGGGAAGTGAATCCTTAGTTTCTTTTAGTACAACGTGTGGAAAAGGTAGATATCGCGTTTCGGAGTGACCTTGAGTGATTGGTCGCTATTTCGAACGGTTGCGAGGCTTGGGAAGTGAATCCTTAGCTTCTTTCGATATACCGCGAGTTTAAAAGGTAAATAACGCGATTCCAGGTCTCCTGCTGTGATTTATCGTTATTTTGAACGATTACCTGGCTTAGGAAGTGAATCCTTAGTTTCTTTTAGTACACCGTGTGGAAAAGGTAAATATCGCGTTCGGAGTGCCCTTGAGTGTTTTGTCGTTATTTCGAACGATTGCTAGGCTTGTGAAGTGAATCCTTAGCTTCTTTCGATATACCGCGAGTGGAAAAGGTAAATATCCCGATTCCAGGTATCGTACTGTGATTTATCGTTATTTTGAACGATTACGAAGGCGAGGATTTGAATCCTCAGCTTCTTTCGATATACCGCGAGTTTAAAAGGTAAATAACGCGATTCCAGGTCTCCTGCTGTGATTTATCGTTATTTTGAACGATTACCTGGCTTAGGAAGTGAATAATTAGTTTCTTTTAGTACACCGTGTGGAAAAGGTAAATATCGCGTTTCGGTGTGACCTTGAGTGTTTTGTCGTTATTTCGAACGATTGCTAGGCTTGGGAAGTGAATCCTTAGCATCTTTCGATATACCGCGAGTGGAAAAGGTAAATATCGCGATTCCGAGTCTCCTACTGTGACTTATCGTTATTTTGAACGATTACCTGGCTTAGGAAGTGAATCCTTAGCTTCTTTCGATATACCGCGAGTGGAAAAGGTAAATATCGCGATTCCGAGTCTCCTACTGTGATTTATCGTTATTTTGATCGATTGCCTGGCTTGGGAAGTGAATCCTTAGTTTCTTTCAGTACAACGTGTGGAAAAGGTAGATATCGCGTTTCGGAGTGACCTTGAGTGATTGGTCGTTATTTCGAATGGTTGCTAGGCTTGTGAAGTGAATCCTTAGCTTCTTTCGATATACCGCGAGTGGAAAAGGTAAATATCGCGATTCCGAGTCTCCTACTGTGACTTATCGTTATTTTGAACGATTACCTGGCTTAGGAAGTGAATCCTTAGCTTCTTTCGATATACCGCGAGTGGAAAAGGTAAATATCGCGATTCCGAGTCTCCTACTGTGACTTATCGTTATTTTGATCGATTACGAAGGCGAGGATTTGAATCCTCAGCTTCTTTCCATATACCGCGAGTGGAAAAGGTAAATATCGCGATTCCGAGTCTCCTACTGTGACTTATCGTTATTTTGAACGATTACCTGGCTTAGGAAGTGAATCCTTAGTTTCTTTTAGTACACCGTGTGGAAAAGGTAAATATCGCGTTCGGAGTGACCTTGAGTGTTTTGTCGTTATTTCGAATGGTTGCGCGGCTTGGGAAGTGAATCCCCAGCTTCTTTCGATATACCGCGAGTGGAAAAGGTAAATATCGCGATTCCGAGTCTCCTACTGTGATTTATCGTTATTTTGATCGATTGCCTGGCTTGGGAAGTGAATCTTTAGTTTCTTTTATTACAACGTGTGGAAAAGGTAGATATCGCGTTTCGGAGTGACCTTGAGTGATTGGTCGTTATTTCGAACGGTTGCGAGGCTTGGAAAGTGAATCCTCAGCTTCTTTCGATATACCGCGAGTGGAACAGGTAAATAACGCGATTCCCAGTCTCCTGCTGTGATTTATCGTTATTTTGAACGATTACCTGGCTTAGGAAGTGAATCCTTAGTTTCTTTTAGTACACAGTGTGGAAAAGGTAAATATCGCGTTTCGGTGTGACCTTGAGTGTTTTGTCGTTATTTCGAACGATTGCTAGGCTTGTGAAGTGAATCCTTAGCTTCGTTCGATATACCGCGAGTGGAAAAGGTAAATATCGCGATTCCGAGTCTCCTACTGTGATTTATCGTTATTTTGATCGATTACGAAGGCGAGGATTTGAATCCTCAGCTTCTTTCCATATACCGCGAGTGGAAAAGGTAAATATCGCGATTCCGAGTCTCCTACTGTGATTTATCGTTATTTTGAACGATTACCTGGCTTGGGAAGTGAATCCTTACTTTCTTTCAGTACAACGTGTGGAAAAGGTAGATATCGCGTTTCGGAGTGACCTTGAGTGATTGGTCGTTATTTCGAACGGTTGCGAGGCTTGGGAAGTGAATCCTTAGCTTCTTTCGATATACCGCGAGTGGAAAAGGTAAATATCGCGATTCCGAGTCTCCTACTGTGACTTATCGTTATTTTGATCGATTACGAAGGCGAGGATTTGAATCCTCAGCTTCTTTCCATATACCGCGAGTGGAAAAGGTAAATATCGCGATTCCGAGTCTCCTACTGTGATTTATCGTTATTTTGAACGATTACCTGGCTTGGGAAGTGAATCCTTACTTTCTTTCAGTACAACGTGTGGAAAAGGTAGATATCGCGTTTCGGAGTGACCTTGAGTGATTGGTCGTTATTTCGAACGGTTGCGAGGCTTGGGAAGTGAATCCTTAGCTTCTTTCGATATACCGCGAGTGGAAAAGGTAAATATCGCGATTCCGAGTCTCCTACTGTGACTTATCGTTATTTTGATCGATTACGAAGGCGAGGATTTGAATCCTCAGATTCTTTCCATATACCGCGAGTGGAAAAGGTAAATATCGCGATTCCGAGTCTCCTACTGTGACTTATCGTTATTTTGAACGATTACCTGGCTTAGGAAGTGAATCCTTAGTTTCTTTTAGTACACCGTGTGGAAAAGGTAAATATCGCGTTCGGAGTGACCTTGAGTGTTTTGTCGTTATTTCGAACGATTGCTAGGCTTGTGAAGTGAATCCTTAGGTTCTTTCGATATACCGCGATTGGAAAAGGTAAATAACGCGATTCCCAGTCTCCTGCTGTGATTTATCGTTATTTTGAACGATTACCTGGCTTGGGAAGTGAATCCTTAGTTTCTTTTAGTTCAACGTGTCGAAAAGGTAGATATCGCGTTTCGGAGTGACCTTGAGTGATTGGTCGTTATTTCGAACGGTTGCGAGGCTTGGAAAGTGAATCCTCAGCTTCTTTCGATATACCGACAGTGGAACAGGTAAATAACGCGATTCCCAGTCTCCTGCTGTGATTTATCGTTATTTTGAACGATTACCTGGCTTAGGAAGTGAATCCTTAGTTTCTTTTAGTACACAGTGTGGAAAAGGTAAATATCGCGTTTCGGTGTGACCTTGAGTGTTTTGTCGTTATTTCGAACGATTGCTAGGCTTGTGAAGTGAATCCTTAGCTTCGTTCGATATACCGCGAGTGGAAAAGGTAAATATCGCGATTCCGAGTCTCCTACTGTGATTTATCGTTATTTTGATCGATTACGAAGGCGAGGATTTGAATCCTCAGCTTCTTTCCATATACCGCGAGTGGAAAAGGTAAATATCGCGATTCCGAGTCTCCTACTGTGATTTATCGTTATTTTGAACGATTGCCTGGCTTGGGAAGTGAATCCTTAGCTTCTTTCGATATACCGCGAGTTTAAAAGGTAAATAACGCGATTCCAGGTCTCCTGCTGTGATTTATCGTTATTTTGAACGATTACCTGGCTTAGGAAGTGAATCCTTAGTTTCGATTAGTACAACGTGTGGAAAAGGTAGATATCGCGTTTCGGAGTGACCTTGAGTGATTGGTCGCTATTTCGAACGGTTGCGAGGCTTGGGAAGTGAATCCTTAGCTTCTTTCGATATACCGCGAGTTTAAAAGGTAAATAACGCGATTCCAGGTCTCCTGCTGTGATTTATCGTTATTTTGATCGATTACCTGGCGTGGGGAGTGAAACCTTAGTTTCTTTTAGTACACCGTGTGGAAAAGCTAAATATCGCGTTTCGGAGTGACCTTGAGTGATTGGTCGTTATTTCGAATGGTTGCGAGGCTTGGGAAGTGAATCCTCAGCTTCTTTCGATATACCGCGAGTGGAAAAGGTAAATAACGCGATTCCCAGTCTCCTACTGTGATTTATCGTTATTTTTAAGGATTACCTGGCTTGGGAAGTGAATCCTTAGTTTCTTTTAGTACAACGTGTGGAAAAGGTAGATATCGCGTTTCGGAGTGACCTTGAGTGATTGGTCGCTATTTCGAACGGTTGCGAGGCTTGGGAAGTGAATCCTTAGCTTCTTTCGATATACCGCGAGTTTAAAAGGTAAATAACGCGATTCCAGGTCTCCTGCTGTGATTTATCGTTATTTTGAGCGATTACTTGGCTTAGGAAGTGAATCCTTAGTTTCTTTTAGTACACCGTGTGGAAAAGGTAAATATCGCGTTCGGAGTGCCCTTGAGTGTTTTGTCGTTATTTCGAACGATTGCTAGGCTTGTGAAGTGAATCCTTAGCTTCTTTCGATATACCGCGAGTGGAAAAGGTAAATATCCCGATTCCAGGTATCGTACTGTGATTTATCGTTATTTTGAACGATTACGAAGGCGAGGATTTGAATCCTCAGCTTCTTTCGATATACCGCGAGTGGAAAAGGTAAATATCGCGATTCCAAGTCTCCTACTGTGATTTATCGTTATTTTTAACGATTACCTGGCTTGGGAAGTGAATCCTTAGTTTCTTTTAGTACACCGTGTGGAAAAGGTAAATATAGCGTTCGGAGTGACCTTGAGTGTTTTGTCGTTATTTCGAACGATTGCTAGGCTTGTGAAGTGAATCCTTAGGTTCTTTCGATATACCGCGATTGGAAAAGGTAAATAACGCGATT
The DNA here is from genome assembly GCA_948146005.1 of Nomada fucata. Lineage (NCBI taxonomy): Eukaryota > Metazoa > Arthropoda > Insecta > Hymenoptera > Apidae > Nomada > Nomada fucata. The sequence continues at coordinate 28,414,437 of OX411275.1, forward strand.
CCCAGTCTCCTGCTGTGATTTATCGTTATGTTGAACGATTACCTGGCTTGGGAAGTGAATCCTTAGTTTCTTTTAGTACAACGTGTGGAAAAGGTAAATATCGCGTTCGGAGTGCCCTTGAGTGTTTTGTCGTTATTTCGAACTATTGCGAGACTTGGGAAATGAATCCTTAGCTTGTGTCGTTACACTGTGGGTGGAAAATGTAAATATCGCTACACCGAGTCTCCTACTGTGATTTATCGTTATTTTGAACGATTACGAAGGCGAGGATTTGAATCCTCAGCTTCTTTCGATGTACCGCGAGTGGAACAGGTAAATATCGCGATTCCGAGTCTCCTACTGTGATTTATCGTTATTTTGATCGATTGCCTAGCTTGGGAAGTGAATCCTTAGTTTCTTTTAGTACAACGTGTGGAAACGGTAGATATCGCGTTTCGGAGTGACCTTGAGTGATTGGTCGTTATTTCGAACGGTTGCGAGGCTTGGGAAGTGAATCCTTAGTTTCTTTTAGTACACCGTGTGGAAAAGGTAAATATCGCGTTCGGAGTGACCTTGAGTGTTTTGTCGTTATTTCGAACGATTGCTAGGCTTGTGAAGTGAATCCTTAGGTTCTTTCGATATACCGCGATTGGAAAAGGTAAATAACGCGATTCCCAGTCTCCTGCTGTGATTTATCGTTATTTTGAACGATTACCTGGCTTGGGAAGTGAATCCTTAGTTTCTTTTAGTACAACGTGTCGAAAAGGTAGATATCGCGTTTCGGAGTGACCTTGAGTGATTGGTCGTTATTTCGAATGGTTGCGCGGCTTGGGAAGTGAATCCCCAGCTTCTTTCGATATACCGCGAGTGGAAAAGGTAAATATCCCGATTCCGAGTCTCCTACTGTGATTTATCGTTATTTTGATCGATTGCCTGGCTTGGGAAGTGAATCTTTAGTTTCTTTTATTACAACGTGTGGAAAAGGTAGATATCGCGTTTCGGAGTGACCTTGAGTGATTGGTCGTTATTTCGAACGGTTGCGAGGCTTGGAAAGTGAATCCTCAGCTTCTTTCGATATACCGCGAGTGGAACAGGTAAATAACGCGATTCCCAGTCTCCTGCTGTGATTTATCGTTATTTTGAACGATTACCTGGCTTAGGAAGTGAATCCTTAGTTTCTTTTAGTACACAGTGTGGAAAAGGTAAATATCGCGTTTCGGTGTGACCTTGAGTGTTTTGTCGTTATTTCGAACGATTGCTAGGCTTGTGAAGTGAATCCTTAGCTTCGTTCGATATACTTCGAGTGGAAAAGGTAAATATCGCGATTCCGAGTCTCCTACTGTGATTTATCGTTATTTTGATCGATTACGAAGGCGAGGATTTGAATCCTCAGCTTCTTTCCATATACCGCGAGTGGAAAAGGTAAATATCGCGATTCCGAGTCTCCTACTGTGATTTATCGTTATTTTGAACGATTACCTGGCTTGGGAAGTGAATCCTTACTTTCTTTCAGTACAACGTGTGGAAAAGGTAGATATCGCGTTTCGGAGTGACCTTGAGTGATTGGTCGTTATTTCGAACGGTTGCGAGGCTTGGGAAGTGAATCCTTAGCTTCTTTCGATATACCGCGAGTGGAAAAGGTAAATATCGCGATTCCGAGTCTCCTACTGTGACTTATCGTTATTTTGATCGATTACGAAGGCGAGGATTTGAATCCTCAGCTTCTTTCCATATACCGCGAGTGGAAAAGGTAAATATCGCGATTCCGAGTCTCCTACTGTGACTTATCGTTATTTTGAACGATTACCTGGCTTAGGAAGTGAATCCTTAGTTTCTTTTAGTACACCGTGTGGAAAAGGTAAATATCGCGTTCGGAGTGACCTTGAGTGTTTTGTCGTTATTTCGAACGATTGCTAGGCTTGTGAAGTGAATCCTTAGGTTCTTTCGATATACCGCGATTGGAAAAGGTAAATAACGCGATTCCCAGTCTCCTGCTGTGATTTATCGTTATTTTGAACGATTACCTGGCTTGGGAAGTGAATCCTTAGTTTCTTTTAGTTCAACGTGTCGAAAAGGTAGATATCGCGTTTCGGAGTGACCTTGAGTGATTGGTCGTTATTTCGAACGGTTGCGAGGCTTGGAAAGTGAATCCTCAGCTTCTTTCGATATACCGCGAGTTTAAAAGGTAAATAACGCGATTCCAGGTCTCCTGCTGTGATTTATCGTTATTTTGAACGATTACCTGGCTTAGGAAGTGAATAATTAGTTTCTTTTAGTACACCGTGTGGAAAAGGTAAATATCGCGTTTCGGTGTGACCTTGAGTGTTTTGTCGTTATTTCGAACGATTGCTAGGCTTGGGAAGTGAATCCTTAGCATCTTTCGATATACCGCGAGTGGAAAAGGTAAATATCGCGATTCCGAGTCTCCTACTGTGACTTATCGTTATTTTGAACGATTACCTGGCTTAGGAAGTGAATCCTTAGCTTCTTTCGATATACCGCGAGTGGAAAAGGTAAATATCGCGATTCCGAGTCTCCTACTGTGATTTATCGTTATTTTGATCGATTGCCTGGCTTGGGAAGTGAATCCTTAGTTTCTTTCAGTACAACGTGTGGAAAAGGTAGATATCGCGTTTCGGAGTGACCTTGAGTGATTGGTCGTTATTTCGAATGGTTGCTAGGCTTGTGAAGTGAATCCTTAGCTTCTTTCGATATACCGCGAGTGGAAAAGGTAAATATCGCGATTCCGAGTCTCCTACTGTGACTTATCGTTATTTTGAACGATTACCTGGCTTAGGAAGTGAATCCTTAGCTTCTTTCGATATACCGCGAGTGGAAAAGGTAAATATCGCGATTCCGAGTCTCCTACTGTGACTTATCGTTATTTTGATCGATTACGAAGGCGAGGATTTGAATCCTCAGCTTCTTTCCATATACCGCGAGTGGAAAAGGTAAATATCGCGATTCCGAGTCTCCTACTGTGACTTATCGTTATTTTGAACGATTACCTGGCTTAGGAAGTGAATCCTTAGTTTCTTTTAGTACACCGTGTGGAAAAGGTAAATATCGCGTTCGGAGTGACCTTGAGTGTTTTGTCGTTATTTCGAATGGTTGCGCGGCTTGGGAAGTGAATCCCCAGCTTCTTTCGATATACCGCGAGTGGAAAAGGTAAATATCCCGATTCCGAGTCTCCTACTGTGATTTATCGTTATTTTGATCGATTGCCTGGCTTGGGAAGTGAATCTTTAGTTTCTTTTATTACAACGTGTGGAAAAGGTAGATATCGCGTTTCGGAGTGACCTTGAGTGATTGGTCGTTATTTCGAACGGTTGCGAGGCTTGGAAAGTGAATCCTCAGCTTCTTTCGATATACCGCGAGTGGAACAGGTAAATAACGCGATTCCCAGTCTCCTGCTGTGATTTATCGTTATTTTGAACGATTACCTGGCTTAGGAAGTGAATCCTTAGTTTCTTTTAGTACACAGTGTGGAAAAGGTAAATATCGCGTTTCGGTGTGACCTTGAGTGTTTTGTCGTTATTTCGAACGATTGCTAGGCTTGTGAAGTGAATCCTTAGCTTCGTTCGATATACCGCGAGTGGAAAAGGTAAATATCGCGATTCCGAGTCTCCTACTGTGATTTATCGTTATTTTGATCGATTACGAAGGCGAGGATTTGAATCCTCAGCTTCTTTCCATATACCGCGAGTGGAAAAGGTAAATATCGCGATTCCGAGTCTCCTACTGTGATTTATCGTTATTTTGAACGATTGCCTGGCTTGGGAAGTGAATCCTTAGCTTCTTTCGATATACCGCGAGTTTAAAAGGTAAATAACGCGATTCCAGGTCTCCTGCTGTGATTTATCGTTATTTTGAACGATTACCTGGCTTAGGAAGTGAATCCTTAGTTTCGATTAGTACAACGTGTGGAAAAGGTAGATATCGCGTTTCGGAGTGACCTTGAGTGATTGGTCGCTATTTCGAACGGTTGCGAGGCTTGGGAAGTGAATCCTTAGCTTCTTTCGATATACCGCGAGTTTAAAAGGTAAATAACGCGATTCCAGGTCTCCTGCTGTGATTTATCGTTATTTTGAACGATTACCTGGCTTAGGAAGTGAATCCTTAGTTTCTTTTAGTACACCGTGTGGAAAAGGTAAATATCGCGTTTCGGAGTGACCTTGAGTGATTGGTCGTTATTTCGAATGGTTGCGAGGCTTGGGAAGTGAATCCTCAGCTTCTTTCGATATACCGCGAGTGGAAAAGGTAAATAACGCGATTCCCAGTCTCCTACTGTGATTTATCGTTATTTTTAAGGATTACCTGGCTTGGGAAGTGAATCCTTAGTTTCTTTTAGTACAACGTGTGGAAAAGGTAGATATCGCGTTTCGGAGTGACCTTGAGTGATTGGTCGCTATTTCGAACGGTTGCGAGGCTTGGGAAGTGAATCCTTAGCTTCTTTCGATATACCGCGAGTTTAAAAGGTAAATAACGCGATTCCAGGTCTCCTGCTGTGATTTATCGTTATTTTGAACGATTACCTGGCTTAGGAAGTGAATCCTTAGTTTCTTTTAGTACACCGTGTGGAAAAGGTAAATATCGCGTTCGGAGTGCCCTTGAGTGTTTTGTCGTTATTTCGAACGATTGCTAGGCTTGTGAAGTGAATCCTTAGCTTCTTTCGATATACCGCGAGTGGAAAAGGTAAATATCCCGATTCCAGGTATCGTACTGTGATTTATCGTTATTTTGAACGATTACGAAGGCGAGGATTTGAATCCTCAGCTTCTTTCGATATACCGCGAGTTTAAAAGGTAAATAACGCGATTCCAGGTCTCCTGCTGTGATTTATCGTTATTTTGAACGATTACCTGGCTTAGGAAGTGAATAATTAGTTTCTTTTAGTACACCGTGTGGAAAAGGTAAATATCGCGTTTCGGTGTGACCTTGAGTGTTTTGTCGTTATTTCGAACGATTGCTAGGCTTGGGAAGTGAATCCTTAGCATCTTTCGATATACCGCGAGTGGAAAAGGTAAATATCGCGATTCCGAGTCTCCTACTGTGACTTATCGTTATTTTGAACGATTACCTGGCTTAGGAAGTGAATCCTTAGCTTCTTTCGATATACCGCGAGTGGAAAAGGTAAATATCGCGATTCCGAGTCTCCTACTGTGATTTATCGTTATTTTGATCGATTGCCTGGCTTGGGAAGTGAATCCTTAGTTTCTTTCAGTACAACGTGTGGAAAAGGTAGATATCGCGTTTCGGAGTGACCTTGAGTGATTGGTCGTTATTTCGAATGGTTGCTAGGCTTGTGAAGTGAATCCTTAGCTTCTTTCGATATACCGCGAGTGGAAAAGGTAAATATCGCGATTCCGAGTCTCCTACTGTGACTTATCGTTATTTTGAACGATTACCTGGCTTAGGAAGTGAATCCTTAGCTTCTTTCGATATACCGCGAGTGGAAAAGGTAAATATCGCGATTCCGAGTCTCCTACTGTGACTTATCGTTATTTTGATCGATTACGAAGGCGAGGATTTGAATCCTCAGCTTCTTTCCATATACCGCGAGTGGAAAAGGTAAATATCGCGATTCCGAGTCTCCTACTGTGACTTATCGTTATTTTGAACGATTACCTGGCTTAGGAAGTGAATCCTTAGTTTCTTTTAGTACACCGTGTGGAAAAGGTAAATATCGCGTTCGGAGTGACCTTGAGTGTTTTGTCGTTATTTCGAATGGTTGCGCGGCTTGGGAAGTGAATCCCCAGCTTCTTTCGATATACCGCGAGTGGAAAAGGTAAATATCCCGATTCCGAGTCTCCTACTGTGATTTATCGTTATTTTGATCGATTGCCTGGCTTGGGAAGTGAATCTTTAGTTTCTTTTATTACAACGTGTGGAAAAGGTAGATATCGCGTTTCGGAGTGACCTTGAGTGATTGGTCGTTATTTCGAACGGTTGCGAGGCTTGGAAAGTGAATCCTCAGCTTCTTTCGATATACCGCGAGTGGAACAGGTAAATAACGCGATTCCCAGTCTCCTGCTGTGATTTATCGTTATTTTGAACGATTACCTGGCTTAGGAAGTGAATCCTTAGTTTCTTTTAGTACACAGTGTGGAAAAGGTAAATATCGCGTTTCGGTGTGACCTTGAGTGTTTTGTCGTTATTTCGAACGATTGCTAGGCTTGTGAAGTGAATCCTTAGCTTCGTTCGATATACCGCGAGTGGAAAAGGTAAATATCGCGATTCCGAGTCTCCTACTGTGATTTATCGTTATTTTGATCGATTACGAAGGCGAGGATTTGAATCCTCAGCTTCTTTCCATATACCGCGAGTGGAAAAGGTAAATATCGCGATTCCGAGTCTCCTACTGTGATTTATCGTTATTTTGAACGATTACCTGGCTTGGGAAGTGAATCCTTACTTTCTTTCAGTACAACGTGTGGAAAAGGTAGATATCGCGTTTCGGAGTGACCTTGAGTGATTGGTCGTTATTTCGAACGGTTGCGAGGCTTGGGAAGTGAATCCTTAGCTTCTTTCGATATACCGCGAGTGGAAAAGGTAAATATCGCGATTCCGAGTCTCCTACTGTGACTTATCGTTATTTTGATCGATTACGAAGGCGAGGATTTGAATCCTCAGCTTCTTTCCATATACCGCGAGTGGAAAAGGTAAATATCGCGATTCCGAGTCTCCTACTGTGATTTATCGTTATTTTGAACGATTACCTGGCTTGGGAAGTGAATCCTTACTTTCTTTCAGTACAACGTGTGGAAAAGGTAGATATCGCGTTTCGGAGTGACCTTGAGTGATTGGTCGTTATTTCGAACGGTTGCGAGGCTTGGGAAGTGAATCCTTAGCTTCTTTCGATATACCGCGAGTGGAAAAGGTAAATATCGCGATTCCGAGTCTCCTACTGTGACTTATCGTTATTTTGATCGATTACGAAGGCGAGGATTTGAATCCTCAGATTCTTTCCATATACCGCGAGTGGAAAAGGTAAATATCGCGATTCCGAGTCTCCTACTGTGACTTATCGTTATTTTGAACGATTACCTGGCTTAGGAAGTGAATCCTTAGTTTCTTTTAGTACACCGTGTGGAAAAGGTAAATATCGCGTTCGGAGTGACCTTGAGTGTTTTGTCGTTATTTCGAACGATTGCTAGGCTTGTGAAGTGAATCCTTAGGTTCTTTCGATATACCGCGATTGGAAAAGGTAAATAACGCGATTCCCAGTCTCCTGCTGTGATTTATCGTTATTTTGAACGATTACCTGGCTTGGGAAGTGAATCCTTAGTTTCTTTTAGTTCAACGTGTCGAAAAGGTTGATATCGCGTTTCGGAGTGACCTTGAGTGATTGGTCGTTATTTCGAACGGTTGCGAGGCTTGGAAAGTGAATCCTCAGCTTCTTTCGATATACCGACAGTGGAACAGGTAAATAACGCGATTCCCAGTCTCCTGCTGTGATTTATCGTTATTTTGAACGATTACCTGGCTTAGGAAGTGAATCCTTAGTTTCTTTTAGTACACAGTGTGGAAAAGGTAAATATCGCGTTTCGGTGTGACCTTGAGTGTTTTGTCGTTATTTCGAACGATTGCTAGGCTTGTGAAGTGAATCCTTAGCTTCGTTCGATATACCGCGAGTGGAAAAGGTAAATATCGCGATTCCGAGTCTCCTACTGTGATTTATCGTTATTTTGATCGATTACGAAGGCGAGGATTTGAATCCTCAGCTTCTTTCCATATACCGCGAGTGGAAAAGGTAAATATCGCGATTCCGAGTCTCCTACTGTGATTTATCGTTATTTTGAACGATTGCCTGGCTTGGGAAGTGAATCCTTAGCTTCTTTCGATATACCGCGAGTTTAAAAGGTAAATAACGCGATTCCAGGTCTCCTGCTGTGATTTATCGTTATTTTGAACGATTACCTGGCTTAGGAAGTGAATCCTTAGTTTCTTTTAGTACCCCGTGTGGAAAAGGTAAATATCGCGTTTCGGAGTGACCTTGAGTGATTGGTCGTTATTTCGAATGGTTGCGAGGCTTGGGAAGTGAATCCTCAGCTTCTTTCGATATACCGCGAGTGGAAAAGGTAAATAACGCGGTTCCCAGTCTCCTACTGTGATTTATCGTTATTTTTAAGGATTACCTGGCTTGGGAAGTGAATCCTTAGTTTCTTTTAGTACAACGTGTGGAAAAGGTAGATATCGCGTTTCGGAGTGACCTTGAGTGATTGGTCGCTATTTCGAACGGTTGCGAGGCTTGGGAAGTGAATCCTTAGCTTCTTTCGATATACCGCGAGTTTAAAAGGTAAATAACGCGATTCCAGGTCTCCTGCTGTGATTTATCGTTATTTTGAACGATTACCTGGCTTAGGAAGTGAATCCTTAGTTTCTTTTAGTACACCGTGTGGAAAAGGTAAATATCGCGTTCGGAGTGCCCTTGAGTGTTTTGTCGTTATTTCGAACGATTGCTAGGCTTGTGAAGTGAATCCTTAGCTTCTTTCGATATACCGCGAGTGGAAAAGGTAAATATCCCGATTCCAGGTATCGTACTGTGATTTATCGTTATTTTGAACGATTACGAAGGCGAGGATTTGAATCCTCAGCTTCTTTCGATATACCGCGAGTTTAAAAGGTAAATAACGCGATTCCAGGTCTCCTGCTGTGATTTATCGTTATTTTGAACGATTACCTGGCTTAGGAAGTGAATAATTAGTTTCTTTTAGTACACCGTGTGGAAAAGGTAAATATCGCGTTTCGGTGTGACCTTGAGTGTTTTGTCGTTATTTCGAACGATTGCTAGGCTTGGGAAGTGAATCCTTAGCATCTTTCGATATACCGCGAGTGGAAAAGGTAAATATCGCGATTCCGAGTCTCCTACTGTGACTTATCGTTATTTTGAACGATTACCTGGCTTAGGAAGTGAATCCTTAGCTTCTTTCGATATACCGCGAGTGGAAAAGGTAAATATCGCGATTCCGAGTCTCCTACTGTGATTTATCGTTATTTTGATCGATTGCCTGGCTTGGGAAGTGAATCCTTAGTTTCTTTCAGTACAACGTGTGGAAAAGGTAGATATCGCGTTTCGGAGTGACCTTGAGTGATTGGTCGTTATTTCGAATGGTTGCGAGGCTTGTGAAGTGAATCCTTAGCTTCTTTCGATATACCGCGAGTGGAAAAGGTAAATATCGCGATTCCGAGTCTCCTACTGTGACTTATCGTTATTTTGAACGATTACCTGGCTTAGGAAGTGAATCCTTAGCTTCTTTCGATATACCGCGAGTGGAAAAGGTAAATATCGCGATTCCGAGTCTCCTACTGTGACTTATCGTTATTTTGATCGATTACGAAGGCGAGGATTTGAATCCTCAGCTTCTTTCCATATACCGCGAGTGGAAAAGGTAAATATCGCGATTCCGAGTCTCCTACTGTGACTTATCGTTATTTTGAACGATTGCCTGGCTTGGGAAGTGAATCCTTAGCTTCTTTCGATATACCGCGAGTTTAAAAGGTAAATAACGCGATTCCAGGTCTCCTGCTGTGATTTATCGTTATTTTGAACGATTACCTGGCTTAGGAAGTGAATCCTTAGTTTCGATTAGTACAACGTGTGGAAAAGGTAGATATCGCGTTTCGGAGTGACCTTGAGTGATTGGTCGCTATTTCGAACGGTTGCGAGGCTTGGGAAGTGAATCCTTAGCTTCTTTCGATATACCGCGAGTTTAAAAGGTAAATAACGCGATTCCAGGTCTCCTGCTGTGATTTATCGTTATTTTGAACGATTACCTGGCTTAGGAAGTGAATCCTTAGTTTCTTTTAGTACACCGTGTGGAAAAGGTAAATATCGCGTTTCGGAGTGACCTTGAGTGATTGGTCGTTATTTCGAATGGTTGCGAGGCTTGGGAAGTGAATCCTCAGCTTCTTTCGATATACCGCGAGTGGAAAAGGTAAATAACGCGGTTCCCAGTCTCCTACTGTGATTTATCGTTATTTTTAAGGATTACCTGGCTTGGGAAGTGAATCCTTAGTTTCTTTTAGTACAACGTGTGGAAAAGGTAGATATCGCGTTTCGGAGTGACCTTGAGTGATTGGTCGCTATTTCGAACGGTTGCGAGGCTTGGGAAGTGAATCCTTAGCTTCTTTCGATATACCGCGAGTTTAAAAGGTAAATAACGCGATTCCAGGTCTCCTGCTGTGATTTATCGTTATTTTGAACGATTACCTGGCTTAGGAAGTGAATCCTTAGTTTCTTTTAGTACACCGTGTGGAAAAGGTAAATATCGCGTTCGGAGTGCCCTTGAGTGTTTTGTCGTTATTTCGAACGATTGCTAGGCTTGTGAAGTGAATCCTTAGCTTCTTTCGATATACCGCGAGTGGAAAAGGTAAATATCCCGATTCCAGGTATCGTACTGTGATTTATCGTTATTTTGAACGATTACGAAGGCGAGGATTTGAATCCTCAGCTTCTTTCGATATACCGCGAGTTTAAAAGGTAAATAACGCGATTCCAGGTCTCCTGCTGTGATTTATCGTTATTTTGAACGATTACCTGGCTTAGGAAGTGAATAATTAGTTTCTTTTAGTACACCGTGTGGAAAAGGTAAATATCGCGTTTCGGTGTGACCTTGAGTGTTTTGTCGTTATTTCGAACGATTGCTAGGCTTGGGAAGTGAATCCTTAGCATCTTTCGATATACCGCGAGTGGAAAAGGTAAATATCGCGATTCCGAGTCTCCTACTGTGACTTATCGTTATTTTGAACGATTACCTGGCTTAGGAAGTGAATCCTTAGCTTCTTTCGATATACCGCGAGTGGAAAAGGTAAATATCGCGATTCCGAGTCTCCTACTGTGATTTATCGTTATTTTGATCGATTGCCTGGCTTGGGAAGTGAATCCTTAGTTTCTTTCAGTACAACGTGTGGAAAAGGTAGATATCGCGTTTCGGAGTGACCTTGAGTGATTGGTCGTTATTTCGAATGGTTGCTAGGCTTGTGAAGTGAATCCTTAGCTTCTTTCGATATACCGCGAGTGGAAAAGGTAAATATCGCGATTCCGAGTCTCCTACTGTGACTTATCGTTATTTTGAACGATTACCTGGCTTAGGAAGTGAATCCTTAGCTTCTTTCGATATACCGCGAGTGGAAAAGGTAAATATCGCGATTCCGAGTCTCCTACTGTGACTTATCGTTATTTTGATCGATTACGAAGGCGAGGATTTGAATCCTCAGCTTCTTTCCATATACCGCGAGTGGAAAAGGTAAATATCGCGATTCCGAGTCTCCTACTGTGACTTATCGTTATTTTGATCGATTACGAAGGCGAGGATTTGAATCCTCAGCTTCTTTCCATATACCGCGAGTGGAAAAGGTAAATATCGCGATTCCGAGTCTCCTACTGTGACTTATCGTTATTTTGAACGATTACCTGGCTTAGGAAGTGAATCCTTAGTTTCTTTTAGTACACCGTGTGGAAAAGGTAAATATCGCGTTCGGAGTGACCTTGAGTGTTTTGTCGTTATTTCGAACGATTGCTAGGCTTGTGAAGTGAATCCTTAGGTTCTTTCGATATACCGCGATTGGAAAAGGTAAATAACGCGATTCCCAGTCTCCTGCTGTGATTTATCGTTATTTTGAACGATTACCTGGCTTGGGAAGTGAATCCTTAGTTTCTTTTAGTTCAACGTGTCGAAAAGGTAGATATCGCGTTTCGGAGTGACCTTGAGTGATTGGTCGTTATTTCGAACGGTTGCGAGGCTTGGAAAGTGAATCCTCAGCTTCTTTCGATATACCGACAGTGGAACAGGTAAATAACGCGATTCCCAGTCTCCTGCTGTGATTTATCGTTATTTTGAACGATTACCTGGCTTAGGAAGTGAATCCTTAGTTTCTTTTAGTACACAGTGTGGAAAAGGTAAATATCGCGTTTCGGTGTGACCTTGAGTGTTTTGTCGTTATTTCGAACGATTGCTAGGCTTGTGAAGTGAATCCTTAGCTTCGTTCGATATACCGCGAGTGGAAAAGGTAAATATCGCGATTCCGAGTCTCCTACTGTGATTTATCGTTATTTTGATCGATTACGAAGGCGAGGATTTGAATCCTCAGCTTCTTTCCATATACCGCGAGTGGAAAAGGTAAATATCGCGATTCCGAGTCTCCTACTGTGATTTATCGTTATTTTGAACGATTGCCTGGCTTGGGAAGTGAATCCTTAGCTTCTTTCGATATACCGCGAGTTTAAAAGGTAAATAACGCGATTCCAGGTCTCCTGCTGTGATTTATCGTTATTTTGAACGATTACCTGGCTTAGGAAGTGAATCCTTAGTTTCGATTAGTACAACGTGTGGAAAAGGTAGATATCGCGTTTCGGAGTGACCTTGAGTGATTGGTCGCTATTTCGAACGGTTGCGAGGCTTGGGAAGTGAATCCTTAGCTTCTTTCGATATACCGCGAGTTTAAAAGGTAAATAACGCGATTCCAGGTCTCCTGCTGTGATTTATCGTTATTTTGAACGATTACCTGGCTTAGGAAGTGAATCCTTAGTTTCTTTTAGTACACCGTGTGGAAAAGGTAAATATCGCGTTTCGGAGTGACCTTGAGTGATTGGTCGTTATTTCGAATGGTTGCGAGGCTTGGGAAGTGAATCCTCAGCTTCTTTCGATATACCGCGAGTGGAAAAGGTAAATAACGCGATTCCCAGTCTCCTACTGTGATTTATCGTTATTTTTAAGGATTACCTGGCTTGGGAAGTGAATCCTTAGTTTCTTTTAGTACAACGTGTGGAAAAGGTAGATATCGCGTTTCGGAGTGACCTTGAGTGATTGGTCGCTATTTCGAACGGTTGCGAGGCTTGGGAAGTGAATCCTTAGCTTCTTTCGATATACCGCGAGTTTAAAAGGTAAATAACGCGATTCCAGGTCTCCTGCTGTGATTTATCGTTATTTTGAACGATTACCTGGCTTAGGAAGTGAATCCTTAGTTTCTTTTAGTACACCGTGTGGAAAAGGTAAATATCGCGTTCGGAGTGCCCTTGAGTGTTTTGTCGTTATTTCGAACGATTGCTAGGCTTGTGAAGTGAATCCTTAGCTTCTTTCGATATACCGCGAGTGGAAAAGGTAAATATCCCGATTCCAGGTATCGTACTGTGATTTATCGTTATTTTGAACGATTACGAAGGCGAGGATTTGAATCCTCAGCTTCTTTCGATATACCGCGAGTTTAAAAGGTAAATAACGCGATTCCAGGTCTCCTGCTGTGATTTATCGTTATTTTGAACGATTACCTGGCTTAGGAAGTGAATAATTAGTTTCTTTTAGTACACCGTGTGGAAAAGGTAAATATCGCGTTTCGGTGTGACCTTGAGTGTTTTGTCGTTATTTCGAACGATTGCTAGGCTTGGGAAGTGAATCCTTAGCATCTTTCGATATACCGCGAGTGGAAAAGGTAAATATCGCGATTCCGAGTCTCCTACTGTGACTTATCGTTATTTTGAACGATTACCTGGCTTAGGAAGTGAATCCTTAGCTTCTTTCGATATACCGCGAGTGGAAAAGGTAAATATCGCGATTCCGAGTCTCCTACTGTGATTTATCGTTATTTTGATCGATTGCCTGGCTTGGGAAGTGAATCCTTAGTTTCTTTCAGTACAACGTGTGGAAAAGGTAGATATCGCGTTTCGGAGTGACCTTGAGTGATTGGTCGTTATTTCGAATGGTTGCTAGGCTTGTGAAGTGAATCCTTAGCTTCTTTCGATATACCGCGAGTGGAAAAGGTAAATATCGCGATTCCGAGTCTCCTACTGTGACTTATCGTTATTTTGAACGATTACCTGGCTTAGGAAGTGAATCCTTAGCTTCTTTCGATATACCGCGAGTGGAAAAGGTAAATATCGCGATTCCGAGTCTCCTACTGTGACTTATCGTTATTTTGATCGATTACGAAGGCGAGGATTTGAATCCTCAGCTTCTTTCCATATACCGCGAGTGGAAAAGGTAAATATCGCGATTCCGAGTCTCCTACTGTGACTTATCGTTATTTTGAACGATTACCTGGCTTAGGAAGTGAATCCTTAGTTTCTTTTAGTACACCGTGTGGAAAAGGTAAATATCGCGTTCGGAGTGACCTTGAGTGTTTTGTCGTTATTTCGAATGGTTGCGCGGCTTGGGAAGTGAATCCCCAGCTTCTTTCGATATACCGCGAGTGGAAAAGGTAAATATCCCGATTCCGAGTCTCCTACTGTGATTTATCGTTATTTTGAACGATTACCTGGCTTGGGAAGTGAATCCTTACTTTCTTTCAGTACAACGTGTGGAAAAGGTAAATATCGCGTTCGGAGTGACCTTGAGTGTTTTGTCGTTATTTCGAATGGTTGCGCGGCTTGGGAAGTGAATCCCCAGCTTCTTTCGATATACCGCGAGTGGAAAAGGTAAATATCCCGATTCCGAGTCTCCTACTGTGATTTATCGTTATTTTGATCGATTGCCTGGCTTGGGAAGTGAATCTTTAGTTTCTTTTATTACAACGTGTGGAAAAGGTAGATATCGCGTTTCGGAGTGACCTTGAGTGATTGGTCGTTATTTCGAACGGTTGCGAGGCTTGGAAAGTGAATCCTCAGCTTCTTTCGATATACCGCGAGTGGAACAGGTAAATAACGCGATTCCCAGTCTCCTGCTGTGATTTATCGTTATTTTGAACGATTACCTGGCTTAGGAAGTGAATCCTTAGTTTCTTTTAGTACACAGTGTGGAAAAGGTAAATATCGCGTTTCGGTGTGACCTTGAGTGTTTTGTCGTTATTTCGAACGATTGCTAGGCTTGTGAAGTGAATCCTTAGCTTCGTTCGATATACCGCGAGTGGAAAAGGTAAATATCGCGATTCCGAGTCTCCTACTGTGATTTATCGTTATTTTGATCGATTACGAAGGCGAGGATTTGAATCCTCAGCTTCTTTCCATATACCGCGAGTGGAAAAGGTAAATATCGCGATTCCGAGTCTCCTACTGTGATTTATCGTTATTTTGAACGATTACCTGGCTTGGGAAGTGAATCCTTACTTTCTTTCAGTACAACGTGTGGAAAAGGTAGATATCGCGTTTCGGAGTGACCTTGAGTGATTGGTCGTTATTTCGAACGGTTGCGAGGCTTGGGAAGTGAATCCTTAGCTTCTTTCGATATACCGCGAGTGGAAAAGGTAAATATCGCGATTCCGAGTCTCCTACTGTGACTTATCGTTATTTTGATTGATTACGAAGGCGAGGATTTGAATCCTCAGCTTCTTTCCATATACCGCGAGTGGAAAAGGTAAATATCGCGATTCCGAGTCTCCTACTGTGATTTATCGTTATTTTGAACGATTACCTGGCTTGGGAAGTGAATCCTTACTTTCTTTCAGTACAACGTGTGGAAAAGGTAGATATCGCGTTTCGGAGTGACCTTGAGTGATTGGTCGTTATTTCGAACGGTTGCGAGGCTTGGGAAGTGAATCCTTAGCTTCTTTCGATATACCGCGAGTGGAAAAGGTAAATATCGCGATTCCGAGTCTCCTACTGTGACTTATCGTTATTTTGATCGATTACGAAGGCGAGGATTTGAATCCTCAGATTCTTTCCATATACCGCGAGTGGAAAAGGTAAATATCGCGATTCCGAGTCTCCTACTGTGACTTATCGTTATTTTGAACGATTACCTGGCTTAGGAAGTGAATCCTTAGTTTCTTTTAGTACACCGTGTGGAAAAGGTAAATATCGCGTTCGGAGTGACCTTGAGTGTTTTGTCGTTATTTCGAACGATTGCTAGGCTTGTGAAGTGAATCCTTAGGTTCTTTCGATATACCGCGATTGGAAAAGGTAAATAACGCGATTCCCAGTCTCCTGCTGTGATTTATCGTTATTTTGAACGATTACCTGGCTTGGGAAGTGAATCCTTAGTTTCTTTTAGTTCAACGTGTCGAAAAGGTTGATATCGCGTTTCGGAGTGACCTTGAGTGATTGGTCGTTATTTCGAACGGTTGCGAGGCTTGGAAAGTGAATCCTCAGCTTCTTTCGATATACCGACAGTGGAACAGGTAAATAACGCGATTCCCAGTCTCCTGCTGTGATTTATCGTTATTTTGAACGATTACCTGGCTTAGGAAGTGAATCCTTAGTTTCTTTTAGTACACAGTGTGGAAAAGGTAAATATCGCGTTTCGGTGTGACCTTGAGTGTTTTGTCGTTATTTCGAACGATTGCTAGGCTTGTGAAGTGAATCCTTAGCTTCGTTCGATATACCGCGAGTGGAAAAGGTAAATATCGCGATTCCGAGTCTCCTACTGTGATTTATCGTTATTTTGATCGATTACGAAGGCGAGGATTTGAATCCTCAGCTTCTTTCCATATACCGCGAGTGGAAAAGGTAAATATCGCGATTCCGAGTCTCCTACTGTGATTTATCGTTATTTTGAACGATTGCCTGGCTTGGGAAGTGAATCCTTAGCTTCTTTCGATATACCGCGAGTTTAAAAGGTAAATAACGCGATTCCAGGTCTCCTGCTGTGATTTATCGTTATTTTGAACGATTACCTGGCTTAGGAAGTGAATCCTTAGTTTCGATTAGTACAACGTGTGGAAAAGGTAGATATCGCGTTTCGGAGTGACCTTGAGTGATTGGTCGCTATTTCGAACGGTTGCGAGGCTTGGGAAGTGAATCCTTAGCTTCTTTCGATATACCGCGAGTTTAAAAGGTAAATAACGCGATTCCAGGTCTCCTGCTGTGATTTATCGTTATTTTGAACGATTACCTGGCTTAGGAAGTGAATCCTTAGTTTCTTTTAGTACACCGTGTGGAAAAGGTAAATATCGCGTTTCGGAGTGACCTTGAGTGATTGGTCGTTATTTCGAATGGTTGCGAGGCTTGGGAAGTGAATCCTCAGCTTCTTTCGATATACCGCGAGTGGAAAAGGTAAATAACGCGGTTCCCAGTCTCCTACTGTGATTTATCGTTATTTTTAAGGATTACCTGGCTTGGGAAGTGAATCCTTAGTTTCTTTTAGTACAACGTGTGGAAAAGGTAGATATCGCGTTTCGGAGTGACCTTGAGTGATTGGTCGCTATTTCGAACGGTTGCGAGGCTTGGGAAGTGAATCCTTAGCTTCTTTCGATATACCGCGAGTTTAAAAGGTAAATAACGCGATTCCAGGTCTCCTGCTGTGATTTATCGTTATTTTGAACGATTACCTGGCTTAGGAAGTGAATCCTTAGTTTCTTTTAGTACACCGTGTGGAAAAGGTAAATATCGCGTTCGGAGTGCCCTTGAGTGTTTTGTCGTTATTTCGAACGATTGCTAGGCTTGTGAAGTGAATCCTTAGCTTCTTTCGATATACCGCGAGTGGAAAAGGTAAATATCCCGATTCCAGGTATCGTACTGTGATTTATCGTTATTTTGAACGATTACGAAGGCGAGGATTTGAATCCTCAGCTTCTTTCGATATACCGCGAGTTTAAAAGGTAAATAACGCGATTCCAGGTCTCCTGCTGTGATTTATCGTTATTTTGAACGATTACCTGGCTTAGGAAGTGAATAATTAGTTTCTTTTAGTACACCGTGTGGAAAAGGTAAATATCGCGTTTCGGTGTGACCTTGAGTGTTTTGTCGTTATTTCGAACGATTGCTAGGCTTGGGAAGTGAATCCTTAGCATCTTTCGATATACCGCGAGTGGAAAAGGTAAATATCGCGATTCCGAGTCTCCTACTGTGACTTATCGTTATTTTGAACGATTACCTGGCTTAGGAAGTGAATCCTTAGCTTCTTTCGATATACCGCGAGTGGAAAAGGTAAATATCGCGATTCCGAGTCTCCTACTGTGATTTATCGTTATTTTGATCGATTGCCTGGCTTGGGAAGTGAATCCTTAGTTTCTTTCAGTACAACGTGTGGAAAAGGTAGATATCGCGTTTCGGAGTGACCTTGAGTGATTGGTCGTTATTTCGAATGGTTGCTAGGCTTGTGAAGTGAATCCTTAGCTTCTTTCGATATACCGCGAGTGGAAAAGGTAAATATCGCGATTCCGAGTCTCCTACTGTGACTTATCGTTATTTTGAACGATTACCTGGCTTAGGAAGTGAATCCTTAGCTTCTTTCGATATACCGCGAGTGGAAAAGGTAAATATCGCGATTCCGAGTCTCCTACTGTGACTTATCGTTATTTTGATCGATTACGAAGGCGAGGATTTGAATCCTCAGCTTCTTTCCATATACCGCGAGTGGAAAAGGTAAATATCGCGATTCCGAGTCTCCTACTGTGACTTATCGTTATTTTGAACGATTGCCTGGCTTGGGAAGTGAATCCTTAGCTTCTTTCGATATACCGCGAGTTTAAAAGGTAAATAACGCGATTCCAGGTCTCCTGCTGTGATTTATCGTTATTTTGAACGATTACCTGGCTTAGGAAGTGAATCCTTAGTTTCGATTAGTACAACGTGTGGAAAAGGTAGATATCGCGTTTCGGAGTGACCTTGAGTGATTGGTCGCTATTTCGAACGGTTGCGAGGCTTGGGAAGTGAATCCTTAGCTTCTTTCGATATACCGCGAGTTTAAAAGGTAAATAACGCGATTCCAGGTCTCCTGCTGTGATTTATCGTTATTTTGAACGATTACCTGGCTTAGGAAGTGAATCCTTAGTTTCTTTTAGTACACCGTGTGGAAAAGGTAAATATCGCGTTTCGGAGTGACCTTGAGTGATTGGTCGTTATTTCGAATGGTTGCGAGGCTTGGGAAGTGAATCCTCAGCTTCTTTCGATATACCGCGAGTGGAAAAGGTAAATAACGCGGTTCCCAGTCTCCTACTGTGATTTATCGTTATTTTTAAGGATTACCTGGCTTGGGAAGTGAATCCTTAGTTTCTTTTAGTACAACGTGTGGAAAAGGTAGATATCGCGTTTCGGAGTGACCTTGAGTGATTGGTCGCTATTTCGAACGGTTGCGAGGCTTGGGAAGTGAATCCTTAGCTTCTTTCGATATACCGCGAGTTTAAAAGGTAAATAACGCGATTCCAGGTCTCCTGCTGTGATTTATCGTTATTTTGAACGATTACCTGGCTTAGGAAGTGAATCCTTAGTTTCTTTTAGTACACCGTGTGGAAAAGGTAAATATCGCGTTCGGAGTGCCCTTGAGTGTTTTGTCGTTATTTCGAACGATTGCTAGGCTTGTGAAGTGAATCCTTAGCTTCTTTCGATATACCGCGAGTGGAAAAGGTAAATATCCCGATTCCAGGTATCGTACTGTGATTTATCGTTATTTTGAACGATTACGAAGGCGAGGATTTGAATCCTCAGCTTCTTTCGATATACCGCGAGTTTAAAAGGTAAATAACGCGATTCCAGGTCTCCTGCTGTGATTTATCGTTATTTTGAACGATTACCTGGCTTAGGAAGTGAATAATTAGTTTCTTTTAGTACACCGTGTGGAAAAGGTAAATATCGCGTTTCGGTGTGACCTTGAGTGTTTTGTCGTTATTTCGAACGATTGCTAGGCTTGGGAAGTGAATCCTTAGCATCTTTCGATATACCGCGAGTGGAAAAGGTAAATATCGCGATTCCGAGTCTCCTACTGTGACTTATCGTTATTTTGAACGATTACCTGGCTTAGGAAGTGAATCCTTAGCTTCTTTCGATATACCGCGAGTGGAAAAGGTAAATATCGCGATTCCGAGTCTCCTACTGTGATTTATCGTTATTTTGATCGATTGCCTGGCTTGGGAAGTGAATCCTTAGTTTCTTTCAGTACAACGTGTGGAAAAGGTAGATATCGCGTTTCGGAGTGACCTTGAGTGATTGGTCGTTATTTCGAATGGTTGCTAGGCTTGTGAAGTGAATCCTTAGCTTCTTTCGATATACCGCGAGTGGAAAAGGTAAATATCGCGATTCCGAGTCTCCTACTGTGACTTATCGTTATTTTGAACGATTACCTGGCTTAGGAAGTGAATCCTTAGCTTCTTTCGATATACCGCGAGTGGAAAAGGTAAATATCGCGATTCCGAGTCTCCTACTGTGACTTATCGTTATTTTGATCGATTACGAAGGCGAGGATTTGAATCCTCAGCTTCTTTCCATATACCGCGAGTGGAAAAGGTAAATATCGCGATTCCGAGTCTCCTACTGTGACTTATCGTTATTTTGAACGATTACCTGGCTTAGGAAGTGAATCCTTAGTTTCTTTTAGTACACCGTGTGGAAAAGGTAAATATCGCGTTCGGAGTGACCTTGAGTGTTTTGTCGTTATTTCGAATGGTTGCGCGGCTTGGGAAGTGAATCCCCAGCTTCTTTCGATATACCGCGAGTGGAAAAGGTAAATATCCCGATTCCGAGTCTCCTACTGTGATTTATCGTTATTTTGATCGATTGCCTGGCTTGGGAAGTGAATCTTTAGTTTCTTTTATTACAACGTGTGGAAAAGGTAGATATCGCGTTTCGGAGTGACCTTGAGTGATTGGTCGTTATTTCGAACGGTTGCGAGGCTTGGAAAGTGAATCCTCAGCTTCTTTCGATATACCGCGAGTGGAACAGGTAAATAACGCGATTCCCAGTCTCCTGCTGTGATTTATCGTTATTTTGAACGATTACCTGGCTTAGGAAGTGAATCCTTAGTTTCTTTTAGTACACAGTGTGGAAAAGGTAAATATCGCGTTTCGGTGTGACCTTGAGTGTTTTGTCGTTATTTCGAACGATTGCTAGGCTTGTGAAGTGAATCCTTAGCTTCGTTCGATATACCGCGAGTGGAAAAGGTAAATATCGCGATTCCGAGTCTCCTACTGTGATTTATCGTTATTTTGATCGATTACGAAGGCGAGGATTTGAATCCTCAGCTTCTTTCCATATACCGCGAGTGGAAAAGGTAAATATCGCGATTCCGAGTCTCCTACTGTGATTTATCGTTATTTTGAACGATTACCTGGCTTGGGAAGTGAATCCTTACTTTCTTTCAGTACAACGTGTGGAAAAGGTAGATATCGCGTTTCGGAGTGACCTTGAGTGATTGGTCGTTATTTCGAACGGTTGCGAGGCTTGGGAAGTGAATCCTTAGCTTCTTTCGATATACCGCGAGTGGAAAAGGTAAATATCGCGATTCCGAGTCTCCTACTGTGACTTATCGTTATTTTGATCGATTACGAAGGCGAGGATTTGAATCCTCAGCTTCTTTCCATATACCGCGAGTGGAAAAGGTAAATATCGCGATTCCGAGTCTCCTACTGTGATTTATCGTTATTTTGAACGATTACCTGGCTTGGGAAGTGAATCCTTACTTTCTTTCAGTACAACGTGTGGAAAAGGTAGATATCGCGTTTCGGAGTGACCTTGAGTGATTGGTCGTTATTTCGAACGGTTGCGAGGCTTGGGAAGTGAATCCTTAGCTTCTTTCGATATACCGCGAGTGGAAAAGGTAAATATCGCGATTCCGAGTCTCCTACTGTGACTTATCGTTATTTTGATCGATTACGAAGGCGAGGATTTGAATCCTCAGATTCTTTCCATATACCGCGAGTGGAAAAGGTAAATATCGCGATTCCGAGTCTCCTACTGTGACTTATCGTTATTTTGAACGATTACCTGGCTTAGGAAGTGAATCCTTAGTTTCTTTTAGTACACCGTGTGGAAAAGGTAAATATCGCGTTCGGAGTGACCTTGAGTGTTTTGTCGTTATTTCGAACGATTGCTAGGCTTGTGAAGTGAATCCTTAGGTTCTTTCGATATACCGCGATTGGAAAAGGTAAATAACGCGATTCCCAGTCTCCTGCTGTGATTAATCGTTATTTTGAACGATTACCTGGCTTGGGAAGTGAATCCTTAGTTTCTTTTAGTTCAACGTGTCGAAAAGGTAGATATCGCGTTTCGGAGTGACCTTGAGTGATTGGTCGTTATTTCGAACGGTTGCGATGCTTGGAAAGTGAATCCTCAGCTTCTTTCGATATACCGACAGTGGAACAGGTAAATAACGCGATTCCCAGTCTCCTGCTGTGATTTATCGTTATTTTGAACGATTACCTGGCTTAGGAAGTGAATCCTTAGTTTCTTTTAGTACACAGTGTGGAAAAGGTAAATATCGCGTTTCGGTGTGACCTTGAGTGTTTTGTCGTTATTTCGAACGATTGCTAGGCTTGTGAAGTGAATCCTTAGCTTCGTTCGATATACCGCGAGTGGAAAAGGTAAATATCGCGATTCCGAGTCTCCTACTGTGATTTATCGTTATTTTGATCGATTACGAAGGCGAGGATTTGAATCCTCAGCTTCTTTCCATATACCGCGAGTGGAAAAGGTAAATATCGCGATTCCGAGTCTCCTACTGTGATTTATCGTTATTTTGAACGATTGCCTGGCTTGGGAAGTGAATCCTTAGCTTCTTTCGATATACCGCGAGTTTAAAAGGTAAATAACGCGATTCCAGGTCTCCTGCTGTGATTTATCGTTATTTTGAACGATTACCTGGCTTAGGAAGTGAATCCTTAGTTTCGATTAGTACAACGTGTGGAAAAGGTAGATATCGCGTTTCGGAGTGACCTTGAGTGATTGGTCGCTATTTCGAACGGTTGCGAGGCTTGGGAAGTGAATCCTTAGCTTCTTTCGATATACCGCGAGTTTAAAAGGTAAATAACGCGATTCCAGGTCTCCTGCTGTGATTTATCGTTATTTTGAACGATTACCTGGCTTAGGAAGTGAATCCTTAGTTTCTTTTAGTACACCGTGTGGAAAAGGTAAATATCGCGTTTCGGAGTGACCTTGAGTGATTGGTCGTTATTTCGAATGGTTGCGAGGCTTGGGAAGTGAATCCTCAGCTTCTTTCGATATACCGCGAGTGGAAAAGGTAAATAACGCGATTCCCAGTCTCCTACTGTGATTTATCGTTATTTTTAAGGATTACCTGGCTTGGGAAGTGAATCCTTAGTTTCTTTTAGTACAACGTGTGGAAAAGGTAGATATCGCGTTTCGGAGTGACCTTGAGTGATTGGTCGCTATTTCGAACGGTTGCGAGGCTTGGGAAGTGAATCCTTAGCTTCTTTCGATATACCGCGAGTTTAAAAGGTAAATAACGCGATTCCAGGTCTCCTGCTGTGATTTATCGTTATTTTGAACGATTACCTGGCTTAGGAAGTGAATCCTTAGTTTCTTTTAGTACACCGTGTGGAAAAGGTAAATATCGCGTTCGGAGTGCCCTTGAGTGTTTTGTCGTTATTTCGAACGATTGCTAGGCTTGTGAAGTGAATCCTTAGCTTCTTTCGATATACCGCGAGTGGAAAAGGTAAATATCCCGATTCCAGGTATCGTACTGTGATTTATCGTTATTTTGAACGATTACGAAGGCGAGGATTTGAATCCTCAGCTTCTTTCGATATACCGCGAGTTTAAAAGGTAAATAACGCGATTCCAGGTCTCCTGCTGTGATTTATCGTTATTTTGAACGATTACCTGGCTTAGGAAGTGAATAATTAGTTTCTTTTAGTACACCGTGTGGAAAAGGTAAATATCGCGTTTCGGTGTGACCTTGAGTGTTTTGTCGTTATTTCGAACGATTGCTAGGCTTGGGAAGTGAATCCTTAGCATCTTTCGATATACCGCGAGTGGAAAAGGTAAATATCGCGATTCCGAGTCTCCTACTGTGACTTATCGTTATTTTGAACGATTACCTGGCTTAGGAAGTGAATCCTTAGCTTCTTTCGATATACCGCGAGTGGAAAAGGTAAATATCGCGATTCCGAGTCTCCTACTGTGATTTATCGTTATTTTGATCGATTGCCTGGCTTGGGAAGTGAATCCTTAGTTTCTTTCAGTACAACGTGTGGAAAAGGTAGATATCGCGTTTCGGAGTGACCTTGAGTGATTGGTCGTTATTTCGAACGGTTGCGAGGCTTGGAAAGTGAATCCTCAGCTTCTTTCGATATACCGCGAGTGGAACAGGTAAATAACGCGATTCCCAGTCTCCTGCTGTGATTTATCGTTATTTTGAACGATTACCTGGCTTAGGAAGTGAATCCTTAGTTTCTTTTAGTACACAGTGTGGAAAAGGTAAATATCGCGTTTCGGTGTGACCTTGAGTGTTTTGTCGTTATTTCGAACGATTGCTAGGCTTGTGAAGTGAATCCTTAGCTTCGTTCGATATACCGCGAGTGGAAAAGGTAAATATCGCGATTCCGAGTCTCCTACTGTGATTTATCGTTATTTTGATCGATTACGAAGGCGAGGATTTGAATCCTCAGCTTCTTTCCATATACCGCGAGTGGAAAAGGTAAATATCGCGATTCCGAGTCTCCTACTGTGATTTATCGTTATTTTGAACGATTACCTGGCTTGGGAAGTGAATCCTTACTTTCTTTCAGTACAACGTGTGGAAAAGGTAGATATCGCGTTTCGGAGTGACCTTGAGTGATTGGTCGTTATTTCGAACGGTTGCGAGGCTTGGGAAGTGAATCCTTAGCTTCTTTCGATATACCGCGAGTGGAAAAGGTAAATATCGCGATTCCGAGTCTCCTACTGTGACTTATCGTTATTTTGATCGATTACGAAGGCGAGGATTTGAATCCTCAGCTTCTTTCCATATACCGCGAGTGGAAAAGGTAAATATCGCGATTCCGAGTCTCCTACTGTGACTTATCGTTATTTTGAACGATTACCTGGCTTAGGAAGTGAATCCTTAGTTTCTTTTAGTACACCGTGTGGAAAAGGTAAATATCGCGTTCGGAGTGACCTTGAGTGTTTTGTCGTTATTTCGAACGATTGCTAGGCTTGTGAAGTGAATCCTTAGGTTCTTTCGATATACCGCGATTGGAAAAGGTAAATAACGCGATTCCCAGTCTCCTGCTGTGATTTATCGTTATTTTGAACGATTACCTGGCTTGGGAAGTGAATCCTTAGTTTCTTTTAGTACAACGTGTCGAAAAGGTAGATATCGCGTTTCGGAGTGACCTTGAGTGATTGGTCGTTATTTCGAATGGTTGCGCGGCTTGGGAAGTGAATCCCCAGCTTCTTTCGATATACCGCGAGTGGAAAAGGTAAATATCCCGATTCCGAGTCTCCTACTGTGATTTATCGTTATTTTGATCGATTGCCTGGCTTGGGAAGTGAATCTTTAGTTTCTTTTATTACAACGTGTGGAAAAGGTAGATATCGCGTTTCGGAGTGACCTTGAGTGATTGGTCGTTATTTCGAACGGTTGCGAGGCTTGGAAAGTGAATCCTCAGCTTCTTTCGATATACCGCGAGTGGAACAGGTAAATAACGCGATTCCCAGTCTCCTGCTGTGATTTATCGTTATTTTGAACGATTACCTGGCTTAGGAAGTGAATCCTTAGTTTCTTTTAGTACACAGTGTGGAAAAGGTAAATATCGCGTTTCGGTGTGACCTTGAGTGTTTTGTCGTTATTTCGAACGATTGCTAGGCTTGTGAAGTGAATCCTTAGCTTCGTTCGATATACCGCGAGTGGAAAAGGTAAATATCGCGATTCCGAGTCTCCTACTGTGATTTATCGTTATTTTGATCGATTACGAAGGCGAGGATTTGAATCCTCAGCTTCTTTCCATATAGCGCGAGTGGAAAAGGTAAATATCGCGATTCCGAGTCTCCTACTGTGATTTATCGTTATTTTTAAGGATTACCTGGCTTGGGAAGTGAATCCTTAGTTTCTTTTAGTACAACGTGTGGAAAAGGTAGATATCGCGTTTCGGAGTGACCTTGAGTGATTGGTCGTTATTTCGAACGGTTGCGTGGCTTGGGAAGTGAATCCTCAGCTTCTTTCGATATACCGCGAGTGGAAAAGGTAAATAACGCGATTCCCAGTCTCCTGCTGTGATTTATCGTTATTTTGATCGATTACCTGGCGTGGGGAGTGAAACCTTAGTTTCTTTTAGTACACCGTGTGGAAAAGCTAAATATCGCGTTTCGGAGTGACCTTGAGTGATTGGTCGTTATTTCGAATGGTTGCGAGGCTTGGGAAGTGAATCCTCAGCTTCTTTCGATATACCGCGAGTGGAAAAGGTAAATAACGCGATTCCCAGTCTCCTACTGTGATTTATCGTTATTTTTAAGAATTACCTGGCTTGGGAAGTGAATCCTTAGTTTCTTTTAGTACAACGTGTGGAAAAGGTAGATATTGCGTTTCGGAGTGACCTTGAGTGATTGGTCGCTATTTCGAACGGTTGCGAGGCTTGGGAAGTGAATCCTTAGCTTCTTTCGATATACCGCGAGTTTAAAAGGTAAATAACGCGATTCCAGGTCTCCTGCTGTGATTTATCGTTATTTTGAACGATTACCTGGCTTAGGAAGTGAATCCTTAGTTTCTTTTAGTACACCGTGTGGAAAAGGTAAATATCGCGTTCGGAGTGCCCTTGAGTGTTTTGTCGTTATTTCGAACGATTGCTAGGCTTGTGAAGTGAATCCTTAGCTTCTTTCGATATACCGCGAGTGGAAAAGGTAAATATCCCGATTCCAGGTATCGTACTGTGATTTATCGTTATTTTGAACGATTACGAAGGCGAGGATTTGAATCCTCAGCTTCTTTCGATATACCGCGAGTGGAAAAGGTAAATATCGCGATTCCAAGTCTCCTACTGTGATTTATCGTTATTTTTAACGATTACCTGGCTTGGGAAGTGAATCCTTAGCATCTTTCGATATACCGCGAGTGGAAAAGGTAAATATCGCGATTCCGAGTCTCCTACTGTGACTTATCGTTATTTTGAACGATTACCTGGCTTAGGAAGTGAATCCTTAGCTTCTTTCGATATACCGCGAGTGGAAAAGGTAAATATCGCGATTCCGAGTCTCCTACTGTGACTTATCGTTATTTTGATCGATTACGAAGGCGAGGATTTGAATCCTCAGCTTCTTTCCATATACCGCGAGTGGAAAAGGTAAATATCGCGATTCCGAGTCTCCTACTGTGACTTATCGTTATTTTGAACGATTACCTGGCTTAGGAAGTGAATCCTTAGTTTCTTTTAGTACACCGTGTGGAAAAGGTAAATATCGCGTTCGGAGTGACCTTGAGTGTTTTGTCGTTATTTCGAACGATTGCTAGGCTTGTGAAGTGAATCCTTAGGTTCTTTCGATATACCGCGATTGGAAAAGGTAAATAACGCGATTCCCAGTCTCCTGCTGTGATTTATCGTTATTTTGAACGATTACCTGGCTTGGGAAGTGAATCCTTAGTTTCTTTTAGTTCAACGTGTCGAAAAGGTAGATATCGCGTTTCGGAGTGACCTTGAGTGATTGGTCGTTATTTCGAACGGTTGCGAGGCTTGGAAAGTGAATCCTCAGCTTCTTTCGATATACCGACAGTGGAACAGGTAAATAACGCGATTCCCAGTCTCCTGCTGTGATTTATCGTTATTTTGAACGATTACCTGGCTTAGGAAGTGAATCCTTAGTTTCTTTTAGTACACCGTGTGGAAAAGGTAAATATCGCGTTTCGGTGTGACCTTGAGTGTTTTGTCGTTATTTCGAACGATTGCTAGGCTTGGGAAGTGAATCCTTAGCATCTTTCGATATACCGCGAGTGGAAAAGGTAAATATCGCGATTCCGAGTCTCCTACTGTGACTTATCGTTATTTTGAACGATTACCTGGCTTAGGAAGTGAATCCTTAGCTTCTTTCGATATACCGCGAGTGGAAAAGGTAAATATCGCGATTCCGAGTCTCCTACTGTGATTTATCGTTATTTTGATCGATTGACTGGCTTGGGAAGTGAATCCTTAGTTTCTTTCAGTACAACGTGTGGAAAAGGTAGATATCGCGTTTCGGAGTGACCTTGAGTGATTGGTCGTTATTTCGAATGGTTGCTAGGCTTGTGAAGTGAATCCTTAGCTTCTTTCGATATACCGCGAGAGGAAAAGGTAAATATCGCGATTCCGAGTCTCCTACTGTGACTTATCGTTATTTTGAACGATTACCTGGCTTAGGAAGTGAATCCTTAGCTTCTTTCGATATACCGCGAGTGGAAAAGGTAAATATCGCGATTCCGAGTCTCCTACTGTGACTTATCGTTATTTTGATCGATTACGAAGGCGAGGATTTGAATCCTCAGCTTCTTTCCATATACCGCGAGTGGAAAAGGTAAATATCGCGATTCCGAGTCTCCTACTGTGACTTATCGTTATTTTGAACGATTACCTGGCTTAGGAAGTGAATCCTTAGTTTCTTTTAGTACACCGTGTGGAAAAGGTAAATATCGCGTTCGGAGTGACCTTGAGTGTTTTGTCGTTATTTCGAACGATTGCTAGGCTTGTGAAGTGAATCCTTAGGTTCTTTCGATATACCGCGATTGGAAAAGGTAAATAACGCGATTCCCAGTCTCCTGCTGTGATTTATCGTTATTTTGAACGATTACCTGGCTTGGGAAGTGAATCCTTAGTTTCTTTTAGTACAACGTGTCGAAAAGGTAGATATCGCGTTTCGGAGTGACCTTGAGTGATTGGTCGTTATTTCGAATGGTTGCGCGGCTTGGGAAGTGAATCCCCAGCTTCTTTCGATATACCGCGAGTGGAAAAGGTAAATATCCCGATTCCGAGTCTCCTACTGTGATTTATCGTTATTTTGATCGATTGCCTGGCTTGGGAAGTGAATCTTTAGTTTCTTTTATTACAACGTGTGGAAAAGGTAGATATCGCGTTTCGGAGTGACCTTGAGTGATTGGTCGTTATTTCGAACGGTTGCGAGGCTTGGAAAGTGAATCCTCAGCTTCTTTCGATATACCGCGAGTGGAACAGGTAAATAACGCGATTCCCAGTCTCCTGCTGTGATTTATCGTTATTTTGAACGATTACCTGGCTTAGGAAGTGAATCCTTAGTTTCTTTTAGTACACAGTGTGGAAAAGGTAAATATCGCGTTTCGGTGTGACCTTGAGTGTTTTGTCGTTATTTCGAACGATTGCTAGGCTTGTGAAGTGAATCCTTAGCTTCGTTCGATATACCGCGAGTGGAAAAGGTAAATATCGCGATTCCGGGTCTCCTACTGTGATTTATCGTTATTTTGATCGATTACGAAGGCGAGGATTTGAATCCTCAGCTTCTTTCCATATACCGCGAGTGGAAAAGGTAAATATCGCGATTCCGAGTCTCCTACTGTGATTTATCGTTATTTTGAACGATTACCTGGCTTGGGAAGTGAATCCTTACTTTCTTTCAGTACAACGTGTGGAAAAGGTAGATATCGCGTTTCGGAGTGACCTTGAGTGATTGGTCGTTATTTCGAACGGGTGCGAGGCTTGGGAAGTGAATCCTTAGCTTCTTTCGATATACCGCGAGTGGAAAAGGTAAATATCGCGATTCCGAGTCTCCTACTGTGACTTATCGTTATTTTGATCGATTACGAAGGCGAGGATTTGAATCCTCAGCTTCTTTCCATATAGCGCGAGTGGAAAAGGTAAATATCGCGATTCCGAGTCTCCTACTGTGACTTATCGTTATTTTGAACGATTACCTGGCTTAGGAAGTGAATCCTTAGTTTCTTTTAGTACACCGTGTGGAAAAGGTAAATATCGCGTTCGGAGTGACCTTGAGTGTTTTGTCGTTATTTCGAACGATTGCTAGGCTTGTGAAGTGAATCCTTAGGTTCTTTCGATATACCGCGATTGGAAAAGGTAAATAACGCGATTCCCAGTCTCCTGCTGTGATTTATCGTTATTTTGAACGATTACCTGGCTTGGGAAGTGAATCCTTAGTTTCTTTTAGTACAACGTGTCGAAAAGGTAGATATCGCGTTTCGGAGTGACCTTGAGTGATTGGTCGTTATTTCGAATGGTTGCGCGGCTTGGGAAGTGAATCCCCAGCTTCTTTCGATATACCGCGAGTGGAAAAGGTAAATATCCCGATTCCGAGTCTCCTACTGTGATTTATCGTTATTTTGATCGATTGCCTGGCTTGGGAAGTGAATCTTTAGTTTCTTTTATTACAACGTGTGGAAAAGGTAGATATCGCGTTTCGGAGTGACCTTGAGTGATTGGTCGTTATTTCGAACGGTTGCGAGGCTTGGAAAGTGAATCCTCAGCTTCTTTCGATATACCGCGAGTGGAACAGGTAAATAACGCGATTCCCAGTCTCCTGCTGTGATTTATCGTTATTTTGAACGATTACCTGGCTTAGGAAGTGAATCCTTAGTTTCTTTTAGTACACAGTGTGGAAAAGGTAAATATCGCGTTTCGGTGTGACCTTGAGTGTTTTGTCGTTATTTCGAACGATTGCTAGGCTTGTGAAGTGAATCCTTAGCTTCGTTCGATATACCGCGAGTGGAAAAGGTAAATATCGCGATTCCGAGTCTCCTACTGTGATTTATCGTTATTTTGATCGATTACGAAGGCGAGGATTTGAATCCTCAGCTTCTTTCCATATAGCGCGAGTGGAAAAGGTAAATATCGCGATTCCGAGTCTCCTACTGTGATTTATCGTTATTTTGAACGATTACCTGGCTTAGGAAGTGAATCCTTAGTTTCTTTTAGTACACCGTGTGGAAAAGGTAAATATCGCGTTTCGGTGTGACCTTGAGTGTTTTGTCGTTATTTCGAACGATTGCTAGGCTTGTGAAGTGAATCCTTAGCTTCTTTCGATATACCGCGAGTGGAAAAGGTAAATATCGCGATTCCGAGTCTCCTACTGTGATTTATCGTTATTTTTAAGGATTACCTGGCTTGGGAAGTGAATCCTTAGTTTCTTTTAGTACAACGTGTGGAAAAGGTAGATATCGCGTTTCGGAGTGACCTTGAGTGATTGGTCGTTATTTCGAACGGTTGCGTGGCTTGGGAAGTGAATCCTCAGCTTCTTTCGATATACCGCGAGTGGAAAAGGTAAATAACGCGATTCCCAGTCTCCTGCTGTGATTTATCGTTATTTTGATCGATTACCTGGCGTGGGGAGTGAAACCTTAGTTTCTTTTAGTACACCGTGTGGAAAAGCTAAATATCGCGTTTCGGAGTGACCTTGAGTGATTGGTCGTTATTTCGAATGGTTGCGAGGCTTGGGAAGTGAATCCTCAGCTTCTTTCGATATACCGCGAGTGGAAAAGGTAAATAACGCGATTCCCAGTCTCCTACTGTGATTTATCGTTATTTTTAAGGATTACCTGGCTTGGGAAGTGAATCCTTAGTTTCTTTTAGTACAACGTGTGGAAAAGGTAGATATCGCGTTTCGGAGTGACCTTGAGTGATTGGTCGCTATTTCGAACGGTTGCGAGGCTTGGGAAGTGAATCCTTAGCTTCTTTCGATATACCGCGAGTTTAAAAGGTAAATAACGCGATTCCAGGTCTCCTGCTGTGATTTATCGTTATTTTGAACGATTACCTGGCTTAGGAAGTGAATCCTTAGTTTCTTTTAGTACACCGTGTGGAAAAGGTAAATATCGCGTTCGGAGTGCCCTTGAGTGTTTTGTCGTTATTTCGAACGATTGCTAGGCTTGTGAAGTGAATCCTTAGCTTCTTTCGATATACCGCGAGTGGAAAAGGTAAATATCCCGATTCCAGGTATCGTACTGTGATTTATCGTTATTTTGAACGATTACGAAGGCGAGGATTTGAATCCTCAGCTTCTTTCGATATACCGCGAGTGGAAAAGGTAAATATCGCGATTCCAAGTCTCCTACTGTGATTTATCGTTATTTTTAACGATTACCTGGCTTGGGAAGTGAATCCTTAGCATCTTTCGATATACCGCGAGTGGAAAAGGTAAATATCGCGATTCCGAGTCTCCTACTGTGACTTATCGTTATTTTGAACGATTACCTGGCTTAGGAAGTGAATCCTTAGCTTCTTTCGATATACCGCGAGTGGAAAAGGTAAATATCGCGATTCCGAGTCTCCTACTGTGACTTATCGTTATTTTGATCGATTACGAAGGCGAGGATTTGAATCCTCAGCTTCTTTCCATATACCGCGAGTGGAAAAGGTAAATATCGCGATTCCGAGTCTCCTACTGTGACTTATCGTTATTTTGAACGATTACCTGGCTTAGGAAGTGAATCCTTAGTTTCTTTTAGTACACCGTGTGGAAAAGGTAAATATCGCGTTCGGAGTGACCTTGAGTGTTTTGTCGTTATTTCGAACGATTGCTAGGCTTGTGAAGTGAATCCTTAGGTTCTTTCGATATACCGCGATTGGAAAAGGTAAATAACGCGATTCCCAGTCTCCTGCTGTGATTTATCGTTATTTTGAACGATTACCTGGCTTGGGAAGTGAATCCTTAGTTTCTTTTAGTTCAACGTGTCGAAAAGGTAGATATCGCGTTTCGGAGTGACCTTGAGTGATTGGTCGTTATTTCGAACGGTTGCGAGGCTTGGAAAGTGAATCCTCAGCTTCTTTCGATATACCGACAGTGGAACAGGTAAATAACGCGATTCCCAGTCTCCTGCTGTGATTTATCGTTATTTTGAACGATTACCTGGCTTAGGAAGTGAATCCTTAGTTTCTTTTAGTACACAGTGTGGAAAAGGTAAATATCGCGTTTCGGTGTGACCTTGAGTGTTTTGTCGTTATTTCGAACGATTGCTAGGCTTGTGAAGTGAATCCTTAGCTTCGTTCGATATACCGCGAGTGGAAAAGGTAAATATCGCGATTCCGAGTCTCCTACTGTGATTTATCGTTATTTTGATCGATTACGAAGGCGAGGATTTGAATCCTCAGCTTCTTTCCATATACCGCGAGTGGAAAAGGTAAATATCGCGATTCCGAGTCTCCTACTGTGATTTATCGTTATTTTGAACGATTGCCTGGCTTGGGAAGTGAATCCTTAGCTTCTTTCGATATACCGCGAGTTTAAAAGGTAAATAACGCGATTCCAGGTCTCCTGCTGTGATTTATCGTTATTTTGAACGATTACCTGGCTTAGGAAGTGAATCCTTAGTTTCGATTAGTACAACGTGTGGAAAAGGTAGATATCGCGTTTCGGAGTGACCTTGAGTGATTGGTCGCTATTTCGAACGGTTGCGAGGCTTGGGAAGTGAATCCTTAGCTTCTTTCGATATACCGCGAGTTTAAAAGGTAAATAACGCGATTCCAGGTCTCCTGCTGTGATTTATCGTTATTTTGAACGATTACCTGGCTTAGGAAGTGAATCCTTAGTTTCTTTTAGTACACCGTGTGGAAAAGGTAAATATCGCGTTTCGGAGTGACCTTGAGTGATTGGTCGTTATTTCGAATGGTTGCGAGGCTTGGGAAGTGATTCCTCAGCTTCTTTCGATATACCGCGAGTGGAAAAGGTAAATAACGCGATTCCCAGTCTCCTACTGTGATTTATCGTTATTTTTAAGGATAACCTGGCTTGGGAAGTGAATCCTTAGTTTCTTTTAGTACAACGTGTGGAAAAGGTAGATATCGCGTTTCGGAGTGACCTTGAGTGATTGGTCGCTATTTCGAACGGTTGCGAGGCTTGGGAAGTGAATCCTTAGCTTCTTTCGATATACCGCGAGTTTAAAAGGTAAATAACGCGATTCCAGGTCTCCTGCTGTGATTTATCGTTATTTTGAACGATTACCTGGCTTAGGAAGTGAATCCTTAGTTTCTTTTAGTACACCGTGTGGAAAAGGTAAATATCGCGTTCGGAGTGCCCTTGAGTGTTTTGTCGTTATTTCGAACGATTGCTAGGCTTGTGAAGTGAATCCTTAGCTTCTTTCGATATACCGCGAGTGGAAAAGGTAAATATCCCGATTCCAGGTATCGTACTGTGATTTATCGTTATTTTGAACGATTACGAAGGCGAGGATTTGAATCCTCAGCTTCTTTCGATATACCGCGAGTTTAAAAGGTAAATAACGCGATTCCAGGTCTCCTGCTGTGATTTATCGTTATTTTGAACGATTACCTGGCTTAGGAAGTGAATAATTAGTTTCTTTTAGTACACCGTGTGGAAAAGGTAAATATCGCGTTTCGGTGTGACCTTGAGTGTTTTGTCGTTTTTTCGAACGATTGCTAGGCTTGGGAAGTGAATCCTTAGCATCTTTCGATACACCGCGAGTGGAAAAGGTAAATATCGCGATTCCGAGTCTCCTACTGTGACTTATCGTTATTTTGAACGATTACCTGGCTTAGGAAGTGAATCCTTAGCTTCTTTCGATATACCGCGAGTGGAAAAGGTAAATATCGCGATTCCGAGTCTCCTACTGTGATTTATCGTTATTTTGAACGATTACGAAGGCGAGGATTTCAATCCTCAGCTTCTTTCGATATACCGCGAGTGGAAAAGGTAAATATCGCGATTCCAAGTCTCCTACTGTGATTTATCGTTATTTTTAACGATTACCTGGCTTGGGAAGTGAATCCTTAGTTTCTTTTAGTACACCGTGTGGAAAAGGTAAATATAGCGTTCGGAGTGACCTTGAGTGTTTTGTCGTTATTTCGAACGATTGCTAGGCTTGTGAAGTGAATCCTTAGGTTCTTTCGATATACCGCGATTGGAAAAGGTAAATAACGCGATTCCCAGTCTCCTGCTGTGATTTATCGTTATGTTGAACGATTACCTGGCTTGGGAAGTGAATCCTTAGTTTCTTTTAGTACAACGTGTGGAAAAGGTAAATATCGCGTTCGGAGTGCCCTTGAGTGTTTTGTCGTTATTTCGAACTATTGCGAGACTTGGGAAATGAATCCTTAGCTTGTGTCGTTACACTGTGGGTGGAAAATGTAAATATCGCTACACCGAGTCTCCTACTGTGATTTATCGTTATTTTGAACGATTACGAAGGCGAGGATTTGAATCCTCAGCTTCTTTCGATGTACCGCGAGTGGAAAAGGTAAATATCGCGATTCCGAGTCTCCTACTGTGATTTATCGTTATTTTGATCGATTGCCTAGCTTGGGAAGTGAATCCTTAGTTTCTTTTAGTACAACGTGTGGAAACGGTAGATATCGCGTTTCGGAGTGACCTTGAGTGATTGGTCGTTATTTCGAACGGTTGCGAGGCTTGGGAAGTGAATCCTTAGTTTCTGTTAGTACACCGTGTGGAAAAGGTAAATATCGCGTTCGGAGTGACCTTGAGTGTTTTGTCGTTATTTCGAACGATTGCTAGGCTTGTGAAGTGAATCCTTAGGTTCTTTCGATATACCGCGATTGGAAAAGGTAAATAACGCGATTCCCAGTCTCCTGCTGTGATTTATCGTTATTTTGAACGATTACCTGGCTTGGGAAGTGAATCCTTAGTTTCTTTTAGTACAACGTGTCGAAAAGGTAGATATCGCGTTTCGGAGTGACCTTGAGTGATTGGTCGTTATTTCGAATGGTTGCGCGGCTTGGGAAGTGAATCCCCAGCTTCTTTCGATATACCGCGAGTGGAAAAGGTAAATATCCCGATTCCGAGTCTCCTACTGTGATTTATCGTTATTTTGATCGATTGCCTGGCTTGGGAAGTGAATCTTTAGTTTCTTTTATTACAACGTGTGGAAAAGGTAGATATCGCGTTTCGGAGTGACCTTGAGTGATTGGTCGTTATTTCGAACGGTTGCGAGGCTTGGAAAGTGAATCCTCAGCTTCTTTCGATATACCGCGAGTGGAACAGGTAAATAACGCGATTCCCAGTCTCCTGCTGTGATTTATCGTTATTTTGAACGATTACCTGGCTTAGGAAGTGAATCCTTAGTTTCTTTTAGTACACAGTGTGGAAAAGGTAAATATCGCGTTTCGGTGTGACCTTGAGTGTTTTGTCGTTATTTCGAACGATTGCTAGGCTTGTGAAGTGAATCCTTAGCTTCGTTCGATATACCGCGAGTGGAAAAGGTAAATATCGCGATTCCGAGTCTCCTACTGTGATTTATCGTTATTTTGATCGATTACGAAGGCGAGGATTTGAATCCTTAGCTTCTTTCCATATACCGCGAGTGGAAAAGGTAAATATCGCGATTCCGAGTCTCCTACTGTGATTTATCGTTATTTTGAACGATTACCTGGCTTGGGAAGTGAATCCTTACTTTCTTTCAGTACAACGTGTGGAAAAGGTAGATATCGCGTTTCGGAGTGACCTTGAGTGATTGGTCGTTATTTCGAACGGTTGCGAGGCTTGGGAAGTGAATCCTTAGCTTCTTTCGATATACCGCGAGTGGAAAAGGTAAATATCGCGATTCCGAGTCTCCTACTGTGACTTATCGTTATTTTGATCGATTACGAAGGCGAGGATTTGAATCCTCAGCTTCTTTCCATATACCGCGAGTGGAAAAGGTAAATATCGCGATTCCGAGTCTCCTACTGTGATTTATCGTTATTTTGAACGATTACCTGGCTTGGGAAGTGAATCCTTACTTTCTTTCAGTACAACGTGTGGAAAAGGTAGATATCGCGTTTCGGAGTGACCTTGAGTGATTGGTCGTTATTTCGAACGGTTGCGAGGCTTGGGAAGTGAATCCTTAGCTTCTTTCGATATACCGCGAGTGGAAAAGGTAAATATCGCGATTCCGAGTCTCCTACTGTGACTTATCGTTATTTTGATCGATTACGAAGGCGAGGATTTGAATCCTCAGCTTCTTTCCATATACCGCGAGTGGAAAAGGTAAATATCGCGATTCCGAGTCTCCTACTGTGACTTATCGTTATTTTGAACGATTACCTGGCTTAGGAAGTGAATCCTTAGTTTCTTTTAGTACACCGTGTGGAAAAGGTAAATATAGCGTTCGGAGTGACCTTGAGTGTTTTGTCGTTATTTCGAACGATTGCTAGGCTTGTGAAGTGAATCCTTAGGTTCTTTCGATATACCGCGATTGGAAAAGGTAAATAACGCGATTCCCAGTCTCCTGCTGTGATTTATCGTTATGTTGAACGATTACCTGGCTTGGGAAGTGAATCCTTAGTTTCTTTTAGTACAACGTGTGGAAAAGGTAAATATCGCGTTCGGAGTGCCCTTGAGTGTTTTGTCGTTATTTCGAACTATTGCGAGACTTGGGAAATGAATCCTTAGCTTGTGTCGTTACACTGTGGGTGGAAAATGTAAATATCGCTACACCGAGTCTCCTACTGTGATTTATCGTTATTTTGAACGATTACGAAGGCGAGGATTTGAATCCTCAGCTTCTTTCGATGTACCGCGAGTGGAAAAGGTAAATATCGCGATTCCGAGTCTCCTACTGTGATTTATCGTTATTTTGATCGATTGCCTAGCTTGGGAAGTGAATCCTTAGTTTCTTTTAGTACAACGTGTGGAAACGGTAGATATCGCGTTTCGGAGTGACCTTGAGTGATTGGTCGTTATTTCGAACGGTTGCGAGGCTTGGGAAGTGAATCCTTAGTTTCTTTTAGTACACCGTGTGGAAAAGGTAAATATCGCGTTCGGAGTGACCTTGAGTGTTTTGTCGTTATTTCGAACGATTGCTAGGCTTGTGAAGTGAATCCTTAGGTTCTTTCGATATACCGCGATTGGAAAAGGTAAATAACGCGATTCCCAGTCTCCTGCTGTGATTTATCGTTATTTTGAACGATTACCTGGCTTGGGAAGTGAATCCTTAGTTTCTTTTAGTACAACGTGTCGAAAAGGTAGATATCGCGTTTCGGAGTGACCTTGAGTGATTGGTCGTTATTTCGAATGGTTGCGCGGCTTGGGAAGTGAATCCCCAGCTTCTTTCGATATACCGCGAGTGGAAAAGGTAAATATCCCGATTCCGAGTCTCCTACTGTGATTTATCGTTATTTTGATCGATTGCCTGGCTTGGGAAGTGAATCTTTAGTTTCTTTTATTACAACGTGTGGAAAAGGTAGATATCGCGTTTCGGAGTGACCTTGAGTGATTGGTCGTTATTTCGAACGGTTGCGAGGCTTGGAAAGTGAATCCTCAGCTTCTTTCGATATACCGCGAGTGGAACAGGTAAATAACGCGATTCCCAGTCTCCTGCTGTGATTTATCGTTATTTTGAACGATTACCTGGCTTAGGAAGTGAATCCTTAGTTTCTTTTAGTACACAGTGTGGAAAAGGTAAATATCGCGTTTCGGTGTGACCTTGAGTGTTTTGTCGTTATTTCGAACGATTGCTAGGCTTGTGAAGTGAATCCTTAGCTTCGTTCGATATACCGCGAGTGGAAAAGGTAAATATCGCGATTCCGAGTCTCCTACTGTGATTTATCGTTATTTTGATCGATTACGAAGGCGAGGATTTGAATCCTTAGCTTCTTTCCATATACCGCGAGTGGAAAAGGTAAATATCGCGATTCCGAGTCTCCTACTGTGATTTATCGTTATTTTGAACGATTACCTGGCTTGGGAAGTGAATCCTTACTTTCTTTCAGTACAACGTGTGGAAAAGGTAGATATCGCGTTTCGGAGTGACCTTGAGTGATTGGTCGTTATTTCGAACGGTTGCGAGGCTTGGGAAGTGAATCCTTAGCTTCTTTCGATATACCGCGAGTGGAAAAGGTAAATATCGCGATTCCGAGTCTCCTACTGTGACTTATCGTTATTTTGATCGATTACGAAGGCGAGGATTTGAATCCTCAGCTTCTTTCCATATACCGCGAGTGGAAAAGGTAAATATCGCGATTCCGAGTCTCCTACTGTGATTTATCGTTATTTTGAACGATTACCTGGCTTGGGAAGTGAATCCTTACTTTCTTTCAGTACAACGTGTGGAAAAGGTAGATATCGCGTTTCGGAGTGACCTTGAGTGATTGGTCGTTATTTCGAACGGTTGCGAGGCTTGGGAAGTGAATCCTTAGCTTCTTTCGATATACCGCGAGTGGAAAAGGTAAATATCGCGATTCCGAGTCTCCTACTGTGACTTATCGTTATTTTGATCGATTACGAAGGCGAGGATTTGAATCCTCAGCTTCTTTCCATATACCGCGAGTGGAAAAGGTAAATATCGCGATTCCGAGTCTCCTACTGTGACTTATCGTTATTTTGAACGATTACCTGGCTTAGGAAGTGAATCCTTAGTTTCTTTTAGTACACCGTGTGGAAAAGGTAAATATCGCGTTCGGAGTGACCTTGAGTGTTTTGTCGTTATTTCGAACGATTGCTAGGCTTGTGAAGTGAATCCTTAGGTTCTTTCGATATACCGCGATTGGAAAAGGTAAATAACGCGATTCCCAGTCTCCTGCTGTGATTTATCGTTATTTTGAACGATTACCTGGCTTGGGAAGTGAATCCTTAGTTTCTTTTAGTTCAACGTGTCGAAAAGGTAGATATCGCGTTTCGGAGTGACCTTGAGTGATTGGTCGTTATTTCGAACGGTTGCGATGCTTGGAAAGTGAATCCTCAGCTTCTTTCGATATACCGACAGTGGAACAGGTAAATAACGCGATTCCCAGTCTCCTGCTGTGATTTATCGTTATTTTGAACGATTACCTGGCTTAGGAAGTGAATCCTTAGTTTCTTTTAGTACACAGTGTGGAAAAGGTAAATATCGCGTTTCGGTGTGACCTTGAGTGTTTTGTCGTTATTTCGAACGATTGCTAGGCTTGTGAAGTGAATCCTTAGCTTCGTTCGATATACCGCGAGTGGAAAAGGTAAATATCGCGATTCCGAGTCTCCTACTGTGATTTATCGTTATTTTGATCGATTACGAAGGCGAGGATTTGAATCCTCAGCTTCTTTCCATATACCGCGAGTGGAAAAGGTAAATATCGCGATTCCGAGTCTCCTACTGTGATTTATCGTTATTTTGAACGATTGCCTGGCTTGGGAAGTGAATCCTTAGCTTCTTTCGATATACCGCGAGTTTAAAAGGTAAATAACGCGATTCCAGGTCTCCTGCTGTGATTTATCGTTATTTTGAACGATTACCTGGCTTAGGAAGTGAATCCTTAGTTTCGATTAGTACAACGTGTGGAAAAGGTAGATATCGCGTTTCGGAGTGACCTTGAGTGATTGGTCGCTATTTCGAACGGTTGCGAGGCTTGGGAAGTGAATCCTTAGCTTCTTTCGATATACCGCGAGTTTAAAAGGTAAATAACGCGATTCCAGGTCTCCTGCTGTGATTTATCGTTATTTTGAACGATTACCTGGCTTAGGAAGTGAATCCTTAGTTTCTTTTAGTACACCGTGTGGAAAAGGTAAATATCGCGTTTCGGAGTGACCTTGAGTGATTGGTCGTTATTTCGAATGGTTGCGAGGCTTGGGAAGTGAATCCTCAGCTTCTTTCGATATACCGCGAGTGGAAAAGGTAAATAACGCGATTCCCAGTCTCCTACTGTGATTTATCGTTATTTTTAAGGATTACCTGGCTTGGGAAGTGAATCCTTAGTTTCTTTTAGTACAACGTGTGGAAAAGGTAGATATCGCGTTTCGGAGTGACCTTGAGTGATTGGTCGCTATTTCGAACGGTTGCGAGGCTTGGGAAGTGAATCCTTAGCTTCTTTCGATATACCGCGAGTTTAAAAGGTAAATAACGCGATTCCAGGTCTCCTGCTGTGATTTATCGTTATTTTGAACGATTACCTGGCTTAGGAAGTGAATCCTTAGTTTCTTTTAGTACACCGTGTGGAAAAGGTAAATATCGCGTTCGGAGTGCCCTTGAGTGTTTTGTCGTTATTTCGAACGATTGCTAGGCTTGTGAAGTGAATCCTTAGCTTCTTTCGATATACCGCGAGTGGAAAAGGTAAATATCCCGATTCCAGGTATCGTACTGTGATTTATCGTTATTTTGAACGATTACGAAGGCGAGGATTTGAATCCTCAGCTTCTTTCGATATACCGCGAGTTTAAAAGGTAAATAACGCGATTCCAGGTCTCCTGCTGTGATTTATCGTTATTTTGAACGATTACCTGGCTTAGGAAGTGAATAATTAGTTTCTTTTAGTACACCGTGTGGAAAAGGTAAATATCGCGTTTCGGTGTGACCTTGAGTGTTTTGTCGTTATTTCGAACGATTGCTAGGCTTGGGAAGTGAATCCTTAGCATCTTTCGATATACCGCGAGTGGAAAAGGTAAATATCGCGATTCCGAGTCTCCTACTGTGACTTATCGTTATTTTGAACGATTACCTGGCTTAGGAAGTGAATCCTTAGCTTCTTTCGATATACCGCGAGTGGAAAAGGTAAATATCGCGATTCCGAGTCTCCTACTGTGATTTATCGTTATTTTGATCGATTGCCTGGCTTGGGAAGTGAATCCTTAGTTTCTTTCAGTACAACGTGTGGAAAAGGTAGATATCGCGTTTCGGAGTGACCTTGAGTGATTGGTCGTTATTTCGAATGGTTGCTAGGCTTGTGAAGTGAATCCTTAGCTTCTTTCGATATACCGCGAGTGGAAAAGGTAAATATCGCGATTCCGAGTCTCCTACTGTGACTTATCGTTATTTTGAACGATTACCTGGCTTAGGAAGTGAATCCTTAGCTTCTTTCCATATACCGCGAGTGGAAAAGGTAAATATCGCGATTCCGAGTCTCCTACTGTGATTTATCGTTATTTTGAACGATTACCTGGCTTGGGAAGTGAATCCTTACTTTCTTTCAGTACAACGTGTGGAAAAGGTAGATATCGCGTTTCGGAGTGACCTTGAGTGATTGGTCGTTATTTCGAACGGTTGCGAGGCTTGGGAAGTGAATCCTTAGCTTCTTTCGATATACCGCGAGTGGAAAAGGTAAATATCGCGATTCCGAGTCTCCTACTGTGACTTATCGTTATTTTGATCGATTACCTGGCTTAGGAAGTGAATCCTTAGTTTCTTTTAGTACACAGTGTGGAAAAGGTAAATATCGCGTTTCGGTGTGACCTTGAGTGTTTTGTCGTTATTTCGAACGATTGCTAGGCTTGTGAAGTGAATCCTTAGCTTCGTTCGATATACCGCGAGTGGAAAAGGTAAATATCGCGATTCCGAGTCTCCTACTGTGACTTATCGTTATTTTGAACGATTACCTGGCTTAGGAAGTGAATCCTTAGTTTCTTTTAGTACACCGTGTGGAAAAGGTAAATATCGCGTTCGGAGTGACCTTGAGTGTTTTGTCGTTATTTCGAACGATTGCTAGGCTTGTGAAGTGAATCCTTAGGTTCTTTCGATATACCGCGATTGGAAAAGGTAAATAACGCGATTCCCAGTCTCCTGCTGTGATTTATCGTTATTTTGAACGATTACCTGGCTTGGGAAGTGAATCCTTAGTTTCTTTTAGTACAACGTGTCGAAAAGGTAGATATCGCGTTTCGGAGTGACCTTGAGTGATTGGTCGTTATTTCGAATGGTTGCGCGGCTTGGGAAGTGAATCCCCAGCTTCTTTCGATATACCGCGAGTGGAAAAGGTAAATATCCCGATTCCGAGTCTCCTACTGTGATTTATCGTTATTTTGATCGATTGCCTGGCTTGGGAAGTGAATCTTTAGTTTCTTTTATTACAACGTGTGGAAAAGGTAGATATCGCGTTTCGGAGTGACCTTGAGTGATTGGTCGTTATTTCGAACGGTTGCGAGGCTTGGAAAGTGAATCCTCAGCTTCTTTCGATATACCGCGAGTGGAACAGGTAAATAACGCGATTCCCAGTCTCCTGCT
This sequence comes from Nomada fucata, assembly GCA_948146005.1. NCBI lineage: Eukaryota > Metazoa > Arthropoda > Insecta > Hymenoptera > Apidae > Nomada > Nomada fucata. The sequence goes on from OX411275.1 coordinate 28,456,793, forward strand.
GTGATTTATCGTTATTTTGAACGATTACCTGGCTTAGGAAGTGAATCCTTAGTTTCTTTTAGTACACAGTGTGGAAAAGGTAAATATCGCGTTTCGGTGTGACCTTGAGTGTTTTGTCGTTATTTCGAACGATTGCTAGGCTTGTGAAGTGAATCCTTAGCTTCGTTCGATATACCGCGAGTGGAAAAGGTAAATATCGCGATTCCGAGTCTCCTACTGTGATTTATCGTTATTTTGATCGATTACGAAGGCGAGGATTTGAATCCTCAGCTTCTTTCCATATACCGCGAGTGGAAAAGGTAAATATCGCGATTCCGAGTCTCCTACTGTGATTTATCGTTATTTTGAACGATTACCTGGCTTGGGAAGTGAATCCTTACTTTCTTTCAGTACAACGTGTGGAAAAGGTAGATATCGCGTTTCGGAGTGACCTTGAGTGATTGGTCGTTATTTCGAACGGTTGCGAGGCTTGGGAAGTGAATCCTTAGCTTCTTTCGATATACCGCGAGTGGAAAAGGTAAATATCGCGATTCCGAGTCTCCTACTGTGACTTATCGTTATTTTGATCGATTACGAAGGCGAGGATTTGAATCCTCAGCTTCTTTCCATATACCGCGAGTGGAAAAGGTAAATATCGCGATTCCGAGTCTCCTACTGTGACTTATCGTTATTTTGAACGATTACCTGGCTTAGGAAGTGAATCCTTAGTTTCTTTTAGTACACCGTGTGGAAAAGGTAAATATCGCGTTCGGAGTGACCTTGAGTGTTTTGTCGTTATTTCGAACGATTGCTAGGCTTGTGAAGTGAATCCTTAGGTTCTTTCGATATACCGCGATTGGAAAAGGTAAATAACGCGATTCCCAGTCTCCTGCTGTGATTTATCGTTATTTTGAACGATTACCTGGCTTGGGAAGTGAATCCTTAGTTTCTTTTAGTACAACGTGTCGAAAAGGTAGATATCGCGTTTCGGAGTGACCTTGAGTGATTGGTCGTTATTTCGAATGGTTGCGCGGCTTGGGAAGTGAATCCCCAGCTTCTTTCGATATACCGCGAGTGGAAAAGGTAAATATCCCGATTCCGAGTCTCCTACTGTGATTTATCGTTATTTTGATCGATTGCCTGGCTTGGGAAGTGAATCTTTAGTTTCTTTTATTACAACGTGTGGAAAAGGTAGATATCGCGTTTCGGAGTGACCTTGAGTGATTGGTCGTTATTTCGAACGGTTGCGAGGCTTGGAAAGTGAATCCTCAGCTTCTTTCGATATACCGCGAGTGGAACAGGTAAATAACGCGATTCCCAGTCTCCTGCTGTGATTTATCGTTATTTTGAACGATTACCTGGCTTAGGAAGTGAATCCTTAGTTTCTTTTAGTACACAGTGTGGAAAAGGTAAATATCGCGTTTCGGTGTGACCTTGAGTGTTTTGTCGTTATTTCGAACGATTGCTAGGCTTGTGAAGTGAATCCTTAGCTTCGTTCGATATACCGCGAGTGGAAAAGGTAAATATCGCGATTCCGAGTCTCCTACTGTGATTTATCGTTATTTTGATCGATTACGAAGGCGAGGATTTGAATCCTCAGCTTCTTTCCATATAGCGCGAGTGGAAAAGGTAAATATCGCGATTCCGAGTCTCCTACTGTGATTTATCGTTATTTTGAACGATTACCTGGCTTAGGAAGTGAATCCTTAGTTTCTTTTAGTACACCGTGTGGAAAAGGTAAATATCGCGTTTCGGTGTGACCTTGAGTGTTTTGTCGTTATTTCGAACGATTGCTAGGCTTGTGAAGTGAATCCTTAGCTTCTTTCGATATACCGCGAGTGGAAAAGGTAAATATCGCGATTCCGAGTCTCCTACTGTGATTTATCGTTATTTTTAAGGATTACCTGGCTTGGGAAGTGAATCCTTAGTTTCTTTTAGTACAACGTGTGGAAAAGGTAGATATCGCGTTTCGGAGTGACCTTGAGTGATTGGTCGTTATTTCGAACGGTTGCGTGGCTTGGGAAGTGAATCCTCAGCTTCTTTCGATATACCGCGAGTGGAAAAGGTAAATAACGCGATTCCCAGTCTCCTGCTGTGATTTATCGTTATTTTGATCGATTACCTGGCGTGGGGAGTGAAACCTTAGTTTCTTTTAGTACACCGTGTGGAAAAGCTAAATATCGCGTTTCGGAGTGACCTTGAGTGATTGGTCGTTATTTCGAATGGTTGCGAGGCTTGGGAAGTGAATCCTCAGCTTCTTTCGATATACCGCGAGTGGAAAAGGTAAATAACGCGATTCCCAGTCTCCTACTGTGATTTATCGTTATTTTTAAGGATTACCTGGCTTGGGAAGTGAATCCTTAGTTTCTTTTAGTACAACGTGTGGAAAAGGTAGATATCGCGTTTCGGAGTGACCTTGAGTGATTGGTCGCTATTTCGAACGGTTGCGAGGCTTGGGAAGTGAATCCTTAGCTTCTTTCGATATACCGCGAGTTTAAAAGGTAAATAACGCGATTCCAGGTCTCCTGCTGTGATTTATCGTTATTTTGAACGATTACCTGGCTTAGGAAGTGAATCCTTAGTTTCTTTTAGTACACCGTGTGGAAAAGGTAAATATCGCGTTCGGAGTGCCCTTGAGTGTTTTGTCGTTATTTCGAACGATTGCTAGGCTTGTGAAGTGAATCCTTAGCTTCTTTCGATATACCGCGAGTGGAAAAGGTAAATATCCCGATTCCAGGTATCGTACTGTGATTTATCGTTATTTTGAACGATTACGAAGGCGAGGATTTGAATCCTCAGCTTCTTTCGATATACCGCGAGTGGAAAAGGTAAATATCGCGATTCCAAGTCTCCTACTGTGATTTATCGTTATTTTTAACGATTACCTGGCTTGGGAAGTGAATCCTTAGTTTCTTTTAGTACACCGTGTGGAAAAGGTAAATATAGCGTTCGGAGTGACCTTGAGTGTTTTGTCGTTATTTCGAACGATTGCTAGGCTTGTGAAGTGAATCCTTAGGTTCTTTCGATATACCGCGATTGGAAAAGGTAAATAACGCGATTCCCAGTCTCCTGCTGTGATTTATCGTTATGTTGAACGATTACCTGGCTTGGGAAGTGAATCCTTAGTTTCTTTTAGTACAACGTGTGGAAAAGGTAAATATCGCGTTCGGAGTGCCCTTGAGTGTTTTGTCGTTATTTCGAACTATTGCGAGAATTGGGAAATGAATCCTTAGCTTGTGTCGTTACACTGTGGGTGGAAAATGTAAAGATCGCTACACCGAGTCTCCTACTGTGATTTATCGTTATTTTGAACGATTACGAAGGCGAGGATTTGAATCCTCAGCTTCTTTCGATGTACCGCGAGTGGAAAAGGTAAATATCGCGATTCCGAGTCTCCTACTGTGATTTATCGTTATTTTGATCGATTGCCTAGCTTGGGAAGTGAATCCTTAGTTTCTTTTAGTACAACGTGTGGAAACGGTAGATATCGCGTTTCGGAGTGACCTTGAGTGATTGGTCGTTATTTCGAACGGTTGCGAGGCTTGGGAAGTGAATCCTTAGTTTCTTTTAGTACACCGTGTGGAAAAGGTAAATATCGCGTTCGGAGTGACCTTGAGTGTTTTGTCGTTATTTCGAACGATTGCTAGGCTTGTGAAGTGAATCCTTAGGTTCTTTCGATATACCGCGATTGGAAAAGGTAAATAACGCGATTCCCAGTCTCCTGCTGTGATTTATCGTTATTTTGAACGATTACCTGGCTTGGGAAGTGAATCCTTAGTTTCTTTTAGTACAACGTGTCGAAAAGGTAGATATCGCGTTTCGGAGTGACCTTGAGTCGTTATTTCGAACGGTTGCGAGGCTTGGAAAGTGAATCCTCAGCTTCTTTCGATATACCGACAGTGGAACAGGTAAATAACGCGATTCCCAGTCTCCTGCTGTGATTTATCGTTATTTTGAACGATTACCTGGCTTAGGAAGTGAATCCTTAGTTTCTTTTAGTACACAGTGTGGAAAAGGTAAATATCGCGTTTCGGTGTGACCTTGAGTGTTTTGTCGTTATTTCGAACGATTGCTAGGCTTGTGAAGTGAATCCTTAGCTTCGTTCGATATACCGCGAGTGGAAAAGGTAAATATCGCGATTCCGAGTCTCCTACTGTAATTTATCGTTATTTTGATCGATTACGAAGGCGAGGATTTGAATCCTCAGCTTCTTTCCATATACCGCGAGTGGAAAAGGTAAATATCGCGATTCCGAGTCTCCTACTGTGATTTATCGTTACTTTGAACGATTACCTGGCTTATGAAGTGAATCCTTAGTTTCTTTTAGTACACCGTGTGGAAAAGGTAAATATCGCGTTTCGGTGTGACCTTGAGTGTTTTGTCGTTATTTCGAACGATTGCTAGGCTTGTGAAGTGAATCCTTAGCTTCTTTCGATATACCGCGAGTGGAAAAGGTAAATATCGCGATTCCGAGTCTCCTACTGTGATTTATCGTTATTTTTAAGGATTACCTGGCTTGGGAAGTGAATCCTTAGTTTCGATTAGTACAACGTGTGGAAAAGGTAGATATCGCGTTTCGGAGTGACCTTGAGTGATTGGTCGCTATTTCGAACGGTTGCGAGGCTTGGGAAGTGAATCCTTAGCTTCTTTCGATATACCGCGAGTTTAAAAGGTAAATAACGCGATTCCAGGTCTCCTGCTGTGATTTATCGTTATTTTGAACGATTACCTGGCTTAGGAAGTGAATCCTTAGTTTCTTTTAGTACACCGTGTGGAAAAGGTAAATATCGCGTTTCGGAGTGACCTTGAGTGATTGGTCGTTATTTCGAATGGTTGCGAGGCTTGGGAAGTGAATCCTCAGCTTCTTTCGATATACCGCGAGTGGAAAAGGTAAATAACGCGATTCCCAGTCTCCTACTGTGATTTATCGTTATTTTTAAGGATTACCTGGCTTGGGAAGTGAATCCTTAGTTTCTTTTAGTACAACGTGTGGAAAAGGTAGATATCGCGTTTCGGAGTGACCTTGAGTGATTGGTCGCTATTTCGAACGGTTGCGAGGCTTGGGAAGTGAATCCTTAGCTTCTTTCGATATACCGCGAGTTTAAAAGGTAAATAACGCGATTCCAGGTCTCCTGCTGTGATTTATCGTTATTTTGAACGATTACCTGGCTTAGGAAGTGAATCCTTAGTTTCTTTTAGTACACCGTGTGGAAAAGGTAAATATCGCGTTCGGAGTGCCCTTGAGTGTTTTGTCGTTATTTCGAACGATTGCTAGGCTTGTGAAGTGAATCCTTAGCTTCTTTCGATATACCGCGAGTGGAAAAGGTAAATATCCCGATTCCAGGTATCGTACTGTGATTTATCGTTATTTTGAACGATTACGAAGGCGAGGATTTGAATCCTCAGCTTCTTTCGATATACCGCGAGTTTAAAAGGTAAATAACGCGATTCCAGGTCTCCTGCTGTGATTTATCGTTATTTTGAACGATTACCTGGCTTAGGAAGTGAATCCTTAGTTTCTTTTAGTACACCGTGTGGAAAAGGTAAATATCGCGTTTCGGTGTGACCTTGAGTGTTTTGTCGTTATTTCGAACGATTGCTAGGCTTGGGAAGTGAATCCTTAGCTTCTTTCGATATACCGCGAGTGGAAAAGGTAAATATCGCGATTCCGAGTCTCCTACTGTGACTTATCGTTATTTTGAACGATTACCTGGCTTAGGAAGTGAATCCTTAGCTTCTTTCGATATACCGCGAGTGGAAAAGGTAAATATCGCGATTCCGAGTCTCCTACTGTGATTTATCGTTATTTTGATCGATTGCCTGGCTTGGGAAGTGAATCCTTAGTTTCTTTCAGTACAACGTGTGGAAAAGGTAGATATCGCGTTTCGGAGTGACCTTGAGTGATTGGTCGTTATTTCGAATGGTTGCTAGGCTTGTGAAGTGAATCCTTAGCTTCTTTCGATATACCGCGAGTGGAAAAGGTAAATATCGCGATTCCGAGTCTCCTACTGTGACTTATCGTTATTTTGAACGATTACCTGGCTTAGGAAGTGAATCCTTAGCTTCTTTCCATATACCGCGAGTGGAAAAGGTAAATATCGCGATTCCGAGTCTCCTACTGTGATTTATCGTTATTTTGAACGATTACCTGGCTTGGGAAGTGAATCCTTACTTTCTTTCAGTACAACGTGTGGAAAAGGTAGATATCGCGTTTCGGAGTGACCTTGAGTGATTGGTCGTTATTTCGAACGGTTGCGAGGCTTGGGAAGTGAATCCTTAGCTTCTTTCGATATACCGCGAGTGGAAAAGGTAAATATCGCGATTCCGAGTCTCCTACTGTGACTTATCGTTATTTTGATCGATTACGAAGGCGAGGATTTGAATCCTCAGCTTCTTTCCATATACCGCGAGTGGAAAAGGTAAATATCGCGATTCCGAGTCTCCTACTGTGACTTATCGTTATTTTGAACGATTACCTGGCTTAGGAAGTGAATCCTTAGTTTCTTTTAGTACACCGTGTGGAAAAGGTAAATATCGCGTTCGGAGTGACCTTGAGTGTTTTGTCGTTATTTCGAACGATTGCTAGGCTTGTGAAGTGAATCCTTAGGTTCTTTCGATATACCGCGATTGGAAAAGGTAAATAACGCGATTCCCAGTCTCCTGCTGTGATTTATCGTTATTTTGAACGATTACCTGGCTTGGGAAGTGAATCCTTAGTTTCTTTTAGTACAACGTGTCGAAAAGGTAGATATCGCGTTCGGAGTGACCTTGAGTGTTTTGTCGTTATTTCGAACGATTGCTAGGCTTGTGAAGTGAATCCTTAGGTTCTTTCGATATACCGCGATTGGAAAAGGTAAATAACGCGATTCCCAGTCTCCTGCTGTGATTTATCGTTATGTTGAACGATTACCTGGCTTGGGAAGTGAATCCTTAGTTTCTTTTAGTACAACGTGTGGAAAAGGTAAATATCGCGTTCGGAGTGCCCTTGAGTGTTTTGTCGTTATTTCGAACTATTGCGAGAATTGGGAAATGAATCCTTAGCTTGTGTCGTTACACTGTGGGTGGAAAATGTAAATATCGCTACACCGAGTCTCCTACTGTGATTTATCGTTATTTTGAACGATTACGAAGGCGAGGATTTGAATCCTCAGCTTCTTTCGATGTACCGCGAGTGGAAAAGGTAAATATCGCGATTCCGAGTCTCCTACTGTGATTTATCGTTATTTTGATCGATTGCCTAGCTTGGGAAGTGAATCCTTAGTTTCTTTTAGTACAACGTGTGGAAACGGTAGATATCGCGTTTCGGAGTGACCTTGAGTGATTGGTCGTTATTTCGAACGGTTGCGAGGCTTGGGAAGTGAATCCTTAGTTTCTTTTAGTACACCGTGTGGAAAAGGTAAATATCGCGTTCGGAGTGACCTTGAGTGTTTTGTCGTTATTTCGAACGATTGCTAGGCTTGTGAAGTGAATCCTTAGGTTCTTTCGATATACCGCGATTGGAAAAGGTAAATAACGCGATTCCCAGTCTCCTGCTGTGATTTATCGTTATTTTGAACGATTACCTGGCTTGGGAAGTGAATCCTTAGTTTCTTTTAGTACAACGTGTCGAAAAGGTAGATATCGCGTTTCGGAGTGACCTTGAGTCGTTATTTCGAACGGTTGCGAGGCTTGGAAAGTGAATCCTCAGCTTCTTTCGATATACCGACAGTGGAACAGGTAAATAACGCGATTCCCAGTCTCCTGCTGTGATTTATCGTTATTTTGAACGATTACCTGGCTTAGGAAGTGAATCCTTAGTTTCTTTTAGTACACAGTGTGGAAAAGGTAAATATCGCGTTTCGGTGTGACCTTGAGTGTTTTGTCGTTATTTCGAACGATTGCTAGGCTTGTGAAGTGAATCCTTAGCTTCGTTCGATATACCGCGAGTGGAAAAGGTAAATATCGCGATTCCGAGTCTCCTACTGTAATTTATCGTTATTTTGATCGATTACGAAGGCGAGGATTTGAATCCTCAGCTTCTTTCCATATACCGCGAGTGGAAAAGGTAAATATCGCGATTCCGAGTCTCCTACTGTGATTTATCGTTATTTTGAACGATTACCTGGCTTATGAAGTGAATCCTTAGTTTCTTTTAGTACACCGTGTGGAAAAGGTAAATATCGCGTTTCGGTGTGACCTTGAGTGTTTTGTCGTTATTTCGAACGATTGCTAGGCTTGTGAAGTGAATCCTTAGCTTCTTTCGATATACCGCGAGTGGAAAAGGTAAATATCGCGATTCCGAGTCTCCTACTGTGATTTATCGTTATTTTTAAGGATTACCTGGCTTGGGAAGTGAATCCTTAGTTTCGATTAGTACAACGTGTGGAAAAGGTAGATATCGCGTTTCGGAGTGACCTTGAGTGATTGGTCGCTATTTCGAACGGTTGCGAGGCTTGGGAAGTGAATCCTTAGCTTCTTTCGATATACCGCGAGTTTAAAAGGTAAATAACGCGGTTCCAGGTCTCCTGCTGTGATTTATCGTTATTTTGAACGATTACCTGGCTTAGGAAGTGAATCCTTAGTTTCTTTTAGTACACCGTGTGGAAAAGGTAAATATCGCGTTTCGGAGTGACCTTGAGTGATTGGTCGTTATTTCGAATGGTTGCGAGGCTTGGGAAGTGAATCCTCAGCTTCTTTCGATATACCGCGAGTGGAAAAGGTAAATAACGCGATTCCCAGTCTCCTACTGTGATTTATCGTTATTTTTAAGGATTACCTGGCTTGGGAAGTGAATCCTTAGTTTCTTTTAGTACAACGTGTGGAAAAGGTAGATATCGCGTTTCGGAGTGACCTTGAGTGATTGGTCGCTATTTCGAACGGTTGCGAGGCTTGGGAAGTGAATCCTTAGCTTCTTTCGATATACCGCGAGTTTAAAAGGTAAATAACGCGATTCCAGGTCTCCTGCTGTGATTTATCGTTATTTTGAACGATTACCTGGCTTAGGAAGTGAATCCTTAGTTTCTTTTAGTACACCGTGTGGAAAAGGTAAATATCGCGTTCGGAGTGCCCTTGAGTGTTTTGTCGTTATTTCGAACGATTGCTAGGCTTGTGAAGTGAATCCTTAGCTTCTTTCGATATACCGCGAGTGGAAAAGGTAAATATCCCGATTCCAGGTATCGTACTGTGATTTATCGTTATTTTGAACGATTACGAAGGCGAGGATTTGAATCCTCAGCTTCTTTCGATATACCGCGAGTTTAAAAGGTAAATAACGCGATTCCAGGTCTCCTGCTGTGATTTATCGTTATTTTGAACGATTACCTGGCTTAGGAAGTGAATCCTTAGTTTCTTTTAGTACACCGTGTGGAAAAGGTAAATATCGCGTTTCGGTGTGACCTTGAGTGTTTTGTCGTTATTTCGAACGATTGCTAGGCTTGGGAAGTGAATCCTTAGCTTCTTTCGATATACCGCGAGTGGAAAAGGTAAATATCGCGATTCCGAGTCTCCTACTGTGACTTATCGTTATTTTGAACGATTACCTGGCTTAGGAAGTGAATCCTTAGCTTCTTTCGATATACCGCGAGTGGAAAAGGTAAATATCGCGATTCCGAGTCTCCTACTGTGATTTATCGTTATTTTGATCGATTGCCTGGCTTGGGAAGTGAATCCTTAGTTTCTTTCAGTACAACGTGTGGAAAAGGTAGATATCGCGTTTCGGAGTGACCTTGAGTGATTGGTCGTTATTTCGAATGGTTGCTAGGCTTGTGAAGTGAATCCTTAGCTTCTTTCGATATACCGCGAGTGGAAAAGGTAAATATCGCGATTCCGAGTCTCCTACTGTGACTTATCGTTATTTTGAACGATTACCTGGCTTAGGAAGTGAATCCTTAGCTTCTTTCGATATACCGCGAGTGGAAAAGGTAAATATCGCGATTCCGAGTCTCCTACTGTGACTTATCGTTATTTTGATCGATTACGAAGGCGAGGATTTGAATCCTCAGCTTCTTTCCATATACCGCGAGTGGAAAAGGTAAATATTGCGATTCCGAGTCTCCTACTGTGACTTATCGTTATTTTGAACGATTACCTGGCTTAGGAAGTGAATCCTTAGTTTCTTTTAGTACACCGTGTGGAAAAGGTAAATATCGCGTTCGGAGTGACCTTGAGTGTTTTGTCGTTATTTCGAACGATTGCTAGGCTTGTGAAGTGAATCCTTAGGTTCTTTCGATATACCGCGATTGGAAAAGGTAAATAACGCGATTCCCAGTCTCCTGCTGTGATTTATCGTTATTTTGAACGATTACCTGGCTTGGGAAGTGAATCCTTAGTTTCTTTTAGTACAACGTGTCGAAAAGGTAGATATCGCGTTTCGGAGTGACCTTGAGTGATTGGTCGATATTTCGAATGGTTGCGCGGCTTGGGAAGTGAATCCCCAGCTTCTTTCGATATACCGCGAGTGGAAAAGGTAAATATCCCGATTCCGAGTCTCCTACTGTGATTTATCGTTATTTTGATCGATTGCCTGGCTTGGGAAGTGAATCTTTAGTTTCTTTTATTACAACGTGTGGAAAAGGTAGATATCGCGTTTCGGAGTGACCTTGAGTGATTGGTCGTTATTTCGAACGGTTGCGAGGCTTGGAAAGTGAATCCTCAGCTTCTTTCGATATACCGCGAGTGGAACAGGTAAATAACGCGATTCCCAGTCTCCTGCTGTGATTTATCGTTATTTTGAACGATTACCTGGCTTAGGAAGTGAATCCTTAGTTTCTTTTAGTACACAGTGTGGAAAAGGTAAATATCGCGTTTCGGTGTGACCTTGAGTGTTTTGTCGTTATTTCGAACGATTGCTAGGCTTGTGAAGTGAATCCTTAGCTTCGTTCGATATACCGCGAGTGGAAAAGGTAAATATCGCGATTCCGAGTCTCCTACTGTGATTTATCGTTATTTTGATCGATTACGAAGGCGAGGATTTGAATCCTCAGCTTCTTTCCATATACCGCGAGTGGAAAAGGTAAATATCGCGATTCCGAGTCTCCTACTGTGATTTATCGTTATTTTGAACGATTACCTGGCTTGGGAAGTGAATCCTTACTTTCTTTCAGTACAACGTGTGGAAAAGGTAGATATCGCGTTTCGGAGTGACCTTGAGTGATTGGTCGTTATTTCGAACGGTTGCGAGGCTTGGGAAGTGAATCCTTAGCTTCTTTCGATATACCGAAAGTGGAAAAGGTAAATATCGCGATTCCGAGTCTCCTACTGTGACTTATCGTTATTTTGATCGATTACGAAGGCGAGGATTTGAATCCTCAGCTTCTTTCCATATACCGCGAGTGGAAAAGGTAAATATCGCGATTCCGAGTCTCCTACTGTGACTTATCGTTATTTTGAACGATTACCTGGCTTAGGAAGTGAATCCTTAGTTTCTTTTAGTACACCGTGTGGAAAAGGTAAATATCGCGTTCGGAGTGACCTTGAGTGTTTTGTCGTTATTTCGAACGATTGCTAGGCTTGTGAAGTGAATCCTTAGGTTCTTTCGATATACCGCGATTGGAAAAGGTAAATAACGCGATTCCCAGTCTCCTGCTGTGATTTATCGTTATTTTGAACGATTACCTGGCTTGGGAAGTGAATCCTTAGTTTCTTTTAGTACAACGTGTCGAAAAGGTAGATATCGCGTTTCGGAGTGACCTTGAGTGATTGGTCGTTATTTCGAATGGTTGCGCGGCTTGGGAAGTGAATCCCCAGCTTCTTTCGATATACCGCGAGTGGAAAAGGTAAATATCCCGATTCCGAGTCTCCTACTGTGATTTATCGTTATTTTGATCGATTGCCTGGCTTGGGAAGTGAATCTTTAGTTTCTTTTATTACAACGTGTGGAAAAGGTAGATATCGCGTTTCGGAGTGACCTTGAGTGATTGGTCGTTATTTCGAACGGTTGCGAGGCTTGGAAAGTGAATCCTCAGCTTCTTTCGATATACCGCGAGTGGAACAGGTAAGTAACGCGATTCCCAGTCTCCTGCTGTGATTTATCGTTATTTTGAACGATTACCTGGCTTAGGAAGTGAATCCTTAGTTTCTTTTAGTACAACGTGTCGAAAAGGTAGATATCGCGTTTCGGAGTGACCTTGAGTGATTGGTCGTTATTTCGAATGGTTGCGCGGCTTGGGAAGTGAATCCCCAGCTTCTTTCGATATACCGCGAGTGGAAAAGGTAAATATCCCGATTCCGAGTCTCCTACTGTGATTTATCGTTATTTTGATCGATTGCCTGGCTTGGGAAGTGAATCTTTAGTTTCTTTTATTACAACGTGTGGAAAAGGTAGATATCGCGTTTCGGAGTGACCTTGAGTGATTGGTCGTTATTTCGAACGGTTGCGAGGCTTGGAAAGTGAATCCTCAGCTTCTTTCGATATACCGCGAGTGGAACAGGTAAATAACGCGATTCCCAGTCTCCTGCTGTGATTTATCGTTATTTTGAACGATTACCTGGCTTAGGAAGTGAATCCTTAGTTTCTTTTCGTACACAGTGTGGAAAAGGTAAATATCGCGTTTCGGTGTGACCTTGAGTGTTTTGTCGTTATTTCGAACGATTGCTAGGCTTGTGAAGTGAATCCTTAGCTTCGTTCGATATACCGCGAGTGGAAAAGGTAAATATCGCGATTCCGAGTCTCCTACTGTGATTTATCGTTATTTTGATCGATTACGAAGGCGAGGATTTGAATCCTCAGCTTCTTTCCATATACCGCGAGTGGAAAAGGTAAATATCGCGATTCCGAGTCTCCTACTGTGATTTATCGTTATTTTGAACGATTACCTGGCTTGGGAAGTGAATCCTTACTTTCTTTCAGTACAACGTGTGGAAAAGGTAGATATCGCGTTTCGGAGTGACCTTGAGTGATTGGTCGTTATTTCGAACGGTTGCGAGGCTTGGGAAGTGAATCCTTAGCTTCTTTCGATATACCGCGAGTGGAAAAGGTAAATATCGCGATTCCGAGTCTCCTACTGTGACTTATCGTTATTTTGATCGATTACGAAGGCGAGGATTTGAATCCTCAGCTTCTTTCCATATACCGCGAGTGGAAAAGGTAAATATCGCGATTCCGAGTCTCCTACTGTGACTTATCGTTATTTTGAACGATTACCTGGCTTAGGAAGTGAATCCTTAGTTTCTTTTAGTACACCGTGTGGAAAAGGTAAATATCGCGTTCGGAGTGACCTTGAGTGTTTTGTCGTTATTTCGAACGATTGCTAGGCTTGTGAAGTGAATCCTTAGGTTCTTTCGATATACCGCGATTGGAAAAGGTAAATAACGCGATTCCCAGTCTCCTGCTGTGATTTATCGTTATTTTGAACGATTACCTGGCTTGGGAAGTGAATCCTTAGTTTCTTTTAGTACAACGTGTCGAAAAGGTAGATATCGCGTTTCGGAGTGACCTTGAGTGATTGGTCGTTATTTCGAATGGTTGCGCGGCTTGGGAAGTGAATCCCCAGCTTCTTTCGATATACCGCGAGTGGAAAAGGTAAATATCCCGATTCCGAGTCTCCTACTGTGATTTATCGTTATTTTGATCGATTGCCTGGCTTGGGAAGTGAATCTTTAGTTTCTTTTATTACAACGTGTGGAAAAGGTAGATATCGCGTTTCGGAGTGACCTTGAGTGATTGGTCGTTATTTCGAACGATTGCTAGGCTTGTGAAGTGAATCCTTAGCTTCGTTCGATATACCGCGAGTGGAAAAGGTAAATATCGCGATTCCGAGTCTCCTACTGTGATTTATCGTTATTTTGATCGATTACGAAGGCGAGGATTTGAATCCTCAGCTTCTTTCCATATACCGCGAGTGGAAAAGGTAAATATCGCGATTCCGAGTCTCCTACTGTGATTTATCGTTATTTTGAACGATTACCTGGCTTAGGAAGTGAATCCTTAGTTTCTTTTAGTACACCGTGTGGAAAAGGTAAATATCGCGTTTCGGTGTGACCTTGAGTGTTTTGTCGTTATTTCGAACGATTGCTAGGCTTGTGAAGTGAATCCTTAGCTTCTTTCGATATACCGCGAGTGGAAAAGGTAAATATCGCGATTCCGAGTCTCCTACTGTGATTTATCGTTATTTTGATCGATTACGAAGGCGAGGATTTGAATCCTCAGCTTCTTTCCATATACCGCGAGTGGAAAAGGTAAATATCGCGATTCCGAGTCTCCTACTGTGATTTATCGTTATTTTGAACGATTACCTGGCTTAGGAAGTGAATCCTTAGTTTCTTTTAGTACAACGTGTGGAAAAGGTAGATATCGCGTTTCGGAGTGACCTTGAGTGATTGGTCGTTATTTCGAACGGTTGCGTGGCTTGGGAAGTGAATCCTCAGCTTCTTTCGATATACCGCGAGTGGAAAAGGTAAATAACGCGATTCCCAGTCTCCTGCTGTGATTTATCGTTATTTTGATCGATTACCTGGCGTGGGGAGTGAAACCTTAGTTTCTTTTAGTACACCGTGTGGAAAAGCTAAATATCGCGTTTCGGAGTGACCTTGAGTGATTGGTCGTTATTTCGAATGGTTGCGAGGCTTGGGAAGTGAATCCTCAGCTTCTTTCGATATACCGCGAGTGGAAAAGGTAAATAACGCGATTCCCAGTCTCCTACTGTGATTTATCGTTATTTTTAAGGATTACCTGGCTTGGGAAGTGAATCCTTAGTTTCTTTTAGTACAACGTGTGGAAAAGGTAGATATCGCGTTTCGGAGTGACCTTGAGTGATTGGTCGCTATTTCGAACGGTTGCGAGGCTTGGGAAGTGAATCCTTAGCTTCTTTCGATATACCGCGAGTTTAAAAGGTAAATAACGCGATTCCAGGTCTCCTGCTGTGATTTATCGTTATTTTGAACGATTACCTGGCTTAGGAAGTGAATCCTTAGTTTCTTTTAGTACACCGTGTGGAAAAGGTAAATATCGCGTTCGGAGTGCCCTTGAGTGTTTTGTCGTTATTTCGAACGATTGCTAGGCTTGTGAAGTGAATCCTTAGCTTCTTTCGATATACCGCGAGTGGAAAAGGTAAATATCCCGATTCCAGGTATCGTACTGTGATTTATCGTTATTTTGAACGATTACGAAGGCGAGGATTTGAATCCTCAGCTTCTTTCGATATACCGCGAGTGGAAAAGGTAAATATCGCGATTCCAAGTCTCCTACTGTGATTTATCGTTATTTTTAACGATTACCTGGCTTGGGAAGTGAATCCTTAGTTTCTTTTAGTACACCGTGTGGAAAAGGTAAATATAGCGTTCGGAGTGACCTTGAGTGTTTTGTCGTTATTTCGAACGATTGCTAGGCTTGTGAAGTGAATCCTTAGGTTCTTTCGATATACCGCGATTGGAAAAGGTAAATAACGCGATTCCCAGTCTCCTGCTGTGATTTATCGTTATGTTGAACGATTACCTGGCTTGGGAAGTGAATCCTTAGTTTCTTTTAGTACAACGTGTGGAAAAGGTAAATATCGCGTTCGGAGTGCCCTTGAGTGTTTTGTCGTTATTTCGAACTATTGCGAGACTTGGGAAATGAATCCTTAGCTTGTGTCGTTACACTGTGGGTGGAAAATGTAAATATCGCTACACCGAGTCTCCTACTGTGATTTATCGTTATTTTGAACGATTACGAAGGCGAGGATTTGAATCCTCAGCTTCTTTCGATGTACCGCGAGTGGAAAAGGTAAATATCGCGATTCCGAGTCTCCTACTGTGATTTATCGTTATTTTGATCGATTGCCTAGCTTGGGAAGTGAATCCTTAGTTTCTTTTAGTACAACGTGTGGAAACGGTAGATATCGCGTTTCGGAGTGACCTTGAGTGATTGGTCGTTATTTCGAACGGTTGCGAGGCTTGGGAAGTGAATCCTTAGTTTCTTTTAGTACACTGTGTGGAAAAGGTAAATATCGCGTTCGGAGTGACCTTGAGTGTTTTGTCGTTATTTCGAACGATTGCTAGGCTTGTGAAGTGAATCCTTAGGTTCTTTCGATATACCGCGATTGGAAAAGGTAAATAACGCGATTCCCAGTCTCCTGCTGTGATTTATCGTTATTTTGAACGATTACCTGGCTTGGGAAGTGAATCCTTAGTTTCTTTTAGTACAACGTGTCGAAAAGGTAGATATCGCGTTTCGGAGTGACCTTGAGTGATTGGTCGTTATTTCGAATGGTTGCGCGGCTTGGGAAGTGAATCCCCAGCTTCTTTCGATATACCGCGAGTGGAAAAGGTAAATATCCCGATTCCGAGTCTCCTACTGTGATTTATCGTTATTTTGATCGATTGCCTGGCTTGGGAAGTGAATCTTTAGTTTCTTTTATTACAACGTGTGGAAAAGGTAGATATCGCGTTTCGGAGTGACCTTGAGTGATTGGTCGTTATTTCGAACGATTGCTAGGCTTGTGAAGTGAATCCTTAGCTTCGTTCGATATACCGCGAGTGGAAAAGGTAAATATCGCGATTCCGAGTCTCCTACTGTGATTTATCGTTATTTTGATCGATTACGAAGGCGAGGATTTGAATCCTCAGCTTCTTTCCATATACCGCGAGTGGAAAAGGTAAATATCGCGATTCCGAGTCTCCTACTGTGATTTATCGTTATTTTGAACGATTACCTGGCTTAGGAAGTGAATCCTTAGTTTCTTTTAGTACACCGTGTGGAAAAGGTAAATATCGCGTTTCGGTGTGACCTTGAGTGTTTTGTCGTTATTTCGAACGATTGCTAGGCTTGTGAAGTGAATCCTTAGCTTCTTTCGATATACCGCGAGTGGAAAAGGTAAATATCGCGATTCCGAGTCTCCTACTGTGATTTATCGTTATTTTGATCGATTACGAAGGCGAGGATTTGAATCCTCAGCTTCTTTCCATATACCGCGAGTGGAAAAGGTAAATATCGCGATTCCGAGTCTCCTACTGTGATTTATCGTTATTTTGAACGATTACCTGGCTTAGGAAGTGAATCCTTAGTTTCTTTTAGTACAACGTGTGGAAAAGGTAGATATCGCGTTTCGGAGTGACCTTGAGTGATTGGTCGTTATTTCGAACGGTTGCGTGGCTTGGGAAGTGAATCCTCAGCTTCTTTCGATATACCGCGAGTGGAAAAGGTAAATAACGCGATTCCCAGTCTCCTGCTGTGATTTATCGTTATTTTGATCGATTACCTGGCGTGGGGAGTGAAACCTTAGTTTCTTTTAGTACACCGTGTGGAAAAGCTAAATATCGCGTTTCGGAGTGACCTTGAGTGATTGGTCGTTATTTCGAATGGTTGCGAGGCTTGGGAAGTGAATCCTCAGCTTCTTTCGATATACCGCGAGTGGAAAAGGTAAATAACGCGATTCCCAGTCTCCTACTGTGATTTATCGTTATTTTTAAGGATTACCTGGCTTGGGAAGTGAATCCTTAGTTTCTTTTAGTACAACGTGTGGAAAAGGTAGATATCGCGTTTCGGAGTGACCTTGAGTGATTGGTCGCTATTTCGAACGGTTGCGAGGCTTGGGAAGTGAATCCTTAGCTTCTTTCGATATACCGCGAGTTTAAAAGGTAAATAACGCGATTCCAGGTCTCCTGCTGTGATTTATCGTTATTTTGAACGATTACCTGGCTTAGGAAGTGAATCCTTAGTTTCTTTTAGTACACCGTGTGGAAAAGGTAAATATCGCGTTCGGAGTGCCCTTGAGTGTTTTGTCGTTATTTCGAACGATTGCTAGGCTTGTGAAGTGAATCCTTAGCTTCTTTCGATATACCGCGAGTGGAAAAGGTAAATATCCCGATTCCAGGTATCGTACTGTGATTTATCGTTATTTTGAACGATTACGAAGGCGAGGATTTGAATCCTCAGCTTCTTTCGATATACCGCGAGTGGAAAAGGTAAATATCGCGATTCCAAGTCTCCTACTGTGATTTATCGTTATTTTTAACGATTACCTGGCTTGGGAAGTGAATCCTTAGTTTCTTTTAGTACACCGTGTGGAAAAGGTAAATATAGCGTTCGGAGTGACCTTGAGTGTTTTGTCGTTATTTCGAACGATTGCTAGGCTTGTGAAGTGAATCCTTAGGTTCTTTCGATATACCGCGATTGGAAAAGGTAAATAACGCGATTCCCAGTCTCCTGCTGTGATTTATCGTTATGTTGAACGATTACCTGGCTTGGGAAGTGAATCCTTAGTTTCTTTTAGTACAACGTGTGGAAAAGGTAAATATCGCGTTCGGAGTGCCCTTGAGTGTTTTGTCGTTATTTCGAACTATTGCGAGACTTGGGAAATGAATCCTTAGCTTGTGTCGTTACACTGTGGGTGGAAAATGTAAATATCGCTACACCGAGTCTCCTACTGTGATTTATCGTTATTTTGAACGATTACGAAGGCGAGGATTTGAATCCTCAGCTTCTTTCGATGTACCGCGAGTGGAAAAGGTAAATATCGCGATTCCGAGTCTCCTACTGTGATTTATCGTTATTTTGATCGATTGCCTAGCTTGGGAAGTGAATCCTTAGTTTCTTTTAGTACAACGTGTGGAAACGGTAGATATCGCGTTTCGGAGTGACCTTGAGTGATTGGTCGTTATTTCGAACGGTTGCGAGGCTTGGGAAGTGAATCCTTAGTTTCTTTTAGTACACTGTGTGGAAAAGGTAAATATCGCGTTCGGAGTGACCTTGAGTGTTTTGTCGTTATTTCGAACGATTGCTAGGCTTGTGAAGTGAATCCTTAGGTTCTTTCGATATACCGCGATTGGAAAAGGTAAATAACGCGATTCCCAGTCTCCTGCTGTGATTTATCGTTATTTTGAACGATTACCTGGCTTGGGAAGTGAATCCTTAGTTTCTTTTAGTACAACGTGTCGAAAAGGTAGATATCGCGTTTCGGAGTGACCTTGAGTGATTGGTCGTTATTTCGAATGGTTGCGCGGCTTGGGAAGTGAATCCCCAGCTTCTTTCGATATACCGCGAGTGGAAAAGGTAAATATCCCGATTCCGAGTCTCCTACTGTGATTTATCGTTATTTTGATCGATTGCCTGGCTTGGGAAGTGAATCTTTAGTTTCTTTTATTACAACGTGTGGAAAAGGTAGATATCGCGTTTCGGAGTGACCTTGAGTGATTGGTCGTTATTTCGAACGGTTGCGAGGCTTGGAAAGTGAATCCTCAGCTTCTTTCGATATACCGCGAGTGGAACAGGTAAATAACGCGATTCCCAGTCTCCTGCTGTGATTTATCGTTATTTTTAAGGATTACCTGGCTTGGGAAGTGAATCCTTAGTTTCTTTTAGTACAACGTGTGGAAAAGGTAGATATCGCGTTTCGGAGTGACCTTGAGTGATTGGTCGCTATTTCGAACGGTTGCGAGGCTTGGGAAGTGAATCCTTAGCTTCTTTCGATATACCGCGATTGGAAAAGGTAAATAACGCGATTCCCAGTCTCCTGCTGTGATTTATCGTTATGTTGAACGATTACCTGGCTTGGGAAGTGAATCCTTAGTTTCTTTTAGTACAACGTGTGGAAAAGGTAAATATCGCGTTCGGAGTGCCCTTGAGTGTTTTGTCGTTATTTCGAACTATTGCGAGACTTGGGAAATGAATCCTTAGCTTGTGTCGTTACACTGTGGGTGGAAAATGTAAATATCGCTACACCGAGTCTCCTACTGTGATTTATCGTTATTTTGAACGATTACGAAGGCGAGGATTTGAATCCTCAGCTTCTTTCGATGTACCGCGAGTGGAAAAGGTAAATATCGCGATTCCGAGTCTCCTACTGTGATTTATCGTTATTTTGATCGATTGCCTAGCTTGGGAAGTGAATCCTTAGTTTCTTTTAGTACAACGTGTGGAAACGGTAGATATCGCGTTTCGGAGTGACCTTGAGTGATTGGTCGTTATTTCGAACGGTTGCGAGGCTTGGGAAGTGAATCCTTAGTTTCTTTTAGTACACTGTGTGGAAAAGGTAAATATCGCGTTCGGAGTGACCTTGAGTGTTTTGTCGTTATTTCGAACGATTGCTAGGCTTGTGAAGTGAATCCTTAGGTTCTTTCGATATACCGCGATTGGAAAAGGTAAATAACGCGATTCCCAGTCTCCTGCTGTGATTTATCGTTATTTTGAACGATTACCTGGCTTGGGAAGTGAATCCTTAGTTTCTTTTAGTACAACGTGTCGAAAAGGTAGATATCGCGTTTCGGAGTGACCTTGAGTGATTGGTCGTTATTTCGAATGGTTGCGCGGCTTGGGAAGTGAATCCCCAGCTTCTTTCGATATACCGCGAGTGGAAAAGGTAAATATCCCGATTCCGAGTCTCCTACTGTGATTTATCGTTATTTTGAACGATTACCTGGCTTAGGAAGTGAATCCTTAGTTTCTTTTAGTACACAGTGTGGAAAAGGTAAATATCGCGTTTCGGTGTGACCTTGAGTGTTTTGTCGTTATTTCGAACGATTGCTAGGCTTGTGAAGTGAATCCTTAGCTTCGTTCGATATACCGCGAGTGGAAAAGGTAAATATCGCGATTCCGAGTCTCCTACTGTGATTTATCGTTATTTTGATCGATTACGAAGGCGAGGATTTGAATCCTCAGCTTCTTTCCATATACCGCGAGTGGAAAAGGTAAATATCGCGATTCCGAGTCTCCTACTGTGATTTATCGTTATTTTGAACGATTACCTGGCTTGGGAAGTGAATCCTTACTTTCTTTCAGTACAACGTGTGGAAAAGGTAGATATCGCGTTTCGGAGTGACCTTGAGTGATTGGTCGTTATTTCGAACGGTTGCGAGGCTTGGGAAGTGAATCCTTAGCTTCTTTCGATATACCGCGAGTGGAAAAGGTAAATATCGCGATTCCGAGTCTCCTACTGTGACTTATCGTTATTTTGATCGATTACGAAGGCGAGGATTTGAATCCTCAGCTTCTTTCCATATACCGCGAGTGGAAAAGGTAAATATCGCGATTCCGAGTCTCCTACTGTGACTTATCGTTATTTTGAACGATTACCTGGCTTAGGAAGTGAATCCTTAGTTTCTTTTAGTACACCGTGTGGAAAAGGTAAATATCGCGTTCGGAGTGACCTTGAGTGTTTTGTCGTTATTTCGAACGATTGCTAGGCTTGTGAAGTGAATCCTTAGGTTCTTTCGATATACCGCGATTGGAAAAGGTAAATAACGCGATTCCCAGTCTCCTGCTGTGATTTATCGTTATTTTGAACGATTACCTGGCTTGGGAAGTGAATCCTTAGTTTCTTTTAGTTCAACGTGTCGAAAAGGTAGATATCGCGTTTCGGAGTGACCTTGAGTGATTGGTCGTTATTTCGAATGGTTGCGCGGCTTGGGAAGTGAATCCCCAGCTTCTTTCGATATACCGCGAGTGGAAAAGGTAAATATCCCGATTCCGAGTCTCCTACTGTGATTTATCGTTATTTTGATCGATTGCCTGGCTTGGGAAGTGAATCTTTAGTTTCTTTTATTACAACGTGTGGAAAAGGTAGATATCGCGTTTCGGAGTGACCTTGAGTGATTGGTCGTTATTTCGAACGGTTGCGAGGCTTGGAAAGTGAATCCTCAGCTTCTTTCGATATACCGACAGTGGAACAGGTAAATAACGCGATTCCCAGTCTCCTGCTGTGATTTATCGTTATTTTGAACGATTACCTGGCTTAGGAAGTGAATCCTTAGTTTCTTTTAGTACACAGTGTGGAAAAGGTAAATATCGCGTTTCGGTGTGACCTTGAGTGTTTTGTCGTTATTTCGAACGATTGCTAGGCTTGTGAAGTGAATCCTTAGCTTCGTTCGATATACCGCGAGTGGAAAAGGTAAATATCGCGATTCCGAGTCTCCTACTGTGATTTATCGTTATTTTGATCGATTACGAAGGCGAGGATTTGAATCCTCAGCTTCTTTCCATATACCGCGAGTGGAAAAGGTAAATATCGCGATTCCGAGTCTCCTACTGTGATTTATCGTTATTTTGAACGATTACCTGGCTTAGGAAGTGAATCCTTAGTTTCTTTTAGTACACCGTGTGGAAAAGGTAAATATCGCGTTTCGGTGTGACCTTGAGTGTTTTGTCGTTATTTCGAACGATTGCTAGGCTTGTGAAGTGAATCCTTAGCTTCTTTCGATATACCGCGAGTGGAAAAGGTAAATATCGCGATTCCGAGTCTCCTAGTGTGATTTATCGTTATTTTTAAGGATTACCTGGCTTGGGAAGTGAATCCTTAGTTTCTTTTAGTACAACGTGTGGAAAAGGTAGATATCGCGTTTCGGAGTGACCTTGAGTGATTGGTCGCTATTTCGAACGGTTGCGATGCTTGGGAAGTGAATCCTTAGCTTCTTTCGATATACCGCGAGTTTAAAAAGTAAATAACGCGATTCCAGGTCTCCTGCTGTGATTTATCGTTATTTTGAACGATTACCTGGCTTAGGAAGTGAATCCTTAGTTTCTTTTAGTACACCGTGTGGAAAAGGTAAATATCGCGTTTCGGAGTGACCTTGAGTGATTGGTCGTTATTTCGAATGGTTGCGAGGCTTGGGAAGTGAATCCTCAGCTTCTTTCGATATACCGCGAGTGGAAAAGGTAAATAACGCGATTCCCAGTCTCCTACTGTGATTTATCGTTATTTTTAAGGATTACCTGGCTTGGGAAGTGAATCCTTAGTTTCTTTTAGTACAACGTGTGGAAAAGGTAGATATCGCGTTTCGGAGTGACCTTGAGTGATTGGTCGCTATTTCGAACGGTTGCGAGGCTTGGGAAGTGAATCCTTAGCTTCTTTCGATATACCGCGAGTGGAAAAGGTAAATATCGCGATTCCGAGTCTCCTACTGTGACTTATCGTTATTTTGAACGATTACCTGGCTTAGGAAGTGAATCCTTAGCTTCTTTCGATATACCGCGAGTGGAAAAGGTAAATATCGCGATTCCGAGTCTCCTACTGTGATTTATCGTTATTTTGATCGATTGCCTGGCTTGGGAAGTGAATCCTTAGTTTCTTTTAGTACACCGTGTGGAAAAGGTAAATATCGCGTTCGGAGTGACCTTGAGTGTTTTGTCGTTATTTCGAACGATTGCTAGGCTTGTGAAGTGAATCCTTAGGTTCTTTCGATATACCGCGATTGGAGAAGGTAAATAACGCGATTCCCAGTCTCCTGCTGTGATTTATCGTTATTTTGAACGATTACCTGGCTTGGGAAGTGAATCCTTAGTTTCTTTTAGTACAACGTGTCGAAAAGGTAGATATCGCGTTTCGGAGTGACCTTGAGTGATTGGTCGTTATTTCGAATGGTTGCGCGGCTTGGGAAGTGAATCCCCAGCTTCTTTCGATATACCGCGAGTGGTAAAGGTAAATATCCCGATTCCGAGTCTCCTACTGTGATTTATCGTTATTTTGATCGATTGCCTGGCTTGGGAAGTGAATCTTTAGTTTCTTTTATTACAACGTGTGGAAAAGGTAGATATCGCGTTTCGGAGTGACCTTGAGTGATTGGTCGTTATTTCGAACGGTTGCGAGGCTTGGAAAGTGAATCCTCAGCTTCTTTCGATATACCGCGAGTGGAAAAGGTAAATATCGCGATTCCGAGTCTCCTACTGTGATTTATCGTTATTTTTAAGGATTACCTGGCTTGGGAAGTGAATCCTTAGTTTCTTTTAGTACAACGTGTGGAAAAGGTAGATATCGCGTTTCGGAGTGACCTTGAGTGATTGGTCGCTATTTCGAACGGTTGCGAGGCTTGGGAAGTGAATCCTTAGCTTCTTTCGATATACCGCGAGTTTAAAAGGTAAATAACGCGATTCCAGGTCTCCTGCTGTGATTTATCGTTATTTTGAACGATTACCTGGCTTAGGAAGTGAATCCTTAGTTTCTTTTAGTACACCGTGTGGAAAAGGTAAATATCGCGTTTCGGAGTGACCTTGAGTGATTGGTCGTTATTTCGAATGGTTGCGAGGCTTGGGAAGTGAATCCTCAGCTTCTTTCGATATACCGCGAGTGGAAAAGGTAAATAACGCGATTCCCAGTCTCCTACTGTGATTTATCGTTATTTTTAAGGATTACCTGGCTTGGGAAGTGAATCCTTAGTTTCTTTTAGTACAACGTGTGGAAAAGGTAGATATCGCGTTTCGGAGTGACCTTGAGTGATTGGTCGCTATTTCGAACGGTTGCGAGGCTTGGGAAGTGAATCCTTAGCTTCTTTCGATATACCGCGAGTTTAAAAGGTAAATAACGCGATTCCAGGTCTCCTGCTGTGATTTATCGTTATTTTGAACGATTACCTGGCTTAGGAAGTGAATCCTTAGTTTCTTTTAGTACACCGTGTGGAAAAGGTAAATATCGCGTTCGGAGTGCCCTTGAGTGTTTTGTCGTTATTTCGAACGATTGCTAGGCTTGTGAAGTGAATCCTTAGCTTCTTTCGATATACCGCGAGTGGAAAAGGTAAATATCCCGATTCCAGGTATCGTACTGTGATTTATCGTTATTTTGAACGATTACGAAGGCGAGGATTTGAATCCTCAGCTTCTTTCGATATACCGCGAGTGGAAAAGGTAAATATCGCGATTCCAAGTCTCCTACTGTGATTTATCGTTATTTTTAACGATTACCTGGCTTGGGAAGTGAATCCTTAGTTTCTTTTAGTACACCGTGTGGAAAAGGTAAATATAGCGTTCGGAGTGACCTTGAGTGTTTTGTCGTTATTTCGAACGATTGCTAGGCTTGTGAAGTGAATCCTTAGGTTCTTTCGATATACCGCGATTGGAAAAGGTAAATAACGCGATTCCCAGTCTCCTGCTGTGATTTATCGTTATGTTGAACGATTACCTGGCTTGGGAAGTGAATCCTTAGTTTCTTTTAGTACAACGTGTGGAAAAGGTAAATATCGCGTTCGGAGTGCCCTTGAGTGTTTTGTCGTTATTTCGAACTATTGCGAGACTTGGGAAATGAATCCTTAGCTTGTGTCGTTACACTGTGGGTGGAAAATGTAAATATCGCTACACCGAGTCTCCTACTGTGATTTATCGTTATTTTGAACGATTACGAAGGCGAGGATTTGAATCCTCAGCTTCTTTCGATGTACCGCGAGTGGAAAAGGTAAATATCGCGATTCCGAGTCTCCTACTGTGATTTATCGTTATTTTGATCGATTGCCTAGCTTGGGCAGTGAATCCTTAGTTTCTTTTAGTACAACGTGTGGAAACGGTAGATATCGCGTTTCGGAGTGACCTTGAGTGATTGGTCGTTATTTCGAACGGTTGCGAGGCTTGGGAAGTGAATCCTTAGCTTCTTTCGATATACCGCGAGTGGAAAAGGTAAATATCGCGATTCCGAGTCTCTTACTGTGACTTATCGTTATTTTGATCGATTACGAAGGCGAGGATTTGAATCCTCAGCTTCTTTCGATATACCGCGAGTGGAAAAGGTAAATATCGCGATTCCGAGTCTCCTACTGTGATTTATCGTTATTTCTAAGGATTACCTGGCTTGGGAAGTGAATCCTTAGTTTCTTTTAGTACAACGTGTGGAAAAGGTAGATATCGCGTTTCGGAGTGACCTTGAGTGATTGGTCGTTATTTCGAACGGTTGCGTGGCTTGGGAAGTGAATCCTCAGCTTCTTTCGATATACCGCGAGTGGAAAAGGTAAATAACGCGATTCCCAGTCTCCTGCTGTGATTTATCGTTATTTTGATCGATTACCTGGCGTGGGGAGTGAAACCTTAGTTTCTTTTAGTACACCGTGTGGAAAAGCTAAATATCGCGTTTCGGAGTGACCTTGAGTGATTGGTCGTTATTTCGAATGGTTGCGAGGCTTGGGAAGTGAATCCTCAGCTTCTTTCGATATACCGCGAGTGGAAAAGGTAAATAACGCGATTCCCAGTCTCCTACTGTGATTTATCGTTATTTTTAAGGATTACCTGGCTTGGGAAGTGAATCCTTAGTTTCTTTTAGTACAACGTGTGGAAAAGGTAGATATCGCGTTTCGGAGTGACCTTGAGTGATTGGTCGCTATTTCGAACGGTTGCGAGGCTTGGGAAGTGAATCCTTAGCTTCTTTCGATATACCGCGAGTTTAAAAGGTAAATAACGCGATTCCAGGTCTCCTGCTGTGATTTATCGTTATTTTGAACGATTACCTGGCTTAGGAAGTGAATCCTTAGTTTCTTTTAGTACACCGTGTGGAAAAGGTAAATATCGCGTTCGGAGTGCCCTTGAGTGTTTTGTCGTTATTTCGAACGATTGCTAGGCTTGTGAAGTGAATCCTTAGCTTCTTTCGATATACCGCGAGTGGAAAAGGTAAATATCCCGATTCCAGGTATCGTACTGTGATTTATCGTTATTTTGAACGATTACGAAGGCGAGGATTTGAATCCTCAGCTTCTTTCGATATACCGCGAGTGGAAAAGGTAAATATCGCGATTCCAAGTCTCCTACTGTGATTTATCGTTATATTTAACGATTACCTGGCTTGGGAAGTGAATCCTTAGTTTCTTTTAGTACACCGTGTGGAAAAGGTAAATATAGCGTTCGGAGTGACCTTGAGTGTTTTGTCGTTATTTCGAACGATTGCTAGGCTTGTGAAGTGAATCCTTAGGTTCTTTCGATATACCGCGATTGGAAAAGGTAAATAACGCGATTCCCAGTCTCCTGCTGTGATTTATCGTTATGTTGAACGATTACCTGGCTTGGGAAGTGAATCCTTAGTTTCTTTTAGTACAACGTGTGGAAAAGGTAAATATCGCGTTCGGAGTGCCCTTGAGTGTTTTGTCGTTATTTCGAACTATTGCGAGACTTGGGAAATGAATCCTTAGCTTGTGTCGTTACACTGTGGGTGGAAAATGTAAGTATCGCTACACCGAGTCTCCTACTGTGATTTATCGTTATTTTGAACGATTACGAAGGCGAGGATTTGAATCCTCAGCTTCTTTCGATGTACCGCGAGTGGAAAAGGTAAATATCGCGATTCCGAGTCTCCTACTGTGATTTATCGTTATTTTGATCGATTGCCTAGCTTGGGAAGTGAATCCTTAGTTTCTTTTAGTACACAGTGTGGAAAAGGTAAATATCGCGTTTCGGTGTGACCTTGAGTGTTTTGTCGTTATTTCGAACGATTGCTAGGCTTGTGAAGTGAATCCTTAGGTTCTTTCGATATACCGCGATTGGAAAAGGTAAATAACGCGATTCCCAGTCTCCTGCTGTGATTTATCGTTATTTTGAACGATTACCTGGCTTGGGAAGTGAATCCTTAGTTTCTTTTAGTACAACGTGTCGAAAAGGTAGATATCGCGTTTCGGAGTGACCTTGAGTGATTGGTCGTTATTTCGAATGGTTGCGCGGCTTGGGAAGTGAATCCCCAGCTTCTTTCGATATACCGCGAGTGGAAAAGGTAAATATCCCGATTCCGAGTCTCCTACTGTGATTTATCGTTATTTTGATCGATTGCCTGGCTTGGGAAGTGAATCTTTAGTTTCTTTTATTACAACGTGTGGAAAAGGTAGATATCGCGTTTCGGAGTGACCTTGAGTGATTGGTCGTTATTTCGAACGGTTGCGAGGCTTGGAAAGTGAATCCTCAGCTTCTTTCGATATACCGCGAGTGGAACAGGTAAATAACGCGATTCCCAGTCTCCTGCTGTGATTTATCGTTATTTTGAACGATTACCTGGCTTGGGAAGTGAATCCTTACTTTCTTTCAGTACAACGTGTGGAAAAGGTAGATATCGCGTTTCGGAGTGACCTTGAGTGATTGGTCGTTATTTCGAACGGTTGCGAGGCTTGGGAAGTGAATCCTTAGCTTCTTTCGATATACCGCGAGTGGAAAAGGTAAATATCGCGATTCCGAGTCTCCTACTGTGACTTATCGTTATTTTGATCGATTACGAAGGCGAGGATTTGAATCCTCAGCTTCTTTCCATATACCGCGAGTGGAAAAGGTAAATATCGCGATTCCGAGTCTCCTACTGTGACTTATCGTTATTTTGAACGATTACCTGGCTTAGGAAGTGAATCCTTAGTTTCTTTTAGTACACCGTGTGGAAAAGGTAAATATCGCGTTCGGAGTGACCTTGAGTGTTTTGTCGTTATTTCGAACGATTGCTAGGCTTGTGAAGTGAATCCTTAGGTTCTTTCGATATACCGCGATTGGAAAAGGTAAATAACGCGATTCCCAGTCTCCTGCTGTGATTTATCGTTATTTTGAACGATTACCTGGCTTGGGAAGTGAATCCTTAGTTTCTTTTAGTTCAACGTGTCGAAAAGGTAGATATCGCGTTTCGGAGTGACCTTGAGTGATTGGTCGTTATTTCGAATGGTTGCGCGGCTTGGGAAGTGAATCCCCAGCTTCTTTCGATATACCGCGAGTGGAAAAGGTAAATATCCCGATTCCGAGTCTCCTACTGTGATTTATCGTTATTTTGATCGATTGCCTGGCTTGGGAAGTGAATCTTTAGTTTCTTTTATTACAACGTGTGGAAAAGGTAGATATCGCGTTTCGGAGTGACCTTGAGTGATTGGTCGTTATTTCGAACGGTTGCGAGGCTTGGAAAGTGAATCCTCAGCTTCTTTCGATATACCGACAGTGGAACAGGTAAATAACGCGATTCCCAGTCTCCTGCTGTGATTTATCGTTATTTTGAACGATTACCTGGCTTAGGAAGTGAATCCTTAGTTTCTTTTAGTACACAGTGTGGAAAAGGTAAATATCGCGTTTCGGTGTGACCTTGAGTGTTTTGTCGTTATTTCGAACGATTGCTAGGCTTGTGAAGTGAATCCTTAGCTTCGTTCGATATACCGCGAGTGGAAAAGGTAAATATCGCGATTCCGATTCTCCTACTGTGATTTATCGTTATTTTGATCGATTACGAAGGCGAGGATTTGAATCCTCAGCTTCTTTCCATATACCGCGAGTGGAAAAGGTAAATATCGCGATTCCGAGTCTCCTACTGTGATTTATCGTTATTTTGAACGATTACCTGGCTTAGGAAGTCAATCCTTAGTTTCTTTTAGTACACCGTGTGGAAAAGGTAAATATCGCGTTTCGGTGTGACCTTGAGTGTTTTGTCGTTATTTCGAACGATTGCTAGGCTTGTGAAGTGAATCCTTAGCTTCTTTCGATATACCGCGAGTGGAAAAGGTAAATATCGCGATTCCGAGTCTCCTACTGTGATTTATCGTTATTTTTAAGGATTACCTGGCTTGGGAAGTGAATCCTTAGTTTCTTTTAGTACAACGTGTGGAAAAGGTAGATATCGCGTTTCGGAGTGACCTTGAGTGATTGGTCGCTATTTCGAACGGTTGCGATGCTTGGGAAGTGAATCCTTAGCTTCTTTCGATATACCGCGAGTTTAAAAAGTAAATAACGCGATTCCAGGTCTCCTGCTGTGATTTATCGTTATTTTGAACGATTACCTGGCTTAGGAAGTGAATCCTTAGTTTCTTTTAGTACACCGTGTGGAAAAGGTAAATATCGCGTTTCGGAGTGACCTTGAGTGATTGGTCGTTATTTCGAATGGTTGCGAGGTTTGGGAAGTGAATCCTCAGCTTCTTTCGATATACCGCGAGTGGAAAAGGTAAATAACGCGATTCCCAGTCTCCTACTGTGATTTATCGTTATTTTTAAGGATTACCTGGCTTGGGAAGTGAATCCTTAGTTTCTTTTAGTACAACGTGTGGAAAAGGTAGATATCGCGTTTCGGAGTGACCTTGAGTGATTGGTCGCTATTTCGAACGGTTGCGAGGCTTGGGAAGTGAATCCTTAGCTTCTTTCGATATACCGCGAGTGGAACAGGTAAATAACGCGATTCCCAGTCTCCTGCTGTGATTTATCGTTATTTTGAACGATTACCTGGCTTAGGAAGTGAATCCTTAGCTTCTTTCGATATACCGCGAGTGGAAAAGGTAAATATCGCGATTCCGAGTCTCCTACTGTGATTTATCGTTATTTTGAACGATTACCTGGCTTAGGAAGTGAATCCTTAGCTTCTTTCGATATACCGCGAGTGGAAAAGGTAAATATCGCGATTCCGAGTCTCCTACTGTGATTTATCGTTATTTTGATCGATTGCCTGGCTTGGGAAGTGAATCCTTAGTTTCTTTTAGTACACCGTGTGGAAAAGGTAAATATCGCGTTCGGAGTGACCTTGAGTGTTTTGTCGTTATTTCGAACGATTGCTAGGCTTGTGAAGTGAATCCTTAGGTTCTTTCGATATACCGCGATTGGAAAAGGTAAATAACACGATTCCCAGTCTCCTGCTGTGATTTATCGTTATTTTGAACGATTACCTGGCTTGGGAAGTGAATCCTTAGTTTCTTTTAGTACAACGTGTCGAAAAGGTAGATATCGCGTTTCGGAGTGACCTTGAGTGATTGGTCGTTATTTCGAATGGTTGCGCGGCTTGGGAAGTGAATCCCCAGCTTCTTTCGATATACCGCGAGTGGAAAAGGTAAATATCCCGATTCCGAGTCTCCTACTGTGATTTATCGTTATTTTGATCGATTGCCTGGCTTGGGAAGTGAATCTTTAGTTTCTTTTATTACAACGTGTGGAAAAGGTAGATATCGCGTTTCGGAGTGACCTTGAGTGATTGGTCGTTATTTCGAACGGTTGCGAGGCTTGGAAAGTGAATCCTCAGCTTCTTTCGATATACCGCGAGTGGAACAGGTAAATAACGCGATTCCCAGTCTCCTGCTGTGATTTATCGTTATTTTGAACGATTACCCGGCTTAGGAAGTGAATCCTTAGTTTCTTTTAGTACACTGTGTGGAAAAGGTAAATATCGCGTTTCGGTGTGACCTTGAGTGTTTTGTCGTTATTTCGAACGATTGCTAGGCTTGTGAAGTGAATCCTTAGCTTCGTTCGATATACCGCGAGTGGAAAAGGTAAATATCGCGATTCCGAGTCTCCTACTGTGATTTATCGTTATTTTGATCGATTACGAAGGCGAGGATTTGAATCCTCAGCTCCTTTCCATATACCGCGAGTGGAAAAGGTAAATATCGCGATTCCGAGTCTCCTACTGTGATTTATCGTTATTTTGAACGATTACCTGGCTTAGGAAGTGAATCCTTAGTTTCTTTTAGTACACCGTGTGGAAAAGGTAAATATCGCGTTTCGGTGTGACCTTGAGTGTTTTGTCGTTATTTCGAACGATTGCTAGGCTTGTGAAGTGAATCCTTAGCTTCTTTCGATATACCGCGAGTGGAAAAGGTAAATATCGCGATTCCGAGTCTCCTACTGTGATTTATCGTTATTTTTAAGGATTACCTGGCTTGGGAAGTGAATCCTTAGTTTCTTTTAATACACCGTGTGGAAAAGGTAAATATCGCGTTCGGAGTGACCTTGAGTGATTGGTCGTTATTTCGAACGGTTGCGAGGCTTGGGAAGTGAATCCTTAGCTTCTTTCGATATAACGCGAGTGGAAAAGGTAAATATCGCGATTCCGAGTCTCCTACTGTGACTTATCGTTATTTTGAACGATTACCTGGCTTAGGAAGTGAATCCTTAGCTTCTTTCGATATACCGCGAGTGGAAAAGGTAAATATCGCGATTCCGAGTCTCCTACTGTGATTTATCGTTATTTTGATCGATTGCCTGGCTTGGGAAGTGAATCCTTAGTTTCTTTTAGTACAACGTGTGGAAAAGGTAGATATCGCGTTTCGGAGTGACCTTGAGTGATTGGTCGCTATTTCGAACGGTTGCGAGGCTTGGGAAGTGAATCCTTAGCTTCTTTCGATATACCGCGAGTGGAAAAGGTAAATATCGCGATTCCGAGTCTCCTACTGTGACTTATCGTTATTTTGAACGATTACCTGGCTTAGGAAGTGAATCCTTAGCTTCTTTCGATATACCGCGAGTGGAAAAGGTAAATATCGCGATTCCGAGTCTCCTACTGTGATTTATCGTTATTTTGATCGATTGCCTGGCTTGGGAAGTGAATCCTTAGTTTCTTTTAGTACACCGTGTGGAAAAGGTAAATATCGCGTTCGGAGTGACCTTGAGTGTTTTGTCGTTATTTCGAACGATTGCTAGGCTTGTGAAGTGAATCCTTAGGTTCTTTCGATATACCGCGATTGGAAAAGGTAAATAACGCGATTCCCAGTCTCCTGCTGTGATTTATCGTTATTTTGAACGATTACCTGGCTTGGGAAGTGAATCCTTAGTTTCTTTTAGTACAACGTGTCGAAAAGGTAGATATCGCGTTTCGTGGTGACCTTGAGTGATTGGTCGTTATTTCGAATGGTTGCTCGGCTTGGGAAGTGAATCCCCAGCTTCTTTCGATATACCGCGAGTGGAAAAGGTAAATATCCCGATTCCGAGTCTCCTACTGTGATTTATCGTTATTTTGATCGATTGCCTGGCTTGGGAAGTGAATCTTTAGTTTCTTTTATTACAACGTGTGGAAAAGGTAGATATCGCGTTTCGGAGTGACCTTGAGTGATTGGTCGTTATTTCGAACGGTTGCGAGGCTTGGAAAGTGAATCCTCAGCTTCTTTCGATATACCGCGAGTGGAACAGGTAAATAACGCGATTCCCAGTCTCCTGCTGTGATTTATCGTTATTTTGAACGATTACCTGGCTTAGGAAGTGAATCCTTAGTTTCTTTTAGTACACAGTGTGGAAAAGGTAAATATCGCGTTTCGGTGTGACCTTGAGTGTTTTGTCGTTATTTCGAACGATTGCTAGGCTTGTGAAGTGAATCCTTAGCTTCGTTCGATATACCGCGAGTGGAAAAGGTAAATATCGCGATTCCGAGTCTCCTACTGTGATTTATCGTTATTTTGATCGATTACGAAGGCGAGGATTTGAATCCTCAGCTTCTTTCCATATACCGCGAGTGGAAAAGGTAAATATCGCGATTCCGAGTCTCCTACTGTGATTTATCGTTATTTTGAACGATTACCTGGCTTAGGAAGTGAATCCTTAGTTTCTTTTAGTACACCGTGTGGAAAAGGTAAATATCGCGTTTCGGTGTGACCTTGAGTGTTTTGTCGTTATTTCGAACGATTGCTAGGCTTGTGAAGTGAATCCTTAGCTTCTTTCGATATTCCGCGAGTGGAAAAGGTAAATATCGCGATTCCGAGTCTCCTACTGTGATTTATCGTTATTTTTAAGGATTACCAGGCTTGGGAAGTGAATCCTTAGTTTCTTTTAGTACAACGTGTGGAAAAGGTAGATATCGCGTTTCGGAGTGACCTTGAGTGATTGGTCGCTATTTCGAACGGTTGCGAGGCTTGGGAAGTGAATCCTTAGCTTCTTTCTATATACCGCGAGTTTAAAAGGTAAATAACGCGATTCCAGGTCTCCTGCTGTGATTTATCGTTATTTTGAACGATTACCTGGCTTAGGAAGTGAATCCTTAGTTTCTTTTAGTACACCGTGTGGAAAAGGTAAATATCGCGTTTCGGAGTGACCTTGAGTGATTGGTCGTTATTTCGAATTTTTGCGAGGCTTGGGAAGTGAATCCTCAGCTTCTTTCGATATACCGCGAGTGGAAAAGGTAAATAACGCGATTCCCAGTCTCCTACTGTGATTTATCGTTATTTTTAAGGATTACCTGGCTTGGGAAGTGAATCCTTAGTTTCTTTTAGTACAACGTGTGGAAAAGGTAGATATCGCGTTTCGGAGTGACCTTGAGTGATTGGTCGCTATTTCGAACGGTTGCGAGGCTTGGGAAGTGAATCCTTAGCTTCTTTCGATATAAAGCGAGTTTAAAAGGTAAATAACGCGATTCCAGGTCTCCTGCTGTGATTTATCGTTATTTTGAACGATTACCTGGCTTAGGAAGTGAATCCTTAGTTTCTTTTAGTACACCGTGTGGAAAAGGTAAATATCGCGTTCGGAGTGCCCTTGAGTGTTTTGTCGTTATTTCGAACGATTGCTAGGCTTGTGAAGTGAAT
This sequence comes from Nomada fucata, assembly GCA_948146005.1. Lineage (NCBI taxonomy): Eukaryota > Metazoa > Arthropoda > Insecta > Hymenoptera > Apidae > Nomada > Nomada fucata. The sequence continues at coordinate 28,490,618 of OX411275.1, forward strand.
CCTAAGCTTCTTTCGATATACCGCGAGTGGAAAAGGTAAATATCCCGATTCCAGGTATCGTACTGTGATTTATCGTTATTTTGAACGATTACGAAGGCGAGGATTTGAATCCTCAGCTTCTTTCGATATACCGCGAGTGGAAAAGGTAAATATCGCGATTCCAAGTCTCCTACTGTGATTTATCGTTATTTTTAACGATTACCTGGCTTGGGAAGTGAATCCTTAGTTTCTTTTAGTACACCGTGTGGAAAAGGTAAATATAGCGTTCGGAGTGACCTTGAGTGTTTTGTCGTTATTTCGAACGATTGCTAGGCTTGTGAAGTGAATCCTTAGGTTCTTTCGATATACCGCGATTGGAAAAGGTAAATAACGCGTTTCCCAGTCTCCTGCTGTGATTTATCGTTATGTTGAACGATTACCTGGCTTGGGAAGTGAATCCTTAGTTTCTTTTAGTACAACGTGTGGAAAAGGTAAATATCGCGTTCGGAGTGCCCTTGAGTGTTTTGTCGTTATTTCGAACTATTGCGAGACTTGGGAAATGAATCCTTAGCTTGTGTCGTTACACTGTGGGTGGAAAATGTAAATATCGCTACACCGAGACTCCTACTGTGATTTATCGTTATTTTGAAAGATTACGAAGGCGAGGATTTGAATCCTCAGCTTCTTTCGATGTACCGCGAGTGGAAAAGGTAAATATCGCGATTCCGAGTCTCCTACTGTGATTTATCGTTATTTTGATCGATTGCCTAGCTTGGGAAGTGAATCCTTAGTTTCTTTTAGTACAACGTGTGGAAACGGTAGATATCGCGTTTCGGAGTGACCTTGAGTGATTGGTCGTTATTTCGAACGGTTGCGAGGCTTGGGAAGTGAATCCTTGGCTTCTTTCGATATACCGCGAGTTTAAAAGGTAAATAACGCGATTCCAGGTCTCCTGCTGTGATTTATCGTTATTTTGAACGATTACCTGGCTTAGGAAGTGAATCCTTAGGTTCTTTCGATATACCGCGATTGGAATAGGTAAATAACGCGATTCCCAGTCTCCTGCTGTGATTTATCGTTATTTTGAACGATTACCTGGCTTGGGAAGTGAATCCTTAGTTTCTTTTAGTACAACGTGTGGAAAAGGTAAATATCGCGTTTCGGTGTGACCTTGAGTGTTTTGTCGTTATTTCGAACGATTGCTAGGCTTGTGAAGTGAATCCTTAGCTTCTTTCGATATACCGCGAGTGGAAAAGGTAAATATCGCGATTCCGAGTCTCCTACTGTGATTTATCGTTATTTTTAAGGATTACCAGGCTTGGGAAGTGAATCCTTAGTTTCTTTTAGTACAACGTGTGGAAAAGGTAGATATCGCGTTTCGGAGTGACCTTGAGTGATTGGTCGCTATTTCGAACGGTTGCGAGGCTTGGGAAGTGAATCCTTAACTTCTTTCGATATACCGCGAGTTTAAAAGGTAAATAACGCGATTCCAGGTCTCCTGCTGTGATTTATCGTTATTTTGAACGATTACCTGGCTTAGGAAGTGAATCCTTAGTTTCTTTTAGTACACCGTGTGGAAAAGGTAAATATCGCGTTTCGGAGTGACCTTGAGTGATTGGTCGTTATTTCGAATGGTTGCGAGGCTTGGGAAGTGAATCCTCAGCTTCTTTCGATATACCGCGAGTGGAAAAGGTAAATAACGCGATTCCCAGTCTCCTACTGTGATTTATCGTTATTTTTAAGGATTACCTGGCTTGGGAAGTGAATCCTTAGTTTCTTTTAGTACAACGTGTGGAAAAGGTAGATATCGCGTTTCGGAGTGACCTTGAGTGATTGGTCGCTATTTCGAACGGTTGCGAGGCTTGGGAAGTGAATCCTTAGCTTCTTTCGATATACCGCGAGTTTAAAAGGTAAATAACGCGATTCCAGGTCTCCTGCTGTGATTTATCGTTATTTTGAACGATTACCTGGCTTAGGAAGTGAATCCTTAGTTTCTTTTAGTACACCGTGTGGAAAAGGTAAATATCGCGTTTCGGTGTGACCTTGAGTGTTTTGTCGTTATTTCGAACGATTGCTAGGCTTGTGAAGTGAATCCTTAGCTTCGTTCGATATACCGCGAGTGGAAAAGGTAAATATCGCGATTCCGAGTCTCCTACTGTGATTTATCGTTATTTTGATCGATTACGAAGGCGAGGATTTGAATCCTCAGCTTCTTTCCATATACCGCGAGTGGAAAAGGTAAATATCGCGATTCCGAGTCTCCTACTGTGATTTATCGTTATTTTGAACGATTACCTGGCTTAGGAAGTGAATCCTTAGTTTCTTTTAGTACACCGTGTGGAAAAGGTAAATATCGCGTTTCGGTGTGACCTTGAGTGTTTTGTCGTTATTTCGAACGATTGCTAGGCTTGTGAAGTGAATCCTTAGCTTCTTTCGATATTCCGCGAGTGGAAAAGGTAAATATCGCGATTCCGAGTCTCCTACTGTGATTTATCGTTATTTTTAAGGATTACCAGGCTTGGGAAGTGAATCCTTAGTTTCTTTTAGTACAACGTGTGGAAAAAGTAGATATCGCGTTTCGGAGTGACCTTGAGTGATTGGTCGCTATTTCGAACGGTTGCGAGGCTTGGGAAGTGAATCCTTAGCTTCTTTCGATATACCGCGAGTTTAAAAGGTAAATAACGCGATTCCAGGTCTCCTGCTGTGATTTATCGTTATTTTGAACGATTACCTGGCTTAGGAAGTGAATCCTTAGTTTCTTTTAGTACACCGTGTGGAAAAGGTAAATATCGCGTTTCGGAGTGACCTTGAGTGATTGGTCGTTATTTCGAATTTTTGCGAGGCTTGGGAAGTGAATCCTCAGCTTCTTTCGATATACCGCGAGTGGAAAAGGTAAATAACGCGATTCCCAGTCTCCTACTGTGATTTATCGTTATTTTTAAGGATTACCTGGCTTGGGAAGTGAATCCTTAGTTTCTTTTAGTACAACGTGTGGAAAAAGTAGATATCGCGTTTCGGAGTGACCTTGAGTGATTGGTCGCTATTTCGAACGGTTGCGAGGCTTGGGAAGTGAATCCTTAGCTTCTTTCGATATACCGCGAGTTTAAAAGGTAAATAACGCGATTCCAGGTCTCCTGCTGTGATTTATCGTTATTTTGAACGATTACCTGGCTTAGGAAGTGAATCCTTAGTTTCTTTTAGTACACCGTGTGGAAAAGGTAAATATCGCGTTTCGGAGTGACCTTGAGTGATTGGTCGTTATTTCGAATTTTTGCGAGGCTTGGGAAGTGAATCCTCAGCTTCTTTCGATATACCGCGAGTGGAAAAGGTAAATAACGCGATTCCCAGTCTCCTACTGTGATTTATCGTTATTTTGAACGATTACCTGGCTTGGGAAGTGAATCCTTAGTTTCTTTTAGTACAACGTGTCGAAAAGGTAGATATCGCGTTTCGGAGTGACCTTGAGTGATTGGTCGTTATTTCGAATGGTTGCGCGGCTTGGGAAGTGAATCCCCAGCTTCTTTCGATATACCGCGAGTGGAAAAGGTAAATATCCCGATTCCGAGTCTCCTACTGTGATTTATCGTTATTTTGATCGATTGCCTGGCTTGGGAAGTGAATCTTTAGTTTCTTTTATTACAACGTGTGGAAAAGGTAGATATCGCGTTTCGGAGTGACCTTGAGTGATTGGTCGTTATTTCGAACGGTTGCGAGGCTTGGAAAGTGAATCCTCAGCTTCTTTCGATATACCGCGAGTGGAACAGGTAAATAACGCGATTCCCAGTCTCCTGCTGTGATTTATCGTTATTTTGAACGATTACCTGGCGTAGGAAGTGAATCCTTAGTTTCTTTTAGTACACAGTGTGGAAAAGGTAAATATCGCGTTTCGGTGTGACCTTGAGTGTTTTGTCGTTATTTCGAACGATTGCTAGGCTTGTGAAGTGAATCCTTAGCTTCGTTCGATATACCGCGAGTGGAAAAGGTAAATATCGCGATTCCGAGTCTCCTACTGTGATTTATCGTTATTTTGATCGATTACGAAGGCGAGGATTTGAATCCTCAGCTTCTTTCCATATACCGCGAGTGGAAAAGGTAAATATCGCGATTCCGAGTCTCCTACTGTGATTTATCGTTATTTTGAACGATTACCTGGCTTAGGAAGTGAATCCTTAGTTTCTTTTAGTACACCGTGTGGAAAAGGTAAATATCGCGTTTCGGTGTGACCTTGAGTGTTTTGTCGTTATTTCGAACGATTGCTAGGCTTGTGAAGTGAATCCTTAGCTTCTTTCGATATTCCGCGAGTGGAAAAGGTAAATATCGCGATTCCGAGTCTCCTACTGTGATTTATCGTTATTTTTAAGGATTACCAGGCTTGGGAAGTGAATCCTTAGTTTCTTTTAGTACAACGTGTGGAAAAAGTAGATATCGCGTTTCGGAGTGACCTTGAGTGATTGGTCGCTATTTCGAACGGTTGCGAGGCTTGGGAAGTGAATCCTTAGCTTCTTTCGATATACCGCGAGTTTAAAAGGTAAATAACGCGATTCCAGGTCTCCTGCTGTGATTTATCGTTATTTTGAACGATTACCTGGCTTAGGAAGTGAATCCTTAGTTTCTTTTAGTACACCGTGTGGAAAAGGTAAATATCGCGTTTCGGAGTGACCTTGAGTGATTGGTCGTTATTTCGAATTTTTGCGAGGCTTGGGAAGTGAATCCTCAGCTTCTTTCGATATACCGCGAGTGGAAAAGGTAAATAACGCGATTCCCAGTCTCCTACTGTGATTTATCGTTATTTTTAAGGATTACCTGGCTTGGGAAGTGAATCCTTAGTTTCTTTTAGTACAACGTGTGGAAAAGGTAGATATCGCGTTTCGGAGTGACCTTGAGTGATTGGTCGCTATTTCGAACGGTTGCGAGGCTTGGGAAGTGAATCCTTAGCTTCTTTCGATATAAAGCGAGTTTAAAAGGTAAATAACGCGATTCCAGGTCTCCTGCTGTGATTTATCGTTATTTTGAACGATTACCTGGCTTAGGAAGTGAATCCTTAGTTTCTTTTAGTACACCGTGTGGAAAAGGTAAATATCGCGTTCGGAGTGCCCTTGAGTGTTTTGTCGTTATTTCGAACGATTGCTAGGCTTGTGAAGTGAATCCTAAGCTTCTTTCGATATACCGCGAGTGGAAAAGGTAAATATCCCGATTCCAGGTATCGTACTGTGATTTATCGTTATTTTGAACGATTACGAAGGCGAGGATTTGAATCCTCAGCTTCTTTCGATATACCGCGAGTGGAAAAGGTAAATATCGCGATTCCAAGTCTCCTACTGTGATTTATCGTTATTTTTAACGATTACCTGGCTTGGGAAGTGAATCCTTAGTTTCTTTTAGTACACCGTGTGGAAAAGGTAAATATAGCGTTCGGAGTGACCTTGAGTGTTTTGTCGTTATTTCGAACGATTGCTAGGCTTGTGAAGTGAATCCTTAGGTTCTTTCGATATACCGCGATTGGAAAAGGTAAATAACGCGTTTCCCAGTCTCCTGCTGTGATTTATCGTTATGTTGAACGATTACCTGGCTTGGGAAGTGAATCCTTAGTTTCTTTTAGTACAACGTGTGGAAAAGGTAAATATCGCGTTCGGAGTGCCCTTGAGTGTTTTGTCGTTATTTCGAACTATTGCGAGACTTGGGAAATGAATCCTTAGCTTGTGTCGTTACACTGTGGGTGGAAAATGTAAATATCGCTACACCGAGACTCCTACTGTGATTTATCGTTATTTTGAACGATTACGAAGGCGAGGATTTGAATCCTCAGCTTCTTTCGATGTACCGCGAGTGGAAAAGGTAAATATCGCGATTCCGAGTCTCCTACTGTGATTTATCGTTATTTTGATCGATTGCCTAGCTTGGGAAGTGAATCCTTAGTTTCTTTTAGTACAACGTGTGGAAACGGTAGATATCGCGTTTCGGAGTGACCTTGAGTGATTGGTCGTTATTTCGAACGGTTGCGAGGCTTGGGAAGTGAATCCTTGGCTTCTTTCGATATACCGCGAGTTTAAAAGGTAAATAACGCGATTCCAGGTCTCCTGCTGTGATTTATCGTTATTTTGAACGATTACCTGGCTTAGGAAGTGAATCCTTAGGTTCTTTCGATATACCGCGATTGGAATAGGTAAATAACGCGATTCCCAGTCTCCTGCTGTGATTTATCGTTATTTTGAACGATTACCTGGCTTGGGAAGTGAATCCTTAGTTTCTTTTAGTACAACGTGTGGAAAAGGTAAATATCGCGTTTCGGTGTGACCTTGAGTGTTTTGTCGTTATTTCGAACGATTGCTAGGCTTGTGAAGTGAATCCTTAGCTTCTTTCGATATACCGCGAGTGGAAAAGGTAAATATCGCGATTCCGAGTCTCCTACTGTGATTTATCGTTATTTTTAAGGATTACCAGGCTTGGGAAGTGAATCCTTAGTTTCTTTTAGTACAACGTGTGGAAAAGGTAGATATCGCGTTTCGGAGTGACCTTGAGTGATTGGTCGCTATTTCGAACGGTTGCGAGGCTTGGGAAGTGAATCCTTAACTTCTTTCGATATACCGCGAGTTTAAAAGGTAAATAACGCGATTCCAGGTCTCCTGCTGTGATTTATCGTTATTTTGAACGATTACCTGGCTTAGGAAGTGAATCCTTAGTTTCTTTTAGTACACCGTGTGGAAAAGGTAAATATCGCGTTTCGGAGTGACCTTGAGTGATTGGTCGTTATTTCGAATGGTTGCGAGGCTTGGGAAGTGAATCCTCAGCTTCTTTCGATATACCGCGAGTGGAAAAGGTAAATAACGCGATTCCCAGTCTCCTACTGTGATTTATCGTTATTTTTAAGGATTACCTGGCTTGGGAAGTGAATCCTTAGTTTCTTTTAGTACAACGTGTGGAAAAGGTAGATATCGCGTTTCGGAGTGACCTTGAGTGATTGGTCGCTATTTCGAACGGTTGCGAGGCTTGGGAAGTGAATCCTTAGCTTCTTTCGATATACCGCGAGTTTAAAAGGTAAATAACGCGATTCCAGGTCTCCTGCTGTGATTTATCGTTATTTTGAACGATTACCTGGCTTAGGAAGTGAATCCTTAGTTTCTTTTAGTACACCGTGTGGAAAAGGTAAATATCGCGTTCGGAGTGCCCTTGAGTGTTTTGTCGTTATTTCGAACGATTGCTAGGCTTGTGAAGTGAATCCTTAGCTTCTTTCGATATACCGCGAGTGGAAAAGGTAAATATCCCGATTCCAGGTATCGTACTGTGATTTATCGTTATTTTGAACGATTACGAAGGCGAGGATTTGAATCCTCAGCTTCTTTCGATATACCGCGAGTGGAAAAGGTAAATATCGCGATTCCAAGTCTCCTACTGTGATTTATCGTTATTTTTAACGATTACCTGGCTTGGGAAGTGAATCCTTAGTTTCTTTTAGTACACCGTGTGGAAAAGGTAAATATAGCGTTCGGAGTGACCTTGAGTGTTTTGTCGTTATTTCGAACGATTGCTAGGCTTGTGAAGTGAATCCTTAGGTTCTTTGGATATACCGCGATTGGAAAAGGTAAATAACGCGATTCCCAGTCTCCTGCTGTGATTTATCGTTATGTTGAACGATTACCTGGCTTGGGAAGTGAATCCTTAGTTTCTTTTAGTACAACGTGTGGAAAAGGTAAATATCGCGTTCGGAGTGCCCTTGAGTGTTTTGTCGTTATTTCGAACTATTGCGAGACTTGGGAAATGAATCCTTAGCTTGTGTCGTTACACTGTGGGTGGAAAATGTAAATATCGCTACACCGAGTCTCCTACTGTGATTTATCGTTATTTTGAACGATTACGAAGGCGAGGATTTGAATCCTCAGCTTCTTTCGATGTACCGCGAGTTTAAAAGGTAAATAACGCGATTCCAGGTCTCCTGCTGTGATTTATCGTTATTTTGAACGATTACCTGGCTTAGGAAGTGAATCCTTAGTTTCTTTTAGTACACCGTGTGGAAAAGGTAAATATCGCGTTTCGGTGTGACCTTGAGTGTTTTGTCGTTATTTCGAACGATTGCTAGGCTTGTGAAGTGAATCCTTAGCTTTTTTCGATATACCGCCAGTGGACAAGGTAAATATCGCGATTCCGAGTCTCCTACTGTGATTTATCGTTATTTTTAACGATTACCTGCCTTGGAAAGTGAATCTTTAGTTTCCTTTAGTACAACGTGTGGAAACGGTAGATATCGCGTTGCGGAGTGATCTTGAGTGATTGGTCGTTATTTGGAACGGTTGCGAGGCTTGGGAAGTGAATCCTTAGCTTCTTTCGATATACCGCGAGTGGAAAAGGTAAATAACGCGATTCCCAGTCTCCTGCTGTGATTTATCGTTATTTTGAACGATTACCTGGCTTAGGAAGTGAATCCTTAGTTTCTTTTAGTACACCGTGTGGAAAAGGTAAATATCGCGTTCGGAGTGCCCTTGAGTGTTTTGTCGTTATTTCGAACTATTGCGAGACTTGGGAAATGAATCCTTAGCTTGTGTCGTTACACTGTGGGTGGAAAATGTAAATATCGCTACACCGAGTCTCCTACTGTGATTTATCGTTATTTTGAACGATTACGAAGGCGAGGATTTGAATCCTCAGCTTCTTTCGATGTACCGCGAGTGGAAAAGGTAAATATCGCGATTCCGAGTCTCCTACTGTGATTTATCGTTATTTTGATCGATTGCCTAGCTTGGGAAGTGAATCCTTAGTTTCTTTTAGTACAACGTGTGGAAAAGGTAGATATCGCGTTTCGGAGTGACCTTGAGTGATTGGTCGCTATTTCGAACGGTTGCGATGCTTGGGAAGTGAATCCTTAGCTTCTTTCGATATACCGCGAGTTTAAAAAGTAAATAACGCGATTCCAGGTCTCCTGCTGTGATTTATCGTTATTTTGAACGATTACCTGGCTTAGGAAGTGAATCCTTAGTTTCTTTTAGTACACCGTGTGGAAAAGGTAAATATCGCGTTTCGGTGTGACCTTGAGTGTTTTGTCGTTATTTCGAACGATTGCTAGGCTTGTGAAGTGAATCCTTAGCTTTTTTCGATATACCGCGAGTGGACAAGGTAAATATCGCGATTCCGAGTCTCCTACTGTGATTTATCGTTATTTTTAACGATTACCTGCCTTGGAAAGTGAATCTTTAGTTTCCTTTAGTACAACGTGTGGAAACGGTAGATATCGCGTTGCGGAGTGATCTTGAGTGATTGGTCGTTATTTGGAACGGTTGCGAGGCTTGGGAAGTGAATCCTTAGCTTCTTTCGATATACCGCGAGTGGAAAAGGTAAATAACGCGATTCCCAGTCTCCTGCTGTGATTTATCGTTATTTTGAACGATTACCTGGCTTAGGAAGTGAATCCTTAGTTTCTTTTAGTACACCGTGTGGAAAAGGTAAATATCGCGTTCGGAGTGCCCTTGAGTGTTTTGTCGTTATTTCGAACTATTGCGAGACTTGGGAAATGAATCCTTAGCTTGTGTCGTTACACTGTGGGTGGAAAATGTAAATATCGCTACACCGAGTCTCCTACTGTGATTTATCGTTATTTTGAACGATTACGAAGGCGACAATTTGAATCCTCAGCTTCTTTCGATGTACCGCGAGTGGAAAAGGTAAATATCGCGATTCCGAGTCTCCTACTGTGATTTATCGTTATTTTGATCGATTGCCTAGCTTGGGAAGTGAATCCTTAGTTTCTTTTAGTACAACGTGTGGAAAAGGTAAATATCGCGTTTCGGAGTGACCTTGAGTGATTGGTCGTTATTTCGAATGGTTGCGAGGCTTGGGAAGTGAATCCTCAGCTTCTTTCGATATACCGCGAGTGGAAAAGGTAAATAACGCGATTCCCAGTCTCCTACTGTGATTTATCGTTATTTTTAAGGATTACCTGGCTTGGGAAGTGAATCCTTAGTTTCTTTTAGTACAACGTGTGGAAAAGGTAGATATCGCGTTTCGGAGTGACCTTGAGTGATTGGTCGCTATTTCGAACGGTTGCGAGGCTTGGGAAGTGAATCCTTAGCTTCTTTCGATATACCGCGAGTGGAAAAGGTAAATATCGCGATTCCGAGTCTCCTACTGTGACTTATCGTTATTTTGAACGATTACCTGGCTTAGGAAGTGAATCCTTAGCTTCTTTCGATATACCGCGAGTGGAAAAGGTAAATATCGCGATTCCGAGTCTCCTACTGTGATTTATCGTTATTTTGATCGATTGCCTGGCTTGGGAAGTGAATCCTTAGTTTCTTTTAGTACACCGTGTGGAAAAGGTAAATATCGCGTTCGGAGTGACCTTGAGTGTTTTGTCGTTATTTCGAACGATTGCTAGGCTTGTGAAGTGAATCCTTAGGTTCTTTCGATATACCGCGATTGGAAAAGGTAAATAACGCGATTCCCAGTTTCCTGCTGTGATTTATCGTTATTTTGAACGATTACCTGGCTTGGGAAGTGAATCCTTAGTTTCTTTTAGTACAACGTGTCGAAAAGGTAGATATCGCGTTTCGTGGTGACCTTGAGTGATTGGTCGTTATTTCGAATGGTTGCTCGGCTTGGGAAGTGAATCCCCAGCTTCTTTCGATATACCGCGAGTGGAAAAGGTAAATATCCCGATTCCGAGTCTCCTACTGTGATTTATCGTTATTTTGATCGATTGCCTGGCTTGGGAAGTGAATCTTTAGTTTCTTTTATTACAACGTGTGGAAAAGGTAGATATCGCGTTTCGGAGTGACCTTGAGTGATTGGTCGTTATTTCGAACGGTTGCGAGGCTTGGAAAGTGAATCCTCAGCTTCTTTCGATATACCGCGAGTGGAACAGGTAAATAACGCGATTCCCAGTCTCCTGCTGTGATTTATCGTTATTTTGAACGATTACCTGGCGTAGGAAGTGAATCCTTAGTTTCTTTTAGTACACAGTGTGGAAAAGGTAAATATCGCGTTTCGGTGTGACCTTGAGTGTTTTGTCGTTATTTCGAACGATTGCTAGGCTTGTGAAGTGAATCCTTAGCTTCGTTCGACATACCGCGAGTGGAAAAGGTAAATATCGCGATTCCGAGTCTCCTACTGTGATTTATCGTTATTTTGATCGATTACGAAGGCGAGGATTTGAATCCTCAGCTTCTTTCCATATACCGCGAGTGGAAAAGGTAAATATCGCGATTCCGAGTCTCCTACTGTGATTTATCGTTATTTTGAACGATTACCTGGCTTAGGAAGTGAATCCTTAGTTTCTTTTAGTACACCGTGTGGAAAAGGTAAATATCGCGTTTCGGTGTGACCTTGAGTGTTTTGTCGTTATTTCGAACGATTGCTAGGCTTGTGAAGTGAATCCTTAGCTTCGTTCGACATACCGCGAGTGGAAAAGGTAAATATCGCGATTCCGAGTCTCCTACTGTGATTTATCGTTATTTTGATCGATTACGAAGGCGAGGATTTGAATCCTCAGCTTCTTTCCATATACCGCGAGTGGAAAAGGTAAATATCGCGATTCCGAGTCTCCTACTGTGATTTATCGTTATTTTGAACGATTACCTGGCTTAGGAAGTGAATCCTTAGTTTCTTTTAGTACACCGTGTGGAAAAGGTAAATATCGCGTTTCGGTGTGACCTTGAGTGTTTTGTCGTTATTTCGAACGATTGCTAGGCTTGTGAAGTGAATCCTTAGCTTCTTTCGATATTCCGCGAGTGGAAAAGGTAAATATCGCGATTCCGAGTCTCCTACTGTGATTTATCGTTATTTTTAAGGATTACCAGGCTTGGGAAGTGAATCCTTAGTTTCTTTTAGTACAACGTGTGGAAAAGGTAGATATCGCGTTTCGGAGTGACCTTGAGTGATTGGTCGCTATTTCGAACGGTTGCGAGGCTTGGGAAGTGAATCCTTAGCTTCTTTCGATATACCGCGAGTTTAAAAGGTAAATAACGCGATTCCAGGTCTCCTGCTGTGATTTATCGTTATTTTGAACGATTACCTGGCTTAGGAAGTGAATCCTTAGTTTCTTTTAGTACACCGTGTGGAAAAGGTAAATATCGCGTTTCGGAGTGACCTTGAGTGATTGGTCGTTATTTCGAATTTTTGCGAGGCTTGGGAAGTGAATCCTCAGCTTCTTTCGATATACCGCGAGTGGAAAAGGTAAATAACGCGATTCCCAGTCTCCTACTGTGATTTATCGTTATTTTTAAGGATTACCTGGCTTGGGAAGTGAATCCTTAGTTTCTTTTAGTACAACGTGTGGAAAAGGTAGATATCGCGTTTCGGAGTGACCTTGAGTGATTGGTCGCTATTTCGAACGGTTGCGAGGCTTGGGAAGTGAATCCTTAGCTTCTTTCGATATAAAGCGAGTTTAAAAGGTAAATAACGCGATTCCAGGTCTCCTGCTGTGATTTATCGTTATTTTGAACGATTACCTGGCTTAGGAAGTGAATCCTTAGTTTCTTTTAGTACACCGTGTGGAAAAGGTAAATATCGCGTTCGGAGTGCCCTTGAGTGTTTTGTCGTTATTTCGAACGATTGCTAGGCTTGTGAAGTGAATCCTAAGCTTCTTTCGATATACCGCGAGTGGAAAAGGTAAATATCCCGATTCCAGGTATCGTACTGTGATTTATCGTTATTTTGAACGATTACGAAGGCGAGGATTTGAATCCTCAGCTTCTTTCGATATACCGCGAGTGGAAAAGGTAAATATCGCGATTCCAGGTCTCCTGCTGTGATTTATCGTTATTTTGAACGATTACCTGGCGTAGGAAGTGAATCCTTAGTTTCTTTTAGTACACAGTGTGGAAAAGGTAAATATCGCGTTTCGGTGTGACCTTGAGTGTTTTGTCGTTATTTCGAACGATTGCTAGGCTTGTGAAGTGAATCCTTAGCTTCGTTCGATATACCGCGAGTGGAAAAGGTAAATATCGCGATTCCGAGTCTCCTACTGTGATTTATCGTTATTTTGATCGATTACGAAGGCGAGGATTTGAATCCTCAGCTTCTTTCCATATACCGCGAGTGGAAAAGGTAAATATCGCGATTCCGAGTCTCCTACTGTGATTTATCGTTATTTTGAACGATTACCTGGCTTAGGAAGTGAATCCTTAGTTTCTTTTAGTACACAGTGTGGAAAAGGTAAATATCGCGTTTCGGTGTGACCTTGAGTGTTTTGTCGTTATTTCGAACGATTGCTAGGCTTGTGAAGTGAATCCTTAGCTTCGTTCGATATACCGCGAGTGGAAAAGGTAAATATCGCGATTCCGAGTCTCCTACTGTGATTTATCGTTATTTTGATCGATTACGAAGGCGAGGATTTGAATCCTCAGCTTCTTTCCATATACCGCGAGTTTAAAAGGTAAATAACGCGATTCCAGGTCTCCTGCTGTGATTTATCGTTATTTTGAACGATTACCTGGCTTAGGAAGTGAATCCTTAGTTTCTTTTAGTACACCGTGTGGAAAAGGTAAATATCGCGTTTCGGAGTGACCTTGAGTGATTGGTCGTTATTTCGAATTTTTGCGAGGCTTGGGAAGTGAATCCTCAGCTTCTTTCGATATACTTCGAGTGGAAAAGGTAAATAACGCGATTCCCAGTCTCCTACTGTGATTTATCGTTATTTTTAAGGATTACCTGGCTTGGGAAGTGAATCCTTAGTTTCTTTTAGTACAACGTGTGGAAAAGGTAGATATCGCGTTTCGGAGTGACCTTGAGTGATTGGTCGCTATTTCGAACGGTTGCGAGGCTTGGGAAGTGAATCCTTAGCTTCTTTCGATATAAAGCGAGTTTAAAAGGTAAATAACGCGATTCCAGGTCTCCTGCTGTGATTTATCGTTATTTTGAACGATTACCTGGCTTAGGAAGTGAATCCTTAGTTTCTTTTAGTACACCGTGTGGAAAAGGTAAATATCGCGTTCGGAGTGCCCTTGAGTGTTTTGTCGTTATTTCGAACGATTGCTAGGCTTGTGAAGTGAATCCTAAGCTTCTTTCGATATACCGCGAGTGGAAAAGGTAAATATCCCGATTCCAGGTATCGTACTGTGATTTATCGTTATTTTGAACGATTACGAAGGCGAGGATTTGAATCCTCAGCTTCTTTCGATATACCGCGAGTGGAAAAGGTAAATATCGCGATTCCAAGTCTCCTACTGTGATTTATCGTTATTTTTAACGATTACCTGGCTTGGGAAGTGAATCCTTAGTTTCTTTTAGTACACCGTGTGGAAAAGGTAAATATAGCGTTCGGAGTGACCTTGAGTGTTTTGTCGTTATTTCGAACGATTGCTAGGCTTGTGAAGTGAATCCTTAGGTTCTTTCGATATACCGCGATTGGAAAAGGTAAATAACGCGTTTCCCAGTCTCCTGCTGTGATTTATCGTTATGTTGAACGATTACCTGGCTTGGGAAGTGAATCCTTAGTTTCTTTTAGTACAACGTGTGGAAAAGGTAAATATCGCGTTCGGAGTGCCCTTGAGTGTTTTGTCGTTATTTCGAACTATTGCGAGACTTGGGAAATGAATCCTTAGCTTGTGTCGTTACACTGTGGGTGGAAAATGTAAATATCGCTACACCGAGACTCCTACTGTGATTTATCGTTATTTTGAACGATTACGAAGGCGAGGATTTGAATCCTCAGCTTCTTTCGATGTACCGCGAGTGGAAAAGGTAAATATCGCGATTCCGAGTCTCCTACTGTGATTTATCGTTATTTTGATCGATTGCCTAGCTTGGGAAGTGAATCCTTAGTTTCTTTTAGTACAACGTGTGGAAACGGTAGATATCGCGTTTCGGAGTGACCTTGAGTGATTGGTCGTTATTTCGAACGGTTGCGAGGCTTGGGAAGTGAATCCTTGGCTTCTTTCGATATACCGCGAGTTTAAAAGGTAAATAACGCGATTCCAGGTCTCCTGCTGTGATTTATCGTTATTTTGAACGATTACCTGGCTTAGGAAGTGAATCCTTAGGTTCTTTCGATATACCGCGATTGGAATAGGTAAATAACGCGATTCCCAGTCTCCTGCTGTGATTTATCGTTATTTTGAACGATTACCTGGCTTGGGAAGTGAATCCTTAGTTTCTTTTAGTACAACGTGTGGAAAAGGTAAATATCGCGTTTCGGTGTGACCTTGAGTGTTTTGTCGTTATTTCGAACGATTGCTAGGCTTGTGAAGTGAATCCTTAGCTTCTTTCGATATACCGCGAGTGGAAAAGGTAAATATCGCGATTCCGAGTCTCCTACTGTGATTTATCGTTATTTTTAAGGATTACCAGGCTTGGGAAGTGAATCCTTAGTTTCTTTTAGTACAACGTGTGGAAAAGGTAGATATCGCGTTTCGGAGTGACCTTGAGTGATTGGTCGCTATTTCGAACGGTTGCGAGGCTTGGGAAGTGAATCCTTAACTTCTTTCGATATACCGCGAGTTTAAAAGGTAAATAACGCGATTCCAGGTCTCCTGCTGTGATTTATCGTTATTTTGAACGATTACCTGGCTTAGGAAGTGAATCCTTAGTTTCTTTTAGTACACCGTGTGGAAAAGGTAAATATCGCGTTTCGGAGTGACCTTGAGTGATTGGTCGTTATTTCGAATGGTTGCGAGGCTTGGGAAGTGAATCCTCAGCTTCTTTCGATATACCGCGAGTTTAAAAGGTAAATAACGCGATTCCAGGTCTCCTGCTGTGATTTATCGTTATTTTGAACGATTACCTGGCTTAGGAAGTGAATCCTTAGTTTCTTTTAGTACACCGTGTGGAAAAGGTAAATATCGCGTTCGGAGTGCCCTTGAGTGTTTTGTCGTTATTTCGAACGATTGCTAGGCTTGTGAAGTGAATCCTTAGCTTCTTTCGATATACCGCGAGTGGAAAAGGTAAATATCCCGATTCCAGGTATCGTACTGTGATTTATCGTTATTTTGAACGATTACGAAGGCG
This sequence comes from Nomada fucata, assembly GCA_948146005.1. NCBI lineage: Eukaryota > Metazoa > Arthropoda > Insecta > Hymenoptera > Apidae > Nomada > Nomada fucata. Next base: position 28,506,527 of record OX411275.1, read on the forward strand.
AGGATTTGAATCCTCAGCTTCTTTCGATATACCGCGAGTGGAAAAGGTAAATATCGCGATTCCAAGTCTCCTACTGTGATTTATCGTTATTTTTAACGATTACCTGGCTTGGGAAGTGAATCCTTAGTTTCTTTTAGTACACCGTGTGGAAAAGGTAAATATAGCGTTCGGAGTGACCTTGAGTGTTTTGTCGTTATTTCGAACGATTGCTAGGCTTGTGAAGTGAATCCTTAGGTTCTTTGGATATACCGCGATTGGAAAAGGTAAATAACGCGATTCCCAGTCTCCTGCTGTGATTTATCGTTATGTTGAACGATTACCTGGCTTGGGAAGTGAATCCTTAGTTTCTTTTAGTACAACGTGTGGAAAAGGTAAATATCGCGTTCGGAGTGCCCTTGAGTGTTTTGTCGTTATTTCGAACTATTGCGAGACTTGGGAAATGAATCCTTAGCTTGTGTCGATACACTGTGGGTGGAAAATGTAAATATCGCTACACCGAGTCTCCTACTGTGATTTATCGTTATTTTGAACGATTACGAAGGCGAGGATTTGAATCCTCAGCTTCTTTCGATGTACCGCGAGTTTAAAAGGTAAATAACGCGATTCCAGGTCTCCTGCTGTGATTTATCGTTATTTTGAACGATTACCTGGCTTAGGAAGTGAATCCTTAGTTTCTTTTAGTACACCGTGTGGAAAAGGTAAATATCGCGTTTCGGTGTGACCTTGAGTGTTTTGTCGTTATTTCGAACGATTGCTAGGCTTGTGAAGTGAATCCTTAGCTTTTTTCGATATACCGCCAGTGGACAAGGTAAATATCGCGATTCCGAGTCTCCTACTGTGATTTATCGTTATTTTTAACGATTACCTGCCTTGGAAAGTGAATCTTTAGTTTCCTTTAGTACAACGTGTGGAAACGGTAGATATCGCGTTGCGGAGTGATCTTGAGTGATTGGTCGTTATTTGGAACGGTTGCGAGGCTTGGGAAGTGAATCCTTAGCTTCTTTCGATATACCGCGAGTGGAAAAGGTAAATAACGCGATTCCCAGTCTCCTGCTGTGATTTATCGTTATTTTGAACGATTACCTGGCTTAGGAAGTGAATCCTTAGTTTCTTTTAGTACACCGTGTGGAAAAGGTAAATATCGCGTTCGGAGTGCCCTTGAGTGTTTTGTCGTTATTTCGAACTATTGCGAGACTTGGGAAATGAATCCTTAGCTTGTGTCGTTACACTGTGGGTGGAAAATGTAAATATCGCTACACCGAGTCTCCTACTGTGATTTATCGTTATTTTGAACGATTACGAAGGCGAGGATTTGAATCCTCAGCTTCTTTCGATGTACCGCGAGTGGAAAAGGTAAATATCGCGATTCCGAGTCTCCTACTGTGATTTATCGTTATTTTGATCGATTGCCTAGCTTGGGAAGTGAATCCTTAGTTTCTTTTAGTACAACGTGTGGAAAAGGTAGATATCGCGTTTCGGAGTGACCTTGAGTGATTGGTCGCTATTTCGAACGGTTGCGATGCTTGGGAAGTGAATCCTTAGCTTCTTTCGATATACCGCGAGTTTAAAAAGTAAATAACGCGATTCCAGGTCTCCTGCTGTGATTTATCGTTATATTGAACGATTACCTGGCTTAGGAAGTGAATCCTTAGTTTCTTTTAGTACACCGTGTGGAAAAGGTAAATATCGCGTTTCGGTGTGACCTTGAGTGTTTTGTCGTTATTTCGAACGATTGCTAGGCTTGTGAAGTGAATCCTTAGCTTTTTTCGATATACCGCGAGTGGACAAGGTAAATATCGCGATTCCGAGTCTCCTACTGTGATTTATCGTTATTTTTAACGATTACCTGCCTTGGAAAGTGAATCTTTAGTTTCCTTTAGTACAACGTGTGGAAACGGTAGATATCGCGTTGCGGAGTGATCTTGAGTGATTGGTCGTTATTTGGAACGGTTGCGAGGCTTGGGAAGTGAATCCTTAGCTTCTTTCGATATACCGCGAGTGGAAAAGGTAAATAACGCGATTCCCAGTCTCCTACTGTGATTTATCGTTATTTTTAAGGATTACCTGGCTTGGGAAGTGAATCCTTAGTTTCTTTTAGTACAACGTGTGGAAAAGGTAGATATCGCGTTTCGGAGTGACCTTGAGTGATTGGTCGCTATTTCGAACGGTTGCGAGGCTTGGGAAGTGAATCCTTAGCTTCTTTCGATATACCGCGAGTGGAAAAGGTAAATATCGCGATTCCGAGTCTCCTACTGTGACTTATCGTTATTTTGAACGATTACCTGGCTTAGGAAGTGAATCCTTAGCTTCTTTCGATATACCGCGAGTGGAAAAGGTAAATATCGCGATTCCGAGTCTCCTACTGTGATTTATCGTTATTTTGATCGATTGCCTGGCTTGGGAAGTGAATCCTTAGTTTCTTTTAGTACACCGTGTGGAAAAGGTAAATATCGCGTTCGGAGTGACCTTGAGTGTTTTGTCGTTATTTCGAACGATTGCTAGGCTTGTGAAGTGAATCCTTAGCTTCGTTCGATATACCGCGAGTGGAAAAGGTAAATATCGCGATTCCGAGTCTCCTACTGTGATTTATCGTTATTTTGATCGATTACGAAGGCGAGGATTTGAATCCTCAGCTTCTTTCCATATACCGCGAGTGGAAAAGGTAAATATCGCGATTCCGAGTCTCCTACTGTGATTTATCGTTATTTTGAACGATTACCTGGCTTAGGAAGTGAATCCTTAGTTTCTTTTAGTACACCGTGTGGAAAAGGTAAATATCGCGTTTCGGTGTGACCTTGAGTGTTTTGTCGTTATTTCGAACGATTGCTAGGCTTGTGAAGTGAATCCTTAGCTTCTTTCGATATACCGCGAGTGGAAAAGGTAAATATCGCGATTCCGAGTCTCCTACTGTGATTTATCGTTATTTTTAAGGATTACCTGGCTTGGGAAGTGAATCCTTAGTTTCTTTTAATACACCGTGTGGAAAAGGTAAATATCGCGTTCGGAGTGACCTTGAGTGATTGGTCGTTATTTCGAACGGTTGCGAGGCTTGGGAAGTGAATCCTTAGCTTCTTTCGATATAACGCGAGTGGAAAAGGTAAATATCGCGATTCCGAGTCTCCTACTGTGACTTATCGTTATTTTGAACGATTACCTGGCTTAGGAAGTGAATCCTTAGCTTCTTTCGATATACCGCGAGTGGAAAAGGTAAATATCGCGATTCCGAGTCTCCTACTGTGATTTATCGTTATTTTGATCGATTGCCTGGCTTGGGAAGTGAATCCTTAGTTTCTTTCAGTACAACGTGTGGAAAAGGTAGATATCGCGTTTCGGAGTGACCTTGAGTGATTGGTCGTTATTTCGAATGGTTGCTAGGCTTGTGAAGTGAATCCTTAGCTTCTTTCGATATACCGCGAGTGGAAAAGGTAAATATCGCGATTCCGAGTCTCCTACTGTGACTTATCGTTATTTTGAACGATTACCTGGCTTAGGAAGTGAATCCTTAGTTTCTTTTAGTACACCGTGTGGAAAAGGTAAATATCGCGTTCGGAGTGACCTTGAGTGTTTTGTCGTTATTTCGAACGATTGCTAGGCTTGTGAAGTGAATCCTTAGGTTCTTTCGATATACCGCGATTGGAAAAGGTAAATAACGCGATTCCCAGTCTCCTGCTGTGATTTATCGTTATTTTGAACGATTACCTGGCTTGGGAAGTGAATCCTTAGTTTCTTTTAGTACAACGTGTCGAAAAGGTAGATATCGCGTTTCGGAGTGACCTTGAGTGATTGGTCGTTATTTCGAATGGTTGCGCGGCTTGGGAAGTGAATCCCCAGCTTCTTTCGATATACCGCGAGTGGAAAAGGTAAATATCCCGATTCCGAGTCTCCTACTGTGATTTATCGTTATTTTGATCGATTGCCTGGCTTGGGAAGTGAATCTTTAGTTTCTTTTATTACAACGTGTGGAAAAGGTAGATATCGCGTTTCGGAGTGACCTTGAGTGATTGGTCGTTATTTCGAACGGTTGCGAGGCTTGGAAAGTGAATCCTCAGCTTCTTTCGATATACCGCGAGTGGAACAGGTAAATAACGCGATTCCCAGTCTCCTGCTGTGATTTATCGTTATTTAGAACGATTACCTGGCTTAGGAAGTGAATCCTTAGTTTCTTTTAGTACACAGTGTGGAAAAGGTAAATATCGCGTTTCGGTGTGACCTTGAGTGTTTTGTCGTTATTTCGAACGATTGCTAGGCTTGTGAAGTGAATCCTTAGCTTCGTTCGATATTCCGCGAGTGGAAAAGGTAAATATCGCGATTCCGAGTCTCCTACTGTGATTTATCGTTATTTTTAAGGATTACCTGGCTTGGGAAGTGAATCCTTAGTTTCTTTTAGTACAACGTGTGGAAAAGGTAGATATCGCGTTTCGGAGTGACCTTGAGTGATTGGTCGCTATTTCGAACGGTTGCGAGGCTTGGGAAGTGAATCCTTAGCTTCTTTCGATATACCGCGAGTGGAAAAGGTAAATATCGCGATTCCGAGTCTCCTACTGTGACTTATCGTTATTTTGAACGATTACCTGGCTTAGGAAGTGAATCCTTAGCTTCTTTCGATATACCGCGAGTGGAAAAGGTAAATATCGCGATTCCGAGTCTCCTACTGTGATTTATCGTTATTTTGATCGATTGCCTGGCTTGGGAAGTGAATCCTTAGTTTCTTTTAGTACACCGTGTGGAAAAGGTAAATATCGCGTTCGGAGTGACCTTGAGTGTTTTGTCGTTATTTCGAACGATTGCTAGGCTTGTGAAGTGAATCCTTAGGTTCTTTCGATATACCGCGATTGGAAAAGGTAAATAACGCGATTCCCAGTCTCCTGCTGTGATTTATCGTTATTTTGAACGATTACCTGGCTTGGGAAGTGAATCCTTAGTTTCTTTTAGTACAACGTGTCGAAAAGGTAGATATCGCGTTTCGGAGTGACCTTGAGTGATTGGTCGTTATTTCGAATGGTTGCGCGGCTTGGGAAGTGAATCCCCAGCTTCTTTCGATATACCGCGAGTGGAAAAGGTAAATATCGCGATTCCGAGTCTCCTACTGTGATTTATCGTTATTTTGATCGATTACGAAGGCGAGGATTTGAATCCTCAGCTTCTTTCCATATACCGCGAGTGGAAAAGGTAAATATCGCGATTCCGAGTCTCCTACTGTGATTTATCGTTATTTTGAACGATTACCTGGCTTAGGAAGTGAATCCTTAGTTTCTTTTAGTACACCGTGTGGAAAAGGTAAATATCGCGTTTCGGTGTGACCTTGAGTGTTTTGTCGTTATTTCGAACGATTGCTAGGCTTGTGAAGTGAATCCTTAGCTTCTTTCGATATACCGCGAGTGGAAAAGGTAAATATCGCGATTCCGAGTCTCCTACTGTGACTTATCGTTATTTTGAACGATTACCTGGCTTAGGAAGTGAATCCTTAGTTTCTTTTAGTACACCGTGTGGAAAAGGTAAATATCGCGTTCGGAGTGACCTTGAGTGTTTTGTCGTTATTTCGAACGATTGCTAGGCTTGTGAAGTGAATCCTTAGGTTCTTTCGATATACCGCGATTGGAAAAGGTAAATAACGCGATTCCCAGTCTCCTGCTGTGATTTATCGTTATTTTGAACGATTACCTGGCTTGGGAAGTGAATCCTTAGTTTCTTTTAGTACAACGTGTCGAAAAGGTAGATATCGCGTTTCGGAGTGACCTTGAGTGATTGGTCGTTATTTCGAATGGTTGCGCGGCTTGGGAAGTGAATCCCCAGCTTCTTTCGATATACCGCGAGTGGAAAAGGTAAATATCCCGATTCCGAGTCTCCTACTGTGATTTATCGTTATTTTGATCGATTGCCTGGCTTGGGAAGTGAATCTTTAGTTTCTTTTATTACAACGTGTGGAAAAGGTAGATATCGCGTTTCGGAGTGACCTTGAGTGATTGGTCGTTATTTCGAACGGTTGCGAGGCTTGGAAAGTGAATCCTCAGCTTCTTTCGATATACCGCGAGTGGAACAGGTAAATAACGCGATTCCCAGTCTCCTGCTGTGATTTATCGTTATTTTGAACCATTACCTGGCTTAGGAAGTGAATCCTTAGTTTCTTTTAGTACACAGTGTGGAAAAGGTAAATATCGCGTTTCGGTGTGACCTTGAGTGTTTTGTCGTTATTTCGAACGATTGCTAGGCTTGTGAAGTGAATCCTTAGCTTCGTTCGATATACCGCGAGTGGAAAAGGTAAATATCGCGATTCCGAGTCTCCTACTGTGATTTATCGTTATTTTGATCGATTACGAAGGCGAGGATTTGAATCCTCAGCTTCTTTCCATATACCGCGAGTGGAAAAGGTAAATATCGCGATTCCGAGTCTCCTACTGTGATTTATCGTTATTTTGATCGATTGCCTGGCTTGGGAAGTGAATCCTTAGTTTCTTTTAGTACACCGTGTGGAAAAGGTAAATATCGCGTTCGGAGTGACCTTGAGTGTTTTGTCGTTATTTCGAACGATTGCTAGGCTTGTGAAGTGATTCCTTAGCTTCGTTCGATATACCGCGAGTGGAAAAGGTAAATATCGCGATTCCGAGTCTCCTACTGTGATTTATCGTTATTTTGATCGATTACGAAGGCGAGGATTTGAATCCTCAGCTTCTTTCCATATACCGCGAGTGGAAAAGGTAAATATCGCGATTCCGAGTCTCCTACTGTGATTTATCGTTATTTTGAACGATTACCTGGCTTAGGAAGTGAATCCTTAGTTTCTTTTAGTACACCGTGTGGAAAAGGTAAATATCGCGTTTCGGTGTGACCTTGAGTGTTTTGTCGTTATTTCGAACGATTGCTAGGCTTGTGAAGTGAATCCTTAGCTTCTTTCGATATACCGCGAGTGGAAAAGGTAAATATCGCGATTCCGAGTCTCCTACTGTGATTTATCGTTATTTTTAAGGATTACCTGGCTTGGGAAGTGAATCCTTAGTTTCTTTTAATACACCGTGTGGAAAAGGTAAATATCGCGTTCGGAGTGACCTTGAGTGATTGGTCGTTATTTCGAACGGTTGCGAGGCTTGGGAAGTGAATCCTTAGCTTCTTTCGATATAACGCGAGTGGAAAAGGTAAATATCGCGATTCCGAGTCTCCTACTGTGACTTATCGTTATTTTGAACGATTACCTGGCTTAGGAAGTGAATCCTTAGCTTCTTTCGATATACCGCGAGTGGAAAAGGTAAATATCGCGATTCCGAGTCTCCTACTGTGATTTATCGTTATTTTGATCGATTGCCTGGCTTGGGAAGTGAATCCTTAGTTTCTTTCAGTACAACGTGTGGAAAAGGTAGATATCGCGTTTCGGAGTGACCTTGAGTGATTGGTCGTTATTTCGAATGGTTGCTAGGCTTGTGAAGTGAATCCTTAGCTTCTTTCGATATACCGCGAGTGGAAAAGGTAAATATCGCGATTCCGAGTCTCCTACTGTGACTTATCGTTATTTTGAACGATTACCTGGCTTAGGAAGTGAATCCTTAGTTTCTTTTAGTACACCGTGTGGAAAAGGTAAATATCGCGTTCGGAGTGACCTTGAGTGTTTTGTCGTTATTTCGAACGATTGCTAGGCTTGTGAAGTGAATCCTTAGGTTCTTTCGATATACCGCGATTGGAAAAGGTAAATAACGCGATTCCCAGTCTCCTGCTGTGATTTATCGTTATTTTGAACGATTACCTGGCTTGGGAAGTGAATCCTTAGTTTCTTTTAGTACAACGTGTCGAAAAGGTAGATATCGCGTTTCGGAGTGACCTTGAGTGATTGGTCGTTATTTCGAATGGTTGCGCGGCTTGGGAAGTGAATCCCCAGCTTCTTTCGATATACCGCGAGTGGAAAAGGTAAATATCCCGATTCCGAGTCTCCTACTGTGATTTATCGTTATTTTGATCGATTGCCTGGCTTGGGAAGTGAATCTTTAGTTTCTTTTATTACAACGTGTGGAAAAGGTAGATATCGCGTTTCGGAGTGACCTTGAGTGATTGGTCGTTATTTCGAACGGTTGCGAGGCTTGGAAAGTGAATCCTCAGCTTCTTTCGATATACCGCGAGTGGAACAGGTAAATAACGCGATTCCCAGTCTCCTGCTGTGATTTATCGTTATTTTGAACGATTACCTGGCTTAGGAAGTGAATCCTTAGTTTCTTTTAGTACACAGTGTGGAAAAGGTAAATATCGCGTTTCGGTGTGACCTTGAGTGTTTTGTCGTTATTTCGAACGATTGCTAGGCTTGTGAAGTGAATCCTTAGCTTCGTTCGATATTCCGCGAGTGGAAAAGGTAAATTTCGCGATTCCGAGTCTCCTACTGTGATTTATCGTTATTTTTAAGGATTACCTGGCTTGGGAAGTGAATCCTTAGTTTCTTTTAGTACAACGTGTGGAAAAGGTAGATATCGCGTTTCGGAGTGACCTTGAGTGATTGGTCGCTATTTCGAACGGTTGCGAGGCTTGGGAAGTGAATCCTTAGCTTCTTTCGATATACCGCGAGTGGAAAAGGTAAATATCGCGATTCCGAGTCTCCTACTGTGACTTATCGTTATTTTGAACGATTACCTGGCTTAGGAAGTGAATCCTTAGCTTCTTTCGATATACCGCGAGTGGAAAAGGTAAATATCGCGATTCCGAGTCTCCTACTGTGACTTATCGTTATTTTGAACGATTACCTGGCTTAGGAAGTGAATCCTTAGCTTCTTTCGATATACCGCGAGTGGAAAAGGTAAATATCGCGATTCCGAGTCTCCTACTGTGATTTATCGTTATTTTGATCGATTGCCTGGCTTGGGAAGTGAATCCTTAGTTTCTTTTAGTACACCGTGTGGAAAAGGTAAATATCGCGTTCGGAGTGACCTTGAGTGTTTTGTCGTTATTTCGAACGATTGCTAGGCTTGTGAAGTGAATCCTTAGGTTCTTTCGATATACCGCGATTGGAAAAGGTAAATAACGCGATTCCCAGTCTCCTGCTGTGATTTATCGTTATTTTGAACGATTACCTGGCTTGGGAAGTGAATCCTTAGTTTCTTTTAGTACAACGTGTCGAAAAGGTAGATATCGCGTTTCGGAGTGACCTTGAGTGATTGGTCGTTATTTCGAATGGTTGCGCGGCTTGGGAAGTGAATCCCCAGCTTCTTTCGATATACCGCGAGTGGAAAAGGTAAATATCCCGATTCCGAGTCTCCTACTGTGATTTATCGTTATTTTGATCGATTGCCTGGCTTGGGAAGTGAATCTTTAGTTTCTTTTATTACAACGTGTGGAAAAGGTAGATATCGCGTTTCGGAGTGACCTTGAGTGATTGGTCGTTATTTCGAACGGTTGCGAGGCTTGGAAAGTGAATCCTCAGCTTCTTTCGATATACCGCGAGTGGAACAGGTAAATAACGCGATTCCCAGTCTCCTGCTGTGATTTATCGTTATTTTGAACGATTACCCGGCTTAGGAAGTGAATCCTTAGTTTCTTTTAGTACACAGTGTGGAAAAGGTAAATATCGCGTTTCGGTGTGACCTTGAGTGTTTTGTCGTTATTTCGAACGATTGCTAGGCTTGTGAAGTGAATCCTTAGCTTCGTTCGATATACCGCGAGTGGAAAAGGTAAATATCGCGATTCCGAGTCTCCTACTGTGATTTATCGTTATTTTGATCGATTACGAAGGCGAGGATTTGAATCCTCAGCTTCTTTCCATATACCGCGAGTGGAAAAGGTAAATATCGCGATTCCGAGTCTCCTACTGTGATTTATCGTTATTTTGAACGATTACCTGGCTTAGGAAGTGAATCCTTAGTTTCTTTTAGTACACCGTGTGGAAAAGGTAAATATCGCGTTTCGGTGTGACCTTGAGTGTTTTGTCGTTATTTCGAACGATTGCTAGGCTTGTGAAGTGAATCCTTAGCTTCTTTCGATATACCGCGAGTGGAAAAGGTAAATATCGCGATTCCGAGTCTCCTACTGTGACTTATCGTTATTTTGAACGATTACCTGGCTTAGGAAGTGAATCCTTAGTTTCTTTTAGTACACCGTGTGGAAAAGGTAAATATCGCGTTCGGAGTGACCTTGAGTGTTTTGTCGTTATTTCGAACGATTGCTAGGCTTGTGAAGTGAATCCTTAGGTTCTTTCGATATACCGCGATTGGAAAAGGTAAATAACGCGATTCCCAGTCTCCTGCTGTGATTTATCGTTATTTTGAACGATTACCTGGCTTGGGAAGTGAATCCTTAGTTTCTTTTAGTACAACGTGTCGAAAAGGTAGATATCGCGTTTCGGAGTGACCTTGAGTGATTGGTCGTTATTTCGAATGGTTGCGCGGCTTGGGAAGTGAATCCCCAGCTTCTTTCGATATACCGCGAGTGGAAAAGGTAAATATCCCGATTCCGAGTCTCCTACTGTGATTTATCGTTATTTTGATCGATTGCCTGGCTTGGGAAGTGAATCTTTAGTTTCTTTTATTACAACGTGTGGAAAAGGTAGATATCGCGTTTCGGAGTGACCTTGAGTGATTGGTCGTTATTTCGAACGGTTGCGAGGCTTGGAAAGTGAATCCTCAGCTTCTTTCGATATACCGCGAGTGGAACAGGTAAATAACGCGATTCCCAGTCTCCTGCTGTGATTTATCGTTATTTTGAACGATTACCTGGCTTAGGAAGTGAATCCTTAGTTTCTTTTAGTACACAGTGTGGAAAAGGTAAATATCGCGTTTCGGTGTGACCTTGAGTGTTTTGTCGTTATTTCGAACGATTGCTAGGCTTGTGAAGTGAATCCTTAGCTTCGTTCGATATACCGCGAGTGGAAAAGGTAAATATCGCGATTCCGAGTCTCCTACTGTGATTTATCGTTATTTTGATCGATTACGAAGGCGAGGATTTGAATCCTCAGCTTCTTTCCATATACCGCGAGTGGAAAAGGTAAATATCGCGATTCCGAGTCTCCTACTGTGATTTATCGTTATTTTGAACGATTACCTGGCTTAGGAAGTGAATCCTTAGTTTCTTTTAGTACACAGTGTGGAAAAGGTAAATATCGCGTTTCGGTGTGACCTTGAGTGTTTTGTCGTTATTTCGAACGATTGCTAGGCTTGTGAAGTGAATCCTTAGCTTCTTTCGATATACCGCGAGTGGAAAAGGTAAATATCGCGATTCCGAGTCTCCTACTGTGATTTATCGTTATTTTTAAGGATTACCTGGCTTGGGAAGTGAATCCTTAGTTTCTTTTAGTACAACGTGTGGAAAAGGTAGATATCGCGTTTCGGAGTGACCTTGAGTGATTGGTCGCTATTTCGAACGGTTGCGAGGCTTGGGAAGTGAATCCTTAGCTTCTTTCGATATACCGCGAGTTTAAAAGGTAAATAACGCGATTCCAGGTCTCCTGCTGTGATTTATCGTTATTTTGAACGATTACCTGGCTTAGGAAGTGAATCCTTAGTTTCTTTTAGTACACCGTGTGGAAAAGGTAAATATCGCGTTTCGGAGTGACCTTGAGTGATTGGTCGTTATTTCGAATGGTTGCGAGGCTTGGGAAGTGAATCCTCAGCTTCTTTCGATATACCGCGAGTGGAAAAGGTAAATAACGCGATTCCCAGTCTCCTACTGTGATTTATCGTTATTTTTAAGGATTACCTGGCTTGGGAAGTGAATCCTTAGTTTCTTTTAGTACAACGTGTGGAAAAGGTAGATATCGCGTTTCGGAGTGACCTTGAGTGATTGGTCGCTATTTCGAACGGTTGCGAGGCTTGGGAAGTGAATCCTTAGCTTCTTTCGATATACCGCGAGTTTAAAAGGTAAATAACGCGATTCCAGGTCTCCTGCTGTGATTTATCGTTATTTTGAACGATTACCTGGCTTAGGAAGTGAATCCTTAGTTTCTTTTAGTACACCGTGTGGAAAAGGTAAATATCGCGTTCGGAGTGCCCTTGAGTGTTTTGTCGTTATTTCGAACGATTGCTAGGCTTGTGAAGTGAATCCTTAGCTTCTTTCGATATACCGCGAGTGGAAAAGGTAAATATCCCGATTCCAGGTATCGTACTGTGATTTATCGTTATTTTGAACGATTACGAAGGCGAGGATTTGAATCCTCAGCTTCTTTCGATATACCGCGAGTGGAAAAGGTAAATATCGCGATTCCAAGTCTCCTACTGTGATTTATCGTTATTTTTAACGATTACCTGGCTTGGGAAGTGAATCCTTAGTTTCTTTTAGTACACCGTGTGGAAAAGGTAAATATAGCGTTCGGAGTGACCTTGAGTGTTTTGTCGTTATTTCGAACGATTGCTAGGCTTGTGAAGTGAATCCTTAGGTTCTTTCGATATACCGCGATTGGAAAAGGTAAATAACGCGATTCCCAGTCTCCTGCTGTGATTTATCGTTATGTTGAACGATTACCTGGCTTGGGAAGTGAATCCTTAGTTTCTTTTAGTACAACGTGTGGAAAAGGTAAATATCGCGTTCGGAGTGCCCTTGAGTGTTTTGTCGTTATTTCGAACTATTGCGAGACTTGGGAAATGAATCCTTAGCTTGTGTCGTTACACTGTGGGTGGAAAATGTAAATATCGCTACACCGAGTCTCCTACTGTGATTTATCGTTATTTTGAACGATTACGAAGGCGAGGATTTGAATCCTCAGCTTCTTTCGATGTACCGCGAGTGGAAAAGGTAAATATCGCGATTCCGAGTCTCCTACTGTGATTTATCGTTATTTTGATCGATTGCCTAGCTTGGGCAGTGAATCCTTAGTTTCTTTTAGTACAACGTGTGGAAACGGTAGATATCGCGTTTCGGAGTGACCTTGAGTGATTGGTCGTTATTTCGAACGGTTGCGAGGCTTGGGAAGTGAATCCTTAGTTTCTTTTAGTACACCGTGTGGAAAAGGTAAATATCGCGTTCGGAGTGACCTTGAGTGTTTTGTCGTTATTTCGAACGATTGCTAGGCTTGTGAAGTGAATCCTTAGGTTCTTTCGATATACCGCGATTGGAAAAGGTAAATAACGCGATTCCCAGTCTCCTGCTGTGATTTATCGTTATTTTGAACGATTACCTGGCTTGGGAAGTGAATCCTTAGTTTCTTTTAGTACAACGTGTCGAAAAGGTAGATATCGCGTTTCGTGGTGACCTTGAGTGATTGGTCGTTATTTCGAATGGTTGCGCGGCTTGGGAAGTGAATCCCCAGCTTCTTTCGATATACCGCGAGTGGAAAAGGTAAATATCCCGATTCCGAGTCTCCTACTGTGATTTATCGTTATTTTGATCGATTGCCTGGCTTGGGAAGTGAATCTTTAGTTTCTTTTATTACAACGTGTGGAAAAGGTAGATATCGCGTTTCGGAGTGACCTTGAGTGATTGGTCGTTATTTCGAACGGTTGCGAGGCTTGGAAAGTGAATCCTCAGCTTCTTTCGATATACCGCGAGTGGAACAGGTAAATAACGCGATTCCCAGTCTCCTGCTGTGATTTATCGCTATTTTGAACGATTACCCGGCTTAGGAAGTGAATCCTTAGTTTCTTTTAGTACACTGTGTGGAAAAGGTAAATATCGCGTTTCGGTGTGACCTTGAGTGTTTTGTCGTTATTTCGAACGATTGCTAGGCTTGTGAAGTGAATCCTTAGCTTCGTTCGATATACCGCGAGTGGAAAAGGTAAATATCGCGATTCCGAGTCTCCTACTGTGATTTATCGTTATTTTGATCGATTACGAAGGCGAGGATTTGAATCCTCAGCTTCTTTCCATATACCGCGAGTGGAAAAGGTAAATATCGCGATTCCGAGTCTCCTACTGTGATTTATCGTTATTTTGAAGGATTACCTGGCTTAGGAAGTGAATCCTTAGTTTCTTTTAGTACACCGTGTGGAAAAGGTAAATATCGCGTTTCGGTGTGACCTTGAGTGTTTTGTCGTTATTTCGAACGATTGCTAGGCTTGTGAAGTGAATCCTTAGCTTCTTTCGATATTCCGCGAGTGGAAAAGGTAAATATCGCGATTCCGAGTCTCCTACTGTGATTTATCGTTATTTTTATGGATTACCAGGCTTGGGAAGTGAATCCTTAGTTTCTTTTAGTACAACGTGTGGAAAAGGTAGATATCGCGTTTCGGAGTGACCTTGAGTGATTGGTCGCTATTTCGAACGGTTGCGAGGCTTGGAAAGTGAATCCTCAGCTTCTTTCGATATACCGCGAGTGGAACAGGTAAATAACGCGATTCCCAGTCTCCTGCTGTGATTTATCGTTATTTTGAACGATTACCTGGCTTAGGAAGTGAATCCTTAGTTTCTTTTAGTACACAGTGTGGAAAAGGTAAATATCGCGTTTCGGTGTGACCTTGAGTGTTTTGTCGTTATTTCGAACGATTGCTAGGCTTGTGAAGTGAATCCTTAGCTTCGTTCGATATACCGCGAGTGGAAAAGGTAAATATCGCGATTCCGAGTCTCCTACTGTGATTTATCGTTATTTTGATCGATTACGAAGGCGAGGATTTGAATCCTCAGCTTCTTTCCATATACCGCGAGTGGAAAAGGTAAATATCGCGATTCCGAGTCTCCTACTGTGATTTATCGTTATTTTGAACGATTACCTGGCTTAGGAAGTGAATCCTTAGTTTCTTTTAGTACACCGTGTGGAAAAGGTAAATATCGCGTTTCGGTGTGACCTTGAGTGTTTTGTCGTTATTTCGAACGATTGCTAGGCTTGTGAAGTGAATCCTTAGCTTCTTTCGATATTCCGCGAGTGGAAAAGGTAAATATCGCGATTCCGAGTCTCCTACTGTGATTTATCGTTATTTTTATGGATTACCAGGCTTGGGAAGTGAATCCTTAGTTTCTTTTAGTACAACGTGTGGAAAAGGTAGATATCGCGTTTCGGAGTGACCTTGAGTGATTGGTCGCTATTTCGAACGGTTGCGAGGCTTGGAAAGTGAATCCTCAGCTTCTTTCGATATACCGCGAGTGGAACAGGTAAATAACGCGATTCCCAGTCTCCTACTGTGATTTATCGTTATTTTTAAGGATTACCTGGCTTGGGAAGTGAATCCTTAGTTTCTTTTAGTACAACGTGTGGAAAAGGTAAATATCGCGTTTCGGAGTGACCTTGAGTGATTGGTCGTTATTTCGAATTTTTGCGAGGCTTGGGAAGTGAATCCTCAGCTTCTTTCGATATACCGCGAGTGGAAAAGGTAAATAACGCGATTCCCAGTCTCCTACTGTGATTTATCGTTATTTTTAAGGATTACCTGGCTTGGGAAGTGAATCCTTAGTTTCTTTTAGTACAACGTGTGGAAAAGGTAGATATCGCGTTTCGGAGTGACCTTGAGTGATTGGTCGCTATTTCGAACGGTTGCGAGGCTTGGGAAGTGAATCCTTAGCTTCTTTCGATATAAAGCGAGTTTAAAAGGTAAATAACGCGATTCCAGGTCTCCTGCTGTGATTTATCGTTATTTTGAACGATTACCTGGCTTAGGAAGTGAATCCTTAGTTTCTTTTAGTACACCGTGTGGAAAAGGTAAATATCGCGTTCGGAGTGCCCTTGAGTGTTTTGTCGTTATTTCGAACGATTGCTAGGCTTGTGAAGTGAATCCTAAGCTTCTTTCGATATACCGCGAGTGGAAAAGGTAAATATCCCGATTCCAGGTATCGTACTGTGATTTATCGTTATTTTGAACGATTACGAAGGCGAGGATTTGAATCCTCAGCTTCTTTCGATATACCGCGAGTAGAAAAGGTAAATATCGCGATTCCAAGTCTCCTACTGTGATTTATCGTTATTTTTAACGATTACCTGGCTTGGGAAGTGAATCCTTAGTTTCTTTTAGTACACCGTGTGGAAAAGGTAAATATAGCGTTCGGAGTGACCTTGAGTGTTTTGTCGTTATTTCGAACGATTGCTAGGCTTGTGAAGTGAATCCTTAGGTTCTTTCGATATACCGCGATTGGAAAAGGTAAATAACGCGATTCCCAGTCTCCTGCTGTGATTTATCGTTATGTTGAACGATTACCTGGCTTGGGAAGTGAATCCTTAGTTTCTTTTAGTACAACGTGTGGAAAAGGTAAATATCGCGTTCGGAGTGCCCTTGAGTGTTTTGTCGTTATTTCGAACTATTGCGAGACTTGGGAAATGAATCCTTAGCTTGTGTCGTTACACTGTGGGTGGAAAATGTAAATATCGCTACACCGAGACTCCTACTGTGATTTATCGTTATTTTGAACGATTACGAAGGCGAGGATTTGAATCCTCAGCTTCTTTCGATGTACCGCGAGTGGAAAAGGTAAATATCGCGATTCCGAGTCTCCTACTGTGATTTATCGTTATTTTGATCGATTGCCTAGCTTGGGAAGTGAATCCTTAGTTTCTTTTAGTACAACGTGTGGAAACGGTAGATATCGCGTTTCGGAGTGACCTTGAGTGATTGGTCGTTATTTCGAACGGTTGCGAGGCTTGGGAAGTGAATCCTTAGCTTCTTTCGATATACCGCGAGTTTAAAAGGTAAATAACGCGATTCCAGGTCTCCTGCTGTGATTTATCGTTATTTTGAACGATTACCTGGCTTAGGAAGTGAATCCTTAGGTTCTTTCGATATACCGCGATTGGAATAGGTAAATAACGCGATTCCCAGTCTCCTGCTGTGATTTATCGTTATTTTGAACGATTACCTGGCTTGGGAAGTGAATCCTTAGTTTCTTTTAGTACAACGTGTGGAAAAGGTAAATATCGCGTTTCGGAGTGACCTTGAGTGATTGGTCGTTATTTCGAATTTTTGCGAGGCTTGGGAAGTGAATCCTCAGCTTCTTTCGATATACCGCGAGTGGAAAAGGTAAATAACGCGATTCCCAGTCTCCTACTGTGATTTATCGTTATTTTTAAGGATTACCTGGCTTGGGAAGTGAATCCTTAGTTTCTTTTAGTACAACGTGTGGAAAAGGTAGATATCGCGTTTCGGAGTGACCTTGAGTGATTGGTCGCTATTTCGAACGGTTGCGAGGCTTGGGAAGTGAATCCTTAGCTTCTTTCGATATAAAGCGAGTTTAAAAGGTAAATAACGCGATTCCAGGTCTCCTGCTGTTATTTATCGTTATTTTGAACGATTACCTGGCTTAGGAAGTGAATCCTTAGTTTCTTTTAGTACACCGTGTGGAAAAGGTAAATATCGCGTTCGGAGTGCCCTTGAGTGTTTTGTCGTTATTTCGAACGATTGCTAGGCTTGTGAAGTGAATCCTAAGCTTCTTTCGATATACCGCGAGTGGAAAAGGTAAATATCCCGATTCCAGGTATCGTACTGTGATTTATCGTTATTTTGAACGATTACGAAGGCGAGGATTTGAATCCTCAGCTTCTTTCGATATACCGCGAGTGGAAAAGGTAAATATCGCGATTCCAAGTCTCCTACTGTGATTTATCGTTATTTTTAACGATTACCTGGCTTGGGAAGTGAATCCTTAGTTTCTTTTAGTACACCGTGTGGAAAAGGTAAATATAGCGTTCGGAGTGACCTTGAGTGTTTTGTCGTTATTTCGAACGATTGCTAGGCTTGTGAAGTGAATCCTTAGGTTCTTTCGATATACCGCGATTGGAAAAGGTAAATAACGCGATTCCCAGTCTCCTGCTGTGATTTATCGTTATGTTGAACGATTACCTGGCTTGGGAAGTGAATCCTTAGTTTCTTTTAGTACAACGTGTGGAAAAGGTAAATATCGCGTTCGGAGTGCCCTTGAGTGTTTTGTCGTTATTTCGAACTATTGCGAGACTTGGGAAATGAATCCTTAGCTTGTGTCGTTACACTGTGGGTGGAAAATGTAAATATCGCTACACCGAGACTCCTACTGTGATTTATCGTTATTTTGATCGATTGCCTAGCTTGGGAAGTGAATCCTTAGTTTCTTTTAGTACAACGTGTGGAAACGGTAGATATCGCGTTTCGGAGTGACCTTGAGTGATTGGTCGTTATTTCGAACGGTTGCGAGGCTTGGGAAGTGAATCCTTAGCTTCTTTCGATATACCGCGAGTTTAAAAGGTAAATAACGCGATTCCAGGTCTCCTGCTGTGATTTATCGTTATTTTGAACGATTACCTGGCTTAGGAAGTGAATCCTTAGGTTCTTTCGATATACCGCGATTGGAATAGGTAAATAACGCGATTCCCAGTCTCCTGCTGTGATTTATCGTTATTTTGAACGATTACCTGGCTTGGGAAGTGAATCCTTAGTTTCTTTTAGTACAACGTGTGGAAAAGGTAAATATCGCATTTCGGTGTGACCTTGAGTGTTTTGTCGTTATTTCGAACGATTGCTAGGCTTGTGAAGTGAATCCTTAGCTTCTTTCGATATACCGCGAGTGGAAAAGGTAAATATCGCGATTCCGAGTCTCCTACTGTGATTTATCGTTATTTTTAAGGATTACCAGGCTTGGGAAGTGAATCCTTAGTTTCTTTTAGTACAACGTGTGGAAAAGGTAGATATCGCGTTTCGGAGTGACCTTGAGTGATTGGTCGCTATTTCGAACGGTTGCGAGGCTTGGGAAGTGAATCCTTAACTTCTTTCGATATACCGCGAGTTTAAAAGGTAAATAACGCGATTCCAGGTCTCCTGCTGTGATTTATCGTTATTTTGAACGATTACCTGGCTTAGGAAGTGAATCCTTAGTTTCTTTTAGTACACCGTGTGGAAAAGGTAAATATCGCGTTTCGGAGTGACCTTGAGTGATTGGTCGTTATTTCGAATGGTTGCGAGGCTTGGGAAGTGAATCCTCAGCTTCTTTCGATATACCGCGAGTGGAAAAGGTAAATAACGCGATTCCCAGTCTCCTACTGTGATTTATCGTTATTTTTAAGGATTACCTGGCTTGGGAAGTGAATCCTTAGTTTCTTTTAGTACAACGTGTGGAAAAGGTAGATATCGCGTTTCGGAGTGACCTTGAGTGATTGGTCGCTATTTCGAACGGTTGCGAGGCTTGGGAAGTGAATCCTTAGCTTCTTTCGATATACCGCGAGTTTAAAAGGTAAATAACGCGATTCCAGGTCTCCTGCTGTGATTTATCGTTATTTTGAACGATTACCTGGCTTAGGAAGTGAATCCTTAGTTTCTTTTAGTACACCGTGTGGAAAAGGTAAATATCGCGTTCGGAGTGCCCTTGAGTGTTTTGTCGTTATTTCGAACGATTGCTAGGCTTGTGAAGTGAATCCTTAGGTTCTTTCGATATACCGCGATTGGAATAGGTAAATAACGCGATTCCCAGTCTCCTGCTGTGATTTATCGTTATTTTGAACGATTACCTGGCTTGGGAAGTGAATCCTTAGTTTCTTTTAGTACAACGTGTGGAAAAGGTAAATATCGCGTTTCGGAGTGAC
Source organism: Nomada fucata (assembly GCA_948146005.1). Classification (NCBI taxonomy): domain Eukaryota; kingdom Metazoa; phylum Arthropoda; class Insecta; order Hymenoptera; family Apidae; genus Nomada; species Nomada fucata. The sequence goes on from OX411275.1 coordinate 28,525,887, forward strand.
CTTGAGTGATTGGTCGTTATTTCGAATGGTTGCGAGGCTTGGGAAGTGAATCCTCAGCTTCTTTCGGTATACCGCGAGTGGAAAAGGTAAATAACGCGATTCCCAGTCTCCTGCTGTGATTTATTGTTATTTTGATCGATTACCTGGCTTGGGGAGTGAAACCTTAGTTTCTTTTAGTACACCGTGTGGAAAAGGTAAATATCGCGTTCGGAGTGCCCTTGAGTGTTTTGTCGTTATTTCGAACTATTGCGAGACTTGGGAAATGAATCCTTAGCTTGTGTCGTTCCACTGTGGGTGGAAAATGTAAATATCGCTACACCGAGTCTCCTACTGTGATTTATCGTTATTTTGAACGATTACGAAGGCGATAATTTGAATCCTCAGCTTCTTTCGATGTACCGCGAGTGGAAAAGGTAAATATCGCGATTCCGAGTCTCCTACTGTGATTTATCGTTATTTTGATCGATTGCCTAGCTTGGGAAGTGAATCCTTAGTTTCATTCAGTACAACGTGTGGAAAAGGTAGATATCGCGTTTCGGAGTGACCTTGAGTGATTGGTCGTTATTTCGAACGGTTGCGAGGCTTGGGAAGTGAATCCTTAGCTTCTTTCGATATACCGCGAGTGGAAAAGGTAAATAACGCGATTCCCAGTCTCCTGCTGAGATTTATCGTTATTTTGAACGATTACCTGGCTTAGGAAGTGAATCCTTAGTTTCTTTTATTACAACGTGTGGAAAGGGTAAATATCGCATTCGGAGTGTCCTTGAGTGTTTTGTCGTTATTTCGAACGATTGCTAGGCTTGTGAAGTGAATCCTTAGCTTCGTTCGATATACCGCGAGTGGAAAAGGTAAATATCGCGATTCCGAGTCTCCTACTGTGATTTATCGTTATTTTGATCGATTACGAAGGCGAGGATTTGAATCCTCAGCTTCTTTCCATATACCGCGAGTGGAAAAGGTAAATATCGCGATTCCGAGTCTCCTACTGTGATTTATCGTTATTTTGAACGATTACCTGGCTTAGGAAGTGAATCCTTAGTTTCTTTTAGTACACCGTGTGGAAAAGGTAAATATCGCGTTTCGGTGTGACCTTGAGTGTTTTGTCGTTATTTCGAACGATTGCTAGGCTTGTGAAGTGAATCCTTAGCTTCTTTCGATATACCGCGAGTGGAAAAGGTAAATATCGCGATTCCGAGTCTCCTACTGTGATTTATCGTTATTTTTAAGGATTACCTGGCTTGGGAAGTGAATCCTTAGTTTCTTTTAGTACAACGTGTGGAAAAGGTAGATATCGCGTTTCGGAGTGACCTTGAGTGATTGGTCGCTATTTCGAACGGTTGCGAGGCTTGGGAAGTGAATCCTTAGCTTCTTTCGATATACCGCGAGTTTAAAAGGTAAATAACGCGATTCCAGGTCTCCTGCTGTGATTTATCGTTATTTTGAACGATTACCTGGCTTAGGAAGTGAATCCTTAGTTTCTTTTAGTACACCGTGTGGAAAAGGTAAATATCGCGTTTCGGAGTGACCTTGAGTGATTGGTCGTTATTTCGAATGGTTGCGAGGCTTGGGAAGTGAATCCTCAGCTTCTTTCGATATACCGCGAGTGGAAAAGGTAAATAACGCGATTCCCAGTCTCCTACTGTGATTTATCGTTATTTTTAAGGATTACCTGGCTTGGGAAGTGAATCCTTAGTTTCTTTTAGTACAACGTGTGGAAAAGGTAGATATCGCGTTTCGGAGTGACCTTGAGTGATTGGTCGCTATTTCGAACGGTTGCGAGGCTTGGGAAGTGAATCCTTAGCTTCTTTCGATATACCGCGAGTTTAAAAGGTAAATAACGCGATTCCAGGTCTCCTGCTGTGATTTATCGTTATTTTGAACGATTACCTGGCTTAGGAAGTGAATCCTTAGTTTCTTTTAGTACACCGTGTGGAAAAGGTAAATATCGCGTTCGGAGTGCCCTTGAGTGTTTTGTCGTTATTTCGAACGATTGCTAGGCTTGTGAAGTGAATCCTTAGCTTCTTTCGATATACCGCGAGTGGAAAAGGTAAATATCCCGATTCCAGGTATCGTACTGTGATTTATCGTTATTTTGAACGATTACGAAGGCGAGGATTTGAATCCTCAGCTTCTTTCGATATACCGCGAGTGGAAAAGGTAAATATCGCGATTCCAAGTCTCCTACTGTGATTTATCGTTATTTTTAACGATTACCTGGCTTGGGAAGTGAATCCTTAGTTTCTTTTAGTACACCGTGTGGAAAAGGTAAATATAGCGTTCGGAGTGACCTTGAGTGTTTTGTCGTTATTTCGAACGATTGCTAGGCTTGTGAAGTGAATCCTTAGGTTCTTTCGATATACCGCGATTGGAAAAGGTAAATAACGCGATTCCCAGTCTCCTGCTGTGATTTATCGTTATGTTGAACGATTACCTGGCTTGGGAAGTGAATCCTTAGTTTCTTTTAGTACAACGTGTGGAAAAGGTAAATATCGCGTTCGGAGTGCCCTTGAGTGTTTTGTCGTTATTTCGAACTATTGCGAGACTTGGGAAATGAATCCTTAGCTTGTGTCGTTACACTGTGGGTGGAAAATGTAAATATCGCTACACCGAGTCTCCTACTGTGATTTATCGTTATTTTGAACGATTACGAAGGCGAGGATTTGAATCCTCAGCTTCTTTCGATGTACCGCGAGTGGAAAAGGTAAATATCGCGATTCCGAGTCTCCTACTGTGATTTATCGTTATTTTGATCGATTGCCTAGCTTGGGCAGTGAATCCTTAGTTTCTTTTAGTACAACGTGTGGAAACGGTAGATATCGCGTTTCGGAGTGACCTTGAGTGATTGGTCGTTATTTCGAACGGTTGCGAGGCTTGGGAAGTGAATCCTTAGTTTCTTTTAGTACACCGTGTGGAAAAGGTAAATATCGCGTTCGGAGTGACCTTGAGTGTTTTGTCGTTATTTCGAACGATTGCTAGGCTTGTGAAGTGAATCCTTAGGTTCTTTCGATATACCGCGATTGGAAAAGGTAAATAACGCGATTCCCAGTCTCCTGCTGTGATTTATCGTTATTTTGAACGATTACCTGGCTTGGGAAGTGAATCCTTAGTTTCTTTTAGTACAACGTGTCGAAAAGGTAGATATCGCGTTTCGTGGTGACCTTGAGTGATTGGTCGTTATTTCGAATGGTTGCGCGGCTTGGGAAGTGAATCCCCAGCTTCTTTCGATATACCGCGAGTGGAAAAGGTAAATATCCCGATTCCGAGTCTCCTACTGTGATTTATCGTTATTTTGATCGATTGCCTGGCTTGGGAAGTGAATCTTTAGTTTCTTTTATTACAACGTGTGGAAAAGGTAGATATCGCGTTTCGGAGTGCCCTTGAGTGATTGGTCGTTATTTCGAACGGTTGCGAGGCTTGGAAAGTGAATCCTCAGCTTCTTTCGATATACCGCGAGTGGAACAGGTAAATAACGCGATTCCCAGTCTCCTGCTGTGATTTATCGTTATTTTGAACGATTACCTGGCTTAGGAAGTGAATCCTTAGTTTCTTTTAGTACACAGTGTGGAAAAGGTAAATATCGCGTTTCGGTGTGACCTTGAGTGTTTTGTCGTTATTTCGAACGATTGCTAGGCTTGTGAAGTGAATCCTTAGCTTCGTTCGATATACCGCGAGTGGAAAAGGTAAATATCGCGATTCCGAGTCTCCTACTGTGATTTATCGTTATTTTGATCGATTACGAAGGCGAGGATTTGAATCCTCAGCTTCTTTCCATATACCGCGAGTGGAAAAGGTAAATATCGCGATTCCGAGTCTCCTACTGTGATTTATCGTTATTTTGAACGATTACCTGGCTTAGGAAGTGAATCCTTAGTTTCTTTTAGTACACCGTGTGGAAAAGGTAAATATCGCGTTTCGGTGTGACCTTGAGTGTTTTGTCGTTATTTCGAACGATTGCTAGGCTTGTGAAGTGAATCCTTAGCTTCTTTCGATATTCCGCGAGTGGAAAAGGTAAATATCGCGATTCCGAGTCTCCTACTGTGATTTATCGTTATTTTTATGGATTACCAGGCTTGGGAAGTGAATCCTTAGTTTCTTTTAGTACAACGTGTGGAAAAGGTAGATATCGCGTTTCGGAGTGACCTTGAGTGATTGGTCGCTATTTCGAACGGTTGCGAGGCTTGGAAAGTGAATCCTCAACTTCTTTCGATATACCGCGAGTGGAACAGGTAAATAACGCGATTCCCAGTCTCCTACTGTGATTTATCGTTATTTTTAAGGATTACCTGGCTTGGGAAGTGAATCCTTAGTTTCTTTTAGTACAACGTGTGGAAAAGGTAAATATCGCGTTTCGGAGTGACCTTGAGTGATTGGTCGTTATTTCGAATTTTTGCGAGGCTTGGGAAGTGAATCCTCAGCTTCTTTCGATATACCGCGAGTGGAAAAGGTAAATAACGCGATTCCCAGTCTCCTACTGTGATTTATCGTTATTTTTAAGGATTACCTGGCTTGGGAAGTGAATCCTTAGTTTCTTTTAGTACAACGTGTGGAAAAGGTAGATATCGCGTTTCGGAGTGACCTTGAGTGATTGGTCGCTATTTCGAACGGTTGCGAGGCTTGGGAAGTGAATCCTTAGCTTCTTTCGATATAAAGCGACTTTAAAAGGTAAATAACGCGATTCCAGGTCTCCTGCTGTGATTTATCGTTATTTTGAACGATTACCTGGCTTAGGAAGTGAATCCTTAGTTTCTTTTAGTACACCGTGTGGAAAAGGTAAATATCGCGTTCGGAGTGCCCTTGAGTGTTTTGTCGTTATTTCGAACGATTGCTAGGCTTGTGAAGTGAATCCTAAGCTTCTTTCGATATACCGCGAGTGGAAAAGGTAAATATCCCGATTCCAGGTATCGTACTGTGATTTATCGTTATTTTGAACGATTACGAAGGCGAGGATTTGAATCCTCAGCTTCTTTCGATATACCGCGAGTGGAAAAGGTAAATATCGCGATTCCAAGTCTCCTACTGTGATTTATCGTTATTTTTAACGATTACCTGGCTTGGGAAGTGAATCCTTAGTTTCTTTTAGTACACCGTGTGGAAAAGGTAAATATAGCGTTCGGAGTGACCTTGAGTGTTTTGTCGTTATTTCGAACGATTGCTAGGCTTGTGAAGTGAATCCTTAGGTTCTTTCGATATACCGCGATTGGAAAAGGTAAATAACGCGATTCCCAGTCTCCTGCTGTGATTTATCGTTATGTTGAACGATTACCTGGCTTGGGAAGTGAATCCTTAGTTTCTTTTAGTACAACGTGTGGAAAAGGTAAATATCGCGTTCGGAGTGCCCTTGAGTGTTTTGTCGTTATTTCGAACTATTGCGAGACTTGGGAAATGAATCCTTAGCTTGTGTCGTTACACTGTGGGTGGAAAATGTAAATATCGCTACACCGAGACTCCTACTGTGATTTATCGTTATTTTGAACGATTACGAAGGCGAGGATTTGAATCCTCAGCTTCTTTCGATGTACCGCGAGTGGAAAAGGTAAATATCGCGATTCCGAGTCTCCTACTGTGATTTATCGTTATTTTGATCGATTGCCTAGCTTGGGAAGTGAATCCTTAGTTTCTTTTAGTACAACGTGTGGAAACGGTAGATATCGCGTTTCGGAGTGACCTTGAGTGATTGGTCGTTATTTCGAACGGTTGCGAGGCTTGGGAAGTGAATCCTTAGCTTCTTTCGATATACCGCGAGTTTAAAAGGTAAATAACGCGATTCCAGGTCTCCTGCTGTGATTTATCGTTATTTTGAACGATTACCTGGCTTAGGAAGTGAATCCTTAGGTTCTTTCGATATACCGCGATTGGAATAGGTAAATAACGCGATTCCCAGTCTCCTGCTGTGATTTATCGTTATTTTGAACGATTACCTGGCTTGGGAAGTGAATCCTTAGTTTCTTTTAGTACAACGTGTGGAAAAGGTAAATATCGCGTTTCGGAGTGACCTTGAGTGATTGGTCGTTATTTCGAATTTTTGCGAGGCTTGGGAAGTGAATCCTCAGCTTCTTTCGATATACCGCGAGTGGAAAAGGTAAATAACGCGATTCCCAGTCTCCTACTGTGATTTATCGTTATTTTTAAGGATTACCTGGCTTGGGAAGTGAATCCTTAGTTTCTTTTAGTACAACGTGTGGAAAAGGTAGATATCGCGTTTCGGAGTGACCTTGAGTGATTGGTCGCTATTTCGAACGGTTGCGAGGCTTGGGAAGTGAATCCTTAGCTTCTTTCGATATAAAGCGAGTTTAAAAGGTAAATAACGCGATTCCAGGTCTCCTGCTGTGATTTATCGTTATTTTGAACGATTACCTGGCTTAGGAAGTGAATCCTTAGTTTCTTTTAGTACACCGTGTGGAAAAGGTAAATATCGCGTTCGGAGTGCCCTTGAGTGTTTTGTCGTTATTTCGAACGATTGCTAGGCTTGTGAAGTGAATCCTAAGCTTCTTTCGATATACCGCGAGTGGAAAAGGTAAATATCCCGATTCCAGGTATCGTACTGTGATTTATCGTTATTTTGAACGATTACGAAGGCGAGGATTTGAATCCTCAGCTTCTTTCGATATACCGCGAGTGGAAAAGGTAAATATCGCGATTCCAAGTCTCCTACTGTGATTTATCGTTATTTTTAACGATTACCTGGCTTGGGAAGTGAATCCTTAGTTTCTTTTAGTACACCGTGTGGAAAAGGTAAATATAGCGTTCGGAGTGACCTTGAGTGTTTTGTCGTTATTTCGAACGATTGCTAGGCTTGTGAAGTGAATCCTTAGGTTCTTTCGATATACCGCGATTGGAAAAGGTAAATAACGCGATTCCCAGTCTCCTGCTGTGATTTATCGTTATGTTGAACGATTACCTGGCTTGGGAAGTGAATCCTTAGTTTCTTTTAGTACAACGTGTGGAAAAGGTAAATATCGCGTTCGGAGTGCCCTTGAGTGTTTTGTCGTTATTTCGAACTATTGCGAGACTTGGGAAATGAATCCTTAGCTTGTGTCGTTACACTGTGGGTGGAAAATGTAAATATCGCTACACCGAGACTCCTACTGTGATTTATCGTTATTTTGAACGATTACGAAGGCGAGGATTTGAATCCTCAGCTTCTTTCGATGTACCGCGAGTGGAAAAGGTAAATATCGCGATTCCGAGTCTCCTACTGTGATTTATCGTTATTTTGATCGATTGCCTAGCTTGGGAAGTGAATCCTTAGTTTCTTTTAGTACAACGTGTGGAAACGGTAGATATCGCGTTTCGGAGTGACCTTGAGTGATTGGTCGTTATTTCGAACGGTTGCGAGGCTTGGGAAGTGAATCCTTAGCTTCTTTCGATATACCGCGAGTTTAAAAGGTAAATAACGCGATTCCAGGTCTCCTGCTGTGATTTATCGTTATTTTGAACGATTACCTGGCTTAGGAAGTGAATCCTTAGGTTCTTTCGATATACCGCGATTGGAATAGGTAAATAACGCGATTCCCAGTCTCCTGCTGTGATTTATCGTTATTTTGAACGATTACCTGGCTTGGGAAGTGAATCCTTAGTTTCTTTTAGTACAACGTGTGGAAAAGGTAAATATCGCGTTTCGGTGTGACCTTGAGTGTTTTGTCGTTATTTCGAACGATTGCTAGGCTTGTGAAGTGAATCCTTAGCTTCTTTCGATATACCGCGAGTGGAAAAGGTAAATATCGCGATTCCGAGTCTCCTACTGTGATTTATCGTTATTTTTAAGGATTACCAGGCTTGGGAAGTGAATCCTTAGTTTCTTTTAGTACAACGTGTGGAAAAGGTAGATATCGCGTTTCGGAGTGACCTTGAGTGATTGGTCGCTATTTCGAACGGTTGCGAGGCTTGGGAAGTGAATCCTTAACTTCTTTCGATATACCGCGAGTTTAAAAGGTAAATAACGCGATTCCAGGTCTCCTGCTGTGATTTATCGTTATTTTGAACGATTACCTGGCTTAGGAAGTGAATCCTTAGTTTCTTTTAGTACACCGTGTGGAAAAGGTAAATATCGCGTTTCGGAGTGACCTTGAGTGATTGGTCGTTATTTCGAATGGTTGCGAGGCTTGGGAAGTGAATCCTCAGCTTCTTTCGATATACCGCGAGTGGAAAAGGTAAATAACGCGATTCCCAGTCTCCTACTGTGATTTATCGTTATTTTTAAGGATTACCTGGCTTGGGAAGTGAATCCTTAGTTTCTTTTAGTACAACGTGTGGAAAAGGTAGATATCGCGTTTCGGAGTGACCTTGAGTGATTGGTCGCTATTTCGAACGGTTGCGAGGCTTGGGAAGTGAATCCTTAGCTTCTTTCGATATACCGCGAGTTTAAAAGGTAAATAACGCGATTCCAGGTCTCCTGCTGTGATTTATCGTTATTTTGAACGATTACCTGGCTTAGGAAGTGAATCCTTAGTTTCTTTTAGTACACCGTGTGGAAAAGGTAAATATCGCGTTCGGAGTGCCCTTGAGTGTTTTGTCGTTATTTCGAACGATTGCTAGGCTTGTGAAGTGAATCCTTAGCTTCTTTCGATATACCGCGAGTGGAAAAGGTAAATATCCCGATTCCAGGTATCGTACTGTGATTTATCGTTATTTTGAACGATTACGAAGGCGAGGATTTGAATCCTCAGCTTCTTTCGATATACCGCGAGTGGAAAAGGTAAATATCGCGATTCCAAGTCTCCTACTGTGATTTATCGTTATTTTTAACGATTACCTGGCTTGGGAAGTGAATCCTTAGTTTCTTTTAGTACACCGTGTGGAAAAGGTAAATATAGCGTTCGGAGTGACCTTGAGTGTTTTGTCGTTATTTCGAACGATTGCTAGGCTTGTGAAGTGAATCCTTAGGTTCTTTGGATATACCGCGATTGGAAAAGGTAAATAACGCGATTCCCAGTCTCCTGCTGTGATTTATCGTTATGTTGAACGATTACCTGGCTTGGGAAGTGAATCCTTAGTTTCTTTTAGTACAACGTGTGGAAAAGGTAAATATCGCGTTCGGAGTGCCCTTGAGTGTTTTGTCGTTATTTCGAACTATTGCGAGACTTGGGAAATGAATCCTTAGCTTGTGTCGTTACACTGTGGGTGGAAAATGTAAATATCGCTACACCGAGTCTCCTACTGTGATTTATCGTTATTTTGAACGATTACGAAGGCGAGGATTTGAATCCTCAGCTTCTTTCGATGTACCGCGAGTGGAAAAGGTAAATATCGCGATTCCGAGTCTCCTACTGTGATTTATCGTTATTTTGATCGATTGCCTAGCTTGGGAAGTGAATCCTTAGTTTCTTTTAGTACAACGTGTGGAAACGGTAGATATCGCGTTTCGGAGTGACCTTGAGTGATTGGTCGTTATTTCGAACGGTTGCGAGGCTTGGGAAGTGAATCCATAGCTTCTTTCGATATACCGCGAGTTTAAAAGGTAAATAACGCGATTCCAGGTCTCCTGCTGTGATTTATCGTTATTTTGAACGATTACCTGGCTTAGGAAGTGAATCCTTAGTTTCTTTTAGTACACCGTGTGGAAAAGGTAAATATCGCGTTTCGGTGTGACCTTGAGTGTTTTGTCGTTATTTCGAACGATTGCTAGGCTTGTGAAGTGAATCCTTAGCTTTTTTCGATATACCGCGAGTGGACAAGGTAAATATCGCGATTCCGAGTCTCCTACTGTGATTTATCGTTATTTTTAACGATTACCTGCCTTGGAAAGTGAATCTTTAGTTTCCTTTAGTACAACGTGTGGAAACGGTAGATATCGCGTTGCGGAGTGATCTTGAGTGATTGGTCGTTATTTGGAACGGTTGCGAGGCTTGGGAAGTGAATCCTTAGCTTCTTTCGATATACCGCGAGTGGAAAAGGTAAATAACGCGATTCCCAGTCTCCTGCTGTGATTTATCGTTATTTTGAACGATTACCTGGCTTAGGAAGTGAATCCTTAGTTTCTTTTAGTACACCGTGTGGAAAAGGTAAATATCGCGTTCGGAGTGCCCTTGAGTGTTTTGTCGTTATTTCGAACTATTGCGAGACTTGGGAAATGAATCCTTAGCTTGTGTCGTTACACTGTGGGTGGAAAATGTAAATATCGCTACACCGAGTCTCCTACTGTGATTTATCGTTATTTTGAACGATTACGAAGGCGAGGATTTGAATCCTCAGCTTCTTTCGATGTACCGCGAGTGGAAAAGGTAAATATCGCGATTCCGAGTCTCCTACTGTGATTTATCGTTATTTTGATCGATTGCCTAGCTTGGGAAGTGAATCCTTAGTTTCTATTAGTACAACGTGTGGAAACGGTAGATATCGCGTTTCGGAGTGACCTTGAGTGATTGGTCGTTATTTCGAACGGTTGCGAGGCTTGGGAAGTGAATCCTTAGCTTCTTTCGATATACCGCGAGTTTAAAAGGTAAATAACGCGATTCCAGGTCTCCTGCTGTGATTTATCGTTATTTTGAACGATTACCTGGCTTAGGAAGTGAATCCTTAGTTTCTTTTAGTACACCGTGTGGAAAAGGTAAATATCGCGTTTCGGTGTGACCTTGAGTGTTTTGTCGTTATTTCGAACGATTGCTAGGCTTGTGAAGTGAATCCTTAGCTTCTTTCGATATACCGCGAGTGGACAAGGTAAATATCGCGATTCCGAGTCTCCTACTGTGATTTATCGTTATTTTTAACGATTACCTGCCTTGGAAAGTGAATCTTTAGTTTCTTTTAGTACAACGTGTGGAAACGGTAGATATCGCGTTGCGGAGTGATCTTGAGTGATTGGTCGTTATTTCGAACGGTTGCGAGGCTTGGGAAGTGAATCCTTAGCTTCTTTCGATATAAAGCGAGTTTAAAAGGTAAATAACGCGATTCCAGGTCTCCTGCTGTGATTTATCGTTATTTTGAACGATTACCTGGCTTAGGAAGTGAATCCTTAGTTTCTTTTAGTACACCGTGTGGAAAAGGTAAATATCGCGTTCGGAGTGCCCTTGAGTGTTTTGTCGTTATTTCGAACGATTGCTAGGCTTGTGAAGTGAATCCTAAGCTTCTTTCGATATACCGCGAGTGGAAAAGGTAAATATCCCGATTCCAGGTATCGTACTGTGATTTATCGTTATTTTGAACGATTACGAAGGCGAGGATTTGAATCCTCAGCTTCTTTCGATATACCGCGAGTGGAAAAGGTAAATATCGCGATTCCAAGTCTCCTACTGTGATTTATCGTTATTTTTAACGATTACCTGGCTTGGGAAGTGAATCCTTAGTTTCTTTTAGTACACCGTGTGGAAAAGGTAAATATAGCGTTCGGAGTGACCTTGAGTGTTTTGTCGTTATTTCGAACGATTGCTAGGCTTGTGAAGTGAATCCTTAGGTTCTTTCGATATACCGCGATTGGAAAAGGTAAATAACGCGATTCCCAGTCTCCTGCTGTGATTTATCGTTATGTTGAACGATTACCTGGCTTGGGAAGTGAATCCTTAGTTTCTTTTAGTACAACGTGTGGAAAAGGTAAATATCGCGTTCGGAGTGCCCTTGAGTGTTTTGTCGTTATTTCGAACTATTGCGAGACTTGGGAAATGAATCCTTAGCTTGTGTCGTTACACTGTGGGTGGAAAATGTAAATATCGCTACACCGAGACTCCTACTGTGATTTATCGTTATTTTGAACGATTACGAAGGCGAGGATTTGAATCCTCAGCTTCTTTCGATGTACCGCGAGTGGAAAAGGTAAATATCGCGATTCCGAGTCTCCTACTGTGATTTATCGTTATTTTGATCGATTGCCTAGCTTGGGAAGTGAATCCTTAGTTTCTTTTAGTACAACGTGTGGAAACGGTAGATATCGCGTTTCGGAGTGACCTTGAGTGATTGGTCGTTATTTCGAACGGTTGCGAGGCTTGGGAAGTGAATCCTTAGCTTCTTTCGATATACCGCGAGTTTAAAAGGTAAATAACGCGATTCCAGGTCTCCTGCTGTGATTTATCGTTATTTTGAACGATTACCTGGCTTAGGAAGTGAATCCTTAGGTTCTTTCGATATACCGCGATTGGAATAGGTAAATAACGCGATTCCCAGTCTCCTGCTGTGATTTATCGTTATTTTGAACGATTACCTGGCTTGGGAAGTGAATCCTTAGTTTCTTTTAGTACAACGTGTGGAAAAGGTAAATATCGCGTTTCGGTGTGACCTTGAGTGTTTTGTCGTTATTTCGAACGATTGCTAGGCTTGTGAAGTGAATCCTTAGCTTCTTTCGATATACCGCGAGTGGAAAAGGTAAATATCGCGATTCCGAGTCTCCTACTGTGATTTATCGTTATTTTTAAGGATTACCAGGCTTGGGAAGTGAATCCTTAGTTTCTTTTAGTACAACGTGTGGAAAAGGTAGATATCGCGTTTCGGAGTGACCTTGAGTGATTGGTCGCTATTTCGAACGGTTGCGAGGCTTGGGAAGTGAATCCTTAACTTCTTTCGATATACCGCGAGTTTAAAAGGTAAATAACGCGATTCCAGGTCTCCTGCTGTGATTTATCGTTATTTTGAACGATTACCTGGCTTAGGAAGTGAATCCTTAGTTTCTTTTAGTACACCGTGTGGAAAAGGTAAATATCGCGTTTCGGAGTGACCTTGAGTGATTGGTCGTTATTTCGAATGGTTGCGAGGCTTGGGAAGTGAATCCTCAGCTTCTTTCGATATACCGCGAGTGGAAAAGGTAAATAACGCGATTCCCAGTCTCCTACTGTGATTTATCGTTATTTTTAAGGATTACCTGGCTTGGGAAGTGAATCCTTAGTTTCTTTTAGTACAACGTGTGGAAAAGGTAGATATCGCGTTTCGGAGTGACCTTGAGTGATTGGTCGCTATTTCGAACGGTTGCGAGGCTTGGGAAGTGAATCCTTAGCTTCTTTCGATATACCGCGAGTTTAAAAGGTAAATAACGCGATTCCAGGTCTCCTGCTGTGATTTATCGTTATTTTGAACGATTACCTGGCTTAGGAAGTGAATCCTTAGTTTCTTTTAGTACACCGTGTGGAAAAGGTAAATATCGCGTTCGGAGTGACCTTGAGTGTTTTGTCGTTATTTCGAACGATTGCTAGGCTTGTGAAGTGAATCCTTAGGTTCTTTGGATATACCGCGATTGGAAAAGGTAAATAACGCGATTCCCAGTCTCCTGCTGTGATTTATCGTTATGTTGAACGATTACCTGGCTTGGGAAGTGAATCCTTAGTTTCTTTTAGTACAACGTGTGGAAAAGGTAAATATCGCGTTCGGAGTGCCCTTGAGTGTTTTGTCGTTATTTCGAACTATTGCGAGACTTGGGAAATGAATCCTTAGCTTGTGTCGTTACACTGTGGGTGGAAAATGTAAATATCGCTACACCGAGTCTCCTACTGTGATTTATCGTTATTTTGAACGATTACGAAGGCGAGGATTTGAATCCTCAGCTTCTTTCGATGTACCGCGAGTGGAAAAGGTAAATATCGCGATTCCGAGTCTCCTACTGTGATTTATCGTTATTTTGATCGATTGCCTAGCTTGGGAAGTGAATCCTTAGTTTCTTTTAGTACAACGTGTGGAAACGGTAGATATCGCGTTTCGGAGTGACCTTGAGTGATTGGTCGTTATTTCGAACGGTTGCGAGGCTTGGGAAGTGAATCCATAGCTTCTTTCGATATACCGCGAGTTTAAAAGGTAAATAACGCGATTCCAGGTCTCCTGCTGTGATTTATCGTTATTTTGAACGATTACCTGGCTTAGGAAGTGAATCCTTAGTTTCTTTTAGTACACCGTGTGGAAAAGGTAAATATCGCGTTTCGGTGTGACCTTGAGTGTTTTGTCGTTATTTCGAACGATTGCTAGGCTTGTGAAGTGAATCCTTAGCTTTTTTCGATATACCGCGAGTGGACAAGGTAAATATCGCGATTCCGAGTCTCCTACTGTGATTTATCGTTATTTTTAACGATTACCTGCCTTGGAAAGTGAATCTTTAGTTTCCTTTAGTACAACGTGTGGAAACGGTAGATATCGCGTTGCGGAGTGATCTTGAGTGATTGGTCGTTATTTGGAACGGTTGCGAGGCTTGGGAAGTGAATCCTTAGCTTCTTTCGATATACCGCGAGTGGAAAAGGTAAATAACGCGATTCCCAGTCTCCTGCTGTGATTTATCGTTATTTTGAACGATTACCTGGCTTAGGAAGTGAATCCTTAGTTTCTTTTAGTACACCGTGTGGAAAAGGTAAATATCGCGTTCGGAGTGCCCTTGAGTGTTTTGTCGTTATTTCGAACTATTGCGAGACTTGGGAAATGAATCCTTAGCTTGTGTCGTTACACTGTGGGTGGAAAATGTAAATATCGCTACACCGAGTCTCCTACTGTGATTTATCGTTATTTTGAACGATTACGAAGGCGAGGATTTGAATCCTCAGCTTCTTTCGATGTACCGCGAGTGGAAAAGGTAAATATCGCGATTCCGAGTCTCCTACTGTGATTTATCGTTATTTTGATCGATTGCCTAGCTTGCGAAGTGAATCCTTAGTTTCTATTAGTACAACGTGTGGAAACGGTAGATATCGCGTTTCGGAGTGACCTTGAGTGATTGGTCGTTATTTCGAACGGTTGCGAGGCTTGGGAAGTGAATCCTTAGCTTCTTTCGATATACCGCGAGTTTAAAAGGTAAATAACGCGATTCCAGGTCTCCTGCTGTGATTTATCGTTATTTTGAACGATTACCTGGCTTAGGAAGTGAATCCTTAGTTTCTTTTAGTACACCGTGTGGAAAAGGTAAATATCGCGTTTCGGTGTGACCTTGAGTGTTTTGTCGTTATTTCGAACGATTGCTAGGCTTGTGAAGTGAATCCTTAGCTTCTTTCGATATACCGCGAGTGGACAAGGTAAATATCGCGATTCCGAGTCTCCTACTGTGATTTATCGTTATTTTTAACGATTACCTGCCTTGGAAAGTGAATCTTTAGTTTCTTTTAGTACAACGTGTGGAAACGGTAGATATCGCGTTGCGGAGTGATCTTGAGTGATTGGTCGTTATTTCGAACGGTTGCGAGGCTTGGGAAGTGAATCCTTAGCTTCTTTCGATATACCGCGAGTGGAAAAGGTAAATAACGCGATTCCCAGTCTCCTGCTGTGATTTATCGTTATTTTGAACGATTACCTGGCTTAGGAAGTGAATCTTTAGTTTCTTTTATTACAACACGTGGAAAAGGTAAATATCGCGTTTCGGAGTGACCTTGAGTGATTGGTCGTTATTTCGAACGGTTGCGAGGCTTGGAAAGTGAATCCTCAGCTTCTTTCGATATACCGCGAGTGGAACAGGTAAATAACGCGATTCCCAGTCTCCCGCTGTGATTTATCGTTATTTTGAACGATTACCTGGCTTAGGAAGTGAATCCTTAGTTTCTTTTAGTACACCGTGTGGAAAAGGTAAATATCGCGTTTCGGTGTGACCTTGAGTGTTTTGTCGTTATTTCGAACGATTGCTAGGCTTGTGAAGTGAATCCTTAGCTTCGTTCGATATACCGCGAGTGGAAAAGGTAAATATCGCGATTCCGAGTCTCCTACTGTGATTTATCGTTATTTTGATCGATTACGAAGGCGAGGATTTGAATCCTCAGCTTCTTTCGATATACCGCGAGTGGA
Organism: Nomada fucata; assembly: GCA_948146005.1. Classification (NCBI taxonomy): domain Eukaryota; kingdom Metazoa; phylum Arthropoda; class Insecta; order Hymenoptera; family Apidae; genus Nomada; species Nomada fucata. Next base: position 28,541,553 of record OX411275.1, read on the forward strand.
AAAGGTAAATATCGCGATTCCGAGTCTCCTACTGTGATTTATCGTTATTTTTAACGATTACCTGCCTTGGGAAGTGAATCTTTAGTTTCTTTTAGTACAACGTGTGGAAACGGTAGATATCGCGTTGCGGAGTGATCTTGAGTGATTGGTCGTTATTTCGAACGGTTGCGAGGCTTGGGAAGTGAGTCCTTAGCTTCTTTCGATATACCGCGAGTGGAAAAGGTAAATAACGCGATTCCCAGTCTCCTGCTGTGATTTATCGTTATTTTGAACGATTACCTGGCTTGGGAAGTGAATCCTTAGTTTCTTTTAGTACAACGTGTGGAAAAGGTAGATATCGCGTTTCGGAGTGACCTTGAGTGATTGGTCGCTATTTCGAACGGTTGCGAGGCTTGGGAAGTGAATCCTTAGCTTCTTTCGATATACCGCGAGTTTAAAAGGTAAATAACGCGATTCCAGGTCTCCTGCTGTGATTTATCGTTATTTTGAACGATTACCTGGCTTAGGAAGTGAATCCTTAGTTTCTTTTAGTACACCGTGTGGAAAAGGTAAATATCGCGTTTCGGAGTGACCTTGAGTGATTGGTCGTTATTTCGAATGGTTGCGAGGCTTGGGAAGTGAATCCTCAGCTTCTTTCGATATACCGCGAGTGGAAAAGGTAAATAACGCGATTCCCAGTCTCCTACTGTGATTTATCGTTATTTTTAAGGATTACCTGGCTTGGGAAGTGAATCCTTAGTTTCTTTTAGTACACCGTGTGGAAAAGGTAAATATCGCGTTCGGAGTGCCCTTGAGTGTTTTGTCGTTATTTCGAACGATTGCTAGGCTTGTGAAGTGAATCCTTAGCTTCTTTCGATATACCGCGAGTGGAAAAGGTAAATATCCCGATTCCAGGTATCGTACTGTGATTTATCGTTATTTTGAACGATTACGAAGGCGAGGATTTGAATCCTCAGCTTCTTTCGATATACCGCGAGTGGAAAAGGTAAATATCGCGATTCCAAGTCTCCTACTGTGATTTATCGTTATTTTTAAAGATTACCTGGCTTGGGAAGTGAATCCTTAGTTTCTTTTAGTACACCGTGTGGAAAAGGTAAATATAGCGTTCGGAGTGACCTTGAGTGTTTTGTCGTTATTTCGAACGATTGCTAGGCTTGTGAAGTGAATCCTTAGGTTCTTTCGATATACCGCGATTGGAAAAGGTAAATAACGCGATTCCCAGTCTCCTGCTGTGATTTATCGTTATGTTGAACGATTACCTGGCTTGGGAAGTGAATCCTTAGTTTCTTTTAGTACAACGTGTGGAAAAGGTAAATATCGCGTTCGGAGTGCCCTTGAGTGTTTTGTCGTTATTTCGAACTATTGCGAGACTTGGGAAATGAATCCTTAGCTTCTTTCGATATACCGCGAGTGGAAAAGGTAAATAACGCGATTCCCAGTCTCCTGCTGTGATTTATCGTTATTTTGAACGATTACCTGGCTTAGGAAGTGAATCCTTAGTTTCTTTTAGTACACCGTGTGGAAAAGGTAAATATCGCGTTCGGAGTGCCCTTGAGTGTTTTGTCGTTATTTCGAACTATTGCGAGACTTGGGAAATGAATCCTTAGCTTGTGTCGTTACACTGTGGGTGGAAAATGTAAATATCGCTACACCGAGTCTCCTACTGTGATTTATCGTTATTTTGAACGATTACGAAGGCGAGGATTTGAATCCTCAGCTTCTTTCGATGTACCGCGAGTGGAAAAGGTAAATATCGCGATTCCGAGTCTCCTACTGTGATTTATCGTTATTTTGATCGATTGCCTAGCTTGGGAAGTGAATCCTTAGTTTCTTTTAGTACAACGTGTGGAAACGGTAGATATCGCGTTTCGGAGTGACCTTGAGTGATTGGTCGTTATTTCGAACGGTTGCGAGGCTTGGGAAGTGAATCCTTAGCTTCTTTCGATATACCGCGAGTTTAAAAGGTAAATAACGCGATTCCAGGTCTCCTGCTGTGATTTATCGTTATTTTGAACGATTACCTGGCTTAGGAAGTGAATCCTTAGTTTCTTTTAGTACACCGTGTGGAAAAGGTAAATATCGCGTTTCGGTGTGACCTTGAGTGTTTTGTCGTTATTTCGAACGATTGCTAGGCTTGTGAAGTGAATCCTTAGCTTCTTTCGATATACCGCGAGTGGACAAGGTAAATATCGCGATTCCGAGTCTCCTACTGTGATTTTTCGTTATTTTTAACGATTACCTGCCTTGGAAAGTGAATCTTTAGTTTCTTTTAGTACAACGTGTGGAAACGGTAGATATCGCGTTGCGGAGTGATCTTGAGTGATTGGTCGTTATTTCGAACGGTTGCGAGGCTTGGGAAGTGAATCCTTAGCTTCTTTCGATATACCGCGAGTGGAAAAGGTAAATAACGCGATTCCCAGTCTCCTGCTGTGATTTATCGTTATTTTGAACGATTACCTGGCTTAGGAAGTGAATCTTTAGTTTCTTTTATTACAACACGTGGAAAAGGTAAATATCGCGTTTCGGAGTGACCTTGAGTGATTGGTCGTTATTTCGAACGGTTGCGAGGCTTGGAAAGTGAATCCTCAGCTTCTTTCGATATACCGCGAGTGGAACAGGTAAATAACGCGATTCCCAGTCTCCCGCTGTGATTTATCGTTATTTTGAACGATTACCTGGCTTAGGAAGTGAATCCTTAGTTTCTTTTAGTACACCGTGTGGAAAAGGTAAATATCGCGTTTCGGTGTGACCTTGAGTGTTTTGTCGTTATTTCGAACGATTGCTAGGCTTGTGAAGTGAATCCTTAGCTTCGTTCGATATACCGCGAGTGGAAAAGGTAAATATCGCGATTCCGAGTCTCCTACTGTGATTTATCGTTATTTTGATCGATTACGAAGGCGAGGATTTGAATCCTCAGCTTCTTTCGATATACCGCGAGTGGAAAAGGTAAATATCGCGATTCCGAGTCTCCTACTGTGATTTATCGTTATTTTTAACGATTACCTGCCTTGGGAAGTGAATCTTTAGTTTCTTTTAGTACAACGTGTGGAAACGGTAGATATCGCGTTGCGGAGTGATCTTGAGTGATTGGTCGTTATTTCGAACGGTTGCGAGGCTTGGGAAGTGAGTCCTTAGCTTCTTTCGATATACCGCGAGTGGAAAAGGTAAATAACGCGATTCCCAGTCTCCTGCTGTGATTTATCGTTATTTTGAACGATTACCTGGCTTGGGAAGTGAATCCTTAGTTTCTTTTAGTACAACGTGTGGAAAAGGTAGATATCGCGTTTCGGAGTGACCTTGAGTGATTGGTCGCTATTTCGAACGGTTGCGAGGCTTGGGAAGTGAATCCTTAGCTTCTTTCGATATAAAGCGAGTTTAAAAGGTAAATAACGCGATTCCAGGTCTCCTGCTGTGATTTATCGTTATTTTGAACGATTACCTGGCTTAGGAAGTGAATCCTTAGTTTCTTTTAGTACACCGTGTGGAAAAGGTAAATATCGCGTTCGGAGTTCCCTTGAGTGTTTTGTCGTTATTTCGAACGATTGCTAGGCTTGTGAAGTGAATCCTTAGCTTCTTTCGATATACCGCGAGTGGAAAAGGTAAATATCCCGATTCCAGGTATCGTACTGTGATTTATCGTTATTTTGAACGATTACGAAGGCGAGGATTTGAATCCTCAGCTTCTTTCGATATACCGCGAGTGGAAAAGGTAAATATCGCGATTCCAAGTCTCCTACTGTGATTTATCGTTATTTTTAACGATTACCTGGCTTGGGAAGTGAATCCTTAGTTTCTTTTAGTACACCGTGTGGAAAAGGTAAATATAGCGTTCGGAGTGACCTTGAGTGTTTTGTCGTTATTTCGAACGATTGCTAGGCTTGTGAAGTGAATCCTTAGGTTCTTTCGATATACCGCGATTGGAAAAGGTAAATAACGCGATTCCCAGTCTCCTGCTGTGATTTATCGTTATGTTGAACGATTACCTGGCTTGGGAAGTGAATCCTTAGTTTCTTTTAGTACAACGTGTGGAAACGGTAGATATCGCGTTTCGGAGTGACCTTGAGTGATTGGTCGTTATTTCGAACGGTTGCGAGGCTTGGGAAGTGAATCCTTAGCTTCTTTCGATATACCGCGAGTTTAAAAGGTAAATAACGCGATTCCAGGTCTCCTGCTGTGATTTATCGTTATTTTGAACGATTACCTGGCTTAGGAAGTGAATCCTTAGTTTCTTTTAGTACACCGTGTGGAAAAGGTAAATATCGCGTTTCGGTGTGACCTTGAGTGTTTTGTCGTTATTTCGAACGATTGCTAGGCTTGTGAAGTGAATCCTTAGCTTCTTTCGATATACCGCGAGTGGAAAAGGTAAATATCGCGATTCCGAGTCTCCTACTGTGATTTATCGTTATTTTTAAGGATTACCAGGCTTGGGAAGTGAATCCTTAGTTTCTTTTAGTACAACGTGTGGAAAAGGTAGATATCGCGTTTCGGAGTGACCTTGAGTGATTGGTCGCTATTTCGAACGGTTGCGAGGCTTGGGAAGTGAATCCTTAACTTCTTTCGATATACCGCGAGTTTAAAAGGTAAATAACGCGATTCCAGGTCTCCTGCTGTGATTTATCGTTATTTTGAACGATTACCTGGCTTAGGAAGTGAATCCTTAGTTTCTTTTAGTACACCGTGTGGAAAAGGTAAATATCGCGTTTCGGAGTGACCTTGAGTGATTGGTCGTTATTTCGAATGGTTGCGAGGCTTGGGAAGTGAATCCTCAGCTTCTTTCGATATACCGCGAGTGGAAAAGGTAAATAACGCGATTCCCAGTCTCCTACTGTGATTTATCGTTATTTTTAAGGATTACCTGGCTTGGGAAGTGAATCCTTAGTTTCTTTTAGTACAACGTGTGGAAAAGGTAGATATCGCGTTTCGGAGTGACCTTGAGTGATTGGTCGCTATTTCGAACGGTTGCGAGGCTTGGGAAGTGAATCCTTAGCTTCTTTCGATATACCGCGAGTTTAAAAGGTAAATAACGCGATTCCAGGTCTCCTGCTGTGATTTATCGTTATTTTGAACGATTACCTGGCTTAGGAAGTGAATCCTTAGTTTCTTTTAGTACACCGTGTGGAAAAGGTAAATATCGCGTTTCGGAGTGACCTTGAGTGATTGGTCGTTATTTCGAATGGTTGCGAGGCTTGGGAAGTGAATCCTCAGCTTCTTTCGATATACCGCGAGTGGAAAAGGTAAATAACGCGATTCCCAGTCTCCTACTGTGATTTATCGTTATTTTTAAGGATTACCTGGCTTGGGAAGTGAATCCTTAGTTTCTTTTAGTACACCGTGTGGAAAAGGTAAATATCGCGTTCGGAGTGCCCTTGAGTGTTTTGTCGTTATTTCGAACGATTGCTAGGCTTGTGAAGTGAATCCTTAGCTTCTTTCGATATACCGCGAGTGGAAAAGGTAAATATCCCGATTCCAGGTATCGTACTGTGATTTATCGTTATTTTGAACGATTACGAACGCGAGGATTTGAATCCTCAGCTTCTTTCGATATACCGCGAGTGGAAAAGGTAAATATCGCGATTCCAAGTCTCCTACTGTGATTTATCGTTATTTTTAACGATTACCTGGCTTGGGAAGTGAATCCTTAGTTTCTTTTAGTACACCGTGTGGAAAAGGTAAATATAGCGTTCGGAGTGACCTTGAGTGTTTTGTCGTTATTTCGAACGATTGCTAGGCTTGTGAAGTGAATCCTTAGGTTCTTTCGATATACCGCGATTGGAAAAGGTAAATAACGCGATTCCCAGTCTCCTGCTGTGATTTATCGTTATGTTGAACGATTACCTGGCTTGGGAAGTGAATCCTTAGTTTCTTTTAGTACAACGTGTGGAAAAGGTAAATATCGCGTTCGGAGTGCCCTTGAGTGTTTTGTCGTTATTTCGAACTATTGCGAGACTTGGGAAATGAATCCTTAGCTTGTGTCGTTACACTGTGGGTGGAAAATGTAAATATCGCTACACCGAGTCTCCTACTGTGATTTATCGTTATTTTGAACGATTACGAAGGCGAGGATTTGAATCCTCAGCTTCTTTCGATGTACCGCGAGTGGAAAAGGTAAATATCGCGATTCCGAGTCTCCTACTGTGATTTATCGTTATTTTGATCGATTGCCTAGCTTGGGAAGTGAATCCTTAGTTTCTTTTAGTACAACGTGTGGAAACGGTAGATATCGCGTTTCGGAGTGACCTTGAGTGATTGGTCGTTATTTCGAACGGTTGCGAGGCTTGGGAAGTGAATCCATAGCTTCTTTCGATATACCGCGAGTTTAAAAGGTAAATAACGCGATTCCAGGTCTCCTGCTGTGATTTATCGTTATTTTGAACGATTACCTGGCTTAGGAAGTGAATCCTTAGTTTCTTTTAGTACACCGTGTGGAAAAGGTAAATATCGCGTTTCGGTGTGACCTTGAGTGTTTTGTCGTTATTTCGAACGATTGCTAGGCTTGTGAAGTGAATCCTTAGCTTTTTTCGATATACCGCGAGTGGACAAGGTAAATATCGCGATTCCGAGTCTCCTACTGTGATTTATCGTTATTTTTAACGATTACCTGCCTTGGAAAGTGAATCTTTAGTTTCCTTTAGTACAACGTGTGGAAACGGTAGATATCGCGTTGCGGAGTGATCTTGAGTGATTGGTCGTTATTTGGAACGGTTGCGAGGCTTGGGAAGTGAATCCTTAGCTTCTTTCGATATACCGCGAGTGGAAAAGGTAAATAACGCGATTCCCAGTCTCCTGCTGTGATTTATCGTTATTTTGAACGATTACCTGGCTTAGGAAGTGAATCCTTAGTTTCTTTTAGTACACCGTGTGGAAAAGGTAAATATCGCGTTCGGAGTGCCCTTGAGTGTTTTGTCGTTATTTCGAACTATTGCGAGACTTGGGAAATGAATCCTTAGCTTGTGTCGTTACACTGTGGGTGGAAAATGTAAATATCGCTACACCGAGTCTCCTACTGTGATTTATCGTTATTTTGAACGATTACGAAGGCGAGGATTTGAATCCTCAGCTTCTTTCGATGTACCGCGAGTGGAAAAGGTAAATATCGCGATTCCGAGTCTCCTACTGTGATTTATCGTTATTTTGATCGATTGCCTAGCTTGGGAAGTGAATCCTTAGTTTCTTTTAGTACAACGTGTGGAAACGGTAGATATCGCGTTTCGGAGTGACCTTGAGTGATTGGTCGGTATTTCGAACGGTTGCGAGGCTTGGGAAGTGAATCCATAGCTTCTTTCGATATACCGCGAGTTTAAAAGGTAAATAACGCGATTCCAGGTCTCCTGCTGTAATTTATCGTTATTTTGAACGATTACCTGGCTTAGGAAGTGAATCCTTAGTTTCTTTTAGTACACCGTGTGGAAAAGGTAAATATCGCGTTTCGGTGTGACCTTGAGTGTTTTGTCGTTATTTCGAACGATTGCTAGGCTTGTGAAGTGAATCCTTAGCTTTTTTCGATATACCGCGAGTGGACAAGGTAAATATCGCGATTCCGAGTCTCCTACTGTGATTTATCGTTATTTTTAACGATTACCTGCCTTGGAAAGTGAATCTTTAGTTTCCTTTAGTACAACGTGTGGAAACGGTAGATATCGCGTTGCGGAGTGATCTTGAGTGATTGGTCGTTATTTGGAACGGTTGCGAGGCTTGGGAAGTGAATCCTTAGCTTCTTTCGATATACCGCGAGTGGAAAAGGTAAATAACGCGATTCCCAGTCTCCTGCTGTGATTTATCGTTATTTTGAACGATTACCTGGCTTAGGAAGTGAATCCTTAGTTTCTTTTAGTACACCGTGTGGAAAAGGTAAATATCGCGTTCGGAGTGCCCTTGAGTGTTTTGTCGTTATTTCGAACTATTGCGAGACTTGGGAAATGAATCCTTAGCTTGTGTCGTTACACTGTGGGTGGAAAATGTAAATATCGCTACACCGAGTCTCCTACTGTGATTTATCGTTATTTTGAACGATTACGAAGGCGAGGATTTGAATCCTCAGCTTCTTTCGATGTACCGCGAGTGGAAAAGGTAAATATCGCGATTCCGAGTCTCCTACTGTGATTTATCGTTATTTTGATCGATTGCCTAGCTTGGGAAGTGAATCCTTAGTTTCTTTTAGTACAACGTGTGGAAACGGTAGATATCGCGTTTCGGAGTGACCTTGAGTGATTGGTCGTTATTTCGAACGGTTGCGAGGCTTGGGAAGTGAATCCTTAGCTTCTTTCGATATACCGCGAGTTTAAAAGGTAAATAACGCGATTCCAGGTCTCCTGCTGTGATTTATCGTTATTTTGAACGATTACCTGGCTTAGGAAGTGAATCCTTAGTTTCTTTTAGTACACCGTGTGGAAAAGGTAAATATCGCGTTTCGGTGTGACCTTGAGTGTTTTGTCGTTATTTCGAACGATTGCTAGGCTTGTGAAGTGAATCCTTAGCTTCTTTCGATATACCGCGAGTGGACAAGGTAAATATCGCGATTCCGAGTCTCCTACTGTGATTTATCGTTATTTTTAACGATTACCTGCCTTGGAAAGTGAATCTTTAGTTTCTTTTAGTACAACGTGTGGAAACGGTAGATATCGCATTGCGGAGTGATCTTGAGTGATTGGTCGTTATTTCGAACGGTTGCGAGGCTTGGGAAGTGAGTCCTTAGCTTCTTTCGATATACCGCGAGTGGAAAAGGTAAATAACGCGATTCCCAGTCTCCTGCTGTGATTTATCGTTATTTTGAACGATTAACTGGCTTGGGAAGTGAATCCTTAGTTTCTTTTAGTACAACGTGTGGAAAAGGTAGATATCGCGTTTCGGAGTGACCTTGAGTGATTGGTCGCTATTTCGAACGGTTGCGAGGCTTGGGAAGTGAATCCTTAGCTTCTTTCGATATAAAGCGAGTTTAAAAGGTAAATAACGCGATTCCAGGTCTCCTGCTGTGATTTATCGTTATTTTGAACGATTACCTGGCTTAGGAAGTGAATCCTTAGTTTCTTTTAGTACACCGTGTGGAAAAGGTAAATATCGCGTTCGGAGTGCCCTTGAGTGTTTTGTCGTTATTTCGAACGATTGCTAGGCTTGTGAAGTGAATCCTTAGCTTCTTTCGATATACCGCGAGTGGAAAAGGTAAATATCCCGATTCCAGGTATCGTACTGTGATTTATCGTTATTTTGAACGATTACGAAGGCGAGGATTTGAATCCTCAGCTTCTTTCGATATAACGCGAGTGGAAAAGGTAAATATCGCGATTCCAAGTCTCCTACTGTGATTTATCGTTATTTTTAACGATTACCTGGCTTGGGAAGTGAATCCTTAGTTTCTTTTAGTACACCGTGTGGAAAAGGTAAATATAGCGTTCGGAGTGACCTTGAGTGTTTTGTCGTTATTTCGAACGATTGCTAGGCTTGTGAAGTGAATCCTTAGGTTCTTTCGATATACCGCGATTGGAAAAGGTAAATAACGCGATTCCCAGTCTCCTGCTGTGATTTATCGTTATGTTGAACGATTACCTGGCTTGGGAAGTGAATCCTTAGTTTCTTTTAGTACAACGTGTGGAAAAGGTAAATATCGCGTTCGGAGTGCCCTTGAGTGTTTTGTCGTTATTTCGAACTATTGCGAGACTTGGGAAATGAATCCTTAGCTTGTGTCGTTACACTGTGGGTGGAAAATGTAAATATCGCTACACCGAGTCTCCTACTGTGATTTATCGTTATTTTGAACGATTACGAAGGCGAGGATTTGAATCCTCAGCTTCTTTCGATGTACCGCGAGTGGAAAAGGTAAATATCGCGATTCCGAGTCTCCTACTGTGATTTATCGTTATTTTGATCGATTGCCTAGCTTGGGAAGTGAATCCTTAGTTTCTTTTAGTACAACGTGTGGAAACGGTAGATATCGCGTTTCGGAGTGACCTTGAGTGATTGGTCGTTATTTCGAACGGTTGCGAGGCTTGGGAAGTGAATCCTTAGCTTCTTTCAATATACCGCGAGTTTAAAAGGTAAATAACGCGATTCCAGGTCTCCTGCTGTGATTTATCGTTATTTTGAACGATTACCTGGCTTAGGAAGTGAATCCTTAGTTTCTTTTAGTACACCGTGTGGAAAAGGTAAATATCGCGTTTCGGTGTGACCTTGAGTGTTTTGTCGTTATTTCGAACGATTGCTAGGCTTGTGAAGTGAATCCTTAGCTTCTTTCGATATACCGCGAGTGGAAAAGGTAAATATCGCGATTCCGAGTCTCCTACTGTGATTTATCGTTATTTTTAAGGATTACCAGGCTTGGGAAGTGAATCCTTAGTTTCTTTTAGTACAACGTGTGGAAAAGGTAGATATCGCGTTTCGGAGTGACCTTGAGTGATTGGTCGCTATTTCGAACGGTTGCGAGGCTTGGGAAGTGAATCCTTAACTTCTTTCGATATACCGCGAGTTTAAAAGGTAAATAACGCGATTCCAGGTCTCCTGCTGTGATTTATCGTTATTTTGAACGATTACCTGGCTTAGGAAGTGAATCCTTAGTTTCTTTTAGTACACCGTGTGGAAAAGGTAAATATCGCGTTTCGGAGTGACCTTGAGTGATTGGTCGATATTTCGAATGGTTGCGAGGCTTGGGAAGTGAATCCTCAGCTTCTTTCGATATACCGCGAGTGGAAAAGGTAAATAACGCGATTCCCAGTCTCCTACTGTGATTTATCGTTATTTTTAAGGATTACCTGGCTTGGGAAGTGAATCCTTAGTTTCTTTTAGTACAACGTGTGGAAAAGGTAAATATCGCGTTCGGAGTGCCCTTGAGTGTTTTGTCGTTATTTCGAACTATTGCGAGACTTGGGAAATGAATCCTTAGCTTGTGTCGTTACACTGTGGGTGGAAAATGTAAATATCGCTACACCGAGTCTCCTACTGTGATTTATCGTTATTTTGAACGATTACGAAGGCGAGGATTTGAATCCTCAGCTTCTTTCGATGTACCGCGAGTGGAAAAGGTAAATATCGCGATTCCGAGTCTCCTACTGTGATTTATCGTTATTTTGATCGATTGCCTAGCTTGGGAAGTGAATCCTTAGTTTCTTTTAGTACAACGTGTGGAAACGGTAGATATCGCGTTTCGGAGTGACCTTGAGTGATTGGTCGTTATTTCGAACGGTTGCGAGGCTTGGGAAGTGAATCCTTAGCTTCTTTCGATATACCGCGAGTTTAAAAGGTAAATAACGCGATTCCAGGTCTCCTGCTGTGATTTATCGTTATTTTGAACGATTACCTGGCTTAGGAAGTGAATCCTTAGTTTCTTTTAGTACACCGTGTGGAAAAGGTAAATATCGCGTTTCGGTGTGACCTTGAGTGTTTTGTCGTTATTTCGAACGATTGCTAGGCTTGTGAAGTGAATCCTTAGCTTCTTTCGATATACCGCGAGTGGAAAAGGTAAATATCGCGATTCCGAGTCTCCTACTGTGATTTATCGTTATTTTTAAGGATTACCAGGCTTGGGAAGTGAATCCTTAGTTTCTTTTAGTACAACGTGTGGAAAAGGTAGATATCGCGTTTCGGAGTGACCTTGAGTGATTGGTCGCTATTTCGAACGGTTGCGAGGCTTGGGAAGTGAATCCTTAACTTCTTTCGATATACCGCGAGTTTAAAAGGTAAATAACGCGATTCCAGGTCTCCTGCTGTGATTTATCGTTATTTTGAACGATTACCTGGCTTAGGAAGTGAATCCTTAGTTTCTTTTAGTACACCGTGTGGAAAAGGTAAATATCGCGTTTCGGAGTGACCTTGAGTGATTGGTCGTTATTTCGAATGGTTGCGAGGCTTGGGAAGTGAATCCTCAGCTTCTTTCGATATACCGCGAGTGGAAAAGGTAAATAACGCGATTCCCAGTCTCCTACTGTGATTTATCGTTATTTTTAAGGATTACCTGGCTTGGGAAGTGAATCCTTAGTTTCTTTTAGTACAACGTGTGGAAAAGGTAGATATCGCGTTTCGGAGTGACCTTGAGTGATTGGTCGCTATTTCGAACGGTTGCGAGGCTTGGGAAGTGAATCCTTAGCTTCTTTCGATATACCGCGAGTTTAAAAGGTAAATAACGCGATTCCAGGTCTCCTGCTGTGATTTATCGTTATTTTGAACGATTACCTGGCTTAGGAAGTGAATCCTTAGTTTCTTTTAGTACACCGTGTGGAAAAGGTAAATATCGCGTTTCGGAGTGACCTTGAGTGATTGGTCGTTATTTCGAATGGTTGCGAGGCTTGGGAAGTGAATCCTCAGCTTCTTTCGATATACCCCGAGTGGAAAAGGTAAATAACGCGATTCCCAGTCTCCTACTGTGATTTATCGTTATTTTTAAGGATTACCTGGCTTGGGAAGTGAATCCTTAGTTTCTTTTAGTACACCGTGTGGAAAAGGTAAATATCGCGTTCGGAGTGCCCTTGAGTGTTTTGTCGTTATTTCGAACGATTGCTAGGCTTGTGAAGTGAATCCTTAGCTTCTTTCGATATACCGCGAGTGGAAAAGGTAAATATCCCGATTCCAGGTATCGTACTGTGATTTATCGTTATTTTGAACGATTACGAAGGCGAGGATTTGAATCCTCAGCTTCTTTCGATATAACGCGAGTGGAAAAGGTAAATATCGCGATTCCAAGTCTCCTACTGTGATTTATCGTTATTTTTAACGATTACCTGGCTTGGGAAGTGAATCCTTAGTTTCTTTTAGTACACCGTGTGGAAAAGGTAAATATAGCGTTCGGAGTGACCTTGAGTGTTTTGTCGTTATTTCGAACGATTGCTAGGCTTGTGAAGTGAATCCTTAGGTTCTTTCGATATACCGCGATTGGAAAAGGTAAATAACGCGATTCCCAGTCTCCTGCTGTGATTTATCGTTATGTTGAACGATTACCTGGCTTGGGAAGTGAATCCTTATTTTCTTTTAGTACAACGTGTGGAAAAGGTAAATATCGCGTTCGGAGTGCCCTTGAGTGTTTTGTCGTTATTTCGAACTATTGCGAGACTTGGGAAATGAATCCTTAGCTTGTGTCGTTACACTGTGGGTGGAAAATGTAAATATCGCTACACCGAGTCTCCTACTGTGATTTATCGTTATTTTGAACGATTACGAAGGCGAGGATTTGAATCCTCAGCTTCTTTCGATGTACCGCGAGTGGAAAAGGTAAATATCGCGATTCCGAGTCTCCTACTGTGATTTATCGTTATTTTGATCGATTGCCTAGCTTGGGAAGTGAATCCTTAGTTTCTTTTAGTACAACGTGTGGAAACGGTAGATATCGCGTTTCGGAGTGACCTTGAGTGATTGGTCGTTATTTCGAACGGTTGCGAGGCTTGGGAAGTGAATACATAGCTTCTTTCGATATACCGCGAGTTTAAAAGGTAAATAACGCGATTCCAGGTCTCCTGCTGTGATTTATCGTTATTTTGAACGATTACCTGGCTTAGGAAGTGAATCCTTAGTTTCTTTTAGTACACCGTGTGGAAAAGGTAAATATCGCGTTTCGGTGTGACCTGGAGTGTTTTGTCGTTATTTCGAACGATTGCTAGGCTTGTGAAGTGAATCCTTAGCTTTTTTCGATATACCGCGAGTGCACAAGGTAAATATCGCGATTCCGAGTCTCCTACTGTGATTTATCGTTATTTTTAACGATTACCTGCCTTGGAAAGTGAATCTTTAGTTTCCTTTAGTACAACGTGTGGAAACGGTAGATATCGCGTTGCGGAGTGATCTTGAGTGATTGGTCGTTATTTGGAACGGTTGCGAGGCTTGGGAAGTGAATCCTTAGCTTCTTTCGATATACCGCGAGTGGAAAAGGTAAATAACGCGATTCCCAGTCTCCTGCTGTGATTTATCGTTATTTTGAACGATTACCTGGCTTAGGAAGTGAATCCTTAGTTTCTTTTAGTACACCGTGTGGAAAAGGTAAATATCGCGTTCGGAGTGCCCTTGAGTGTTTTGTCGTTATTTCGAACTATTGCGAGACTTGGGAAATGAATCCTTAGCTTGTGTCGTTACACTGTGGGTGGAAAATGTAAATATCGCTACACCGAGTCTCCTACTGTGATTTATCGTTATTTTGAACGATTACGAAGGCGAGGATTTGAATCCTCAGCTTCTTTCGATGTACCGCGAGTGGAAAAGGTAAATATCGCGATTCCGAGTCTCCTACTGTGATTTATCGTTATTTTGATCGATTGCCTAGCTTGGGAAGTGAATCCTTAGTTTCTTTTAGTACAACGTGTGGAAACGGTAGATATCGCGTTTCGGAGTGACCTTGAGTGATTGGTCGTTATTTCGAACGGTTGCGAGGCTTGGGAAGTGAATCCTTAGCTTCTTTCGATATACCGCGAGTTTAAAAGGTAAATAACGCGATTCCAGGTCTCCTGCTGTGATTTATCGTTATTTTGAACGATTACCTGGCTTAGGAAGTGAATCCTTAGTTTCTTTTAGTACAACGTGTGGAAAAGGTAAATATCGCGTTCGGAGTGCCCTTGAGTGTTTTGTCGTTATTTCGAACTATTGCGAGACTTGGGAAATGAATCCTTAGCTTGTGTCGTTCCACTGTGGGTGGAAAATGTAAATATCGCTACACCGAGTCTCCTACTGTGATTTATCGTTATTTTGAACGATTACGAAGGCGAGGATTTGAATCCTCAGCTTCTTTCGATGTACCGCGAGTGGAAAAGGTAAATATCGCGATTCCGAGTCTCCTACTGTGATTTATCGTTATTTTGATCGATTGCCTAGCTTGGGAAGTGAATCCTTAGTTTCTTTTAGTACAACGTGTGGAAACGGTAGATATCGCGTTTCGGAGTGACCTTGAGTGATTGGTCGTTATTTCGAACGGTTGCGAGGCTTGGGAAGTGAATCCATAGCTTCTTTCGATATACCGCGAGTTTAAAAGGTAAATAACGCGATTCCAGGTCTCCTGCTGTAATTTATCGTTATTTTGAACGATTACCTGGCTTAGGAAGTGAATCCTTAGTTTCTTTTAGTACACCGTGTGGAAAAGGTAAATATCGCGTTTCGGTGTGACCTTGAGTGTTTTGTCGTTATTTCGAACGATTGCTAGGCTTGTGAAGTGAATCCTTAGCTTCTTTCGATATACCGCGAGTGGACAAGGTAAATATCGCGATTCCGAGTCTCCTACTGTGATTTATCGTTATTTTTAACGATTACCTGCCTTGGAAAGTGAATCTTTAGTTTCTTTTAGTACAACGTGTGGAAACGGTAGATATCGCATTGCGGAGTGATCTTGAGTGATTGGTCGTTATTTCGAACGGTTGCGAGGCTTGGGAAGTGAATCCTTAGCTTCTTTCGATATACCGCGAGTGGAAAAGGTAAATAACGCGATTCCCAGTCTCCTGCTGTGATTTATCGTTATTTTGAACGATTACCTGGCTTAGGAAGTGAATCTTTAGTTTCTTTTATTACAACACGTGGAAAAGGTAAATATCGCGTTTCGGAGTGAACTTGAGTGATTGGTCGTTATTTCGAACGATTGCTAGGCTTGTGAAGTGAATCCTTAGCTTCGTTCGATATACCGCGAGTGGAAAAGGTAAATATCGCGATTCCGAGTCTCCTACTGTGATTTATCGTTATTTTGATCGATTACGAAGGCGAGGATTTGAATCCTCAGCTTCTTTCGATATACCGCGAGTGGAAAAGGTAAATATCGCGATTCCGAGTCTCCTACTGTGATTTATCGTTATTTTTAACGATTACCTGCCTTGGGAAGTGAATCTTTAGTTTCTTTTAGTACAACGTGTGGAAACGGTAGATATCGCGTTGCGGAGTGATCTTGAGTGATTGGTCGTTATTTCGAACGGTTGCGAGGCTTGGGAAGTGAGTCCTTAGCTTCTTTCGATATACCGCGAGTGGAAAAGGTAAATAACGCGATTCCCAGTCTCCTGCTGTGATTTATCGTTATTTTGAACGATTACCTGGCTTAGGAAGTGAATCCTTAGTTTCTTTTAGTACACCGTGTGGAAAAGGTAAATATCGCGTTTCGGTGTGACCTTGAGTGTTTTGTCGTTATTTCGAACGATTGCTAGGCTTGTGAAGTGAATCCTTAGCTTCTTTCGATATACCGCGTGTGGAAAAGGTAAATATCGCGATTCCGAGTCTCCTACTGTGATTTATCGTTATTTTTAAGGATTACCTGCCTTGGGAAGTGAATCTTTAGTTTCTTTTAGTACAACGTGTGGAAACGGTAGATATCGCGTTGCGGAGTGATCTTGAGTGATTGGTCGTTATTTCGAACGGATGCGAGGCTCGGGAAGTGAATCCTTAGCTTCTTTCGATATACCGCGAGTGGAAAAGGTAAATAACGCGATTCCCAGTATCCTGCTGTGACTTATCGTTATTTTGAACGATTACCTGGCTTGGGAAGTGAATCCTTAGTTTCTTTTAGTACAACGTGTGGAAAAGGTAGATATCGCGTTTCGGAATGACCTTGAGTGATTGATCGTTATTTCGAACGATTGCGAGGCTTGGGAAGTGAATCCTTAGCTTCTTTCGATATACCGCGAGTGGAAAAGGTAAATAACGCGATTCCCAGTCTCCTACTGTGATTTATCGTTATTTTTAAGGATTACCTGGCTTGGGAAGTGAATCCTTAGTTTCTTTTAGTACACCGTGTGGAAAAGGTAAATATCGCGTTCGGAGTGCCCTTGAGTGTTTTGTCGTTATTTCGAACGATTGCTAGGCTTGTGAAGTGAATCCTTAGCTTCTTTCGATATACCGCGAGTGGAAAAGGTAAATATCCCGATTCCAGGTATCGTACTGTGATTTATCGTTATTTTGAACGATTACGAAGGCGAGGATTTGAATCCTCAGCTTCTTTCGATATAACGCGAGTGGAAAAGGTAAATATCGCGATTCCAAGTCTCCTACTGTGATTTATCGTTATTTTTAACGATTACCTGGCTTGGGAAGTGAATCCTTAGTTTCTTTTAGTACACCGTGTGGAAAAGGTAAATATAGCGTTCGGAGTGACCTTGAGTGTTTTGTCGTTATTTCGAACGATTGCTAGGCTTGTGAAGTGAATCCTTAGGTTCTTTCGATATACCGCGATTGGAAAAGGTAAATAACGCGATTCCCAGTCTCCTGCTGTGATTTATCGTTATGTTGAACGATTACCTGGCTTGGGAAGTGAATCCTTAGTTTCTTTTAGTACAACGTGTGGAAAAGGTAAATATCGCGTTCGGAGTGCCCTTGAGTGTTTTGTCGTTATTTCGAACTTTTGCGAGACTTGGGAAATGAATCCTTAGCTTGTGTCGTTACACTGTGGGTGGAAAATGTAAATATCGCTACACCGAGTCTCCTACTGTGATTTATCGTTATTTTGAACGATTACGAAGGCGAGGATTTGAATCCTCAGCTTCTTTCGATGTACCGCGAGTGGAAAAGGTAAATATCGCGATTCCGAGTCTCCTACTGTGATTTATCGTTACTTTGATCGATTGCCTAGCTTGGGAAGTGAATCCTTAGTTTCTTTTAGTACAACGTGTGGAAACGGTAGATATCGCGTTTCGGAGTGACCTTGAGTGATTGGTCGTTATTTCGAACGGTTGCGAGGCTTGGGAAGTGAATCCATAGCTTCTTTCGATATACCGCGAGTTTAAAAGGTAAATAACGCGATTCCAGGTCTCCTGCTGTGATTTATCGTTATTTTGAACGATTACCTGGCTTAGGAAGTGAATCCTTAGTTTCTTTTAGTACACCGTGTGGAAAAGGTAAATATCGCGTTTCGGTGTGACCTTGAGTGTTTTGTCGTTATTTCGAACGATTGCTAGGCTTGTGAAGTGAATCCTTAGCTTTTTTCGATATACCGCGAGTGCACAAGGTAAATATCGCGATTCCGAGTCTCCTACTGTGATTTATCGTTATTTTTAACGATTACCTGCCTTGGAAAGTGAATCTTTAGTTTCCTTTAGTACAACGTGTGGAAACGGTAGATATCGCGTTGCGGAGTGATCTTGAGTGATTGGTCGTTATTTGGAACGGTTGCGAGGCTTGGGAAGTGAATCCTTAGCTTCTTTCGATATACCGCGAGTGGAAAAGGTAAATAACGCGATCCCCAGTCTCCTGCTGTGATTTATCGTTATTTTGAACGATTACCTGGCTTAGGAAGTGAATCCTTAGTTTCTTTTAGTACACCGTGTGGAAAAGGTAAATATCGCGTTCGGAGTGCCCTTGAGTGTTTTGTCGTTATTTCGAACTATTGCGAGACTTGGGAAATGAATCCTTAGCTTGTGTCGTTACACTGTGGGTGGAAAATGTAAATATCGCTACACCGAGTCTCCTACTGTGATTTATCGTTATTTTGAACGATTACGAAGGCGAGGATTTGAATCCTCAGCTTCTTTCGATGTACCGCGAGTGGAAAAGGTAAATATCGCGATTCCGAGTCTCCTACTGTGATTTATCGTTATTTTGATCGATTGCCTAGCTTGGGAAGTGAATCCTTAGTTTCTTTTAGTAAAACGTGTGGAAACGGTAGATATCGCGTTTCGGAGTGACCTTGAGTGATTGGTCGTTATTTCGAACGGTTGCGAGGCTTGGGAAGTGAATCCTTAGCTTCTTTCGATATACCGCGAGTTTAAAAGGTAAATAACGCGATTCCAGGTCTCCTGCTGTGATTTATCGTTATTTTGAACGATTACCTGGCTTAGGAAGTGAATCCTTAGTTTCTTTTAGTACAACGTGTGGAAAAGGTAAATATCGCGTTCGGAGTGCCCTTGAGTGTTTTGTCGTTATTTCGAACTATTGCGAGACTTGGGAAATGAATCCTTAGCTTGTGTCGTTACACTGTGGGTGGAAAATGTAAATATCGCTACACCGAGTCTCCTACTGTGATTTATCGTTATTTTGAACGATTACGAAGGCGAGGATTTGAATCCTCAGCTTCTTTCGATGTACCGCGAGTGGAAAAGGTAAATATCGCGATTCCGAGTCTCCTACTGTGATTTATCGTTATTTTGATCGATTGCCTAGCTTGGGAAGTGAATCCTTAGTTTCTTTTAGTACAACGTGTGGAAACGGTAGATATCGCGTTTCGGAGTGACCTTGAGTGATTGGTCGTTATTTCGAACGGTTGCGAGGCTTGGGAAGTGAATCCATAGCTTCTTTCGATATACCGCGAGTTTAAAAGGTAAATAACGCGATTCCAGGTCTCCTGCTGTAATTTATCGTTATTTTGAACGATTACCTGGCTTAGGAAGTGAATCCTTAGTTTCTTTTAGTACACCGTGTGGAAAAGGTAAATATCGCGTTTCGGTGTGACCTTGAGTGTTTTGTCGTTATTTCGAACGATTGCTAGGCTTGTGAAGTGAATCCTTAGCTTCTTTCGATATACCGCGAGTGGACAAGGTAAATATCGCGATTCCGAGTCTCCTACTGTGATTTATCGTTATTTTTAACGATTACCTGCCTTGGAAAGTGAATCTTTAGTTTCTTTTAGTACAACGTGTGGAAACGGTAGATATCGCATTGCGGAGTGATCTTGAGTGATTGGTCGTTATTTCGAACGGTTGCGAGGCTTGGGAAGTGAATCCTTAGCTTCTTTCGATATACCGCGAGTGGAAAAGGTAAATAACGCGATTCCCAGTCTCCTGCTGTGATTTATCGTTATTTTGAACGATTACCTGGCTTAGGAAGTGAATCTTTAGTTTCTTTTATTACAACACGTGGAAAAGGTAAATATCGCGTTTCGGAGTGACCTTGAGTGATTGGTCGTTATTTCGAACGATTGCTAGGCTTGTGAAGTGAATCCTTAGCTTCGTTCGATATACCGCGAGTGGAAAAGGTAAATATCGCGATTCCGAGTCTCCTACTGTGATTTATCGTTATTTTGATCGATTACGAAGGCGAGGATTTGAATCCTCAGCTTCTTTCGATATACCGCGAGTGGAAAAGGTAAATATCGCGATTCCGAGTCTCCTACTGTGATTTATCGTTATTTTTAACGATTACCTGCCTTGGGAAGTGAATCTTTAGTTTCTTTTAGTACAACGTGTGGAAACGGTAGATATCGCGTTGCGGAGTGATCTTGAGTGATTGGTCGTTATTTCGAACGGTTGCGAGGCTTGGGAAGTGAGTCCTTAGCTTCTTTCGATATACCGCGAGTGGAAAAGGTAAATAACGCGATTCCCAGTCTCCTGCTGTGATTTATCGTTATTTTGAACGATTACCTGGCTTAGGAAGTGAATCCTTAGTTTCTTTTAGTACACCGTGTGGAAAAGGTAAATATCGCGTTTCGGTGTGACCTTGAGTGTTTTGTCGTTATTTCGAACGATTGCTAGGCTTGTGAAGTGAATCCTTAGCTTCTTTCGATATACCGCGAGTGGAAAAGGTAAATATCGCGATTCCGAGTCTCCTACTGTGATTTATCGTTATTTTTAAGGATTACCTGCCTTGGGAAGTGAATCTTTAGTTTCTTTTAGTACAACGTGTGGAAACGGTAGATATCGCGTTGCGGAGTGATCTTGAGTGATTGGTCGTTATTTCGAACGGATGCGAGGCTCGGGAAGTGAATCCTTAGCTTCTTTCGATATACCGCGAGTGGAAAAGGTAAATAACGCGATTCCCAGTATCCTGCTGTGACTTATCGTTATTTTGAACGATTACCTGGCTTGGGAAGTGAATCCTTAGTTTCTTTTAGTACAACGTGTGGAAAAGGTAGATATCGCGTTTCGGAATGACCTTGAGTGATTGGTCGTTATTTCGAACGATTGCGAGGCTTGGGAAGTGAATCCTTAGCTTCTTTCGATATACCGCGAGTGGAAAAGGTAAATAACGCGATTCCAGGTCTCCTGCTGTGATTTATCGTTATTTTGAACGATTACCTGGCTTAGGAAGTGAATCCTTAGTTTCTTTTAGTACAACGTGTGGAAAAGGTAGATATCGCGTTTCGGAGTGACCTTGAGTGATTGGTCGTTATTTCGAACGGTTGCGAGGCTTGGGAAGTGAATCCTTAGCTTCTTTCGATATACCGCGAGTTTAAAAGGTAAATAACGCGATTCCAGGTCTCCTGCTGTGATTTATCGTTATTTTGAACGATTACCTGGCTTAGGAAGTGAATCCTTAGTTTCTTTTAGTACACCGTGTGGAAAAGGTAAATATCGCGTTTCGGTGTGACCTTGAGTGTTTTGTCGTTATTTCGAACGATTGCTAGGCTTGTGAAGTGAATCCTTAGCTTCTTTCGATATACCGCGAGTGGACAAGGTAAATATCGCGATTCCGAGTCTCCTACTGTGATTTATCGTTATTTTTAACGATTACCTGCCTTGGAAAGTGAATCTTTAGTTTCTTTTAGTACAACGTGTGGAAACGGTAGATATCGCGTTGCGGAGTGACCCTGAGTGATTGGTCGTTATTTCGAACGGATGCGAGGCTTGGAAAGTGAATCCTTAGCTTCTTTCGATATACCGCGAGTGGAAAAGGTAAATAACGCGATTCCCAGTCTCCTGCTGTGATTTATCGTTATTTTGAACGATTACCTGGCTTAGGAAGTGAATCCTTAGTTTCTTTTATTACAACATGTGGAAAAGGTAGATATCGCGTTTCGGAGTGACCTTGAGTGATTGGTCGTTATTTCGAACGGTTGCGGGGCTTGGGAAGTGAATCCTCAGCTTCTTTCAATATACCGCGAGTGGAAAAGGTAAATAACGTAATTCCCAGACTCCTGCTGTGATTTATCGATATTTTGACCGATTACCTGGCTTGGGGAGTGAAACCTTAGTTTCTTTTAGTACACCGTGTGGAAAAGGTAAATATCGCGTTCGGAGTGCCCTTGAGTGTTTTGTGGTTATTTCGAACTATTGCGAGACTTGGGAAATGAATCCTTAGCTTGTGTCGTTACACTGTGGGTGGAAAATGTAAATATCGCTACACCGAGTCTCCTACTGTGATTTATCGTTGTTTTGAACGATTACGAAGGCGAGGATTTGAATCCTCAGCTTCTTTCGATGTACCGCGAGTGGAAAAGGTAAATATCGCGATTCCGAGTCTCCTACTGTGATTTATCGTTATTTTGATCGATTGC
The DNA here is from genome assembly GCA_948146005.1 of Nomada fucata. Lineage (NCBI taxonomy): Eukaryota > Metazoa > Arthropoda > Insecta > Hymenoptera > Apidae > Nomada > Nomada fucata. Next base: position 28,563,628 of record OX411275.1, read on the forward strand.
CTAGCTTGGGAAGTGAATCCTTAGTTTCATTCAGTACAACGTGTGGAAAAGGTAGATATCGCGTTTCGGAGTGACCTTGAGTGATTGGTCGTTATTTCGAACGGTTGCGAGGCTTGGGAAGTGAATCCTTAGCTTCTTTCGATATACCGCGAGTGGAAAAGGTAAATAACGCGATTCCCAGTCTCCTGCTGTGATTTATCGTTATTTTGAACGATTACCTGGCTTAGGTAGTGAATCCTTAGTTTCTTTTATTACAACGTGTGGAAAGGGTAAATATCGCATTCGGAGTGCCCTTGAGTGTTTTGTCGTTATTTCGAACGATTGCTAGGCTTGTGAAGTGAATCCTTAGCTTCTTTCGATATACCGCGAGTGGAAAAGGTAAATATCGCGATTCCGAGTCTCCTACTGTGATTTATCGTTATTTTGAACGATTACGAAGGCGAGGATTTCAATCCTCAGCTTCTTTCGATATACCGCGAGTGGAAAAGGTAAATATCGCGATTCCGAGTCTCCTACTGTGATTTATCGTTATTTTGATCGATTGCCTGGCTTGGGGAGTGAAACCTTAGTTTCTTTTAGTACACCGTGTGGAAAAGGTAAATATCGCGTTCGGAGTGCCCTTGAGTGTTTTGTCGTTATTTCGAACTATTGCGAGACTTGGGAAATGAATCCTTAGCTTGTGTCGTTACACTGTGGGTGGAAAATGTAAATATCGCTACACCGAGTCTCCTACTGTGATTTATCGTTATTTTGAACGATTACGAAGGCGAGGATTTGAATCCTCAGCTTCTTTCGATGTACCGCGAGTGGAAAAGGTAAATATCGCGATTCCGAGTCTCCTACTGTGATTTATCGTTATTTTGATCGATTGCCTGCCTTTGGAAGTGAATCTTTAGTTTCTTTTAGTACACCGTGTGGATAAGGTAAATATCACGTTTCGGTGTGACCTAGAGTGATTGGTCGTTATTTCGAACGGTTGCGAGGCTTGGGAAGTGAATTCTTAGCTTCTTTCGATATACCGCGAGTGGAAAAGGTAAATAACGCGATTCCCAGTCTCCTGCTGTGATTTATCGTTATTTTGAACGATTACCTGCCTTCGGAAGTGAATCTTTAGTTTCTTTTAGTACACCGTGTGGAAAAGGTAGATATCGCGTTTCGGATTGACCTTGAGTGATTGGTCGTTATTTCGAACGGTTGCGAGACTTGGGAAGTGAATCCTTAGCTTCTTTCGATATACCGCGAGTGGAAAAGGTAAATAACGCGATTCCCAGTCTCCTGCTGTGATTTATCGTTATTTTGAACGATTACCTGCCTTGGGAAGTGAATCTTTAGTTTCTTTTAGTACACCGTGTGGAAAAGGTAAATATCGCGTTTCGGTGTGACCTTTAGTGTTTTGTCGTTATTTCGAACGATTGCTAGGCTTGTGAAGTGAATCCTTTACTTCTTTCGATATACCGCGAGTGGAAAAGGTAAATATCCCGATTCCAGGTCTCCTACTGTGATTTATCGCTATTTTGAACGATTACGAAGGCGAGGATTTGAATCCTCAGCTTCTTTCGATATACCGCGAGTGGAAAAGGTAAATATCGCGATTCCGAGTCTCCTACTGTGATTTATCGTTATTTTGATCGAATGCCTGCCTTTGGAAGTGAATCTTTAGTTTCTGTTAGTACACCGTGTGGAAAAGGTAAATATCGCGTTTCGGAGTGACCTAGACTGATTGGTCGTTATTTCGAACGGTTGCGATGCTTGGGCAGTGAATTCTTAGCTTCTTTCGATATTCCGCGAGTGGAAAAGGTAAATAACGCTATTCCCAGTCTCCTACTGTGATTTATCCTTATTTTGAACGATTACGAAGGCGAGGATTTGAATCCTCAGCTCCTTTCGATATACCGCGAGTGGAAAAGGTAAATATCGCGATTCCCAGTCTCCTGCTGTGATTTATCGTTATTTTGAACGATTACCTGCCTTGGGAAGTGAATCTTTAGTTTCTTTTAGTACACCGTGTGGAAAAGGTAAATATCGCGTTTCGGAGTGACCTTGAGTGATTGGTCGTTATTTCGAACGGTTGCGAGGCTTGTGAAGTGAATCCTTAGCTTCTTTCGATATACCGCGAGTGGAAAAGGTAAATAACGCGATTCCCAGTCTCCTGCTGTGATTTATCGTTATTTTGAACGATTACCTGCCTTGGGAAGTGAATCTTTAGTTTCTTTTAGTACACCGTGTGGAAAAGGTAAATATCGCGTTTCGGAGTGACCTTGAGTGATTGGTCGTTATTTCGAACGGTTGCGAGGCTTGTGAAGTGAATCCTTAGCTTCTTTCGATATACCGCGAGTGGAAAAGGTAAATAACGCGATTCCCAGTCTCCTGCTGTGATTTATCGTTATTTTGAACGATTACGAAGGCGAGGATTTGAATCCTCAGCTTCTTTCGCTATACCGCGAGTGGAAAAGGTAAATATCGCGATTCCGAGTCTCCTATTGTGATTTATTGTTATTTTGAACGATTGCGAGGGCTAGGATTTGAATCCTTAATTTCTTTTAGTACACCGAGTGGAAAAGGTAAATATCACGTTTCGGTGTGACCTTGAGTGTTTTGTCGTTATTTCGAACTATTGCGAGACTTGGGAAATGAATCCTTAGCTTGTGTCGTTACACCGTGGGTGGAAAATGTAAATATCGCTACACCGAGTCTCCTACTGTGATTTATCGTTATTTTGAACGATTTCGAAGGCGAGGATTTGAATCCTCAGCTTCTTTCGATATACCGCGAGTGGAAAAGGTAAATATCGCGATTCCGAGTCTCCTACTGTGATTTATCGTTATTTTGATCGATTGCCTGCCTTTGGAAGTGAATCTTTAGTTTCTTTTAGTACACCGTGTGGATAAGGTAAATATCAAGTTTCGGTGTGACCTAGAGTGATTGGTCGTTATTTCGAACGGTTGCGAGGCTTGGGAAGTGAATTCTTAGCTTCTTTCGATATACCGCGAGTGGAAAAGGTAAATAACGCGATTCCCAGTCTCCTGCTGTGATTTATCGTTATTTTGAACGATTACCTGCCTTCGGAAGTGAATCTTTAGTTTCTTTTAGTACACCGTGTGGAAAAGGTAAATATCGCGTTTCGGTGTGACCTTGAGTGTTTTGTCGTTATTTCGAACGATTGCTAGGCTTGTGAAGTGAATCCTTTACTTCTTTCGATATACCGCGAGTGGAAAAGGTAAATATCCCGATTCCAGGTCTCCTACTGTGATTTATCGCTATTTTGAACGATTACGAAGGCGAGGATTTGAATCCTCAGCTTCTTTCGATATACCGCGAGTGGAAAAGGTAAATATCGCGATTCCGAGTCTCCTACTGTGATTTATCGTTATTTTGATCGAATGCCTGCCTTTGGAAGTGAATCTTTAGTTTCTTTTAGTACACCGTGTGGAAAAGGTAAATATCGCGTTTCGGAGTGACCTTGAGTGTTTTGTCGTTATTTCGAACTATTGCGAGAGTTGGGAAATGAATCCTTAGCTTGTGTCGTTACACCGTGGGTGGAAAATGTAAATATCGCTACACCGAGTCTCCTACTGTGATTTATCGTTATTTTGAACGATTACGAAGGCGAGGATTTGAATCCTCAGCTTCTTTCGATATACCGCGAGTGGAAAAGGTAAATATCGCGATTCCCAGTCTCCTGCTGTGATTTATCGTTATTTTGAACGATTACCTGGCTTGGGGAGTGAAACCTTAGTTTCTTTTAGTACACCGTGTGGAAAAGGTAAATATCGCGTTCGGAGTGACCTTGAGTGTTTTGTCGTTATTTCGAATGGTTGCGAGGCTTGGGAAGTGAATCCTCAGCTTCTTTCGATATACCGCGAGTGGAAAAGGTAAATAACGCGATTCCCAGTCTCCTGCTGTGATTTATCGTTATCTTGAACGATTACGAAGGCGAGGATTTGAATCCTCAGCTTCATTCGATATACCACGAGTGGAAAAGGTAAATATCGCGATTCCAAGTCTCCTACTGTGATTTATCGTTATTTTTAACGATTACCTGGCTTGGGAAGTGAATCCTTAGTTTCTTTTAGTACACCGTGTGGAAAAGGTAAATATCGCGTTCGGAGTGACCTTGAGTGTTTTGTCGTTATTTCGAATGGTTGCGAGGCTTGGGAAGTGAATCCTCAGCTTCTTTCGATATACCGCGAGTGGAAAAGGTAAATAACGCGATTCCCAGTCTCCTGCTGTGATTTATCGTTATTTTGATCGATTACCTGGCTTGGGGAGTGAAACCTTAGTTTCTTTTAGTACACCGTGTGGAAAAGGTAAATATCGCGTTCGGAGTGACCTTGAGTGTTTTGTCGTTATTTCGAATGGTTGCGAGGCTTGGGAAGTGAATCCTCCGCTTCTTTCGATATACCGCGAGTGGAAAAGGTAAATAACGCGATTCCCAGTCTCCTGCTGTGATTTATCGTTATTTTGATCAATTACCTGGCTTGGGGAGTGAAACCTTAGTTTCTTTTAGTACACCGTGTGGAAAAGGTAAATATCGCGCTCGGAGTGCCCTTGAGTGTTTTGTCGTTATTTCGAACGATTGCTAGGCTTGTGAAGTGAATCCTTAGCTTCTTTCGATATACCGCGAGTGGAAAAGGTAAATAACGCGATTCCCAGTCTCCTGCTGTGATTTATCGTTATTTTGAACGATTACGAAGGCGATAATTTGAATCTTCAGCTTCTTTCGATATACCGCGAGTGGAAAAGGTAAATATCGCAATTACAAGTCTCCTACTGTGATTTATCGTTATTTTTAACGATTACCTGCCTTCGGAAGTGAATCTTTAGTTTCTTTTAGTACACCGTGTGGAAAAGGTAGATATCGCGTTTCGGAGTGACCTAGACTGATTGGTCGTTATTTCGAACGGTTGCGAGGCTTGGGAAGTGAATTCTTAGCTTCTTTCGATATTCCGCGAGTGGAAAAGGTAAATAACGCTATTCCCAGTCTCCTACTGTGATTTATCCTTATTTTGAACGATTACGAAGGCGAGGATTTGAATCCTCAGCGCCTTTCGATATACCGCGAGTGGAAAAGGTAAATATCGCGATTCCCAGTCTCCTGCTGTGATTTATCGTTATTTTGAACGATTACCTGCCTTGGGAAGTGAATCTTTAGTTTCTTTTAGTACACCGTGTGGAAAAGGTAAATATCGCGTTTCGGAGTGACCTTGAGTGATTGGTCGTTATTTCGAACGGTTGCGAGGCTTGTGAAGTGAATCCTTAGCTTCTTTCGATATACCGCGAGTGGAAAAGGTAAATAACGCGATTCCCAGTCTCCTGCTGTGATTTATCGTTATTTTGAACGATTACGAAGGCGAGGATTTGAATCCTCAGCTTCTTTCGATATACCGCGAGTGGAAAAGGTAAATATCGCGATTCCGAGTCTCCTACTGTGATTTATCGTTATTTTGATCGATTGCCTGCCTTTGGAAGTGAATCTTTAGTTTCTTGTAGTACACCGTGTGGAAAAGGTAAATATCACGTTTCGGTGTGACCTTGAGTGTTTTGTTGTTATTTCGAACGATTGCTAGGCATGTGAAGTGAATCCTTAGCTTCCTTCGATATACCGCGAGTGGACAAGGTAAATATCGCCATAAGGAGTCTCCTATTGTGATTTATTGTTATTTTGAACGATTGCGAGGGCTAGGATTTGAATCCTTAATTTCTTTTAGTACACCGAGTGGAAAAGGTAAATATCACGTTTCGGTGTGACCTTGAGTGTTTTGTCGTTATTTCGAACTATTGCGAGACTTGGGAAATGAATCCTTAGCTTGTGTCGTTACACCGTGGGTGGAAAATGTAAATATCGCTACACCGAGTCTCCTACTGTGATTTATCGTTATTTTGAACGATTTCGAAGGCGAGGATTTGAATCCTCAGCTTCTTTCGATATACCGCGAGTGGAAAAGGTAAATATCGCGATTCCGAGTCTCCTACTGTGATTTATCGTTATTTTGATCGATTGCCTGCCTTTGGAAGTGAATCTTTAGTTTCTTTTAGTACACCGTGTGGATAAGGTAAATATCACGTTTCGGTGTGACCTAGAGTGATTGGTCGTTATTTCGAACGGTTGCGAGGCTTGGGAAGTGAATTCTTAGCTTCTTTCGATATACCGCGAGTGGAAAAGGTAAATAACGCGATTCCCAGTCTCCTGCTGTGATTTATCGTTATTTTGAACGATTACCTGCCTTCGGAAGTGAATCTTTAGTTTCTTTTAGTACACCGTGTGGAAAAGGTAGATATCGCGTTTCGGAGTGACCTTGAGTGATTGGTCGTTATTTCGAACGGTTGCGAGACTTGGGAAGTGAATCCTTAGCTTCTTTCGATATACCGCGAGTGGAAAAGGTAAATAACGCGATTCCCAGTCTCCTGCTGTGATTTATCGTTATTTTGAACGATTACCTGCCTTGGGAAGTGAATCTTTAGTTTCTTTTAGTACACCGTGTGGAAAAGGTAAATATCGCGTTTCGGTGTGACCTTGAGTGTTTTGTCGTTATTTCGAACGATTGCTAGGCTTGTGAAGTGAATCCTTTACTTCTTTCGATATACCGCGAGTGCAAAAGGTAAATATCCCGATTCCAGGTCTCCTACTGTGATTTATCGCTATTTTGAACGATTACGAAGGCGAGGATTTGAATCCTCAGCTTCTTTCGATATACCGCGAGTGGAAAAGGTAAATATCGCGATTCCGAGTCTCCTACTGTGATTTATCGTTATTTTGATCGAATGCCTGCCTTTGGAAGTGAATCTTTAGTTTCTTTTAGTACACCGTGTGGAAAAGGTAAATATCGCGTTTCGGAGTGACCTAGACTGATTGGTCGTTATTTCGAACGGTTGCGAGGCTTGGGAAGTGAATTCTTAGCTTCTTTCGATATTCCGCGAGTGGAAAAGGTAAATAACGCTATTCCCAGTCTCCTACTGTGATTTATCCTTATTTTGAACGATTACGAAGGCGAGGATTTGAATCCTCAGCTCCTTTCGATATACCGCGAGTGGAAAAGGTAAATATCGCGATTCCCAGTCTCCTGCTGTGATTTATCGTTATTTTGAACGATTACCTGGCTTAGGAAGTGCATCTTTAGTTTCTTTTAGTACACCGTGTGGAAAAGGTAGATATCGCGTTTCGGAGTGACCTTGAGTGATTGGTCGTTATTTCGAACGGTTGCGAGACTTGGGAAGTGAATCCTTAGCTTCTTTCGATATACCGCGAGTGGAAAAGGTAAATAACGCGATTCCCAGTCTCCTGCTGTGATTTATCGTTATTTTGAACGATTACCTGCCTTGGGAAGTGAATCTTTAGTTTCTTTTAGTACACCGTGTGGAAAAGGTAAATATCGCGTTTCGGTGTGACCTTGAGTGTTTTGTCGTTATTTCGAACGATTGCTAGGCTTGTGAAGTGAATCCTTTACTTCTTTCTATATACCGCGAGTGGAAAAGGTAAATATCCCGATTCCAGGTCTCCTACTGTGATTTATCGCTATTTTGAACGATTACGAAGGCGAGGATTTGAATCCTCAGCTTCTTTCGATATACCGCGAGTGGAAAAGGTAAATATCGCGATTCCGAGTCTCCTACTGTGATTTATCGTTATTTTTAACGATTACCTGGCTTGGGAAGTGAATCCTTAGTTTCTTTTAGTACACCGTGTGGAAAAGGTAAATATCGCGTTCGGAGTGACCTTGAGTGTTTTGTCGTTATTTCGAATGGTTGCGAGGCTTGGGAAGTGAATCCTCAGCTTCTTTCGATATACCGCGAGTGGAAAAGGTAAATAACGCGATTCCCAGTCTCCTGCTGTGATTTATCATTATTTTGAACGATTACCTGCCTTGGGAAGTGAATCTTTAGTTTCTTTTAGTACACCGTGTGGAAAAGGTAAATATCGCGTTTCGGTGTGACCTTGAGTGTTTTGTCGTTATTTCGAACGATTGCTAGGCTTGTGAAGTGAATCCTTTACTTCTTTCTATATACCGCGAGTGGAAAAGGTAAATATCCCGATTCCAGGTCTCCTACTGTGATTTATCGCTATTTTGAACGATTACGAAGGCGAGGATTTGAATCCTCAGCTTCTTTCGATATACCGCGAGTGGAAAAGGTAAATATCGCGATTCCGAGTCTCCTACTGTGATTTATCGTTATTTTTAACGATTACCTGGCTTGGGAAGTGAATCCTTAGTTTCTTTTAGTACACCGTGTGGAAAAGGTAAATATCGCGTTCGGAGTGACCTTGAATGTTTTGTCGTTATTTCGAATGGTTGCGAGGCTTGGGAAGTGAATCCTCAGCTTCTTTCGATATACCGCGAGTGGAAAAGGTAAATAACGCGATTCCCAGTCTCCTGCTGTGATTTATCGTTATTTTGATCGATTACCTGGCTTGGGGAGTGAAACCTTAGTTTCTTTTAGTACACCGTGTGGAAAAGGTAAATATCGCGTTCGGAGTGACCTTGAGTGTTTTGTCGTTATTTCGAATGGTTGCGAGGCTTGGGAAGTGAATCCTCCGCTTCTTTCGATATACCGCGAGTGGAAAAGGTAAATAACGCGATTCCCAGTCTCCTGCTGTGATTTATCGTTATTTTGATCAATTACCTGGCTTGGGGAGTGAAACCTTAGTTTCTTTTAGTACACCGTGTGGAAAAGGTAAATATCGCGTTCGGAGTGACCTTGAGTGTTTTGTCGTTATTTCGAATGGTTGCGAGGCTTGGGAAGTGAATCCTCCGCTTCTTTCGATATACCGCGAGTGGAAAAGGTAAATAACGCGATTCCCAGTCTCCTGCTGTGATTTATCGTTATTTTGAACGATTACGAAGGCGATAATTTGAATCTTCAGCTTCTTTCGATATACCGCGAGTGGAAAAGGTAAATATCGCAATTACAAGTCTCCTACTGTGATTTATCGTTATTTTTAACGATTACCTGCCTTCGGAAGTGAATCTTTAGTTTCTTTTAGTACACCGTGTGGAAAAGGTAAATATCGCGTTTCGGAGTGACCTTGAGTGATTGGTCGTTATTTCGAACGGTTGCGAGGCTTGTGAAGTGAATCCTTAGCTTCTTTCGATATACCGCGAGTGGAAAAGGTAAATAACGCGATTCCCAGTCTCCTGCTGTGATTTATCGTTATTTTGAACGATTACCTGCCGTGGGAAGTGAATCTTTAGTTTCTTTTAGTACACCGTGTGGAAAAGGTAAATATCGCGTTTCGGAGTGACCTTGAGTGATTGGTCGTTATTTCGAACGGTTGCGAGGCTTGTGAAGTGAATCCTTAGCTTCTTTCGATATACCGCGAGTGGAAAAGGTAAATAACGCGATTCCCAGTCTCCTGCTGTGATTTATCGTTATTTTGAACGATTACCTGCCTTGGGAAGTGAATCTTTAGTTTCTTTTAGTACACCGTGTGGAAAAGGTAAATATCGCGTTTCGGAGTGACCTTGAGTGATTGGTCGTTATTTCGAACGGTTGCGAGGCTTGTGAAGTGAATCCTTAGCTTCTTTCGATATACCGCGAGTGGAAAAGGTAAATAACGCGATTCCCAGTCTCCTGCTGTGATTTATCGTTATTTTGAACGATTACCTGCCGTGGGAAGTGAATCTTTAGTTTCTTTTAGTACACCGTGTGGAAAAGGTAAATATCGCGTTTCGGAGTGACCTTGAGTGATTGGTCGTTATTTCGAACGGTTGCGAGGCTTGTGAAGTGAATCCTTAGCTTCTTTCGATATACCGCGAGTGGAAAAGGTAAATAACGCGATTCCCAGTCTCCTGCTGTGATTTATCGTTATTTTGAACGATTACGAAGGCGAGGATTTGAATCCTCAGCTTCTTTCGATATACCGCGAGTGGAAAAGGTAAATATCGCGATTCCGAGTCTCCTACTGTGATTTATCGTTATTTTGATCGATTGCCTGCCTTTGGAAGTGAATCTTTAGTTTCTTGTAGTACACCGTGTGGAAAAGGTAAATATCACGTTTCGGTGTGACCTTGAGTGTTTTGTTGTTATTTCGAACGATTGCTAGGCATGTGAAGTGAATCCTTAGCTTCCTTCGATATACCGCGAGTGGACAAGGTAAATATCGCCATACCGAGTCTCCTATTGTGATTTATTGTTATTTTGAACGATTGCGAGGGCTAGGATTTGAATCCTTAATTTCTTTTAGTACACCGAGTGGAAAAGGTAAATATCACGTTTCGGTGTGACCTTGAGTGTTTTGTCGTTATTTCGAACTATTGCGAGACTTGGGAAATGAATCCTTAGCTTGTGTCGTTACACCGTGGGTGGAAAATGTAAATATCGCTACACCGAGTCTCCTACTGTGATTTATCGTTATTTTGAACGATTTCGAAGGCGAGGATTTGAATCCTCAGCTTCTTTCGATATACCGCGAGTGGAAAAGGTAAATATCGCGATTCCGAGTCTCCTACTGTGATTTATCGTTATTTTGATCGATTGCCTGCCTTTGGAAGTGAATCTTTAGTTTCTTTTAGTACACCGTGTGGATAAGGTAAATATCACGTTTCGGTGTGACCTAGAGTGATTGGTCGTTATTTCGAACGGTTGCGAGGCTTGGGAAGTGAATTCTTAGCTTCTTTCGATATACCGCGAGTGGAAAAGGTAAATAACGCGATTCCCAGTCTCCTGCTGTGATTTATCGTTATTTTGAACGATTACCTGCCTTCGGAAGTGAATCTTTAGTTTCTTTTAGTACACCGTGTGGAAAAGGTAGATATCGCGTTTCGGAGTGACCTTGAGTGATTGGTCGTTATTTCGAACGGTTGCGAGACTTGGGAAGTGAATCCTTAGCTTCTTTCGATATACCGCGAGTGGAAAAGGTAAATAACGCGATTCCCAGTCGCCTGCTGTGATTTATCGTTATTTTGAACGATTACCTGCCTTGGGAAGTGAATCTTTAGTTTCTTTTAGTACACCGTGTGGAAAAGGTAAATATCGCGTTTCGGTGTGACCTTGAGTGTTTTGTCGTTATTTCGAACGATTGCTAGGCTTGTGAAGTGAATCCTTTACTTCTTTCGATATACCGCGAGTGCAAAAGGTAAATATCCCGATTCCAGGTCTCCTACTGTGATTTATCGCTATTTTGAACGATTACGAAGGCGAGGATTTGAATCCTCAGCTTCTTTCGATATACCGCGAGTGGAAAAGGTAAATATCGCGATTCCGAGTCTCCTACTGTGATTTATCGTTATTTTCATCGAATGCCTGCCTTTGGAAGTGAATCTTTAGTTTCTTTTAGTACACCGTGTGGAAAAGGTAAATATCGCGTTTCGGAGTGACCTAGACTGATTGGTCGTTATTTCGAACGGTTGCGAGGCTTGGGAAGTGAATTCTTAGCTTCTTTCGATATTCCGCGAGTGGAAAAGGTAAATAACGCTATTCCCAGTCTCCTACTGTGATTTATCCTTATTTTGAACGATTACGAAGGCGAGGATTTGAATCCTCAGCTCCTTTCGATATACCGCGAGTGGAAAAGGTAAATATCGCGATTCCCAGTCTCCTGCTGTGATTTATCGTTATTTTGAACGATTACCTGGCTTAGGAAGTGAATCTTTAGTTTCTTTTAGTACACCGTGTGGAAAAGGTAGATATCGCGTTTCGGAGTGACCTTGAGTGATTGGTCGTTATTTCGAACGGTTGCGAGACTTGGGAAGTGAATCCTTAGCTTCTTTCGATATACCGCGAGTGGAAAAGGTAAATAACGCGATTCCCAGTCTCCTGCTGTGATTTATCGTTATTTTGAACGATTACCTGCCTTGGGAAGTGAATCTTTAGTTTCTTTTAGTACACCGTGTGGAAAAGGTAAATATCGCGTTTCGGTGTGACCTTGAGTGTTTTGTCGTTATTTCGAACGATTGCTAGGCTTGTGAAGTGAATCCTTTACTTCTTTCTATATACCGCGAGTGGAAAAGGTAAATATCCCGATTCCAGGTCTCCTACTGTGATTTATCGCTATTTTGAACGATTACGAAGGCGAGGATTTGAATCCTCAGCTTCTTTCGATATACCGCGAGTGGAAAAGGTAAATATCGCGATTCCGAGTCTCCTACTGTGATTTATCGTTATTTTGATCGAATGCCTGCCTTTGGAAGTGAATCTTTAGTTTCTTTTAGTACACCGTGTGGAAAAGGTAAATATCGCGTTTCGGAGTGACCTAGACTGATTGGTCGTTATTTCGAACGGTTGCGAGGCTTGGGAAGTGAATTCTTAGCTTCTTTCGATATTCCGCGAGTGGAAAAGGTAAATAACGCTATTCCCAGTCTCCTACTGTGATTTATCCTTATTTTGAACGATTACGAAGGCGAGGATTTGAATCCTCAGCTCCTTTCGATATACCGCGAGTGGAAAAGGTAAATATCGCGATTCCCAGTCTCCTGCTGTGATTTATCGTTATTTTGAACGATTACCTGGCTTAGGAAGTGAATCTTTAGTTTCTTTTAGTACACCGTGTGGAAAAGGTAGATATCGCGTTTCGGAGTGACCTTGAGTGATTGGTCGTTATTTCGACCGGTTGCGAGACTTGGGAAGTGAATCCTTAGATTCTTTCGATATACCGCGAGTGGACAAGGTAAATATCGCCATACCGAGTCTCCTATTGTGATTTATTGTTATTTTGAACGATTGCGAGGGCTAGGATTTGAATCCTTAATTTCTTTTAGTACACCGAGTGGAAAAGGTAAATATCACGTTTCGGTGTGACCTTGAGTGTTTTGTCGTTATTTCGAACTATTGCGAGAGTTGGGAAATGAATCCTTAGCTTTTGTCGTTACACCGTGGGTGGAAAATGTAAATATCGCTACACCGAGTCTCCTACTGTGATTTATCGTTATTTTGAACGATTACGAAGGCGAGGATTTGAATCCTCAGCTTCTTTCGATATACCGCGAGTTGAAAAGGTAAATATCGCGATTCCCAGTCTCCTGCTGTGATTTATCGTTATTTTGAACGATTACCTGGCTTGGGGAGTGAAACCTTAGTTTCTTTTAGTACACCGTGTGGAAAAGGTAAATATCGCGTTCGGAGTGACCTTGAGTGTTTTGTCGTTATTTCGAATGGTTGCGAGGCTTGGGAAGTGAATCCTCAGCTTCTTTCGATATACCGCGAGTGGAAAAGGTAAATAACGCGATTCCCAGTCTCCTGCTGTGATTTATCGTTATTTTGAACGATTACGAAGGCGAGGATTTGAATCCTCAGCTTCATTCGATATACCACGAGTGGAAAAGGTAAATATCGCGATTCCAAGTCTCCTACTGTGATTTATCGTTATGTTTAACGATTACCTGGCTTGGGAAGTGAATCCTTAGTTTCTTTTAGTACACCGTGTGGAAAAGGTAAATATCGCGTTCGGAGTGACCTTGAGTGTTTTGTCGTTATTTCGAATGGTTGCGAGGCTTGGGAAGTGAATCCTCAGCTTCTTTCGATATACCGCGAGTGGAAAAGGTAAATAACGCGATTCCCAGTCTCCTGCTGTGATTTATCGTTATTTTGATCGATTACCTGGCTTGGGGAGTGAAACCTTAGTTTCTTTTAGTACACCGTGTGGAAAAGGTAAATATCGCGCTCGGAGTGCCCTTGAGTGTTTTGTCGTTATTTCGAAAGATTGCTAGGCTTGTGAAGTGAATCCTTAGCTTCTTTCGATATACCGCGAGTGGAAAAGGTAAATAACGCGATTCCCAGTCTCCTGCTGTGATTTATCGTTATTTTGAACGATTACGAAGGCGAGGATTTGAATCCTCAGCTTCATTCGATATTCCACGAGTGGAAAAGGTAAATATCGCGATTCCAAGTCTCCTACTGTGATTTATCGTTATTTTTGACGATTACCTGGCTTGGGAAGTGAATCCTTAGTTTCTTTTAGTACACCGTGTGGAAAAGGTAAATATCGCGTTCGGAGTGACCTTGAGTGTTTTGTCGTTATTTCGAATGGTTGCGAGGCTTGGGAAGTGAATCCTCCGCTTCTTTCGATATACCGCGAGTGGAAAAGGTAAATATCCCGATTCCAGGTCTCCTACTGTGATTTATCGTTATTTTTAACGATTACCTGGCTTAGGAAGTGAATCCTAAGTTTCTTTTAGTACACCGTGTGGAAAAGGTAAATATCGCGTTTCGGTGTGACCTTGAGTGTTTTGTCGTTATTTCGAACGATTGCTAGGCTTGTGAAGTGAATCCTTAGCTTCTTTCGATATACCACGAGAGGAAAAGGTAAATATCGCGATTCCGAGTCTCCTACTGTGATTTATCGTTATTTTGATCGAATGCCTGCCTTTGGAAGTGAATCCTTAGTTTCTTTTAGTACACCGTGTGGAAAAGGTAGATATCGCGTTTCGAAGTGACCTTGAGTGATTGGTCGTTATTTCGAACGGTTGCGAGGCTTGGGAAGTGAATTCTTAGCTTCTTTCGATATTCCGCGAGTGGAAAAGGTAAATAACGCTATTCCCAGTCTGCTACTGTGATTTATCCTTATTTTGAACGATTACGAAGGCGAGGATTTGAATCCTCAGCTCCTTTCGATATACCGCGAGTGGAAAAGGTAAATATCGCGATTCCCAGTCTCCTGCTGTGATTTATCGTTATTTTGAACGATTACCTGGCTTAGGAAGTGAATCCTTAGTTTCTTTTATTACAACGTGTGGAAAAGGTAGATATCGCGTTTCGGAGTGACATTGAGTGATTGGTCGTTATTTCGAACGGTTGCGAGACTTGGGAAGTGAATCCTTAGATTCTTTCGATATACCGCGAGTGGACAAGGTAAATATCGCCATACCGAGTCTCCTATTGTGATTTATTGTTATATTGAACGATTGCGAGCCCTAGGATTTGAATCCTTAATTTCTTTTAGTACACCGAGTGGAAAAGGTAAATATCACGTTTCGGTGTGACCTTGAGTGTTTTGTCGTTATTTCGAACTATTGCGAGAGTTGGGAAATGAATCCTTAGCTTGTGTCGTTACACCGTGGGTGGAAAATGTAAATATCGCTACACCGAGTCTCCTACTGTGATTTATCGTTATTTTGAACGATTACCTGGCTTGGGGAGTGAAACCTTAGTTTCTTTTAGTACACCGTGTGGAAAAGGTAAATATCGCGTTCGGAGTGACCTTGAGTGTTTTGTCGTTATTTCGAATGGTTGCGAGGCTTGGGAAGTGAATCCTCAGCTTCTTTCGATATACCGCGAGTGGAAAAGGTAAATAACGCGATTCCCAGTCTCCTACTGTGATTTATCGTTATTTTTAACGATTACCTGCCTTGGGAAGTGAATCTTTAGTTTCTTTTAGTACACCGTGTGGAAAAGGTAAATATCGCGTTTCGGTGTGACCTTGAGTTTTTTGTCGTTATTTCGAACGATTGCTAGGCTTGTGAAGTGAATCCTTTACTTCTTTCGATATACCGCGAGTGGAAAAGGTAAATATCCCGATTCCAGGTCTCCTACTGTGATTTATCGCTATTTTGAACGATTACGAAGGCGAGGATTTGAATCCTCAGCTTCTTTCGATATACCGCAAGTGGAAAAGGTAAATATCGCGATTCCGAGTCTCCTACTGTGATTTATCGTTATTTTGAACGATTGCCTGCCTTTGGAAGTGAATCTTTAGTTTCTTTTAGTACACCGTGTGGAAAAGGTAGATATCGCGTTTCGGAGTGACCTTGAGTGATTGGTCGTTATTTCGAACGATTGCTAGGCTTGTGAAGTGAATCCTTTGCTTCTTTCGATATACCGCGAGTGGAAAAGGTAAATATCCCGGTTCCAGGTCTCCTACTGTGATTTATCGTTATTTTGAACGATTACCTGCCGTGGGAAGTGAATCTTTAGTTTCTTTTAGTACACCGTGTGGAAAAGGTAAATATCACGTTTCGGTGTGACCTTGAGTGTTTTGTCGTTATTTCGAACGATTGCTAGGCATGTGAAGTGAATCCTTAGGTTCCTTCGATATACCGCGAGTGGACAAGGTAAATATCGCCATACCGAGTCTCCTATTGTGATTTATTGTTATTTTGAACGATTGCGAGGGCTAGGATTTGAATCCTTAATTTCTTTTAGTACACCGAGTGGAAAAGGTAAATATCACGATTCGGTGTGACCTTGAGTGTTTTGTCGTTATTTCGAACTATTGCGAGACTTGGGAAATGAATCCTTAGCTTGTGTCGTTACACCGTGGGTGGAAAATGTAAATATCGCTACACCGAGTCTCCTACTGTGATTTATCGTTATTTTGAACGATTTCGAAGGCCAGGATTTGAATCCTCAGCTTCTTTCGATATACCGCGAGTGGAAAAGGTAAATATTGCGATTCCGAGTCTCCTACTGTGATTTATCGTTATTTTGATCGATTGCCTGCCTTTGGAAGTGAATCTTTAGTTTCTTTTAGTACACCGTGTGGAAAAGGTAAATATCACGTTTCGGTGTGACCTTGAGTGTTTTGCCGTTATTTCGAACGATTGCTAGGCATGTGAAGTGAATCCTTAGCTTCTTTCGATATACCGCGAGTGGACAAGGTAAATATCACCATACCGAATCTCCTATTGTGGTTTATTGTTATTTTGAACGATTGCGAGGGCTAGGATTTGAATCCTTAATTTCTTTTAGTACACCGAGTGGAAAAGGTAAATATCACGTTTCGGTGTGACCTAGAGTGATTGGTCGTTATTTCGAACGATTGCTAGGCTTGTGAAGTGAATCCTTTGCTTCTTTCGATATACCGCGAGTGGAAAAGGTAAATATCCCGGTTCCAGGTCTCCTACTGTGATTTATCGTTATTTTGAACGATTACCTGCCGTGGGAAGTGAATCTTTAGTTTCTTTTAGTACACCGTGTGGAAAAGGAAAATATCGCGTTTCGGTGTGACCTTGAGTGTTTTGTCGTTATTTCGAACGATTGCTAGGCTTGTGAAGTGAATCCTTTGCTTCTTTCGATATACCGCGAGTGGAAAAGGTAAATATCCCGATTCCAGGTCTCCTACTGTGATTTATCGTTATTTTGAACGATTACGAAGGCGAGGATTTGAATCCTCAGCTTCTTTCGATATACCGCGAGTGGAAAAGGTAAATATCGCGATTCCGAGTCTCCTACTGTGATTTATCGTTATTTTGATCGATTGCCTGCCTTTGGAAGTGAATCTTTAGTTTCTTTTAGTACACCGTGTGGAAAAGGTAAATATCACGTTGTGGTGTGACCTTGAGTGTTTTGTCGTTATTTCGAACGATTGCTAGGCATGTGAAGTGAATCCTTAGCTTCTTTCGATATACCGCGAGTGGACAAGGTAAATATCGCCATACCGAGTCTCCTATTGTGATTTATTGTTATTTTGAACGATTGCGAGGGTTAGGATTTGAATCCTTAATTTCTTTTAGTACACCGAGTGGAAAAGGTAAATATCACGTTTCGGTGTGACCTTGAGTGTTTTGTCGTTATTTCGAACTATTGCGAGACTTGGGAAATGAATCCTTAGCTTGTGTCGTTACACCGTGGGTGGAAAATGTAAATATCGCTACACCGAGTCTCCTACTGTGATTTATCGTTATTTTGAACGATTACGAAGGCGAGGATTTGAATCCTCAGCTTCTTTCGATATACCGCGAGTGGAAAAGGTAAATATCGCGATTCCGAGTCTCCTACTGTGATTTATCGTTAGTTTGATCGATTGCCTGCCTTTGGAAGTGAATCATTAGTTTCTTTTAGTACACCGTGTGCATAAGGTAAATATCACGTTTCGGTGTGACCTAGAGTGATTGGTCGTTATTTCGAACGGTTGCGAGGCTTGGGAAGTGAATTCTTAGCTTCTTTCGATATAACGCGAGTGGAAAAGGTAAATAACGCGATTCCCAGTCTCCATCTGTGATTTATCGTTATTTTGAACGATTACCTGCCTTCGGAAGTGAATCTTTAGTTTCTTTTAGTACACCGTGTGGAAAAGGTAAATATCGCGTTTCGGAGTGACCTAGACTGATTGGTCGTTATTTCGAACGGTTGCGAGGCTTGGGACGTGAATTCTTAGCTTCTTTCGATATTCCGCGAGTGGAAAAGGTAAATAACGCTATTCCCAGTCTGCTACTGTGATATATCCTTATTTTGAACGATTACGAAGGCGAGGATTTGAATCCTCAGCTCCTTTCGATATACCGCGAGTGGAAAAGGTAAATATCGCGATTCCCAGTCTCCTGCTGTGATTTATCGTTATTTTGAACGATTACCTGGCTTAGGAAGTGAATCCTTAGTTTCTTTTATTACAACGTGTGGAAAAGGTAGATATCGCGTTTCGGAGTGACATTGAGTGATTGGTCGTTATTTCGAACGGTTGCGAGACTTGGGAAGTGAATCCTTAGATTCTTTCAATATACCGCGAGTGGACAAGGTAAATATCGCCATACCGAGTCTCCTATTGTGATTTATTGTTATTTTGAACGATTGCGAGGGCTAGGATTTGAATCCTTAATTTCTTTTAGTACACCGAGTGGAAAAGGTAAATATCACGTTTCGGTGTGACCTTGAGTGTTTTGTCGTTATTTCGAACTATTGCGAGAGTTGGGAAATGAATCCTTAGCTTGTGTCGTTACACCGAGGGTGGAAAATGTAAATATCGCTACACCGAGTCTCCTACTGTGATTTATCGTTATTTTGAACGATTACCTGGCTTGGGGAGTGAAACCTTAGTTTCTTTTAGTACACCGTGTGGAAAAGGTAAATATCGCGTTCGGAGTGACCTTGAGTGTTTTGTCGTTATTTCGAATGGTTGCGAGGATTGGGAAGTGAATCCTCAGCTTCTTTCGATATACCGCGAGTGGAAAAGGTAAATAACGCGATTCCCAGTCTCCTGCTGTGATTTATCGTTATTTTGAACGATTACGAAGGCGAGGATTTGAATCCTCAGCTTCATTCGATATACCACGAGTGGAAAAGGTAAATATCGCGATTCCAAGTCTCCTACTGTGATTTATCGTTATTTTTAACGATTACCTGGCTTGGGAAGTGAATCCTTAGTTTCTTTTAGTACACCGTGTGGAAAAGGTAAATATCGCGTTCGGAGTGACCTTGAGTGTTTTGTCGTTATTTCGAATGGTTGCGAGGCTTGGGAAGTGAATCCTCAGCTTCTTTCGATATACCGCGAGTGGAAAAGGTAAATAACGCGATTCCCAGTCTCCTGCTGTGATTTATCGCTATTTTGATCGATTACCTGGCTTGGGGAGTGAAACCTTAGTTTCTTTTAGTACACCGTGTGGAAAAGGTAAATATCGCGCTCGGAGTGCCCTTGAGTGTTTTGTCGTTATTTCGAACGATCGCTAGGCTTGTGAAGTGAATCCTTAGCTTCTTTCGATATACCGCGAGTGGAAAAGGTAAATAACGCGATTCCCAGTCTCCTGCTGTGATTTATCGTTATTTTGAACGATTACGAAGGCGACGATTTGAATCCTCAGCTTCTTTCGATATACCGCGAGTGGAAAAGGTAAATATCGCGATTCCAAGTCTCCTACTGTGATTTATCGTTATTTTTAACGATTACCTGGCTTGGGAAGTGAATCCTTAGTTTCTTTTAGTACACCGTGTGGAAAAGGTAAATATCGCGTTCGGTGTGACCTTGAGTATTTTGTCGTTATTTCGAACGATTGCTAGGCTTGTGAAGTGAATCCTTAGCTTCTTTCGATATACCGCGAGTGGAAAAGGTAAATATCCCGATTCGAGGTCTCCTACTGTGATTTATCGTTATTTTTAACGATTACCTGGCTTGGGAAGTGAATCCTTAGTTTCTTTTAGTACACCGTGTGGAAAAGGTAAATATCGCGTTCGGTGTGACCTTGAGTGTTTTGTTGTTATTTCGAACGATTGCTAGGCTTGTGAAGTGAATCCTTAGCTTCTTTCGATATACCGCGAGTGGAAAAGGTAAATATCCCGATTCCAGGTCTCCTACTGTGATTTATCGTTATTTTGAACGATTACGAAGGCGAGGATTTGAATCCTCAGCTTCTTTCGATATACCGCGAGTGGAAAAGGTAAATATCGCGATTCCGAGTCTCCTACTGTGATTTATCGTTATTTTGATCGATTGCCTGCCTTTGGAAGTGAATCTTTAGTTTCTTTTAGTACACCGTGTGGAAAAGGTAAATATCACGTTTCGGTGTGACCTTGAGTGTTTTGTCGTTATTTCGAACGATTGCTAGGCATGTGAAGTGAATCCTTAGCTTCTTTCGATATACCGCGAGTGGACAAGGTAAATATCGCCATACCGAGTCTCCTATTGTGATTTATTGTTATTTTGAACGATTGCGAGGGTTAGGATTTGAATCCTTAATTTCTTTTAGTACACCGAGTGGAAAAGGTAAATATCACGTTTCGGTGTGACCTTGAGTGTTTTGTCGTTATTTCGAACTATTGCGAGACTTGGGAAATGAATCCTTAGCTTGTGTCGTTACACCGTGGGTGGAAAATGTAAATATCGCTACACCGAGTCTCCTACTGTGATTTATCGTTATTTTGAACGATTACGAAGGCGAGGATTTGAATCCTCAGTTGCGAGGCTTGGGAAGTGAATTCTTAGCTTCTTTCGATATACCGCGAGTGGAAAAGGTAAATAACGCGATTCCCAGTCTCCATCTGTGATTTATCGTTATTTTGAACGATTACCTGCCTTCGGAAGTGAATCTTTAGTTTCTTTTAGTACACCGTGTGGAAAAGGTAAATATCGCGTTCGGTGTGACCTTGAGTGTTTTGTTGTTATTTCGAACGATTGCTAGGCTTGTGAAGTGAATCCTTAGCTTCTTTCGATATACCGCGAGTGGAAAAGGTAAATAACGCGATTCCCAGTCTCCTACTGTGATTTATCGTTATTTTGAACGATTACGAAGGCGAGGATTTGAATCCTCAGCTTCTTTCGATATACCGCGAGTGGAAAAGGTAAATATCGCGATTCCGAGTCTCCTACTGTGATTTATCGTTATTTTGATCGATTTCCTGCCTTTGGAAGTGAATCTTTAGTTTCTTTTAGTACACCGTGTGGATAAGGTAAATATCACGTTTCGGTGTGACCTAGAGTGATTGGTCGTCATTTCGAACGGTTGCGAGGCTTGGGAAGTGAATTCTTAGCTTCTTTCGATATACCGCGTGTGGAAAAGGTAAATAACGCGATTCCCAGTCTCCTGCTGTGATTTATCGTTATTTTGAACGATTACCTGCCTTCGGAAGTGAATCCTTAGTTTCTTTTAGTACACCGTGTGGAAAAGGTAGATATCGCGTTTCGGTGTGACCTTGAGTTTTTTGTCGTTATTTCGAACGATTGCTAGGCTTGTGAAGTGAATCCTTTACTTCTTTCGATATACCGCGAGTGGAAAAGGTAAATATCCCGATTCCAGGTCTCCTACTGTGATTTATCGCTATTTTGAACGATTACGAAGGCGAGGATTTGAATCCTCAGCTTCTTTCGATATACCGCGAGTGGAAAAGGTAAATATCGCGATTCCGAGTCTCCTACTGTGATTTATCGTTATTTTGATCGAATGCCTGCCTTTGGAAGTGAATCCTTAGTTTCTTTTAGTACACCGTGTGGAAAAGGTAGATATCGCGTTTCGGAGTGACCTTGAGTGATTGGTCGTTATTTCGAACGGTTGCGAGGCTTGGGAAGTGAATTCTTAGCTTCTTTCGATATTCCGCGAGTGGAAAAGGTAAATAACGCTATTCCCAGTCTGCTACTGTGATTTATCCTTATTTTGAACGATTACGAAGGCGAGGATTTGAATCCTCAGCTCCTTTCGATATACCGCGAGTGGAAAAGGTAAATATCGCGATTCCCAGTCTCCTGCTGTGATTTATCGTTATTTTGAACGATTACCTGGCTTAGGAAGTGAATCCTTAGTTTCTTTTATTACAACGTGTGGAAAAGGTAGATATCGCGTTTCGGAGTGACATTGAGTGATTGGTCGTTATTTCGAACGGTTGCGAGACTTGGGAAGTGAATCCTTAGATTCTTTCGATATACTGCGAGTGGACAAGGTAAATATCGCCATACCGAGTCTCCTATTGTGATTTATTGTTATATTGAACGATTGCGAGGGCTAGGATTTGAATCCTTAATTTCTTTTAGTACACAAAGTGGAAAAGGTAAATATCACGTTTCGGTGTGACCTTGAGTGTTTTGTCGTTATTTCGAACTATTGCGAGAGTTGGGAAATGAATCCTTAGCTTGTGTCGTTACACCGTGGGTGGAAAATGTAAATATCGCTACACCGAGTCTCCTACTGTGATTTATCGTTATTTTGAACGATTACCTGGCTTGGGGAGTGAAACCTTAGTTTCTTTTAGTACACCGTGTGGAAAAGGTAGATATCGCGTTTCGGAGTGACCTTGAGTGATTGGTCGTTATTTCGAACGGTTGCGAGGCTTGGGAAGTGAATCCTCAGCTTCTTTCGATATACCGCGAGTGGAAAAGGTAAATAACGCGATTCCCAGTCTCCTGCTGTGATTTATCGTTATTTTGAACGATTACGAAGGCGAGGATTTGAATCCTCAGCTTCATTCGATATACCACGAGTGGAAAAGGTAAATATCGCGATTCCAAGTCTCCTACTGTGATTTATCGTTATTTTTAACGATTACCTGGCTTGGGAAGTGAATCCTTAGTTTCTTTTAGTACACCGTGTGGAAAAGGTAAATATCGCGTTCGGAGTGACCTTGAGTGTTTTGTCGTTATTTCGAATGGTTGCGAGGCTTGGGAAGTGAATCCTCAGCTTCTTTCGATATACCGCGAGTGGAAAAGGTAAATAACGCGATTCCCAGTCTCCTGCTGTGATTTATCGTTATTTTGATCGATTACCTGGCTTGGGGAGTGAAACCTTAGTTTCTTTTAGTACACCGTGTGGAAAAGGTAAATATCGCGCTCGGAGTGCCCTTGAGTGTTTTGTCGTTATTTCGAACGATCGCTAGGCTTGTGAAGTGAATCCTTAGCTTCTTTCGATATACCGCGAGTGGAAAAGGTAAATAACGCGATTCCCAGTCTCCTGCTGTGATTTATCGTTATTTTGAACGATTACGAAGGCGACGATTTGAATCCTCAGCTTCTTTCGATATACCGCGAGTGGAAAAGGTAAATATCGCGATTCCAAGTCTCCTACTGTGATTTATCGTTATTTTTAACGATTACCTGGCTTGGGAAGTGAATCCTTAGTTTCTTTTAGTACACCGTGTGGAAAAGGTAAATATCGCGTTCGGTGTGACCTTGAGTATTTTGTCGTTATTTCGAACGATTGCTAGGCTTGTGAAGTGAATCCTTAGCTTCTTTCGATATACCGCGAGTGGAAAAGGTAAATATCCCGATTCCAGGTCTCCTACTGTGATTTATCGTTATTATTAACGATTACCTGGCTTGGGAAGTGAATCCTTAGTTTCTTTTAGTACACCGTGTAGAAAAGGTAAATATCACGTTTCGGTGTGACCTTGAGTGTTTTGTCGTTATTTCGAACGATTGCTAGGCTTGTGAAGTGAATCCTTAGCTTCTTTCGATATACCGCGAGTGGAAAAGGTAAATATCCCGATTCGAGGTCTCCTACTGTGATTTATCGTTATTTTTAACGATTACCTGGCTTGGGAAGTGAATCCATAGTTTCTTTTAGTACACCGTGTGGAAAAGGTAAATATCGCGTTCGGTGTGACCTTGAGTGTTTTGTTGTTATTTCGAACGATTGCTAGGCTTGTGAAGTGAATCTTTAGCTTCTTTCGATATACCGCGAGTGGAAAAGGTAAATAACGCGATTCCCAGTCTCCTACTGTGATTTATCGTTATTTTGAACGATTACGAAGGCGAGGATTTGAATCCTCAGCTTCTTTCGATATACCGCGAGTGGAAAAGGTAAATATCGCGATTCCGAGTCTCCTACTGTGATTTATCGTTATTTTGATCGATTTCCTGCCTTTGGAAGTGAATCTTTAGTTTCTTTTAGTACACCGTGTGGATAAGGTAAATATCACGTTTCGGTGTGACCTAGAGTGATTGGTCGTTATTTCGAACGGTTGCGAGGCTTGGGAAGTGAATTCTTAGCTTCTTTCGATATACCGCGTGTGGAAAAGGTAAATAACGCGATTCCCAGTCTCCTGCTGTGATTTATCGTTATTTTGAACGATTACCTGCCTTCGGAAGTGAATCCTTAGTTTCTTTTAGTACACCGTGTGGAAAAGGTAGATATCGCGTTTCGGAGTGACCTTGAGTGATTGGTCGTTATTTCGAACGGTTGCGAGACTTGGGAAGTGAATCCTTAGCTTCTTTCGATATACCGCGAGTGGAAAAGGTAAATAACGCGATTCCCAGTCTCCTGCTATGATTTATCGTTATTTTGAACGATTACCTGCCTTGGGAAGTGAATCTTTAGTTTCTTTTAGTACACCGTGTGGAAAAGGTAAATATCGCGTTTCGGTGTGACCTTGAGTTTTTTGTCGTTATTTCGAACGATTGCTAGGCTTGTGAAGTGAATCCTTTACTTCTTTCGATATACCGCGAGTGGAAAAGGTAAATATCCCGATTCCAGGTCTCCTACTGTGATTTATCGCTATTTTGAACGATTACGAAGGCGAGGATTTGAATCCTCAGCTTCTTTCGATATACCGCGAGTGGAAAAGGTAAATATCGCGATTCCGAGTCTCCTACTGTGATTTATCGTTATTTTGATCGAATGCCTGCCTTTGGAAGTGAATCCTTAGTTTCTTTTAGTACACCGTGTGGAAAAGGTAGATATCGCGTTTCGGAGTGACCTTGAGTGATTGGTCGTTATTTCGAACGGTTGCGAGGCTTGGGAAGTGAATTCTTAGCTTCTTTCGATATTCCGCGAGTGGAAAAGGTAAATAACGCTATTCCCAGTCTGCTACTGTGATTTATCCTTATTTTGAACGATTACGAAGGCGAGGATTTGAATCCTCAGCTCCTTTCGATATACCGCGAGTGGAAAAGGTAAATATCGCGATTCCCAGTCTCCTGCTGTGATTTATCGTTATTTTGAACGATTACCTGGCTTAGGAAGTGAATCCTTAGTTTCTTTTATTACAACGTGTGGAAAAGGTAGATATCGCGTTTCGGAGTGACATTGAGTGATTGGTCGTTATTTCGAACGGTTGCGAGACTTGGGAAGTGAATCCTTAGATTCTTTCGATATACCGCGAGTGGACAAGGTAAATATCGCCATACCGAGTCTCCTATTGTGATTTATTGTTATATTGAACGATTGCGAGCCCTAGGATTTGAATCCTTAATTTCTTTTAGTACACCGAGTGGAAAAGGTAAATATCACGTTTCGGTGTGACCTTGAGTGTTTTGTCGTTATTTCGAAATATTGCGAGTGTTGGGAAATGAATCCTTAGCTTGTGTCGTTACACCGTGGGTGGAAAATGTAAATATCGCTACACCGAGTCTCCTACTGTGATTTATCGTTATTTTGAACGATTACCTGGCTTGGGGAGTGAAACCTTAGTTTCTTTTAGTACACCGTGTGGAAAAGGTAAATATCGCGTTCGGAGTGACCTTGAGTGTTTTGTCGTTATTTCGAATGGTTGCGAGGCTTGGGAAGTGAATCCTCAGCTTCTTTCGATATACCGCGAGTGGAAAAGGTAAATAACGCGATTCCCAGTCTCCTGCTGTGATTTATCGTTATTTTGAACGATTACGAAGGCGAGGATTTGAATCCTCAACTTCATTCGATATACCACGAGTGGAAAAGGTAAATATCGCGATTCCAAGTCTCCTACTGTGATTTATCGTTATTTTTAACGATTACCTGCCTTGGGAAGTGAATCTTTAGTTTCTTTTAGTACACCGTGTGGAAAAGGTAAATATCGCGTTTCGGTGTGACCTTGAGTTTTTTGTCGTTATTTCGAACGATTGCTAGGATTGTGAAGTGAATCCTTTACTTCTTTCGATATACCGCGAGTGGAAAAGGTAAATATCCCGATTCCAGGTCTCCTACTGTGATTTATCGCTATTTTGAACGATTACGAAGGCGAGGATTTGAATCCTCAGCTTCTTTCGATATACCGCAAGTGGAAAAGGTAAATATCGCGATTCCGAGTCTCCTACTGTGATTTATCGTTATTTTGAACGATTGCCTGCCTTTGGAAGTGAATCTTTAGTTTCTTTTAGTACACCGTGGGGAAAAGGTAGATATCGCGTTTCGGAGTGACCTTGAGTGATTGGTCGTTATTTCGAACGGTTGCGAGACTTGGGAAGTGAATCCTTAGCTTCTTTCGATATACCGCGAGTGGAAAAGGTAAATATCGCGATTCCGAGTCTCCTACTGTGATTTATCGTTATTTTGAACGATCGCCTGCCTTTGGAAGTGAATCTTTAGTTTCTTTTAGTACACCGTGTGGAAAAGGTAAATATCGCGTTTCGGTGTGACCTTGAGTTTTTTGTCGTTATTTCGAACGATTGCTAGGCTTGTGAAGTGAATCCTTTACTTCTTTCGATATACCGCGAGTGGAAAAGGTAAATATCCCGATTCCAGGTCTCCTACTGTGATTTATCGCTATTTTGAACGATTACGAAGGCGAGGATTTGAATCCTCAGCTTCTTTCGATATACCGCGAGTGGAAAAGGTAAATATCGCGATTCCGAGTCTCCTACTGTGATTTATCGTTATTTTGATCGAATGCCTGCCTTTGGAAGTGAATCCTTAGTTTCTTTTAGTACACCGTGTGGAAAAGGTAGATATCGCGTTTCGGAGTGACCTTGAGTGATTGGTCGTTATTTCGAACGGTTGCGAGGCTTGGGAAGTGAATTCTTAGCTTCTTTCGATATTCCGCGAGTGGAAAAGGTAAATAACGCTATTCCCAGTCTGCTACTGTGATTTATCCTTATTTTGAACGATTACGAAGGCGAGGATTTGAATCCTCAGCTCCTTTCGATATACCGCGAGTGGAAAAGGTAAATATCGCGATTCCCAGTCTCCTGCTGTGATTTATCGTTATTTTGAACGATTACCTGGCTTAGGAAGTGAATCCTTAGTTTCTTTTATTACAACGTGTGGAAAAGGTAGATATCGCGTTTCGGAGTGACATTGAGTGATTGGTCGTTATTTCGAACGGTTGCGAGACTTGGGAAGTGAATCCTTAGCTTCTTTCGATATACCGCGAGTGGAAAAGGTAAATATCGCGATTCCGAGTCTCCTACTGTGATTTATCGTTATTTTGAACGATCGCCTGCCTTTGGAAGTGAATCTTTAGTTTCTTTTAGTACACCGTGTGGAAAAGGTAGATATCGCGTTTCGGAGTCTCCTACTGTGATTTATCGTTATTTTGAACGATTGCCTGCCTTTGGAAGTGAATCTTTAGTTTCTTTTAGTACACCGTGGGGAAAAGGTAGATATCGCGTTTCGGAGTGACCTTGAGTGATTGGTCGTTATTTCGAACGGTTGCGAGACTTGGGAAGTGAATCCTTAGCTTCTTTCGATATACCGCGAGTGGAAAAGGTAAATATCGCGATTCCGAGTCTCCTACTGTGATTTATCGTTATTTTGAACGATCGCCTGCCTTTGGAAGTGAATCTTTAGTTTCTTTTAGTACACCGTGTGGAAAAGGTAGATATCGCGTTTCGGAGTGACCTTGAGTGTTTTGTCGTTATTTCGAACGATTGCTAGGCTTGTGAAGTGAATCCTTAGCTTCTTTCGATATACCGCGAGTGGAAAAGGTAAATATCCCGATTCGAGGTCTCCTACTGTGATTTATCGTTATTTTTAACGATTACCTGGCTTGGGAAGTGAATCCTTAGTTTCTTTTAGTACACCGTGTGGAAAAGGTAAATATCGCGTTCGGTGTGACCTAGACTGATTGGTCGTTATTTCGAACGGTTGCGAGGCTTGGGAAGTGAATTCTTAGCTTCTTTCGATATTCCGCGAGTGGAAAAGGTAAATAACGCTATTCCCAGTCTCCTACTGTGATTTATCCTTATTTTGAACGATTACGAAGGCGAGGATTTGAATCCTCAGCGCCTTTCGATATACCGCGAGTGGAAAAGGTAAATATCGCGATTCCCAGTCTCCTGCTGTGATTTATCGTTATTTTGAACGATTACCTGCCTTGGGAAGTGAATCTTTAGTTTCTTTTAGTACACCGTGTGGAAAAGGTAAATATCGCGTTCGGTGTGACCTTGAGTGTTTTGTTGTTATTTCGAACGATTGCTAGGCTTGTGAAGTGAATCCTTAGCTTCTTTCGATATACCGCGAGTGGAAAAGGTAAATAACGCGATTCCCAGTCTCCTACTGTGATTTATCGTTATTTTGAACGATTACGAAGGCGAGGATTTGAATCCTCAGCTTCTTTCGATATACCGCGAGTGGAAAAGGTAAATATCGCGATTCCGAGTCTCCTACTGTGATTTATCGTTATTTTTAACGATTACCTGCCTTCGGAAGTGAATCTTTAGTTTCTTTTAGTACACCGTGTGGAAAAGGTAGATATCGCGTTTCGGAGTGACCTAGACTGATTGGTCGTTATTTCGAACGGTTGCGAGGCTTGGGAAGTGAATTCTTAGCTTCTTTCGATATACCGCGAGTGGAAAAGGTAAATAACGCGATTCCCAGTCTCCTGCTGTGATTTATCGTTATTTTGAACGATTACCTGCCTTGGGAAGTGAATCTTTAGTTTCTTTTAGTACACCGTGTGGAAAAGGTAAATATCGCGTTTCGGAGTGACCTTGAGTGATTGGTCGTTATTTCGAACGGTTGCGAGGCTTGTGAAGTGAATCCTTAGCTTCTTTCGATATACCGCGAGTGGAAAAGGTAAATAACGCGATTCCCAGTCTCCTGCTGTGATTTATCGTTATTTTGAACGATTACGAAGGCGAGGATTTGAATCCTCAGCTTCTTTCGATATACCGCGAGTGGAAAAGGTAAATATCGCGATTCCGAGTCTCCTACTGTGATTTATCGTTATTTTGATCGATTGCCTGCCTTTGGAAGTGAATCTTTAGTTTCTTGTAGTACACCGTGTGGAAAAGGTAAATATCACGTTTCGGTGTGACCTTGAGTGTTTTGTTGTTATTTCGAACGATTGCTAGGCATGTGAAGTGAATCCTTAGCTTCCTTCGATATACCGCGAGTGGACAAGGTAAATATCGCCATAAGGAGTCTCCTATTGTGATTTATTGTTATTTTGAACGATTGCGAGGGCTAGGATTTGAATCCTTAATTTCTTTTAGTACACCGAGTGGAAAAGGTAAATATCACGTTTCGGTGTGACCTTGAGTGTTTTGTCGTTATTTCGAACTATTGCGAGACTTGGGAAATGAATCCTTAGCTTGTGTCGTTACACCGTGGGTGGAAAATGTAAATATCGCTACACCGAGTCTCCTACTGTGATTTATCGTTATTTTGAACGATTTCGAAGGCGAGGATTTGAATCCTCAGCTTCTTTCGATATACCGCGAGTGGAAAAGGTAAATATCGCGATTCCGAGTCTCCTACTGTGATTTATCGTTATTTTGATCGATTGCCTGCCTTTGGAAGTGAATCTTTAGTTTCTTTTAGTACACCGTGTGGATAAGGTAAATATCACGTTTCGGTGTGACCTAGAGTGATTGGTCGTTATTTCGAACGGTTGCGAGGCTTGGGAAGTGAATTCTTAGCTTCTTTCGATATACCGCGAGTGGAAAAGGTAAATAACGCGATTCCCAGTCTCCTGCTGTGATTTATCGTTATTTTGAACGATTACCTGCCTTCGGAAGTGAATCTTTAGTTTCTTTTAGTACACCGTGTGGAAAAGGTAGATATCGCGTTTCGGAGTGACCTTGAGTGATTGGTCGTTATTTCGAACGGTTGCGAGACTTGGGAAGTGAATCCTTAGCTTCTTTCGATATACCGCGAGTGGAAAAGGTAAATAACGCGATTCCCAGTCTCCTGCTGTGATTTATCGTTATTTTGAACGATTACCTGCCTTGGGAAGTGAATCTTTAGTTTCTTTTAGTACACCGTGTGGAAAAGGTAAATATCGCGTTTCGGTGTGACCTTGAGTGTTTTGTCGTTATTTCGAACGATTGCTAGGCTTGTGAAGTGAATCCTTTACTTCTTTCGATATACCGCGAGTGCAAAAGGTAAATATCCCGATTCCAGGTCTCCTACTGTGATTTATCGCTATTTTGAACGATTACGAAGGCGAGGATTTGAATCCTCAGCTTCTTTCGATATACCGCGAGTGGAAAAGGTAAATATCGCGATTCCGAGTCTCCTACTGTGATTTATCGTTATTTTGATCGAATGCCTGCCTTTGGAAGTGAATCTTTAGTTTCTTTTAGTACACCGTGTGGAAAAGGTAAATATCGCGTTTCGGAGTGACCTAGACTGATTGGTCGTTATTTCGAACGGTTGCGAGGCTTGGGAAGTGAATTCTTAGCTTCTTTCGATATTCCGCGAGTGGAAAAGGTAAATAACGCTATTCCCAGTCTCCTACTGTGATTTATCCTTATTTTGAACGATTACGAAGGCGAGGATTTGAATCCTCAGCTCCTTTCGATATACCGCGAGTGGAAAAGGTAAATATCGCGATTCCCAGTCTCCTGCTGTGATTTATCGTTATTTTGAACGATTACCTGGCTTAGGAAGTGCATCTTTAGTTTCTTTTAGTACACCGTGTGGAAAAGGTAGATATCGCGTTTCGGAGTGACCTTGAGTGATTGGTCGTTATTTCGAACGGTTGCGAGACTTGGGAAGTGAATCCTTAGCTTCTTTCGATATACCGCGAGTGGAAAAGGTAAATAACGCGATTCCCAGTCTCCTGCTGTGATTTATCGTTATTTTGAACGATTACCTGCCGTGGGAAGTGAATCTTTAGTTTCTTTTAGTACACCGTGTGGAAAAGGTAAATATCGCGTTTCGGAGTGACCTTGAGTGATTGGTCGTTATTTCGAACGGTTGCGAGGCTTGTGAAGTGAATCCTTAGCTTCTTTCGATATACCGCGAGTGGAAAAGGTAAATAACGCGATTCCCAGTCTCCTGCTGTGATTTATCGTTATTTTGAACGATTACGAAGGCGAGGATTTGAATCCTCAGCTTCTTTCGATATACCGCGAGTGGAAAAGGTAAATATCGCGATTCCGAGTCTCCTACTGTGATTTATCGTTATTTTGATCGATTGCCTGCCTTTGGAAGTGAATCTTTAGTTTCTTGTAGTACACCGTGTGGAAAAGGTAAATATCACGTTTCGGTGTGACCTTGAGTGTTTTGTTGTTATTTCGAACGATTGCTAGGCATGTGAAGTGAATCCTTAGCTTCCTTCGATATACCGCGAGTGGACAAGGTAAATATCGCCATACCGAGTCTCCTATTGTGATTTATTGTTATTTTGAACGATTGCGAGGGCTAGGATTTGAATCCTTAATTTCTTTTAGTACACCGAGTGGAAAAGGTAAATATCACGTTTCGGTGTGACCTTGAGTGTTTTGTCGTTATTTCGAACTATTGCGAGACTTGGGAAATGAATCCTTAGCTTGTGTCGTTACACCGTGGGTGGAAAATGTAAATATCGCTACACCGAGTCTCCTACTGTGATTTATCGTTATTTTGAACGATTTCGAAGGCGAGGATTTGAATCCTCAGCTTCTTTCGATATACCGCGAGTGGAAAAGGTAAATATCGCGATTCCGAGTCTCCTACTGTGATTTATCGTTATTTTGATCGATTGCCTGCCTTTGGAAGTGAATCTTTAGTTTCTTTTAGTACACCGTGTGGATAAGGTAAATATCACGTTTCGGTGTGACCTAGAGTGATTGGTCGTTATTTCGAACGGTTGCGAGGCTTGGGAAGTGAATTCTTAGCTTCTTTCGATATACCGCGAGTGGAAAAGGTAAATAACGCGATTCCCAGTCTCCTGCTGTGATTTATCGTTATTTTGAACGATTACCTGCCTTCGGAAGTGAATCTTTAGTTTTTTTAGTACACCGTGTGGAAAAGGTAGATATCGCGTTTCGGAGTGACCTTGAGTGATTGGTCGTTATTTCGAACGGTTGCGAGACTTGGGAAGTGAATCCTTAGCTTCTTTCGATATACCGCGAGTGGAAAAGGTAAATAACGCGATTCCCAGTCTCCTGCTGTGATTTATCGTTATTTTGAACGATTACCTGCCTTGGGAAGTGAATCTTTAGTTTCTTTTAGTACACCGTGTGGAAAAGGTAAATATCGCGTTTCGGTGTGACCTTGAGTGTTTTGTCGTTATTTCGAACGATTGCTAGGCTTGTGAAGTGAATCCTTTACTTCTTTCGATATACCGCGAGTGCAAAAGGTAAATATCCCGATTCCAGGTCTCCTACTGTGATTTATCGCTATTTTGAACGATTACGAAGGCGAGGATTTGAATCCTCAGCTTCTTTCGATATACCGCGAGTGGAAAAGGTAAATATCGCGATTCCGAGTCTCCTACTGTGATATATCGTTATTTTGATCGAATGCCTGCCTTTGGAAGTGAATCTTTAGTTTCTTTTAGTACACCGTGTGGAAAAGGTAAATATCGCGTTTCGGAGTGACCTAGACTGATTGGTCGTTATTTCGAACGGTTGCGAGGCTTGGGAAGTGAATTCTTAGCTTCTTTCGATATTCCGCGAGTGGAAAAGGTAAATAACGCTATTCCCAGTCTCCTACTGTGATTTATCCTTATTTTGAACGATTACGAAGGCGAGGATTTGAATCCTCAGCTCCTTTCGATATACCGCGAGTGGAAAAGGTAAATATCGCGATTCCCAGTCTCCTGCTGTGATTTATCGTTATTTTGAACGATTACCTGGCTTAGGAAGTGAATCTTTAGTTTCTTTTAGTACACCGTGTGGAAAAGGTAGATATCGCGTTTCGGAGTGACCTTGAGTGATTGGTCGTTATTTCGAACGGTTGCGAGACTTGGGAAGTGAATCCTTAGCTTCTTTCGATATACCGCGAGTGGAAAAGGTAAATAACGCGATTCCCAGTCTCCTGCTGTGATTTATCGTTATTTTGAACGATTACCTGCCTTGGGAAGTGAATCTTTAGTTTCTTTTAGTACACCGTGTGGAAAAGGTAAATATCGCGTTTCGGTGTGACCTTGAGTGTTTTGTCGTTATTTCGAACGATTGCTAGGCTTGTGAAGTGAATCCTTTACTTCTTTCTATATACCGCGAGTGGAAAAGGTAAATATCCCGATTCCAGGTCTCCTACTGTGATTTATCGCTATTTTGAACGATTACGAAGGCGAGGATTTGAATCCTCAGCTTCTTTCGATATACCGCGAGTGGAAAAGGTAAATATCGCGATTCCGAGTCTCCTACTGTGATTTATCGTTATTTTGATCGAATGCCTGCCTTTGGAAGTGAATCTTTAGTTTCTTTTAGTACACCGTGTGGAAAAGGTAAATATCGCGTTTCGGAGTGACCTAGACTGATTGGTCGTTATTTCGAACGGTTGCGAGGCTTGGGAAGTGAATTCTTAGCTTCTTTCGATATTCCGCGAGTGGAAAAGGTAAATAACGCTATTCCCAGTCTCCTACTGTGATTTATCCTTATTTTGAACGATTACGAAGGCGAGGATTTGAATCCTCAGCTTCATTCGATATACCACGAGTGGAAAAGGTAAATATCGCAATTACAAGTCTCCTACTGTGATTTATCGTTATGTTTAACGATTACCTGGCTTGGGAAGTGAATCCTTAGTTTCTTTTAGTACACCGTGTGGAAAAGGTAGATATCGCGTTTCGGAGTGACATTGAGTGATTGGTCGTTATTTCGAACGGTTGCGAGACTTGGGAAGTGAATCCTTAGATTCTTTCGATATACCGCGAGTGGACAAGGTAAATATCGCCATACCGAGTCTCCTATTGTGATTTATTGTTATATTGAACGATTGCGAGCCCTAGGATTTGAATCCTTAATTTCTTTTAGTACACCGAGTGGAAAAGGTAAATATCACGTTTCGGTGTGACCTTGAGTGTTTTGTCGTTATTTCGAACTATTGCGAGAGTTGGGAAATGAATCCTTAGCTTGTGTCGTTACACCGTGGGTGGAAAATGTAAATATCGCTACACCGAGTCTCCTACTGTGATTTATCGTTATTTTGAACGATTACCTGGCTTGGGGAGTGAAACCTTAGTTTCTTTTAGTACACCGTGTGGAAAAGGTAAATATCGCGTTCGGAGTGACCTTGAGTGTTTTGTCGTTATTTCGAATGGTTGCGAGGCTTGGGAAGTGAATCCTCAGCTTCTTTCGATATACCGCGAGTGGAAAAGGTAAATAACGCGATTCCCAGTCTCCTACTGTGATTTATCGTTATTTTTAACGATTACCTGCCTTGGGAAGTGAATCTTTAGTTTCTTTTAGTACACCGTGTGGAAAAGGTAAATATCGCGTTTCGGTGTGACCTTGAGTTTTTTGTCGTTATTTCGAACGATTGCTAGGCTTGTGAAGTGAATCCTTTACTTCTTTCGATATACCGCGAGTGGAAAAGGTAAATATCCCGATTCCAGGTCTCCTACTGTGATTTATCGCTATTTTGAACGATTACGAAGGCGAGGATTTGAATCCTCAGCTTCTTTCGATATACCGCAAGTGGAAAAGGTAAATATCGCGATTCCGAGTCTCCTACTGTGATTTATCGTTATTTTGAACGATTGCCTGCCTTTGGAAGTGAATCTTTAGTTTCTTTTAGTACACCGTGTGGAAAAGGTAGATATCGCGTTTCGGAGTGACCTTGAGTGATTGGTCGTTATTTCGAACGATTGCTAGGCTTGTGAAGTGAATCCTTTGCTTCTTTCGATATACCGCGAGTGGAAAAGGTAAATATCCCGGTTCCAGGTCTCCTACTGTGATTTATCGTTATTTTGAACGATTACCTGCCGTGGGAAGTGAATCTTTAGTTTCTTTTAGTACACCGTGTGGAAAAGGTAAATATCACGTTTCGGTGTGACCTTGAGTGTTTTGTCGTTATTTCGAACGATTGCTAGGCATGTGAAGTGAATCCTTAGGTTCCTTCGATATACCGCGAGTGGACAAGGTAAATATCGCCATACCGAGTCTCCTATTGTGATTTATTGTTATTTTGAACGATTGCGAGGGCTAGGATTTGAATCCTTAATTTCTTTTAGTACACCGAGTGGAAAAGGTAAATATCACGATTCGGTGTGACCTTGAGTGTTTTGTCGTTATTTCGAACTATTGCGAGACTTGGGAAATGAATCCTTAGCTTGTGTCGTTACACCGTGGGTGGAAAATGTAAATATCGCTACACCGAGTCTCCTACTGTGATTTATCGTTATTTTGAACGATTTCGAAGGCCAGGATTTGAATCCTCAGCTTCTTTCGATATACCGCGAGTGGAAAAGGTAAATATTGCGATTCCGAGTCTCCTACTGTGATTTATCGTTATTTTGATCGATTGCCTGCCTTTGGAAGTGAATCTTTAGTTTCTTTTAGTACACCGTGTGGAAAAGGTAAATATCACGTTTCGGTGTGACCTTGAGTGTTTTGCCGTTATTTCGAACGATTGCTAGGCATGTGAAGTGAATCCTTAGCTTCTTTCGATATACCGCGAGTGGACAAGGTAAATATCACCATACCGAATCTCCTATTGTGGTTTATTGTTATTTTGAACGATTGCGAGGGCTAGGATTTGAATCCTTAATTTCTTTTAGTACACCGAGTGGAAAAGGTAAATATCACGTTTCGGTGTGACCTAGAGTGATTGGTCGTTATTTCGAACGATTGCTAGGCTTGTGAAGTGAATCCTTTGCTTCTTTCGATATACCGCGAGTGGAAAAGGTAAATATCCCGGTTCCAGGTCTCCTACTGTGATTTATCGTTATTTTGAACGATTACCTGCCGTGGGAAGTGAATCTTTAGTTTCTTTTAGTACACCGTGTGGAAAAGGAAAATATCGCGTTTCGGTGTGACCTTGAGTGTTTTGTCGTTATTTCGAACGATTGCTAGGCTTGTGAAGTGAATCCTTTGCTTCTTTCGATATACCGCGAGTGGAAAAGGTAAATATCCCGATTCCAGGTCTCCTACTGTGATTTATCGTTATTTTGAACGATTACGAAGGCGAGGATTTGAATCCTCAGCTTCTTTCGATATACCGCGAGTGGAAAAGGTAAATATCGCGATTCCGAGTCTCCTACTGTGATTTATCGTTATTTTGATCGATTGCCTGCCTTTGGAAGTGAATCTTTAGTTTCTTTTAGTACACCGTGTGGAAAAGGTAAATATCACGTTGTGGTGTGACCTTGAGTGTTTTGTCGTTATTTCGAACGATTGCTAGGCATGTGAAGTGAATCCTTAGCTTCTTTCGATATACCGCGAGTGGACAAGGTAAATATCGCCATACCGAGTCTCCTATTGTGATTTATTGTTATTTTGAACGATTGCGAGGGTTAGGATTTGAATCCTTAATTTCTTTTAGTACACCGAGTGGAAAAGGTAAATATCACGTTTCGGTGTGACCTTGAGTGTTTTGTCGTTATTTCGAACTATTGCGAGACTTGGGAAATGAATCCTTAGCTTGTGTCGTTACACCGTGGGTGGAAAATGTAAATATCGCTACACCGTGTCTCCTACTGTGATTTATCGTTATTTTGAACGATTACGAAGGCGAGGATTTGAATCCTCAGCTTCTTTCGATATACCGCGAGTGGAAAAGGTAAATATCGCGATTCCGAGTCTCCTACTGTGATTTATCGTTAGTTTGATCGATTGCCTGCCTTTGGAAGTGAATCTTTAGTTTCTTTTAGTACACCGTGGGGAAAAGGTAGATATCGCGTTTCGGAGTGACCTTGAGTGATTGGTCGTTATTTCGAACGGTTGCGAGACTTGGGAAGTGAATCCTTAGCTTCTTTCGATATACCGCGAGTGGAAAAGGTAAATATCGCGATTCCGAGTCTCCTACTGTGATTTATCGTTATTTTGAACGATCGCCTGCCTTTGGAAGTGAATCTTTAGTTTCTTTTAGTACACCGTGTGGAAAAGGTAGATATCGCGTTTCGGAGTGACCTTGAGTGTTTTGTCGTTATTTCGAACGATTGCTAGGCTTGTGAAGTGAATCCTTAGCTTCTTTCGATATACCGCGAGTGGAAAAGGTAAATATCCCGATTCGAGGTCTCCTACTGTGATTTATCGTTATTTTTAACGATTACCTGGCTTGGGAAGTGAATCCTTAGTTTCTTTTAGTACACCGTGTGGAAAAGGTAAATATCGCGTTCGGTGTGACCTTGAGTGTTTTGTTGTTATTTCGAACGATTGCTAGGCTTGTGAAGTGAATCCTTAGCTTCTTTCGATATACCGCGAGTGGAAAAGGTAAATAACGCGATTCCCAGTCTCCTACTGTGATTTATCGTTATTTTGAACGATTACGAAGGCGAGGATTTGAATCCTCAGCTTCTTTCGATATACCGCGAGTGGAAAAGGTAAATATCGCGATTCCGAGTCTCCTACTGTGATTTATCGTTATTTTGATCGATTGCCTGCCTTTGGAAGTGAATCTTTAGTTTCTTTTAGTACACCGTGTGGATAAGGTAAATATCACGTTTCGGTGTGACCTAGAGTGATTGGTCGTTATTTCGAACGGTTGCGAGGCTTGGGAAGTGAATTCTTAGCTTCTTTCGATATACCGCGTGTGGAAAAGGTAAATAACGCGATGCCCAGTCTCCTGCTGTGATTTATCGTTATTTTGAACGATTACCTGCCTTGGGAAGTGAATCTTTAGTTTCTTTTAGTACACCGTGTGGAAAAGGTAAATATCGCGTTTCGGTGTGACCTTGAGTTTTTTGTCGTTATTTCGAACGATTGCTAGGCTTGTGAAGTGAATCCTT
This sequence comes from Nomada fucata, assembly GCA_948146005.1. Lineage (NCBI taxonomy): Eukaryota > Metazoa > Arthropoda > Insecta > Hymenoptera > Apidae > Nomada > Nomada fucata. The sequence goes on from OX411275.1 coordinate 28,601,425, forward strand.
TACTTCTTTCGATATACCGCGAGTGGAAAAGGTAAATATCCCGATTCCAGGTCTCCTACTGTGATTTATCGCTATTTTGAACGATTACGAAGGCGAGGATTTGAATCCTCAGCTTCTTTCGATATACCGCGAGTGGAAAAGGTAAATATCGCGATTCCGAGTCTCCTACTGTGATTTATCGTTATTTTGATCGAATGCCTGCCTTTGGAAGTGAATCCTTAGTTTCTTTTAGTACACCGTGTGGAAAAGGTAGATATCGCGTTTCGGAGTGACCTTGAGTGATTGGTCGTTATTTCGAACGGTTGCGAGGCTTGGGAAGTGAATTCTTAGCTTCTTTCGATATTCCGCGAGTGGAAAAGGTAAATAACGCTATTCCCAGTCTGCTACTGTGATTTATCCTTATTTTGAACGATTACGAAGGCGAGGATTTGAATCCTCAGCTCCTTTCGATATACCGCGAGTGGAAAAGGTAAATATCGCGATTCCCAGTCTCCTGCTGTGATTTATCGTTATTTTGAACGATTACCTGGCTTAGGAAGTGAATCCTTAGTTTCTTTTATTACAACGTGTGGAAAAGGTAGATATCGCGTTTCGGAGTGACATTGAGTGATTGGTCGTTATTTCGAACGGTTGCGAGACTTGGGAAGTGAATCCTTAGATTCTTTCGATATACCGCGAGTGGACAAGGTAAATATCGCCATACCGAGTCTCCTATTGTGATTTATTGTTATATTGAACGATTGCGAGGGCTAGGATTTGAATCCTTAATTTCTTTTAGTACACAAAGTGGAAAAGGTAAATATCACGTTTCGGTGTGACCTTGAGTGTTTTGTCGTTATTTCGAACTATTGCGAGAGTTGGGAAATGAATCCTTAGCTTGTGTCGTTACACCGTGGGTGGAAAATGTAAATATCGCTACACCGAGTCTCCTACTGTGATTTATCGTTATTTTGAACGATTACCTGGCTTGGGGAGTGAAACCTTAGTTTCTTTTAGTACACCGTGTGGAAAAGGTAAATATCGCGTTCGGAGTGACCTTGAGTGTTTTGTCGTTATTTCGAATGGTTGCGAGGCTTGGGAAGTGAATCCTCAGCTTCTTTCGATATACCGCGAGTGGAAAAGGTAAATATCCCGATTCCAGGTCTCCTACTGTGATTTATCGCTATTTTGAACGATTACGAAGGCGAGGATTTGAATCCTCAGCTCCTTTCGATATACCGCGAGTGGAAAAGGTAAATATCGCGATTCCCAGTCTCCTGCTGTGATTTATCGTTATTTTGAACGATTACCTGGCTTAGGAAGTGAATCCTTAGTTTCTTTTATTACAACGTGTGGAAAAGGTAGATATCGCGTTTCGGAGTGACATTGAGTGATTGGTCGTTATTTCGAACGGTTGCGAGACTTGGGAAGTGAATCCTTAGATTCTTTCGATATACCGCGAGTGGACAAGGTAAATATCGCCATACCGAGTCTCCTATTGTGATTTATTGTTATATTGAACGATTGCGAGCCCTAGGATTTGAATCCTTAATTTCTTTTAGTACACCGAGTGGAAAAGGTAAATATCACGTTTCGGTGTGACCTTGAGTGTTTTGTCGTTATTTCGAAATATTGCGAGAGTTGGGAAATGAATCCTTAGCTTGTGTCGTTACACCGTGGGTGGAAAATGTAAATATCGCTACACCGAGTCTCCTACTGTGATTTATCGTTATTTTGAACGATTACCTGGCTTGGGGAGTGAAACCTTAGTTTCTTTTAGTACACCGTGTGGAAAAGGTAAATATCGCGTTCGGAGTGACCTTGAGTGTTTTGTCGTTATTTCGAATGGTTGCGAGGCTTGGGAAGTGAATCCTCAGCTTCTTTCGATATACCGCGAGTGGAAAAGGTAAATAACGCGATTCCCAGTCTCCTGCTGTGATTTATCGTTATTTTGAACGATTACGAAGGCGAGGATTTGAATCCTCAACTTCATTCGATATACCACGAGTGGAAAAGGTAAATATCGCGATTCCAAGTCTCCTACTGTGATTTATCGTTATTTTTAACGATTACCTGCCTTGGGAAGTGAATCTTTAGTTTCTTTTAGTACACCGTGTGGAAAAGGTAAATATCGCGTTTCGGTGTGACCTTGAGTTTTTTGTCGTTATTTCGAACGATTGCTAGGATTGTGAAGTGAATCCTTTACTTCTTTCGATATACCGCGAGTGGAAAAGGTAAATATCCCGATTCCAGGTCTCCTACTGTGATTTATCGCTATTTTGAACGATTACGAAGGCGAGGATTTGAATCCTCTGCTTCTTTCGATATACCGCAAGTGGAAAAGGTAAATATCGCGATTCCGAGTCTCCTACTGTGATTTATCGTTATTTTGAACGATTGCCTGCCTTTGGAAGTGAATCTTTAGTTTCTTTTAGTACACCGTGGGGAAAAGGTAGATATCGCGTTTCGGAGTGACCTTGAGTGATTGGTCGTTATTTCGAACGGTTGCGAGACTTGGGAAGTGAATCCTTAGCTTCTTTCGATATACCGCGAGTGGAAAAGGTAAATATCGCGATTCCGAGTCTCCTACTGTGATTTATCGTTATTTTGAACGATTGCCTGCCTTTGGAAGTGAATCTTTAGTTTCTTTTAGTACACCGTGTGGAAAAGGTAAATATCGCGTTTCGGAGTGACCTTGAGTGTTTTGTCGTTATTTCGAACGATTGCTAGGCTTGTGAAGTGAATCCTTAGCTTCTTTCGATATACCGCGAGTGGAAAAGGTAAATAACGCGATTCCCAGTCTCCTACTGTGATTTATCGTTATTTTGAACGATTACGAAGGCGAGGATTTGAATCCTCAGCTTCTTTCGATATACCGCGAGTGGAAAAGGTAAATATCGCGATTCCGAGTCTCCTACTGTGATTTATCGTTATTTTGATCGATTGCCTGCCTTTGGAAGTGAATCTTTAGTCTCTTTTAGTACACCGTGTGGATAAGGTAAATATCACGTTTCGGTGTGACCTAGAGTGATTGGTCGTTATTTCGAACGGTTGCGAGGCTTGGGAAGTGAATTCTTAGCTTCTTTCGATATACCGCGTGTGGAAAAGGTAAATAACGCGATTCCCAGTCTCCTGCTGTGATTTATCGTTATTTTGAACGATTACCTGCCTTCGGAAGTGAATCCTTAGTTTCTTTTAGTACACCGTGTGGAAAAGGTAGATATCGCGTTTCGGAGTGATCTTGAGTGATTGGTCGTTATTTCGAACGGTTGCGAGACTTGGGAAGTGAATCCTTAGCTTCTTTCGATATACCGCGAGTGGAAAAGGTAAATAACGCGATTCCCAGTCTCCTGCTGTGATTTATCGTTATTTTGAACGATTACCTGCCTTGGGAAGTGAATCTTTAGTTTCTTTTAGTACACCGTGTGGAAAAGGTAAATATCGCGTTTCGGTGTGACCTTGAGTTTTTTGTCGTTATTTCGAACGATTGCTAGGCTTGTGAAGTGAATCCTTTACTTCTTTCGATATACGGCGAGTGGAAAAGGTAAATATCCCGATTCCAGGTCTCCTACTGTGATTTATCGCTATTTTGAACGATTACGATGGCGAGGATTTGAATCCTCAGCTTCTTTCGATATACCGCGAGTGGAAAAGGTAAATATCGCGATTCCGAGTCTCCTACTGTGATTTATCGTTATTTTGATCGAATGCCTGCCTTTGGAAGTGAATCCTTAGTTTCTTTTAGTACACCGTGTGGAAAAGGTAGATATCGCGTTTCGGAGTGACCTTGATTGATTGGTCGTTATTTCGAACGGTTGCGAGGCTTGGGAAGTGAATTCTTAGCTTCTTTCGATATTCCGCGAGTGGAAAAGGTAAATAACGCTATTCCCAGTCTGCTACTGTGATTTATCCTTATTTTGAACGATTACGAAGGCGAGGATTTGAATCCTCAGCTCCTTTCGATATACCGCGAGTGGAAAAGGTAAATATCGCGATTCCCAGTCTCCTGCTGTGATTTATCGTTATTTTGAACGATTACCTGGCTTAGGAAGTGAATCCTTAGTTTCTTTTATTACAACGTGTGGAAAAGGTAGATATCGCGTTTCGGAGTGACATTGAGTGATTGGTCGTTATTTCGAACGGTTGCGAGACTTGGGAAGTGAATCCTTAGATTCTTTCGATATACTGCGAGTGGACAAGGTAAATATCGCCATACCGAGTCTCCTATTGTGATTTATTGTTATATTGAACGATTGCGAGGGCTAGGATTTGAATCCTTAATTTCTTTTAGTACACAAAGTGGAAAAGGTAAATATCACGTTTCGGTGTGACCTTGAGTGTTTTGTCGTTATTTCGAACTATTGCGAGAGTTGGGAAATGAATCCTTAGCTTGTGTCGTTACACCGTGGGTGGAAAATGTAAATATCGCTACACCGAGTCTCCTACTGTGATTTATCGTTATTTTGAACGATTACCTGGCTTGGGGAGTGAAACCTTAGTTTCTTTTAGTACACCGTGTGGAAAAGGTAGATATCGCGTTTCGGAGTGACCTTGAGTGATTGGTCGTTATTTCGAACGGTTGCGAGGCTTGGGAAGTGAATCCTCAGCTTCTTTCGATATACCGCGAGTGGAAAAGGTAAATAACGCGATTCCCAGTCTCCTGCTGTGATTTATCGTTATTTTGAACGATTACGAAGGCGAGGATTTGAATCCTCAGCTTCATTCGATATACCACGAGTGGAAAAGGTAAATATCGCGATTCCAAGTCTCCTACTGTGATTTATCGTTATTTTTAACGATTACCTGGCTTGGGAAGTGAATCCTTAGTTTCTTTTAGTACACCGTGTGGAAAAGGTAAATATCGCGTTCGGAGTGACCTTGAGTGTTTTGTCGTTATTTCGAATGGTTGCGAGGCTTGGGAAGTGAATCCTCAGCTTCTTTCGATATACCGCGAGTGGAAAAGGTAAATAACGCGATTCCCAGTCTCCTGCTGTGATTTATCGTTATTTTGATCGATTACCTGGCTTGGGGAGTGAAACCTTAGTTTCTTTTAGTACACCGTGTGGAAAAGGTAAATATCGCGCTCGGAGTGCCCTTGAGTGATTGGTCGTTATTTCGAACGGTTGCGAGGCTTGGGAAGTGAATTCTTAGCTTCTTTCGATATTCCGCGAGTGGAAAAGGTAAATAACGCTATTCCCAGTCTCCTACTGTGATTTATCGTTATTTTGAACGATTACGAAGGCGAGGATTTGAATCCTCAGCTTCTTTCGATATACCGCGAGTGGAAAAGGTAAATATCGCGATTCCGAGTCTCCTACTGTGATTTATCGTTATTTTGATCGATTTCCTGCCTTTGGAAGTGAATCTTTAGTTTCTTTTAGTACACCGTGTGGATAAGGTAAATATCACGTTTCGGTGTGACCTAGAGTGATTGGTCGTCATTTCGAACGGTTGCGAGGCTTGGGAAGTGAATTCTTAGCTTCTTTCGATATACCGCGTGTGGAAAAGGTAAATAACGCGATTCCCAGTCTCCTGCTGTGATTTATCGTTATTTTGAACGATTACCTGCCTTCGGAAGTGAATCCTTAGTTTCTTTTAGTACACCGTGTGGAAAAGGTAGATATCGCGTTTCGGAGTGACCTTGAGTGATTGGTCGTTATTTCGAACGGTTGCGAGACTTGGGAAGTGAATCCTTAGCTTCTTTCGATATACCGCGAGTGGAAAAGGTAAATATCCCGATTCCAGGTCTCCTACTGTGATTTATCGCTATTTTGAACGATTACGAAGGCGAGGATTTGAATCCTCAGCTTCTTTCGATATACCGCGAGTGGAAAAGGTAAATATCGCGATTCCGAGTCTCCTACTGTGATTTATCGTTATTTTGATCGAATGCCTGCCTTTGGAAGTGAATCCTTAGTTTCTTTTAGTACACCGTGTGGAAAAGGTAGATATCGCGTTTCGGAGTGACCTTGAGTGATTGGTCGTTATTTCGAACGGTTGCGAGGCTTGGGAAGTGAATTCTTAGCTTCTTTCGATATTCCGCGAGTGGAAAAGGTAAATAACGCTATTCCCAGTCTGCTACTGTGATTTATCCTTATTTTGAACGATTACGAAGGCGAGGATTTGAATCCTCAGCTCCTTTCGATATACCGCGAGTGGAAAAGGTAAATATCGCGATTCCCAGTCTCCTGCTGTGATTTATCGTTATTTTGAACGATTACCTGGCTTAGGAAGTGAATCCTTAGTTTCTTTTATTACAACGTGTGGAAAAGGTAGATATCGCGTTTCGGAGTGACATTGAGTGATTGGTCGTTATTTCGAACGGTTGCGAGACTTGGGAAGTGAATCCTTAGATTCTTTCGATATACCGCGAGTGGACAAGGTAAATATCGCCATACCGAGTCTCCTATTGTGATTTATTGTTATATTGAACGATTGCGAGCCCTAGGATTTGAATCCTTAATTTCTTTTAGTACACCGAGTGGAAAAGGTAAATATCACGTTTCGGTGTGACCTTGAGTGTTTTGTCGTTATTTCGAAATATTGCGAGTGTTGGGAAATGAATCCTTAGCTTGTGTCGTTACACCGTGGGTGGAAAATGTAAATATCGCTACACCGAGTCTCCTACTGTGATTTATCGTTATTTTGAACGATTACCTGGCTTGGGGAGTGAAACCTTAGTTTCTTTTAGTACACCGTGTGGAAAAGGTAAATATCGCGTTCGGAGTGACCTTGAGTGTTTTGTCGTTATTTCGAATGGTTGCGAGGCTTGGGAAGTGAATCCTCAGCTTCTTTCGATATACCGCGAGTGGAAAAGGTAAATAACGCGATTCCCAGTCTCCTGCTGTGATTTATCGTTATTTTGAACGATTACGAAGGCGAGGATTTGAATCCTCAACTTCATTCGATATACCACGAGTGGAAAAGGTAAATATCGCGATTCCAAGTCTCCTACTGTGATTTATCGTTATTTTTAACGATTACCTGCCTTGGGAAGTGAATCTTTAGTTTCTTTTAGTACACCGTGTGGAAAAGGTAAATATCGCGTTTCGGTGTGACCTTGAGTTTTTTGTCGTTATTTCGAACGATTGCTAGGCTTGTGAAGTGAATCCTTAGCTTCTTTCGATATACCGCGAGTGGAAAAGGTAAATATCCCGATTCGAGGTCTCCTACTGTGATTTATCGTTATTTTTAACGATTACCTGGCTTGGGAAGTGAATCCTTAGTTTCTTTTAGTACACCGTGTGGAAAAGGTAAATATCGCGTTCGGTGTGACCTTGAGTGTTTTGTTGTTATTTCGAACGATTGCTAGGCTTGTGAAGTGAATCCTTAGCTTCTTTCGATATACCGCGAGTGGAAAAGGTAAATAACGCGATTCCCAGTCTCCTACTGTGATTTATCGTTATTTTGAACGATTACGAAGGCGAGGATTTGAATCCTCAGCTTCTTTCGATATACCGCGAGTGGAAAAGGTAAATATCGCGATTCCGAGTCTCCTACTGTGATTTATCGTTATTTTGATCGATTGCCTGCCTTTGGAAGTGAATCTTTAGTTTCTTTTAGTACACCGTGTGGATAAGGTAAATATCACGTTTCGGTGTGACCTAGAGTGATTGGTCGTTATTTCGAACGGTTGCGAGGCTTGGGAAGTGAATTCTTAGCTTCTTTCGATATACCGCGTGTGGAAAAGGTAAATAACGCGATGCCCAGTCTCCTGCTGTGATTTATCGTTATTTTGAACGATTACCTGCCTTCGGAAGTGAATCCTTAGTTTCTTTTAGTACACCGTGTGGGAAAGGTAGATATCGCGTTTCGGAGTGATCTTGAGTGATTGGTCGTTATTTCGAACGGTTGCGAGACTTGGAAAGTGAATCCTTAGCTTCTTTCGATACACCGCGAGTGGAAAAGGTAAATAACGCGATTCCCAGTCTCCTGCTGTGATTTATCGTTATTTTGAACGATTACCTGCCTTGGGAAGTGAATCTTTAGTTTCTTTTAGTACACCGTGTGGAAAAGGTAAATATCGCGTTTCGGTGTGACCTTGAGTTTTTTGTCGTTATTTCGAACGATTGCTAGGCTTGTGAAGTGAATCCTTTACTTCTTTCGATATACCGCGAGTGGAAAAGGTAAATATCCCGATTCCAGGTCTCCTACTGTGATTTATCGCTATTTTGAACGATTACGAAGGCGAGGATTTGAATCCTCAGCTTCTTTCGATATACCGCGAGTGGAAAAGGTAAATATCGCGATTCCGAGTCTCCTACTGTGATTTATCGTTATTTTGATCGAATGCCTGCCTTTGGAAGTGAATCTTTAGTTTCTTTTAGTACACCGTGTGGATAAGGTAAATATCACGTTTCGGTGTGACCTAGAGTGATTGGTCGTTATTTCGAACGGTTGCGAGGCTTGGGAAGTGAATTCTTAGCTTCTTTCGATATTCCGCGAGTGGAAAAGGTAAATAACGCTATTCCCAGTCTGCTACTGTGATTTATCCTTATTTTGAACGATTACGAAGGCGAGGATTTGAATCCTCAGCTCCTTTCGATATACCGCGAGTGGAAAAGGTAAATATCGCGATTCCCAGTCTCCTGCTGTGATTTATCGTTATTTTGAACGCTTACCTGGCTTAGGAAGTGAATCCTTAGTTTCTTTTATTACAACGTGTGGAAAAGGTAGATATCGCGTTTCGGAGTGACATTGAGTGATTGGTCGTTATTTCGAACGGTTGCGAGACTTGGGAAGTGAATCCTTAGATTCTTTCGATATACCGCGAGTGGACAAGGTAAATATCGCCATACCGAGTCTCCTATTGTGATTTATTGTTATATTGAACGATTGCGAGGGCTAGGATTTGAATCCTTAATTTCTTTTAGTACACAAAGTGGAAAAGGTAAATATCACGTTTCGGTGTGACCTTGAGTGTTTTGTCGTTATTTCGAACTATTGCGAGAGTTGGGAAATGAATCCTTAGCTTGTGTCGTTACACCGTGGGTGGAAAATGTAAATATCGCTACACCGAGTCTCCTACTGTGATTTATCGTTATTTTGAACGATTACCTGGCTTGGGGAGTGAAACCTTAGTTTCTTTTAGTACACCGTGTGGAAAAGGTAAATATCGCGTTCGGAGTGACCTTGAGTGTTTTGTCGTTATTTCGAATGGTTGCGAGGCTTGGGAAGTGAATCCTCAGCTTCTTTCGATATACCGCGAGTGGAAAAGGTAAATATCCCGATTCCAGGTCTCCTACTGTGATTTATCGCTATTTTGAACGATTACGAAGGCGAGGATTTGAATCCTCAGCTCCTTTCGATATACCGCGAGTGGAAAAGGTAAATATCGCGATTCCCAGTCTCCTGCTGTGATTTATCGTTATTTTGAACGATTACCTGGCTTAGGAAGTGAATCCTTAGTTTCTTTTATTACAACGTGTGGAAAAGGTAGATATCGCGTTTCGGAGTGACATTGAGTGATTGGTCGTTATTTCGAACGGTTGCGAGACTTGGGAAGTGAATCCTTAGATTCTTTCGATATACCGCGAGTGGACAAGGTAAATATCGCCATACCGAGTCTCCTATTGTGATTTATTGTTATATTGAACGATTGCGAGCCCTAGGATTTGAATCCTTAATTTCTTTTAGTACACCGAGTGGAAAAGGTAAATATCACGTTTCGGTGTGACCTTGAGTGTTTTGTCGTTATTTCGAAATATTGCGAGAGTTGGGAAATGAATCCTTAGCTTGTGTCGTTACACCGTGGGTGGAAAATGTAAATATCGCTACACCGAGTCTCCTACTGTGATTTATCGTTATTTTGAACGATTACCTGGCTTGGGGAGTGAAACCTTAGTTTCTTTTAGTACACCGTGTGGAAAAGGTAAATATCGCGTTCGGAGTGACCTTGAGTGTTTTGTCGTTATTTCGAATGGTTGCGAGGCTTGGGAAGTGAATCCTCAGCTTCTTTCGATATACCGCGAGTGGAAAAGGTAAATAACGCGATTCCCAGTCTCCTGCTGTGATTTATCGTTATTTTGAACGATTACGAAGGCGAGGATTTGAATCCTCAACTTCATTCGATATACCACGAGTGGAAAAGGTAAATATCGCGATTCCAAGTCTCCTACTGTGATTTATCGTTATTTTTAACGATTACCTGCCTTGGGAAGTGAATCTTTAGTTTCTTTTAGTACACCGTGTGGAAAAGGTAAATATCGCGTTTCGGTGTGACCTTGAGTTTTTTGTCGTTATTTCGAACGATTGCTAGGATTGTGAAGTGAATCCTTTACTTCTTTCGATATACCGCGAGTGGAAAAGGTAAATATCCCGATTCCAGGTCTCCTACTGTGATTTATCGCTATTTTGAACGATTACGAAGGCGAGGATTTGAATCCTCTGCTTCTTTCGATATACCGCAAGTGGAAAAGGTAAATATCGCGATTCCGAGTCTCCTACTGTGATTTATCGTTATTTTGAACGATTGCCTGCCTTTGGAAGTGAATCTTTAGTTTCTTTTAGTACACCGTGGGGAAAAGGTAGATATCGCGTTTCGGAGTGACCTTGAGTGTTTTGTCGTTATTTCGAACGATTGCTAGGCTTGTGAAGTGAATCCTTAGCTTCTTTCGATATACCGCGAGTGGAAAAGGTAAATAACGCGATTCCCAGTCTCCTACTGTGATTTATCGTTATTTTGAACGATTACGAAGGCGAGGATTTGAATCCTCAGCTTCTTTCGATATACCGCGAGTGGAAAAGGTAAATATCGCGATTCCGAGTCTCCTACTGTGATTTATCGTTATTTTGATCGATTGCCTGCCTTTGGAAGTGAATCTTTAGTTTCTTTTAGTACACCGTGTGGATAAGGTAAATATCACGTTTCGGTGTGACCTAGAGTGATTGGTCGTTATTTCGAACGGTTGCGAGGCTTGGGAAGTGAATTCTTAGCTTCTTTCGATATACCGCGTGTGGAAAAGGTAAATAACGCGATTCCCAGTCTCCTGCTGTGATTTATCGTTATTTTGAACGATTACCTGCCTTCGGAAGTGAATCCTTAGTTTCTTTTAGTACACCGTGTGGAAAAGGTAGATATCGCGTTTCGGAGTGATCTTGAGTGATTGGTCGTTATTTCGAACGGTTGCGAGACTTGGGAAGTGAATCCTTAGCTTCTTTCGATATACCGCGAGTGGAAAAGGTAAATAACGCGATTCCCAGTCTCCTGCTGTGATTTATCGTTATTTTGAACGATTACCTGCCTTGGGAAGTGAATCTTTAGTTTCTTTTAGTACACCGTGTGGAAAAGGTAAATATCGCGTTTCGGTGTGACCTTGAGTTTTTTGTCGTTATTTCGAACGATTGCTAGGCTTGTGAAGTGAATCCTTTACTTCTTTCGATATACGGCGAGTGGAAAAGGTAAATATCCCGATTCCAGGTCTCCTACTGTGATTTATCGCTATTTTGAACGATTACGATGGCGAGGATTTGAATCCTCAGCTTCTTTCGATATACCGCGAGTGGAAAAGGTAAATATCGCGATTCCCAGTCTCCTGCTGTGATTTATCGTTATTTTGAACGATTACCTGGCTTAGGAAGTGAATCCTTAGTTTCTTTTATTACAACGTGTGGAAAAGGTAGATATCGCGTTTCGGAGTGACATTGAGTGATTGGTCGTTATTTCGAACGGTTGCGAGACTTGGGAAGTGAATCCTTAGATTCTTTCGATATACCGCGAGTGGACAAGGTAAATATCGCCATACCGAGTCTCCTATTGTGATTTATTGTTATATTGAACGATTGCGAGGGCTAGGATTTGAATCCTTAATTTCTTTTAGTACACCGAGTGGAAAAGGTAAATATCACGTTTCGGTGTGACCTTGAGTGTTTTGTCGTTATTTCGAACTATTGCGAGAGTTGGGAAATGAATCCTTAGCTTGTGTCGTTACACCGTGGGTGGAAAATGTAAATATCGCTACACCGAGTCTCCTACTGTGATTTATCGTTATTTTGAACGATTACCTGGCTTGGGGAGTGAAACCTTAGTTTCTTTTAGTACACCGTGTGGAAAAGGTAAATATCGCGTTCGGAGTGACCTTGAGTGTTTTGTCGTTATTTCGAATGGTTGCGAGGCTTGGGAAGTGAATCCTCAGCTTCTTTCGATATACCGCGAGTGGAAAAGGTAAATAACGCGATTCCCAGTCTCCTGCTGTGATTTATCGTTATTTTGAACGATTACGAAGGCGAGGATTTGAATCCTCAACTTCATTCGATATACCACGAGTGGAAAAGGTAAATATCGCGATTCCAAGTCTCCTACTGTGATTTATCGTTATTTTTAACGATTACCTGCCTTGGGAAGTGAATCTTTAGTTTCTTTTAGTACACCGTGTGGAAAAGGTAAATATCGCGTTTCGGTGTGACCTTGAGTTTTTTGTCGTTATTTCGAACGATTGCTAGGCTTGTGAAGTGAATCCTTTACTTCTTTCGATATACCGCGAGTGGAAAAGGTAAATATCCCGATTCCAGGTCTCCTACTGTGATTTATCGCTATTTTGAACGATTACGAAGGCGAGGATTTGAATCCTCAGCTTCTTTCGATATACCGCGAGTGGAAAAGGTAAATATCGCGATTCCGAGTCTCCTACTGTGATTTATCGTTATTTTGATCGAATGCCTGCCTTTGGAAGTGAATCCTTAGTTTCTTTTAGTACACCGTGTGGAAAAGGTAGATATCGCGTTTCGGAGTGACCTTGAGTGATTGGTCGTTATTTCGAACGGTTGCGAGGCTTGGGAAGTGAATTCTTAGCTTCTTTCGATATTCCGCGAGTGGAAAAGGTAAATAACGCTATTCCCAGTCTGCTACTGTGATTTATCCTTATTTTGAACGATTACGAAGGCGAGGATTTGAATCCTCAGCTCCTTTCGATATACCGCGAGTGGAAAAGGTAAATATCGCGATTCCCAGTCTCCTGCTGTGATTTATCGTTATTTTGAACGATTACCTGGCTTAGGAAGTGAATCCTTAGTTTCTTTTATTACAACGTGTGGAAAAGGTAGATATCGCGTTTCGGAGTGACATTGAGTGATTGGTCGTTATTTCGAACTATTGCGAGAGTTGGGAAATGAATCCTTAGCTTGTGTCGTTACACCGTGGGTGGAAAATGTAAATATCGCTACACCGAGTCTCCTACTGTGATTTATCGTTATTTTGAACGATTACCTGGCTTGGGGAGTGAAACCTTAGTTTCTTTTAGTACACCGTGTGGAAAAGGTAAATATCGCGTTCGGAGTGACCTTGAGTGTTTTGTCGTTATTTCGAATGGTTGCGAGGCTTGGGAAGTGAATCCTCAGCTTCTTTCGATATACCGCGAGTGGAAAAGGTAAATAACGCGATTCCCAGTCTCCTGCTGTGATTTATCGTTATTTTGAACGATTACGAAGGCGAGGATTTGAATCCTCAACTTCATTCGATATACCACGAGTGGAAAAGGTAAATATCGCGATTCCAAGTCTCCTACTGTGATTTATCGTTATTTTTAACGATTACCTGCCTTGGGAAGTGAATCTTTAGTTTCTTTTAGTACACCGTGTGGAAAAGGTAAATATCGCGTTTCGGTGTGACCTTGAGTTTTTTGTCGTTATTTCGAACGATTGCTAGGCTTGTGAAGTGAATCCTTTACTTCTTTCGATATACCGCGAGTGGAAAAGGTAAATATCCCGATTCCAGGTCTCCTACTGTGATTTATCGCTATTTTGAACGATTACGAAGGCGAGGATTTGAATCCTCAGCTTCTTTCGATATACCGCAAGTGGAAAAGGTAAATATCGCGATTCCGAGTCTCCTACTGTGATTTATCGTTATTTTGATCGAATGCCTGCCTTTGGAAGTGAATCCTTAGTTTCTTTTAGTACACCGTGTGGAAAAGGTAGATATCGCGTTTCGGAGTGACCTTGAGTGATTGGTCGTTATTTCGAACGGTTGCGAGGCTTGGGAAGTGAATTCTTAGCTTCTTTCGATATTCCGCGAGTGGAAAAGGTAAATAACGCTATTCCCAGTCTGCTACTGTGATTTATCCTTATTTTGAACGATTACGAAGGCGAGGATTTGAATCCTCAGCTCCTTTCGATATACCGCGAGTGGAAAAGGTAAATATCGCGATTCCCAGTCTCCTGCTGTGATTTATCGTTATTTTGAACGATTACCTGGCTTAGGAAGTGAATCCTTAGTTTCTTTTATTACAACGTGTGGAAAAGGTAGATATCGCGTTTCGGAGTGACATTGAGTGATTGGTCGTTATTTCGAACGGTTGCGAGACTTGGGAAGTGAATCCTTAGATTCTTTCGATATACCGCGAGTGGACAAGGTAAATATCGCGATTCCGAGTCTCCTACTGTGATTTATCGTTATTTTGAACGATTGCCTGCCTTTGGAAGTGAATCTTTAGTTTCTTTTATTACAACGTGTGGAAAAGGTAGATATCGCGTTTCGGAGTGACATTGAGTGATTGGTCGTTATTTCGAACGGTTGCGAGACTTGGGAAGTGAATCCTTAGATTCTTTCGATATACCGCGAGTGGACAAGGTAAATATCGCCATACCGAGTCTCCTATTGTGATTTATTGTTATATTGAACGATTGCGAGCCCTAGGATTTGAATCCTTAATTTCTTTTAGTACACCGAGTGGAAAAGGTAAATATCACGTTTCGGTGTGACCTTGAGTGTTTTGTCGTTATTTCGAAATATTGCGAGTGTTGGGAAATGAATCCTTAGCTTGTGTCGTTACACCGTGGGTGGAAAATGTAAATATCGCTACACCGAGTCTCCTACTGTGATTTATCGTTATTTTGAACGATTACCTGGCTTGGGGAGTGAAACCTTAGTTTCTTTTAGTACACCGTGTGGAAAAGGTAAATATCGCGTTCGGAGTGACCTTGAGTGTTTTGTCGTTATTTCGAATGGTTGCGAGGCTTGGGAAGTGAATCCTCAGCTTCTTTCGATATACCGCGAGTGGAAAAGGTAAATAACGCGATTCCCAGTCTCCTGCTGTGATTTATCGTTATTTTGAACGATTACGAAGGCGAGGATTTGAATCCTCAACTTCATTCGATATACCACGAGTGGAAAAGGTAAATATCGCGATTCCAAGTCTCCTACTGTGATTTATCGTTATTTTTAACGATTACCTGCCTTGGGAAGTGAATCTTTAGTTTCTTTTAGTACACCGTGTGGAAAAGGTAAATATCGCGTTTCGGTGTGACCTTGAGTTTTTTGTCGTTATTTCGAACGATTGCTAGGCTTGTGAAGTGAATCCTTAGCTTCTTTCGATATACCGCGAGTGGAAAAGGTAAATATCCCGATTCGAGGTCTCCTACTGTGATTTATCGTTATTTTTAACGATTACCTGGCTTGGGAAGTGAATCCTTAGTTTCTTTTAGTACACCGTGTGGAAAAGGTAAATATCGCGTTCGGTGTGACCTTGAGTGTTTTGTTGTTATTTCGAACGATTGCTAGGCTTGTGAAGTGAATCCTTAGCTTCTTTCGATATACCGCGAGTGGAAAAGGTAAATAACGCGATTCCCAGTCTCCTACTGTGATTTATCGTTATTTTGAACGATTACGAAGGCGAGGATTTGAATCCTCAGCTTCTTTCGATATACCGCGAGTGGAAAAGGTAAATATCGCGATTCCGAGTCTCCTACTGTGATTTATCGTTATTTTGATCGATTGCCTGCCTTTGGAAGTGAATCTTTAGTTTCTTTTAGTACACCGTGTGGATAAGGTAAATATCACGTTTCGGTGTGACCTAGAGTGATTGGTCGTTATTTCGAACGGTTGCGAGGCTTGGGAAGTGAATTCTTAGCTTCTTTCGATATACCGCGTGTGGAAAAGGTAAATAACGCGATGCCCAGTCTCCTGCTGTGATTTATCGTTATTTTGAACGATTACCTGCCTTCGGAAGTGAATCCTTAGTTTCTTTTAGTACACCGTGTGGGAAAGGTAGATATCGCGTTTCGGAGTGATCTTGAGTGATTGGTCGTTATTTCGAACGGTTGCGAGACTTGGAAAGTGAATCCTTAGCTTCTTTCGATACACCGCGAGTGGAAAAGGTAAATAACGCGATTCCCAGTCTCCTGCTGTGATTTATCGTTATTTTGAACGATTACCTGCCTTGGGAAGTGAATCTTTAGTTTCTTTTAGTACACCGTGTGGAAAAGGTAAATATCGCGTTTCGGTGTGACCTTGAGTTTTTTGTCGTTATTTCGAACGATTGCTAGGCTTGTGAAGTGAATCCTTTACTTCTTTCGATATACCGCGAGTGGAAAAGGTAAATATCCCGATTCCAGGTCTCCTACTGTGATTTATCGCTATTTTGAACGATTACGAAGGCGAGGATTTGAATCCTCAGCTTCTTTCGATATACCGCGAGTGGAAAAGGTAAATATCGCGATTCCGAGTCTCCTACTGTGATTTATCGTTATTTTGATCGAATGCCTGCCTTTGGAAGTGAATCTTTAGTTTCTTTTAGTACACCGTGTGGATAAGGTAAATATCACGTTTCGGTGTGACCTAGAGTGATTGGTCGTTATTTCGAACGGTTGCGAGGCTTGGGAAGTGAATTCTTAGCTTCTTTCGATATTCCGCGAGTGGAAAAGGTAAATAACGCTATTCCCAGTCTGCTACTGTGATTTATCCTTATTTTGAACGATTACGAAGGCGAGGATTTGAATCCTCAGCTCCTTTCGATATACCGCGAGTGGAAAAGGTAAATATCGCGATTCCCAGTCTCCTGCTGTGATTTATCGTTATTTTGAACGCTTACCTGGCTTAGGAAGTGAATCCTTAGTTTCTTTTATTACAACGTGTGGAAAAGGTAGATATCGCGTTTCGGAGTGACATTGAGTGATTGGTCGTTATTTCGAACGGTTGCGAGACTTGGGAAGTGAATCCTTAGATTCTTTCGATATACCGCGAGTGGACAAGGTAAATATCGCCATACCGAGTCTCCTATTGTGATTTATTGTTATATTGAACGATTGCGAGGGCTAGGATTTGAATCCTTAATTTCTTTTAGTACACAAAGTGGAAAAGGTAAATATCACGTTTCGGTGTGACCTTGAGTGTTTTGTCGTTATTTCGAACTATTGCGAGAGTTGGGAAATGAATCCTTAGCTTGTGTCGTTACACCGTGGGTGGAAAATGTAAATATCGCTACACCGAGTCTCCTACTGTGATTTATCGTTATTTTGAACGATTACCTGGCTTGGGGAGTGAAACCTTAGTTTCTTTTAGTACACCGTGTGGAAAAGGTAAATATCGCGTTCGGAGTGACCTTGAGTGTTTTGTCGTTATTTCGAATGGTTGCGAGGCTTGGGAAGTGAATCCTCAGCTTCTTTCGATATACCGCGAGTGGAAAAGGTAAATATCCCGATTCCAGGTCTCCTACTGTGATTTATCGCTATTTTGAACGATTACGAAGGCGAGGATTTGAATCCTCAGCTCCTTTCGATATACCGCGAGTGGAAAAGGTAAATATCGCGATTCCCAGTCTCCTGCTGTGATTTATCGTTATTTTGAACGATTACCTGGCTTAGGAAGTGAATCCTTAGTTTCTTTTATTACAACGTGTGGAAAAGGTAGATATCGCGTTTCGGAGTGACATTGAGTGATTGGTCGTTATTTCGAACGGTTGCGAGACTTGGGAAGTGAATCCTTAGATTCTTTCGATATACCGCGAGTGGACAAGGTAAATATCGCCATACCGAGTCTCCTATTGTGATTTATTGTTATATTGAACGATTGCGAGCCCTAGGATTTGAATCCTTAATTTCTTTTAGTACACCGAGTGGAAAAGGTAAATATCACGTTTCGGTGTGACCTTGAGTGTTTTGTCGTTATTTCGAAATATTGCGAGAGTTGGGAAATGAATCCTTAGCTTGTGTCGTTACACCGTGGGTGGAAAATGTAAATATCGCTACACCGAGTCTCCTACTGTGATTTATCGTTATTTTGAACGATTACCTGGCTTGGGGAGTGAAACCTTAGTTTCTTTTAGTACACCGTGTGGAAAAGGTAAATATCGCGTTCGGAGTGACCTTGAGTGTTTTGTCGTTATTTCGAATGGTTGCGAGGCTTGGGAAGTGAATCCTCAGCTTCTTTCGATATACCGCGAGTGGAAAAGGTAAATAACGCGATTCCCAGTCTCCTGCTGTGATTTATCGTTATTTTGAACGATTACGAAGGCGAGGATTTGAATCCTCAACTTCATTCGATATACCACGAGTGGAAAAGGTAAATATCGCGATTCCAAGTCTCCTACTGTGATTTATCGTTATTTTTAACGATTACCTGCCTTGGGAAGTGAATCTTTAGTTTCTTTTAGTACACCGTGTGGAAAAGGTAAATATCGCGTTTCGGTGTGACCTTGAGTTTTTTGTCGTTATTTCGAACGATTGCTAGGATTGTGAAGTGAATCCTTTACTTCTTTCGATATACCGCGAGTGGAAAAGGTAAATATCCCGATTCCAGGTCTCCTACTGTGATTTATCGCTATTTTGAACGATTACGAAGGCGAGGATTTGAATCCTCTGCTTCTTTCGATATACCGCAAGTGGAAAAGGTAAATATCGCGATTCCGAGTCTCCTACTGTGATTTATCGTTATTTTGAACGATTGCCTGCCTTTGGAAGTGAATCTTTAGTTTCTTTTAGTACACCGTGGGGAAAAGGTAGATATCGCGTTTCGGAGTGACCTTGAGTGTTTTGTCGTTATTTCGAACGATTGCTAGGCTTGTGAAGTGAATCCTTAGCTTCTTTCGATATACCGCGAGTGGAAAAGGTAAATAACGCGATTCCCAGTCTCCTACTGTGATTTATCGTTATTTTGAACGATTACGAAGGCGAGGATTTGAATCCTCAGCTTCTTTCGATATACCGCGAGTGGAAAAGGTAAATATCGCGATTCCGAGTCTCCTACTGTGATTTATCGTTATTTTGATCGATTGCCTGCCTTTGGAAGTGAATCTTTAGTTTCTTTTAGTACACCGTGTGGATAAGGTAAATATCACGTTTCGGTGTGACCTAGAGTGATTGGTCGTTATTTCGAACGGTTGCGAGGCTTGGGAAGTGAATTCTTAGCTTCTTTCGATATACCGCGTGTGGAAAAGGTAAATAACGCGATTCCCAGTCTCCTGCTGTGATTTATCGTTATTTTGAACGATTACCTGCCTTCGGAAGTGAATCCTTAGTTTCTTTTAGTACACCGTGTGGAAAAGGTAGATATCGCGTTTCGGAGTGATCTTGAGTGATTGGTCGTTATTTCGAACGGTTGCGAGACTTGGGAAGTGAATCCTTAGCTTCTTTCGATATACCGCGAGTGGAAAAGGTAAATAACGCGATTCCCAGTCTCCTGCTGTGATTTATCGTTATTTTGAACGATTACCTGCCTTGGGAAGTGAATCTTTAGTTTCTTTTAGTACACCGTGTGGAAAAGGTAAATATCGCGTTTCGGTGTGACCTTGAGTTTTTTGTCGTTATTTCGAACGATTGCTAGGCTTGTGAAGTGAATCCTTTACTTCTTTCGATATACGGCGAGTGGAAAAGGTAAATATCCCGATTCCAGGTCTCCTACTGTGATTTATCGCTATTTTGAACGATTACGATGGCGAGGATTTGAATCCTCAGCTTCTTTCGATATACCGCGAGTGGAAAAGGTAAATATCGCGATTCCCAGTCTCCTGCTGTGATTTATCGTTATTTTGAACGATTACCTGGCTTAGGAAGTGAATCCTTAGTTTCTTTTATTACAACGTGTGGAAAAGGTAGATATCGCGTTTCGGAGTGACATTGAGTGATTGGTCGTTATTTCGAACGGTTGCGAGACTTGGGAAGTGAATCCTTAGATTCTTTCGATATACCGCGAGTGGACAAGGTAAATATCGCCATACCGAGTCTCCTATTGTGATTTATTGTTATATTGAACGATTGCGAGGGCTAGGATTTGAATCCTTAATTTCTTTTAGTACACCGAGTGGAAAAGGTAAATATCACGTTTCGGTGTGACCTTGAGTGTTTTGTCGTTATTTCGAACTATTGCGAGAGTTGGGAAATGAATCCTTAGCTTGTGTCGTTACACCGTGGGTGGAAAATGTAAATATCGCTACACCGAGTCTCCTACTGTGATTTATCGTTATTTTGAACGATTACCTGGCTTGGGGAGTGAAACCTTAGTTTCTTTTAGTACACCGTGTGGAAAAGGTAAATATCGCGTTCGGAGTGACCTTGAGTGTTTTGTCGTTATTTCGAATGGTTGCGAGGCTTGGGAAGTGAATCCTCAGCTTCTTTCGATATACCGCGAGTGGAAAAGGTAAATAACGCGATTCCCAGTCTCCTGCTGTGATTTATCGTTATTTTGAACGATTACGAAGGCGAGGATTTGAATCCTCAACTTCATTCGATATACCACGAGTGGAAAAGGTAAATATCGCGATTCCAAGTCTCCTACTGTGATTTATCGTTATTTTTAACGATTACCTGCCTTGGGAAGTGAATCTTTAGTTTCTTTTAGTACACCGTGTGGAAAAGGTAAATATCGCGTTTCGGTGTGACCTTGAGTTTTTTGTCGTTATTTCGAACGATTGCTAGGCTTGTGAAGTGAATCCTTTACTTCTTTCGATATACCGCGAGTGGAAAAGGTAAATATCCCGATTCCAGGTCTCCTACTGTGATTTATCGCTATTTTGAACGATTACGAAGGCGAGGATTTGAATCCTCAGCTTCTTTCGATATACCGCGAGTGGAAAAGGTAAATATCGCGATTCCGAGTCTCCTACTGTGATTTATCGTTATTTTGATCGAATGCCTGCCTTTGGAAGTGAATCCTTAGTTTCTTTTAGTACACCGTGTGGAAAAGGTAGATATCGCGTTTCGGAGTGACCTTGAGTGATTGGTCGTTATTTCGAACGGTTGCGAGGCTTGGGAAGTGAATTCTTAGCTTCTTTCGATATTCCGCGAGTGGAAAAGGTAAATAACGCTATTCCCAGTCTGCTACTGTGATTTATCCTTATTTTGAACGATTACGAAGGCGAGGATTTGAATCCTCAGCTCCTTTCGATATACCGCGAGTGGAAAAGGTAAATATCGCGATTCCCAGTCTCCTGCTGTGATTTATCGTTATTTTGAACGATTACCTGGCTTAGGAAGTGAATCCTTAGTTTCTTTTATTACAACGTGTGGAAAAGGTAGATATCGCGTTTCGGAGTGACATTGAGTGATTGGTCGTTATTTCGAACTATTGCGAGAGTTGGGAAATGAATCCTTAGCTTGTGTCGTTACACCGTGGGTGGAAAATGTAAATATCGCTACACCGAGTCTCCTACTGTGATTTATCGTTATTTTGAACGATTACCTGGCTTGGGGAGTGAAACCTTAGTTTCTTTTAGTACACCGTGTGGAAAAGGTAAATATCGCGTTCGGAGTGACCTTGAGTGTTTTGTCGTTATTTCGAATGGTTGCGAGGCTTGGGAAGTGAATCCTCAGCTTCTTTCGATATACCGCGAGTGGAAAAGGTAAATAACGCGATTCCCAGTCTCCTGCTGTGATTTATCGTTATTTTGAACGATTACGAAGGCGAGGATTTGAATCCTCAACTTCATTCGATATACCACGAGTGGAAAAGGTAAATATCGCGATTCCAAGTCTCCTACTGTGATTTATCGTTATTTTTAACGATTACCTGCCTTGGGAAGTGAATCTTTAGTTTCTTTTAGTACACCGTGTGGAAAAGGTAAATATCGCGTTTCGGTGTGACCTTGAGTTTTTTGTCGTTATTTCGAACGATTGCTAGGCTTGTGAAGTGAATCCTTTACTTCTTTCGATATACCGCGAGTGGAAAAGGTAAATATCCCGATTCCAGGTCTCCTACTGTGATTTATCGCTATTTTGAACGATTACGAAGGCGAGGATTTGAATCCTCAGCTTCTTTCGATATACCGCAAGTGGAAAAGGTAAATATCGCGATTCCGAGTCTCCTACTGTGATTTATCGTTATTTTGATCGAATGCCTGCCTTTGGAAGTGAATCCTTAGTTTCTTTTAGTACACCGTGTGGAAAAGGTAGATATCGCGTTTCGGAGTGACCTTGAGTGATTGGTCGTTATTTCGAACGGTTGCGAGGCTTGGGAAGTGAATTCTTAGCTTCTTTCGATATTCCGCGAGTGGAAAAGGTAAATAACGCTATTCCCAGTCTGCTACTGTGATTTATCCTTATTTTGAACGATTACGAAGGCGAGGATTTGAATCCTCAGCTCCTTTCGATATACCGCGAGTGGAAAAGGTAAATATCGCGATTCCCAGTCTCCTGCTGTGATTTATCGTTATTTTGAACGATTACCTGGCTTAGGAAGTGAATCCTTAGTTTCTTTTATTACAACGTGTGGAAAAGGTAGATATCGCGTTTCGGAGTGACATTGAGTGATTGGTCGTTATTTCGAACGGTTGCGAGACTTGGGAAGTGAATCCTTAGATTCTTTCGATATACCGCGAGTGGACAAGGTAAATATCGCGATTCCGAGTCTCCTACTGTGATTTATCGTTATTTTGAACGATTGCCTGCCTTTGGAAGTGAATCTTTAGTTTCTTTTAGTACACCGTGTGGAAAAGGTAGATATCGCGTTTCGGAGTGACCTTGAGTGTTTTGTCGTTATTTCGAACGATTGCTAGGCTTGTGAAGTGAATCCTTAGCTTCTTTCGATATACCGCGAGTGGAAAAGGTAAATATCCCGATTCGAGGTCTCCTACTGTGATTTATCGTTATTTTTAACGATTACCTGGCTTGGGAAGTGAATCCTTAGTTTCTTTTAGTACACCGTGTGGAAAAGGTAAATATCGCGTTCGGTGTGACCTTGAGTGTTTTGTTGTTATTTCGAACGATTGCTAGGCTTGTGAAGTGAATCCTTAGCTTCTTTCGATATACCGCGAGTGGAAAAGGTAAATAACGCGATTCCCAGTCTCCTACTGTGATTTATCGTTATTTTGAACGATTACGAAGGCGAGGATTTGAATCCTCAGCTTCTTTCGATATACCGCGAGTGGAAAAGGTAAATATCGCGATTCCGAGTCTCCTACTGTGATTTATCGTTATTTTGATCGATTGCCTGCCTTTGGAAGTGAATCTTTAGTTTCTTTTAGTACACCGTGTGGATAAGGTAAATATCACGTTTCGGTGTGACCTAGAGTGATTGGTCGTTATTTCGAACGGTTGCGAGGCTTGGGAAGTGAATTCTTAGCTTCTTTCGATATACCGCGTGTGGAAAAGGTAAATAACGCGATTCCCAGTCTCCTGCTGTGATTTATCGTTATTTTGAACGATTACCTGCCTTCGGAAGTGAATCCTTAGTTTCTTTTAGTACACCGTGTGGAAAAGGTAGATATCGCGTTTCGGAGTGACCTTGAGTGATTGGTCGTTATTTCGAACGGTTGCGAGACTTGGGAAGTGAATCCTTAGCTTCTTTCGATATACCGCGAGTGGAAAAGGTAAATAACGCGATTCCCAGTCTCCTGCTGTGATTTATCGTTATTTTGAACGATTACCTGCCTTGGGAAGTGAATCTTTAGTTTCTTTTAGTACACCGTGTGGAAAAGGTAAATATCGCGTTTCGGTGTGACCTTGAGTTTTTTGTCGTTATTTCGAACGATTGCTAGGCTTGTGAAGTGAATCCTTTACTTCTTTCGATATACCGCGAGTGGAAAAGGTAAATATCCCGATTCCAGGTCTCCTACTGTGATTTATCGCTATTTTGAACGATTATGATGGCGAGGATTTGAATCCTCAGCTTCTTTCGATATACCGCGAGTGGAAAAGGTAAATATCGCGATTCCGAGTCTCCTACTGTGATTTATCGTTATTTTGATCGAATGCCTGCCTTTGGAAGTGAATCCTTAGTTTCTTTTAGTACACCGTGTGGAAAAGGTAGATATCGCGTTTCGGAGTGACCTTGAGTGATTGGTCGTTATTTCGAACGGTTGCGAGGCTTGGGAAGTGAATTCTTAGCTTCTTTCGATATTCCGCGAGTGGAAAAGGTAAATAACGCCATACCGAGTCTCCTATTGTGATTTATTGTTATATTGAACGATTGCGAGGGCTAGGATTTGAATCCTTAATTTCTTTTAGTACACCGAGTGGAAAAGGTAAATATCACGTTTCGGTGTGACCTTGAGTGTTTTGTCGTTATTTCGAACTATTGCGAGAGTTGGGAAATGAATCCTTAGCTTGTGTCGTTACACCGTGGGTGGAAAATGTAAATATCGCTACACCGAGTCTCCTACTGTGATTTATCGTTATTTTGAACGATTACCTGGCTTGGGGAGTGAAACCTTAGTTTCTTTTAGTACACCGTGTGGAAAAGGTAAATATCGCGTTCGGAGTGACCTTGAGTGTTTTGTCGTTATTTCGAATGGTTGCGAGGCTTGGGAAGTGAATCCTCAGCTTCTTTCGATATACCGCGAGTGGAAAAGGTAAATAACGCGATTCCCAGTCTCCTGCTGTGATTTATCGTTATTTTGAACGATTACGAAGGCGAGGATTTGAATCCTCAACTTCATTCGATATACCACGAGTGGAAAAGGTAAATATCGCGATTCCAAGTCTCCTACTGTGATTTATCGTTATTTTTAACGATTACCTGCCTTGGGAAGTGAATCTTTAGTTTCTTTTAGTACACCGTGTGGAAAAGGTAAATATCGCGTTTCGGTGTGACCTTGAGTTTTTTGTCGTTATTTCGAACGATTGCTAGGCTTGTGAAGTGAATCCTTTACTTCTTTCGATATACCTCGAGTGGAAAAGGTAAATATCCCGATTCCAGGTCTCCTACTGTGATTTATCGCTATTTTGAACGATTACGAAGGCGAGGATTTGAATCCTCAGCTTCTTTCGATATACCGCAAGTGGAAAAGGTAAATATCGCGATTCCGTGTCTCCTACTGTGATTTATCGTTATTTTGAACGATTGCCTGCCTTTGGAAGTGAATCTTTAGTTTCTTTTAGTACACCGTGGGGAAAAGGTAGATATCGTGTTTCGGAGTGACCTTGAGTGATTGGTCGTTATTTCGAACGGTTGCGAGACTTGGGAAGTGAATCCTTAGCTTCTTTCGATATACCGCGAGTGGAAAAGGTAAATATCCCGATTCCAGGTCTCCTACTGTGATTTATCGCTATTTTGAACGATTACGATGGCGAGGATTTGAATCCTCAGCTTCTTTCGATATACCGCGAGTGGAAAAGGTAAATATCGCGATTCCGAGTCTCCTACTGTGATTTATCGTTATTTTGATCGAATGCCTGCCTTTGGAAGTGAATCCTTAGTTTCTTTTAGTACACCGTGTGGAAAAGGTAGATATCGCGTTTCGGAGTGACCTTGAGTGATTGGTCGTTATTTCGAACGGTTGCGAGACTTGGGAAGTGAATCCTCAGCTCCTTTCGATATACCGCGAGTGGAAAAGGTAAATATCGCGATTCCCAGTCTCCTGCTGTGATTTATCGTTATTTTGAACGATTACCTGGCTTAGGAAGTGAATCCTTAGTTTCTTTTATTACAACGTGTGGAAAAGGTAGATATCGCGTTTCGGAGTGACATTGAGTGATTGGTCGTTATTTCGAACGGTTGCGAGACTTGGGAAGTGAATCCTTAGATTCTTTCGATATACCGCGAGTGGACAAGGTAAATATCGCCATACCGAGTCTCCTATTGTGATTTATTGTTATATTGAACGATTGCGAGGGCTAGGATTTGAATCCTTAATTTCTTTTAGTACACCGAGTGGAAAAGGTAAATATCACGTTTCGGTGTGACCTTGAGTGTTTTGTCGTTATTTCGAACTATTGCGAGAGTTGGGAAATGAATCCTTAGCTTGTGTCGTTACACCGTGGGTGGAAAATGTAAATATCGCTACACCGAGTCTCCTACTGTGATTTATCGTTATTTTGAACGATTACCTGGCTTGGGGAGTGAAACCTTAGTTTCTTTTAGTACACCGTGTGGAAAAGGTAAATATCGCGTTCGGAGTGACCTTGAGTGTCTTGTCGTTATTTCGAATGGTTGCGAGGCTTGGGAAGTGAATCCTCAGCTTCTCTCGATATACCGCGAGTGGAAAAGGTAAATAACGCGATTCCCAGTCTCCTGCTGTGATTTATCGTTATTTTGAACGATTACGAAGGCGAGGATTTGAATCCTCAACTTCATTCGATATACCACGAGTGGAAAAGGTAAATATCGCGATTCCAAGTCTCCTACTGTGATTTATCGTTATTTTTAACGATTACCTGCCTTGGGAAGTGAATCTTTAGTTTCTTTTAGTACACCGTGTGGAAAAGGTAAATATCGCGTTTCGGTGTGACCTTGAGTTTTTTGTCGTTATTTCGAACGATTGCTAGGCTTGTGAAGTGAATCCTTTACTTCTTTCGATATACCGCGAGTGGAAAAGGTAAATATCCCGATTCCAGGTCTCCTACTGTGATTTATCGCTATTTTGAACGATTACGAAGGCGAGGATTTGAATCCTCAGCTTCTTTCGATATACCGCAAGTGGAAAAGGTAAATATCGCGATTCAGAGTCTCCTACTGTGATTTATCGTTATTTTGAACGATTGCCTGCCTTTGGAAGTGAATCTTTAGTTTCTTTTAGTACACCGTGGGGAAAAGGTAGATATCGCGTTTCGGAGTGACCTTGAGTGATTGGTCGTTATTTCGAACGGTTGCGAGACTTGGGAAGTGAATCCTTAGCTTCTTTCGATATACCGCGAGTGGAAAAGGTAAATATCGCGATTCCGAGTCTCCTACTGTGATTTATCGTTATTTTGAACGATTGCCTGCCTTTGGAAGTGAATCTTTAGTTTCTTTTAGTACACCGTGTGGAAAAGGTAGATATCGCGTTTCGGAGTGACCTTGAGCGTTTTGTCGTTATTTCGAACGATTGCTAGGCTTGTGAAGTGAATCCTTAGCTTCTTTCGATATACCGCGAGTGGAAAAGGTAAATATCCCGATTCCAGGTCTCCTACTGTGATTTATCGCTATTTTGAACGATTACGAAGGCGAGGATTTGAATCCTCAGCTTCTTTCGATATACCGCAAGTGGAAAAGATAAATATCGCGATTCCGAGTCTCCTACTGTGATTTATCGTTATTTTGAACGATTGCCTGCCTTTGGAAGTGAATCTTTAGTTTCTTTTAGTACACCGTGGGGAAAAGGTAGATATCGCGTTTCGGAGTGACCTTGAGTGATTGGTCGTTATTTCGAACGGTTGCGAGACTTGGGAAGTGAATCCTCAGCTTCTTTCGATATACCACGAGTGGAAAAGGTAAATATCGCGATTCCAAGTCTCCTACTGTGATTTAACGTTATTTTGAACGATTACCTGGCTTGGGGAGTGAAACCTTAGTTTCTTTTAGTACACCGTGTGGAAAAGGTAAATATCGCGTTCGGAGTGACCTTGAGTGTTTTGTCGTTATTTCGAATGGTTGCGAGGCTTGGGAAGTGAATCCTCAGCTTCTCTCGATATACCGCGAGTGGAAAAGGTAAATAACGCGATTCCCAGTCTTCTGCTGTGATTTATCGTTATTTTGAACGATTACGAAGGCGAGGATTTGAATCCTCAACTTCATTCGATATACCACGAGTGGAAAAGGTAAATATCGCGATTCCAAGTCTCCTACTGTGATTTATCGTTATTTTTAACGATTACCTGCCTTGGGAAGTGAATCTTTAGTTTCTTTTAGTACACCGTGTGGAAAAGGTAAATATCGCGTTTCGGTGTGACCTTGAGTTTTTTGTCGTTATTTCGAACGATTGCTAGGCTTGTGAAGTGAATCCTTTACTTCTTTCGATATACCGCGAGTGGAAAAGGTAAATATCCCGATTCCAGGTCTCCTACTGTGATTTATCGCTATCTTGAACGATTACGAAGGCGAGGATTTGAATCCTCAGCTTCTTTCGATATACCGCAAGTGGAAAAGGTAAATATCGCGATTCCGAGTCTCCTACTGTGATTTATCGTTATTTTGAACGATTGCCTGCCTTTGGAAGTGAATCTTTAGTTTCTTTTAGTACACCGTGGGGAAAAGGTAGATATCGCGTTTCGGAGTGACCTTGAGTGATTGGTCGTTATTTCGAACCGTTGCGAGACTTGGGAAGTGAATCCTTAGGTTCTTTCGATATACCGCGAGTGGAAAAGGTAAATATCGCGATTCCGAGTCTCCTACTGTGATTTATCGTTATTTTGAACGATTGCCTGCCTTTGGAAGTGAATCTTTAGTTTCTTTTAGTACACCGTGTGGAAAAGGTAGATATCGCGTTTCGGAGTGACCTTGAGCGTTTTGTCGTTATTTCGAACGATTGCTAGGCTTGTGAAGTGAATCCTTAGCTTCTTTCGATATACCGCGAGTGGAAAAGGTAAATAACGCGATTCCCAGTCTCCTACTGTGATTTATCGTTATTTTGAACGATTACGAAGGCGAGGATTTGAATCCTCAGCTTCTTTCGATATACCGCGAGTGGAAAAGGTAAATATCGCGATTCCGAGTCTCCTACTGTGATTTATCGTTATTTTGATCGATTGCCTGCCTTTGGAAGTGAATCTTTAGTTTCTTTTAGTACACCGTGTGGATAAGGTAAATATCACGTTTCGGTGTGACCTAGAGTGATTGGTCGTTATTTCGAACGGTTGCGAGGCTTGGGAAGTGAATTCTTAGCTTTTTTCGATATACCGCGTGTGGAAAAGGTAAATAACGCGATTCCCAGTCTCCTGCTGTGATTTATCGTTATTTTGAACGATTACCTGCCTTCGGAAGTGAATCCTTAGTTTCTTTTAGTACACCGTGTGGAAAAGGTAGATATCGCGTTTCGGAGTGACCTTGAGTGATTGGTCGTTATTTCGAACGGTTGCGAGACTTGGGAAGTGAATCCTTAGCTTCTTTCGATGTACCGCGAGTGGAAAAGGTAAATAACGCGATTCCCAGTCTCCTGCTGTGATTTATCGTTATTTTGAACGATTACCTGCCTTGGGAAGTGAATCTTTAGTTTCTTTTAGTACACCGTGTGGAAAAGGTAAATATCGCGTTTCGGTGTGACCTTGAGTTTTTTGTCGTTATTTCGAACGATTGCTAGGCTTGTGAAGTGAATCCTTTACTTCTTTCGATATACCGCGAGTGGAAAAGGTAAATATCCCGATTCGAGGTCTCCTACTGTGATTTATCGCTATTTTGAACGATTACCTGGCTTGGGAAGTGAATCCTTAGTTTCTTTTAGTACACCGTGTGGAAAAGGTAAATATTGCGTTCGGTGTGACCTTGTGTGTTTTGTTGTTATTTCGAACGATTGCTAGGCTTGTGAAGTGAATCCTTAGCTTCTTTCGATATACCGCGAGTGGAAAAGGTAAATAACGCGATTCCCAGTCTCCTACTGTGATTTATCGTTATTTTGAACGATTACGAAGGCGAGGATTTGAATCCTCAGCTTCTTTCGATATACCGCGAGTGGAAAAGGTAAATATCGCGATTCCGAGTCTCCTACTGTGATTTATCGTTATTTTGATCGATTGCCTGCCTTTGGAAGTGAATCTTTAGTTTCTTTTAGTACACCGTGTGGATAAGGTAAATATCACGTTTCGGTGTGACCTACAGTGATTGGTCGTTATTTCGAACGGTTGCGAGGCTTGGGAAGTGAATTCTTAGCTTCTTTCGATATACCGCGTGTGGAAAAGGTAAATAACGCGATTCCCAGTCTCCTGCTGTGATTTATCGTTATTTTGAACGATTACCTGCCTTCGGAAGTGAATCCTTAGTTTCTTTTAGTACACCGTGTGGAAAAGGTAGATATCGCGTTTCGGAGTGACCTTGAGTGATTGGTCGTTATTTCGAACGGTTGCGAGACTTGGGAAGTGAATCCTTAGCTTCTTTCGATATACCGCGAGTGGAAAAGGTAAATAACGCGATTCCCAGTCTCCTGCTGTGATTTATCGTTATTTTGAACGATTACCTGCCTTGGGACGTGAATCTTTAGTTTCTTTTAGTACACCGTGTGGAAAAGGTAAATATCGCGTTTCGGTGTGACCTTGAGTTTTTTGTCGTTATTTCGAACGATTGCTAGGCTTGTGAAGTGAATCCTTTACTTCTTTCGATATACCGCGAGTGGAAAAGGTAAATATCCCGATTCCAGGTCTCCTACTGTGATTTATCGCTATTTTGAACGATTACGATGGCGAGGATTTGAATCCTCAGCTTCTTTCGATATACCGCGAGTGGAAAAGGTAAATATCGCGATTCCGAGTCTCCTACTGTGACTTATCGTTATTTTGATCGAATGCCTGCCTTTGGAAGTGAATCCTTAGTTTCTTTTAGTACACCGTGTGGAAAAGGTAGATATCGCGTTTCGGAGTGACCTTGAGTGATTGGTCGTTATTTCGAACGGTTGCGAGGCTTGGGAAGTGAATTCTTAGCTTCTTTCGATATTCCGCGAGTGGAAAAGGTAAATAACGCTATTCCCAGTCTGCTACTGTGATTTATCCTTATTTTGAACGATTACGAAGGCGAGGATTTGAATCCTCAGCTCCTTTCGATATACCGCGAGTGGAAAAGGTAAATATCGCGATTCCCAGTCTCCTGCTGTGATTTATCGTTATTTTGAACGATTACCTGGCTTAGGAAGTGAATCCTTAGTTTCTTTTATTACAACGTGTGGAAAAGGTAGATATCGCGTTTCGGAGTGACATTGAGTGATTGGTCGTTATTTCGAACGGTTGCGAGACTTGGGAAGTGAATCCTTAGATTCTTTCGATATACCGCGAGTGGACAAGGTAAATATCGCCATACCGAGTCTCCTATTGTGATTTATTGTTATATTAAACGATTGCGAGGGCTAGGATTTGAATCCTTAATTTCTTTTAGTACACCGAGTGGAAAAGGTAAATATCACGTTTCGGTGTGACCTTGAGTGTTTTGTCGT
Organism: Nomada fucata; assembly: GCA_948146005.1. Classification (NCBI taxonomy): domain Eukaryota; kingdom Metazoa; phylum Arthropoda; class Insecta; order Hymenoptera; family Apidae; genus Nomada; species Nomada fucata. Next base: position 28,632,378 of record OX411275.1, read on the forward strand.
TATTTCGAACTATTGCGAGAGTTGGGAAATGAATCCTTAGCTTGTGTCGTTACACCGTGGGTGGAAAATGTAAATATCGCTACACCGAGTCTCCTACTGTGATTTATCGTTATTTTGAACGATTACCTGGCTTGGGGAGTGAAACCTTAGTTTCTTTTAGTACACCGTGTGGAAAAGGTAAATATCGCGTTCGGAGTGACCTTGAGTGTTTTGTCGTTATTTCGAATGGTTGCGAGGCTTGGGAAGTGAATCCTCAGCTTCTTTCGATATACCGCGAGTGGAAAAGGTAAATAACGCGATTCCCAGTCTCCTACTGTGATTTATCCTTATTTTGAACGATTACGAAGGCGAGGATTTGAATCCTCAGCTCCTTTCGATATACCGCGAGTGGAAAAGGTAAATATCGCGATTCCCAGTCTCCTGCTGTGATTTATCGTTATTTTGAACGATTACCTGGCTTAGGAAGTGAATCCTTAGTTTCTTTTATTACAACGTGTGGAAAAGGTAGATATCGCGTTTCGGAGTGACATTGAGTGATTGGTCGTTATTTCGAACGGTTGCGAGACTTGGGAAGTGAATCCTTAGATTCTTTCGATATACCGCGAGTGGACAAGGTAAATATCGCCATACCGAGTCTCCTATTGTGATTTATTGTTATATTGAACGATTGCGAGGGCTAGGATTTGAATCCTTAATTTCTTTTAGTACACCGAGTGGAAAAGGTAAATATCACGTTTCGGTGTGACCTTGAGTATTTTGTCGTTATTTCGAACGATTGCTAGGCTTGTGAAGTGAATCCTTAGCTTCTTTCGATATACCGCGAGTGGAAAAGGTAAATATCCCGATTCGAGGTCTCCTACTGTGATTTATCGTTATTTTTAACGATTACCTGGCTTGGGAAGTGAATCCTTAGCTTCTTTCGATATACCGCGAGTGGAAAAGGTAAATAACGCGATTCCCAGTCTCCTACTGTGATTTATCGTTATTTTGAACGATTACGAAGGCGAGGATTTGAATCCTCAGCTTCTTTCGATATACCGCGAGTGGAAAAGGTAAATATCGCGATTCCGAGTCTCCTACTGTGATTTATCGTTATTTTGATCGATTGCCTGCCTTTGGAAGTGAATCTTTAGTTTCTTTTAGTACACCGTGTGGATAAGGTAAATATCACGTTTCGGTGTGACCTAGAGTGATTGGTCGTTATTTCGAACGGTTGCGAGGCTTGGGAAGTGAATTCTTAGCTTCTTTCGATATACCGCGTGTGGAAAAGGTAAATAACGCGATTCCCAGTCTCCTGCTGTGATTTATCGTTATTTTGAACGATTACCTGCCTTGGGAAGTGAATCTTTAGTTTCTTTTAGTACACCGTGTGGAAAAGGTAAATATCGCGTTTCGGTGTGACCTTGAGTTTTTTGTCGTTATTTCGAACGATTGCTAGGCTTGTGAAGTGAATCCTTTACTTCTTTCGATATACCGCGAGTGGAAAAGGTAAATATCCCGATTCCAGGTCTCCTACTGTGATTTATCGCTATTTTGAACGATTACGATGGCGAGGATTTGAATCCTCAGCTTCTTTCGATATACCGCGAGTGGAAAAGGTAAATATCGCGATTCCGAGTCTCCTACTGTGATTTATCGTTATTTTGATCGAATGCCTGCCTTTGGAAGTGAATCCTTAGTTTCTTTTAGTACACCGTGTGGAAAAGGTAGATATCGCGTTTCGGAGTGACCTTGAGTGATTGGTCGTTATTTCGAACGGTTGCGAGGCTTGGGAAGTGAATTCTTAGCTTCTTTCGATATTCCGCGAGTGGAAAAGGTAAATAACGCTATTCCCAGTCTGCTACTGTGATTTATCCTTATTTTGAACGATTACGAAGGCGAGGATTTGAATCCTCAGCTCCTTTCGATATACCGCGAGTGGAAAAGGTAAATATCGCGATTCCCAGTCTCCTGCTGTGATTTATCGTTATTTTGAACGATTACCTGGCTTAGGAAGTGAATCCTTAGTTTCTTTTATTACAACGTGTGGAAAAGGTAGATATCGCGTTTCGGAGTGACATTGAGTGATTGGTCGTTATTTCGAACGGTTGCGAGACTTGGGAAGTGAATCCTTAGATTCTTTCGATATACCGCGAGTGGACAAGGTAAATATCGCCATACCGAGTCTCCTATTGTGATTTATTGTTATATTGAACGATTGCGAGGGCTAGGATTTGAATCCTTAATTTCTTTTAGTACACCGAGTGGAAAAGGTAAATATCACGTTTCGGTGTGACCTTGAGTGTTTTGTCGTTATTTCGAACTATTGCGAGACTTGGGAAATGAATCCTTAGCTTGTGTCGTTACACCGTGGGTGGAAAATGTAAATATCGCTACACCGAGTCTCCTACTGTGATTTATCGTTATTTTGAACGATTACGAAGGCGAGGATTTGAATCCTCAGCTTCTTTCGATATACCGCGAGTGGAAAAGGTAAATATCGCGATTCCGAGTCTCCTACTGTGATTTATCGTTATTTTGATCGATTGCCTGCCTTTGGAAGTGAATCTTTAGTTTCTTTTAGTACACCGTGTGGAAAAGGTAAATATCGCGTTCGGTGTGACCTTGAGTGTTTTGTTGTTATTTCGAACGATTGCTAGGCTTGTGAAGTGAATCCTTAGCTTCTTTCGATATACCGCGAGTGGAAAAGGTAAATAACGCGATTCCCAGTCTCCTACTGTGATTTATCGTTATTTTGAACGATTACGAAGGCGAGGATTTGAATCCTCAGCTTCTTTCGATATACCGCGAGTGGAAAAGGTAAATATCGCGATTCCGAGTCTCCTACTGTGATTTATCGTTATTTTGATCGATTGCCTGCCTTTGGAAGTGAATCTTTAGTTTCTTTTAGTACACCATGTGGATAAGGTAAATATCACGTTTCGGTGTGACCTAGAGTGATTGGTCGTTATTTCGAACGGTTGCGAGGCTTGGGAAGTGAATTCTTAGCTTCTTTCGATATACCGCGTGTGGAAAAGGTAAATAACGCGATTCCCAGTCTCCTGCTGTGATTTATCGTTATTTTGAACGATTACCTGCCTTGGGAAGTGAATCTTTAGTTTCTTTTAGTACACCGTGTGGAAAAGGTAAATATCGCGTTTCGGTGTGACCTTGAGTTTTTTGTCGTTATTTCGAACGATTGCTAGGCTTGTGAAGTGAATCCTTTACTTCTTTCGATATACCGCGAGTGGAAAAGGTAAATATCCCGATTCCAGGTCTCCTACTGTGATTTATCGCTATTTTGAACGATTACGATGGCGAGGATTTGAATCCTCAGCTTCTTTCGATATACCGCGAGTGGAAAAGGTAAATATCGCGATTCCGAGTCTCCTACTGTGATTTATCGTTATTTTGATCGAATGCCTGCCTTTGGAAGTGAATCCTTAGTTTCTTTCAGTACACCGTGTGGAAAAGGTAGATATCGCGTTTCGGAGTGACCTTGAGTGATTGGTCGTTATTTCGAACGGTTGCGAGGCTTGGGAAGTGAATTCTTAGCTTCTTTCGATATTCCGCGAGTGGAAAAGGTAAATAACGCTATTCCCAGTCTGCTACTGTGATTTATCCTTATTTTGAACGATTACGAAGGCGAGGATTTGAATCCTCAGCTCCTTTCGATATACCGCGAGTGGAAAAGGTAAATATCGCGATTCCCAGTCTCCTGCTGTGATTTATCGTTATTTTGAACGATTACCTGGCTTAGGAAGTGAATCCTTAGTTTCTTTTATTACAACGTGTGGAAAAGGTAGATATCGCGTTTCGGAGTGACATTGAGTGATTGGTCGTTATTTCGAACGGTTGCGAGACTTGGGAAGTGAATCCTTAGATTCTTTCGATATACCGCGAGTGGACAAGGTAAATATCGCCATACCGAGTCTCCTATTGTGATTTATTGTTATATTGAACGATTGCGAGGGCTAGGATTTGAATCCTTAATTTCTTTTAGTACACCGAGTGGAAAAGGTAAATATCACGTTTCGGTGTGACCTTGAGTGTTTTGTCGTTATTTCGAACTATTGCGAGACTTGGGAAATGAATCCTTAGCTTGTGTCGTTACACCGTGGGTGGAAAATGTAAATATCGCTACACCGAGTCTCCTACTGTGATTTATCGTTATCTTGAACGATTACCTGGCTTGGGGAGTGAAACCTTAGTTTCTTTTAGTACACCGTGTGGAAAAGGTAAATATCGCGTTCGGAGTGACCTTGAGTGTTTTGTCGTTATTTCGAATGGTTGCGAGGCTTGGGAAGTGAATCCTCAGCTTCTTTCGATATACCGCGAGTGGAAAAGGTAAATAACGCGATTCCCAGTCTCCTGCTGTGATTTATCGTTATTTTGAACGATTACGAAGGCGAGGATTTGAATCCTCAACTTCATTCGATATACCACGAGTGGAAAAGGTAAATATCGCGATTCCAAGTCTCCTACTGTGATTTATCGTTATTTTTAACGATTACCTGCCTTGGGAAGTGAATCTTTAGTTTCTTTTAGTACACCGTGTGGAAAAGGTAAATATCGCGTTTCGGTGTGACCTTGAGTTTTTTGTCGTTATTTCGAACGATTGCTAGGCTTGTGAAGTGAATCCTTTACTTCTTTCGATATACCGCGAGTGGAAAAGGTAAATATCCCGATTCCAGGACTCCTACTGTGATTTATCGCTATTTTGAACGATTACGAAGGCGAGGATTTGAATCCTCAGCTTCTTTCGATATACCGCAAGTGGAAAAGGTAAATATCGCGATTCCGAGTCTCCTACTGTGATTTATCGTTATTTTGATCGAATGCCTGCCTTTGGAAGTGAATCCTTAGTTTCTTTTAGTACACCGTGTGGAAAAGGTAGATATCGCGTTTCGGAGTGACCTTGAGTGATTGGTCGTTATTTCGAACGGTTGCGAGGCTTGGGAAGTGAATTCTTAGCTTCTTTCGATATTCCGCGAGTGGAAAAGGTAAATAACGCTATTCCCAGTCTGCTACTGTGATTTATCCTTATTTTGAACGATTACGAAGGCGAGGATATGAATCCTCAGCTCCTTTCGATATACCGCGAGTGGAAAAGGTAAATATCGCGATTCCCAGTCTCCTGCTGTGATTTATCGTTATTTTGAACGATTACCTGGCTTAGGAAGTGAATCCTTAGTTTCTTTTATTACAACGTGTGGAAAAGGTAGATATCGCGTTTCGGAGTGACATTGAGTGATTGGTCGTTATTTCGAACGGTTGCGAGACTTGGGAAGTGAATCCTTAGATTCTTTCGATATACCGCGAGTGGACAAGGTAAATATCGCCATACCGAGTCTCCTATTGTGATTTATTGTTATTTTGAACGATTGCGAGGGCTAGGATTTGAATCCTTAATTTCTTTTAGTACACCGAGTGGAAAAGGTAAATATCACGTTTCGGTGTGACCTTGAGTGTTTTGTCGTTATTTCGAACTATTGCGAGAGTTGGGAAATGAATCCTTAGCTTGTGTCGTTACACCGTGGGTGGAAAATGTAAATATCGCTACACCGAGTCTCCTACTGTGATTTATCGTTATTTTGAACGATTACCTGGCTTGGGGAGTGAAACCTTAGTTTCTTTTAGTACACCGTGTGGAAAAGGTAGATATCGCGTTTCGGAGTGACCTTGAGTGATTGGTCGTTATTTCGAACGGTTGCGAGACTTGGGAAGTGAATCCTTAGCTTCTTTCGATATACCGCGAGTGGACAAGGTAAATATCGCCATACCGAGTCTCCTATTGTGATTTATTGTTATTTTGAACGATTACGAAGGCGAGGATTTGAATCCTCAGCTTCTTTCGATATACCGCAAGTGGAAAAGGTAAATATCGCGATTCCGAGTCTCCTACTGTGATTTATCGTTATTTTGAACGATTGCCTGCCTTTGGAAGTGAATCTTTAGTTTCTTTTAGTACACCGTGGGGAGAAGGTAGATATCGCGTTTCGGAGTGACCTTGAGTGATTGGTCGTTATTTCGAACGGTTGCGAGACTTGGGAAGTGAATCCTTAGCTTCTTTCGATATACCGCGAGTGGAAAAGGTAAATATCCCGATTCCAGGTCTCCTACTGTGATTTATCGTTATTTTTAACGATTACCTGGCTTGGGAAGTGAATCCTTAGTTTCTTTTAGTACACCGTGTGGAAAAGGTAAATATCACGTTTCGGTGTGACCTTGAGTGTTTTGTCGTTATTTCGAACGATTGCTAGGCTTGTGAAGTGAATCCTTAGCTTCTTTCGATATACCGCGAATGGAAAAGGTAAATAACGCGATTCCCAGTCTCCTGCTGTGATTTATAGTTATTTTGAACGATTACGAAGGCGAGGATTTGAATCCTCAGCTTCTTTCGATATACCGCGAGTGGAAAAGGTAAATATCGCGATTCCAAGTCTCCTACTGTGATTTATCGTTATTTTTAACGATTACCTGGCTTGGGAAGTGAATCCTTAGTTTCTTTTAGTACACCGTGTGGAAAAGGTAAATATCGCGTTTCGGAGTGACCTTGAGTGATTGGTAGTTATTTCGAACGGTTGCGAGGCTTGGGAAGTGAATCCTTAGCTTCTTTCGATATACCGCGAGTGGAAAAGGTAAATAACGCGATTCCCAGTCTCCTGCTGTGATTTATCGTTATTTTGAACGATTACCTGGCTTAGGAAGTGAATCCTAAGTTTCTTTTAGTACACCGTGTGGAAAAGGTAAATATCGCGTTTCGGTGTGACCTTGAGTGATTGGTCGTTATTTCGAACGGTTGCGAGGCTTGGGAAGTGAATCCTTAGATTCTTTCGATATACGGCGAGTGGACAATTTAAATATCGCCATACCGAGTCTCCTATTGTGATTTATTGTTATTTTGAACGATTGCGAGGGCTAGGATTTGAATCCTTAATTTCTTTTAGTACACCGAGTGGAAAAGGTAAATATCACGTTTCGGTGTGACCTTGAGTGTTTTGTCGTTATTTCGAACTATTGCGAGACTTGGGAAATGAATCCTTAGCTTGTGTCGTTACACCGTGGGTGGAAAATGTAAATATCGCTACACCGAGTCTCCTACTGTGATTTATCGTTATTTTGAACGATTACGAAGGCGAGGATTTGAATCCTCAGCTTCTTTCGATATACCGCGAGTGGAAAAGGTAAATATCGCGATTCCCAGTCTCCTGCTGTGATTTATCGTTATTTTGAACGATTACCTGGCTTGGGGAGTGAAACCTTAGTTTCTTTTAGTACACCGTGTGGAAAAGGTAAATATCGCGTTCGGAGTGACCTTGAGTGTTTTGTCGTTATTTCGAATGGTTGCGAGGCTTGGGAAGTGAATCCTCAGCTTCTTTCGATATACCGCGAGTGGAAAAGGTAAATAACGCGATTCCCAGTCTCAAGCTGTGATTTATCGTTATTTTGAACGATTACGAAGGCGAGGATTTGAATCCTCAGCTTCATTCGATATACCACGAGTGGAAAAGGTAAATATCGCGATTCCAAGTCTCCTACTGTGATTTATCGTTATTTTTAACGATTACCTGGCTTGGGAAGTGAATCCTTAGTTTCTTTTAGTACACCGTGTGGAAAAGGTAAATATCGCGTTCGGAGTGACCTTGAGTGTTTTGTCGTTATTTCGAATGGTTGCGAGGCTTGGGAAGTGAATCCTCAGCTTCTTTCGATATACCGCGAGTGGAAAAGGTAAATAACGCGATTCCCAGTCTCCTGCTGTGATTTATCGTTATTTTGATCGATTACCTGGCTTGGGGAGTGAAACCTTAGTTTCTTTTAGTACACCGTGTGGAAAAGGTAAATATCCGGCTCGGAGTGCCCTTGAGTGTTTTGTCGTTATTTCGAACGATCGCTAGGCTTGTGAAGTGAATCCTTAGCTTCTTTCGATATACCGCGAGTGGAAAAGGTAAATAACGCGATTCCCAGTCTCCTGCTGTGATTTATCGTTATTTTGAACGATTACCTGGCTTGGGAAGTGAATCCTAAGTTTCTTTTAGTACACCGTGTGGAAAAGGTAAATATCGCGTTCGGTGTGACCTTGAGTATTTTGTCGTTATTTCGAACGATTGATAGGCTTGTGAAGTGAATCCTTAGCTTCTTTCGATATACCGCGAGTGGAAAAGGTAAATATCCCGATTCCAGGTCTCCTACTGTGATTTATCGTTATTTTTAACGATTACCTGGCTTGGGAAGTGAATCCTTAGTTTCTTTTAGTACACCGTGTGGAAAAGGTAAATATCACGTTTCGGTGTGACCTTGAGTGTTTTGTCGTTATTTCGAATGGTTGCGAGGCTTGGGAAGTGAATCCTCAGCTTCTTTCGATATACCGCGAGTGGAAAAGGTAAATAACGCGATTCCCAGTCTCCTGCTGTGATTTATCGTTATTTTGATCGATTACCTGGCTTGGGGAGTGAAACCTTAGTTTCTTTTAGTACACCGTGTGGAAAAGGTAAATATCCGGCTCGGAGTGCCCTTGAGTGTTTTGTCGTTATTTCGAACGATCGCTAGGCTTGTGAAGTGAATCCTTAGCTTCTTTCGATATACCGCAAGTGGAAAAGGTAAATAACGCGATTCCCAGTCTCCTGCTGTGATTTATCGTTATTTTGAACGATTACCTGGCTTGGGAAGTGAATCCTAAGTTTCTTTTAGTACACCGTGTGGAAAAGGTAAATATCGCGTTCGGTGTGACCTTGAGTATTTTGTCGTTATTTCGAACGATTGATAGGCTTGTGAAGTGAATCCTTAGCTTCTTTCGATATACCGCGAGTGGAAAAGGTAAATATCCCGATTCCAGGTCTCCTACTGTGATTTATCGTTATTTTTAACGATTACCTGGCTTGGGAAGTGAATCCTTAGTTTCTTTTAGTACACCGTGTGGAAAAGGTAAATATCACGTTTCGGTGTGACCTTGAGTGTTTGTCGTTATTTCGAACGATTGCTAGGCTTGTGAAGTGAATCCTTAGCTTCTTTCGATATACCGCGAGTGGAAAAGGTAAATAACGCGATTCCCAGTCTCCTGCTGTGATTTATCGTTATTTTGAACGATTACCTGGCTTAGGAAGTGAATCCTAAGTTTCTTTTAGTACACCGTGTGGAATAGGTAAATATCGCGTTTCGGTGTGACCTTGAGTGTTTTGTCGTTATTTCGAACGATTGCTAGGCTTGTGAAGAAAATCCTCAATTTCTTTTAGTACACCGAGTGGAAAAGGTAGATATCGCGTTTCGGAGTGACCATGAGTGATTGGTCGTTATTTCGAACGGTTGCGAGACTTGGGAAGTGAATCCTTAGCTTCTTTGGATATACCGCGAGTGGAAATGGTAAATATCTCGATTCCAGGTCTCCTACTGTGATTTATCGTTATTTTGAACGATTACCTGCCTTGGGAAGTGAATCTTTAGTTTCTTTTAGTACACCGTGTGGAAAAGGAAAATATCGCGTTTCGGTGTGACCTTGAGTGTTTTGTCGTTATTTTGAACGATTGCTAGGCTTGTGAAGTGAATCCTCAGCTTCTTTCGATATACCGCGAGTGGAAAAGGTAAATATCGCGATTCTCAGTCTCCTGCTGTGATTTATCGTTATTTTGAACGATTACCTGGCTTGGGGAGTGAAACCTTAGTTTCTTTTAGTACACCGTGTGGAAAAGGTAAATATCGCGTTCGGAGTCACCTTGAGTGTTTTGTCGTTATTTCGAATGGTTGCGAGGCTTGGGAAGTGAATCCTCAGCTTCTTTCGATATACCGCGAGTGAAAAAGGTAAATAACGCGATTCCCAGTCTCCTGCTGTGATTTATCGTTATTTTGAACGATTACGAAGGCGAGGATTTGAATCCTCAGCTTCATTCGATATACCACGAGTGGAAAAGGTAAATATCGCGATTCCAAGTCTCCTACTGTGATTTATCGTTATTTTTAACGATTACCTGGCTTGGGAAGTGAATCCTTAGTTTCTTTTAGTACACCGTGTGGAAAAGGTAAATATCGCGTTCGGAGTGACCTTGAGTGTTTTGTCGTTATTTCGAATGGTTGCGAGGCTTGGGAAGTGAATCCTCAGCTTCTTTCGATATACCGCGAGTGGAAAAGGTAAATAACGCGATTCCCAGTCTCCTGCTGTGATTTATCGTTATTTTGATCGATTACCTGGCTTGGGGAGTGAAACCTTAGTTTCTTTTAGTACACCGTGTGGAAAAGGTAAATATCGCGCTCGGAGTGCCCTTGAGTGTTTTGTCGTTATTTCGAACGATCGCTAGGCTTGTGAAGTGAATCCTTAACTTCTTTCGATATACCGCGAGTGGAAAAGGTAAATAACGCGATTCCCAGTCTCCTACTGTGATTTATCGTTATTTTGAACGATTACGAAGGCGAGGATTTGAATCCTCAGCTTCTTTCGATATACCGCGAGTGGAAAAGGTAAATATCGCGATTCCAAGTCTCCTACTGTGATTTATCGTTATTTTTAACGATTACCTGGCTTGGGAAGTGAATCCTTAGTTTCTTTTAGTACACCGTGTGGTAAAGGTAAATATCGCGTTCGGAGTGACCTTGAGTGTTTTGTCGTTATTTCGAATGGTTGCGAGGCTTGGGAAGTGAATCCTCAGCTTCTTTCGATATACCGCAAGTGGAAAAGGTAAATAACGCGATTCCCAGTCTCCTGCTGTGATTTATCGTTATTTTGAACGATTACGAAGGCGAGGATTTGAATCCTCAGCTTCTTTCGATATACCGCGAGTGGAAAAGGTAAATATCGCGATTCCAAGTCTCCTACTGTGATTTATCGTTATTTTTAACGATTACCTGGCTTGGGAAGTGAATCCTTAGTTTCTTTTAGTACACCGTGTGGTAAAGGTAAATATCGCGTTCGGTGTGACCTTGAGTATTTTGTCGTTATTTCGAACGATTGCTAGACTTGTGAAGTGAATCCTTAGCTTCTTTCGATATACCGCGAGTGGAAAAGGTAAATATCCCGATTCCAGGTCTCCTACTGTGATTTATCGTTATTTTGAACGATTACCTGGCTTAGGAAGTGAATCCTTAGTTTCTTTTATTACAACGTGTGGAAAATGTAGATATCGCGTTTCGGAGTGACATTGAGTGATTGGTCGTTATTTCGAACGGTTGCGAGACTTGGGAAGTGAATCCTTAGATTCTTTCGATATACCGCGAGTGGACAAGGTAAATATCGCCATACCGAGTCTCCTATTGTGATTTATTGTAATTTTGAACGATTGCGAGGGCTAGGATTTGAATCCTTAATTTCTTTTAGTACACTGAGTGGAAAAGGTAAATATCACGTTTCGGTGTGACCTTGAGTGTTTTGTCGTTATTTCGAACTATTGCGAGAGTTGGGAAATGAATCCTTAGCTTGTGTCGTTACACCGTGGGTGGAAAATGTAAATATGGCTGCACCGAGTCTCCTACTGTGATTTATCGTTATTTTGAACGATTACGAAGGCGAGGATTTGAATCCTCAGCTTCTTTCGATATACCGCGAGTTGAAAAGGTAAATATCGCGATTCCCAGTCTCCTGCTGTGATTTATCGTTATTTTGAACGATTACCTGGCTTGGGGAGTGAAACCTTAGTTTCTTTTAGTACACCGTGTGGAAAAGGTAAATATCGCGTTCGGAGTGACCTTGAGTGTTTTGTCGTTATTTCGAATGGTTGCGAGGCTTGGGAAGTGAATCCTCAGCTTCTTTCGATATACCGCAAGTGGAAAAGGTAAATAACGCGATTCCCAGTCTCCTGCTGTGATTTATCGTTATTTTGAACGATTACGAAAGCGAGGATTTGAATCCTCAGCTTCTTTCGATATACCGCGAGTGGAAAAGGTAAATATCGCGATTCCAAGTCTCCTACTGTGATTTATCGTTATTTTTAACGATTACCTGGCTTGGGAAGTGAATCCTTAGTTTCTTTTAGTACACCGTGTGGTAAAGGTAAATATCGCGTTCGGTGTGACCTTGAGTATTTTGTCGTTATTTCGAACGATTGCTAGACTTGTGAAGTGAATCCTTAGCTTCTTTCGATATACCGCGAGTGGAAAAGGTAAATATCCCGATTCCAGGTCTCCTACTGTGATTTATCGTTATTTTGAACGATTACCTGGCTTAGGAAGTGAATCCTTAGTTTCTTTTATTACAACGTGTGGAAAATGTAGATATCGCGTTTCGGAGTGACATTGAGTGATTGATCGTTATTTCGAACGGTTGCGAGACTTGGGAAGTGAATCCTTAGATTCTTTCGATATACCGCGAGTGGACAAGGTAAATATCGCCATACCGAGTCTCCTATTGTGATTTATTGTTATTTTGAACGATTGCGAGGGCTAGGATTTGAATCCTTAATTTCTTTTAGTACACCGAGTGGAAAAGGTAAATATCACGTTTCGGTGTGACCTTGAGTGTTTTGTCGTTATTTCGAACTATTGCGAGAGTTGGGAAATGAATCCTTAGCTTGTGTCGTTACACCGTGGGTGGAAAATGTAAATATGGCTACACCGAGTCTCCTACTGTGATTTATCGTTATTTTGAACGATTACGAAGGCGAGGATTTGAATCCTCAGCTTCTTTCGATATACCGCGAGTGGAAAAGGTAAATATCGCGATTCCCAGTCTCCTGCTGTGATTTATCGTTATTTTGAACGATTATCTGGCTTGGGGAGTGAAACCTTAGTTTCTTTTAGTACACCGTGTGGAAAAAGTAAATATCGCGTTCGGAGTGACCTTGAGTGTTTTGTCGTTATTTCGAATGGTTGCGAGGCTTGGGAAGTGAATCCTCAGCTTCTTTCGATATACCGCGAGTGGAAAAGGTAAATAACGCGATTCCCAGTCTCCTGCTGTGATTTATCGTTATTTTGAACGATTACGAAGGCGAGGATTTGAATCCTCAGCTTCTTTCGATATACCGCGAGTGGAAAAGGTAAATATCGCGATTCCAAGTCTCCTACTGTGATTTATCGTTATTTTTAACGATTACCTGGCTTGGGAAGTGAATCCTTAGTTTCTTTTAGTACACCGTGTGGTAAAGGTAAATATCGCGTTCGGTGTGACCTTGAGTATTTTGTCGTTATTTCGAACGATTGCTAGACTTGTGAAGTGAATCCTTAGCTTCTTTCGATATACCGCGAGTGGAAAAGGTAAATATCCCGATTCCAGGTCTCCTACTGTGATTTATCGTTATTTTGAACGATTACCTGGCTTAGGAAGTGAATCCTTAGTTTCTTTTATTACAACGTGTGGAAAATGTAGATATCGCGTTTCGGAGTGACATTGAGTGATTGATCGTTATTTCGAACGGTTGCGAGACTTGGGAAGTGAATCCTTAGATTCTTTCGATATACCGCGAGTGGACAAGGTAAATATCGCCATACCGAGTCTCCTATTGTGATTTATTGTTATTTTGAACGATTGCGAGGGCTAGGATTTGAATCCTTAATTTCTTTTAGTACACCGAGTGGAAAAGGTAAATATCACGTTTCGGTGTGACCTTGAGTGTTTTGTCGTTATTTCGAACTATTGCGAGAGTTGGGAAATGAATCCTTAGCTTGTGTCGTTACACCGTGGGTGGAAAATGTAAATATGGCTACACCGAGTCTCCTACTGTGATTTATCGTTATTTTGAACGATTACGAAGGCGAGGATTTGAATCCTCAGCTTCTTTCGATATACCGCGAGTGGAAAAGGTAAATATCGCGATTCCCAGTCTCCTGCTGTGATTTATCGTTATTTTGAACGATTATCTGGCTTGGGGAGTGAAACCTTAGTTTCTTTTAGTACACCGTGTGGAAAAGGTAAATATCGCGTTCGGAGTGACCTTGAGTGTTTTGTCGTTATTTCGAATGGTTGCGAGGCTTGGGAAGTGAATCCTCAGCTTCTTTCGATATACCGCAAGTGGAAAAGGTAAATAACGCGATTCCCAGTCTCCTGCTGTGATTTATCGTTATTTTGAACGATTACGAAGGCGAGGATTTGAATCCTCAGCTTCATTCGATATACCGCGAGTGGAAAAGGTAAATATCGCGATTCCAAGTCTCCTACTGTGATTTATCGTTATTTTTAACGATTACCTGGCTTGGGAAGTGAATCCTTAGTTTCTTTTAGTACACCGTGTGGAAAAGGTAAATATCGCGTTCGGTGTGACCTTGAGTATTTTGTCGTTATTTCGAACGATTGCTAGACTTGTGAAGTGAATCCTTAGCTTCTTTCGATATACCGCGAGTGGAAAAGGTAAATATCCCGATTCCAGGTCTCCTACTGTGATTTATCGTTATTTTGAACGATTACCTGGCTTAGGAAGTGAATCCTTAGTTTCTTTTATTACAACGTGTGGAAAATGTAGATATCGCGTTTCGGAGTGACATTGAGTGATTGATCGTTATTTCGAACGGTTGCGAGACTTGGGAAGTGAATCCTTAGATTCTTTCGATATACCGCGAGTGGACAAGGTAAATATCGCCATACCGAGTCTCCTATTGTGATTTATTGTAATTTTGAACGATTGCGAGGGCTAGGATTTGAATCCTTAATTTCTTTTAGTACACTGAGTGGAAAAGGTAAATATCACGTTTCGGTGTGACCTTGAGTGTTTTGTCGTAATTTCGAACTATTGCGAGAGTTGGGAAATGAATCCTTAGCTTGTGTCGTTACACCGTGGGTGGAAAATGTAAATATGGCTGCACCGAGTCTCCTACTGTGATTTATCGTTATTTTGAACGATTACGAAGGCGAGGATTTGAATCCTCAGATTCTTTCGATATACCGCGAGTTGAAAAGGTAAATATCGCGATTCCCAGTCTCCTGCTGTGATTTATCGTTATTTTGAACGATTATCTGGCTTGGGGAGTGAAACCTTAGTTTCTTTTAGTACACCGTGTGGAAAAGGTAAATATCGCGTTCGGAGTGACCTTGAGTGTTTTGTCGTTATTTCGAATGGTTGCGAGGCTTGGGAAGTGAATCCTCAGCTTCTTTCGATATACCGCAAGTGGAAAAGGTAAATAACGCGATTCCCAGTCTCCTGCTGTGATTTATCGTTATTTTGAACGATTACGAAGGCGAGGATTTGAATCCTCAGCTTCTTTCGATATACCGCGAGTGGAAAAGGTAAATATCGCGATTCCAAGTCTCCTACTGTGATTTATCGTTATTTTTAACGATTACCTGGCTTGGGAAGTGAATCCTTAGTTTCTTTTAGTACACCGTGTGGAAAAGGTAAATATCGCGTTCGGTGTGACCTTGAGTATTTTGTCGTTATTTCGAACGATTGCTAGACTTGTGAAGTGAATCCTTAGCTTCTTTCGATATACCGCGAGTGGAAAAGGTAAATATCCCGATTCCAGGTCTCCTACTGTGATTTATCGTTATTTTGAACGATTACCTGGCTTAGGAAGTGAATCCTTAGTTTCTTTTATTACAACGTGTGGAAAATGTAGATATCGCGTTTCGGAGTGACATTGAGTGATTGATCGTTATTTCGAACGGTTGCGAGACTTGGGAAGTGAATCCTTAGATTCTTTCGATATACCGCGAGTGGACAAGGTAAATATCGCCATACCGAGTCTCCTATTGTGATTTATTGTAATTTTGAACGATTGCGAGGGCTAGGATTTGAATCCTTAATTTCTTTTAGTACACTGAGTGGAAAAGGTAAATATCACGTTTCGGTGTGACCTTGAGTGTTTTGTCGTTATTTCGAACTATTGCGAGAGTTGGGAAATGAATCCTTAGCTTGTGTCGTTACACCGTGGGTGGAAAATGTAAATATGGCTGCACCGAGTCTCCTACTGTGATTTATCGTTATTTTGAACGATTACGAAGGCGAGGATTTGAATCCTCAGCTTCTTTCGATATACCGCGAGTTGAAAAGGTAAATATCGCGATTCCCAGTCTCCTGCTGTGATTTATCGTTATTTTGAACGATTATCTGGCTTGGGGAGTGAAACCTTAGTTTCTTTTAGTACACCGTGTGGAAAAGGTAAATATCGCGTTCGGAGTGACCTTGAGTGTTTTGTCGTTATTTCGAATGGTTGCGAGGCTTGGGAAGTGAATCCTCAGCTTCTTTCGATATACCGCAAGTGGAAAAGGTAAATAACGCGATTCCCAGTCTCCTGCTGTGATTTATCGTTATTTTGAACGATTACGAAGGCGAGGATTTGAATCCTCAGCTTCATTCGATATACCGCGAGTGGAAAAGGTAAATATCGCGATTCCAAGTCTCCTACTGTGATTTATCGTTATTTTTAACGATTACCTGGCTTGGGAAGTGAATCCTTAGTTTCTTTTAGTACACCGTGTGGAAAAGGTAAATATCGCGTTCGGTGTGACCTTGAGTATTTTGTCGTTATTTCGAACGATTGCTAGACTTGTGAAGTGAATCCTTAGCTTCTTTCGATATACCGCGAGTGGAAAAGGTAAATATCCCGATTCCAGGTCTCCTACTGTGATTTATCGTTATTTTGAACGATTACCTGGCTTAGGAAGTGAATCCTTAGTTTCTTTTATTACAACGTGTGGAAAATGTAGATATCGCGTTTCGGAGTGACATTGAGTGATTGATCGTTATTTCGAACGGTTGCGAGACTTGGGAAGTGAATCCTTAGATTCTTTCGATATACCGCGAGTGGACAAGGTAAATATCGCCATACCGAGTCTCCTATTGTGATTTATTGTAATTTTGAACGATTGCGAGGGCTAGGATTTGAATCCTTAATTTCTTTTAGTACACTGAGTGGAAAAGGTAAATATCACGTTTCGGTGTGACCTTGAGTGTTTTGTCGTTATTTCGAACTATTGCGAGAGTTGGGAAATGAATCCTTAGCTTGTGTCGTTACACCGTGGGTGGAAAATGTAAATATGGCTGCACCGAGTCTCCTACTGTGATTTATCGTTATTTTGAACGATTACGAAGGCGAGGATTTGAATCCTCAGCTTCTTTCGATATACCGCGAGTTGAAAAGGTAAATATCGCGATTCCCAGTCTCCTGCTGTGATTTATCGTTATTTTGAACGATTATCTGGCTTGGGGAGTGAAACCTTAGTTTCTTTTAGTACACCGTGTGGAAAAGGTAAATATCGCGTTCGGAGTGACCTTGAGTGTTTTGTCGTTATTTCGAATGGTTGCGAGGCTTGGGAAGTGAATCCTCAGCTTCTTTCGATATACCGCAAGTGGAAAAGGTAAATAACGCGATTCCCAGTCTCCTGCTGTGATTTATCGTTATTTTGAACGATTACGAAGGCGAGGATTTGAATCCTCAGCTTCTTTCGATATACCGCGAGTGGAAAAGGTAAATATCGCGATTCCAAGTCTCCTACTGTGATTTATCGTTATTTTTAACGATTACCTGGCTTGGGAAGTGAATCCTTAGTTTCTTTTAGTACACCGTGTGGAAAAGGTAAATATCGCGTTCGGTGTGACCTTGAGTATTTTGTCGTTATTTCGAACGATTGCTAGACTTGTGAAGTGAATCCTTAGCTTCTTTCGATATACCGCGAGTGGAAAAGGTAAATATCCCGATTCCAGGTCTCCTACTGTGATTTATCGTTATTTTGAACGATTACCTGGCTTAGGAAGTGAATCCTTAGTTTCTTTTATTACAACGTGTGGAAAATGTAGATATCGCGTTTCGGAGTGACATTGAGTGATTGATCGTTATTTCGAACGGTTGCGAGACTTGGGAAGTGAATCCTTAGATTCTTTCGATATACCGCGAGTGGACAAGGTAAATATCGCCATACCGAGTCTCCTATTGTGATTTATTGTTATTTTGAACGATTGCGAGGACTAGGATTTGAATCCTTAATTTCTTTTAGTACACCGAGTGGAAAAGGTAAATATCACGTTTCGGTGTGACCTTGAGTGTTTTGTCGTTATTTCGAACTATTGCGAGAGTTGGGAAATGAATCCTTAGCTTGTGTCGTTACACCGTGGGTGGAAAATGTAAATATGGCTACACCGAGTCTCCTACTGTGATTTATCGTTATTTTGAACGATTACGAAGGCGAGGATTTGAATCCTCAGCTTCTTTCGATATACCGCGAGTGGAAAAGGTAAATATCGCGATTCCCAGTCTCCTGCTGTGATTTATCGTTATTTTGAACGATTATCTTGCTTGGGGAGTGAAACCTTAGTTTCTTTTAGTACACCGTGTGGAAAAGGTAAATATCGCGTTCGGAGTGACCTTGAGTGTTTTGTCGTTATTTCGAATGGTTGCGAGGCTTGGGAAGTGAATCCTCAGCTTCTTTCGATATACCGCAAGTGGAAAAGGTAAATAACGCGATTCCCAGTCTCCTGCTGTGATTTATCGTTATTTTGAACGATTACGAAGGCGAGGATTTGAATCCTCAGCTTCATTCGATATACCGCGAGTGGAAAAGGTAAATATCGCGATTCCAAGTCTCCTACTGTGATTTATCGTTATTTTTAACGATTACCTGGCTTGGGAAGTGAATCCTTAGTTTCTTTTAGTACACCGTGTGGAAATGGTAAATATCGCGTTCGGTGTGACCTTGAGTATTTTGTCGTTATTTCGAACGATTGCTAGACTTGTGAAGTGAATCCTTAGCTTCTTTCGATATACCGCGAGTGGAAAAGGTAAATATCCCGATTCCAGGTCTCCTACTGTGATTTATCGTTATTTTGAACGATTACCTGGCTTAGGAAGTGAATCCTTAGTTTCTTTTATTACAACGTGTGGAAAATGTAGATATCGCGTTTCGGAGTGACATTGAGTGATTGGTCGTTATTTCGAACGGTTGCGAGACTTGGGAAGTGAATCCTTAGATTCTTTCGATATACCGCGAGTGGACAAGGTAAATATCGCCATACCGAGTCTCCTATTGTGATTTATTGTAATTTTGAACGATTGCGAGGGCTAGGATTTGAATCCTTAATTTCTTTTAGTACACTGAGTGGAAAAGGTAAATATCACGTTTCGGTGTGACCTTGAGTGTTTTGTCGTTATTTCGAACTATTGCGAGAGTTGGGAAATGAATCCTTAGCTTGTGTCGTTACACCGTGGGTGGAAAATGTAAATATGGCTGCACCGAGTCTCCTACTGTGATTTATCGTTATTTTGAACGATTACGAAGGCGAGGATTTGAATCCTCAGCTTCTTTCGATATACCGCGAGTTGAAAAGGTAAATATCGCGATTCCCAGTCTCCTGCTGTGATTTATCGTTATTTTGAACGATTACCTGGCTTGGGGAGTGAAACCTTAGTTTCTTTTAGTACACCGTGTGGAAAAGGTAAATATCGCGTTCGGAGTGACCTTGAGTGTTTTGTCGTTATTTCGAATGGTTGCGAGGCTTGGGAAGTGAATCCTCAGCTTCTTTCGATATACCGCAAGTGGAAAAGGTAAATAACGCGATTCCCAGTCTCCTGCTGTGATTTATCGTTATTTTGAACGATTACGAAGGCGAGGATTTGAATCCTCAGCTTCTTTCGATATACCGCGAGTGGAAAAGGTAAATATCGCGATTCCAAGTCTCCTACTGTGATTTATCGTTATTTTTAACGATTACCTGGCTTGGGAAGTGAATCCTTAGTTTCTTTTAGTACACCGTGTGGTAAAGGTAAATATCGCGTTCGGTGTGACCTTGAGTATTTTGTCGTTATTTCGAACGATTGCTAGACTTGTGAAGTGAATCCTTAGCTTCTTTCGATATACCGCGAGTGGAAAAGGTAAATATCCCGATTCCAGGTCTCCTACTGTGATTTATCGTTATTTTGAACGATTACCTGGCTTAGGAAGTGAATCCTTAGTTTCTTTTATTACAACGTGTGGAAAATGTAGATATCGCGTTTCGGAGTGACATTGAGTGATTGATCGTTATTTCGAACGGTTGCGAGACTTGGGAAGTGAATCCTTAGATTCTTTCGATATACCGCGAGTGGACAAGGTAAATATCGCCATACCGAGTCTCCTATTGTGATTTATTGTTATTTTGAACGATTGCGAGGGCTAGGATTTGAATCCTTAATTTCTTTTAGTACACCGAGTGGAAAAGGTAAATATCACGTTTCGGTGTGACCTTGAGTGTTTTGTCGTTATTTCGAACTATTGCGAGAGTTGGGAAATGAATCCTTAGCTTGTGTCGTTACACCGTGGGTGGAAAATGTAAATATGGCTACACCGAGTCTCCTACTGTGATTTATCGTTATTTTGAACGATTACGAAGGCGAGGATTTGAATCCTCAGCTTCTTTCGATATACCGCGAGTGGAAAAGGTAAATATCGCGATTCCCAGTCTCCTGCTGTGATTTATCGTTATTTTGAACGATTATCTGGCTTGGGGAGTGAAACCTTAGTTTCTTTTAGTACACCGTGTGGAAAAGGTAAATATCGCGTTCGGAGTGACCTTGAGTGTTTTGTCGTTATTTCGAATGGTTGCGAGGCTTGGGAAGTGAATCCTCAGCTTCTTTCGATATACCGCAAGTGGAAAAGGTAAATAACGCGATTCCCAGTCTCCTGCTGTGATTTATCGTTATTTTGAACGATTACGAAGGCGAGGATTTGAATCCTCAGCTTCATTCGATATACCGCGAGTGGAAAAGGTAAATATCGCGATTCCAAGTCTCCTACTGTGATTTATCGTTATTTTTAACGATTACCTGGCTTGGGAAGTGAATCCTTAGTTTCTTTTAGTACACCGTGTGGAAAAGGTAAATATCGCGTTCGGTGTGACCTTGAGTATTTTGTCGTTATTTCGAACGATTGCTAGACTTGTGAAGTGAATCCTTAGCTTCTTTCGATATACCGCGAGTGGAAGAGGTAAATATCCCGATTCCAGGTCTCCTACTGTGATTTATCGTTATTTTGAACGATTACCTGGCTTAGGAAGTGAATCCTTAGTTTCTTTTATTACAACGTGTGGAAAATGTAGATATCGCGTTTCGGAGTGACATTGAGTGATTGATCGTTATTTCGAACGGTTGCGAGACTTGGGAAGTGAATCCTTAGATTCTTTCGATATACCGCGAGTGGACAAGGTAAATATCGCCATACCGAGTCTCCTATTGTGATTTATTGTAATTTTGAACGATTGCGAGGGCTAGGATTTGAATCCTTAATTTCTTTTAGTACACTGAGTGGAAAAGGTAAATATCACGTTTCGGTGTGACCTTGAGTGTTTTGTCGTTATTTCGAACTATTGCGAGAGTTGGGAAATGAATCCTTAGCTTGTGTCGTTACACCGTGGGTGGAAAATGTAAATATGGCTGCACCGAGTCTCCTACTGTGATTTATCGTTATTTTGAACGATTACGAAGGCGAGGATTTGAATCCTCAGCTTCTTTCGATATACCGCGAGTGGAAAAGGTAAATATCGCGATTCCCAGTCTCCTGCTGTGATTTATCGTTATTTTGAACGATTATCTGGCTTGGGGAGTGAAACCTTAGTTTCTTTTAGTACACCGTGTGGAAAAGGTAAATATCACGTTTCGGTGTGACCTTGAGTGTTTTGTCGTTATTTCGAACTATTGCGAGAGTTGGGAAATGAATCCTTAGCTTGTGTCGTTACACCGTGGGTGGAAAATGTAAATATGGCTGCACCGAGTCTCCTACTGTGATTTATCGTTATTTTGAACGATTACGAAGGCGAGGATTTGAATCCTCAGCTTCTTTCGATATACCGCGAGTTGAAAAGGTAAATATCGCGATTCCCAGTCTCCTGCTGTGATTTATCGTTATTTTGAACGATTACCTGGCTTGGGGAGTGAAACCTTAGTTTCTTTTAGTACACCGTGTGGAAAAGGTAAATATCGCGTTCGGAGTGACCTTGAGTGTTTTGTCGTTATTTCGAATGGTTGCGAGGCTTGGGAAGTGAATCCTCAGCTTCTTTCGATATACCGCAAGTGGAAAAGGTAAATAACGCGATTCCCAGTCTCCTGCTGTGATTTATCGTTATTTTGAACGATTACGAAGGCGAGGATTTGAATCCTCAGCTTCATTCGATATACCGCGAGTGGAAAAGGTAAATATCGCGATTCCAAGTCTCCTACTGTGATTTATCGTTATTTTTAACGATTACCTGGCTTGGGAAGTGAATCCTTAGTTTCTTTTAGTACACCGTGTGGAAAAGGTAAATATCGCGTTCGGTGTGACCTTGAGTATTTTGTCGTTATTTCGAACGATTGCCAGACTTGTGAAGTGAATCCTTAGCTTCTTTCGATATACCGCGAGTGGAAAAGGTAAATATCCCGATTCCAGGTCTCCTACTGTGATTTATCGTTATTTTGAACGATTACCTGGCTTAGGAAGTGAATCCTTAGTTTCTTTTATTACAACGTGTGGAAAATGTAGATATCGCGTTTCGGAGTGACATTGAGTGATTGATCGTTATTTCGAACGGTTGCGAGACTTGGGAAGTGAATCCTTAGATTCTTTCCATATACCGCGAGTGGACAAGATAAATATCGCCATACCGAGTCTCCTATTGTGATTTATTGTAATTTTGAACGATTGCGAGGGCTAGGATTTGAATCCTTAATTTCTTTTAGTACACTGAGTGGAAAAGGTAAATATCACGTTTCGGTGTGACCTTGAGTGTTTTGTCGTTATTTCGAACTATTGCGAGAGTTGGGAAATGAATCCTTAGCTTGTGTCGTTACACCGTGGGTGGAAAATGTAAATATGGCTACACCGAGTCTCCTACTGTGATTTATCGTTATTTTGAACGATTACGAAGGCGAGGATTTGAATCCTCAGCTTCTTTCGATATACCGCGAGTTGAAAAGGTAAATATCGCGATTCCCAGTCTCCTGCTGTGATTTATCGTTATTTTGAACGATTACCTGGCTTGGGGAGTGAAACCTTAGTTTCTTTTAGTACACCGTGTGGAAAAGGTAAATATCGCGTTCGGAGTGACCTTGAGTGTTTTGTCGTTATTTCGAATGGTTGCGAGGCTTGGGAAGTGAATCCTCAGCTTCTTTCGATATACCGCAAGTGGAAAAGGTAAATAACGCGATTCCCAGTCTCCTGCTGTGATTTATCGTTATTTTGAACGATTACGAAGGCGAGGATTTGAATCCTCAGCTTCTTTCGATATACCGCGAGTGGAAAAGGTAAATATCGCGATTCCAAGTCTCCTACTGTGATTTATCGTTATTTTTAACGATTACCTGGCTTGGGAAGTGAATCCTTAGTTTCTTTTAGTACACCGTGTGGTAAAGGTAAATATCGCGTTCGGTGTGACCTTGAGTATTTTGTCGTTATTTCGAACGATTGCCAGACTTGTGAAGTGAATCCTTAGCTTCTTTCGATATACCGCGAGTGGAAAAGGTAAATATCCCGATTCCAGGTCTCCTACTGTGATTTATCGTTATTTTGAACGATTACCTGGCTTAGGAAGTGAATCCTTAGTTTCTTCTATTACAACGTGTGGAAAATGTAGATATCGCGTTTCGGAGTGACATTGAGTGATTGATCGTTATTTCGAACGGTTGCGAGACTTGGGAAGTGAATCCTTAGATTCTTTCGATATACCGCGAGTGGACAAGGTAAATATCGCCATACCGAGTCTCCTATTGTGATTTATTGTTATTTTGAACGATTGCGAGGGCTAGGATTTGAATCCTTAATTTCTTTTAGTACACCGAGTGGAAAAGGTAAATATCACGTTTCGGTGTGACCTTGAGTGTTTTGTCGTTATTTCGAACTATTGCGAGAGTTGGGAAATGAATCCTTAGCTTGTGTCGTTACACCGTGGGTGGAAAATGTAAATATGGCTACACCGAGTCTCCTACTGTGATTTATCGTTATTTTGAACGATTACGAAGGCGAGGATTTGAATCCTCAGCTTCATTCGATATACCGCGAGTGGAAAAGGTAAATATCGCGATTCCAAGTCTCCTACTGTGATTTATCGTTATTTTTAACGATTACCTGGCTTGGGAAGTGAATCCTTAGTTTCTTTTAGTACACCGTGTGGAAAAGGTAAATATCGCGTTCGGTGTGACCTTGAGTATTTTGTCGTTATTTCGAACGATTGCTAGACTTGTGAAGTGAATCCTTAGCTTCTTTCGATATACCGCGAGTGGAAAAGGTAAATATCCCGATTCCAGGTCTCCTACTGTGATTTATCGTTATTTTGAACGATTACCTGGCTTAGGAAGTGAATCCTTAGTTTCTTTTATTACAACGTGTGGAAAATGTAGATATCGCGTTTCGGAGTGACATTGAGTGATTGATCGTTATTTCGAACGGTTGCGAGACTTGGGAAGTGAATCCTTAGATTATTTCGATATACCGCGAGTGGACAAGGTAAATATCGCCATACCGAGTCTCCTATTGTGATTTATTGTAATTTTGAACGATTGCGAGGGCTAGGATTTGAATCCTTAATTTCTTTTAGTACACTGAGTGGAAAAGGTAAATATCACGTTTCGGTGTGACCTTGAGTGTTTTGTCGTTATTTCGAACTATTGCGAGAGTTGGGAAATGAATCCTTAGCTTGTGTCGTTACACCGTAGGTGGAAAATGTAAATATGGCTACACCGAGTCTCCTACTGTGATTTATCGTTATTTTGAACGATTACGAAGGCGAGGATTTGAATCCTCAGCTTCTTTCGATATACCGCGAGTTGAAAAGGTAAATATCGCGATTCCCAGTCTCCTGCTGTGATTTATCGTTATTTTGAACGATTACCTGGCTTGGGGAGTGAAACCTTAGTTTCTTTTAGTACACCGTGTGGAAAAGGTAAATATCGCGTTCGGAGTGACCTTGAGTGTTTTGTCGTTATTTCGAATGGTTGCGAGGCTTGGGAAGTGAATCCTCAGCTTCTTTCGATATACCGCAAGTGGAAAAGGTAAATAACGCGATTCCCAGTCTCCTGCTGTGATTTATCGTTATTTTGAACGATTACGAAGGCGAGGATTTGAATCCTCAGCTTCTTTCGATATACCGCGAGTGGAAAAGGTAAATATCGCGATTCCAAGTCTCCTACTGTGATTTATCGTTATTTTTAACGATTACCTGGCTTGGGAAGTGAATCCTTAGTTTCTTTTAGTACACCGTGTGGTAAAGGTAAATATCGCGTTCGGTGTGACCTTGAGTATTTTGTCGTTATTTCGAACGATTGCTAGACTTGTGAAGTGAATCCTTAGCTTCTTTCGATATACCGCGAGTGGAAAAGGTAAATATCCCGATTCCAGGTCTCCTACTGTGATTTATCGTTATTTTGAACGATTACCTGGCTTAGGAAGTGAATCCTTAGTTTCTTCTATTACAACGTGTGGAAAATGTAGATATCGCGTTTCGGAGTGACATTGAGTGATTGATCGTTATTTCGAACGGTTGCGAGACTTGGGAAGTGAATCCTTAGATTCTTTCGATATACCGCGAGTGGACAAGGTAAATATCGCCATACCGAGTCTCCTATTGTGATTTATTGTTATTTTGAACGATTGCGAGGGCTAGGATTTGAATCCTTAATTTCTTTTAGTACACCGAGTGGAAAAGGTAAATATCACGTTTCGGTGTGACCTTGAGTGTTTTGTCGTTATTTCGAACTATTGCGAGAGTTGGGAAATGAATCCTTAGCTTGTGTCGTTACACCGTGGGTGGAAAATGTAAATATGGCTACACCGAGTCTCCTACTGTGATTTATCGTTATTTTGAACGATTACGAAGGCGAGGATTTGAATCCTCAGCTTCTTTCGATATACCGCGAGTGGAAAAGGTAAATATCGCGATTCCCAGTCTCCTGCTGTGATTTATCGTTATTTTGAACGATTACCTGGCTTGGGGAGTGAAACCTTAGTTTCTTTTAGTACACCGTGTGGAAAAGGTAAATATCGCGTTCGGAGTGACCTTGAGTGTTTTGTCGTTATTTCGAATGGTTGCGAGGCTTGGGAAGTGAATCCTCAGCTTCTTTCGATATACCGCGAGTGGAAAAGGTAAATAACGCGATTCCCAGTCTCCTGCTGTGATTTATCGTTATTTTGAACGATTACGAAGGCGAGGATTTGAATCCTCAGCTTCTTTCGATATACCGCGAGTGGAAAAGGTAAATATCGCGATTCCCAGTCTCCTGCTGTGATTTATCGTTATTTTGAACGATTATCTGGCTTGGGGAGTGAAACCTTAGTTTCTTTTAGTACACCGTGTGGAAAAGGTAAATATCGCGTTCGGAGTGACCTTGAGTGTTTTGTCGTTATTTCGAATGGTTGCGAGGCTTGGGAAGTGAATCCTCAGCTTCTTTCGATATACCGCAAGTGGAAAAGGTAAATAACGCGATTCCCAGTCTCCTGCTGTGATTTATCGTTATTTTGAACGATTACGAAGGCGAGGATTTGAATCCTCAGCTTCATTCGATATACCACGAGTGGAAAAGGTAAATATCGCGATTCCAAGTCTCCTACTGTGATTTATCGTTATTTTTAACGATTACCTGGCTTGGGAAGTGAATCCTTAGTTTCTTTTAGTACACCGTGTGGAAAAGGTAAATATCGCGTTCGGAGTGACCTTGAGTGTTTTGTCGTTATTTCGAATGGTTGCGAGGCTTGGGAAGTGAATCCTCAGCTTCTTTCGATATACCGCGAGTGGAAAAGGTAAATAACGCGATTCCCAGTCTCCTGCTGTGATTTATCGTTATTTTGATCGATTACCTGGCTTGGGGAGTGAAACCTTAGTTTCTTTTAGTACACCGTGTGGAAAAGGTAAATATCGCGCTCGGAGTGCCCTTGAGTGTTTTGTCGTTATTTCGAACGATCGCTAGGCTTGTGAAGTGAATCCTTAGCTTCTTTCGATATACCGCGAGTGGAAAAGGTAAATAACGCGATTCCCAGTCTCCTGCTGTGATTTATCGTTATTTTGAACGATTACGAAGGCGAGGATTTGAATCCTCAGCTTCTTTCGATATACCGCGAGTGGAAAAGGTAAATATCGCGATTCCAAGTCTCCTACTGTGATTTATCGTTATTTTTAACGATTACCTGGCTTGGGGAGTGAAACCTTAGTTTCTTTTAGTACACCGTGTGGAAAAGGTAAATATCGCGCTCGGAGTGCCCTTGAGTGTTTTGTCGTTATTTCGAACGATCGCTAGGCTTGTGAAGTGAATCCTTAGCTTCTTTCGATATACCGCAAGTGGAAAAGGTAAATAACGCGATTCCCAGTCTCCTGCTGTGATTTATCGTTATTTTGAACGATTACGAAGGCGAGGATTTGAATCCTCAGCTTCTTTCGATATACCGCGAGTGGAAAAGGTAAATATCGCGATTCCAAGTCTCCTACTGTGATTTATCGTTATTTTTAACGATTACCTGGCTTGGGAAGTGAATCCTTAGTTTCTTTTAGTACACCGTGTGGTAAAGGTAAATATCGCGTTCGGAGTGACCTTGAGTGTTTTGTCGTTATTTCGAACGATTGCTAGACTTGTGAAGTGAATCCTTAGCTTCTTTCGATATACCGCGAGTGCAAAAGGTAAATATCCCGATTCCAGGTCTCCTACTGTGATTTATCGTTATTTTGAACGATTACCTGGCTTAGGAAGTGAATCCTTAGTTTCTTTTATTACAACGTGTGGAAAATGTAGATATCGCGTTTCGGAGTGACATTGAGTGATTGATCGTTATTTCGAACGGTTGCGAGACTTGGGAAGTGAATCCTTAGATTATTTCGATATACCGCGAGTGGACAAGGTAAATATCGCCATACCGAGTCTCCTATTGTGATTTATTGTAATTTTGAACGATTGCGAGGGCTAGGATTTGAATCCTTAATTTCTTTTAGTACACTGAGTGGAAAAGGTAAATATCACGTTTCGGTGTGACCTTGAGTGTTTTGTCGTTATTTCGAACTATTGCGAGAGTTGGGAAATGAATCCTTAGCTTGTGTCGTTACACCGTAGGTGGAAAATGTAAATATGGCTACACCGAGTCTCCTACTGTGATTTATCGTTATTTTGAACGATTACGAAGGCGAGGATTTGAATCCTCAGCTTCTTTCGATATACCGCGAGTTGAAAAGGTAAATATCGCGATTCCCAGTCTCCTGCTGTGATTTATCGTTATTTTGAACGATTACCTGGCTTGGGGAGTGAAACCTTAGTTTCTTTTAGTACACCGTGTGGAAAAGGTAAATATCGCGTTCGGAGTGACCTTGAGTGTTTTGTCGTTATTTCGAATGGTTGCGAGGCTTGGGAAGTGAATCCTCAGCTTCTTTCGATATACCGCAAGTGGAAAAGGTAAATAACGCGATTCCCAGTCTCCTGCTGTGATTTATCGTTATTTTGAACGATTACGAAGGCGAGGATTTGAATCCTCAGCTTCTTTCGATATACCGCGAGTGGAAAAGGTAAATATCGCGATTCCAAGTCTCCTACTGTGATTTATCGTTATTTTTAACGATTACCTGGCTTGGGAAGTGAATCCTTAGTTTCTTTTAGTACACCGTGTGGTAAAGGTAAATATCGCGTTCGGTGTGACCTTGAGTATTTTGTCGTTATTTCGAACGATTGCTAGACTTGTGAAGTGAATCCTTAGCTTCTTTCGATATACCGCGAGTGGAAAAGGTAAATATCCCGATTCCAGGTCTCCTACTGTGATTTATCGTTATTTTGAACGATTACCTGGCTTAGGAAGTGAATCCTTAGTTTCTTCTATTACAACGTGTGGAAAATGTAGATATCGCGTTTCGGAGTGACATTGAGTGATTGATCGTTATTTCGAACGGTTGCGAGACTTGGGAAGTGAATCCTTAGATTCTTTCGATATACCGCGAGTGGACAAGGTAAATATCGCCATACCGAGTCTCCTATTGTGATTTATTGTTATTTTGAACGATTGCGAGGGCTAGGATTTGAATCCTTAATTTCTTTTAGTACACCGAGTGGAAAAGGTAAATATCACGTTTCGGTGTGACCTTGAGTGTTTTGTCGTTATTTCGAACTATTGCGAGAGTTGGGAAATGAATCCTTAGCTTGTGTCGTTACACCGTGGGTGGAAAATGTAAATATGGCTACACCGAGTCTCCTACTGTGATTTATCGTTATTTTGAACGATTACGAAGGCGAGGATTTGAATCCTCAGCTTCTTTCGATATACCGCGAGTGGAAAAGGTAAATATCGCGATTCCCAGTCTCCTGCTGTGATTTATCGTTATTTTGAACGATTACCTGGCTTGGGGAGTGAAACCTTAGTTTCTTTTAGTACACCGTGTGGAAAAGGTAAATATCGCGTTCGGAGTGACCTTGAGTGTTTTGTCGTTATTTCGAATGGTTGCGAGGCTTGGGAAGTGAATCCTCAGCTTCTTTCGATATACCGCGAGTGGAAAAGGTAAATAACGCGATTCCCAGTCTCCTGCTGTGATTTATCGTTATTTTGAACGATTACGAAGGCGAGGATTTGAATCCTCAGCTTCTTTCGATATACCGCGAGTGGAAAAGGTAAATATCGCGATTCCCAGTCTCCTGCTGTGATTTATCGTTATTTTGAACGATTATCTGGCTTGGGGAGTGAAACCTTAGTTTCTTTTAGTACACCGTGTGGAAAAGGTAAATATCGCGTTCGGTGTGACCTTGAGTGTTTTGTCGTTATTTCGAATGGTTGCGAGGCTTGGGAAGTGAATCCTCAGCTTCTTTCGATATACCGCAAGTGGAAAAGGTAAATAACGCGATTCCCAGTCTCCTGCTGTGATTTATCGTTATTTTGAACGATTACGAAGGCGAGGATTTGAATCCTCAGCTTCATTCGATATACCACGAGTGGAAAAGGTAAATATCGCGATTCCAAGTCTCCTACTGTGATTTATCGTTATTTTTAACGATTACCTGGCTTGGGAAGTGAATCCTTAGTTTCTTTTAGTACACCGTGTGGAAAAGGTAAATATCGCGTTCGGAGTGACCTTGAGTGTTTTGTCGTTATTTCGAATGGTTGCGAGGCTTGGGAAGTGAATCCTCAGCTTCTTTCGATATACCGCGAGTGGAAAAGGTAAATAACGCGATTCCCAGTCTCCTGCTGTGATTTATCGTTATTTTGATCGATTACCTGGCTTGGGGAGTGAAACCTTAGTTTCTTTTAGTACACCGTGTGGAAAAGGTAAATATCGCGCTCGGAGTGCCCTTGAGTGTTTTGTCGTTATTTCGAACGATCGCTAGGCTTGTGAAGTGAATCCTTAGCTTCTTTCGATATACCGCGAGTGGAAAAGGTAAATAACGCGATTCCCAGTCTCCTGCTGTGATTTATCGTTATTTTGAACGATTACGAAGGCGAGGATTTGAATCCTCAGCTTCTTTCGATATACCGCGAGTGGAAAAGGTAAATATCGCGATTCCAAGTCTCCTACTGTGATTTATCGTTATTTTTAACGATTACCTGGCTTGGGGAGTGAAACCTTAGTTTCTTTTAGTACACCGTGTGGAAAAGGTAAATATCGCGCTCGGAGTGCCCTTGAGTGTTTTGTCGTTATTTCGAACGATCGCTAGGCTTGTGAAGTGAATCCTTAGCTTCTTTCGATATACCGCAAGTGGAAAAGGTAAATAACGCGATTCCCAGTCTCCTGCTGTGATTTATCGTTATTTTGAACGATTACGAAGGCGAGGATTTGAATCCTCAGCTTCTTTCGATATACCGCGAGTGGAAAAGGTAAATATCGCGATTCCAAGTCTCCTACTGTGATTTATCGTTATTTTTAACGATTACCTGGCTTGGGAAGTGAATCCTTAGTTTCTTTTAGTACACCGTGTGGTAAAGGTAAATATCGCGTTCGGAGTGACCTTGAGTGTTTTGTCGTTATTTCGAACGATTGCTAGACTTGTGAAGTGAATCCTTAGCTTCTTTCGATATACCGCGAGTGCAAAAGGTAAATATCCCGATTCCAGGTCTCCTACTGTGATTTATCGTTATTTTGAACGATTACCTGGCTTAGGAAGTGAATCCTTAGTTTCTTTTATTACAACGTGTGGAAAATGTAGATATCGCGTTTCGGAGTGACATTGAGTGATTGATCGTTATTTCGAACGGTTGCGAGACTTGGGAAGTGAATCCTTAGATTATTTCGATATACCGCGAGTGGACAAGGTAAATATCGCCATACCGAGTCTCCTATTGTGATTTATTGTAATTTTGAACGATTGCGAGGGCTAGGATTTGAATCCTTAATTTCTTTTAGTACACTGAGTGGAAAAGGTAAATATCACGTTTCGGTGTGACCTTGAGTGTTTTGTCGTTATTTCGAACTATTGCGAGAGTTGGGAAATGAATCCTTAGCTTGTGTCGTTACACCGTAGGTGGAAAATGTAAATATGGCTACACCGAGTCTCCTACTGTGATTTATCGTTATTTTGAACGATTACGAAGGCGAGGATTTGAATCCTCAGCTTCTTTCGATATACCGCGAGTTGAAAAGGTAAATATCGCGATTCCCAGTCTCCTGCTGTGATTTATCGTTATTTTGAACGATTACCTGGCTTGGGGAGTGAAACCTTAGTTTCTTTTAGTACACCGTGTGGAAAAGGTAAATATCGCGTTCGGAGTGACCTTGAGTGTTTTGTCGTTATTTCGAATGGTTGCGAGGCTTGGGAAGTGAATCCTCAGCTTCTTTCGATATACCGCGAGTGGAAAAGGTAAATATCGCGATTCCAAGTCTCCTACTGTGATTTATCGTTATTTTTAACGATTACCTGGCTTGGGGAGTGAAACCTTAGTTTCTTTTAGTACACCGTGTGGAAAAGGTAAATATCGCGCTCGGAGTGCCCTTGAGTGTTTTGTCGTTATTTCGAACGATCGCTAGGCTTGTGAAGTGAATCCTTAGCTTCTTTCGATATACCGCAAGTGGAAAAGGTAAATAACGCGATTCCCAGTCTCCTGCTGTGATTTATCGTTATTTTGAACGATTACGAAGGCGAGGATTTGAATCCTCAGCTTCTTTCGATATACCGCGAGTGGAAAAGGTAAATATCGCGATTCCCAGTCTCCTGCTGTGATTTATCGTTATTTTGAACGATTACCTGGCTTGGGGAGTGAAACCTTAGTTTCTTTTAGTACACCGTGTGGAAAAGGTAAATATCGCGTTCGGAGTGACCTTGAGTGTTTTGTCGTTATTTCGAATGGTTGCGAGGCTTGGGAAGTGAATCCTCAGCTTCTTTCGATATACCGCGAGTGGAAAAGGTAAATAACGCGATTCCCAGTCTCCTGCTGTGATTTATCGTTATTTTGAACGATTACGAAGGCGAGGATTTGAATCCTCAGCTTCTTTCGATATACCGCGAGTGGAAAAGGTAAATATCGCGATTCCCAGTCTCCTGCTGTGATTTATCGTTATTTTGAACGATTATCTGGCTTGGGGAGTGAAACCTTAGTTTCTTTTAGTACACCGTGTGGAAAAGGTAAATATCGCGTTCGGTGTGACCTTGAGTGTTTTGTCGTTATTTCGAATGGTTGCGAGGCTTGGGAAGTGAATCCTCAGCTTCTTTCGATATACCGCAAGTGGAAAAGGTAAATAACGCGATTCCCAGTCTCCTGCTGTGATTTATCGTTATTTTGAACGATTACGAAGGCGAGGATTTGAATCCTCAGCTTCATTCGATATACCACGAGTGGAAAAGGTAAATATCGCGATTCCAAGTCTCCTACTGTGATTTATCGTTATTTTTAACGATTACCTGGCTTGGGAAGTGAATCCTTAGTTTCTTTTAGTACACCGTGTGGAAAAGGTAAATATCGCGTTCGGAGTGACCTTGAGTGTTTTGTCGTTATTTCGAATGGTTGCGAGGCTTGGGAAGTGAATCCTCAGCTTCTTTCGATATACCGCGAGTGGAAAAGGTAAATAACGCGATTCCCAGTCTCCTGCTGTGATTTATCGTTATTTTGATCGATTACCTGGCTTGGGGAGTGAAACCTTAGTTTCTTTTAGTACACCGTGTGGAAAAGGTAAATATCGCGCTCGGAGTGCCCTTGAGTGTTTTGTCGTTATTTCGAACGATCGCTAGGCTTGTGAAGTGAATCCTTAGCTTCTTTCGATATACCGCGAGTGGAAAAGGTAAATAACGCGATTCCCAGTCTCCTGCTGTGATTTATCGTTATTTTGAACGATTACGAAGGCGAGGATTTGAATCCTCAGCTTCTTTCGATATACCGCGAGTGGAAAAGGTAAATATCGCGATTCCAAGTCTCCTACTGTGATTTATCGTTATTTTTAACGATTACCTGGCTTGGGGAGTGAAACCTTAGTTTCTTTTAGTACACCGTGTGGAAAAGGTAAATATCGCGCTCGGAGTGCCCTTGAGTGTTTTGTCGTTATTTCGAACGATCGCTAGGCTTGTGAAGTGAATCCTTAGCTTCTTTCGATATACCGCAAGTGGAAAAGGTAAATAACGCGATTCCCAGTCTCCTGCTGTGATTTATCGTTATTTTGAACGATTACGAAGGCGAGGATTTGAATCCTCAGCTTCTTTCGATATACCGCGAGTGGAAAAGGTAAATATCGCGATTCCAAGTCTCCTACTGTGATTTATCGTTATTTTTAACGATTACCTGGCTTGGGAAGTGAATCCTTAGTTTCTTTTAGTACACCGTGTGGTAAAGGTAAATATCGCGTTCGGAGTGACCTTGAGTGTTTTGTCGTTATTTCGAACGATTGCTAGACTTGTGAAGTGAATCCTTAGCTTCTTTCGATATACCGCGAGTGCAAAAGGTAAATATCCCGATTCCAGGTCTCCTACTGTGATTTATCGTTATTTTGAACGATTACCTGGCTTAGGAAGTGAATCCTTAGTTTCTTTTATTACAACGTGTGGAAAATGTAGATATCGCGTTTCGGAGTGACATTGAGTGATTGATCGTTATTTCGAAATGTTGCGAGACTTGGGAAGTGAATCCTTAGATTCTTTCGATATACCGCGAGTGGACAAGGTAAATATCGCCATACCGAGTCTCCTATTGTGATTTATTGTTATTTTGAACGATTGCGAGGGCTAGGATTTGAATCCTTAATTTCTTTTAGTACACCGAGTGGAAAAGGTAAATATCACGTTTCGGTGTGACCTTGAGTGTTTTGTCGTTATTTCGAACTATTGCGAGAGTTGGGAAATGAATCCTTAGCTTGTGTCGTTACACCGTGGGTGGAAAATGTAAATATGGCTACACCGAGTCTCCTACTGTGATTTATCGTTATTTTGAACGATTACGAAGGCGAGGATTTGAATCCTCAGCTTCTTTCGATATACCGCGAGTGGAAAAGGTAAATATCGCGATTCCCAGTCTCCTGCTGTGATTTATCGTTATTTTGAACGATTATCTGGCTTGGGGAGTGAAACCTTAGTTTCTTTTAGTACACCGTGTGGAAAAGGTAAATATCGCGTTCGGAGTGACCTTGAGTGTTTTGTCGTTATTTCGAATGGTTGCGAGGCTTGGGAAGTGAATCCTCAGCTTCTTTCGATATACCGCAAGTGGAAAAGGTAAATATCGCGATTCCAAGTCTCCTACTGTGATTTATCGTTATTTTTAACGATTACCTGGCTTGGGAAGTGAATCCTTAGTTTCTTTTAGTACACCGTGTGGAAAAGGTAAATATCGCGTTCGGTGTGACCTTGAGTATTTTGTCGTTATTTCGAACGATTGCTAGACTTGTGAAGTGAATCCTTAGCTTCTTTCGATATACCGCGAGTGGAAAAGGTAAATATCCCGATTCCAGGTCTCCTACTGTGATTTATCGTTATTTTGAACGATTACCTGGCTTAGGAAGTGAATCCTTAGTTTCTTTTATTACAACGTGTGGAAAATGTAGATATCGCGTTTCGGAGTGACATTGAGTGATTGATCGTTATTTCGAACGGTTGCGAGACTTGGGAAGTGAATCCTTAGATTCTTTCGATATACCGCGAGTGGACAAGGTTGTTACGAGCCGGGGCTGTGGGCAACGCCTAGGCCGGCGAGGTTGATATAACCCAAGGAATACGGTTGAGAATTTGTTAATAAGGTGCGCGGACGAACCCGATGCGAAATCGGGGAGCCGCTGGGATGTGTGAAACGAGGACGAACCCGATGCGAAATCGGGGAGCCTCAGGAATAGAGTCAAGCGCGGACGAACCTGATGCGAAATCAGGGAGCCGCAGGAGGGTGAAACGTCGTGGACGAACCCGATGCGAAATCGGGGAGCCACTAGGAAAGAAGTTCGCAGACGAACCCGATGCGAAATCGGGGAGCTGCTAGGAGGTTGGCTTATTCACAGACGAACCCGGCGCGTAGCCGGGGAGCTGTTCGGAAGTTGGAAAACGTACGGACGAACCTGATGCGAAACCAGGGAGCCGTAGGATACAGACGAACCTGGTGCGAAACCAGGGAGCTGTAGGATGGGTTAGATTTCGTGGACGAACCCGATGCGAAATCGGGGAGCCACTGGGTTGGAGTATTTGTAGTTATTCTGCTTGGATAAGGCGTGCGAACGAACCTGATGCGAAATCAGGGAGTCGCTGGAAATGTTAGTTTGCCTCGTAACTTTTAAATTAATATTCGATACAACTCGAGCGGTTAAGTTGTATCTGTGGGAGCGTTACTTCTGATATAAAGGATCACGGAGTAAAGATTGGTTTAACGAATCTACTCGATTTAATGGTGAACAAATGGTATATATATTCAAAACAGTCGTCTGTACAATTGTAGTTGTCGCGATGAAATAATATAAAGTGTGTAATTTACCTAATATTTGCACGGTGTTGACGCACTGGCGATGCGGGGTCTGAGAGCCGCCTTTAAGAGTATGCCGAAAGAACTTTAACCGGACTAGCGGATTCTAACGGGTTAATCTATGATTCGAAAGGTGCGCTAAGCCCAATCTCACTTGATATAACTGACTCTGTACGAGCGTGGCACGACGTGACTTTACGCGTGACTATGTAACTCTGAACCGACGAGGGTAGAAACCAAAGGGTTTATATACCCCCGTAATGCGCGGGAACGCATTAGAATTTTCCATATAAGGAAATTAAGAAGTCTTCGTCGGACCACGCCCGTCTTGGTCGTGATGCAGCTGGTCGCACATGTTCTCAGGACCCCTTTATCTGTTTATGGTAACCGAAAGAATTTTAGGGCGTTTTCCCATCACGGACGCGAGCTCGAAAAACGCGTTGAGAGCGACGTATGGAATATTCTTCATACGCAACATCTCCCCTCCCAAGATGAAACATCGCGGTTCGCGTGATGCTTTCGTAAAGGATTGAAAATGCCCCCAAAATTCTCCGTAAAAGAAAGGCGTGTAAAGTTGTCGGGTGTAGTGTATATGTGTGTACTTATTTCTAACGTTGTAAGTCCAAAGGTGGTGTCAAGGCTTAGGGACGACAAAGCCTAGTTCGAGCCAGTGATCTTTGAGATTCAGTGGCGGTTGTCCAGGAAGTCGGTCCAATAGTAGTTCTGCGATCGTTCCGTCCGACGTCTGGGTTGCATCCACGATGCATCCTTTCCGTCTATTTACCACTTTCTCCGCAATCTGATCGAAATGTGAAAGCGGACACTGGCACGCCCGAACCCCACGCAGCTGTATTCGCTGTGCCTGCCACGGCAAGGCTTGAAACCGGGGTGGCAGTGATCTCACCTCCGACACCTCGCACACTATTGTTATTCCTCGGTCGCCAGCAAGGATGATACAGGTGGTCCCCGTCCTATATTCAATTTGTCCGCGCATCCACACTTGATTATCGTTTTTTACCGCCACCAGACGTCCCGGCTTGATGCTTTCCTCCACAGGTAGGCACAGGTTCTCCCTTTCCTCCATAAAGGCGTTGAGCCGTCTGTGAAGGTCCTTGTCGGTCCCGTAATACTCCTCCTTGGCGACCCAAAAGGTCCTCAGATCCTCCACGTTTACTACCACGCAGCGTGCTGAGGAACCTAAGACACAGGCTCCAATGGTCTTCATTTCCTTAATTTTTTTTCGATGCTTTCTCCCGGCGTCCAATCCAAGATGTTGGCGTCGGTTAATTCTTTTAACGCGTAGTCACACAACCCACGCTTTACCCCTTTTCCGTCTGTCTGCGTAGCGGCAGTGCACTTCTTTATCGCCCGTGTCGAGGTACTACGACCCTTCGCGACTCGTCCCGTTGTAGCCGTTTTGAAAGACGATGCACTGGTTAAAACTCCTGAACGTATAGCAGATTCCCAGGTTCCGTGATAATCGGTTTGAATTGCGATGGTCCTTGTTCCTTCGTATGCGGAGGTTTGTATGGCTATGCTACGATGCATGAGTGCGACTTGTGTTATGTCACAAAATTCCAGGCTCCTGCTTATATAGGGCAGAGACCCCTATTTCACCCCCACCCACCATTTTTGGACATTCTTGTGGAGAGGGTATGCTACCGATTTTTCGTTCTGTTAAAATATGGTGGCGCATGGTTTAATATCTTTTAATTCGCCTGCTGGATTTGATACGGTCGGAATATTTATTGTTAATTCATTGCCTTCTTTTCCTTGGTCGTTTCCTGAACTATGTCGGGATTTTTTAAATTTCATGATCAATAATAGGGTCAACGTGAGCACTATTATTAGTATTATTCCAACAGAGGAAGAAGTTGTAATCTTTAAGGTTTGCAATGATGCTTGGTGAGATTCCAAAATTTTTGCACGATGCTCTATTTCAGCGAGTGATGGAGCTGGCGGGAGATCGTCCCAACGTACAATATTCTGAGCGTTCCCTTCCAGTGTTTCGAAATGTCGTTCTACGATTTCCGGTATTAATATTGATAAATTATAGGGTTCAGAAGGATAATATTCCAAGTTTTGCGAGGTTCCGATGGTTCCGAGTGATTTCAATTGTACCGAATCTATTGTTGCTTGACATCCGGGTTCTAGTTTAAAAATTCCAACGGCAGAAATGTTCTGTGTTGCTGACTTTTTACTATTACAAAAGATTTGTGCCTTTTTATTTTCCGGCATAAAATAAAGCCAGGTAGCTGGAGCACTTAACGTTTGCCAGTATGGTTTTTGGAATTTGGTCACTTTGATTTCGCAGGTAGTCCAATTTATTGAGGTAGGACTCAGTAATAATGTAGATTCGCAGGTTGACTGCCGATTCGTTTGATACAAAGGTAAGGTAGCTGGACCCAGAAATTTATTGCGGTGAAAGCGGCAATTCTTCAGATATTCCTCGGTCAGTGTGAAATATTGTTGTTCATCGGAAGATACTGCGATAAATTGAATTTGAGGCTGGATGTATGAAATTACCTCTTTCCCACCGAGCTTGTGTATCGATGGGCAGGGATAAATTTTATATAAGCTATATGCATTGTGTTCCAGAAGGGGTATGATAAGTTCATAGAGTATCCTTCCTTTTATAAACATAACGTTTAAAGTTGTTATTTTCTCAATTTGTTCAGTGAGTAATTCCTCTGGTGTCAAGGGGAATTCGTACGCCGTCGTTTGCTTAATCTTTTGAGCAGATCTCAACAACTGTTCCGGTGAAAGAATTGCGGGGTGTAAAATTCCTTGTTTCGCTAGCAATATTGCATCTATCAACAACAGTAGGTTTGTGCTGTAATCATCTAATCCTCTCTCGATTTCGATCACGGAATCTCTAATTATTGTTTCGAAAAGAACTCTATTTATGGTTGACTGCGTTTCTTGTAATGCATTGGAATGTTTGATCATTAATTGAGTCATTTGAGACGTAACTTTGGTTAAATTAACTAATCTTGCGTGCGTAGCAGAAAATTCTCCTTTCATTATATGTGTCTGGTTGGCTATTAATTCCGTGATCTCACGTTGATCTTTATAAATCTTATTTAGTTCTTGATAATAATAATCTGCATCTTCTTGTGACAAAGTTCCGAATAAGACTTTGCTAAGGGTGCCAATAAAACCGAAAGGCACACTGCGTCGTGGAGATGATGTTTCTAAAAAGGGGGTGTCTCCTATTGCAGAGCGTATTAAATTGCTATAGCGAACAGTGTTTTCTTCTTTTTTGATTAAACGGGGTCCTAATTCCTTGCTGAGGCAATTAGTAGAATTATGTCGTTTGCAAAGCTGATTCATTGCTGAGATATGGTGTTCCACGTGTGGGGCACGTTTGATATATCTGCTTACGTCCAGAGAAGTGACCAGGCGCCATTGTGTTTGAAAGATTTTTATATAGGATAGTTTTTCATAAAAAAGTCCAGTGTTTTTCCCAAGTGACGTTATGGTTGAACCATCGCTGGATACAGCGAGTGGTAATAGCAGCAAATACACGAAAATCATGTTTGATTTTCAAGCTGGGAATGAAGAATAAGCGTGTTTTAATTTATCTTGATGTTTTGTAACTAACTTATTGTTCTTCCGTAACACTACATTGTTTAGGTCCGTCACGTCTACTATCTCATACGGTCCGATGTAATGTGGATCGAATTTATTAATGCGTGGTTCCAGGAGTACGTAAACGGAATCGCCTACGTTAAACGTTGCTGGTTTTGCACGAAGATCGTAATAGCCTTTTGAACGGGTTTTTGCCTTGTTTAAGTTATCTGAAGCTACATTGCGGATATTAGTCATATGTGTTATCAGATCTGTTAAATAATCTCCGTACGATTGTAATTTTTCGCCGGTTGGAAAAGAACTCGGTTCTCGAGCTGGTTTTCCGAAAATTAACTCATACGGAGTGAAATTGGTTGCTTCGTGAACGGATGTATTATAGGAGAACATTGCAAACGGTATTAATAAATCCCAATCTTCGTAATTATCCATGTAGTGTTTGAGGTACTCGGTGAGTACGATGTGACTTCGTTCCAATGATCCGTTGGTCTGTGGTCTGTATCCCGAGGTGGTAATTTGTTTGATTTTAAATATTTCTGATAGGTTTGTCATAAGGTTTCCAATAAAACTGGTTCCTTTGTCTGTCAATATTGCGCGAGGCGTACCATAAATTGCGATGAAATGTCTGGCAAAAGCATCTGCAATAGTGGTAGCTCGAATATTTGGTATTGCTACTGCCATGCAATACTTAGTTAAATTATCTTGCATTGTAAGGATATATCTGTTCCCGCTCGGAGTGATGGGTAAAGGTCCTACTGTATCCAAAGCAATTTTATCGAAAGGTCCCATAGGTGTGTCGGTAATTAGCATAGGTTGACGAGTTTTCGCTCGGACTAATTTTTGTTCTTGGCAACTTTGGCACTTCCGAATATAATCTTGAATTTCGTTGCGCATTTGCGGCCAATGAAATTTTGATCGGATGCGTTTATATGTTTTCGTTATTCCTTTGTGTCCACCAATTAAACTGTCATGAGCTTCGCGGATTATTTCCTGTCTGTCTCCTATGGATGGTGTCGTGATGATACAATTGCAAATACTAATTTGAAGAGTTGTTCCAGTGAAAATTTCTTCTAATAATTTGAGAAAATCGTTAACTGGCAACTTGTGAAGGTCCTCGGTTGCAGAAATTCGGAATGATTTAATCTGGTGTTGTTTTAAGATATCCTTAAGAATTTCTAAACCACGAAGAATGTCTGTTTTTGTAATATTGTCGTAAAAATGATCAGAGATTACTATAGCGAAAGATTTGTACGACCCGTTGTCAAGTGTTACCACGTGTCCTTTTTCCGGTCGCTTTGCTAGAAGGTCTTGTTTATTTATCACTTCGGTATCCAGCAGTAGTTTTCCAACAGCGGTTTGTATGTTGCAGTCGGCAGATATGAAATATACGTAGTGACCCTCTTCAGCTATAAGAGTATTTGAACTAGTAGTAATTTTGTGTGTTTCTTCTGGTAAAGCCTCTTCTAAATAGTCTCCGTCGGTTGAATTTTCAGGGTCAGTAGTGAAGAATGGGTAAGGGTCAGGTGTGTAGTCAAGGGCCCCATGTCGAGGTGACCTGCTGTCCGGCGGTCCTCCAACACTTGCTTCGGTCGTAGTCCTGGCAGGTAGCTGGGTAATTGTCGATTGTAAAATTTCATCCGTAATTCGAGATGATGTTTGTGGTGTGCTAATTAAATTTTGCTGAATATGGTTTGCATTTTCTACTACGGTATCTTCAAGCGGTTCTTCAAAAGATATTAAATCGTTAAATACGGTTTGATCCTTGTCCAAAGGGGAAATTTGTGTGGAATTAGCTGCTGGCGCAAAAATATTTATGGGTTCCTGACGTTCATCTGGCAATGTTACTTCTTGTGATAAGCTGGGGAAAGATCGATTTTGATGTATAATTGGCGAGTGTTGAACCTTTCCATATGCGGCTTGTTCTATCTCGTCTGAGCTGCTGCTGTCCCGATACCTGGGTCGATTTTCTCTGTCTCGACGCAATTGCCGAACACGATGCCCAATTGAATCCGTATTAACTTCTATTTTAGGTATTTGTATTTTGAAGTCGGTGTCCCTGCATTCCCGTGGAAGAAGTGGTAGACAGACTGAAGTGGGGTTACGCGACAGAGCGTCTGCGTTTTTATTTATTTTTCCGGCTTTATGGACCACCTGATATTCATACTCCAGAAGTCTAAGTTTCCACTTCATGAGTCTGGAAGTCGGGTCCTTAACGGAATGTAACCAAACAAGTGGTCTATGATCTGTTATTAGGGTGAATTTGGTTCCGTAGATGTAGGGCCTGAAGTATCTTACAGCGTAAACCATTGCTAGGCATTCTTTTTCTGTAGCTGAGTAATTTTTTTCGGGTTTGTTTAGACTGCGAGACGCATAGGCAATTGGTAGGTCGCTTCCTACCTCTCCCTGGCTAAGTACGGCTCCGATAGCGTATTCGGATGCATCTGTTGTAACGATGAATGGTTTACTGAAGTCTGGATATTGTAAAACGGGCTGCTGACACAATTCGTTGCGTAATTGTTTGAAACTTTGATCCTGCTCCTCGGTCCATTTAAATTTCATGCCTTTCCCTAACAAGTTAATTAAAGGCTTCGCTTTTGAGGTGAAATTAGGTACGAATCTACGATAATATCCTACAAGTCCTAAGAATTGCTGAATATTCTTCTGCGTTGTGGGTGTTGGAAAATCTTGCACTGCTTTTAATTTCCTAGGATCAGGTCTGACTCCATCTTTTGAAATAATATGTCCGAGGTATGCGACTTCCTTTCGTAGAAATTCACATTTGTTGGTTTGAAGGGTTAATCCATGATCTTTAAGGCGTTTTAACAATTTTTTAACTTTGATGTTATGTTCTTGAAGCGATGAGGCGTATACTACTATGTCGTCTAAGTAAACAAAAAGATCTGTCCCTTGAAGTCCGGTGAGTGCTTGATCCATGAGGCGTTGAAACGTGGGTGGTGCGTTCTTTAATCCGAAAGGCATTCGAGAAAATTCGTAATGTCCATTCGGTGTAGTAAATGCTGTCTTTGATTTATCTTTTGGATCCATCTCTATTTGATGAAATCCACTTGCGAGATCGAAAACTGAGAAGTATTTAGCTCCTCCCAATCGGTCTAATATTTCGGTGATCTGTGGTAATGGGTATTTGTCTGAAATAGTTTTTTCGTTGAGTGCGCGGAAATCTATCACTAA
Organism: Nomada fucata; assembly: GCA_948146005.1. NCBI lineage: Eukaryota > Metazoa > Arthropoda > Insecta > Hymenoptera > Apidae > Nomada > Nomada fucata. The sequence goes on from OX411275.1 coordinate 28,674,787, forward strand.
ACGCCAGCGTTTATTACCCTGTGCGTCTGCTTTCTTAGGAACAATCCATAAAGGTGAATTGTACGGGGATTTGGAATGATTTATGATACCTGCAGATAGCATAGTGCTAATCTGTTTTTGAATTTCTTCCTGATGTACAGGAGGGTAACGATATTGTCTCGTATTAATAGGAATATCATTGGTCGTGTGAATTGAATGGTTGAAATCACGAGCTTTTCCGAGTTTGTCTCCTGGCAAGAAAAATCGGTCGGGAAATTCCTCTACTAAATCGGTAACGAAATTCCGTTCCTCTCTGTTCAAATGTTTTAAGTTAATTGTTTGCAAAATTCCCTGAATCCTGTCTTTGCTAGTCTTGAAGTTCGACGGGTGTTCCACTCCTGAACAAGAATCTTCGTCGGTTGTACTAAAAATGTCGTAAGGCTCCAAAATTTGAGGCTCTAACTCTACATCGATTTCTTCTTCGCTAGTATTTATTGCCATAACGTGACATTTGCCGTCGTTGTTCGTTACTATTGCTTCCCCTATGTAAAGTTGCTCATGAGTTTTGATGCGCGGTAAATACCCTTCTTTAATTTTCACATTTGCTATTCTTACAGCAATCTGCTGCGATGTTCTAGGCTTGATGCAATATTTGGTGACTGTCTGCTGTTCTTTTATCTGAGGTAAATCTTGATAGTTTGAAAAACGTAAAGGTCGGATCGGTTCACTTTTTAAAGTTAAAGTTCCGTGATAATAGGAAATCTCGGCTTCCTCTTGTTTTAAGAATGGGCTTCCGATAAGTCCATCTGCGTCTAACGCAAGATTCTTTACCACGTAGAAAAACGCTGAAGATCCATGAATATTTAAAATTGTTGTTCCGAGAGTGTGGATTGGTGTCGTTGTCAGTCCGGTCAATTCAATTTCTTCCCTAGAAATGATCTCTGCGGTTGTTCCGAGAACGTCGATGACCACCAGGTTCACGGCTGCTCCACCATCAATTAAGAATTCTCCCGTTCCTGATTCCAATTCCGGAACTTTGATCTTGATTCTTGGTGCAGGTGCCTCCTTGATGAGTCTTCTTTCTTCTCGTCGCTGAATCGAATTTTCCTTTGGCGATCTTCCTCGTTTCCGCTCATCGTGTCGCCTGTACGTTGAGCGCGATTTATGTTTAAAGACTTGTTTGATTCCATAGACGAATCTCGCGAGTCCCGATGATAGCGCGAATTACGCGGATGTTTCCGACATGACTTTTCGTCATGTCCGTTCATACCGCAATGCCAGCAATACAAACTTGGCTTGCGGTTTCTGTCAGAATTTTTAAGGATGGATATTTTCGGGCCCCGATCATCAAGTATAGATGAATCGCGGCGTAAGGAAGGAGATCTCGAGGGGCTTCCTTGCTGCAAGGTCCAAGCTGTCGCGCGTCCTTGTCTCTCTCGTTCCTCTTCAGATTCAGGTGTTCTCACTTGTCGTTCCCTGAACCGATCGTATCTACTCGGCGAGTGAGGGTACGACACTTCACGGTCGTAATTATGCGAGTCTCGACGAGACCATCTAGCAGGTGATAGACTGCTGGGCGACTGTCGTCGATTCCTTAATTTCCTATCTATCTGTATCACGGCGTCGTAAGCTTGTTCAAGTGTACCTAAGTCTTGAATCTGAGCCGACACTTTCCAAGAAATCCGATCCGGTAAACCATCGATGAAGTTTTCTTTAACGTCTTGCTCCATTTCTTTGACGAAATCTTCAGCGTGATCCAGATATCTTTCCCGGATAGCTCCGCGCGTACAGTAAACCAGATGACTAGTTCTATCGACATATTGTCGAATGCTTTCTCCATCACGAATATGTAACTTCGCGATTTCGACTTGAAAGTGTGACAAATTTCTACCCGGCGCGTATCTTTTTTTCAAATGCTTAATTAAAGCCTTGACTGAATCGAATTTATGCTCTATCGTGCATCTGCGTGCTGGACCGATAAGCTTAGTTAATACAATCGCGAGATACTCCGCTTCCGTACCCTCAGGAATCAAAGTTAACCCGTCTTCCACATTTTGAGCGAAGTGCGTCAACGATGGTCTTTCTCCGTCAAAGGTCGGAATGGACGATGTAATATTCTGTATGCACGTCCGTTGCGTCAAGAGTGTCATTGAATTTGCGATCGAAACAGTCAGGTTTAGCATCTCATTAGAAGAGACGTTCGCTTGTGGGTTTGCCATTTTAAAATATTAATAAAGAAGTAATTAACTAGAGAAAACTAGTATATTGTAAATGTTCACCTACGAGTAATAGAACGTATTTTTGAAACCAAAATTTACGGCGATTCTAAATCAAAGTATCCCACCGCTGTCACCAGTTTGTTACGAGCCGGGGCTGTGGGCAACGCCTAGGCCGGCGAGGTTGATATAACCCAAGGAATACGGTTGAGAATTTGTTAATAAGGTGCGCGGACGAACCCGATGCGAAATCGGGGAGCCGCTGGGATGTGTGAAACGAGGACGAACCCGATGCGAAATCGGGGAGCCTCAGGAATAGAGTCAAGCGCGGACGAACCTGATGCGAAATCAGGGAGCCGCAGGAGGGTGAAACGTCGTGGACGAACCCGATGCGAAATCGGGGAGCCACTAGGAAAGAAGTTCGCAGACGAACCCGATGCGAAATCGGGGAGCTGCTAGGAGGTTGGCTTATTCACAGACGAACCCGGCGCGTAGCCGGGGAGCTGTTCGGAAGTTGGAAAACGTACGGACGAAACTGATGCGAAACCAGGGAGCCGTAGGATACAGACGAACCTGGTGCGAAACCAGGGAGCTGTAGGATGGGTTAGATTTCGTGGACGAACCCGATGCGAAATCGGGGAGCCACTGGGTTGGAGTATTTGTAGTTATTCTGCTTGGATAAGGCGTGCGAACGAACCTGATGCGAAATCAGGGAGTCGCTGGAAATGTTAGTTTGCCTCGTAACTTTTAAATTAATATTCGATACAACTCGAGCGGTTAAGTTGTATCTGTGGGAGCGTTACTTCTGATATAAAGGATCACGGAGTAAAGATTGGTTTAACGAATCTACTCGATTTAATGGTGAACAAATGGTATATATATTCAAAACAGTCGTCTGTACAATTGTAGTTGTCGCGATGAAATAATATAAAGTGTGTAATTTACCTAATATTTGCACGGTGTTGACGCACTGGCGATGCGGGGTCTGAGAGCCGCCTTTAAGAGTATGCCGAAAGAACTTCAACCGGACTAGCGGATTCTAACGGGTTAATCTATGATTCGAAAGGTGCGCTAAGCCCAATCTCACTTGATATAACTGACTCTGTACGAGCGTGGCACGACGTGACTTTACGCGTGACTATGTAACTCTGAACCGACGAGGGTAGAAACCAAAGGGTTTATATACCCCCGTAATGCGCGGGAACGCATTAGAATTTTCCATATAAGGAAATTAAGAAGTCTTCGTCGGACCACGCCCGTCTTGGTCGTGATGCAGCTGGTCGCACATGTTCTCAGGACCCCTTTATCTGTTTATGGTAACCGAAAGAATTTTAGGGCGTTTTCCCATCACGGACGCGAGCTCGAAAAACGCGTTGAGAGCGACGTATGGAATATTCTTCATACGCAACAAGGTAAATATCGCCATACCGAGTCTCCTATTGTGATTTATTGTTATTTTGAACGATTGCGAGGGCTAGGATTTGAATCCTTAATTTCTTTTAGTACACTGAGTGGAAAAGGTAAATATCACGTTTCGGTGTGACCTTGAGTGTTTTGTCGTTATTTCGAACTATTGCGAGAGTTGGGAAATGAATCCTTAGCTTGTGTCGTTACACCGTGGGTGGAAAATGTAAATATGGCTACACCGAGTCTCCTACTGTGATTTATCGTTATTTTGAACGATTACGAAGGCGAGGATTTGAATCCTCAGCTTCTTTCGATATACCGCGAGTGGAAAAGGTAAATATCGCGATTCCCAGTCTCCTGCTGTGATTTATCGTTATTTTGAACGATTACCTGGCTTGGGGAGTGAAACCTTAGTTTCTTTTAGTACACCGTGTGGAAAAGGTAAATATCGCGTTCGGAGTGACCTTGAGTGTTTTGTCGTTATTTCGAATGGTTGCGAGGCTTGGGAAGTGAATCCTCAGCTTCTTTCGATATACCGCAAGTGGAAAAGGTAAATAACGCGATTCCCAGTCTCCTGCTGTGATTTATCGTTATTTTGAACGATTACGAAGGCGAGGATTTGAATCCTCAGCTTCTTTCGATATACCGCGAGTGGAAAAGGTAAATATCGCGATTCCAAGTCTCCTACTGTGATTTATCGTTATTTTTAACGATTACCTGGCTTGGGAAGTGAATCCTTAGTTTCTTTTAGTACACCGTGTGGTAAAGGTAAATATCGCGTTCGGTGTGACCTTGAGTATTTTGTCGTTATTTCGAACGATTGCTAGACTTGTGAAGTGAATCCTTAGCTTCTTTCGATATACCGCGAGTGGAAAAGGTAAATATCCCGATTCCAGGTCTCCTACTGTGATTTATCGTTATTTTGAACGATTACCTGGCTTAGGAAGTGAATCCTTAGTTTCTTTTATTACAACGTGTGGAAAATGTAGATATCGCGTTTCGGAGTGACATTGAGTGATTGATCGTTATTTCGAACGGTTGCGAGACTTGGGAAGTGAATCCTTAGATTCTTTCGATATACCGCGAGTGGACAAGGTAAATATCGCCATACCGAGTCTCCTATTGTGATTTATTGTTATTTTGAACGATTGCGAGGGCTAGGATTTGAATCCTTAATTTCTTTTAGTACACCGAGTGGAAAAGGTAAATATCACGTTTCGGTGTGACCTTGAGTGTTTTGTCGTTATTTCGAACTATTGCGAGAGTTGGGAAATGAATCCTTAGCTTGTGTCGTTACACCGTGGGTGGAAAATGTAAATATGGCTACACCGAGTCTCCTACTGTGATTTATCGTTATTTTGAACGATTACGAAGGCGAGGATTTGAATCCTCAGCTTCTTTCGATATACCGCGAGTGGAAAAGGTAAATATCGCGATTCCCAGTCTCCTGCTGTGATTTATCGTTATTTTGAACGATTATCTGGCTTGGGGAGTGAAACCTTAGTTTCTTTTAGTACACCGTGTGGAAAAGGTAAATATCGCGTTCGGAGTGACCTTGAGTGTTTTGTCGTTATTTCGAATGGTTGCGAGGCTTGGGAAGTGAATCCTCAGCTTCTTTCGATATACCGCGAGTGGAAAAGGTAAATAACGCGATTCCCAGTCTCCTGCTGTGATTTATCGTTATTTTGAACGATTACGAAGGCGAGGATTTGAATCCTCAGCTTCATTCGATATACCACGAGTGGAAAAGGTAAATATCGCGATTCCAAGTCTCCTACTGTGATTTATCGTTATTTTTAACTATTACCTGGCTTGGGAAGTGAATCCTTAGTTTCTTTTAGTACACCGTGTGGAAAAGGCAAATATCGCGTTCGGAGTGACCTTGAGTGTTTTGTCGTTATTTCGAATGGTTGCGAGGCTTGGGAAGTGAATCCTCAGCTTCTTTCGATATACCGCGAGTGGAAAAGGTAAATATCGCGATTCCAAGTCTCCTACTGTGATTTATCGTTATTTTTAACTATTACCTGGCTTGGGAAGTGAATCCTTAGTTTCTTTTAGTACACCGTGTGGAAAAGGCAAATATCGCGTTCGGAGTGACCTTGAGTGTTTTGTCGTTATTTCGAATGGTTGCGAGGCTTGGGAAGTGAATCCTCAGCTTCTTTCGATATACCGCGAGTGGAAAAGGTAAATATCGCGATTCCAAGTCTCCTACTGTGATTTATCGTTATTTTTAACGATTACCTGGCTTGGGGAGTGAAACCTTAGTTTCATTTAGTACACCGTGTGGAAAAGGTAAATATCGCGCTCGGAGTGCCCATGAGTGTTTTGTCGTTATTTCGAACGATCGCTAGGCTTCTGAAGTGAATCCTTAGCTTCTTTCGATATACCGCGAGTGGAAAAGGTAAATATCGCGATTCCAATGTCCTACTGTGATTTATCGTTATTTTTAACGATTACCTGGCTTGGGAAGTGAATCCTTAGTTTCTTTTAGTACACCGTGTGGAAAAGGCAAATATCGCGTTCGGAGTGACCTTGAGTGTTTTGTCGTTATTTCGAATGGTTGCGAGGCTTGGGAAGTGAATCCTCAGCTTCTTTCGATATACCGCGAGTGGAAAAGGTAAATAACGCGATTCCCAGTCTCCTGCTGTGATTTATCGTTATTTTGAACGATTACGAAGCCGAGGATTTGAATCCTCAGCTTCTTTCGATATACCGCGAGTGGAAAAGGTAAATATCGCGATTCCAATGTCCTACTGTGATTTATCGTTATTTTTAACGATTACCTGGCTTGGGAAGTGAATCCTTAGTTTCTTTTAGTACACCGTGTGGAAAAGGTAAATATCGCGTTCGGTGTGACCTTGAGTATTTTGTCGTTATTTCGAACGATTGCTAGACTTGTGAAGTGAATCCTTAGCTTCTTTGGATATACCGCGAGTGGAAAAGGTAAATATCCCGATTCCAGGTCTCCTACTGTGATTTATCGTTATTTTGAACGATTACCTGGCTTAGGAAGTGAATCCTTAGTTTCTTTTATTACAACGTGTGGAAAATGTAGATATCGCGTTTCGGAGTGACATTGAGTGATTGATCGTTATTTCGAACGGTTGCGAGACTTGGGAAGCGAATCCTTAGATTCTTTCGATATACCGCGAGTGGACAAGGTAAATATCGAAATACCGAGTCTCCTATTGTGATTTATTGTTATTTTGAACGATTGCGAGGGCTAGGATTTGAATCCTTAATTTCTTTTAGTACACCGAGTGGAAAAGGTAAATATCACGTTTCGGTGTGACCTTGAGTGTTTTGTCGTTATTTCGAACTATTGCGAGAGTTGGGAAATGAATCCTTAGCTTGTGTCGTTACACCGTGGGTGGAAAATGTAAATATGGCTACACCGAGTCTCCTACTGTGATTTATCGTTATTTTGAACGATTACGAAGGCGAGGATTTGAATCCTCAGCTTCTTTCGATATACCGCGAGTGGAAAAGGTAAATATCGCGATTCCCAGTCTCCTGCTGTTATTTATCGTTATTTTGAACGATTATCTGGCTTGGGGAGTGAAACCTTAGTTTCTTTTAGTACACCGTGTGGAAAAGGTAAATATCGCGTTCGGAGTGACCTTGAGTGTTTTGTCGTTATTTCGAATGGTTGCGAGGCTTGGGAAGTGAATCCTCAGCTTCTTTCGATATACCGCAAGTGGAAAAGGTAAATAACGCGATTCCCAGTCTCCTGCTGTGATTTATCGTTATTTTGAACGATTACGAAGGCGAGGATTTGAATCCTCAGCTTCTTTCGATATACCGCGAGTGGAAAAGGTAAATATCGCGATTCCCAGTCTCCTGCAGTGATTTATCGTTATTTTGAACGATTATCTGGCTTGGGGAGTGAAACCTTAGTTTCTTTTAGTACACCGTGTGGAAAAGGTAAATATCGCGTTCGGAGTGACCTTGAGTGTTTTGTCGTTATTTCGAATGGTTGCGAGGCTTGGGAAGTGAATCCTCAGCTTCTTTCGATACACAACGAGTGGAAAAGGTAAATAACGCGATTCCCAGTCTCCTGCTGTGATTTATTATTATTTTGATCGATTACCTGGCTTGGGGAGTGAAACCTTAGTTTCTTTTAGTACACCGTGTGGAAAAGGTAAATATCGCGCTCGGAGTGCCCTTGAGTGTTTTGTCGTTATTTCGAACGATCGCTAGGCTTGTGAAGTGAATCCTTAGCTTCTTTCGATATACCGCGAGTGGAAAAGGTAAATAACGCGATTCCCAGTCTCCTGCTGTGATTTATCGTTATTTTGATCGATTACCTGGCTTGGGGAGTGAAACCTTAGTTTCTTTTAGTACACCGTGTGGAAAAGGTAAATATCGCGCTCGGAGTGCCCTTGAGTGTTTTGTCGTTATTTCGAATGGTTGCGAGGCTTGGGAAGTGAATCCTCAGCTTCTTTCGATATACCGCGAGTGGAAAAGGTAAATAACGCGATTCCCAGTCTCCTGCTGTGATATATCGTTATTTTGATCGATTACCTGGCTTGGGGAGTGAAACCTTAGTTTCTTTTAGTACACCGTGTGGAAAAGGTAAATATCGCGTTCGGAGTGACCTTGAGTGTTTTGTCGTTATTTCGAATGGTTGCGAGGCTTGGGAAGTGAATCCTCAGCTTCTTTCGATATACCGCGAGTGGAAAAGGTAAATAACGCGATTCCCAGTCTCCTGCTGTGATTTATCGTTATTTTGAACGATTACGAAGGCGAGGATTTGAATCCTCAGCTTCATTCGATATACCACGAGTGGAAAAGGTAAATATCGCGATTCCAAGTCTCCTACTGTGATTTATCGTTATTTTTAACGATTACCTGGCTTGGGAAGTGAATCCTTAGTTTCTTTTAGTACACCGTGTGGAAAAGGTAAATATCGCGTTCGGAGTGACCTTGAGTGTTTTGTCGTTATCTCGAATGGTTGCGAGGCTTGTGAAGTGAATCCTTAGCTTCTTTCGATATACCGCGAGTGGAAAAGGTAAATAACGCGATTCCAGGTCTCCTACTGTGATTTATCGTTATTTTTAACGATTACCTGGCTTGGGAAGTGAATCCTTAGTTTCTTTTAGTACACCGTGTGGAAAAGGTAAATATCGCGTTCGGTGTGACCTTGAGTGTTTTGTCGTTATTTCGAACGATTGCTAGGCTTGTGAAGTGAATCCTTAGCTTCTTTCGATATACCGCGAGTGGAAAAGGTAAATATCCCGATTCCAGGTCTCCTACTGTGATTTATCGTTATTTTTAACGATTACCTGGCTTGGGAAGTGAATCCTTAGTTTCTTTTAGTACACCGTGTGGAAAAGGTAAATATCACGTTTCGGTGTGACCTTGAGTGTTTTGTCGTTATTTCGAACGATTGCTAGGCTTGTGAAGTGAATCCTTAGCTTCTTTCGATATACCGCGAGTGGAAAAGGTAAATAACGCGATTCCCAGTCTCCTGCTGTGATTTATCGTTATTTTGAACGATTACGAAGGCGAGGATTTGAATCCTCAGCTTCTTTCGATATACCGCGAGTGGAAAAGGTAAATAACGCGATTCCAGGTCTCCTACTGTGATTTATCGTTATTTTTAACGATTACCTGGCTTGGGAAGTGAATCCTTAGTTTCTTTTAGTACACCGTGTGGAAAAGGTAAATATCGCGTTCGGAGTGACCTTGAGTGTTTTGTCGTTATTTCGAATGGTTGCGAGGCTTGGGAAGTGAATCCTCAGCTTCTTTCGATATACCGCAAGTGGAAAAGGTAAATAACGCGATTCCCAGTCTCCTGCTGTGATTTATCGTTATTTTGAACGATTACGAAGGCGAGGATTTGAATCCTCAGCTTCTTTCGATATACCGCGAGTGGAAAAGGTAAATATCGCGATTCCAAGTCTCCTACTGTGATTTATCCTTATTTTTAACGATTACCTGGCTTGGGAAGTGAATCCTTAGTTTCTTTTAGTACACCGTGTGGTAAAGGTAAATATCGCGTTCGGTGTGACCTTGAGTATTTTGTCGTTATTTCGAACGATTGCTAGACTTGTGAAGTGAATCCTTAGCTTCTTTCGATATACCGCGAGTGGAAAAGGTAAATATCCCGATTCCAGGTCTCCTACTGTGATTTATCGTTATTTTGAACGATTACCTGGCTTAGGAAGTGAATCCTTAGTTTCTTTTATTACAACGTGTGGAAAATGTAGATATCGCGTTTCGGAGTGACATTGAGTGATTGATCGTTATTTCGAACGGTTGCGAGACTTGGGAAGTGAATCCTTAGATTCTTTCGATATACCGCGAGTGGACAAGGTAAATATCGCCATACCGAGTCTCCTATTGTGATTTATTGTTATTTTGAACGATTGCGAGGGCTAGGATTTGAATCCTTAATTTCTTTTAGTACACCGAGTGGAAAAGGTAAATATCACGTTTCGGTGTGACCTTGAGTGTTTTGTCGTTATTTCGAACTATTGCAAGAGTTGGGAAATGAATCCTTAGCTTGTGTCGTTACACCGTGGGTGGAAAATGTAAATATGGCTACACCGAGTCTCCTACTGTGATTTATCGTTATTTTGAACGATTACGAAGGCGAGGATTTGAATCCTCAGCTTCTTTCGATATACCGCGAGTGGAAAAGGTAAATATCGCGATTCCCAGTCTCCTGCTGTGATTTATCGTTATTTTGAACGATTATCTGGCTTGGGGAGTGAAACCTTAGTTTCTTTTAGTACACCGTGTGGAAAAGGTAAATATCGCGTTCGGAGTGACCTTGAGTGTTTTGTCGTTATTTCGAATGGTTGCGAGGCTTGGGAAGTGAATCCTCAGCTTCTTTCGATATACCGCGAGTGGAAAAGGTAAATAACGCGATTCCCAGTCTCCTGCTGTGATTTATCGTTATTTTGAACGATTACGAAGGCGAGGATTTGAATCCTCAGCTTCATTCGATATACCACGAGTGGAAAAGGTAAATATCGCGATTCCAAGTCTCCTACTGTGATTTATCGTTATTTTTAACTATTACCTGGCTTGGGAAGTGAATCCTTAGTTTCTTTTAGTACACCGTGTGGAAAAGGTAAATATCGCGTTCGGAGCGACCTTGAGTGTTTTGTCGTTATTTCGAATGGTTGCGAGGCTTGGGAAGTGAATCCTCAGCTTCTTTCGATATACCGCGAGTGGAAAAGGTAAATATCGCGATTCCAAGTCTCCTACTGTGATTTATCGTTATTTTTAACCATTACCTGGCTTGGGAAGTGAATCCTTAGTTTCTTTTAGTACACCGTGTGGAAAAGGTAAATATCGCGTTCGGAGTGACCTTGAGTGTTTTGTCGTTATTTCGAATGGTTGCGAGGCTTGGGAAGTGAATCCTCAGCTTCTTTCGATATACCGCGAGTGGAAAAGGTAAATAACGCGATTCCCAGTCTCCTGCTGTGATTTATCGTTATTTTGATCGATTACCTGGCTTGGGGAGTGAAACCTTAGTTTCTTTTAGTACACCGTGTGGAAAAGGTAAATATCGCGCTCGGAGTGCCCTTGAGTGTTTTGTCGTTATTTCGAACGATCGCTAGGCTTGTGAAGTGAATCCTTAGCTTCTTTCGATATACCGCGAGTGGAAAAGGTAAATAACGCGATTCCCAGTCTCCTGCTGTGATTTATCGTTATTTTGAACGATTACGAAGGCGAGGATTTGAATCCTCAGCTTCTTTCGATATACCGCGAGTGGAAAAGGTAAATATCGCGATTCCAAGTCTCCTACTGTGATTTATCGTTATTTTTAACGATTACCTGGCTTGGGGAGTGAAACCTTAGTTTCTTTTAGTACACCGTGTGGAAAAGGTAAATATCGCGCTCGGAGTGCCCTTGAGTGTTATGTCGTTATTTCGAACGATCGCTAGGCTTGTGAAGTGAATCCTTAGCTTCTTTCGATATACCGCGAGTGGAAAAGGTAAATAACGCGATTCCCAGTCTCCTGCTGTGATTTATCGTTATTTTGATCGATTACCTGGCTTGGGGAGTGAAACCTTAGTTTCTTTTAGTACACCGTGTGGAAAAGGTAAATATCGCGCTCGGAGTGCCCTTGAGTGTTTTGTCGTTATTTCGAATGGTTGCGAGGCTTGGGAAGTGAATCCTCAGCTTCTTTCGATATACCGCGAGTGGAAAAGGTAAATAACGCGATTCCCAGTCTCCTGCTGTGATATATCGTTATTTTGATCGATTACCTGGCTTGGGGAGTGAAACCTTAGTTTCTTTTAGTACACCGTGTGGAAAAGGTAAATATCGCGTTCGGAGTGACCTTGAGTGTTTTGTCGTTATTTCGAATGGTTGCGAGGCTTGGGAAGTGAATCCTCAGCTTCTTTCGATATACCGCGAGTGGAAAAGGTAAATAACGCGATTCCCAGTCTCCTGCTGTGATTTATCGTTATTTTGAACGATTACGAAGGCGAGGATTTGAATCCTCAGCTTCATTCGATATACCACGAGTGGAAAAGGTAAATATCGCGATTCCAAGTCTCCTACTGTGATTTATCGTTATTTTTAACGATTACCTGGCTTGGGAAGTGAATCCTTAGTTTCTTTTAGTACACCGTGTGGAAAAGGTAAATATCGCGTTCGGTGTGACCTTGAGTGTTTTGTCGTTATTTCGAACGATTGCTAGGCTTGTGAAGTGAATCCTTAGCTTCTTTCGATATACCGCGAGTGGAAAAGGTAAATATCCCGATTCCAGGTCTCCTACTGTGATTTATCGTTATTTTTAACGATTACCTGGCTTGGGAAGTGAATCCTTAGTTTCTTTTAGTACACCGTGTGGAAAAGGTAAATATCACGTTTCGGTGTGACCTTGAGTGTTTTGTCGTTATTTCGTACGATTGCTAGGCTTGTGAAGTGAATCCTTAGCTTCTTTCGATATACCGCGAGTGGAAAAGGTAAATAACGGGATTCCCAGTCTCCTGCTGTGATTTATCGTTATTTTGAACGATTACCTGGCTTAGGAAGTGAATCCTAAGTTTCTTTTAGTACACCGTGTGGAAAAGGTAAATATCGCGTTTCGGTGTGACCTTGAGTGATTGGTCGTTATTTCGAACTATTGCGAGACTTGGGAAATGAATCCTTAGCTTGTGTCGTTACACCGTGGGTGGAAAATGTAAATATCGCTACACCGAGTCTCCTACTGTGATTTATCGTTATTTTGAACGATTACGAAGGCGAGGATTTGAATCCTCAGCTTCTTTCGATATACCGCGAGTGGAAAAGGTAAATATCGCGATTCCCAGTCTCCTGCTGTGATTTATCGTTATTTTGAACGATTACCTGGCTTGGGGAGTGAAACCTTAGTTTCTTTTAGTACACCGTGTGGAAAAGGTAAATATCGCGTTCGGAGTGACCTTGAGTGTTTTGTCGTTATTTCGAATGGTTGCGAGGCTTTGGAAGTGAATCCTCAGCTTCTTTCGATATACCGCGAGTGGAAAAGGTAAATAACGCGATTCCCAGTCTCCTGCTGTGATTTATCGTTATTTTGAACGATTACGAAGGCGAGGATTTGAATCCTCAGCTTCATTCGATATACCACGAGTGGAAAAGGTAAATATCGCGATTCCAAGTCTGCTACTGTGATTTATCGTTATTTTTAACGATTACCTGGCTTGGGAAGTGAATCCTTAGTTTCTTTTAGTACACCGTGTGGAAAAGGTAAATATCGCGTTCGGAGTGACCTTGAGTGTTTTGTCGTTATTTCGAATGGTTGCGAGGCTTGGGAAGTGAATCCTCAGCTTCTTTCGATATACCGCGAGTGGAAAAGGTAAATAACGCGATTCCCAGTCTCCTGCTGTGATTTATCGTTACTTTGATCGATTACCTGGCTTGGGGAGTGAAACCTTAGTTTCTTTTAGTACACCGTGTGGAACAGGTAAATATCGCGCTCGGAGTGCCCTTGAGTGTTTTGTCGTTATTTCGAACGATCGCTAGGCTTGTGAAGTGAATCCTTAGCTTCTTTCGATATACCGCGAGTGGAAAAGGTAAATAACGCGATTCCCAGTCTCCTGCTGTGATTTATCGTTATTTTGAACGATTACGAAGGCGAGGATTTGAATCCTCAGCTTCTTTCGATATACCGCGAGTGGAAAAGGTAAATATCGCGATTCCATGTCTCCTACTGTGATTTATCGTTATTTTTAACGATTACCTGGCTTGGGAAGTGAATCCTTAGTTTCTTTTAGTACACCGTGTAGAAAAGGTAAATATCGCGTTCGGTGTGACCTTGAGTATTTTGTCGTTATTTCGAACGATTGCTAGGCTTGTGAAGTGAATCCTTAGCTTCTTTCGATATACCGCGAGTGGAAAAGGTAAATATCCCGATTCCAGGTCTCCTACTGTGATTTATCGTTATTTTTAACGATTACCTGGCTTGGGAAGTGAATCCTTAGTTTCTTTTAGTACACCGTGTGGAATAGGTAAATATCGCGTTTCGGTGTGACCTTGAGTGTTTTGTCGTTATTTCGAACGATTGCTAGGCTTGTGAAGTGAATCCTCAATTTCTTTTAGTACACCGAGTGGAAAAGGTAGATATCGCGTTTCGGAGTGACCATGAGTGATTGGTCGTTATTTCGAACGGTTGCGAGACTTGGGAAGTGAATCCTTAGCTTCTTTGGATATACAGTGAGTAGAAAAGGTAAATATCTCGATTCCAGGTCTCCTACTGTGATTTATCGTTATTTTGAACGATTACCTGCCTTGGGAAGTGAATCTTTAGTTTCTTTTAGTACACCGTGTGGAAAAGGAAAATATCGCGTTTCGGAGTGACCTAGACTGATTGGTCGTTATTTCGAACGGTTGGGAGGCTTGGGAAGTGAATTCTTAGCTTCTTTCGATATTCCGCGAGTGGAAAAGGTAAATAACGCTATTCCCAGTCTCCTACTGTGATTTATCGTTATTTTGAACGATTACGAAGGCGATAATTTGAATCCTCAGCTTCTTTCGATATACCGCGAGTGGAAAAGGTAAATATCGCGATTCCGAGTCTCCTACTGTGATTTATCGTTATTTTGATCGATTGCCTGCCTTTGGAAGTGAATCTTTAGTTTCTTTTAGTACACCGTGTGGAAAAGGTAAATATCACGTTTCGGTGTGACCTTGAGTGTTTTGTCGTTATTTCGAACGATTGCTCGGCATGTGAAGTGAATCCTTAGCTTCTTTCGATATACCGCGAGTGGACAAGGTAAATATCGCCATACCGAGTCTCCTATTGTGATTTATTGTTATTTTGAACGATTGCGATTGCTAGGATTTGAATCCTTAATTTCTTTTAGTACACCGAGTGGAAAAGGTAAATATCACGTTTCGGTGTGACCTTGAGTGTTTTGTCGTTATTTCGAACTATTGCGAGACTTGGGAAATGAATCCTTAGCTTGTGTCGTTACACCGTGGGTGGAAAATGTAAATATCGCTACACCGAGTCTCCTACTGTGATTTATCGTTATTTTGAACGATTACGAAGGCGAGGATTTGAATCCTCAGCTTCTTTCGATATACCGCGAGTGGAAAAGGTAAATATCGCGATTGAAAATCTCCTACTGTGGTTTATCGTTATTTTTAACGATTACCTGGCTTGGGAAATGAATCCTTAGTTTCTTTTAGTACACCGTGTGGAAAAGGTAAATATCGCGTTCGGAGTGACCTTGAGTGTTTTGTCGTTATTTCGAATGGTTGCGAGGCTTGGGAAGTGAATCCTCAGCTTCTTTCGATATACCGCGAGTGGAAAAGGTAAATATCCCGATTCCAGGTCTCCTACTGTGATTTATCGTTATTTTTAACGATTACCTGGCTTGGGAAGTGAATCCTAAGTTTCTTTTAGTACACCGTGTGGAATAGGTAAATATCGCGTTTCGGTGTGACCTTGAGTGTTTTGTCGTTATTTCGAACGGTTGCGAGACTTGGGAAGTGAATCCTTAGATTCTTTCGATATACCGCGAGTGGACAAGGTATATATCGCCATACCGAGTCTCCTATTGTGATTTATTGTTATTTTGAACTATTGCGAGGGCTAGGATTTGAATCCTTAATTTCTTTTAGTACACCGAGTGGAAAAGGTAAATATCACGTTTCGGGGTGACCTTGAGTGTTTTGTCGTTATTTCGAACTATTGCGAGAGTTGGGAAATGAATCCTTAGCTTGTGTCGTTACACCGTGGGTGGAAAATGTAAATATGGCTACACCGAGTCTCCTACTGTGATTTATCGTTATTTTGAACGATTACGAAGGCGAGGATTTGAATCCTCAGCTTCTTTCGATATACCGCGAGTGGAAAAGGTAAATATCGCGATTCCAAGTCTCCTACTGTGATTTATCGTTATTTTTAACGATTACCTGGCTTGGGAAGTGAATCCTTAGTTTCTTTTAGTACACCGGGTGGAAAAGGTAGATATCGGTTTTCGGAGTGAAATTGAGTGATTGGTCGTTGTTTCGAATGGTTGCGAGGCTTGGGAAGTGAATCCTCAGCTTCTTTCGATATACCGCGAGTGGAAAAGGTAAATAACGCGATTCCCAGTCTCCTGCTGTGATTTATCGTTATTTTGAACGATTATCTGGCTTGGGGAGTGAAACCTTAGTTTCTTTTAGTACACCGTGTGGAAAAGGTAAATATCGCGTTCGGAGTGACCTTGAGTGTTTTGTCGTTATTTCGAATGGTTGCGAGGCTTGGGAAGTGAATCCTCAGCTTCTTTCGATATACCGCGAGTGGAAAAGGTAAATAACGCGATTCCCAGTCTCCTGCTGTGATTTATTATTATTTTGATCGATTACCTGGCTTGGGGAGTGAAACCTTAGTTTCTTTTAGTACACCGTGTGGAAAAGGTAAATATCGCGCTCGGAGTGCCCTTGAGTGTTTTGTCGTTATTTCGAACGATCGCTAGGCTTGTGAAGTGAATCCTTAGCTTCTTTCGATATACCGCGAGTGGAAAAGGTAAATAACGCGATTCCCAGTCTCCTGCTGTGATTTATCGTTATTTTGAACGATTACCTGGCTTGGGAAGTGAATCCTTAGTTTCTTTTAGTACACCGTGTGGAAAAGGTAAATATCGCGTTTCGGAGTGACCTTGAGTGATTGGTAGTTATTTCGAACGGTTGCGAGGCTTGGGAAGTGAATCCTTAGCTTCTTTCGATATACCGCGAGTGGAAAAGGTAAATAACGCGATTCCCAGTCTCCTGCTGTGATTTATCGTTATTTTGAACGATTACCTGGCTTAGGAAGTGAATCCTAAGTTTCTTTTAGTACACCGTGTGGAAAAGGTAAATATCGCGTTTCGGTGTGACCTTGAGTGATTGGTCGTTATTTCGAACGGTTGCGAGGCTTGGGAAATGAATCCTTAGCTTGTGTCGTTACACCGTGGGTGGAAAATGTAAATATCGCTACACCGAGTCTCCTACTGTGATTTATCGTTATTTTGAACGATTACGAAGGCGAGGATTTGAATCCTCAGCTTCTTTCGATATACCGCGAGTGGAAAAGGTAAATATCGCGATTCCCAGTCTCCTACTGTGATTTATCGTTATTTTTAACGATTACCTGGCTTGGGAAGTGAATCCTTAGTTTCTTTTAGTACACCGTGTAGAAAAGGTAAATATCGCGTTCGGTGTGACCTTGAGTATTTTGTCGTTATTTCGAACGATTGCTAGGCTTGTGAAGTGAATCCTTAGCTTCTCTCGATATACCGCGAGTGGAAAAGGTAAATATCCCGATTCCAGGTCTCCTACTGTGATTTATCGTTATTTTTAACGATTACCTGGCTTGGGAAGTGAATCCTTAGTTTCTTTTAGTACACCGTGTGGAAAAGGTAAATATCACGTTTCGGTGTGACCTTGAGTGTTTTGTCGTTATTTCGAACGATTGCTAGGCTTGTGAAGTGAATCCTTAGCTTCTTTCGATATACCGCGAGTGGAAAAGGTAAATAACGCGATTCCCAGTCTCCTGCTGTGATTTATCGTTATTTTGAACGATTACGAAGGCGAGGATTTGAATCCTCAGCCTCATTCGATATACCGCGAGTGGAAAAGGTAAATATCGCGATTCCAAGTCTCCTACTGTGATTTATCGTTATTTTTAACGATTACCTGGCTTGGGAAGTGAATCCTTAGTTTCTTTTAGTACACCGTGTAGAAAAGGTAAATATCGCGTTCGGAGTGACCTTGAGTGATTGGTCGTTATTTCGAACGGTTCCGAGGCTTGGGAAGTGAATCCTTAGCTTCTTTCGATATACGGCGAGTGGAAAAGGTAAATAACGCGATTCTCAGTCTCCTGCTGTGATTTATCGTTATTTTGAACGATTACCTGGCTTAGGAAGTGAATCCTAAGTTTCTTTTAGTACACCGTGTGGAATAGGTAAATATCGCGTTTCGGTGTGACCTTGAGTGTTTTGTCGTTATTTCGAACGATTGCTAGGCTTGTGAAGTGAATCCTCAATTTCTTTTAGTACACCGAGTGGAAAAGGTAGATATCGCGTTTCGGAGTGACCATGAGTGATTGGTCGTTATTTCGAACGGTTGCGAGACTTGGGAAGTGAATCCTTAGCTTCTTTGGATATACAGTGAGTAGAAAAGGTAAATATCTCGATTCCAGGTCTCCTACTGTGATTTATCGTTATTTTGAACGATTACCTGCCTTGGGAAGTGAATCTTTAGTTTCTTTTAGTACACCGTGTGGAAAAGGAAAATATCGCGTTTCGGAGTGACCTAGACTGATTGGTCGTTATTTCGAACGGTTGGGAGGCTTGGGAAGTGAATTCTTAGCTTCTTTCGATATTCCGCGAGTGGAAAAGGTAAATAACGCTATTCCCAGTCTCCTACTGTGATTTATCGTTATTTTGAACGATTACGAAGGCGATAATTTGAATCCTCAGCTTCTTTCGATATACCGCGAGTGGAAAAGGTAAATATCGCGATTCCGAGTCTCCTACTGTGATTTATCGTTATTTTGATCGATTGCCTGCCTTTGGAAGTGAATCTTTAGTTTCTTTTAGTACACCGTGTGGAAAAGGTAAATATCACGTTTCGGTGTGACCTTGAGTGTTTTGTCGTTATTTCGAACGATTGCTCGGCATGTGAAGTGAATCCTTAGCTTCTTTCGATATACCGCGAGTGGACAAGGTAAATATCGCCATACCGAGTCTCCTATTGTGATTTATTGTTATTTTGAACGATTGCGATTGCTAGGATTTGAATCCTTAATTTCTTTTAGTACACCGAGTGGAAAAGGTAAATATCACGTTTCGGTGTGACCTTGAGTGTTTTGTCGTTATTTCGAACTATTGCGAGACTTGGGAAATGAATCCTTAGCTTGTGTCGTTACACCGTGGGTGGAAAATGTAAATATCGCTACACCGAGTCTCCTACTGTGATTTATCGTTATTTTGAACGATTACGAAGGCGAGGATTTGAATCCTCAGCTTCTTTCGATATACCGCGAGTGGAAAAGGTAAATATCGCGATTCCCAGTCTCCTACTGTGATTTATCGTTATTTTTAACGATTACCTGGCTTGGGAAGTGAATCCTTAGTTTCTTTTAGTACACCGTGTAGAAAAGGTAAATATCGCGTTCGGTGTGACCTTGAGTATTTTGTCGTTATTTCGAACGATTGCTAGGCTTGTGAAGTGAATCCTTAGCTTCTCTCGATATACCGCGAGTGGAAAAGGTAAATATCCCGATTCCAGGTCTCCTACTGTGATTTATCGTTATTTTTAACGATTACCTGGCTTGGGAAGTGAATCCTTAGTTTCTTTTAGTACACCGTGTGGAAAAGGTAAATATCACGTTTCGGTGTGACCTTGAGTGTTTTGTCGTTATTTCGAACGATTGCTAGGCTTGTGAAGTGAATCCTTAGCTTCTTTCGATATACCGCGAGTGGAAAAGGTAAATAACGCGATTCCCAGTCTCCTGCTGTGATTTATCGTTATTTTGAACGATTACGAAGGCGAGGATTTGAATCCTCAGCCTCATTCGATATACCGCGAGTGGAAAAGGTAAATATCGCGATTCCAAGTCTCCTACTGTGATTTATCGTTATTTTTAACGATTACCTGGCTTGGGAAGTGAATCCTTAGTTTCTTTTAGTACACCGTGTAGAAAAGGTAAATATCGCGTTCGGAGTGACCTTGAGTGATTGGTCGTTATTTCGAACGGTTCCGAGGCTTGGGAAGTGAATCCTTAGCTTCTTTCGATATACGGCGAGTGGAAAAGGTAAATAACGCGATTCTCAGTCTCCTGCTGTGATTTATCGTTATTTTGAACGATTACCTGGCTTAGGAAGTGAATCCTAAGTTTCTTTTAGTACACCGTGTGGAATAGGTAAATATCGCGTTTCGGTGTGACCTTGAGTGTTTTGTCGTTATTTCGAACGATTGCTAGGCTTGTGAAGTGAATCCTCAATTTCTTTTAGTACACCGAGTGGAAAAGGTAGATATCGCGTTTCGGAGTGACCATGAGTGATTGGTCGTTATTTCGAACGGTTGCGAGACTTGGGAAGTGAATCCTTAGCTTCTTTGGATATACAGTGAGTAGAAAAGGTAAATATCTCGATTCCAGGTCTCCTACTGTGATTTATCGTTATTTTGAACGATTACCTGCCTTGGGAAGTGAATCTTTAGTTTCTTTTAGTACACCGTGTGGAAAAGGAAAATATCGCGTTTCGGAGTGACCTAGACTGATTGGTCGTTATTTCGAACGGTTGGGAGGCTTGGGAAGTGAATTCTTAGCTTCTTTCGATATTCCGCGAGTGGAAAAGGTAAATAACGCTATTCCCAGTCTCCTACTGTGATTTATCGTTATTTTGAACGATTACGAAGGCGATAATTTGAATCCTCAGCTTCTTTCAATATACCGCGAGTGGAAAAGGTAAATATCGCGATTCCGAGTCTCCTACTGTGATTTATCGTTATTTTGATCGATTGCCTGCCTTTGGAAGTGAATCTTTAGTTTCTTTTAGTACACCGTGTGGAAAAGGTAAATATCACGTTTCGGTGTGACCTTGAGTGTTTTGTCGTTATTTCGAACGATTGCTCGGCATGTGAAGTGAATCCTTAGCTTCTTTCGATATACCGCGAGTGGACAAGGTAAATATCGCCATACCGAGTCTCCTATTGTGATTTATTGTTATTTTGAACGATTGCGATTGCTAGGATTTGAATCCTTAATTTCTTTTAGTACACCGAGTGGAAAAGGTAAATATCACGTTTCGGTGTGACCTTGAGTGTTTTGTCGTTATTTCGAACTATTGCGAGACTTGGGAAATGAATCCTTAGCTTGTGTCGTTACACCGTGGGTGGAAAATGTAAATATCGCTACACCGAGTCTCCTACTGTGATTTATCGTTATTTTGAACGATTACGAAGGCGAGGATTTGAATCCTCAGCTTCTTTCGATATACCGCGAGTGGAAAAGGTAAATATCGCGATTCCAAATCTCCTACTGTGGTTTATCGTTATTTTTAACGATTACCTGGCTTGGGAAATGAATCCTTAGTTTCTTTTAGTACACCGTGTGGAAAAGGTAAATATCGCGTTCGGAGTGACCTTGAGTGTTTTGTCGTTATTTCGAATGGTTGCGAGGCTTGGGAAGTGAATCCTCAGCTTCTTTCGATATACCGCGAGTGGAAAAGGTAAATATCCCGATTCCAGGTCTCCTACTGTGATTTATCGTTATTTTTAACGATTACCTGGCTTGGGAAGTGAATCCTAAGTTTCTTTTAGTACACCGTGTGGAATAGGTAAATATCGCGTTTCGGTGTGACCTTGAGTGTTTTGTCGTTATTTCGAACGGTTGCGAGACTTGGGAAGTGAATCCTTAGATTCTTTCGATATACCGCGAGTGGACAAGGTATATATCGCCATACCGAGTCTCCTATTGTGATTTATTGTTATTTTGAACTATTGCGAGGGCTAGGATTTGAATCCTTAATTTCTTTTAGTACACCGAGTGGAAAAGGTAAATATCACGTTTCGGGGTGACCTTGAGTGTTTTGTCGTTATTTCGAACTATTGCGAGAGTTGGGAAATGAATCCTTAGCTTGTGTCGTTACACCGTGGGTGGAAAATGTAAATATGGCTACACCGAGTCTCCTACTGTGATTTATCGTTATTTTGAACGATTACGAAGGCGAGGATTTGAATCCTCAGCTTCTTTCGATATACCGCGAGTGGAAAAGGTAAATATCGCGATTCCAAGTCTCCTACTGTGATTTATCGTTATTTTTAACGATTACCTGGCTTGGGAAGTGAATCCTTAGTTTCTTTTAGTACACCGGGTGGAAAAGGTAGATATCGGTTTTCGGAGTGAAATTGAGTGATTGGTCGTTGTTTCGAATGGTTGCGAGGCTTGGGAAGTGAATCCTCAGCTTCTTTCGATATACCGCGAGTGGAAAAGGTAAATAACGCGATTCCCAGTCTCCTGCTGTGATTTATCGTTATTTTGAACGATTATCTGGCTTGGGGAGTGAAACCTTAGTTTCTTTTAGTACACCGTGTGGAAAAGGTAAATATCGCGTTCGGAGTGACCTTGAGTGTTTTGTCGTTATTTCGAATGGTTGCGAGGCTTGGGAAGTGAATCCTCAGCTTCTTTCGATATACCGCGAGTGGAAAAGGTAAATAACGCGATTCCCAGTCTCCTGCTGTGATTTATTATTATTTTGATCGATTACCTGGCTTAGGAAGTGAATCCTAAGTTTCTTTTAGTACACCGTGTGGAAAAGGTAAATATCGCGTTTCGGTGTGACCTTGAGTGATTGGTCGTTATTTCGAACGGTTGCGAGGCTTGGGAAATGAATCCTTAGCTTGTGTCGTTACACCGTGGGTGGAAAATGTAAATATCGCTACACCGAGTCTCCTACTGTGATTTATCGTTATTTTGAACGATTACGAAGGCGAGGATTTGAATCCTCAGCTTCTTTCGATATACCGCGAGTGGAAAAGGTAAATATCGCGATTCCCAGTCTCCTACTGTGATTTATCGTTATTTTTAACGATTACCTGGCTTGGGAAGTGAATCCTTAGTTTCTTTTAGTACACCGTGTAGAAAAGGTAAATATCGCGTTCGGTGTGACCTTGAGTATTTTGTCGTTATTTCGAACGATTGCTAGGCTTGTGAAGTGAATCCTTAGCTTCTCTCGATATACCGCGAGTGGAAAAGGTAAATATCCCGATTCCAGGTCTCCTACTGTGATTTATCGTTATTTTTAACGATTACCTGGCTTGGGAAGTGAATCCTTAGTTTCTTTTAGTACACCGTGTGGAAAAGGTAAATATCACGTTTCGGTGTGACCTTGAGTGTTTTGTCGTTATTTCGAACGATTGCTAGGCTTGTGAAGTGAATCCTTAGCTTCTTTCGATATACCGCGAGTGGAAAAGGTAAATAACGCGATTCCCAGTCTCCTGCTGTGATTTATCGTTATTTTGAACGATTACGAAGGCGAGGATTTGAATCCTCAGCCTCATTCGATATACCGCGAGTGGAAAAGGTAAATATCGCGATTCCAAGTCTCCTACTGTGATTTATCGTTATTTTTAACGATTACCTGGCTTGGGAAGTGAATCCTTAGTTTCTTTTAGTACACCGTGTAGAAAAGGTAAATATCGCGTTCGGAGTGACCTTGAGTGATTGGTCGTTATTTCGAACGGTTCCGAGGCTTGGGAAGTGAATCCTTAGCTTCTTTCGATATACGGCGAGTGGAAAAGGTAAATAACGCGATTCTCAGTCTCCTGCTGTGATTTATCGTTATTTTGAACGATTACCTGGCTTAGGAAGTGAATCCTAAGTTTCTTTTAGTACACCGTGTGGAATAGGTAAATATCGCGTTTCGGTGTGACCTTGAGTGTTTTGTCGTTATTTCGAACGATTGCTAGGCTTGTGAAGTGAATCCTTTGCTTCTTTCGATATATCGCGAGTGGAAAAGGTAAATATCCCGATTCCAGGTCTCCTACTGTGATTTATCGTTATTTTGAACGATTACGAAGCCGAGGATTTGAATCCTCAGCTTCTTTCGATATACCGCGAGTGGAAAAGGTAAATATCGCGATTCCGAGTCTCCTACTGTGATTTATCGTTATTTTGATCGATTGCCTGCCTTTGGAAGTGAATCTTTAGTTTCTTTTAGTACACCGTGTGGAAAAGGTAAATATCACGTTTCGGTGTGACCTTGAGTGTTTTGTCGATATGTCGAACGATTGCTAGGCATGTGAAGTGAATCCTTAGCTTCTTTCGATATACCGCGAGTGGACAAGGTAAATATCGCCATACCGAGTCTCCTATTGTGATTTATTGTTATTTTGAACGATTGCGAGGGCTAGGATTTGAATCCTTAATTTCTTTTAGTACACCGAGTGGAAAAGGTAAATATCACGTTTCGGTGTGACCTTGAGTGTTTTGTCGTTATTTCGAACTATTGCGAGACTTGGGAAATGAATCCTTAGCTTGTGTCGTTACACCGTGGGTGGAAAATGTAAATATCGCTACACCGAGTCTCCTACTGTGATTTATCGTTATTTTGAACGATTACGAAGGCGAGGATTTGAATCCTCAGCTTCTTTCGATATACCGCGAGTGGAAAAGGTAAATATCGCGATTCCGAGTCTCCTACTGTGATTTATCGTTATTTTGATCGATTGCCTGCCTTTGGAAGTGAATCTTTAGTTTCTTTTAGTACACCGTGTGGATAAGGTAAATATCACGTTTCGGTGTGACCTTGAGTGTTTTGCCGCTATTTCGAACGATTGCTAGGCATGAGAAGTGAATCCTTAGCTTCTTTCGATATACCGCGAGTGGACAAGGTAAATATCGCCATACCGAGTCTCCTATTGTGGTTTATTGTTATTTTGAACGATTGCGAGGGCTAGGATTTGAATCCTTAATTTCTTTTATTACACCGAGTGGAAAAGGTAAATATCACGTTTCGGTGTGACCTAGAGTGATTGGTCGTTATTTCGAACGGTTGCGAGGCTTGGGAAGTGAATTCTTAGCTTCATTCGATATACCGCGAGTGGAAAAGGTAAATAACGCGATTCCCAGTCTCCTGCTGTGATTTATCGTTATTTTGAACGATTACCTGCCTTGGGAAGTGAATCTTTAGTTTCTTTTAGTACACCGTGTGGAAAAGGAAAATATCGCGTTTCGGAGTGACCTAGACTGATTGGTCGTTATTTCGAACGGTTGGGAGGCTTGGGAAGTGAATTCTTAGCTTCTTTCGATATTCCGCGAGTGGAAAAGGTAAATAACGCTATTCCCAGTCTCCTACTGTGATTTATCGTTATTTTGAACGATTACGAAGGCGATAATTTGAATCCTCAGCTTCTTTCGATATACCGCGAGTGGAAAAGGTAAATATCGCGATTCCGAGTCTCCTACTGTGATTTATCGTTATTTTGATCGATTGCCTGCCTTTGGAAGTGAATCTTTAGTTTCTTTTAGTACACCGTGTGGAAAAGGTAAATATCACGTTTCGGTGTGACCTTGAGTGTTTTGTCGTTATGTCGAACGGTTGCGAGGCTTGGGAAGTGAATCCTTAGCTTCTTTCGATATACCGCGAGTGGAAAAGGTAAATAACGCGATTCCCAGTCTCCTGCTGTGATTTATCGTTATTTTGAAAGATTACATGGCTTAGGAAGTGAATCCTAAGTTTCTTTTAGTACACCGTGTGGAAAATGTAAATATCGCGTTTCGGTGTGACCTTGAGTGTTTTGTCGTTATTTCGATCGATTGCTAGGCTTGTGAAGTGAATCCTTTGCTTCTTTCGATATACCGCGAGTGGAAAAGGTAAATATCCCGATTCCAGGTCTCCTACTGTGATTTATCGTTATTTTGAACGATTACGAAGCCGAGGATTTGAATCCTCAGCTTCTTTCGATATACCGCGAGTGGAAAAGGTAAATATCGCGATTCCCAGTCTCCTGCTGTGATTTATCGTTATTTTGAACGATTACCTGCCTTGGGAAGTGAATCTTTAGTTTCTTTTAGTACACCGTGTGGAAAAGGTAAATATCGCGTTTCGGTGTGACCTTGAGTGTTTTGTCGTTATTTCGAACGATTGCTAGGCTTGTGAAGTGAATCCTTTACTTCTTTCGATATACCGCGAGTGGAAAAGGTAAATATCCCGATTCCAGGTCTCCTACTGTGCTTTATCGCTATTTTGAACGATTACGAAGGCGAGGATTTGAATCCTCAGCTTCTTTCGATATACCGCGAGTGGAAAAGGTAAATATCGCGATTCCGAGTCTATTACTGTGATTTATCGCTATTTTGAACGATTACGAAGGCGAGGATTTGAATCCTCAGCTTCTTTCGATATACCGCGTGTGGAAAAGGTAAATAACGCTATTCCCAGTCTCCTACTGTGATTTATCCTTATTTTGAACGATTACGAAGGCGAGGATTTGAATCCTCAGCTCCTTTCGATATACCGCGAGTGGAAAAGGTAAATATCGCGATTCCCAGTCTCCTGCTGTGATTTATCGTTATTTTGAACGATTACCTGGCTTAGGAAGTGAATCCTTAGTTTCTTTTATTACAACGTGTGGAAAAGGTAGATATCGCGTTTCGGAGTGACATTGAGTGATTGGTCGTTATTTCGAACGGTTGCGAGACTTGGGAAGTGAATCCTCAGATTCTTTCGATATACCGCGAGTGGACAAGGTAAATATCGCCATACCAAGTCTCCTATTGTGATTTATTGTTATTTTGAACGATTGCGAGGGCTAGGATTTGAATCCTTAATTTCTTTAAGTACACCGAGTGGAAAAGGTAAATATCACGTTTCGGTGTGACCTTGAGTGTTTTGTCGTTATTTCGAACTATTGCGAGAGTTGGGAAATGAATCCTTAGCTTGTGTCGTTACACCGTGGGTGGAAAATGTAAATATCGCTACACCGAGTCTCCTACTGTGATTTATCGTTATTTTGAACGATTACGAAGGCGAGGATTTGAATCCTCAGCTTCTTTCGATATACCGCGAGTGGAAAAGGTAAATATCGCGATTCCCACTCTCCTGCTGTGATTTATCGTTATTTTGAACGATTACCTGGCTTGGGGAGTGAAACCTTAGTTTCTTTTAGTACACCGTGTGGAAAAGGTAAATATCGCGTTCGGTGTGACCTTGAGTGTTTTGTCGTTATTTCGAACGATTGCTAGGCTTGGGAAGTGAATCCTTAGCTTCTTTCGATATACCGCGAGTGGAAAAGGTAAATAACGCGATTCCCAGTCTCCTGCTGTGATTTATCGTTATTTTGAACGATTACCTGTCTTGGGAAGTGAATCCTTAGTTTCTTTTAGTACACCGTGTGGAAAAGGTAAATATCGCGTTCGGTGTGACCTTGAGTGTTTTGTCGTTATTTCGAACGATTGCTAGGCTTGTGAAGTGAATCCTTAGCTTCTTTCGATATACCGCGAGTGGAAAAGGTAAATAACGCGATTCCCAGTCTCCTGCTGTGATTTATCGTTATTTTGAACGATTACGAAGGCGAGGATTTGAATCCTCAGCTTCATTCGATATACCGCGAGTGGAAAAGGTAAATATCGCGATTCCAAGTCTCCTACTGTGATTTATCGTTATTTTTAACGATTACCTGGCTTGGGAAGTGAATCCTTAGTTTCTTTTAGTACACCGTGTGGAAAAGGTAAATATCGCGTTTCGGAGTGACCTTGAGTGATTGGTCGTTATTTCGAACGGTTGCGAGGCTTGGGAAGTGGATCCTTAGCTTCTTTCGATATACCGCGAGTGGAAAAGGTAAATAACGCGATTCCCAGTCTCCTGCTGTGATTTATCGTTATTTTGAACGATTGCGAGGGCTAGGATTTGAATCCTTAATTTCTTTTAGTACACCGAGTGGAAAAGGTAAATATCACGTTTCGGTGTGACCTTGAGTGTTTTGTCGTTATTTCGAACTATTGCGAGACTTGGGAAATGAATCCTTAGCTTGTGTCGTTGCACCGTGGGTGGAAAATGTAAATATCGCTACACCGAGTCTCCTACTGTGATTTATCGTTATTTTGAACGATTACGAAGGCGAGGATTTGAATCCTCAGCTTCTTTCGATATACCGCGAGTGGAAAAGGTATAGAACGCGATTCCCAGTCTCCTGCTGTGATTTATCGTTATTTTGAACGATTACGAAGGCGAGGATTTGAATCCTCAGCTTCATTCGATATACCGCGAGTGGAAAAGGTAAATATCGCGATTCCGAGTCTCCTACTGTGATTTATCGTTATTTTGATCGATTGCCTGCCTTTGGAAGTGAATCTTTAGTTTCTTTTAGTACACCGTGTGGAAAAGGTAAATATCACGTTTCGGTGTGACCTTGAGTGTTTTGTCGTTATTTCGAACGATTGCGAGACTTGGGAAATGAATCCTTAGCTTGTGTCGTTACACCGTGGGTGGAAAATGTAAATATCGCTACACCGAGTCTCCTACAGTGATTTATCGTTATTTTGAACGATTACGAAGGCGAGGATTTGAATCCTCAGCTTCTTTCGATATACCGCGAGTGGAAAAGGTATAGAACGCGATTCCCAGTCTCCTGCTGTGATTTATCGTTATTTTGAACGATTACGAAGGCGAGGATTTGAATCCTCAGCTTCATTCGATATACCGCGAGTGGAAAAGGTAAATATCGCGATTCCGAGTCTCCTACTGTGATTTATCGTTATTTTGATCGATTGCCTGCCTTTGGAAGTGAATCTTTAGTTTCTTTTAGTACAATCGTGTGGAAAAGGTAAATATCGCGTTCGGAGTGACCTTGAGTGTTTTGTCGTTATTTCGAATATTTGCGAGGCTTGGGAAGTGAATCCTCAGCTTCTTTCGATATACCGCGAGTGGAAAAGGTAAATAACGCGATTCCCAGTCTCCTGCTGTGATTTATCGTTATTTTGAACGATTACGAAGGCGAGGATTTGAATCCTCAGCTTCATTCGATATACCACGAGTGGAAAAGGTAAATATCGCGATTCCAAGTCTCCTACTGTGATTTATCGTTATTTTTAACGATTACCTGGCTTGGGAAGTGAATCCTTAGTTTCTTTTAGTACACCGTGTGGAAAAGGTAAATATCGCGTTCGGAGTGACCTTGAGTCTTTTGTCGATATTTCGAATGGTTGCGAGGCTTGGGAAGTGAATCCTCAGCTTCTTTCGATATACCGCGAGTGGAAATGGTAAATAACGCGATTCCCAGTCTCCTGATGTGATTTATCGTTATTTTGATCGATTACCTGGCTTGGGGAGTGAAACCTTAGTTTCTTTTAGTACACCGTGTGGAAAAGGTAAATATCGCGCTCGGAGTGCCCTTGAGTGTTTTGTCGTTATTTCGAACGATCGCTAGGGTTGTGAAGTGAATCCTTAGCTTCTTTCGATATACCGCGAGTGGAAAAGGTAAATAACGCGATTCCCAGTCTCCTGCCTGTGATTTATCGTTATTTTGAACGATTACGAAGGCGAGGATTTGAATCCTCAGCTTCTTTCGATATACCGCGAGTGGAAAAGGTAAATATCGCGATTCCAAGTCTCCTACTGTGATTTATCGTTATTTTTAACGATTACCTGGCTTGGGAAGTGAATCCTTAGTTTCTTTTAGTACACCGTGTGGAAAAGGTAAATATCGCGTTCGGTGTGACCTTGAGTGTTTTGTCGTTATTTCGAACGATTGCTAGGCTTGTGAAGTGAATCCTTAGCTTCTTTCGATATACCGCGAGTGGAAAAGGTAAATATCCCGATTCGAGGTCTCCAACTGTGATTTATCGTTATTTTTAACGATTACCTGGCTTGGGAAGTGAATCCTTAGTTTCTTTTAGTACACCGTGTGTAAAAGGTAAATATCGCGTTCGGTGTGACCTTGAGTGTTTTGTCGTTATTTCGAACGATTGCTAGGCTTGTGAAGTGAATCCTTAGCTTCTTTCGATATACCGCGAGTGGAAAAGGTAAATATCCCGATTCCAGGTCTCCTACTGTGATTTATCGTTATTTTGAACGATTACGAAGGCGAGGATTTGAATCCTCAGCATCTTTCGATATACCGCGAGTGGAAAAGGTAAATATCCCGATTCCAGGTCTCCTACTGTGATTTATCGTTATTTTGAACGATTACCTGCCTTGGGAAGTGAATCTTTAGTTTCTTTTAGTACACCGTGTGGAAAAGGAAAATATCGCGTTTCGGTGTGACCTTGAGTGTTTTGTCGTTATTTCGAACGATTGCTAGGCTTGTGAAGTGAATCCTTTGCTTCTTTCGATATACCGCGAGTGGAAAAGGTAAATATCCCGATTTCAGGTCTCCTACTGTGATTTATCGTTATTTTGAACGATTACGAAGGCGAGGATTTGAATCCTCAGCTTCTTTCGATATACCGCGAGTGGAAAAGGTAAATATCGCGATTCCGAGTCTCCTACTGTGATTTATCGTTATTTTGATCGATTGCCTGCCTTTGGAAGTGAATCTTTAGTTTCTTTTAGTACACCGTGTGGAAAAGGTAAATATCACGTTTCGGTGTGACCTTGAGTGTTTTGTCGTTATTTCGAACGATTGCGAGACTTGGGAAATGAATGCTTAGCTTGTGTCGTTACACCGTGGGTGGAAAATGTAAATATCGCTACACCGAGTCTCCTACTGTGATTTATCGTTATTTTGAACGATTACGAAGGCGAGGATTTGAATCCTGAGCTTCTTTCGATATACCGCGAGTGGAAAAGGTAAATATCGCGATTCCCAGTCTCCTGCTGTGATTTATCGTTATTTTGATCGATTACCTGGCTTGGGGAGTGAATCCTTAGTTTCTTTTAGTACACCGTGTGGAAAAGGTAAATATCGCGTTTCGGTGTGACCTTGAGTGTTTTGTCGTTATTTCGAACGATTGCTAGGCTTGTGAAGTGAATCCTTAGCTTCTTTCGATATACCGCGAGTTTAAAAGGTAAATAACGCGATTCCCCGTCTCCTGCTGTGATTTATCGTTATTTTGAACGATTACGAAGGCGAGGATTTGAATCCTCAGCTTCATTCGATATACCACGGGTGGAAAAGGTAAATATCGCGATTCCAAGTCTCCTACTGTGATTTATCGTTATTTCTAACGATTACCTGGCTTGGGAAGTGAATCCTTAGTTTGTTTTAGTACACCGTGTGGAAAAGGTAAATATCGCGTTTCGGAGTGACCTTGAGTGATTGGTCGTTATTTCGAACGGTGGCGAGGCTTGGGAAGTGAATTCTTAGCTTCTTTCGATATACCGCGAGTGGAAAAGGTAAATAACGCGATTCCCAGTCTCCTGCTGTGATTTATCGTTATTTTGAACGATTACCTGGCTTAGGAAGTGAATCCTTAGTTTCTTTTATTACAACGTGTGGAAAAGGTAGATATCGCGTTTCGGAGTGACCTTGAGTGATTGGTCGTTATTTCGAACGGTTGCGAGACTTGGGAAGTGAATTCTTAACTTCTTTCGATATACCGCGAGTGGAAAAGGTAAATAACGCGATTCCCAGTCTCCTGCTGTGATTTATCGTTATTTTGAACGATTACCTGGCTTAGGAAGTGAATCCTTAGTTTCTTTCATTACAACGTGTGGAAAAGGTAGATATCGCGTTTCGGAGTGACCTTGAGTGATTGGTCGTTATTTCGAACGGATGCGAGACTTGGGAAGTGAATTCTTAACTTCTTTCGATATACCGCGAGTGGAAAAGGTAAATAACGCGATTCCCAGTCTCCTGCTGTGATTTATCGTTATTTCGAACGATTGCTAGGCTTGTGAAGTGAATCCTTAGCTTCTTTCGATATACTGCGAGTGGAAAAGGTAAATAACGCGATTCCCAGTCTCCTGCTGTGATTTATCGTTATTTTGAACGATTACGAAGGCGAGGATTTGAATCCTCAGCTTCATTCGATATACCACGAGTGGAAAAGGTAAATATCGCGATTCCAAGTCTCCTACTGTGATTTATCGTTATTTTTAACGATTACCTGGCTTGGGAAGTGAATCCTTAGTTTCTTTTAGTACACCGTGTGGAAAAGGTAAATATCACGTTTCGGTGTGACCTTGAGTGTTTTGTCGTTATTTCGAACTATTGCGAGCCTTGGGAAATGAATCCTTAGCTTGTGTCGTTACACTGTGGGTGGAAAATGTAAATATCGCTACACCGAGTCTCCTACTGTGATTTATCGTTATTTTGAACGATTACGAAGGCGAGGATTTGAATCCTCAGCTTCATTCGATATACCACGGGTGGAAAAGGTAAATATCGCGATTCCAAGTCTCCTGCTGTGATTTATCGTTATTTTGAACGATTACCTAGCTTAGGAAGTGAATCCTTAGTTTCTTTTAGTACACCGTGTGGAAAAGGTAAATGTCGCGTTTCGGTGTGACCTTGAGTGTTTTGTCGTTATTTCGAACGATTGCTAGGCTTGTGAAGTGAATCCTTAGCTTCTTTCGATATACCGCGAGTGGAAAAGGTAAATAACGCGATTCCCAGTCTCCTGCTGTGATTTATCGTTATTTCGAACGATTGCTAGGATTGTGAAGTGAATCCTTAATTTCTTTTAGTACACCGAGTGGAAAAGGTAGATATCGCGTTTCGGAGTGACCATGAGTGATTGGTCGTTATTTCGAACGGTTGCGAGACTTGGGAAGTGAATCCTTAGCTTCTTTCGATATACCGCGAGTGGAAAAGCTACACGATGTGGAAAAGGTAAATATCGCGTTCGGAGTGACCTTGAGTGTTTTGTCGTTATTTCGAACGATTGCTAGGCTTGTGAAGTGAATCCTTAGCTTCTTTGGATATACCGCGAGTGGAAAAGGTAAATATCCCGATTCCAGGTCTCCTACTGTGATTTATAGTTATTTTGAACGATTACCTGCCTTGGGAAGTGAATCTTTAGTTTCTTATAGTACACCGTGTGGAAAAGGTAAATATCACGTTTCGGAGTGACCTTGAGTGTTTTGTCGTTATTTCGAACGATTGCTAGGCTTGTGAAGTGAATCCTTAGCTTCTTTCGATATACCGCGAGTGGAAAAGGTAAATAACGCAATTCCCAGTCTCCTGCTGTGATTTATCGTTATTTTGAACGATTACAAAGGCGAGGGTTTGAATCCTTAGCTTCTTTCGATATACCGCGAGTGGAAAAGGTAAATATCCCGATTCCAGGTCTCCTACTGTGATTTATCGTTATTTTGAACGATTACCTGCCTTGGGAAGTGAATCTTTAGTTTCTTTTAGTACACCGTGTGGAAAAGGTAAATATCGCGTTTTGGTGTGACCTTGAGTGTTTTGTCCTTATTTCGAACGATTGCTAGGCTTGTGAAGTGAATCCTTAGCTTCTTTCGATATACCGCGAGTGGAAAAGGTAAGTAACGCGATTCCCAGTCTCCTGCTGTGATTTATCGTTATTTTGAACGATTACAAAGGCGAGGGTTTGAATCCTCAGCTTCATTCGATATACCACGAGTGGAAAAGGTAAATATCGCGATTCCAAGTCTCCTACTGTGATTTATCGTTATTTTTAACGATTACCTGGCTTTGGAAGTGAATCCTTAGTTTCTTTTAGTACACCGTGTGGAAGAGGTATATATCGCGTTTCGGAGTGACCTTGAGTGATTGGTCGTTATTTCGAACGGTTGCGAGGCTTGGGAAGTGAATCCTCAGCTTCATTCGATATACCACGAGTGGAAAAGGTAAATATCGCGATTCCAAGTCTCCTACTGTGATTTATCGTTATTTTTAACGATTACCTGGCTTGGGAAGTGAATCCTTAGTTTCTTTTAGTACACCGTGTGGAAAAGGTAAATATCGCGTTTCGGAGTGACCTTGAGTGATTGGTCGTTATTTCGAACGGTTGCGAGACTTGGGAAGTGAATCCTTAGCTTCTTTCGATATACCGCGAGTGGAAAAGGTAAATATCGCGATTCCAAGTCTCCTACTGTGATTTATCGTTATTTTTAACGATTACCTGGCTTGGGAAGTGAATCCTTAGTTTCTTTTAGTACACCGTGTGGAAAAGGTAAATATCGCGTTTCGGAGTGACCTTGAGTGATTGGTCGTTATTTCGAACGGTTGCGAGGCTTGGGAAGTGAATCCTCAGCTTCATTCGATATACCACGAGTGGAAAAGGTAAATATCGCGATTCCAAGTCTCCTACTGTGATTTATCGTTATTTTTAACGATTACCTGGCTTGGGAAGTGAATCCTTAGTTTCTTTTAGTACACCGTGTGGAAAAGGTAAATATCGCGTTTCGGAGTGACCTTGAGTGATTGGTCGTTATTTCGAACGGTTGCGAGACTTGGGAAGTGAATCCTTAGCTTGTGTCGTTACACTGTGGGTGGAAAATGTAAATATCGCTACACCGAGTCTCCTACTGTGATTTATCGTTATTTTGAACGATTACGAAGGCGAGGATTTGAATCCTCAGCTTCATTCGATATACCACGGGTGGAAAAGGTAAATATCGCGATTCCAAGTCTCCTGCTGTGATTTATCGTTATTTTGAACGATTACCTAGCTTAGGAAGTGAATCCTTAGTTTCTTTTAGTACACCGTGTGGAAAAGGTAAATGTCGCGTTTCGGTGTGACCTTGAGTGTTTTGTCGTTATTTCGAACGATTGCTAGGCTTGTGAAGTGAATCCTTAGCTTCTTTCGATATACCGCGAGTGGAAAAGGTAAATAACGCGATTCCCAGTCTCCTGCTGTGATTTATCGTTATTTCGAACGATTGCTAGGATTGTGAAGTGAATCCTTAATTTCTTTTAGTACACCGAGTGGAAAAGGTAGATATCGCGTTTCGGAGTGACCATGAGTGATTGGTCGTTATTTCGAACGGTTGCGAGACTTGGGAAGTGAATCCTTAGCTTCTTTCGATATACCGCGAGTGGAAAAGCTACACGATGTGGAAAAGGTAAATATCGCGTTCGGAGTGACCTTGAGTGTTTTGTCGTTATTTCGAACGATTGCTAGGCTTGTGAAGTGAATCCTTAGCTTCTTTGGATATACCGCGAGTGGAAAAGGTAAATATCCCGATTCCAGGTCTCCTACTGTGATTTATAGTTATTTTGAACGATTACCTGCCTTGGGAAGTGAATCTTTAGTTTCTTATAGTACACCGTGTGGAAAAGGTAAATATCACGTTTCGGAGTGACCTTGAGTGTTTTGTCGTTATTTCGAACGATTGCTAGGCTTGTGAAGTGAATCCTTAGCTTCTTTCGATATACCGCGAGTGGAAAAGGTAAATAACGCAATTCCCAGTCTCCTGCTGTGATTTATCGTTATTTTGAACGATTACAAAGGCGAGGGTTTGAATCCTTAGCTTCTTTCGATATACCGCGAGTGGAAAAGGTAAATATCCCGATTCCAGGTCTCCTACTGTGATTTATCGTTATTTTGAACGATTACCTGCCTTGGGAAGTGAATCTTTAGTTTCTTTTAGTACACCGTGTGGAAAAGGTAAATATCGCGTTTTGGTGTGACCTTGAGTGTTTTGTCCTTATTTCGAACGATTGCTAGGCTTGTGAAGTGAATCCTTAGCTTCTTTCGATATACCGCGAGTGGAAAAGGTAAGTAACGCGATTCCCAGTCTCCTGCTGTGATTTATCGTTATTTTGAACGATTACAAAGGCGAGGGTTTGAATCCTCAGCTTCATTCGATATACCACGAGTGGAAGAGGTATATATCGCGTTTCGGAGTGACCTTGAGTGATTGGTCGTTATTTCGAACGGTTGCGAGGCTTGGGAAGTGAATCCTCAGCTTCATTCGATATACCACGAGTGGAAAAGGTAAATATCGCGATTCCAAGTCTCCTACTGTGATTTATCGTTATTTTTAACGATTACCTGGCTTGGGAAGTGAATCCTTAGTTTCTTTTAGTACACCGTGTGGAAAAGGTAAATATCGCGTTTCGGAGTGACCTTGAGTGATTGGTCGTTATTTCGAACGGTTGCGAGACTTGGGAAGTGAATCCTTAGCTTCTTTCGATATACCGCGAGTGGAAAAGGTAAATATCGCGATTCCAAGTCTCCTACTGTGATTTATCGTTATTTTTAACGATTACCTGGCTTGGGAAGTGAATCCTTAGTTTCTTTTAGTACACCGTGTGGAAAAGGTAAATATCGCGTTTCGGAGTGACCTTGAGTGATTGGTCGTTATTTCGAACGGTTGCGAGGCTTGGGAAGTGAATCCTCAGCTTCATTCGATATACCACGAGTGGAAAAGGTAAATATCGCGATTCCAAGTCTCCTACTGTGATTTATCGTTATTTTTAACGATTACCTGGCTTGGGAAGTGAATCCTTAGTTTCTTTTAGTACACCGTGTGGAAAAGGTAAATATCGCGTTTCGGAGTGACCTTGAGTGATTGGTCGTTATTTCGAACGGTTGCGAGACTTGGGAAGTGAATCCTTAGCTTCTTTCGATATACCGCGAGTGGAAAAGGTAAATAACGCGATTCCAGGTCTCCTACTCTGATTTATCGTTATTTTGAACGATTGCGAGGGCTAGGATTTGAATCCTTAATTTCTTTTAGTACACCGAGTGGAAAAGGTAAATATCACGTTTTGGTGTGACCTTGAGTGTTTTGTCGTTATTTCGAACTATTGCGAGACTTGGGAAATGAATCCTTAGCTTGTGTCGTTACACTGTGGGTGGAAAATGTAAATATCGCTACACCGAGTCTCGAACTGTGATTTATCGTTATTTTGAACGATTACGAAGGCGAGGATTTGAATCCTCAGCTCCTTTCGATATACCGCGAGTGGAAAAGGTAAATATCGCGATTCCAAGTCTCCTACTGTGATTTATCGTTATTTTTAACGATTACCTGGCTTGGGAAGTGAATCCTTAGTTTCTTTTAGTACACCGTGTGGAAAAGGTAAATATCGCGTTTCGGAGTGACCTTGAGTGATTGGTCGTTATTTCGAACGGTTGCGAGGCTTGGGAAGTGAATCCTCAGCTTCATTCGATATACCACGAGTGGAAAAGGTAAATATCGCGATTCCCAGTCTCCGGCTGTGATTTATCGTTATTTTGAACGATTACCTGGCTTAGGAAGTGAATCCTTAGTTTCTTTTAGTACACCGTGTGGAAAAGGTAAATGTCGCGTTTCGGAGTGACCTTGAGTGATTGGTCGTTATTTCGAACGGTTGCGAGACTTGGGAAGTGAATCCTTAGCTTCTTTCGATATACTGCGAGTGGAAAAGGTAAATAACGCGATTCCCAGTCTCCTGCTGTGATTTATCGTTATTTTGAACGATTACCTGGCTTAGGAAGTGAATCCTTAGTTTCTTTTATTACAACGTGTGGAAAAGGTAGATATCGCGTTTCGGAGTGACCTTGAGTGATTGGTCGTTATTTCGAACGGTTGCGAGACTTGGGAAGTGAATTCTTAACTTCTTTCGATATACCGCGAGTGGAAAAGGTAAATAACGCGATTCCCAGTCTCCTGCTGTGATTTATCGTTATTTTGAACGATTACCTGGCTTAGGAAGTGAATCCTTAGTTTCTTTCATTACAACGTGTGGAAAAGGTAGATATCGCGTTTCGGAGTGACCTTGAGTGATTGGTCGTTATTTCGAACGGATGCGAGACTTGGGAAGTGAATTCTTAACTTCTTTCGATATACCGCGAGTGGAAAAGGTAAATAACGCGATTCCCAGTCTCCTGCTGTGATTTATCGTTATTTCGAAAGATTGCTAGGCTTGTGAAGTGAATCCTTAATTTCTTTTAGTACACCGAGTGGAAAAGGTAGATATCGCGTTTCGGAGTGACCATGAGTGATTGGTCGTTGTTTCGAACGGTTGCGAGACTTGGGAAGTGAATCCTTAGCTTCTTTCGATATACCGCGAGTGGAAAAGGTAAATAACGCGATTCCAGGTCCCCTACTGTGATTTATCGTTATTTTTAACGATTATCTGGCTTGGGAAGTGAATCCTTAGTTTCTTTTAGTACACCGTGTGGAAAAGGTAAATATCGCGTTTCGGCGTGACCTTGAGTGTTTTGTCGTTATTTCGAACGATTGCTAGGCTTGTGAAGTGAATCCTTAGCTTCTTTCGATATACTGCGAGTGGAAAAGGTAAATAACGCGATTCCCAGTCTCCTGCTGTGATTTATCGTTATTTTGAACGATTACGAAGGCGAGGATTTGAATCCTCAGCTTCATTCGATATACCACGAGTGGAAAAGGTAAATATCGCGATTCCAAGTCTCCTACTGTGATTTATCGTTATTTTTAACGATTACCTGGCTTGGGAAGTGAATCCTTAGTTTCTTTTAGTACACCGTGTGGAAAAGGTAAATATCACGTTTCGGTGTGACCTTGAGTGTTTTGTCGTTATTTCGAACTATTGCGAGCCTTGGGAAATGAATCCTTAGCTTGTGTCGTTACACTGTGGGTGGAAAATGTAAATATCGCTACACCGAGTCTCCTACTGTGATTTATCGTTATTTTGAACGATTACGAAGGCGAGGATTTGAATCCTCAGCTCCTTTCGATATACCGCGAGTGGAAATGGTAAATATCGCGATTCCCAGTCTCCGGCTGTGATTTATCGTTATTTTGAACGATTACCTGGCTTAGGAAGTGAATCCTTAGTTTCTTTTATTACAACTTGTGGAAAAGGTAGATATCGCGTTTCGGAGTGACCTTGAGTGATTGGTCGTTATTTCAAACGGTTGCGAGACTTGGGAAGTGAATCCTTAGCTTCTTTCGATATACCGCGAGTGGAAAAGGTAAATAACGCGATTCCAGGTCTCCTGCTGTGATTTATCGTTATTTTTAACGATTACCTGGCTTGGGAAGTGAATTCTTAGTTTCTTTTAGTACACCGTGTGGAAAAGGTAAATATCGCGTTTCGGTGTGACCTTGAGTGTTTTGTCGTTATTTCGAACGATTGCTAGGCTTGTGAAGTGAATCCTTAGCTTCTTTCGATATACCGCGAGTTTAAAAGGTAAATAACGCGATTCCCCGTCTCCTGCTGTGATTTATCGTTATTTTGAACGATTACGAAGGCGAGGATTTGAATCCTCAGCTTCATTCGATATACCACGGGTGGAAAAGGTAAATATCGCGATTCCAAGTCTCCTACTGTGATTTATCGTTATTTTTAACGATTACCTGGCTTGGGAAGTGAATCCTTAGTTTGTTTTAGTACACCGTGTGGAAAAGGTAAATATCGCGTTTCGGAGTGACCTTGAGTGATTGGTCGTTATTTCGAACGGTGGCGAGGCTTGGGAAGTGAATTCTTAGCTTCTTTCGATATACCGCGAGTGGAAAAGGTAAATAACGCGATTCCCAGTCTCCTGCTGTGATTTATCGTTATTTTGAACGATTACCTGGCTTAGGAAGTGAATCCTTAGTTTCTTTTATTACAACGTGTGGAAAAGGTAGATATCGCGTTTCGGAGTGACCTTGAGTGTTTTGTCGTTATTTCGAACGATTGCTAGGCTTGTGAAGTGAATCCTTAGCTTCTTTCGATATACCGCGAGTGGAAAAGGTAAATATCCCGATTCCAGGTCTCCTACTGTGATTTATCGTTATTTTGAACGATTACCTGCCTTGGGAAGTGAATCTTTAGTTTCTTTTAGTACACCGTGTGGAAAAGGTAAATATCGCGTTTCGGTGTGACCTTGAGTGTTTTGTCGTTATTTCGAACGATTGCTAGGCTTGTGAAGTGAATCCTTAGCTTCTTTCGATATACCGCGAGTGGAAAAGGTAAATAACGCGATTCCCAGTCTCCTGCTGTGATTTATCGTTATTTTGAACGATTACGAAGGCGAGGATTTGGATCCTCAGCTTCATTCGATATACCACGAGTGGAAAAGGTAAATATCGCGATTCCAAGTCTCCTACTGTGGTTTATCGTTATTTTTAACGATTACCTGGCTTGGGAAGTGAATCCTTAGTTTCTTTTAGTACACCGTGTGGAAAAGGTAAATATCGCGTTTCGGAGTGACCTTGAGTGATTGGTCGTTATTTCGAACGGTTGCGAGGCTTGGGAAGTGAATTCTTAGCATCTTTCGATATACCGCGAGTGGAAAAGGTAAATAACGCGATTCCCAGTCTCCTGCTGTGATTTATCGTTATTTTGAACGATTACCTGGCTTAGGAAGTGAATCCTTAGTTTCTTTTATTACAACGTGTGGAAAAGGTAGATATCGCGTTTCGGAGTGACCTTGAGTGATTGGTCATTATTTCGAACCTTTGCGAGGCTTGGGAAGTGAATTCTTAGCTTCTTTCGATATACCGCGATTGGATAAGGTAAATAACGCGATTCCAGGTCCCCTACTGTGATTTATCGTTATTTTTAACGATTACCTGGCTTGGGAAGTGAATCCTTAGTTTCTTTTAGTACACCGTGTGGAAAAGGTAAATATCACGTTTCGGTGTGACCTTGAGTGTTTTGTCGTTATTTCGAACGATTGCTAGGCTTGTGAAGTGAATCCTTAGCTTCTTTCGATATACCGCGAGTGGAAAAGGTAAATATCCCGATTCCAGGTCTCCTACTGTGATTTATCGTTATTTTGAACGATTACCTGCCTTGGGAAGTGAATCTTTAGTTTCTTTTAGTACACCGTGTGGAAAAGGTAAATATCACGTTTCGGTGTGACCTTGAGTGTTTTGTCGTTATTTCGAACGATTGCTAGGCTTGTGAAGTGAATTCTTAGCTTCTTTCGATATACCGAGAGTGGAAAAGGTAAATAACGCGATTCCCAGTCTCCTGCTGTGATTTATCGTTATTTTGAACGATTACGAAGGCGAGGATTTGAATCCTCAGCTTCATTCGATATACCACGGGTGGAAAAGGTAAATATCGCGATTCCAAGTCTCCTACTGTGATTTATCGTTATTTTTAACGATTACCTGGCTTGGGAAGTGAATCCTTAGTTTGTTTTAGTACACCGTGTGGAAAAGGTAAATATCGCGTTTCGGAGTGACCTTGAGTGATTGGTCGTTATTTCGAACGGTGGCGAGGCTTGGGAAGTGAATTCTTAGCTTCTTTCGATATACCGCGAGTGGAAAAGGTAAATAACGCGATTCCCAGTCTCCTGCTGTGATTTATCGT
Source organism: Nomada fucata (assembly GCA_948146005.1). Classification (NCBI taxonomy): domain Eukaryota; kingdom Metazoa; phylum Arthropoda; class Insecta; order Hymenoptera; family Apidae; genus Nomada; species Nomada fucata. The sequence goes on from OX411275.1 coordinate 28,715,436, forward strand.
TATTTTGAACGATTACGAAGGCGAGGATTTGAATCCTCAGCTTCATTCGATATACCACGAGTGGAAAAGGTAAATATCGCGATTCCAAGTCTCCTACTGTGATTTATCGTTATTTTTAACGATTACCTGGCTTGGGAAGTGAATCCTTAGTTTCTTTTAGTACACCGTGTGGAAAAGGTAAATATCACGTTTCGGTGTGACCTTGAGTGTTTTGTCGTTATTTCGAACTATTGCGAGCCTTGGGAAATGAATCCTTAGCTTGTGTCGTTACACTGTGGGTGGAAAATGTAAATATCGCTACACCGAGTCTCCTACTGTGATTTATCGTTATTTTGAACGATTACGAAGGCGAGGATTTGAATCCTCAGCTCCTTTCGATATACCGCGAGTGGAAATGGTAAATATCGCGATTCCCAGTCTCCGGCTGTGATTTATCGTTATTTTGAACGATTACCTGGCTTAGGAAGTGAATCCTTAGTTTCTTTTATTACAACTTGTGGAAAAGGTAGATATCGCGTTTCGGAGTGACCTTGAGTGATTGGTCGTTATTTCAAACGGTTGCGAGACTTGGGAAGTGAATCCTTAATTTCTTTTAGTACACCGAGTGGAAAAGGTAGATATCGCGTTTCGGAGTGACCATGAGTGATTGGTCGTTGTTTCGAACGGTTGCGAGACTTGGGAAGTGAATCCTTAGCTTCTTTCGATATACCGCGAGTGGAAAAGGTAAAAAACGCGATTCCAGGTCCCCTACTGTGATTTATCGTTATTTTTAACGATTACCTGGCTTGGGAAGTGAATCCTTAATTTCTTTTAGTACACCGAGTGGAAAAGGTAGATATCGCGTTTCGGAGTGACCATGAGTGATTGGTCGTTGTTTCGAACGGTTGCGAGACTTGGGAAGTGAATCCTTAGCTTCTTTCGATATACCGCGAGTGGAAAAGGTAAATAACGCGATTCCAGGTCCCCTACTGTGATTTATCGTTATTTTTAACGATTACCTGGCTTGGGAAGTGAATCCTTAATTTCTTTTAGTACACCGAGTGGAAAAGGTAGATATCGCGTTTCGGAGTGACCATGAGTGATTGGTCGTTGTTTCGAACGGTTGCGAGACTTGGGAAGTGAATCCTTAGCTTCTTTCGATATACCGCGAGTGGAAAAGGTAAATAACGCGATTCCAGGTCCCCTACTGTGATTTATCGTTATTTCGAACGATTGCTAGGCTTGTGAAGTTAATCCTTAATTTCTTTTAGTACACCGAGTGGAAAAGGTAGATATCGCGTTTCGGAGTGACCATGAGTGATTGGTCGTTGTTTCGAACGGTTGCGAGACTTGGGAAGTGAATCCTTAGCTTCTTTCGATATACCGCGAGTGGAAAAGGTAAATAACGCGATTCCCAGTCTCCTGCTGTGATTTATCGTTATTTCGAACGATTGCTAGGTTTGTGAAGTGAATCCTTAATTTCTTTTAGTACACCGAGTGGAAAAGGTAGATATCGCGTTTCGGAGTGACCATGAGTGATTGGTCGTTGTTTCGAACGGTTGCGAGACTTGGGAAGTGAATCCTTAGCTTCTTTCGATATACCGCGAGTGGAAAAGGTAAATAACGCGATTCCAGGTCCCCTACTGTGATTTATCGTTATTTTTAACGATTACCTGGCTTGGGAAGTGAATCCTTAGTTTCTTTTAGTACACCGTGTGGAAAAGGTAAATATCACGTTTCGGTGTGACCTTGAGTGTTTTGTCGTTATTTCGAACGATTGCTAGGCTTGTGAAGTGAATCCTTAGCTTCTTTCGATATACCGCGAGTGGAAAAGGTAAATATCCCGATTCCAGGTCTCCTACTGTGATTTATCGTTATTTTTAACGATTACCTGGCTTGGGAAGTGAATCCTTAGTTTCTTTTAGTACACCGTGTGGAAAAGGTAAATATCGCGTTTCGGTGTGACCTTGAGTGTTTTGTCGTTATTTCGAACGATTGCTAGGCTTGTGAAGTGAATCCTTAGCTTCTTTCGATATACCGCGAGTGGAAAAGGTAAATAACGCGATTCCCCGTCTCCTGCTGTGATTTATCGTTATTTTGAACGATTACGAAGGCGAGGATTTGAATCCTCAGCTTCATTCGATATACCACGGGTGGAAAAGGTACATATCGCGATTCCAAGTCTCCTACTGTGATTTATCGTTATTTTTAACGATTACCTGGCTTGGGAAGTGAATCCTTAGTTTGTTTTAGTACACCGTGTGGAAAAGGTAAATATCGCGTTTCGGAGTGACCTTGAGTGATTGGTCGTTGTTTCGAACGGTTGCGAGACATGGGAAGTGAATCCTTAGCTTCCTTCGATATACCGCGAGTGGAAAAGGTAAATAACGCGATTCCCAGTCTCCTGCTGTGATTTATCGTTATTTCGAACGATTGCTAGGTTTGTCAAGTGAATCCTTAATTTCTTTTAGTACACCGAGTGGAAAAGGTAGATATCGCGTTTCGGAGTGACCATGAGTGATTGGTCGTTATTTCGAATGGTTGCGAGAATTGGGAAGTGAATTCTTAACTTCTTTCGATATACCGCGAGTGGAAAAGGTAAATAACGCGGTTCCCAGTCTCCTGCTGTGATTTATCGTTATTTTTAACGATTACCTGGCTTGGGAAGTGAATCCTTAGTTTGTTTTAGTACACCGTGTGGAAAAGGTAAATATCGCGTTTCGGAGTGACCTTGAGTGATTGGTCGTTATTTCGAACGGTGGCGAGGCTTGGGAAGTGAATTCTTAGCTTCTTTCGATATACCGCGAGTGGAAAAGGTAAATAACGCGATTCCCAGTCTCCTGCTGTGATTTATCGTTATTTTGAACGATTACGAAGGCGAGGATTTGAATCCTCAGCTTCATTCGATATACCACGGGTGGAAAAGGTAAATAACGTGATTCCCAGTCTCCTGCTGTGATTTATAGTTATTTCGAACGATTGCTAGGCTTGTGAAGTGAATCCTTAATTTCTTTTAGTACACCGAGTGGAAAAGGTAGATATCGCGTTTCGGAGTGACCATGAGTGATTGGTCGTTGTTTCGAACGGTTGCGAGACTTGGGAAGTGAATCCTTAGCTTCTTTCGATATACCGCGAGTGGAAAAGGTAAATAACGCGATTCCAGGTCCCCTACTGTGATTTATCGTTATTTTTAACGATTACCTGGCTTGGGAAGTGAATCCTTAATTTCTTTTAGTACACCGAGTGGAAAAGGTTGATATTGCGTTTCGGAGTGACCATGAGTGATTGGTCGTTGTTTCGAACGGTTGCGAGACTTGGGAAGTGAATCCTTAGCTTCTTTCGATATACCGCGAGTGGAAAAGGTAAATAACGCGATTCCCAGTCTCCTGCTGTGATTTATCGTTATTTCGAACGATTGCTAGGTTTGTGAAGTGAATCCTTAATTTCTTTTAGTACACCGAGTGGAAAAGGTAGATATCGCGTTTCGGAGTGACCATGAGTGATTGGTCGTTGTTTCGAACGGTTGCGAGACTTGGGAAGTGAATCCTTAGCTTCTTTCGATATACCGCGAGTGGAAAAGGTAAATAACGCGATTCCAGGTCCCCTACTGTGATTTATCGTTATTTTTAACAATTACCTGGCATGGGAAGTGAATCCTTAGTTTCTTTTAGTACACCGTGTGGAAAAGGTAAATATCACGTTTCGGTGTGACCTTGAGTGTTTTGTCGTTATTTCGAACGATTGCTAGGCTTGTGAAGTGAATCCTTAGCTTCTTTCGATATACCGCGAGTGGAAAAGGTAAATATCCCGATTCCAGGTCTCCTACTGTGATTTATCGTTATTTTTAACGATTACCTGGCTTGGGAAGTGAATCCTTAGTTTCTTTTAGTACACCGTGTGGAAAAGGTAAATATCGCGTTTCGGTGTGACCTTGAGTGTTTTGTCGTTATTTCGAACGATTGCTAGGCTTGTGAAGTGAATCCTTAGCTTCTTTCGATATACCGCGAGTGGAAAAGGTAAATAACGCGATTCCCAGTCTCCTGCTGTGATTTATCGTTATTTCGAACGATTGCTAGGTTTGTGAAGTGAATCCTTAATTTCTTTTAGTACACCGAGTGGAAAAGGTAGATATCGCGTTTCGGAGTGACCATGAGTGATTGGTCGTTATTTCGAATGGTTGCGAGACTTGGGAAGTGAATTCTTAACTTCTTTCGATATACCGCGAGTGGAAAAGGTAAATAACGCGGTTCCCAGTCTCCTGCTGTGATTTATCGTTATTTCGAACGATTGCTAGGTTTGTGAAGTGAATCCTTAATTTCTTTTAGTACACCGAGTGGAAAAGGTAGATATCGCGTTTCGGAGTGACCATGAGTGATTGGTCGTTATTTCGAATGGTTGCGAGACTTGGGAAGTGAATTCTTAACTTCTTTCGATATACCGCGAGTGGAAAAGGTAAATAACGCGGTTCCCAGTCTCCTGCTGTGATTTATCGTTATTTCGAACGATTGCTAGGTTTGTGAAGTGAATCCTTAATTTCTTTTAGTACACCGAGTGGAAAAGGTAGATATCGCGTTTCGGAGTGACCTTGAGTGATTGGTCGTTATTTCTTACGGATGCGAGACTTGGGAAGTGAATTCTTAACTTCTTTCGATATACCGCGAGTGGAAAAGGTAAATAACGCGATTCCCAGTCTCCTGCTGTGATTTATCGTTATTTCGAACGATTGCTAGGCTTGTGAAGTGAATCCTTAGCTTCTTTCGATATACTGCGAGTGGAAAAGGTAAATAACGCGATTCCCAGTCTCCTGCTGTGATTTATCGTTATTTTGAACGATTACGAAGGCGAGGATTTGAATCCTCAGCTTCATTCGATATACCACGAGTGGAAAAGGTAAATATCGCGATTCCAAGTCTCCTACTGTGATTTATCGTTATTTTTAACGATTACCTGGCTTGGGAAGTGAATCCTTAGTTTCTTTTAGTACACCGTGTGGAAAAGGTAAATATCACGTTTCGGTGTGACCTTGAGTGTTTTGTCGTTATTTCGAACTATTGCGAGCCTTGGGAAATGAATCCTTAGCTTGTGTCGTTACACTGTGGGTGGAAAATGTAAATATCGCTACACCGAGTCTCCTACTGTGATTTATCGTTATTTTGAACGATTACGAAGGCGAGGATTTGAATCCTCAGCTTCATTCGATATACCACGAGTGGAAAAGGTAAATATCGCGATTCCAAGTCTCCTACTGTGATTTATCGTTATTTTTAACGATTACCTGGCTTTGGAAGTGAATCCTTAGTTTCTTTTAGTACACCGTGTGGAAAAGGTATATATCGCGTTTCGGAGTGACCTTGAGTGATTGGTCGTTATTTCGAACGGTTGCGAGGCTTGGGAAGTGAATCCTCAGCTTCATTCGATATACCACGAGTGGAAAAGGTAAATATCGCGATTCCAAGTCTCCTACTGTGATTTATCGTTATTTTTAACGATTACCTGGCTTGGGAAGTGAATCCTTAGTTTCTTTTAGTACACCGTGTGGAAAAGGTAAATATCGCGTTTCGGAGTGACCTTGAGTGATTGGTCGTTATTTCGAACGGTTGCGAGGCTTGGGAAGTGAATCCTCAGCTTCATTCGATATACCACGAGTGGAAAAGGTAAATATCGCGATTCCAAGTCTCCTACTGTGATTTATCGTTATTTTTAACGATTACCTGGCTTGGGAAGTGAATCCTTAGTTTCTTTTAGTACACCGTGTGGAAAAGGTAAATATCGCGTTTCGGAGTGACCTTGAGTGATTGGTCGTTATTTCGAACGGTTGCGAGACTTGGGAAGTGAATCCTTAGCTTCTTTCGATATACCGCGAGTGGAAAAGGTAAATGACGCGATTCCAGGTCTCCTACTCTGATTTATCGTTATTTTGAACGATTGCGAGGGCTAGGATTTGAATCCTTAATTTCTTTTAGTACACCGAGTGGAAAAGGTAAATATCACGTTTTGGTGTGACCTTGAGTGTTTTGTCGTTATTTCGAACTATTGCGAGACTTGGGAAATGAATCCTTAGCTTGTGTCGTTACACTGTGGGTGGAAAATGTAAATATCGCTACACCGAGTCTCGAACTGTGATTTATCGTTATTTTGAACGATTACGAAGGCGAGGATTTGAATCCTCAGCTCCTTTCGATATACCGCGAGTGGAAATGGTAAATATCGCGATTCCCAGTCTCCGGCTGTGATTTATCGTTATTTTGAACGATTACCTGGCTTAGGAAGTGAATCCTTAGTTTCTTTTAGTACACCGTGTGGAAAAGGTAAATGTCGCGTTTCGGAGTGACCTTGAGTGATTGGTCGTTATTTCGAACGGTTGCGAGACTTGGGAAGTGAATCCTTAGCTTCTTTCGATATACTGCGAGTGGAAAAGGTAAATAACGCGATTCCCAGTCTCCTGCTGTGATTTATCGTTATTTTGAACGATTACCTGGCTTAGGAAGTGAATCCTTAGTTTCTTTTATTACAACGTGTGGAAAAGGTAGATATCGCGTTTCGGAGTGACCTTGAGTGATTGGTCGTTATTTCGAACGGTTGCGAGACTTGGGAAGTGAATTCTTAACTTCTTTCGATATACCGCGAGTGGAAAAGGTAAATAACGCGATTCCCAGTCTCCTGCTGTGATTTATCGTTATTTCGAACGATTGCTAGGCTTGTGAAGTGAATCCTTAATTTCTTTTAGTACACCGAGTGGAAAAGGTAGATATCGCGTTTCGGAGTGACCATGAGTGATTGGTCGTTGTTTCGAACGGTTGCGAGACTTGGGAAGTGAATCCTTAGCTTCTTTCGATATACCGCGAGTGGAAAAGGTAAATAACGCGATTCCAGGTCCCCTACTGTGATTTATCGTTATTTTTAACGATTATCTGGCTTGGGAAGTGAATCCTTAGTTTCTTTTAGTACACCGTGTGGAAAAGGTAAATATCGCGTTTCGGCGTGACCTTGAGTGTTTTGTCGTTATTTCGAACGATTGCTAGGCTTGTGAAGTGAATCCTTAGCTTCTTTCGATATACTGCGAGTGGAAAAGGTAAATAACGCGATTCCCAGTCTCCTGCTGTGATTTATCGTTATTTTGAACGATTACGAAGGCGAGGATTTGAATCCTCAGCTTCATTCGATATACCACGAGTGGAAAAGGTAAATATCGCGATTCCAAGTCTCCTACTGTGATTTATCGTTATTTTTAACGATTACCTGGCTTGGGAAGTGAATCCTTAGTTTCTTTTAGTACACCGTGTGGAAAAGGTAAATATCACGTTTCGGTGTGACCTTGAGTGTTTTGTCGTTATTTCGAACTATTGCGAGCCTTGGGAAATGAATCCTTAGCTTGTGTCGTTACACTGTGGGTGGAAAATGTAAATATCGCTACACCGAGTCTCCTACTGTGATTTATCGTTATTTTGAACGATTACGAAGGCGAGGATTTGAATCCTCAGCTCCTTTCGATATACCGCGAGTGGAAATGGTAAATATCGCGATTCCCAGTCTCCGGCTGTGATTTATCGTTATTTTGAACGATTACCTGGCTTAGGAAGTGAATCCTTAGTTTCTTTTATTACAACTTGTGGAAAAGGTAGATATCGCGTTTCGGAGTGACCTTGAGTGATTGGTCGTTATTTCAAACGGTTGCGAGACTTGGGAAGTGAATCCTTAATTTCTTTTAGTACACCGAGTGGAAAAGGTAGATATCGCGTTTCGGAGTGACCATGAGTGATTGGTCGTTGTTTCGAACGGTTGCGAGACTTGGGAAGTGAATCCTTAGCTTCTTTCGATATACCGCGAGTGGAAAAGGTAAATAACGCGATTCCAGGTCCCCTACTGTGATTTATCGTTATTTTTAACGATTACCTGGCTTGGGAAGTGAATCCTTAATTTCTTTTAGTACACCGAGTGGAAAAGGTAGATATCGCGTTTCGGAGTGACCATGAGTGATTGGTCGTTGTTTCGAACGGTTGCGAGACTTGGGAAGTGAATCCTTAGCTTCTTTCGATATACCGCGAGTGGAAAAGGTAAATAACGCGATTCCAGGTCCCCTACTGTGATTTATCGTTATTTCGAACGATTGCTAGGCTTGTGAAGTTAATCCTTAATTTCTTTTAGTACACCGAGTGGAAAAGGTAGATATCGCGTTTCGGAGTGACCATGAGTGATTGGTCGTTGTTTCAAACGGTTGCGAGACTTGGGAAGTGAATCCTTAGCTTCTTTCGATATACCGCGAGTGGAAAAGGTAAATAACGCGATTCCCAGTCTCCTGCTGTGATTTATCGTTATTTCGAACGATTGCTAGGTTTGTGAAGTGAATCCTTAATTTCTTTTAGTACACCGAGTGGAAAAGGTAGATATCGCGTTTCGGAGTGACCATGAGTGATTGGTCGTTGTTTCGAACGGTTGCGAGACTTGGGAAGTGAATCCTTAGCTTCTTTCGATATACCGCGAGTGGAAAAGGTAAATAACGCGATTCCAGGTCCCCTACTGTGATTTATCGTTATTTTTAACGATTACCTGGCATGGGAAGTGAATCCTTAGTTTCTTTTAGTACACCGTGTGGAAAAGGTAAATATCACGTTTCGGTGTGACCTTGAGTGTTTTGTCGTTATTTCGAACGATTGCTAGGCTTGTGAAGTGAATCCTTAGCTTCTTTCGATATACCGCGAGTGGAAAAGGTAAATATCCCGATTCCAGGTCTCCTACTGTGATTTATCGTTATTTTTAACGATTACCTGGCTTGGGAAGTGAATCCTTAGTTTCTTTTAGTACACCGTGTGGAAAAGGTAAATATCGCGTTTCGGTGTGACCTTGAGTGTTTTGTCGTTATTTCGAACGATTGCTAGGCTTGTGAAGTGAATCCTTAGCTTCTTTCGATATACCGCGAGTGGAAAAGGTAAATAACGCGATTCCCCGTCTCCTGCTGTGATTTATCGTTATTTTGAACGATTACGAAGGCGAGGATTTGAATCCTCAGCTTCATTCGATATACCACGGGTGGAAAAGGTACATATCGCGATTCCAAGTCTCCTACTGTGATTTATCGTTATTTTTAACGATTACCTGGCTTGGGAAGTGAATCCTTAGTTTGTTTTAGTACACCGTGTGGAAAAGGTAAATATCGCGTTTCGGAGTGACCTTGAGTGATTGGTCGTTGTTTCGAACGGTTGCGAGACATGGGAAGTGAATCCTTAGCTTCCTTCGATATACCGCGAGTGGAAAAGGTAAATAACGCGATTCCCAGTCTCCTGCTGTGATTTATCGTTATTTCGAACGATTGCTAGGTTTGTGAAGTGAATCCTTAATTTCTTTTAGTACACCGAGTGGAAAAGGTAGATATCGCGTTTCGGAGTGACCATGAGTGATTGGTCGTTATTTCGAATGGTTGCGAGACTTGGGAAGTGAATTCTTAACTTCTTTCGATATACCGCGAGTGGAAAAGGTAAATAACGCGGTTCCCAGTCTCCTGCTGTGATTTATCGTTATTTCGAACGATTGCTAGGTTTGTGAAGTGAATCCTTAATTTCTTTTAGTACACCGAGTGGAAAAGGTAGATATCGCGTTTCGGAGTGACCATGAGTGATTGGTCGTTGTTTCGAACGGTTGCGAGACTTGGGAAGTGAATCCTTAGCTTCTTTCGATATACCGCGAGTGGAAAAGGTAAATAACGCGATTCCAGGTCCCCTACTGTGATTTATCGTTATTTTTAACGATTACCTGGCTTGGGAAGTGAATCCTTAGTTTCTTTTAGTACACCGTGTGGAAAAGGTAAATATCACGTTTCGGTGTGACCTTGAGTGTTTTGTCGTTATTTCGAACGATTGCTAGGCTTGTGAAGTGAATCCTTAGCTTCTTTCGATATACCGCGAGTGGAAAAGGTAAATAACCCGATTCCAGGTCTCCTACTGTGATTTATCGTTATTTTGAACGATTACCTGCCTTGGGAAGTGAATCTTTAGTTTCTTTTAGTACACCGTGTGGAAAAGGTAAATATCGCGTTTCGGTGTGACCTTGAGTGTTTTGTCGTTATTTCGAACGATTGCTATTCTTGTGAAGTGAATCCTTAGCTTCTTTCGATATACCGCGAGTGGAAAAGGTAAATAACGCGATTCCCAGTCTCCTGCTGTGATTTATCGTTATTTTGAACGATTACGAAGGCGAGGATTTGAATCCTCAGCTTCATTCGATATACCACGAGTGGAAAAGGTAAATATCGCGATTCCAAGTCTCCTACTGTGATTTATCGTTATTTTTAACGATTACCTGGCTTGGGAAGTGAATCCTTAGTTTCTTTTAGTACACCGTGTGGAAAAGGTAAATATCATGTTTCGGTGTGACCTTGAGTGTTTTGTCGTTATTTCGAACTATTGCGAGACTTGGGAAATGAATCCTTAGCTTGTGTCGTTACACTGTGGGTGGAAAATGTAAATATCGCTACACCGAGTCTCCTACTGTGATTTATCGTTATTTTGAACGATTACGAAGGCGAGGATTTGAATCCTTAGCTTCTTTCGATATACCGCGAGTGGAAAAGGTAAATAACGCGATTCCCAGTCTCCTGCTGTGATTTATCGTTATTTTGAACGATTACCTGGCTTAGGAAGTGAATCCTTAGTTTCTTTTATTACAACGTGTGGAAAAGGTAGATATCGCGTTTCGGAGTGACCTTGAGTGATTGGTCGTTATTTCAAACGGTTGCGAGACTTGGGATGTGAATCCTTAGCTTCTTTCGATATACCGCGAGTGGAAAAGGTAAATAACGCGATTCCCAGTCTCCTGCTGTGATTTATCGTTATTTCGAACGATTGCTAGGTTTGTGAAGTGAATCCTTAATTTCTTTTAGTACACCGAGTGGAAAAGGTAAATATCACGTTTCGGTGTGACCTTGAGTGTTTTGTCGTTATTTCGAACTATTGCGAGACTTGGGAAATGAATCCTTAGCTTGTGTCGTTACACTGTGGGTGGAAAATGTAAATATCGCTACACCGAGTCTCCTACTGTGATTTATCGTTATTTTGAACGATTACGAAGGCGAGGATTTGAATCCTTAGCTTCTTTCGATATACCGTGAGTGGAAAAGGTAATTAACGCGTTTCGGAGTGACCTTGAGTGATTGGTCGTTGTTTCGAACGGTTGCGAGACATGGGAAGTGAATCCTTAGCTTCCTTCGATATACCGCGAGTGGAAAAGGTAAATAACGCGATTCCCAGTCTCCTGCTGTGATTTATCGTTATTTTTAACGATTACCTGGCTTGGGAAGTGAATCCTTAGTTTCTTTTAGTACACCGTGTGGAAAAGGTAAATATCACGTTTCGGTGTGACCTTGAGTGTTTTGTCGTTATTTCGAACTATTGCGAGACTTGGGAAATGAATCCTTAGCTTGTGTCGTTACACTGTGGGTGGAAAATGTAAATATCGCTACACCGAGTCTCCTACTGTGATTTATCGTTATTTTGAACGATTACGAAGGCGAGGATTTGAATCCTTAGCTTCTTTCGATATACCGCGAGTGGAAAAGGTAAATATCGCGTTTCGGAGTGACCTTGAGTGATTGGTCGTTGTTTCGAACGGTTGCGAGACATGGGAAGTGAATCCTTAGCTTCCTTCGATATACCGCGAGTGGAAAAGGTAAATAACGCGATTCCCAGTCTCCTGCTGTGATTTATCGTTATTTCGAACGATTGCTAGGTTTGTGAAGTGAATCCTTAATTTCTTTTAGTACACCGAGTGGAAAAGGTAGATATCGCGTTTCGGAGTGACCATGAGTGATTGGTCGTTATTTCGAATGGTTGCGAGACTTGGGAAGTGAATTCTTAACTTCTTTCGATATACCGCGAGTGGAAAAGGTAAATAACGCGGTTCCCAGTCTCCTGCTGTGATTTATCGTTATTTCGAACGATTGCTAGGTTTGTGAAGTGAATCCTTAATTTCTTTTAGTACACCGAGTGGAAAAGGTAGATATCGCGTTTCGGAGTGACCATGAGTGATTGGTCGTTGTTTCGAACGGTTGCGAGACTTGGGAAGTGAATCCTTAGCTTCTTTCGATATACCGCGAGTGGAAAAGGTAAATAACGCGATTCCAGGTCCCCTACTGTGATTTATCGTTATTTTTAACGATTACCTGGCTTGGGAAGTGAATCCTTAGTTTGTTTTAGTACACCGTGTGGAAAAGGTAAATATCGCGTTTCGGAGTGACCTTGAGTGATTGGTCGTTATTTCGAACGGTGGCGAGGCTTGGGAAGTGAATTCTTAGCTTCTTTCGATATACCGCGAGTGGAAAAGGTAAATAACGCGATTCCCAGTCTCCTGCTGTGATTTATCGTTATTTTGAACGATTACGAAGGCGAGGATTTGAATCCTCAGCTTCATTCGATATACCACGGGTGGAAAAGGTAAATAACGCGATTCCCAGTCTCCTGCTGTGATTTATCGTTATTTCGAACGATTGCTAGGCTTGTGAAGTGAATCCTTAATTTCTTTTAGTACACCGAGTGGAAAAGGTAGATATCGCGTTTCGGAGTGACCATGAGTGATTGGTCGTTGTTTCGAACGGTTGCGAGACTTGGGAAGTGAATCCTTAGCTTCTTTCGATATACCGCGAGTGGAAAAGGTAAATAACGCGATTCCAGGTCCCCTACTGTGATTTATCGTTATTTTTAACGATTACCTGGCTTGGGAAGTGAATCCTTAATTTCTTTTAGTACACCGAGTGGAAAAGGTACATATCGCGTTTCGGAGTGACCATGAGTGATTGGTCGTTGTTTCGAACGGTTGCGAGACTTGGGAAGTGAATCCTTAGCTTCTTTCGATATACCGCGAGTGGAAAAGGTAAATAACGCGATTCCAGGTCCCCTACTGTGATTTATCGTTATTTTTAACGATTACCTGGCTTGGGAAGTGAATCCTTAGTTTCTTTTAGTACACCGTGTGGAAAAGGTAAATATCACGTTTCGGTGTGACCTTGAGTGTTTTGTCGTTATTTCGAACGATTGCTAGGCTTGTGAAGTGAATCCTTAGCTTCTTTCGATATACCGCGAGTGGAAAAGGTAAATATCCCGATTCCAGGTCTCCTACTGTGATTTATCGTTATTTTTAACGATTACCTGGCTTGGGAAGTGAATCCTTAGTTTCTTTTAGTACACCGTGTGGAAAAGGTAAATATCGCGTTTCGGTGTGACCTTGAGTGTTTTGTCGTTATTTCGAACGATTGCTAGGCTTGTGAAGTGAATCCTTAGCTTCTTTCGATATACCGCGAGTGGAAAAGGTAAATAACGCGATTCCCCGTCTCCTGCTGTGATTTATCGTTATTTTGAACGATTACGAAGGCGAGGATTTGAATCCTCAGCTTCATTCGATATACCACGGGTGGAAAAGGTACATATCGCGATTCCAAGTCTCCTACTGTGATTTATCGTTATTTTTAACGATTACCTGGCTTGGGAAGTGAATCCTTAGTTTGTTTTAGTACACCGTGTGGAAAAGGTAAATATCGCGTTTCGGAGTGACCTTGAGTGATTGGTCGTTGTTTCGAACGGTTGCGAGACATGGGAAGTGAATCCTTAGCTTCCTTCGATATACCGCGAGTGGAAAAGGTAAAAAACGCGATTCCAGGTCCCCTACTGTGATTTATCGTTATTTTTAACGATTACCTGGCTTGGGAAGTGAATCCTTAATTTCTTTTAGTACACCGAGTGGAAAAGGTAGATATCGCGTTTCGGAGTGACCATGAGTGATTGGTCGTTGTTTCGAACGGTTGCGAGACTTGGGAAGTGAATCCTTAGCTTCTTTCGATATACCGCGAGTGGAAAAGGTAAATAACGCGATTCCAGGTCCCCTACTGTGATTTATCGTTATTTTTAACGATTACCTGGCTTGGGAAGTGAATCCTTAATTTCTTTTAGTACACCGAGTGGAAAAGGTAGATATCGCGTTTCGGAGTGACCATGAGTGATTGGTCGTTGTTTCGAACGGTTGCGAGACTTGGGAAGTGAATCCTTAGCTTCTTTCGATATACCGCGAGTGGAAAAGGTAAATAACGCGATTCCAGGTCCCCTACTGTGATTTATCGTTATTTCGAACGATTGCTAGGCTTGTGAAGTTAATCCTTAATTTCTTTTAGTACACCGAGTGGAAAAGGTAGATATCGCGTTTCGGAGTGACCATGAGTGATTGGTCGTTGTTTCGAACGGTTGCGAGACTTGGGAAGTGAATCCTTAGCTTCTTTCGATATACCGCGAGTGGAAAAGGTAAATAACGCGATTCCCAGTCTCCTGCTGTGATTTATCGTTATTTCGAACGATTGCTAGGTTTGTGAAGTGAATCCTTAATTTCTTTTAGTACACCGAGTGGAAAAGGTAGATATCGCGTTTCGGAGTGACCATGAGTGATTGGTCGTTGTTTCGAACGGTTGCGAGACTTGGGAAGTGAATCCTTAGCTTCTTTCGATATACCGCGAGTGGAAAAGGTAAATAACGCGATTCCAGGTCCCCTACTGTGATTTATCGTTATTTTTAACGATTACCTGGCTTGGGAAGTGAATCCTTAGTTTCTTTTAGTACACCGTGTGGAAAAGGTAAATATCACGTTTCGGTGTGACCTTGAGTGTTTTGTCGTTATTTCGAACGATTGCTAGGCTTGTGAAGTGAATCCTTAGCTTCTTTCGATATACCGCGAGTGGAAAAGGTAAATATCCCGATTCCAGGTCTCCTACTGTGATTTATCGTTATTTTTAACGATTACCTGGCTTGGGAAGTGAATCCTTAGTTTCTTTTAGTACACCGTGTGGAAAAGGTAAATATCGCGTTTCGGTGTGACCTTGAGTGTTTTGTCGTTATTTCGAACGATTGCTAGGCTTGTGAAGTGAATCCTTAGCTTCTTTCGATATACCGCGAGTGGAAAAGGTAAATAACGCGATTCCCCGTCTCCTGCTGTGATTTATCGTTATTTTGAACGATTACGAAGGCGAGGATTTGAATCCTCAGCTTCATTCGATATACCACGGGTGGAAAAGGTACATATCGCGATTCCAAGTCTCCTACTGTGATTTATCGTTATTTTTAACGATTACCTGGCTTGGGAAGTGAATCCTTAGTTTGTTTTAGTACACCGTGTGGAAAAGGTAAATATCGCGTTTCGGAGTGACCTTGAGTGATTGGTCGTTGTTTCGAACGGTTGCGAGACATGGGAAGTGAATCCTTAGCTTCCTTCGATATACCGCGAGTGGAAAAGGTAAATAACGCGATTCCCAGTCTCCTGCTGTGATTTATCGTTATTTCGAACGATTGCTAGGTTTGTGAAGTGAATCCTTAATTTCTTTTAGTACACCGAGTGGAAAAGGTAGATATCGCGTTTCGGAGTGACCATGAGTGATTGGTCGTTATTTCGAATGGTTGCGAGAATTGGGAAGTGAATTCTTAACTTCTTTCGATATACCGCGAGTGGAAAAGGTAAATAACGCGGTTCCCAGTCTCCTGCTGTGATTTATCGTTATTTTTAACGATTACCTGGCTTGGGAAGTGAATCCTTAGTTTGTTTTAGTACACCGTGTGGAAAAGGTAAATATCGCGTTTCGGAGTGACCTTGAGTGATTGGTCGTTATTTCGAACGGTGGCGAGGCTTGGGAAGTGAATTCTTAGCTTCTTTCGATATACCGCGAGTGGAAAAGGTAAATAACGCGATTCCCAGTCTCCTGCTGTGATTTATCGTTATTTTGAACGATTACGAAGGCGAGGATTTGAATCCTCAGCTTCATTCGATATACCACGGGTGGAAAAGGTAAATAACGTGATTCCCAGTCTCCTGCTGTGATTTATAGTTATTTCGAACGATTGCTAGGCTTGTGAAGTGAATCCTTAATTTCTTTTAGTACACCGAGTGGAAAAGGTAGATATCGCGTTTCGGAGTGACCATGAGTGATTGGTCGTTGTTTCGAACGGTTGCGAGACTTGGGAAGTGAATCCTTAGCTTCTTTCGATATACCGCGAGTGGAAAAGGTAAATAACGCGATTCCAGGTCCCCTACTGTGATTTATCGTTATTTTTAACGATTACCTGGCTTGGGAAGTGAATCCTTAATTTCTTTTAGTACACCGAGTGGAAAAGGTAGATATCGCGTTTCGGAGTGACCATGAGTGATTGGTCGTTGTTTCGAACGGTTGCGAGACTTGGGAAGTGAATCCTTAGCTTCTTTCGATATACCGCGAGTGGAAAAGGTAAATAACGCGATTCCAGGTCCCCTACTGTGATTTATCGTTATTTCGAACGATTGCTAGGCTTGTGAAGTTAATCCTTAATTTCTTTTAGTACACCGAGTGGAAAAGGTAGATATCGCGTTTCGGAGTGACCATGAGTGATTGGTCGTTGTTTCGAACGGTTGCGAGACTTGGGAAGTGAATCCTTAGCTTCTTTCGATATACCGCGAGTGGAAAAGGTAAATAACGCGATTCCCAGTCTCCTGCTGTGATTTATCGTTATTTCGAACGATTGCTAGGTTTGTGAAGTGAATCCTTAATTTCTTTTAGTACACCGAGTGGAAAAGGTAGATATCGCGTTTCGGAGTGACCATGAGTGATTGGTCGTTGTTTCGAACGGTTGCGAGACTTGGGAAGTGAATCCTTAGCTTCTTTCGATATACCGCGAGTGGAAAAGGTAAATAACGCGATTCCAGGTCCCCTACTGTGATTTATCGTTATTTTTAACAATTACCTGGCATGGGAAGTGAATCCTTAGTTTCTTTTAGTACACCGTGTGGAAAAGGTAAATATCACGTTTCGGTGTGACCTTGAGTGTTTTGTCGTTATTTCGAACGATTGCTAGGCTTGTGAAGTGAATCCTTAGCTTCTTTCGATATACCGCGAGTGGAAAAGGTAAATATCCCGATTCCAGGTCTCCTACTGTGATTTATCGTTATTTTTAACGATTACCTGGCTTGGGAAGTGAATCCTTAGTTTCTTTTAGTACACCGTGTGGAAAAGGTAAATATCGCGTTTCGGTGTGACCTTGAGTGTTTTGTCGTTATTTCGAACGATTGCTAGGCTTGTGAAGTGAATCCTTAGCTTCTTTCGATATACCGCGAGTGGAAAAGGTAAATAACGCGATTCCCCGTCTCCTGCTGTGATTTATCGTTATTTTGAACGATTACGAAGGCGAGGATTTGAATCCTCAGCTTCATTCGATATACCACGGGTGGAAAAGGTACATATCGCGATTCCAAGTCTCCTACTGTGATTTATCGTTATTTTTAACGATTACCTGGCTTGGGAAGTGAATCCTTAGTTTGTTTTAGTACACCGTGTGGAAAAGGTAAATATCGCGTTTCGGAGTGACCTTGAGTGATTGGTCGTTGTTTCGAACGGTTGCGAGACTTGGGAAGTGAATTCTTAACTTCTTTCGATATACCGCGAGTGGAAAAGGTAAATAACGCGGTTCCCAGTCTCCTGCTGTGATTTATCGTTATTTCGAACGATTGCTAGGTTTGTGAAGTGAATCCTTAATTTCTTTTAGTACACCGAGTGGAAAAGGTAGATATCGCGTTTCGGAGTGACCATGAGTGATTGGTCGTTGTTTCGAACGGTTGCGAGACTTGGGAAGTGAATCCTTAGCTTCTTTCGATATACCGCGAGTGGAAAAGGTAAATAACGCGATTCCAGGTCCCCTACTGTGATTTATCGTTATTTTTAACCATTACCTGGCTTGGGAAGTGAATCCTTAGTTTCTTTTAGTACACCGTGTGGAAAAGGTAAATATCGCGTTTCGGTGTGACCTTGAGTGTTTTGTCGCTATTTCGAACGATTGCTAGGCTTGTGAAGTGAATCCTTCGCTTCTTTCGATATACCGCGAGTGGAAAAGGTAAATATCCCGATTCCAGGTCTCCTACTGTGATTTATCGTTATTTTGAACGATTACGAAGGCGAGGATTCGAATCCTCAGCTTCATTCGATATACCACGAGTGGAAAAGGTAAATATCGCGATTCCAAGTCTCCTACTGTGATTTATCGTTATTTTTAACGATTACCTGGCTTGGGAAGTGAATCCTTAGTTTCTTTTAGTACACCGTGTGGAAAAGGTAAATATTGCGTTTCGGAGTGACCTTGAGTGATTGGTCGTTATTTCGAACTATTGCGAGACTTGGGAAATGAATCCTTAGCTTGTGTCGTTACACTGTGGGTGGAAAAGGTAAATAACGCGATTCCCAGTCTCCTGCTGTGATTTATCGTTATTTTGAACGATTACCTGGCTTAGGAAGTGAATCCTTAGTTTCTTTTATTACAACGTGTGGAAAAGGTAGATATCGCGTTTCGGAGTGACCTTGAGTGATTGGTCGTTATTTCGAACGGTTGCGAGACTTGGGAAGTGAATTCTTAACTTCTTTCGATATACTGCGAGTGGAAAAGGTAAAGAACGCTATTCCCAGTCTCCTGCTGTGATTTATCGTTATTTTGAACGATTACCTAGCTTAGGAAGTGAATCCTTAGTTTCTTTTAGTACACCGTGTGGAAAAGGTAAATGTCGCGTTTCGGTGTGACCTTGAGTGTTTTGTCGTTATTTCGAACGATTGCTAGGCTTGTGAAGTGAATCCTTAGCTTCTTTCGATATACCGCGAGTGGAAAAGGTAAATAACGCGATTCCCAGTCTCCTGCTGTGATTTATCGTTATTTCGAACGATTGCTAGGATTGTGAAGTGAATCCTTAATTTCTTTTAGTACACCGAGTGGAAAAGGTAGATATCGCGTTTCGGAGTGACCATGAGTGATTGGTCGTTATTTCGAACGGTTGCGAGACTTGGGAAGTGAATCCTTAGCTTCTTTCGATATACCGCGAGTGGAAAAGCTACACGATGTGGAAAAGGTAAATATCGCGTTCGGAGTGACCTTGAGTGTTTTGTCGTTATTTCGAACGATTGCTAGGCTTGTGAAGTGAATCCTTAGCTTCTTTGGATATACCGCGAGTGGAAAAGGTAAATATCCCGATTCCAGGTCTCCTACTGTGATTTATAGTTATTTTGAACGATTACCTGCCTTGGGAAGTGAATCTTTAGTTTCTTATAGTACACCGTGTGGAAAAGGTAAATATCACGTTTCGGAGTGACCTTGAGTGTTTTGTCGTTATTTCGAACGATTGCTAGGCTTGTGAAGTGAATCCTTAGCTTCTTTCGATATACCGCGAGTGGAAAAGGTAAATAACGCGATTCCCAGTCTCCTGCTGTGATTTATCGTTATTTTGAACGATTACAAAGGCGAGGGTTTGAATCCTTAGCTTCTTTCGATATACCGCGAGTGGAAAAGGTAAATATCCCGATTCCAGGTCTCCTACTGTGATTTATCGTTATTTTGAACGATTACCTGCCTTGGGAAGTGAATCTTTAGTTTCTTTTAGTACACCGTGTGGAAAAGGTAAATATCGCGTTTTGGTGTGACCTTGAGTGTTTTGTCCTTATTTCGAACGATTGCTAGGCTTGTGAAGTGAATCCTTAGCTTCTTTCGATATACCGCGAGTGGAAAAGGTAAGTAACGCGATTCCCAGTCTCCTGCTGTGATTTATCGTTATTTTGAACGATTACAAAGGCGAGGGTTTGAATCCTTAGCTTCTTTCGATATACCGCGAGTGGAAAAGGTAAATATCCCGATTCCAGGTCTCCTACTGTGATTTATCGTTATTTTGAACGATTACCTGCCTTGGGAAGTGAATCTTTAGTTTCTTTTAGTACACCGTGTGGAAAAGGTAAATATCGCGTTTTGGTGTGACCTTGAGTGTTTTGTCCTTATTTCGAACGGTTGCGAGGCTTGGGAAGTGAATCCTCAGCTTCATTCGATATACCACGAGTGGAAAAGGTAAATATCGCGATTCCAAGTCTCCTACTGTGATTTATCGTTATTTTTAACGATTACCTGGCTTGGGAAGTGAATCCTTAGTTTCTTTTAGTACACCGTGTGGAAAAGGTAAATATCGCGTTTCGGAGTGACCTTGAGTGATTGGTCGTTATTTCGAACGGTTGCGAGACTTGGGAAGTGAATCCTTAGCTTCTTTCGATATACCGCGAGTGGAAAAGGTAAATATCGCGATTCCAAGTCTCCTACTGTGATTTATCGTTATTTTTAACGATTACCTGGCTTGGGAAGTGAATCCTTAGTTTCTTTTAGTACACCGTGTGGAAAAGGTAAATATCGCGTTTCGGAGTGACCTTGAGTGATTGGTCGTTATTTCGAACGGTTGCGAGGCTTGGGAAGTGAATCCTCAGCTTCATTCGATATACCACGAGTGGAAAAGGTAAATATCGCGATTCCAAGTCTCCTACTGTGATTTATCGTTATTTTGAACGATTACCTGGCTTGGGAAGTGAATCCTTAGTTTCTTTTAGTACACCGTGTGGAAAAGGTAAATATCGCGTTTCGGAGTGACCTTGAGTGATTGGTCGTTATTTCGAACGGTTGCGAGACTTGGGAAGTGAATCCTTAGCTTCTTTCGATATACCGCGAGTGGAAAAGGTAAATAACGCGATTCCAGGTCTCCTACTCTGATTTATCGTTATTTTGAACGATTGCGAGGGCTAGGATTTGAATCCTTAATTTCTTTTAGTACACCGAGTGGAAAAGGTAAATATCACGTTTTGGTGTGACCTTGAGTGTTTTGTCGTTATTTCGAACTATTGCGAGACTTGGGAAATGAATCCTTAGCTTGTGTCGTTACACTGTGGGTGGAAAATGTAAATATCGCTACACCGAGTCTCGAACTGTGATTTATCGTTATTTTGAACGATTACGAAGGCGAGGATTTGAATCCTCAGCTCCTTTCGATATACCGCGAGTGGAAATGGTAAATATCGCGATTCCCAGTCTCCGGCTGTGATTTATCGTTATTTTGAACGATTACCTGGCTTAGGAAGTGAATCCTTAGTTTCTTTTATTACAACGTGTGGAAAAGGTAGATATAGCGTTTCGGAGTGACCTTGAGTGATTGGTCGTTATTTCGAACGGTGGCGAGGCTTGGGAAGTGAATTCTTAGCTTCTTTCGATATACCGCGAGTGGAAAAGGTAAATAACGCGATTCCAGGTCCCCTACTGTGATTTATCGTTATTTTTAACGATTACCTGGCTTGGGAAGTGAATCCTTAGTTTCTTTTAGTACACCGTGTGGAAAAGGTAAATATCGCGTTTCGGCGTGACCTTGAGTGTTTTGTCGTTATTTCGAACGATTGCTAGGCTTGTGAAGTGAATCCTTAGCTTCTTTCGATATACCGCGAGTGGAAAAGGTAAATAACGCGATTCCCAGTCTCCTGCTGTGATTTATCGTTATTTTGAACGATTACGAAGGCGAGGATTTGAATCCTCAGCTTCATTCTATATACCACGAGTGGAAAAGGTAAATATCGCGATTCCAAGTCTCCTACTGTGATTTATCGTTATTTTTAACGATTACCTGGCTTGGGAAGTGAATCCTTAGTTTCTTTTAGTACACCGTGTGGAAAAGGTAAATATCACGTTTCGGTGTGACCTTGAGTGTTTTGTCGTTATTTCGAACTATTGCGAGCCTTGGGAAATGAATCCTTAGCTTGTGTCGTTACACTGTGGGTGGAAAATGTAAATATCGCTACACCGAGTCTCCTACTGTGATTTATCGTTATTTTGAACGATTACGAAGGCGAGGATTTGAATCCTCAGCTCCTTTCGATATACCGCGAGTGGAAATGGTAAATATCGCGATTCCCAGTCTCCGGCTGTGATTTATCGTTATTTTGAACGATTACCTGGCTTAGGAAGTGAATCCTTAGTTTCTTTTATTACAACGTGTGGAAAAGGTAGATATCGCGTTTCGGAGTGACCTTGAGTGATTGGTCGTTATTTCAAACGGTTGCGAGACTTGGGAAGTGAATCCTTAGCTTCTTTCGATATACCGCGAGTGGAAAAGGTAAATAACGCGATTCCAGGTCTCCTGCTGTGATTTATCGTTATTTTTAACGATTACCTGGCTTGGGAAGTGAATTCTTAGTTTCTTTTAGTACACCGTGTGGAAAAGGTAAATATCGCGTTTCGGTGTGACCTTGAGTGTTTTGTCGTTATTTCGAACGATTGCTAGGCTTGTGAAGTGAATCCTTAGCTTCTTTCGATATACCGCGAGTTTAAAAGGTAAATAACGCGATTCCCCGTCTCCTGCTGTGATTTATCGTTATTTTGAACGATTACGAAGGCGAGGATTTGAATCCTCAGCTTCATTCGATATACCACGGGTGGAAAAGGTAAATATCGCGATTCCAAGTCTCCTACTGTGATTTATCGTTATTTTTAACGATTACCTGGCTTGGGAAGTGAATCCTTAGTTTGTTTTAGTACACCGTGTGGAAAAGGTAAATATCGCGTTTCGGAGTGACCTTGAGTGATTGGTCGTTATTTCGAACGGTGGCGAGGCTTGGGAAGTGAATTCTTAGCTTCTTTCGATATACCGCGAGTGGAAAAGGTAAATAACGCGATTCCCAGTCTCCTGCTGTGATTTATCGTTATTTTGAACGATTACCTGGCTTAGGAAGTGAATCCTTAGTTTCTTTTATTACAACGTGTGGAAAAGGTAGATATCGCGTTTCGGAGTGACCTTGAGTGATTGGTCGTTATTTCGAACGGTTGCGAGACTTGGGAAGTGAATTCTTAACTTCTTTCGATATACCGCGAGTGGAAAAGGTAAATAACGCGATTCCCAGTCTCCTGCTGTGATTTATCGTTATTTTGAACGATTACCTGGCTTAGGAAGTGAATCCTTAGTTTCTTTCATTACAACGTGTGGAAAAGGTAGATATCGCGTTTCGGAGTGACCTTGAGTGATTGGTCGTTATTTCTTACGGATGCGAGACTTGGGAAGTGAATTCTTAACTTCTTTCGATATACCGCGAGTGGAAAAGGTAAATAACGCGATTCCCAGTCTCCTGCTGTGATTTATCGTTATTTCGAACGATTGCTAGGCTTGTGAAGTGAATCCTTAGCTTCTTTCGATATACTGCGAGTGGAAAAGGTAAATAACGCGATTCCCAGTCTCCTGCTGTGATTTATCGTTATTTTGAACGATTACGAAGGCGAGGATTTGAATCCTCAGCTTCATTCGATATACCACGAGTGGAAAAGGTAAATATCGCGATTCCAAGTCTCCTACTGTGATTTATCGTTATTTTTAACGATTACCTGGCTTGGGAAGTGAATCCTTAGTTTCTTTTAGTACACCGTGTGGAAAAGGTAAATATCACGTTTCGGTGTGACCTTGAGTGTTTTGTCGTTATTTCGAACTATTGCGAGCCTTGGGAAATGAATCCTTAGCTTGTGTCGTTACACTGTGGGTGGAAAATGTAAATATCGCTACACCGAGTCTCCTACTGTGATTTATCGTTATTTTGAACGATTACGAAGGCGAGGATTTGAATCCTCAGCTTCATTCGATATACCACGGGTGGAAAAGGTAAATATCGCGATTCCAAGTCTCCTGCTGTGATTTATCGTTATTTTGAACGATTACCTAGCTTAGGAAGTGAATCCTTAGTTTCTTTTAGTACACCGTGTGGAAAAGGTAAATGTCGCGTTTCGGTGTGACCTTGAGTGTTTTGTCGTTATTTCGAACGATTGCTAGGCTTGTGAAGTGAATCCTTAGCTTCTTTCGATATACCGCGAGTGGAAAAGGTAAATAACGCGATTCCCAGTCTCCTGCTGTGATTTATCGTTATTTCGAACGATTGCTAGGATTGTGAAGTGAATCCTTAATTTCTTTTAGTACACCGAGTGGAAAAGGTAGATATCGCGTTTCGGAGTGACCATGAGTGATTGGTCGTTATTTCGAACGGTTGCGAGACTTGGGAAGTGAATCCTTAGCTTCTTTCGATATACCGCGAGTGGAAAAGCTACACGATGTGGAAAAGGTAAATATCGCGTTCGGAGTGACCTTGAGTGTTTTGTCGTTATTTCGAACGATTGCTAGGCTTGTGAAGTGAATCCTTAGCTTCTTTGGATATACCGCGAGTGGAAAAGGTAAATATCCCGATTCCAGGTCTCCTACTGTGATTTATAGTTATTTTGAACGATTACCTGCCTTGGGAAGTGAATCTTTAGTTTCTTATAGTACACCGTGTGGAAAAGGTAAATATCACGTTTCGGAGTGACCTTGAGTGTTTTGTCGTTATTTCGAACGATTGCTAGGCTTGTGAAGTGAATCCTTAGCTTCTTTCGATATACCGCGAGTGGAAAAGGTAAATAACGCAATTCCCAGTCTCCTGCTGTGATTTATCGTTATTTTGAACGATTACAAAGGCGAGGGTTTGAATCCTTAGCTTCTTTCGATATACCGCGAGTGGAAAAGGTAAATATCCCGATTCCAGGTCTCCTACTGTGATTTATCGTTATTTTGAACGATTACCTGCCTTGGGAAGTGAATCTTTAGTTTCTTTTAGTACACCGTGTGGAAAAGGTAAATATCGCGTTTTGGTGTGACCTTGAGTGTTTTGTCCTTATTTCGAACGATTGCTAGGCTTGTGAAGTGAATCCTTAGCTTCTTTCGATATACCGCGAGTGGAAAAGGTAAGTAACGCGATTCCCAGTCTCCTGCTGTGATTTATCGTTATTTTGAACGATTACAAAGGCGAGGGTTTGAATCCTCAGCTTCATTCGATATACCACGAGTGGAAAAGGTAAATATCGCGATTCCAAGTCTCCTACTGTGATTTATCGTTATTTTTAACGATTACCTGGCTTTGGAAGTGAATCCTTAGTTTCTTTTAGTACACCGTGTGGAAAAGGTATATATCGCGTTTCGGAGTGACCTTGAGTGATTGGTCGTTATTTCGAACGGTTGCGAGGCTTGGGAAGTGAATCCTCAGCTTCATTCGATATACCACGAGTGGAAAAGGTAAATATCGCGATTCCAAGTCTCCTACTGTGATTTATCGTTATTTTTAACGATTACCTGGCTTGGGAAGTGAATCCTTAGTTTCTTTTAGTACACCGTGTGGAAAAGGTAAATATCGCGTTTCGGAGTGACCTTGAGTGATTGGTCGTTATTTCGAACGGTTGCGAGGCTTGGGAAGTGAATCCTCAGCTTCATTCGATATACCACGAGTGGAAAAGGTAAATATCGCGATTCCAAGTCTCCTACTGTGATTTATCGTTATTTTTAACGATTACCTGGCTTGGGAAGTGAATCCTTAGTTTCTTTTAGTACACCGTGTGGAAAAGGTAAATATCGCGTTTCGGAGTGACCTTGAGTGATTGGTCGTTATTTCGAACGGTTGCGAGACTTGGGAAGTGAATCCTTAGCTTCTTTCGATATACCGCGAGTGGAAAAGGTAAATGACGCGATTCCAGGTCTCCTACTCTGATTTATCGTTATTTTGAACGATTGCGAGGGCTAGGATTTGAATCCTTAATTTCTTTTAGTACACCGAGTGGAAAAGGTAAATATCACGTTTTGGTGTGACCTTGAGTGTTTTGTCGTTATTTCGAACTATTGCGAGACTTGGGAAATGAATCCTTAGCTTGTGTCGTTACACTGTGGGTGGAAAATGTAAATATCGCTACACCGAGTCTCGAACTGTGATTTATCGTTATTTTGAACGATTACGAAGGCGAGGATTTGAATCCTCAGCTCCTTTCGATATACCGCGAGTGGAAATGGTAAATATCGCGATTCCCAGTCTCCGGCTGTGATTTATCGTTATTTTGAACGATTACCTGGCTTAGGAAGTGAATCCTTAGTTTCTTTTAGTACACCGTGTGGAAAAGGTAAATGTCGCGTTTCGGAGTGACCTTGAGTGATTGGTCGTTATTTCGAACGGTTGCGAGACTTGGGAAGTGAATCCTTAGCTTCTTTCGATATACTGCGAGTGGAAAAGGTAAATAACGCGATTCCCAGTCTCCTGCTGTGATTTATCGTTATTTTGAACGATTACCTGGCTTAGGAAGTGAATCCTTAGTTTCTTTTATTACAACGTGTGGAAAAGGTAGATATCGCGTTTCGGAGTGACCTTGAGTGATTGGTCGTTATTTCGAACGGTTGCGAGACTTGGGAAGTGAATTCTTAACTTCTTTCGATATACCGCGAGTGGAAAAGGTAAATAACGCGATTCCCAGTCTCCTGCTGTGATTTATCGTTATTTTGAAGGATTACCTGGCTTAGGAAGTGAATCCTTAGTTTCTTTCATTACAACGTGTGGAAAAGGTAGATATCGCGTTTCGGAGTGACCTTGAGTGATTGGTCGTTATTTCGAACGGATGCGAGACTTGGGAAGTGAATTCTTAACTTCTTTCGATATACCGCGAGTGGAAAAGGTAAATAACGCGATTCCCAGTCTCCTGCTGTGATTTATCGTTATTTCGAACGATTGCTAGGCTTGTGAAGTGAATCCTTAATTTCTTTTAGTACACCGAGTGGAAAAGGTAGATATCGCGTTTCGGAGTGACCATGAGTGATTGGTCGTTGTTTCGAACGGTTGCGAGACTTGGGAAGTGAATCCTTAGCTTCTTTCGATATACCGCGAGTGGAAAAGGTAAATAACGCGATTCCAGGTCCCCTACTGTGATTTATCGTTATTTTTAACGATTATCTGGCTTGGGAAGTGAATCCTTAGTTTCTTTTAGTACACCGTGTGGAAAAGGTAAATATCGCGTTTCGGCGTGACCTTGAGTGTTTTGTCGTTATTTCGAACGATTGCTAGGCTTGTGAAGTGAATCCTTAGCTTCTTTCGATATACTGCGAGTGGAAAAGGTAAATAACGCGATTCCCAGTCTCCTGCTGTGATTTATCGTTATTTTGAACGATTACGAAGGCGAGGATTTGAATCCTCAGCTTCATTCGATATACCACGAGTGGAAAAGGTAAATATCGCGATTCCAAGTCTCCTACTGTGATTTATCGTTATTTTTAACGATTACCTGGCTTGGGAAGTGAATCCTTAGTTTCTTTTAGTACACCGTGTGGAAAAGGTAAATATCACGTTTCGGTGTGACCTTGAGTGTTTTGTCGTTATTTCGAACTATTGCGAGCCTTGGGAAATGAATCCTTAGCTTGTGTCGTTACACTGTGGGTGGAAAATGTAAATATCGCTACACCGAGTCTCCTACTGTGATTTATCGTTATTTTGAACGATTACGAAGGCGAGGATTTGAATCCTCAGCTCCTTTCGATATACCGCGAGTGGAAATGGTAAATATCGCGATTCCCAGTCTCCGGCTGTGATTTATCGTTATTTTGAACGATTACCTGGCTTAGGAAGTGAATCCTTAGTTTCTTTTATTACAACTTGTGGAAAAGGTAGATATCGCGTTTCGGAGTGACCTTGAGTGATTGGTCGTTATTTCAAACGGTTGCGAGACTTGGGAAGTGAATCCTTAATTTCTTTTAGTACACCGAGTGGAAAAGGTAGATATCGCGTTTCGGAGTGACCATGAGTGATTGGTCGTTGTTTCGAACGGTTGCGAGACTTGGGAAGTGAATCCTTAGCTTCTTTCGATATACCGCGAGTGGAAAAGGTAAATAACGCGATTCCAGGTCCCCTACTGTGATTTATCGTTATTTTTAACGATTACCTGGCTTGGGAAGTGAATCCTTAATTTCTTTTAGTACACCGAGTGGAAAAGGTAGATATCGCGTTTCGGAGTGACCATGAGTGATTGGTCGTTGTTTCGAACGGTTGCGAGACTTGGGAAGTGAATCCTTAGCTTCTTTCGATATACCGCGAGTGGAAAAGGTAAATAACGCGATTCCAGGTCCCCTACTGTGATTTATCGTTATTTCGAACGATTGCTAGGCTTGTGAAGTTAATCCTTAATTTCTTTTAGTACACCGAGTGGAAAAGGTAGATATCGCGTTTCGGAGTGACCATGAGTGATTGGTCGTTGTTTCGAACGGTTGCGAGACTTGGGAAGTGAATCCTTAGCTTCTTTCGATATACCGCGAGTGGAAAAGGTAAATAACGCGATTCCCAGTCTCCTGCTGTGATTTATCGTTATTTCGAACGATTGCTAGGTTTGTGAAGTGAATCCTTAATTTCTTTTAGTACACCGAGTGGAAAAGGTAGATATCGCGTTTCGGAGTGACCATGAGTGATTGGTCGTTGTTTCGAACGGTTGCGAGACTTGGGAAGTGAATCCTTAGCTTCTTTCGATATACCGCGAGTGGAAAAGGTAAATAACGCGATTCCAGGTCCCCTACTGTGATTTATCGTTATTTTTAACGATTACCTGGCATGGGAAGTGAATCCTTAGTTTCTTTTAGTACACCGTGTGGAAAAGGTAAATATCACGTTTCGGTGTGACCTTGAGTGTTTTGTCGTTATTTCGAACGATTGCTAGGCTTGTGAAGTGAATCCTTAGCTTCTTTCGATATACCGCGAGTGGAAAAGGTAAATATCCCGATTCCAGGTCTCCTACTGTGATTTATCGTTATTTTTAACGATTACCTGGCTTGGGAAGTGAATCCTTAGTTTCTTTTAGTACACCGTGTGGAAAAGGTAAATATCGCGTTTCGGTGTGACCTTGAGTGTTTTGTCGTTATTTCGAACGATTGCTAGGCTTGTGAAGTGAATCCTTAGCTTCTTTCGATATACCGCGAGTGGAAAAGGTAAATAACGCGATTCCCCGTCTCCTGCTGTGATTTATCGTTATTTTGAACGATTACGAAGGCGAGGATTTGAATCCTCAGCTTCATTCGATATACCACGGGTGGAAAAGGTACATATCGCGATTCCAAGTCTCCTACTGTGATTTATCGTTATTTTTAACGATTACCTGGCTTGGGAAGTGAATCCTTAGTTTGTTTTAGTACACCGTGTGGAAAAGGTAAATATCGCGTTTCGGAGTGACCTTGAGTGATTGGTCGTTGTTTCGAACGGTTGCGAGACATGGGAAGTGAATCCTTAGCTTCCTTCGATATACCGCGAGTGGAAAAGGTAAATAACGCGATTCCCAGTCTCCTGCTGTGATTTATCGTTATTTCGAACGATTGCTAGGTTTGTGAAGTGAATCCTTAATTTCTTTTAGTACACCGAGTGGAAAAGGTAGATATCGCGTTTCGGAGTGACCATGAGTGATTGGTCGTTATTTCGAATGGTTGCGAGACTTGGGAAGTGAATTCTTAACTTCTTTCGATATACCGCGAGTGGAAAAGGTAAATAACGCGGTTCCCAGTCTCCTGCTGTGATTTATCGTTATTTCGAACGATTGCTAGGTTTGTGAAGTGAATCCTTAATTTCTTTTAGTACACCGAGTGGAAAAGGTAGATATCGCGTTTCGGAGTGACCATGAGTGATTGGTCGTTGT
Source organism: Nomada fucata (assembly GCA_948146005.1). Classification (NCBI taxonomy): domain Eukaryota; kingdom Metazoa; phylum Arthropoda; class Insecta; order Hymenoptera; family Apidae; genus Nomada; species Nomada fucata. Next base: position 28,744,721 of record OX411275.1, read on the forward strand.
TTCGAACGGTTGCGAGACTTGGGAAGTGAATCCTTAGCTTCTTTCGATATACCGCGAGTGGAAAAGGTAAATAACGCGATTCCAGGTCCCCTACTGTGATTTATCGTTATTTTTAACGATTACCTGGCTTGGGAAGTGAATCCTTAGTTTCTTTTAGTACACCGTGTGGAAAAGGTAAATATCACGTTTCGGTGTGACCTTGAGTGTTTTGTCGTTATTTCGAACGATTGCTAGGCTTGTGAAGTGAATCCTTAGCTTCTTTCGATATACCGCGAGTGGAAAAGGTAAATATCCCGATTCCAGGTCTCCTACTGTGATTTATCGTTATTTTGAACGATTACCTGCCTTGGGAAGTGAATCTTTAGTTTCTTTTAGTACACCGTGTGGAAAAGGTAAATATCGCGTTTCGGTGTGACCTTGAGTGTTTTGTCGTTATTTCGAACGATTGCTATTCTTGTGAAGTGAATCCTTAGCTTCTTTCGATATACCGCGAGTGGAAAAGGTAAATAACGCGATTCCCAGTCTCCTGCTGTGATTTATCGTTATTTTGAACGATTACGAAGGCGAGGATTTGAATCCTCAGCTTCATTCGATATACCACGAGTGGAAAAGGTAAATATCGCGATTCCAAGTCTCCTACTGTGATTTATCGTTATTTTTAACGATTACCTGGCTTGGGAAGTGAATCCTTAGTTTCTTTTAGTACACCGTGTGGAAAAGGTAAATATCATGTTTCGGTGTGACCTTGAGTGTTTTGTCGTTATTTCGAACTATTGCGAGACTTGGGAAATGAATCCTTAGCTTGTGTCGTTACACTGTGGGTGGAAAATGTAAATATCGCTACACCGAGTCTCCTACTGTGATTTATCGTTATTTTGAACGATTACGAAGGCGAGGATTTGAATCCTTAGCTTCTTTCGATATACCGCGAGTGGAAAAGGTAAATAACGCGATTCCCAGTCTCCTGCTGTGATTTATCGTTATTTTGAACGATTACCTGGCTTAGGAAGTGAATCCTTAGTTTCTTTTATTACAACGTGTGGAAAAGGTAGATATCGCGTTTCGGAGTGACCTTGAGTGATTGGTCGTTATTTCAAACGGTTGCGAGACTTGGGATGTGAATCCTTAGCTTCTTTCGATATACCGCGAGTGGAAAAGGTAAATAACGCGATTCCCAGTCTCCTGCTGTGATTTATCGTTATTTCGAACGATTGCTAGGTTTGTGAAGTGAATCCTTAATTTCTTTTAGTACACCGAGTGGAAAAGGTAAATATCACGTTTCGGTGTGACCTTGAGTGTTTTGTCGTTATTTCGAACTATTGCGAGACTTGGGAAATGAATCCTTAGCTTGTGTCGTTACACTGTGGGTGGAAAATGTAAATATCGCTACACCGAGTCTCCTACTGTGATTTATCGTTATTTTGAACGATTACGAAGGCGAGGATTTGAATCCTTAGCTTCTTTCGATATACCGTGAGTGGAAAAGGTAAATAACGCGTTTCGGAGTGACCTTGAGTGATTGGTCGTTGTTTCGAACGGTTGCGAGACATGGGAAGTGAATCCTTAGCTTCCTTCGATATACCGCGAGTGGAAAAGGTAAATAACGCGATTCCCAGTCTCCTGCTGTGATTTATCGTTATTTTTAACGATTACCTGGCTTGGGAAGTGAATCCTTAGTTTCTTTTAGTACACCGTGTGGAAAAGGTAAATATCACGTTTCGGTGTGACCTTGAGTGTTTTGTCGTTATTTCGAACTATTGCGAGACTTGGGAAATGAATCCTTAGCTTGTGTCGTTACACTGTGGGTGGAAAATGTAAATATCGCTACACCGAGTCTCCTACTGTGATTTATCGTTATTTTGAACGATTACGAAGGCGAGGATTTGAATCCTTAGCTTCTTTCGATATACCGCGAGTGGAAAAGGTAAATATCGCGTTTCGGAGTGACCTTGAGTGATTGGTCGTTGTTTCGAACGGTTGCGAGACATGGGAAGTGAATCCTTAGCTTCCTTCGATATACCGCGAGTGGAAAAGGTAAATAACGCGATTCCCAGTCTCCTGCTGTGATTTATCGTTATTTCGAACGATTGATAGGTTTGTGAAGTGAATCCTTAATTTCTTTTAGTACACCGAGTGGAAAAGGTAGATATCGCGTTTCGGAGTGACCATGAGTGATTGGTCGTTATTTCGAATGGTTGCGAGACTTGGGAAGTGAATTCTTAACTTCTTTCGATATACCGCGAGTGGAAAAGGTAAATAACGCGGTTCCCAGTCTCCTGCTGTGATTTATCGTTATTTCGAACGATTGCTAGGTTTGTGAAGTGAATCCTTAATTTCTTTTAGTACACCGAGTGGAAAAGGTAGATATCGCGTTTCGGAGTGACCATGAGTGATTGGTCGTTGTTTCGAACGGTTGCGAGACTTGGGAAGTGAATCCTTAGCTTCTTTCGATATACCGCGAGTGGAAAAGGTAAATAACGCGATTCCAGGTCCCCTACTGTGATTTATCGTTATTTTTAACGATTACCTGGCTTGGGAAGTGAATCCTTAGTTTGTTTTAGTACACCGTGTGGAAAAGGTAAATATCGCGTTTCGGAGTGACCTTGAGTGATTGGTCGTTATTTCGAACGGTGGCGAGGCTTGGGAAGTGAATTCTTAGCTTCTTTCGATATACCGCGAGTGGAAAAGGTAAATAACGCGATTCCCAGTCTCCTGCTGTGATTTATCGTTATTTTGAACGATTACGAAGGCGAGGATTTGAATCCTTAGCTTCCTTCGATATACCGCGAGTGGAAAAGGTAAATAACGCGATTCCCAGTCTCCTGCTGTGATTTATCGTTATTTCGAACGATTGCTAGGTTTGTGAAGTGAATCCTTAGTTTCTTTTAGTACACCGTGTGGAAAAGGTATATATCGCGTTTCGGAGTGACCTTGAGTGATTGGTCGTTATTTCGAACGGTTGCGAGGCTTGGGAAGTGAATCCTCAGCTTCATTCGATATACCACGAGTGGAAAAGGTAAATATCGCGATTCCAAGTCTCCTACTGTGATTTATCGTTATTTTTAACGATTACCTGGCTTGGGAAGTGAATCCTTAGTTTCTTTTAGTACACCGTGTGGAAAAGGTAAATATCGCGTTTCGGAGTGACCTTGAGTGATTGGTCGTTATTTCGAACGGTTGCGAGGCTTGGGAAGTGAATCCTCAGCTTCATTCGATATACCACGAGTGGAAAAGGTAAATATCGCGATTCCAAGTCTCCTACTGTGATTTATCGTTATTTTTAACGATTACCTGGCTTGGGAAGTGAATCCTTAGTTTCTTTTAGTACACCGTGTGGAAAAGGTAAATATCGCGTTTCGGAGTGACCTTGAGTGATTGGTCGTTATTTCGAACGGTTGCGAGACTTGGGAAGTGAATCCTTAGCTTCTTTCGATATACCGCGAGTGGAAAAGGTAAATGACGCGATTCCAGGTCTCCTACTCTGATTTATCGTTATTTTGAACGATTGCGAGGGCTAGGATTTGAATCCTTAATTTCTTTTAGTACACCGAGTGGAAAAGGTAAATATCACGTTTTGGTGTGACCTTGAGTGTTTTGTCGTTATTTCGAACTATTGCGAGACTTGGGAAATGAATCCTTAGCTTGTGTCGTTACACTGTGGGTGGAAAATGTAAATATCGCTACACCGAGTCTCGAACTGTGATTTATCGTTATTTTGAACGATTACGAAGGCGAGGATTTGAATCCTCAGCTCCTTTCGATATACCGCGAGTGGAAATGGTAAATATCGCGATTCCCAGTCTCCGGCTGTGATTTATCGTTATTTTGAACGATTACCTGGCTTAGGAAGTGAATCCTTAGTTTCTTTTAGTACACCGTGTGGAAAAGGTAAATGTCGCGTTTCGGAGTGACCTTGAGTGATTGGTCGTTATTTCGAACGGTTGCGAGACTTGGGAAGTGAATCCTTAGCTTCTTTCGATATACTGCGAGTGGAAAAGGTAAATAACGCGATTCCCAGTCTCCTGCTGTGATTTATCGTTATTTTGAACGATTACCTGGCTTAGGAAGTGAATCCTTAGTTTCTTTTATTACAACGTGTGGAAAAGGTAGATATCGCGTTTCGGAGTGACCTTGAGTGATTGGTCGTTATTTCGAACGGTTGCGAGACTTGGGAAGTGAATTCTTAACTTCTTTCGATATACCGCGAGTGGAAAAGGTAAATAACGCGATTCCCAGTCTCCTGCTGTGATTTATCGTTATTTTGAACGATTACCTGGCTTAGGAAGTGAATCCTTAGTTTCTTTCATTACAACGTGTGGAAAAGGTAGATATCGCGTTTCGGAGTGACCTTGAGTGATTGGTCGTTATTTCGAACGGATGCGAGACTTGGGAAGTGAATTCTTAACTTCTTTCGATATACCGCGAGTGGAAAAGGTAAATAACGCGATTCCCAGTCTCCTGCTGTGATTTATCGTTATTTCGAACGATTGCTAGGCTTGTGAAGTGAATCCTTAATTTCTTTTAGTACACCGAGTGGAAAAGGTAGATATCGCGTTTCGGAGTGACCATGAGTGATTGGTCGTTGTTTCGAACGGTTGCGAGACTTGGGAAGTGAATCCTTAGCTTCTTTCGATATACCGCGAGTGGAAAAGGTAAATAACGCGATTCCAGGTCCCCTACTGTGATTTATCGTTATTTTTAACGATTATCTGGCTTGGGAAGTGAATCCTTAGTTTCTTTTAGTACACCGTGTGGAAAAGGTAAATATCGCGTTTCGGCGTGACCTTGAGTGTTTTGTCGTTATTTCGAACGATTGCTAGGCTTGTGAAGTGAATCCTTAGCTTCTTTCGATATACTGCGAGTGGAAAAGGTAAATAACGCGATTCCCAGTCTCCTGCTGTGATTTATCGTTATTTTGAACGATTACGAAGGCGAGGATTTGAATCCTCAGCTTCATTCGATATACCACGAGTGGAAAAGGTAAATATCGCGATTCCAAGTCTCCTACTGTGATTTATCGTTATTTTTAACGATTACCTGGCTTGGGAAGTGAATCCTTAGTTTCTTTTAGTACACCGTGTGGAAAAGGTAAATATCACGTTTCGGTGTGACCTTGAGTGTTTTGTCGTTATTTCGAACTATTGCGAGCCTTGGGAAATGAATCCTTAGCTTGTGTCGTTACACTGTGGGTGGAAAATGTAAATATCGCTACACCGAGTCTCCTACTGTGATTTATCGTTATTTTGAACGATTACGAAGGCGAGGATTTGAATCCTCAGCTCCTTTCGATATACCGCGAGTGGAAATGGTAAATATCGCGATTCCCAGTCTCCGGCTGTGATTTATCGTTATTTTGAACGATTACCTGGCTTAGGAAGTGAATCCTTAGTTTCTTTTATTACAACTTGTGGAAAAGGTAGATATCGCGTTTCGGAGTGACCTTGAGTGATTGGTCGTTATTTCAAACGGTTGCGAGACTTGGGAAGTGAATCCTTAATTTCTTTTAGTACACCGAGTGGAAAAGGTAGATATCGCGTTTCGGAGTGACCATGAGTGATTGGTCGTTGTTTCGAACGGTTGCGAGACTTGGGAAGTGAATCCTTAGCTTCTTTCGATATACCGCGAGTGGAAAAGGTAAATAACGCGATTCCAGGTCCCCTACTGTGATTTATCGTTATTTTTAACGATTACCTGGCTTGGGAAGTGAATCCTTAATTTCTTTTAGTACACCGAGTGGAAAAGGTAGATATCGCGTTTCGGAGTGACCATGAGTGATTGGTCGTTGTTTCGAACGGTTGCGAGACTTGGGAAGTGAATCCTTAGCTTCTTTCGATATACCGCGAGTGGAAAAGGTAAATAACGCGATTCCAGGTCCCCTACTGTGATTTATCGTTATTTCGAACGATTGCTAGGCTTGTGAAGTTAATCCTTAATTTCTTTTAGTACACCGAGTGGAAAAGGTAGATATCGCGTTTCGGAGTGACCATGAGTGATTGGTCGTTGTTTCGAACGGTTGCGAGACTTGGGAAGTGAATCCTTAGCTTCTTTCGATATACCGCGAGTGGAAAAGGTAAATAACGCGATTCCCAGTCTCCTGCTGTGATTTATCGTTATTTCGAACGATTGCTAGGTTTGTGAAGTGAATCCTTAATTTCTTTTAGTACACCGAGTGGAAAAGGTAGATATCGCGTTTCGGAGTGACCATGAGTGATTGGTCGTTGTTTCGAACGGTTGCGAGACTTGGGAAGTGAATCCTTAGCTTCTTTCGATATACCGCGAGTGGAAAAGGTAAATAACGCGATTCCAGGTCCCCTACTGTGATTTATCGTTATTTTTAACGATTACCTGGCATGGGAAGTGAATCCTTAGTTTCTTTTAGTACACCGTGTGGAAAAGGTAAATATCACGTTTCGGTGTGACCTTGAGTGTTTTGTCGTTATTTCGAACGATTGCTAGGCTTGTGAAGTGAATCCTTAGCTTCTTTCGATATACCGCGAGTGGAAAAGGTAAATATCCCGATTCCAGGTCTCCTACTGTGATTTATCGTTATTTTTAACGATTACCTGGCTTGGGAAGTGAATCCTTAGTTTCTTTTAGTACACCGTGTGGAAAAGGTAAATATCGCGTTTCGGTGTGACCTTGAGTGTTTTGTCGTTATTTCGAACGATTGCTAGGCTTGTGAAGTGAATCCTTAGCTTCTTTCGATATACCGCGAGTGGAAAAGGTAAATAACGCGATTCCCCGTCTCCTGCTGTGATTTATCGTTATTTTGAACGATTACGAAGGCGAGGATTTGAATCCTCAGCTTCATTCGATATACCACGGGTGGAAAAGGTACATATCGCGATTCCAAGTCTCCTACTGTGATTTATCGTTATTTTTAACGATTACCTGGCTTGGGAAGTGAATCCTTAGTTTGTTTTAGTACACCGTGTGGAAAAGGTAAATATCGCGTTTCGGAGTGACCTTGAGTGATTGGTCGTTGTTTCGAACGGTTGCGAGACATGGGAAGTGAATCCTTAGCTTCCTTCGATATACCGCGAGTGGAAAAGGTAAATAACGCGATTCCCAGTCTCCTGCTGTGATTTATCGTTATTTCGAACGATTGCTAGGTTTGTGAAGTGAATCCTTAATTTCTTTTAGTACACCGAGTGGAAAAGGTAGATATCGCGTTTCGGAGTGACCATGAGTGATTGGTCGTTATTTCGAATGGTTGCGAGACTTGGGAAGTGAATTCTTAACTTCTTTCGATATACCGCGAGTGGAAAAGGTAAATAACGCGGTTCCCAGTCTCCTGCTGTGATTTATCGTTATTTCGAACGATTGCTAGGTTTGTGAAGTGAATCCTTAATTTCTTTTAGTACACCGAGTGGAAAAGGTAGATATCGCGTTTCGGAGTGACCATGAGTGATTGGTCGTTGTTTCGAACGGTTGCGAGACTTGGGAAGTGAATCCTTAGCTTCTTTCGATATACCGCGAGTGGAAAAGGTAAATAACGCGATTCCAGGTCCCCTACTGTGATTTATCGTTATTTTTAACGATTACCTGGCTTGGGAAGTGAATCCTTAGTTTCTTTTAGTACACCGTGTGGAAAAGGTAAATATCACGTTTCGGTGTGACCTTGAGTGTTTTGTCGTTATTTCGAACGATTGCTAGGCTTGTGAAGTGAATCCTTAGCTTCTTTCGATATACCGCGAGTGGAAAAGGTAAATATCCCGATTCCAGGTCTCCTACTGTGATTTATCGTTATTTTGAACGATTACCTGCCTTGGGAAGTGAATCTTTAGTTTCTTTTAGTACACCGTGTGGAAAAGGTAAATATCGCGTTTCGGTGTGACCTTGAGTGTTTTGTCGTTATTTCGAACGATTGCTATTCTTGTGAAGTGAATCCTTAGCTTCTTTCGATATACCGCGAGTGGAAAAGGTAAATAACGCGATTCCCAGTCTCCTGCTGTGATTTATCGTTATTTTGAACGATTACGAAGGCGAGGATTTGAATCCTCAGCTTCATTCGATATACCACGAGTGGAAAAGGTAAATATCGCGATTCCAAGTCTCCTACTGTGATTTATCGTTATTTTTAACGATTACCTGGCTTGGGAAGTGAATCCTTAGTTTCTTTTAGTACACCGTGTGGAAAAGGTAAATATCATGTTTCGGTGTGACCTTGAGTGTTTTGTCGTTATTTCGAACTATTGCGAGACTTGGGAAATGAATCCTTAGCTTGTGTCGTTACACTGTGGGTGGAAAATGTAAATATCGCTACACCGAGTCTCCTACTGTGATTTATCGTTATTTTGAACGATTACGAAGGCGAGGATTTGAATCCTTAGCTTCTTTCGATATACCGCGAGTGGAAAAGGTAAATAACGCGATTCCCAGTCTCCTGCTGTGATTTATCGTTATTTTGAACGATTACCTGGCTTAGGAAGTGAATCCTTAGTTTCTTTTATTACAACGTGTGGAAAAGGTAGATATCGCGTTTCGGAGTGACCTTGAGTGATTGGTCGTTATTTCAAACGGTTGCGAGACTTGGGATGTGAATCCTTAGCTTCTTTCGATATACCGCGAGTGGAAAAGGTAAATAACGCGATTCCCAGTCTCCTGCTGTGATTTATCGTTATTTCGAACGATTGCTAGGTTTGTGAAGTGAATCCTTAATTTCTTTTAGTACACCGAGTGGAAAAGGTAAATATCACGTTTCGGTGTGACCTTGAGTGTTTTGTCGTTATTTCGAACTATTGCGAGACTTGGGAAATGAATCCTTAGCTTGTGTCGTTACACTGTGGGTGGAAAATGTAAATATCGCTACACCGAGTCTCCTACTGTGATTTATCGTTATTTTGAACGATTACGAAGGCGAGGATTTGAATCCTTAGCTTCTTTCGATATACCGTGAGTGGAAAAGGTAAATAACGCGTTTCGGAGTGACCTTGAGTGATTGGTCGTTGTTTCGAACGGTTGCGAGACATGGGAAGTGAATCCTTAGCTTCCTTCGATATACCGCGAGTGGAAAAGGTAAATAACGCGATTCCCAGTCTCCTGCTGTGATTTATCGTTATTTTTAACGATTACCTGGCTTGGGAAGTGAATCCTTAGTTTCTTTTAGTACACCGTGTGGAAAAGGTAAATATCACGTTTCGGTGTGACCTTGAGTGTTTTGTCGTTATTTCGAACTATTGCGAGACTTGGGAAATGAATCCTTAGCTTGTGTCGTTACACTGTGGGTGGAAAATGTAAATATCGCTACACCGAGTCTCCTACTGTGATTTATCGTTATTTTGAACGATTACGAAGGCGAGGATTTGAATCCTTAGCTTCTTTCGATATACCGCGAGTGGAAAAGGTAAATATCGCGTTTCGGAGTGACCTTGAGTGATTGGTCGTTGTTTCGAACGGTTGCGAGACATGGGAAGTGAATCCTTAGCTTCCTTCGATATACCGCGAGTGGAAAAGGTAAATAACGCGATTCCCAGTCTCCTGCTGTGATTTATCGTTATTTCGAACGATTGCTAGGTTTGTGAAGTGAATCCTTAATTTCTTTTAGTACACCGAGTGGAAAAGGTAGATATCGCGTTTCGGAGTGACCATGAGTGATTGGTCGTTATTTCGAATGGTTGCGAGACTTGGGAAGTGAATTCTTAACTTCTTTCGATATACCGCGAGTGGAAAAGGTAAATAACGCGGTTCCCAGTCTCCTGCTGTGATTTATCGTTATTTCGAACGATTGCTAGGTTTGTGAAGTGAATCCTTAATTTCTTTTAGTACACCGAGTGGAAAAGGTAGATATCGCGTTTCGGAGTGACCATGAGTGATTGGTCGTTGTTTCGAACGGTTGCGAGACTTGGGAAGTGAATCCTTAGCTTCTTTCGATATACCGCGAGTGGAAAAGGTAAATAACGCGATTCCAGGTCCCCTACTGTGATTTATCGTTATTTTTAACGATTACCTGGCTTGGGAAGTGAATCCTTAGTTTGTTTTAGTACACCGTGTGGAAAAGGTAAATATCGCGTTTCGGAGTGACCTTGAGTGATTGGTCGTTATTTCGAACGGTGGCGAGGCTTGGGAAGTGAATTCTTAGCTTCTTTCGATATACCGCGAGTGGAAAAGGTAAATAACGCGATTCCCAGTCTCCTGCTGTGATTTATCGTTATTTTGAACGATTACGAAGGCGAGGATTTGAATCCTCAGCTTCATTCGATATACCACGGGTGGAAAAGGTAAATAACGCGATTCCCAGTCTCCTGCTGTGATTTATCGTTATTTCGAACGATTGCTAGGCTTGTGAAGTGAATCCTTAATTTCTTTTAGTACACCGAGTGGAAAAGGTAGATATCGCGTTTCGGAGTGACCATGAGTGATTGGTCGTTGTTTCGAACGGTTGCGAGACTTGGGAAGTGAATCCTTAGCTTCTTTCGATATACCGCGAGTGGAAAAGGTAAATAACGCGATTCCAGGTCCCCTACTGTGATTTATCGTTATTTTTAACGATTACCTGGCTTGGGAAGTGAATCCTTAATTTCTTTTAGTACACCGAGTGGAAAAGGTAGATATCGCGTTTCGGAGTGACCATGAGTGATTGGTCGTTGTTTCGAACGGTTGCGAGACTTGGGAAGTGAATCCTTAGCTTCTTTCGATATACCGTGAGTGGAAAAGGTAAATAACGCGATTCCAGGTCCCCTACTGTGATTTATCGTTATTTCGAACGATTGCTAGGCTTGTGAAGTTAATCCTTAATTTCTTTTAGTACACCGAGTGGAAAAGGTAGATATCGCGTTTCGGAGTGACCATGAGTGATTGGTCGTTGTTTCGAACGGTTGCGAGACTTGGGAAGTGAATCCTTAGCTTCTTTCGATATACCGCGAGTGGAAAAGGTAAATAACGCGATTCCAGGTCCCCTACTGTGATTTATCGTTATTTTTAACGATTACCTGGCTTGGGAAGTGAATCCTTAGTTTCTTTTAGTACACCGTGTGGAAAAGGTAAATATCACGTTTCGGTGTGACCTTGAGTGTTTTGTCGTTATTTCGAACGATTGCTAGGCTTGTGAAGTGAATCCTTAGCTTCTTTCGATATACCGCGAGTGGAAAAGGTAAATATCCCGATTCCAGGTCTCCTACTGTGATTTATCGTTATTTTTAACGATTACCTGGCTTGGGAAGTGAATCCTTAGTTTCTTTTAGTACACCGTGTGGAAAAGGTAAATATCGCGTTTCGGTGTGACCTTGAGTGTTTTGTCGTTATTTCGAACGATTGCTAGGCTTGTGAAGTGAATCCTTAGCTTCTTTCGATATACCGCGAGTGGAAAAGGTAAATAACGCGATTCCCCGTCTCCTGCTGTGATTTATCGTTATTTTGAACGATTACGAAGGCGAGGATTTGAATCCTCAGCTTCATTCGATATACCACGGGTGGAAAAGGTACATATCGCGATTCCAAGTCTCCTACTGTGATTTATCGTTATTTTTAACGATTACCTGGCTTGGGAAGTGAATCCTTAGTTTGTTTTAGTACACCGTGTGGAAAAGGTAAATATCGCGTTTCGGAGTGACCTTGAGTGATTGGTCGTTGTTTCGAACGGTAGCGAGACATGGGAAGTGAATCCTTAGCTTCCTTCGATATACCGCGAGTGGAAAAGGTAAATAACGCGATTCCCAGTCTCCTGCTGTGATTTATCGTTATTTCGAACGATTGCTAGGTTTGTGAAGTGAATCCTTAATTTCTTTTAGTACACCGAGTGGAAAAGGTAGATATCGCGTTTCGGAGTGACCATGAGTGATTGGTCGTTATTTCGAATGGTTGCGAGACTTGGGAAGTGAATTCTTAACTTCTTTCGATATACCGCGAGTGGAAAAGGTAAATAACGCGGTTCCCAGTCTCCTGCTGTGATTTATCGTTATTTCGAACGATTGCTAGGTTTGTGAAGTGAATCCTTAATTTCTTTTAGTACACCGAGTGGAAAAGGTAGATATCGCGTTTCGGAGTGACCATGAGTGATTGGTCGTTGTTTCGAACGGTTGCGAGACTTGGGAAGTGAATCCTTAGCTTCTTTCGATATACCGCGAGTGGAAAAGGTAAATAACGCGATTCCAGGTCCCCTACTGTGATTTATCGTTATTTTTAACGATTACCTGGCTTGGGAAGTGAATCCTTAGTTTCTTTTAGTACACCGTGTGGAAAAGGTAAATATCACGTTTCGGTGTGACCTTGAGTGTTTTTTCGTTATTTCGAACGATTGCTAGGCTTGTGAAGTGAATCCTTAGCTTCTTTCGATATACCGCGAGTGGAAAAGGTAAATATCCCGATTCCAGGTCTCCTACTGTGATTTATCGTTATTTTGAACGATTACCTGCCTTGGGAAGTGAATCTTTAGTTTCTTTTAGTACACCGTGTGGAAAAGGTAAATATCGCGTTTCGGTGTGACTTTGAGTGTTTTGTCGTTATTTCGAACGATTGCTAGGCTTGTGAAGTGAATCCTTAGCTTCTTTCGATATACCGCGAGTGGAAAAGGTAAATAACGCGATTCCCAGTCTCCTGCTGTGATTTATCGTTATTTTGAACGATTACGAAGGCGAGGATTTGAATCCTCAGCTTCATTCGATATACCACGAGTGGAAAAGGTAAATATCGCGATTCCAAGTCTCCTACTGTGATTTATCGTTATTTTTAACGATTACCTGGCTTGGGAAGTGAATCCTTAGTTTCTTTTAGTACACCGTGTGGAAAAGATAAATATCACGTTTCGGTGTGACCTTGAGTGTTTTGTTGTTATTTCGAACTATTGCGAGACTTGGGAAATGAATCCTTAGCTTGTGTCGTTACACTGTGGGTGGAAAATGTAAATATCGCTACACCGAGTCTCCTACTGTGATTTATCGTTATTTTGAACGATTACGAAGGCGAGGATTTGAATCCTTAGCTTCTTTCGATATACCGCGAGTGGAAAAGGTAAATAACGCGATTCCCAGTCTCCTGCTGTGATTTATCGTTATTTTGAACGATTACCTGGCTTAGGAAGTGAATCCTTAGTTTCTTTTATTACAACGTGTGGAAAAGGTAGATATCGCGTTTCGGAGTGACCTTGAGTGATTGGTCGTTATTTCAAACGGTTGCGAGACTTGGGATGTGAATCCTTAGCTTCTTTCGATATACCGCGAGTGGAAAAGGTAAATAACGCGATTCCAGGTCTCCTACTGTGATTTATCAGTATTTTTAACGATTACCTGGCTTGGGAAGTGAATCCTTAGTTTCTTTTAGTACACCGTGTGGAAAAGGTAAATATCGCGTTTCCAGGTCCCCTACTGTTATTTATCGTTATTTTTAACGATTAAATGGCTTGGGAAGTGAATCCTTAGTTTCTTTTAGTACACCGTGTGGAAAAGGTAAATATCACGTTTCGGTGTGACCTTGAGTGTTTTGTCGTTATTTCGAACGATTGCTAGGCTTGTGAAGTGAATCCTTAGCTTCTTTCGATATACCGCGAGTGGAAAAGGTAAATATCCCGATTCCAGGTCTCCTACTGTGATTTATCGTTATTTTGAACGATTACCTGCCTTGGGAAGGGAATCTTTAGTTTCTTTTATTACAACGTGTGGAAAAGGTAGATATCGCGTTTCGGAGTGACCTTGAGTGATTGGTCGTTATTTCGAACGGTTGCGAGACTTGGGAAGTGAATTCTTAACTTCTTTCGATATACCGCGAGTGGAAAAGGTAAATAACGCGATTCCCAGTCTCCTACTGTGATTTATCGTTATTTCGAACGATTGCTAGGCTTGTGAAGCGAATCCTTAATTTCTTTTAGTACACCGAGTGGAAAAGGTAGATATCGCGTTTCGGAGTGACCATGATTGATTGGTCGTTGTTTCGAACGGTTGCGAGACTTGGGAAGTGAATCGTTAGCTTCTTTCGATATACCGCGAGTTCAAAAGGTAAATAACGCGATTCCCAGTCTCCTGCTGTGATTTATCGTTATTTCGAACGATTGCTAGGCTTGTGAAGTGAATCCTTAATTTCTTTTAGTACACCGAGTGGAAAAGGTAGATATCGCGTTTCGGAGTGACCATGAGTGATTGGTCGTTGTTTCGAACGGTTGCGAGACTTGGGAAGTGAATCCTTAGCTTCTTTCGATATACCGCGAGTGGAAAAGGTAAATAACGCGATTCCAGGTCCCCTACTGTGATTTATCGTTATTTTTAACGATTACCTGGCTTGGGAAGTGAATCCTTAGTTTCTTTTAGTACACCGTGTGGAAAAGGTAAATATCACGTTTCGGTGTGACCTTGAGTGTTTTGTCGTTATTTCGAACGATTGCTAGGCTTGTGAAGTGAATCCTTAGCTTCTTTCGATATACCGCGAGTGGAAAAGGTAAATATCCCGATTCCAGGTCTCCTACTGTGATTTATCGTTATTTTTAACGATTACCTGGCTTGGGAAGTGAATTCTTAGTTTCTTTTAGTACACCGTGTGGAAAAGGTAAATATCGCGTTTCGGTGTGACCTTGAGTGTTTTGTCGTTATTTCGAACGATTGCTAGGCTTGTGAAGTGAATCCTTAGCTTCTTTCGATATACCGCGAGTGGAAAAGGTAAATAACGCGATTCCCCGTCTCCTGCTGTGATTTATCGTTATTTTGAACGATTACGAAGGCGAGGATTTGAATCCTCAGCTTCATTCGATATACCACGGGTGGAAAAGGTACATATCGCGATTCCAAGTCTCCTACTGTGATTTATCGTTATTTTTAACGATTACCTGGCTTGGGAAGTGAATCCTTAGTTTGTTTTAGTACACCGTGTGGAAAAGGTAAATATCGCGTTTCGGAGTGACCTTGAGTGATTGGTCGTTATTTCGAACGGTTGCGAGACTTGGGAAGTGAATCCTTACCTTCTTTCGATATACCGCGAGTGGAAAAGGTAAATAACGCGATACCCAGTCTCCTGCTGTGATTTATCGTTATTTCGAACGATTGCTAGGCTTGTGAAGTGAATCCTTAATTTCTTTTAGTACACCGAGTGGAAAAGGTAGATATCGCGTTTCGGAGTGACCATGATTGATTGGTCGTTGTTTCGAACGGTTGCGAGACTTGGGAAGTGAATCCTTAGCTTCTTTCGATATACCGCGAGTGGAAAAGGTAAATAACGCGATTCCCCGTCTCCTGCTGTGATTTATCGTTATTTTGAACGATTACGAAGGCGAGGATTTGAATCCTCAGCTTCATTCGATATACCACGGGTGGAAAAGGTACATATCGCGATTCCAAGTCTCCTACTGTGATTTATCGTTATTTTTAACGATTACCTGGCTTGGGAAGTGAATCCTTAGTTTGTTTTAGTACACCGTGTGGAAAAGGTAAATATCGCGTTTCGGAGTGACCTTGAGTGATTGGTCGTTATTTCGAACGGTTGCGAGACTTGGGAAGTGAATCCTTACCTTCTTTCGATATACCGCGAGTGGAAAAGGTAAATAACGCGATACCCAGTCTCCTGCTGTGATTTATCGTTATTTCGAACGATTGCTAGGCTTGTGAAGTGAATCCTTAATTTCTTTTAGTACACCGAGTGGAAAAGGTAGATATCGCGTTTCGGAGTGACCATGATTGATTGGTCGTTGTTTCGAACGGTTGCGAGACTTGGGAAGTGAATCCTTAGCTTCTTTCGATATACCGCGA
The DNA here is from genome assembly GCA_948146005.1 of Nomada fucata. NCBI lineage: Eukaryota > Metazoa > Arthropoda > Insecta > Hymenoptera > Apidae > Nomada > Nomada fucata. The sequence continues at coordinate 28,760,386 of OX411275.1, forward strand.
GTGGAAAAGGTAAATAACGCGATTCCCAGTCTCCTGCTGTGATATATCGTTATTTCGAACGATTGCTAGGCTTGTGAAGTGAATCCTTAATTTCTTTTAGTACACCGAGTGGAAAAGGTAGATATCGCGTTTCGGAGTGACCATGAGTGATTGGTCGTTGTTTCGAACGATTGCTAGGCTTGTGAAGTGAATCCTTAGCTTCTTTCGATATACCGCGAGTGGAAAAGGTAAATATCCCGATTCCAGGTCTCCTACTGTGATTTATCGTTATTTTTAACGATTACCTGCCTTGGGAAGTGAATCTTTAGTTTCTTTTATTACAACGTGTGGAAAAGGTAGATATCGCGTTTCTTAGTGACCTTGAGTGATTGGTCGTTGTTTCGAACGGTTGCGAGACTTGGGAAGTGAATCCTTAGCTTCTTTCGATATACCGCGAGTGGAAAAGGTAAATAACGCGATTCCCAGTCTCCTGCTGTGATTTATCGTTATTTCGAACGATTGCTAGGTTTGTGAAGTGAATCCTTAATTTCTTTTAGTACACCGAGTGGAAAAGGTAGATATCGCGTTTCGGAGTGACCATGAGTGATTGGTCGTTGTTTCGAACAGTTGCGAGACTTGGGAAGTGAATCCTTAGCTTCTTTCGATATACCGCGAGTGGAAAAGGTAAATAACGCGATTCCAGGTCTCCTGCTGTGATTTATCGTTATTTTGAACGATTACCTGGCTTAGGAAGTGAATCCTTAGTTTCTTTTAGTACACCGTGTGGAAAAAGTAGATATCGCGTTTCGGAGTGACCTTGAGTGATTGGTCGTTATTTCAAACGGTTGCGAGACTTGGGATGTGAATCCTTAGCTTCTTTCGATATACCGCGAGTGGAAAAGGTAAATAACGCGATTCCAGGTCTCCTACTGTGATTTATCGTTATTTTTAACGATTACCTGGCTTGGGAAGTGAATTCTTAGTTTCTTTTAGTACACCGTGTGGAAAAGGTAAATATCGCGTTTCGGTGTGACCTTGAGTGTTTTGTCGTTATTTCGAACGATTGCTAGGCTTGTGAAGTGAATCCTTAGCTTCTTTCGATATACCGCGAGTGGAAAAGGTAAATAACGCGATTCCCCGTCTCCTGCTGTGATTTATCGTTATTTTGAACGATTACGAAGGCGAGGATTTGAATCCTCAGCTTCATTCGATATACCACGGGTGGAAAAGGTACATATCGCGATTCCAAGTCTCCTACTGTGATTTATCGTTATTTTTAACGATTACCTGGCTTGGGAAGTGAATCCTTAGTTTGTTTTAGTACACCGTGTGGAAAAGGTAAATATCGCGTTTCGGAGTGACCTTGAGTGATTGGTCGTTATTTCGAACGGTTGCGAGAGTTGGGAAGTGAATCCTTAGCTTCTTTCGATATACCGCGAGTGGAAAAGGTAAATAACGCGATTCCCAGTCTCCTGCTGTGATTTATCGTTATTTCGAACGATTGCTAGGCTTGTGAAGTGAATCCTTAATTTCTTTTAGTACACCGAGTGGAAAAGGTAGATATCGCGTTTCGGAGTGACCATGATTGATTGGTCGTTATTTCGAACGGTTGCGAGACTTGGGAAGTGAATCGTTAGCTTCTTTCGATATACCGCGAGTGGAAAAGGTAAATAACGCGATTCCCAGTCTCCTGCTGTGATTTATCGTTATTTCGAACGATTGCTAGGCTGGTGAAGTGAATCCTTAATTTCTTTTAGTACACCGAGTGGAAAAGGTAGATATCGCGTTTCGGAGTGACCATGAGTGATTGGTCGTTGTTTCGAACGGTTGCGAGACTTGGGAAGTGAATCCTTAGCTTCTTTCGATATACCGCGAGTGGAAAAGGTAAATAACGCGATTCCAGGTCACCTACTGTGATTTATCGTTATTTTTAACGATTACCTGGCTTGGGAAGTGAATCCTTAGTTTCTTTTAGTACACCGTGTGGAAAAGGTAAATATCACGTTTCGGTGTGACCTTGAGTGTTTTGTCGTTATTTCGAACGATTGCTAGGCTTGTGAAGTGAATCCTTAGCTTCTTTCGATATACCGCGAGTGGAAAAGGTAAATATCCCGATTCCAGGTCTCCTACTGTGATTTATCGTTATTTTTAACGATTACCTGGCTTGGGAAGTGAATTCTTAGTTTCTTTTAGTACACCGTGTGGAAAAGGTAAATATCGCGTTTCGGTGTGACCTTGAGTGTTTTGTCGTTATTTCGAACGATTGCTAGGCTTGTGAAGTGAATCCTTAGCTTCTTTCGATATACCGTGAGTGGAAAAGGTAAATAACGCGATTCCCCGTCTCCTGCTGTGATTTATCGTTATTTCGAACGATTGCTAGGCTTGTGAAGTGAATCCTTAATTTCTTTTAGTACACCGAGTGGAAAAGGTAGATATCGCGTTTCGGAGTGACCATGATTGATTGGTCGTTGTTTGGAACGGTTGCGAGACTTGGGAAGTGAATCCTTAACTTCTTTCGATATACCGCGAGTGGAAAAGGTAAATAACGCGATTCCCAGTCTCCTGCTGTGATTTATCGTTATTTCGAACGATTGCTAGGCTTGTGAAGTGAATCCTTAATTTCTTTTAGTACACCGAGTGGAAAAGGTAGATATCGCGTTTCGGAGTGACCATGAGTGATTGGTCGTTGTTTCGAACGGTTGCGAGACTTGGGAAGTGAATCCTTAGCTTCTTTCGATATACCGCGAGTGGAAAAGGTAAATAACGCGATTCCAGGTCCCCTACTGTGATTTATCGTTATTTTTAACGATTACCTGGCTTGGGAAGTGAATCCTTAGTTTCTTTTAGTACACCGTGTGCAAAAGGTAAATATCACGTTTCGGTGTGACCTTGAGTGTTTTGTCGTTATTTCGAACGATTGCTAGGCTTGTGAAGTGAATCCTTAGCTTCTTTCAATATACCGCGAGTGGAAAAGGTAAATAACGCGATTCCCAGTCTCCTGCTGTGATTTATCGTTATTTTGAACGATCACGAAGGCGAGGATTTGAATCCTCAGCTTCATTCGATATACCACGAGTGGAAAAGGTAAATATCGCGATTCCAAGTCTCCTACTCTGATTTATCGTTATTTTTAACGATTACCTGGCTTGGGAAGTGAATCCTTAGTTTCTTTTAGTACACCGTGTGGAAAAGGTAAATATCACGTTTCGGTGTGACCTTGAGTGTTTTGTCGTTATTTCGAACTATTGCGAGACTTGGGAAATGAATCCTTAGCTTGTGTCGTTACACTGTGGGTGGAAAATGTAAATATCGCTACACCGAGTCTCCTACTGTGATTTATCGTTATTTTGAACGATTACGAAGGCGAGGATTTGAATCCTCAGCTCCTTTCGATATACCGCGAGTGGAAATGGTAAATATCGCGATTCCCAGTCTCCTGCTGTGATTTATCGTTATTTTGAACGATTACCTGGCTTAGGAAGTGAATCCTTAGTTTCTTTTATTACAACGTCTGGAAAAGGTAGATATCGCGTTTCGGAGTGACCTTGAGTGATTGGTCGTTATTTCAAACGGTTGCGAGACTTGGGATGTGAATCCTTAGCTTCTTTCGATATACCGCGAGTGGAAAAGGTAAATAACGCGATTCCCCGTCTCCTGCTGTGATTTATCGTTATTTTGAACGATTACGAAGGCGAGGATTTGAATCCTCAGCTTCATTCGATATACCACGGGTGGAAAAGGTAAATATCGCGATTCCAAGTCTCCTACTGTGATTTATCGTTATTTTTAACGATTACCTGGGTTGGGAAGTGAATCCTTAGTTTGTTTTAGTACACCGTGTGGAAAAGGTAAATATCGCGTTTCGGAGTGACCTTGAGTGATTGGTCGTTATTTCGAACGGTGGCGAGGATTGGGAAGTGAATTCTTAGCTTCTTTCGATATACCGCGAGTGGAAAAGGTAAATAACGCGATTCCCAGTCTCCTGCTGTGATTTATCGTTATTTTGAACGATTACCTGGCTTAGGAAGTGAATCCTTAGTTTCTTTTATTACAACGTGTGGAAAAGGTAGATATCGCGTTTCGGAGTGACCTTGAGTGATTGGTCGTTATTTCGAACGGTTGCGAGACTTGGGAAGTGAATTCTTAACTTCTTTCGATATACCGCGAGTGGAAAAGGTAAATAACGCGATTCCCAGTCTCCTGCTGTGATTTATCGTTATTTCGAACGATTACGAAGGCGAGGATTTGAATCCTCAGCTTCTTTCGATATACCGCGAGTGGAAAAGGTAAATAACGCGATTCCCAGTCTCCTGCTGTGATTTATCTTATTTTGATCGATTACCTGGCTTGGAAAGTGAATCCTTAGTTTCTTTTAGTACACCGTGTGGAAAAGGTAAATATCGCGATTCCAAGTCTCCTACTGTGATTTATCGTTATTTTTAACGATTACCTGCCTTGGGAAGTGAATCTTTAGTTTCTTTTAGTACAACGTGTGGAAACGGCAGATATCGCGTTGCGGAGTGACCTTGAGTGATTGGTCGTTATTTCGAACGGATGCGAGGCTCGGGAAGTGAATCCTTAGCTTCTTTCGATATACCGCGAGTGGAAAAGGTAAATAACGCGATTCCCAGTCTCCTGCTGTGATTTATCGTTATTTTGATCGATTACCTGGCTTGGGGAGTGAAACCTTAGTTTCTTTTAGTACACCGTGTGGAAAAGGTAAATATCGCATTCGGAGTGCCCTTGAGTGATTGGTCGTTATTTCGAATGGTTGCGAGGCTTGGGAAGTGAATCCTCAGCTTCTTTCGATATACCGCGAGTGGAAAAGGTAAATAACGCGATTCCCAGTCTCCTGCTGTGATTTATCGTTATTTTGAACGATTACCTGGCTTGGGAAGTGAATCCTTAGTTTCTTTTAGTACAACGTGTGGAAAAGGTAAATATCGCGTTTCGAGTGCCCTTGAGTGTTTTGTCGTTATTTCGAACGATTGCTAGGCTTTTGAAGTGAATCCTTAGCTTCCTTCGATATACCGCGAGTGGAAAAGGTAAATATCGCGATTCCGAGTCTCCTACTGTGATTTATCGTTATGATGATCGATTGCCTGGCTTGGGAAGTGAATCCTTAGTTTCTTTCAGTACAACGTGTGGAAAAGGTAGATATCGCGTTTCGGAGTGACCTTGAGTGATTGGTCGTTATTTCGAACGGTTGCGAGGCTTGGGAAGTGAATCCTTAGCTTCTTTCGATATACCGCGAGTGGAAAAGGTAAATAACGCGATTCCAGGTCTCCTACTGTGATTTATCGTTATTTTGAACGATTACCTGCCTTGGGAAGTGAATCTTTAGTTTCTTTTAGTACACCGTGTGGAAAAGGTAAATATCGCGTTTCGGTGTGACCTTGAGTGTTTTGTCGTTATTTCGAACGATTGCTAGGCTTGTGAAGTGAATCCTTAGCTTCTTTCGATATACCGCGAGTGGAAAAGGTAAATAACGCGATTCCCAGTCTCCTGCTGTGATTTATCGTTATTTTGAACGATTACGAAGGCGAGGATTTGAATCCTCAGCTTCATTCGATATACCACGAGTGGAAAAGGTAAATATCGCGATTCCAAGTCTCCTACTCTGATTTATCGTTATTTCGAACGATTGCTAGGCTTGTGAAGTGAATCCTTAATTTCTTTTAGTACACCGAGTGGAAAAGGTAGATATCGCGTTTCGGAGTGACCATGAGTGATTGGTCGTTGTTTCGAACGGTTGCGAGACTTGGGAAGTGAATCCTTAGCTTCTTTCGATATACCGCGAGTGGAAAAGGTAAATAACGCGATTCCAGGTCCCCTACTGTGATTTATCGTTATTTTTAACGATTACCTGGCTTGGGAAGTGAATCCTTAGTTTCTTTTAGTACACCGTGTGCAAAAGGTAAATATCACGTTTCGGTGTGACCTTGAGTGTTTTGTCGTTATTTCGAACGATTGCTAGGCTTGTGAAGTGAATCCTTAGCTTCTTTCGATATACCGCGAGTGGAAAAGGTAAATAACGCGATTCCCAGTCTCCTGCTGTGATTTATCGTTATTTTGAACGATTACGAAGGCGAGGATTTGAATCCTCAGCTTCATTCGATATACCACGAGTGGAAAAGGTAAATATCGCGATTCCAAGTCTCCTACTCTGATTTATCGTTATTTTTAACGATTACAAGGCTTGGGAAGTGAATCCTTAGTTTCTTTTAGTACACCGTGTGGAAAAGGTAAATATCACGTTTCGGTGTGACCTTGAGTGTTTTGTCGTTATTTCGAACTATTGCGAGACTTGGGAAATGAATCCTTAGCTTGTGTCGTTACACTGTGGGTGGAAAATGTAAATATCGCTACACCGAGTCTCCTACTGTGATTTATCGTTATTTTGAACGATTACGAAGGCGAGGATTTGAATCCTCAGCTCCTTTCGATATACCGCGAGTGGAAAAGGTAAATAACGCGATTCCAGGTCCCCTACTGTGATTTATCGTTATTTTTAACGATTACCTGGCTTGGGAAGTGAATCCTTAGTTTCTTTTAGTACACCGTGTGCAAAAGGTAAATATCACGTTTCGGTGTGACCTTGAGTGTTTTGTCGTTATTTCGAACGATTGCTAGGCTTGTGAAGTGAATCCTTAGCTTCTTTCGATATACCGCGAGTGGAAAAGGTAAATAACGCGATTCCCAGTCTCCTGCTGTGATTTATCGTTATTTTGAACGATTACGAAGGCGAGGATTTGAATCCTCAGCTTCATTCGATATACCACGAGTGGAAAAGGTAAATATCGCGATTCCAAGTCTCCTACTCTGATTTATCGTTATTTTTAACGATTACCTGGCTTGGGAAGTGAATCCTTAGTTTCTTTTAGTACACCGTGTGGAAAAGGTAAATATCACGTTTCGGTGTGACCTTGAGTGTTTTGTCGTTATTTCGAACTATTGCGAGACTTGGGAAATGAATCCTTAGCTTGTGTCGTTACACTGTGGGTGGAAAATGTAAATATCGCTACACCGAGTCTCCTACTGTGATTTATCGTTATTTTGAACGATTACGAAGGCGAGGATTTGAATCCTCAGCTCCTTTCGATATACCGCGAGTGGAAATGGTAAATATCGCGATTCCCAGTCTCCTGATATGATTTATCGTTATTTTGAACGATTACCTGTCTTAGGAAGTGAATCCTTAGTTTCTTTTATTACAACGTCTGGAAAAGGTAGATATCGCGTTTCGGAGTGACCTTGAGTGATTGGTCGTTATTTCAAACGGTTGCGAGACTTGGGATGTGAATCCTTAGCTTCTTTCGATATACCGCGAGTGGAAAAGGTAAATAACGCGATTCCCCGTCTCCTGCTGTGATTTATCGTTATTTTGAACGATTACGAAGGCGAGGATTTGAATCCTCAGCTTCATTCGATATACCACGGGTGGAAAAGGTAAATATCGCGATTCCAAGTCTCCTACTGTGATTTATCGTTATTTTTAACGATTACCTGGCTTGGGAAGTGAATCCTTAGTTTGTTTTAGTACACCGTGTGGAAAAGGTAAATATCGCGTTTCGGAGTGACCTTGAGTGATTGGTCGTTATTTCGAACGGTGGCGAGGATTGGGAAGTGAATTCTTAGCTTCTTTCGATATACCGCGAGTGGAAAAGGTAAATAACGCGATTCCCAGTCTCCTGCTGTGATTTATCGTTATTTTGAACGATTACCTGGCTTAGGAAGTGAATCCTTAGTTTCTTTTATTACAACGTGTGGAAAAGGTAGATATCGCGTTTCGGAGTGACCTTGAGTGATTGGTCGTTATTTCGAACGGTTGCGAGACTTGGGAAGTGAATTCTTAACTTCTTTCGATATACCGCGAGTGGAAAAGGTAAATAACGCGATTCCCAGTCTCCTGCTGTGATTTATCGTTATTTCGAACGATTGCTAGGCTTGTGAAGTGAATAATTAATTTCTTTTAGTACACCGAGTGGAAAAGGTAGATATCGCGTTTCGGAGTGACCATGAGTGATTGGTCGTTGTTTCGAACGGTTGCGAGACTTGGTAAGTGAATCCTTAGCTTCTTTCGATATACCGCGAGTGGAAAAGGTAAATATCGCGATTCCGAGTCTCCTACTGTGATTTATCGTTATGATGATCGATTGCCTGGCTTGGGAAGTGAATCCTTAGTTTCTTTCAGTACAACGTGTGGAAAAGGTAGATATCGCGTTTCGGAGTGACCTTGAGTGATTGGTCGTTATTTCGAACGGTTGCGAGGCTTGGGAAGTGAATCCTTAGCTTCTTTCGATATACCGCGAGTGGAAAAGGTAAATAACGCGATTCCAGGTCTCCTACTGTGATTTATCGTTATTTTGAACGATTACCTGCCTTGGGAAGTGAATCTTTAGTTTCTTTTAGTACACCGTGTGGAAAAGGTAAATATCGCGTTTCGGTGTGACCTTGAGTGTTTTGTCGTTATTTCGAACGATTGCTAGGCTTGTGAAGTGAATCCTTAGCTTCTTTCGATATACCGCGAGTGGAAAAGGTAAATAACGCGATTCCCAGTCTCCTGCTGTGATTTATCGTTATTTTGAACGATTACGAAGGCGAGGATTTGAATCCTCAGCTTCATTCGATATACCACGAGTGGAAAAGGTAAATATCGCGATTCCAAGTCTCCTACTCTGATTTATCGTTATTTTTAACGATTACCTGGCTTGGGAAGTGAATCCTTAGTTTCTTTTAGTACACCGTGTGGAAAAGGTAAATATCGCGATTCCAAGTCTCCTACTGTGATTTATCGTTATTTTTAACGATTACCTGCCTTGGGAAGTGAATCTTTAGTTTCTTTTAGTACAACGTGTGGAAACGGCAGATATCGCGTTGCGGAGTGACCTTGAGTGATTGGTCGTTATTTCGAACGGATGCGAGGCTCGGGAAGTGAATCCTTAGCTTCTTTCGATATACCGCGAGTGGAAAAGGTAAATAACGCGATTCCCAGTCTCCTGCTGTGATTTATCGTTATTTTGATCGATTACCTGGCTTGGGGAGTGAAACCTTAGTTTCTTTTAGTACACCGTGTGGAAAAGGTAAATATCGCATTCGGAGTGCCCTTGAGTGATTGGTCGTTATTTCGAATGGTTGCGAGGCTTGGGAAGTGAATCCTCAGCTTCTTTCGATATACCGCGAGTGGAAAAGGTAAATAACGCGATTCCCAGTCTCCTGCTGTGATTTATCGTTATTTTTAACAATTACCTGGCTGGGGAAGTGAATCCTTAGTTTCTGTTAGTACACCGTGTGGAAAAGGTAAATATCGCGTTCGGAGTGACCTTGAGTGTTTTGTCGTTATTTCGAAAGATTGCTAGGCTTGTGAAGTGAATCCTTAGCTTCTTTCGATATACCGCGATTGGAAAAGGTAAATAACGCGATTCCCAGTCTCCTGCTGTGATTTATCGTTATTTTGAACGATTACCTGGCTTGGGAAGTGAATCCTTAGTTTCTTTTAGTACAACGTGTGGAAAAGGTAAATATCGCGTTTCGAGTGCCCTTGAGTGTTTTGTCGTTATTTCGAACGATTGCTAGGCTTTTGAAGTGAATCCTTAGCTTCCTTCGATATACCGCGAGTGGAAAAGGTAAATATCGCGATTCCGAGTCTCCTACTGTGATTTATCGTTATGATGATCGATTGCCTGGCTTGGGAAGTGAATCCTTAGTTTTTTTCAGTACAACGTGTGGAAAAGGTAGATATCGCGTTTCGGAGTGACCTTGAGTGATTGGTCGTTATTTCGAACGGTTGCGAGGCTTGGGAAGTGAATCCTTAGCTTCTTTCGATATACCGCGAGTGGAAAAGGTAAATAACGCGATTCCAGGTCTCCTACTGTGATTTATCGTTATTTTGAACGATTACCTGCCTTGGGAAGTGAATCTTTAGTTTCTTTTAGTACACCGTGTGGAAAAGGTAAATATCGCGTTTCGGTGTGACCTTGAGTGTTTTGTCGTTATTTCGAACGATTGCGAGACTTGGGAAATGAATCCTTAGCTTGTGTCGTTACACTGTGGGTGGAAAATGTAAATATCGCTACACCGAGTCTCCTACTGTGATTTATCGTTATTTTGAACGATTACGAAGGCGAGGATTTGAATCCTCAGCTCCTTTCGATATACCGCGAGTGGAAATGGTAAATATCGCGATTCCCAGTCTCCTGCTGTGATTTATCGTTATTTTGAACGATTACCTGGCTTAGGAAGTGAATCCTTAGTTTCTTTTATTACAACGTCTGGAAAAGGTAGATATCGCGTTTCGGAGTGACCTTGAGTGATTGGTCGTTATTTCAAACGGTTGCGAGACTTGGGATGTGAATCCTTAGCTTCTTTCGATATACCGCGAGTGGAAAAGGTAAATAACGCGATTCCCCGTCTCCTGCTGTGATTTATCGTTATTTTGAACGATTACGAAGGCGAGGATTTGAATCCTCAGCTTCATTCGATATACCACGGGTGGAAAAGGTAAATATCGCGATTCCAAGTCTCCTACTGTGATTTATCGTTATTTTTAACGATTACCTGGCTTGGGAAGTGAATCCTTAGTTTGTTTTAGTACACCGTGTGGAAAAGGTAAATATCGCGTTTCGGAGTGACCTTGAGTGATTGGTCGTTATTTCGAACGGTGGCGAGGATTGGGAAGTGAATTCTTAGCTTCTTTCGATATACCGCGAGTGGAAAAGGTAAATAACGCGATTCCCAGTCTCCTGCTGTGATTTATCGTTATTTTGAACGATTACCTGGCTTAGGAAGTGAATCCTTAGTTTCTTTTATTACAACGTGTGGAAAAGGTAGATATCGCGTTTCGGAGTGACCTTGAGTGATTGGTCGTTATTTCGAACGGTTGCGAGACTTGGGAAGTGAATTCTTAACTTCTTTCGATATACCGCGAGTGGAAAAGGTAAATAACGCGATTCCCAGTCTCCTGCTGTGATTTATCCTTATTTCGAACGATTGCTAGGCTTGTGAAGTGAATCCTTAATTTCTTTTAGTACACCGAGTGGAAAAGGTAGATATCGCGTTTCGGAGTGACCATGAGTGATTGGTCGTTGTTTCGAACGGTTGCGAGACTTGGGAAGTGAATCCTTAGCTTCTTTCGATATACCGCGAGTGGAAAAGGTAAATAACGCGATTCCCAGTCTCCTGCTGTGATTTATCGTTATTTTGAACGATTACGAAGGCGAGGATTTGAATCCTCAGCTTCATTCGATATACCACGAGTGGAAAAGGTAAATATCGCGATTCCAAGTCTCCTACTCTGATTTATCGTTATTTTTAACGATTACCTGGCTTGGGAAGTGAATCCTTAGTTTCTTTTAGTACACCGTGTGGAAAATTTAAATATCACGTTTCAGTGTGACCTTGAGTGTTTTGTCGTTATTTCGAACTATTGCGAGCCTTGGGAAATGAATCCTTAGCTTGTGTCGTTACACTGTGGGTGGAAAATGTAAATATCGCTACACCGAGTCTCCTACTGTGATTTATCGTTATTTTGAACGATTACGAAGGCGAGGATTTGAATCCTCAGCTTCTTTCGATATACCGCGAGTGGAAAAGGTAAATAACGCGATTCCCAGTCTCCTGCTGTGATTTATCTTATTTTGATCGATTACCTGGCTTGGAAAGTGAATCCTTAGTTTCTTTTAGTACACCGTGTGGAAAAGGTAAATATCGCGATTCCAAGTCTCCTACTGTGATTTATCGTTATTTTTAACGATTACCTGCCTTGGGAAGTGAATCTTTAGTTTCTTTTAGTACAACGTGTGGAAACGGCAGATATCGCGTTGCGGAGTGACCTTGAGTGATTGGTCGTTATTTCGAACGGATGCGAGGCTCGGGAAGTGAATCCTTAGCTTCTTTCGATATACCGCGAGTGGAAAAGGTAAATAACGCGATTCCCAGTCTCCTGCTGTGATTTATCGTTATTTTGATCGATTACCTGGCTTGGGGAGTGAAACCTTAGTTTCTTTTAGTACACCGTGTGGAACAGGTAAATATCGCATTCGGAGTGCCCTTGAGTGATTGGTCGTTATTTCGAATGGTTGCGAGGCTTGGGAAGTGAATCCTCAGCTTCTTTCGATATACCGCGAGTGGAAAAGGTAAATAACGCGATTCCCAGTCTCCTGCTGTGATTTATCGTTATTTTTAACAATTACCTGGCTGGGGAAGTGAATCCTTAGTTTCTGTTAGTACACCGTGTGGAAAAGGTAAATATCGCGTTCGGAGTGACCTTGAGTGTTTTGTCGTTATTTCGAAAGATTGCTAGGCTTGTGAAGTGAATCCTTAGCTTCTTTCGATATACCGCGATTGGAAAAGGTAAATAACGCGATTCCCAGTCTCCTGCTGTGATTTATCGTTATTTTGAACGATTACCTGGCTTGGGAAGTGAATCCTTAGTTTCTTTTAGTACAACGTGTGGAAAAGGTAAATATCGCGTTTCGAGTGCCCTTGAGTGTTTTGTCGTTATTTCGAACGATTGCTAGGCTTTTGAAGTGAATCCTTAGCTTCCTTCGATATACCGCGAGTGGAAAAGGTAAATATCGCGATTCCGAGTCTCCTACTGTGATTTATCGTTATGATGATCGATTGCCTGGCTTGGGAAGTGAATCCTTAGTTTCTTTCAGTACAACGTGTGGAAAAGGTAGATATCGCGTTTCGGAGTGACCTTGAGTGATTGGTCGTTATTTCGAACGGTTGCGAGGCTTGGGAAGTGAATCCTTAGCTTCTTTCGATATACCGCGAGTGGAAAAGGTAAATAACGCGATTCCAGGTCTCCTACTGTGATTTATCGTTATTTTTAACGATTACCTGGCTTGGGAAGTGAATCCTTAGTTTCTTTTAGTACACCGTGTGGAAAAGGTAAATATCACGTTTCGGTGTGACCTTGAGTGTTTTGTCGTTATTTCGAACGATTGCTAGGCTTGTGAAGTGAATCCTTAGCTTCTTTCAATATACCGCCAGTGTTCAAGGTAAATATCGCCATACCGAGTCTCCTATTGTGATTTATTGTAATTTTGAACGATTGCGAGGGCTAGGGTTTGAATCCTGAATTTCTTTTAGTACACCGAGTGGAAAAGGTAAATATCACGTTTCGGTGTGACCTTGAGTGTTTTGTCGTTATTTCGAACTATTGCGAGACTTGGGAAATGAATCCTTAGCTTGTGTCGTTACACTGTGGGTGGAAAATGTAAATATCGCTACACCGAGTCTCCTACTGTGATTTATCGTTATTTTGAACGATTACGAAGGCGAGGATTTGAATACTCAGCTTCTTTCGATATACCGCGAGTGGAAAAGGTAAATAACGCGATTCCCAGTCTCCTGCTGTGATTTATCGTTATTTCGAACGATTGCTAGGCTTGTGAAGTGAATCCTTAATTTCTTTTAGTACACCGAGTGGAAAAGGTAGATATCGCGTTTCGGAGTGACCATGATTGATTGGTCGTTATTTCGAACGGTTGCGAGACTTGGGAAGTGAATCGTTAGCTTCTTTCGATATACCGCGAGTGGAAAAGGTAAATAACGCGATTCCCAGTCTCCTGCTGTGATTTATCGTTATTTCGAACGATTGCTAGGCTTGTGAAGTGAATCCTTAATTTCTTTTAGTACACCGAGTGGAAAAGGTAGATATCGCGTTTCGGAGTGACCATGATTGATTGGTCGTTATTTCGAACGGTTGCGAGACTTGGGAAGTGAATCGTTAGCTTCTTTCGATATACCGCGAGTGGAAAAGGTAAATAACGCGATTCCCAGTCTCCTGCTGTGATTTATCGTTATTTCGAACGATTGCTAGGCTTGTGAAGTGAATCCTTAATTTCTTTTAGTACACCGAGTGGAAAAGGTAGATATCGCGTTTCGGAGTGACCATGAGTGATTGGTCGTTGTTTCGAACGGTTGCGAGACTTGGGAAGTGAATCCTTAGCTTCTTTCGATATACCGCGAGTGGAAAAGGTAAATAACGCGATTCCAGGTCCCCTACTGTGATTTATCGTTATTTTTAACGATTACCTGGCTTGGGAAGTGAATCCTTAGTTTCTTTTAGTACACCGTGTGGAAAAGGTAAATATCACGTTTCGGTGTGACCTTGAGTGTTTTGTCGTTATTTCGAACGATTGCTAGGCTTGTGAAGTGAATCCTTAGCTTCTTTCGATATACCGCGAGTGGAAAAGGTAAATATCCCGATTCCAGGTCTCCTACTGTGATTAATCGTTATTTTTAACGATTACCTGGCTTGGGAAGTGAATTCTTAGTTTCTTTTAGTACACCCTGTGGAAAAGGTAAATATCGCGTTTCGGTGTGACCTTGAGTGTTTTGTCGTTATTTCGAACGATTGCTAGGCTTGTGAAGTGAATCCTTAGCTTCTTTCGATATACTGTGAGTGGAAAAGGTAAATAACGCAATTCCCCGTCTCCTGCTGTGATTTATCGTTATTTTGAACGATTACGAAGGCGAGGATTTGAATCCTCAGCTTCATTCGATATACCACGGGTGGAAAAGGTACATATCGCGATTCCAAGTCTCCTACTGTGATTTATCGTTATTTTTAACGATTACCTGGCTTGGGAAGTGAATCCTTAGTTTGTTTTAGTACACCGTGCCCAAAAGGTAAATATCGCGTTTCGGAGTGACCTTGAGTGATTGGTCGTTATTTCGAACGGTTGCGAGACTTGGGAAGTGAATCCTTAGCTTCTTTCGATATACCGCGAGTGGAAAAGGTAAATAACGCGATTCCCAGTCTCCTGCTGTGATTTATCGTTATTTCGAACGATTGCTAGGCTTGTGAAGTGAATCCTTAATTTCTTTTAGTACACCGAGTGGAAAAGGTAGATATCGCGTTTCGGAGTGACCATGATTGATTGGTCGTTGTTTGGAACGGTTGCGAGACTTGGGAAGTGAATCCTTAACTTCTTTCGATATACCGCGAGTGGAAAAGGTAAATAACGCGATTCCCAGTCTCCTGCTGTGATTTATCGTTATTTCGAACGATTGCTAGGCTTGTGAAGTGAATCCTTAATTTCTTTTAGTACACCGAGTGGAAAAGGTAGATATCGCGTTTCGGAGTGACCATGAGTGATTGGTCGTTGTTTCGAACGGTTGCGAGACTTGGGAAGTGAATCCTTAGCTTCTTTCGATATACCGCGAGTGGAAAAGGTAAATAACGCGATTCCCAGTCTCCTGCTGTGATTTATCGTTATTTTGAACGATTACGAAGGCGAGGATTTGAATCCTCAGCTTCATTCGATATACCACGAGTGGAAAAGGTAAATATCGCGATTCCAAGTCTCCTACTCTGATTTATCGTTATTTTTAACGATTACCTGGCTTGGGAAGTGAATCCTTAGTTTCTTTTAGTACACCGTGTGGAAAATTTAAATATCACGTTTCGGTGTGACCTTGAGTGTTTTGTCGTTATTTCGAACTATTGCGAGCCTTGGGAAATGAATCCTTAGCTTGTGTCGTTACACTGTGGGTGGAAAATGTAAATATCGCTACACCGAGTCTCCTACTGTGATTTATCGTTATTTTGAACGATTACGAAGGCGAGGATTTGAATCCTCAGCTTCTTTCGATATACCGCGAGTGGAAAAGGTAAATAACGCGATTCCCAGTCTCCTGCTGTGATTTATCTTATTTTGATCGATTACCTGGCTTGGAAAGTGAATCCTTAGTTTCTTTTAGTACACCGTGTGGAAAAGGTAAATATCGCGATTCCAAGTCTCCTACTGTGATTTATCGTTATTTTTAACGATTACCTGCCTTGGGAAGTGAATCTTTAGTTTCTTTTAGTACAACGTGTGGAAACGGCAGATATCGCGTTGCGGAGTGACCTTGAGTGATTGGTCGTTATTTCGAATGGTTGCGAGGCTTGGGAAGTGAATCCTCAGCTTCTTTCGATATACCGCGAGTGGAAAAGGTAAATAACGCGATTCCCAGTCTCCTGCTGTGATTTATCGTTATTTTTAACAATTACCTGGCTGGGGAAGTGAATCCTTAGTTTCTGTTAGTACACCGTGTGGAAAAGGTAAATATCGCGTTCGGAGTGACCTTGAGTGTTTTGTCGTTATTTCGAAAGATTGCTAGGCTTGTGAAGTGAATCCTTAGCTTCTTTCGATATACCGCGATTGGAAAAGGTAAATAACGCGATTCCCAGTCTCCTGCTGTGATTTATCGTTATTTTGAACGATTACCTGGCTTGGGAAGTGAATCCTTAGTTTCTTTTAGTACAACGTGTGGAAAAGGTAAATATCGCGTTTCGAGTGCCCTTGAGTGTTTTGTCGTTATTTCGAACGATTGCTAGGCTTTTGAAGTGAATCCTTAGCTTCCTTCGATATACCGCGAGTGGAAAAGGTAAATATCGCGATTCCGAGTCTCCTACTGTGATTTATCGTTATGATGATCGATTGCCTGGCTTGGGACGTGAATCCTTAGTTTCTTTCAGTACAACGTGTGGAAAAGGTAGATATCGCGTTTCGGAGTGACCTTGAGTGATTGGTCGTTATTTCGAACGGTTGCGAGGCTTGGGAAGTGAATCCTTAGCTTCTTTCGATATACCGCGAGTGGAAAAGGTAAATAACGCGATTCCAGGTCTCCTACTGTGATTTATCGTTATTTTTAAGGATTACCTGGCTTGGGAAGTGAATCCTTAGTTTCTTTTAGTACACCGTGTGGAAAAGGTAAATATCACGTTTCGGTGTGACCTTGAGTGTTTTGTCGTTATTTCGAACGATTGCTAGGCTTGTGAAGTGAATCCTTAGCTTCTTTCAATATACCGCCAGTGTTCAAGGTAAATATCGCCATACCGAGTCTCCTATTGTGATTTATTGTAATTTTGAACGATTGCGAGGGCTAGGGTTTGAATCCTGAATTTCTTTTAGTACACCGAGTGGAAAAGGTAAATATCACGTTTCGGTGTGACCTTGAGTGTTTTGTCGTTATTTCGAACGATTGCTAGGCTTGTGAAGTGAATCCTTAGCTTCTTTCAATATACCGCCAGTGTTCAAGGTAAATATCGCCATACCGAGTCTCCTACTGTGATTTATCGTTATTTTGAACGATTACGAAGGCGAGGATTTGAATACTCAGCTTCTTTCGATATACCGCGAATGGAAAAGGTAAATATCGCGATTCCGAGTCTCCTACTGTGATTTATCGTTATTTTGAACGATTACCTGGCTTAGCAAGTGAATCCATAGTTTCTTTTATTACAACGTGTGGAAAACTTAGATATCGCGTTTCGGAGTGACCTTGAGTGATTGGTCGTTATTTCGAACGGTTGCGAGGCTTGGGAAGTGAATCCTTAGCTTCTTTCGATATACCGCGAGTGGAAAAGGTAAATAACGCGATTCCCAGTCTCCTGCTGTGATTTATCGTTATTTTGAACGATTACCTGGCTTAGCAAGTGAATCCATAGTTTCTTTTATTACAACGTGTGGAAAAGGTAGATATCGCGTTTCGGATTGACCTTGAGTGATTGGTCCTTATTTCGAACGATTGCTAGGCTTGTGAAGTGAATCCTTAGCTTCTTTCAATATACCGCGAGTGGAAAAGGTAAATATCGCGATTCCGAGTCTCCTACTGTGATTTATCGTTATTTTGAACGATTACGAAGGCGAGGATTTGAATCCTCAGCTTCTTTCCATATACCGCGAGTGGAAAAGGTAAATATCGCGATTCCGAGTCTCCTACTGTAATTTATCGTTATTTTGATCGATTGCCTGGCTTGGGAAGTGAATCCTTAGTTTCTTTCAGTACAACGTGTGAAAAAGGTAGATATCGCGTTTCGGAGTGACCTTGAGTGATTGGTCGTTATTTCGAACGGTTGCGAGGCTTGGGAAGTGAATCCTTAGCTTCTTTCGATATACCGCGAGTGGAAAAGGTAAATAACGCGATTCCCAGTCTCCTGCTGTGATTTATCGTTATTTTGAACGATTACCTGGCTTAGCAAGTGAATCCATAGTTTCTTTTATTACAACGTGTGGAAAAGGTAGATATCGCGTTTCGGATTGACCTTGAGTGATTGATCGTTATTTCGAACGATTGCTAGGCTTGTGAAGTGAATCCTTAGCTTCTTTCAATATACCGCGAGTGGAAAAGGTAAATATCGCGATTCCGAGTCTCCTACTGTGATTTATCGTTATTTTGAACGATTACGAAGGCGAGGATTTGAATCCTCAGCTTCTTTCGATATACCGCGAGTGGAAAAGGTAAATATCGCGATTCCGAGTCTCCTACTGTGATTTATCGTTATTTTGATCGATTGCCTGGCTTGGGAAGTGAATCCTTAGTTTCTTTCAGTACAACGTGTGAAAAACTTAGATATCGCGTTTCGGAGTGACCTTGAGTGATTGGTCGTTATTTCGAACGGTTGCGAGGCTTGGGAAGTGAATCCTTAGCTTCTTTCGATATACCGCGAGTGGAAAAGGTAAATAACGCGATTCCCAGTCTCCTGCTGTGATTTATCGTTATTTTGAACGATTACCTGGCTTAGGAAGTGAATCCTTAGTTTCTTTTATTACAACGTGTGGAAAAGGTAGATATCGCGGTTCCGAGTGACCTTGAGTGATTGGTCGTTATTTCGAACGGTTGCGAGGCTTGGAAAGTGAATCCTCAGCTTCTTTCGATATACCGCGAGTGGAACAGGTAAATAACGCGATTCCCAGTCTCCTGCTGTGATTTATCGTTATTTTGAACGATTACCTGGCTTAGGAAGTGAATCCTTAGTTTCTTTTAGTACAACGTGTGGAAAAGGTAAATATCGCGTTCGGAGTGCCCTTGAGTGTTTTGTCGTTATTTCGAACGATTGCTAGGCTTTTGAAGTGAATCCTTAGCTTCCTTCGATATACCGCGAGTGGAAAAGGTAAATATCGCGATTCCGAGTCTCCTACTGTGATTTATCGTTATGATGATCGATTGCCTGGCTTGGGAAGTGAATCCTTAGTTTCTTTCAGTACAACGTGTGGAAAAGGTAGATATCGCGTTTCGGAGTGACCTTGAGTGATTGGTCGTTATTTCGAATGGTTGCGAGGCTTTTGAAGTGAATCCTTAGCTTCCTTCGATATACCGCGAGTGGAAAAGGTAAATATCGCGATTCCGAGTCTCCTACTGTGATTTATCGTTATAATGATCGATTGCCTGCCTTGGGAAGTGAATCCTTAGTTTCTTTTATTACAACGTGTGGAAAAGGTAGATATCGCGTTTCGGAGTGACCTTGAGTGATTGGTCGTTATTTCGAACGGATGCGAGGCTCGGGAAGTGAATCCTTAGCTTCTTTCGATATACCGCGAGTGGAAAAGGTAAATAACGCGATTCCCAGTCTCCTGCTGTGATTTATCGTTATTTTGATCGATTACCTGGCTTGGGGAGTGAAACCTTAGTTTCTTTTAGTACACCGTGTGGAAAAGGTAAATATCGCATTCGGAGTGCCCTTGAGTGATTGGTCGTTATTTCGAATGGTTGCGAGGCTTGGGAAGTGAATCCTCAGCTTCTTTCGATATACCGCGAGTGGAAAAGGTAAATAACGCGATTCCCAGTCTCCTGCTGTGATTTATCGTTATTTTTAACAATTACCTGGCTGGGGAAGTGAATCCTTAGTTTCTGTTAGTACACCGTGTGGAAAAGGTAAATATCGCGTTCGGAGTGACCTTGAGTGTTTTGTCGTTATTTCGAAAGATTGCTAGGCTTGTGAAGTGAATCCTTAGCTTCTTTCGATATACCGCGAGTGGAAAAGGTAAATAACGCGATTCCCAGTCTCCTGCTGTGATTTATCGTTATTTTGATCAATTACCTGGCTTGGGGAGTGAAACCTTAGTTTCTTTTAGTACACCGTGTGGAAAAGGTAAATATCGCATTCGGAGTGCCCTTGAGTGATTGGTCGTTATTTCGAATGGTTGCGAGGCTTGGGAAGTGAATCCTCAGCTTCTTTCGATATACCGCTACTGGAAAAGGTAAATAACGCGATTCCCAGTCTCCTGTTGTGATTTATCGTTATTTTTAACAATTACCTGGCTGGGGAAGTGAATCCTTAGTTTCTGTTAGTACACCGTGTGGAAAAGGTAAATATCGCGTTCGGAGTGACCTTGAGTGTTTTGTCGTTATTTCGAAAGATTGCTAGGCTTGTGAAGTGAATCCTTAGCTTCTTTCGATATACCGCGATTGGAAAAGGTAAATAACGCGATTCCCAGTCTCCTGCTGTGATTTATCGTTATTTTGAACGATTACCTGGCTTGGGAAGTGAATCCTTAGTTTCTTTTAGTACAACGTGTGGAAAAGGTAAATATCGCGTTTCGAGTGCCCTTGAGTGTTTTGTCGTTATTTCGAACGATTGCTAGGCTTGTGAAGTGAATCCTTAGCTTCTTTCAATATACCGCCAGTGTTCAAGGTAAATATCGCCATACCGAGTCTCCTATTGTGATTTATTGTAATTTTGAACGATTGCGAGGGCTAGGGTTTGAATCCTGAATTTCTTTTAGTACACCGAGTGGAAAAGGTAAATATCACGTTTCGGTGTGACCTTGAGTGTTTTGTCGTTATTTCGAACTATTGCGAGACTTGGGAAATGAATCCTTAGCTTGTGTCGTTACACTGTGGGTGGAAAATGTAAATATCGCTACACCGAGTCTCCTACTGTGATTTATCGTTATTTTGAACGATTACCTGGCTTAGCAAGTGAATCCATAGTTTCTTTTATTACAACGTGTGGAAAAGGTAGATATCGCGTTTCGGATTGACCTTGAGTGATTGGTCGTTATTTCGAACGATTGCTAGGCTTGTGAAGTGAATCCTTAGCTTCTTTCAATATACCGCGAGTGGAAAAGGTAAATATCGCGATTCCGAGTCTCCTACTGTGATTTATCGTTATTTTGAACGATTACGAAGGCGAGGATTTGAATCCTCAGCTTCTTTCGATATACCGCGAGTGGAAAAGGTAAATATCGCGATTCCGAGTCTCCTACTGTGATTTATCGTTATTTTGATCGATTGCCTGGCTTGGGAAGTGAATCCTTAGTTTCTTTCAGTACAACGTGTGAAAAAGGTAGATATCGCGTTTCGGAGTGACCTTGAGTGATTGGTCGTTATTTCGAACGGTTGCGAGGCTTGGGAAGTGAATCCTTAGCTTCTTTCGATATACCGCGAGTGGAAAAGTTAAATAACGCGATTCCCAGTCTCCTGCTGTGATTTATCGTTATTTTGAACGATTACCTGGCTTAGCAAGTGAATCCATAGTTTCTTTTATTACAACGTGTGGAAAAGGTAGATATCGCGTTTCGGATTGACCTTGAGTGATTGGTCGTTATTTCGAACGATTGCTAGGCTTGTGAAGTGAATCCTTAGCTTCTTTCGATATACCGCGAGTGGAAAAGGTAAATATCGCGATTCCGAGTCTCCTACTGTGATTTATCGTTATTTTGAACGATTACGAAGGCGAGGATTTGAATCCTCAGCTTCTTTCGATATACCGCGAGTGGAAAAGGTAAATATCGCGATTCCGAGTCTCCTACTGTGATTTATCGTTATTTTGATCGATTGCCTGGCTTGGGAAGTGAATCCTTAGTTTCTTTCAGTACAACGTGTGAAAAAGGTAGATATCGCGTTTCGGAGTGACCTTGAGTGATTGGTCGTTATTTCGAACGGTTGCGAGGCTTGGGAAGTGAATCCTTAGCTTCTTTCGATATAAAGCGAGTGGAAAAGGTAAATAACGCGATTCCCAGTCTCCTGCTGTGATTTATCGTTATTTTGAACGATTACCTGGCTTAGGAAGTGAATCCTTAGTTTCTTTTATTACAACGTGTGGAAAAGGTAGATATCGCATTTCGGAGTGACCTTGAGTGATTGGTCGTTATTTCGAACGGTTGCGAGGCTTGGAAAGTGAATCCTCAGCTTCTTTCGATATACCGCGAGTGGAACAGGTAAATAACGCGATTCCCAGTCTCCTGCTGTGATTTATCGTTATTTTGAACGATTACCTGGCTTAGGAAGTGAATCCTTAGTTTCTTTTAGTACAACGTGTGGAAAAGGTAAATATCGCGTTCGGAGTGCCCTTGAGTGTTTTGTCGTTATTTCGAACGATTGCTAGGCTTTTGAAGTGAATCCTTAGCTTCTTTCGATATACCGCGAGTGGAAAAGGTAAATATCGCGATTCCGAGTCTCCTACTGTGATTTATCGTTATTTTGAACGATTACGAAGGCGAGGATTTGAATCCTCAGCTTCTTTCGATATACCGCGAGTGGAAAAGGTAAATATCGCGATTCCGAGTCTCCTACTGTGATTTATCGTTATTTTGATCGATTGCCTGGCTTGGGAAGTGAATCCTTAGTTTCTTTCAGTACAACGTGTGAAAAAGGTAGATATCGCGTTTCGGAGTGACCTTGAGTGATTGGTCGTTATTTCGAACGGTTGCGAGGCTTGGGAAGTGAATCCTTAGCTTCTTTCGATATAAAGCGAGTGGAAAAGGTAAATAACGCGATTCCCAGTCTCCTGCTGTGATTTATCGTTATTTTGAACGATTACCTGGCTTAGGAAGTGAATCCTTAGTTTCTTTTATTACAACGTGTGGAAAAGGTAGATATCGCATTTCGGAGTGACCTTGAGTGATTGGTCGTTATTTCGAACGGTTGCGAGGCTTGGAAAGTGAATCCTCAGCTTCTTTCGATATATCGCGAGTGGAACAGGTAAATAACGCGATTCCCAGTCTCCTGCTGTGATTTATCGTTATTTTGAACGATTACCTGGCTTAGGAAGTGAATCCTTAGTTTCTTTTAGTACAACGTGTGGAAAAGGTAAATATCGCGTTCGGAGTGCCCTTGAGTGTTTTGTCGTTATTTCGAACGATTGCTAGGCTTTTGAAGTGAATCGTTAGCTTCCTTCGATATACCGCGAGTGGAAAAGGTAAATATCGCGATTCCGAGTCTCCTACTGTGATTTATCGTTATGATGATCGATTGCCTGGCTTGGGAAGTGAATCCTTAGTTTCTTTCAGTACAATGTGTGGAAAAGGTAGATATCGCGTTTCGGAGTGACCTTGAGTGATTGGTCGTTATTTCGAATGGTTGCGAGGCTTTTGAAGTGAATCCTTAGCTTCCTTCGATATACCGCGAGTGGAAAAGGTAAATATCGCGATTCCGAGTCTCCTACTGTGATTTATCGTTATAATGATCGATTGCCTGCCTTGGGAAGTGAATCCTTAGTTTCTTTTATTACAACGTGTGGAAAAGGTAGATATCGCGTTTCGGAGTGACCTTGAGTGATTGGTCGTTATTTCGAACGGATGCGAGGCTCGGGAAGTGAATCCTTAGCTTCTTTCGATATACCGCGAGTGGAAAAGGTAAATAACGCGATTCCCAGTCTCAAGCTGTGATTTATCGTTATTTTGATCGATTACCTGGCTTGGGGAGTGAAACCTTAGTTTCTTTTAGTACACCGTGTGGAAAAGGTAAATATCGCATTCGGAGTGCCCTTGAGTGATTGGTCGTTATTTCGAATGGTTGCGAGGCTTGGGAAGTGAATCCTCAGCTTCTTTCGATATACCGCGAGTGGAAAAGGTAAATAACGCGATTCCCAGTCTCCTGCTGTGATTTATCGTTATTTTTAACAATTACCTGGCTGGGGAAGTGAATCCTTAGTTTCTGTTAGTACACCGTGTGGAAAAGGTAAATATCGCGTTCGGAGTGACCTTGAGTGTTTTGTCGTTATTTCGAAAGATTGCTAGGCTTGTGAAGTGAATCCTTAGCTTCTTTCGATATACCGCGATTGGAAAAGGTAAATAACGCGATTCCCAGTCTCCTGCTGTGATTTATCGTTATTTTGAACGATTACCTGGCTTGGGAAGTGAATCCTTAGTTTCTTTTAGTACAACGTGTGGAAAAGGTAAATATCGCGTTCGGAGTGCCCTTGAGTGTTTTGTCGTTATTTCGAACGGTTGCGAGGCTTGGGAAGTGAATCCTTAGCTTCTTTCGATATACCGCGAGTGGAAAAGGTAAATAACGCGATTTCAGGTCTCCTACTGTGATTTATCGTTATTTTTAACGATTACCTGGCTTGGGAAGTGAATCCTTAGTTTCTTTTAGTACACCGTGTGGAAAAGGTAAATATCACGTGTCGGTGTGACCTTGAGTGTTTTGTCGTTATTTCGAACGATTGCTAGGCTTGTGAAGTGAATCCTTAGCTTCTTTCGATATACCGCGAGTGGAAAAGGTAAATATCGCGATTCCGAGTCTCCTACTGTGATTTATCGTTATTTTGAACGCTTACGAAGGCGAGGATTTGAATCCTCAGCTTCTTTAGATATACCGCGAATGGAAAAGGTAAATATCGCGATTCCGAGTCTCCTACTGTGATTTATCGTTATGATGATCGATTGCCTGGCTTGGGAAGTGAATCCTTAGTTTCTTTCAGTACAACGTGTGGAAAAGGTAGATATCACGTTTCGGTGTGACCTTGAGTGTTTTGTCGTTATTTCGAACTATTGCGAGACTTGGGAAATGAATCCTTAGCTTGTGTCGTTACACTGTGGGTGGAAAATGTAAATATCGCTACACCGAGTCTCCTACTGTGATTTATCGTTATTTTGAACGATTACGAAGGCGAGGATTTGAATACTCAGCTTCTTTCGATATACCGCGAATGGAAAAGGTAAATATCGCGATTCGGAGTCTCCTACTGTGATTTATCGTTATGATGATCGATTGCCTGGCTTGATAAGTGAATCCTTAGTTTCTTTCAGTACAACGTGTGGATAAGGTAGATATCGCGTTTCGGAGTGACCTTGAGTGATTGGTCGTTATTTCGAACGGTTGCGAGGCTTGGGAAGTGAATCCTTAGCTTCTTTCGATATACCGCGAGTGGAAAAGGTAAATAACGCGATTCCAGGTCTCCTGCTGTGATTTATCGTTATTTTGAACGATTACCTGGCTTAGGAAGTGAATCCATAGTTTCTTTTATTACAACGTGTGGAAAAGGTAGATATCGCGTTTCGGATTGACCTTGAGTGATTGGTCGTTATTTCGAACGATTGCTAGGCTTGTGAAGTGAATCAATAGCTTCTTTCGATATACCGCGAGTGGAAAAGGTAAATATCGCGATTCCGAGTCTCCTACTGTGATTTATCGTTATTTTGAACGATTACGAAGGCGAGGATTTGAATCCTCAGCTTCTTTCGATATACCGCGAGTGGAAAAGGTAAATATCGCGATTCCGAGTCTCCTACTGTGATTTATCGTTATTTTGATCGATTGCCTGGCTTGGGAAGTGAATCCTTAGTTTCTTTCAGTACAACGTGTGAAAAAGGTAGATATCGCGTTTCGGAGTGACCTTGAGTGATTGGTCGTTATTTCGAACGGTAGCGAGGCTTGGGAAGTGAATCCTTAGCTTCTTTCGATATACCGCGAGTGGAAAAGGTAAATATCGCGATTCCGAGTCTCCTACTGTGATTTATCGTTATTTTGATCGATTGCCTGGCTTGGGAAGTGAATCCTTAGTTTCTTTCAGTACAACGTGTGAAAAAGGTAGATATCGCGTTTCGGAGTGACCTTGAGTGATTGGTCGTTATTTCGAACGGTTGCGAGGCTTGGGAAGTGAATCCTTAGCTTCTTTCGATATAGCGCGAGTGGAAAAGGTAAATATCGCGATTCCGAGTCTCCTACTGTGATTTATCGTTATTTTGATCGATTGCCTGGCTTGGGAAGTGAATCCTTAGTTTCTTTCAGTACAACGTGTGAAAAAGGTAGATATCGCGTTTCGGAGTGACCTTGAGTGATTGGTCGTTATTTCGAACGGTTGCGAGGCTTGGGAAGTGAATCCTTAGCTTCTTTCGATATAGCGCGAGTGGAAAAGGTAAATAACGCGATTCCCAGTCTCCTGCTGTGATTTATCGTTATTTTGAACGATTACCTGGCTTAGGAAGTGAATCCTTAGTTTCTTTTATTACAACGTGTGGAAAAGGTAGATATCGCGTTTCGGAGTGACCTTGAGTGATTGGTCGTTATTTCGAACGGTAGCGAGGCTTGGGAAGTGAATCCTTAGCTTCTTTCGATATACCGCGAGTGGAAAAGGTAAATAACGCGATTCCAGGTCTCCTGCTGTGATTTATCGTTATTTTGAACGATTGCCTGGCTTGGGAAGTGAATCCTTAGTTTCTTTCAGTACAACGTGTGGAAAAGGTAGATATCACGTTTCGGTGTGACCTTGAGTGTTTTGTCGTTATTTCGAACTATTGCGAGACTTGGGAAATGAATCCTTAGCTTGTGTCGTTACACTGTGGGTGGAAAATGTAAATATCGCTACACCGAGTCTCCTACTGTGATTTATCGTTATTTTGAACGATTACGAAGGCGAGGATTTGAATACTCAGCTTCTTTCGATATACCGCGAATGGAAAAGGTAAATATCGCGATTCGGAGTCTCCTACTGTGATTTATCGTTATGATGATCGATTGCCTGGCTTGATAAGTGAATCCTTAGTTTCTTTCAGTACAACGTGTGGATAAGGTAGATATCGCGTTTCGGAGTGACCTTGAGTGATTGGTCGTTATTTCGAACGGTTGCGAGGCTTGGGAAGTG
This sequence comes from Nomada fucata, assembly GCA_948146005.1. Taxonomy (NCBI): domain Eukaryota; kingdom Metazoa; phylum Arthropoda; class Insecta; order Hymenoptera; family Apidae; genus Nomada; species Nomada fucata. The sequence goes on from OX411275.1 coordinate 28,786,955, forward strand.
AATCCTTAGCTTCTTTCGATATACCGCGAGTGGAAAAGGTAAATAACGCGATTCCAGGTCTCCTGCTGTGATTTATCGTTATTTTGAACGATTACCTGGCTTAGGAAGTGAATCCATAGTTTCTTTTATTACAACGTGTGGAAAAGGTAGATATCGCGTTTCGGATTGACCTTGAGTGATTGGTCGTTATTTCGAACGATTGCTAGGCTTGTGAAGTGAATCAATAGCTTCTTTCGATATACCGCGAGTGGAAAAGGTAAATATCGCGATTCCGAGTCTCCTACTGTGATTTATCGTTATTTTGAACGATTACGAAGGCGAGGATTTGAATCCTCAGCTTCTTTCGATATACCGCGAGTGGAAAAGGTAAATATCGCGATTCCGAGTCTCCTACTGTGATTTATCGTTATTTTGATCGATTGCCTGGCTTGGGAAGTGAATCCTTAGTTTCTTTCAGTACAACGTGTGAAAAAGGTAGATATCGCGTTTCGGAGTGACCTTGAGTGATTGGTCGTTATTTCGAACGGTTGCGAGGCTTGGGAAGTGAATCCTTAGCTTCTTTCGATATAGCGCGAGTGGAAAAGGTAAATAACGCGATTCCCAGTCTCCTGCTGTGATTTATCGTTATTTTGAACGATTACCTGGCTTAGGAAGTGAATCCTTAGTTTCTTTTATTACAACGTGTGGAAAAGGTAGATATCGCGTTTCGGAGTGACCTTGAGTGATTGGTCGTTATTTCGAACGGTAGCGAGGCTTGGGAAGTGAATCCTTAGCTTCTTTCGATATACCGCGAGTGGAAAAGGTAAATAACGCGATTCCAGGTCTCCTGCTGTGATTTATCGTTATTTTGAACGATTACCTGGCTTAGGAAGTGAATCCATAGTTTCTTTTATTACAACGTGTGGAAAAGGTAGATATCGCGTTTCGGATTGACCTTGAGTGATTGGTCGTTATTTCGAACGATTGCTAGGCTTGTGAAGTGAATCCTTAGCTTCTTTCGATATACCGCGAGTGGAAAAGGTAAATATCGCGATTCCGAGTCTCCTACTGTGATTTATCGTTATTTTGAACGATTACGAATTCGAGGATTTGAATCCTCAGCTTCTTTCGATATACCGCGAATGGAAAAGGTAAATATCGCGATTCCGAGTCTCCTACTGTGATTTATCGTTATTTTGAACGATTACCTGGCTTAGCAAGTGAATCCATAGTTTCTTTTATTACAACGTGTGGAAAAGGTAGATATCGCGTTTCGGATTGACCTTGAGTGATTGGTCGTTATTTCGAACGATTGCTAGGCTTGTGAAGTGAATCCTTAGCTTCTTTCAATATACCGCGAGTGGAAAAGGTAAATATCGCGATTCCGAGTCTCCTACTGTGATTTATCGTTATTTTGAACGATTACGAATTCGAGGATTTGAATCCTCAGCTTCTTTCGATATACCGCGAATGGAAAAGGTAAATATCGCGATTCCGAGTCTCCTACTGTGATTTATCGTTATTTTGAACGATTACCTGGCTTAGCAAGTGAATCCATAGTTTCTTTTATTACAACGTGTGGAAAAGGTAGATATCGCGTTTCGGATTGACCTTGAGTGATTGGTCGTTATTTCGAACGATTGCTAGGCTTGTGAAGTGAATCCTTAGCTTCTTTCGATATACCGCGAGTGGAAAAGGTAAATATCGCGATTCCGAGTCTCCTACTGTGATTTATCGTTATTTTGAACGATTACCTGGCTTAGCAAGTGAATCCATAGTTTCTTTTATTACAACGTGTGGAAAAGGTAGATATCGCGTTTCGGATTGACCTTGAGTGATTGGTCGTTATTTCGAACGATTGCTAGGCTTGTGAAGTGAATCCTTAGCTTCTTTCAATATACCGCGAGTGGAAAAGGTAAATATCGCGATTCCGAGTCTCCTACTGTGATTTATCGTTATGATGATCGATTGCCTGGCTTGGGAAGTGAATCCTTAGTTTCTTTCAGTACAACGTGTGGAAAAGGTAGATATCACGTTTCGGTGTGACCTTGAGTGTTTTGTCGTTATTTCGAACTATTGCGAGACTTGGGAAATGAATCCTTAGCTTGTGTCGTTACACTGTGGGTGGAAAATGTAAATATCGCTACACCGAGTCTCCTACTGTGATTTATCGTTATTTTGAACGATTACGAAGGCGAGGATTTGAATCCTCAGCTTCTTTCGATATACCGCGAGTGGAAAAGGTAAATAACGCGATTCCCAGTCTCCTGCTGTGATTTATCGTTATTTTTAACAATTACCTGGCTGGGGAAGTGAATCCTTAGTTTCTGTTAGTACACCGTGTGGAAAAGGTAAATATCGCGTTCGGAGTGACCTTGAGTGTTTTGTCGTTATTTCGAAAGATTGCTAGGCTTGTGAAGTGAATCCTTAGCTTCTTTCGATATACCGCGATTGGAAAAGGTAAATAACGCGATTCCGAGTCTCCTACTGTGATTTATCGTTATGATGATCGATTGCCTGGCTTGGGAAGTGAATCCTTAGTTTCTTTCAGTACAACGTGTGGAAAAGGTAGATATCGCGTTTAGGAGTGACCTTGAGTGATTGGTCGTTATTTCGAACGGTTGCGAGGCTTGGGAAGTGAATCCTTAGCTTCTTTCGATATACCGCGAGTGGAAAAGGTAAATAACGCGATTCCAGGTCTCCTACTGTGATTTATCGTTATTTTTAACGATTACCTGGCTTGGGAAGTGAATCCTTAGTTTCTTTTAGTACACCGTGTGGAAAAGGTCAATATCACGTTTCGGTGTGACCTTGAGTATTTTGTCGTTATTTCGAACGATTGCTAGGCTTGTGAAGTGAATCCTTAGCTTCTTTCAATATACCGCCAGTGTTCAAGGTAAATATCGCCATACCGAGTCTCCTATTGTGATTTATTGTAATTTTGAACGATTGCGAGGGCTAGGGTTTGAATCCTGAATTTCTTTTAGTACACCGAGTGGAAAAGGTAAATATCACGTTTCGGTGTGACCTTGAGTGTTTTGTCGTTATTTCGAACTATTGCGAGACTTGGGAAATGAATCCTTAGCTTGTGTCGTTACACTGTGGGTGGAAAATGTAAATATCGCTACACCGAGTCTCCTACTGTGATTTATCGTTATTTTGAACGATTACGAAGGCGAGGATTTGAATACTCATCTTCTTTCGATATACCGCGAATGGAAAAGGTAAATATCGCGATTCCGAGTCTCCTACTGTGATTTATCGTTATTTTGAACGATTACCTGGCTTAGCAAGTGAATCCATAGTTTCTTTTATTACAACGTGTGGAAAAGGTAGATATCGCGTTTCGGATTGACCTTGAGTGATTGGTCGTTATTTCGAACGATTGCTAGGCTTGTGAAGTGAATCCTTAGCTTCTTTCAATATACCGCGAGTGGAAAAGGTAAATATCGCGATTCCGAGTCTCCTACTGTGATTTATCGTTATTTTGAACGATTACGAAGGCGAGGATTTGAATCCTCAGCTTCTTTCGATATACCGCGAGTGGAAAAGGTAAATATCGCGATTCCGAGTCTCCTACTGTGATTTATCGTTATTTTGATCGATTGCCTGGCTTGGGAAGTGAATCCTTAGTTTCTTTCAGTACAACGTGTGAAAAAGGTAGATATCGCGTTTCGGAGTGACCTTGAGTGATTGGTCGTTATTTCGAACGGTTGCGAGGCTTGGGAAGTGAATCCTTAGCTTCTTTCGATATACCGCGAGTGGAAAAGTTAAATAACGCGATTCCCAGTCTCCTGCTGTGATTTATCGTTATTTTGAACGATTACCTGGCTTAGCAAGTGAATCCATAGTTTCTTTTATTACAACGTGTGGAAAAGGTAGATATCGCGTTTCGGATTGACCTTGAGTGATTGGTCGTTATTTCGAACGATTGCTAGGCTTGTGAAGTGAATCCTTAGCTTCTTTCAATATACCGCGAGTGGAAAAGGTAAATATCGCGATTCCGAGTCTCCTACTGTGATTTATCGTTATTTTGAACGATTACGAAGGCGAGGATTTGAATCCTCAGCTTCTTTCGATATACCGCGAGTGGAAAAGGTAAATATCGCGATTCCGAGTCTCCTACTGTGATTTATCGTTATTTTGATCGATTGCCTGGCTTGGGAAGTGAATCCTTAGTTTCTTTCAGTACAACGTGTGAAAAAGGTAGATATCGCGTTTCGGAGTGACCTTGAGTGATTGGTCGTTATTTCGAACGGTTGCGAGGCTTGGGAAGTGAATCCTTAGCTTCTTTCGATATACCGCGAGTGGAAAAGGTAAATAACGCGATTCCCAGTCTCCTGCTGTGATTTATCGTTATTTTGAACGATTACCTGGCTTAGGAAGTGAATCCTTAGTTTCTTTTATTACAACGTGTGGAAAAGGTAGATATCGCGTTTCGGAGTGACCTTGAGTGATTGGTCGTTATTTCGAACGGTTGTGAGGATTGGAAAGTGAATCCTCAGCTTCTTTCGATATACCGCGAGTGGAACAGGTAAATAACGCGATTCCCAGTCTCCTGCTGTGATTTATCGTTATTTTGAACGATTACCTGGCTTAGGAAGTGAATCCTTAGTTTCTTTTAGTACAACGTGTGAAAAAGGTAAATATCGCGTTCGGAGTGCCCTTGAGTGTTTTGTCGTTATTTCGAACGATTGCTAGGCTTTTGAAGTGAATCCTTAGCTTCCTTCGATATACCGCGAGTGGAAAAGGTAAATATCGCGATTCCGAGTCTCCTACTGTGATTTATCGTTATGATGATCGATTGCCTGGCTTGGGAAGTGAATCCTTAGTTTCTTTCAGTACAACGTGTGGAAAAGGTAGATATCGCGTTTCGGAGTGACCTTGAGTGATTGGTCGTTATTTCGAATGGTTGCGAGGCTTTTGAAGTGAATCCTTAGCTTCCTTCGATATACCGCGAGTGGAAAAGGTAAATATCGCGATTCCGAGTCTCCTACTGTGATTTATCGTTATAATGATCGATTACCTGGCTTGGGGAGTGAAACCTTAGTTTCTTTTAGTACACCGTGTGGAAAAGGTAAATATCGCGTTCGGAGTGACCTTGAGTGTTTTGTCGTTATTTCGAATGGTTGCGAGACTTGGGAAATGAATCCTTAGCTTGTGTCGTTACACGGTGCGTGGAAAATGTAAATATCGCTACACCGAGTCTCCTACTGTGATTTATCGTTATTTTGAACGATTACGAAGGCGAGGATTTGAATCCTCAGCTTCTTTAGATATACCGCGAATGGAAAAGGTAAATATCGCGATTCCGAGTCTCCTACTGTGATTTATCGTTATGATGATCGATTGCCTGGCTTGGGAAGTGAATCCTTAGTTTCTTTCAGTACAACGTGTGGAAAAGGTAGATATCACGTTTCGGTGTGACCTTGAGTGTTTTGTCGTTATTTCGAACTATTGCGAGACTTGGGAAATGAATCCTTAGCTTGTGTCGTTACACGGTGGGTGGAAAATGTAAATATCGCTACACCGAGTCTCCTACTGTGATTTATCGTTATTTTGAACGATTACGAAGGCGAGGATTTGAATACTCAGCTTCTTTCGATATACCGCGAGTGGAAAAGGTAAATATCGCGATTCCGAGTCTCCTACTGTGATTTATCGTTATTTTGATCGATTGCCTGGCTTGGGAAGTGAATCCTTAGATTCTTTCAGTACAACGTGTGAAAAAGGTAGATATCGCGTTTCGGAGTGACCTTGAGTGATTGGTCGTTATTTCGAACGGTTGCGAGGCTTGGGAAGTGAATCCTTAGCTTCTTTCGATATACCGCGAGTGGAAAAGGTAAATAACGCGATTCCCAGTCTCCTGCTGTGATTTATCGTTATTTTGAACGATTACCTGGCTTAGGAAGTGAATCCTTAGTTTCTTTTATTACAACGTGTGGAAAAGGTAGATATCGCGTTTCGGAGTGACCTTGAGTGATTGGTCGTTATTTCGAACTGTAGCGAGGCTTGGGAAGTGAATCCTTAGCTTCTTTCGATATACCGCGAGTGGAAAAGGTAAATAACGCGATTCCAGGTCTCCTGCTGTGATTTATCGTTATTTTGAACGATTACCTGGCTTAGGAAGTGAATCCATAGTTTCTTTTATTACAACGTGTGGAAAAGGTAGATATCGCGTTTCGGATTGACCTTGAGTGATTGGTCGTTATTTCGAACGATTGCTAGGCTTGTGAAGTGAATCCTTAGCTTCTTTCGATATACCGCGAGTGGAAAAGGTAAATATCGCGATTCCGAGTCTCCTACTGTGATTTATCGTTATTTTGAACGATTACGAAGGCGAGGATTTGAATCCTCAGCTTCTTTCGATATACCGCGAGTGGAAAAGGTAAATATCGCGATTCCGAGTCTCCTACTGTGATTTATCGTTATTTTGATCGATTGCCTGGCTTGGGAAGTGAATCCTTAGTTTCTTTCAGTACAACGTGTGAAAAAGGTAGATATCGCGTTTCGGAGTGACCTTGAGTGATTGGTCGTTATTTCGAACGGTTGCGAGGCTTGGGAAGTGAATCCTTAGCTTCTTTCGATATAAAGCGAGTGGAAAAGGTAAATAACGCGATTTCCAGTCTCCTGCTGTGATTTATCGTTATTTTGAACGATTACCTGGCTTAGGAAGTGAATCCTTAGTTTCTTTTATTACAACGTGTGGAAAAGGTAGATATCGCGTTTCGGATTGACCTTGAGTGATTGGTCGTTATTTCGAACGATTGCTAGGCTTGTGAAGTGAATCCTTAGCTTCTTTCGATATACCGCGAGTGGAAAAGGTAAATATCGCGATTCCGAGTCTCCTACTGTGATTTATCGTTATTTTGAACGATTACGAAGGCGAGGATTTGAATCCTCAGCTTCTTTCGATATACCGCGAGTGGAAAAGGTAAATATCGCGATTCCGAGTCTCCTACTGTGATTTATCGTTATTTTGATCGATTGCCTGGCTTGGGAAGTGAATCCTTAGTTTCATTCAGTACAACGTGTGAAAAAGGTAGATATCGCGTTTCGGAGTGACCTTGAGTGATTGGTCGTTATTTCGAACGGTTGCGAGGCTTGGGAAGTGAATCCTTAGCTTCTTTCGATATACCGCGAGTGGAAAAGGTAAATAACGCGATTCCCAGTCTCCTGCTGTGATTTATCGTTATTTTGAACGATTACCTGGCTTAGGAAGTGAATCCTTAGTTTCTTTTATTACAACGTGTGGAAAAGGTAGATATCGCGTTTCGGAGTGACCTTGAGTGATTGGTCGTTATTTCGAACGGTTGCGAGGCTTGGAAAGTGAATCCTCAGCTTCTTTCGATATACCGCGAGTGGAACAGGTAAATAACGCGATTCCCAGTCTCCTGCTGTGATTTATCGTTATTTTGAACGATTACCTGGCTTAGGAAGTGAATCCATAGTTTCTTTTATTACAACGTGTGGAAAAGGTAGATATCGCGTTTCGGAGTGACCTTGAGTGATTGGTCGTTATTTCGAACGGTTGCGAGGCTTGGGAAGTGAATCCTTAGCTTCTTTCGCTATACCGCGAGTGGAAAAGGTAAATAACGCGATTCCAGGTCTCCTGCTGTGATTTATCGTTATTTTGAACGATTACCTGGCTTAGGAAGTGAATCCATAGTTTCTTTTATTACAACGTGTGGAAAAGGTAGATATCGCGTTTCGGATTGACCTTGAGTGATTGGTCGTTATTTCGAACGATTGCTAGGCTTGTGAAGTGAATCCTTAGCTTCTTTCGATATACCGCGAGTGGAAAAGGTAAATATCGCGATTCCGAGTCTCCTACTGTGATTTATCGTTATTTTGAACGATTACGAAGGCGAGGATTTGAATCCTCAGCTTCTTTCTATATACCGCGAGTGGAAAAGGTAAATATCGCGATTCCGAGTCTCCTACTGTGATTTATCGTTATTTTGATCGATTGCCTGGCTTGGGAAGTGAATCCTTAGTTTCTTTCAGTACAACGTGTGAAAAAGGTAGATATCGCGTTTCGGAGTGACCTTGAGTGATTGGTCGTTATTTCGAACGGTTGCGAGGCTTGCTAAGTGAATCCTTAGCTTCTTTCGATATAAAGCGAGTGGAAAAGGTAAATAACGCGATTCCCAGTCTCCTGCTGTGATTTATCGTTATTTTGAACGATTACCTGGCTTAGGAAGTGAATCGTTAGTTTCTTTTATTACAACGTGTGGAAAAGGTAGATATCGCGTTTCGGAGTGACCTTGAGTGATTGGTCGTTATTTCGAACGGTTGCGAGGCTTGGAAAGTGAATCCTCAGCTTCTTTCGATATACCGCGAGTGGAACAGGTAAATAACGCGATTCCCAGTCTCCTGCTGTGATTTATCGTTATTTTGAACGATTGCCTGGCTTAGGAAGTGAATCCATAGTTTCTTTTATTACAACGTGTGGAAAAGGTAGATATCGCGTTTCGGATTGACCTTGAGTGATTGGTCGTTATTTCGAACGATTGCTAGGCTTGTGAAGTGAATCCTTAGCTTCTTTCGATATACCGCGAGTGGAAAAGGTAAATATCGCGATTCCGAGTCTCCTACTGTGATTTATCGTTATTTTGAACGATTACGAAGGCGAGGATTTGAATCCTCAGCTTCTTTCGATATACCGCGAGTGGAAAAGGTAAATATCGCGATTCCGAGTCTCCTACTGTGATTTATCGTTATTTTGATCGATTGCCTGGCTTGGGAAGTGAATCCTTAGTTTCTTTCAGTACAACGTGTGAAAAAGGTAGATATCGCGTTTCGGAGTGACCTTGAGTGATTGGTCGTTATTTCGAACGGTTGCGAGGCTTGGGAAGTGAATCCTTAGCTTCTTTCGATATACCGCGAGTGGAAAAGGTAAATAACGCGATTCCCAGTCTCCTGCTGTGATTTATCGTTATTTTGAACGATTACCTGGCTTAGGAAGTGAATCCTTAGTTTCTTTTATTACAACGTGTGGAAAAGGTAGATATCGCGTTTCGGAGTGACCTTGAGTGATTGGTCGTTATTTCGAACGGTAGCGAGGCTTGGGAAGTGAATCCTTAGCTTCTTTCGATATACCGCGAGTGGAAAAGGTAAATAACGCGATTCCCAGTCTCCTGCTGTGATTTATCGTTATTTTGAACGATTACCTGGCTTAGGAAGTGAATCCATAGTTTCTTTTATTACAACGTGTGGAAAAGGTAGATATCGCGTTTCGGAGTGACCTTGAGTGATTGGTCGTTATTTCGAACGGTTGCGAGGCTTGGAAAGTGAATCCTCAGCTTCTTTCGATATACCGCGAGTGGAACAGGTAAATAACGCGATTCCCAGTCTCCTGCTGTGATTTATCGTTATTTTGAACGATTACCTGGCTTAGGAAGTGAATCCATAGTTTCTTTTATTACAACGTGTGGAAAAGGTAGATATCGCGTTTCGGAGTGACCTTGAGTGATTGGTCGTTATTTCGAACGGTTGCGAGGCTTGGGAAGTGAATCCTTAGCTTCTTTCGCTATACCGCGAGTGGAAAAGGTAAATAACGCGATTCCAGGTCTCCTGCTGTGATTTATCGTTATTTTGAACGATTACCTGGCTTAGGAAGTGAATCCATAGTTTCTTTTATTACAACGTGTGGAAAAGGTAGATATCGCGTTTCGGATTGACCTTGAGTGATTGGTCGTTATTTCGAACGATTGCTAGGCTTGTGAAGTGAATCCTTAGCTTCTTTCGATATACCGCGAGTGGAAAAGATAAATATCGCGATTCCGAGTCTCCTACTGTGATTTATCGTTATTTTGAACGATTACGAAGGCGAGGATTTGAATCCTCAGCTTCTTTCTATATACCGCGAGTGGAAAAGGTAAATATCGCGATTCCGAGTCTCCTACTGTGATTTATCGTTATTTTGATCGATTGCCTGGCTTGGGAAGTGAATCCTTAGTTTCTTTCAGTACAACGTGTGAAAAAGGTAGATATCGCGTTTCGGAGTGACCTTGAGTGATTGGTCGTTATTTCGAACGGTTGCGAGGCTTGCTAAGTGAATCCTTAGCTTCTTTCGATATAAAGCGAGTGGAAAAGGTAAATAACGCGATTCCCAGTCTCCTGCTGTGATTTATCGTTATTTTGAACGATTACCTGGCTTAGGAAGTGAATCGTTAGTTTCTTTTATTACAACGTGTGGAAAAGGTAGATATCGCGTTTCGGAGTGACCTTGAGTGATTGGTCGTTATTTCGAACGGTTGCGAGGCTTGGAAAGTGAATCCTCAGCTTCTTTCGATATACCGCGAGTGGAACAGGTAAATAACGCGATTCCCAGTCTCCTGCTGTGATTTATCGTTATTTTGAACGATTGCCTGGCTTAGGAAGTGAATCCATAGTTTCTTTTATTACAACGTGTGGAAAAGGTAGATATCGCGTTTCGGATTGACCTTGAGTGATTGGTCGTTATTTCGAACGATTGCTAGGCTTGTGAAGTGAATCCTTAGCTTCTTTCGATATACCGCGAGTGGAAAAGGTAAATATCGCGATTCCGAGTCTCCTACTGTGATTTATCGTTATTTTGAACGATTACGAAGGCGAGGATTTGAATCCTCAGCTTCTTTCGATATACCGCGAGTGGAAAAGGTAAATATCGCGATTCCGAGTCTCCTACTGTGATTTATCGTTATTTTGATCGATTGCCTGGCTTGGGAAGTGAATCCTTAGTTTCTTTCAGTACAACGTGTGAAAAAGGTAGATATCGCGTTTCGGAGTGACCTTGAGTGATTGGTCGTTATTTCGAACGGTTGCGAGGCTTGGGAAGTGAATCCTTAGCTTCTTTCGATATACCGCGAGTGGAAAAGGTAAATAACGCGATTCCCAGTCTCCTGCTGTGATTTATCGTTATTTTGAACGATTACCTGGCTTAGGAAGTGAATCCTTAGTTTCTTTTATTACAACGTGTGGAAAAGGTAGATATCGCGTTTCGGAGTGACCTTGAGTGATTGGTCGTTATTTCGAACGGTAGCGAGGCTTGGGAAGTGAATCCTTAGCTTCTTTCGATATACCGCGAGTGGAAAAGGTAAATAACGCGATTCCAGGTCTCCTGCTGTGATTTATCGTTATTTTGAACGATTACCTGGCTTAGGAAGTGAATCCATAGTTTCTTTTATTACAACGTGTGGAAAAGGTAGATATCGCGTTTCGGATTGACCTTGAGTGATTGGTCGTTATTTCGAACGATTGCTAGGCTTGTGAAGTGAATCCTTAGCTTCTTTCGATATACCGCGAGTGGAAAAGGTAAATATCGCGATTCCGAGTCTCCTACTGTGATTTATCGTTATTTTGAACGATTACGAAGGCGAGGGTTTGAATCCTCAGCTTCTTTCGATATACCGCGAGTGGAAAAGGTAAATATCGCGATTCCGAGTCTCCTACTGTGATTTATCGTTATTTTGATCGATTGCCTGGCTTGGGAAGTGAATCCTTAGTTTCTTTCAGTACAACGTGTGAAAAAGGTAGATATCGCGTTTCGGAGTGACCTTGAGTGATTGGTCGTTATTTCGAACGGTTGCGAGGCTTGGGAAGTGAATCCTTAGCTTCTTTCGATATACCGCGAGTGGAAAAGGTAAATAACGCGATTCCCAGTCTCCTGCTGTGATTTATCGTTATTTTGAACGATTACCTGGCTTAGGAAGTGAATCGTTAGTTTCTTTTATTACAACGTGTGGAAAAGGTAGATATCGCGTTTCGGAGTGACCTTGAGTGATTGGTCGTTATTTCGAACGGTTGCGAGGCTTGGAAAGTGAATCCTCAGCTTCTTTCGATATACCGCGAGTGGAACAGGTAAATAACGCGATTCCCAGTCTCCTGCTGTGATTTATCGTTATTTTGAACGATTACCTGGCTTAGGAAGTGAATCCATAGTTTCTTTTATTACAACGTGTGGAAAAGGTAGATATCGCGTTTCGGAGTGACCTTGAGTGATTGGTCGTTATTTCGAACGGTTGCGAGGCTTGGGAAGTGAATCCTTAGCTTCTTTCAATATACCGCGAGTGGACAAGGTAAATATCGCCATACCGAGTCTCCTATTGTGATTTATTGTAATTTTGAACGATTGCGAGGGCTAGGGTTTGAATCCTGAATTTCTTTTAGTACACCGAGTGGAAAAGGTAAATATCACGTTTCGGTGTGACCTTGAGTGTTTTGTCGTTATTTCGAACTATTGCGAGACTTGGGAAATGAATCCTTAGCTTGTGTCGTTACACTGTGGGTGGAAAATGTAAATATCGCTACACCGAGTCTCCTACTGTGATTTATCGTTATTTTGAACGATTAAGAAGGCGAGGATTTGAATACTCAGCTTCTTTCGATATACCGCGAATGGAAAAGGTAAATATCGCGATTCCGAGTCTCCTACTGTGATTTATCGTTATTTTAATCGATTGCCTGGCTTGGGAAGTGAATCCTTAGTTTCTTTCAGTACAACGTGTGGAAAAGGTAGATATCGCGTTTCGGAGTGACCTTGAGTGATTGGTCGTTATTTCGAACGGTTGCGAGGCTTGGGAAGTGAATCCTTAGCTTCTTTCGATATACCGCGAGTGGAAAAGGTAAATAACGCGATTCCAGGTCTCCTGCTGTGATTTATCGTTATTTTGAACGATTACCTGGCTTAGGAAGTGAATCCATAGTTTCTTTTATTACAACGTGTGGAAAAGGTAGATATCGCGTTTCGGATTGACCTTGAGTGATTGGTCGTTATTTCGAACGATTGCTAGGCTTGTGAAGTGAATCCTTAGCTTCTTTCGATATACCGCGAGTGGAAAAGGTAAATATCGCGATTCCGAGTCTCCTATTGTGATTTATTGTAATTTTGAACGATTGCGAGGGCTAGGGTTTGAATCCTGAATTTCTTTTAGTACACCGAGTGGAAAAGGTAAATATCACGTTTCGGTGTGACCTTGAGTGTTTTGTCGTTATTTCGAACTATTGCGAGACTTGGGAAATGAATCCTTAGCTTGTGTCGTTACACTGTGGGTGGAAAATGTAAATATCGCTACACCGAGTCTCCTACTGTGATTTATCGTTATTTTGAACGATTACGAAGGCGAGGATTTGAATACTCAGCTTCTTTCGATATACCGCGAATGGAAAAGGTAAATATCGCGATTCCGAGTCTCCTACTGTGATTTATCGTTATTTTGAACGATTACCTGGCTTAGCAAGTGAATCCATAGTTTCTTTTATTACAACGTGTGGAAAAGGTAGATATCGCGTTTCGGATTGACCTTGAGTGATTGGTCGTTATTTCGAACGATTGCTAGGCTTGTGAAGTGAATCCTTAGCTTCTTTCAATATACCGCGAGTGGAAAAGGTAAATATCGCGATTCCGAGTCTCCTACTGTGATTTATCGTTATTTTGAACGATTACGAAGGCGAGGATTTGAATCCTCAGCTTCTTTCGATATACCGCGAGTGGAAAAGGTAAATATCGCGATTCCGAGTCTCCTACTGTGATTTATCGTTATTTTGATCGATTCCCTGGCTTGGGAAGTGAATCCTTAGTTTCTTTCAGTACAACGTGTGAAAAAGGTAGATATCGCGTTTCGGAGTGACCTTGAGTGATTGGTCGTTATTTCGAACGGTTGCGAGGCTTGGGAAGTGAATCCTTAGCTTCTTTCGATATACCGCGAGTGGAAAAGGTAAATAACGCGATTCCCAGTCTCCTGCTGTGATTTATCGTTATTTTGAACGATTACCTGGCTTAGCAAGTGAATCCATAGTTTCTTTTATTACAACGTGTGGAAAAGGTAGATATCGCGTTTCGGATTGACCTTGAGTGATTGGTCGTTATTTCGAACGATTGCTAGCCTTGTGAAGTGAATCCTTAGCTTCTTTCAATATACCGCGAGTGGAAAAGGTAAATATCGCGATTCCGAGTCTCCTACTGTGATTTATCGTAATTTTGAATTATTACGAAGGCGAGGATTTGAATCCTCAGCTTCTTTCGATATACCGCGAGTGGAAAAGGTAAATATCGCGATTCCGAGTCTCCTACTGTGATTTATCGTTATTTTGATCGATTGCCTGGCTTGGGAAGTGAATCCTTAGTTTCTTTCAGTACAACGTGTGAAAAAGGTAGATATCGCGTTTCGGAGTGACCTTGAGTGATTGGTCGTTATTTCGAACGGTTGCGAGGCTTGGGAAGTGAATCCTTAGCTTCTTTCGATATACCGCGAGTGGAAAAGTTAAATAACGCGATTCCCAGTCTCCTGCTGTGATTTATCGTTATTTTGAACGATTACCTGGCTTAGCAAGTGAATCCATAGTTTCTTTTATTACAACGTGTGGAAAAGGTAGATATCGCGTTTCGGATTGACCTTGAGTGATTGGTCGTTATTTCGAACGATTGCTAGGCTTGTGAAGTGAATCCTTAGCTTCTTTCAATATACCGCGAGTGGAAAAGGTAAATATCGCGATTCCGAGTCTCCTACTGTGATTTATCGTTATTTTGAACGATTACGAAGGCGAGGATTTGAATCCTCAGCTTCTTTCGATATACCGCGAGTGGAAAAGGTAAATATCGCGATTCCGAGTCTCCTACTGTGATTTATCGTTATTTTGATCGATTGCCTGGCTTGGGAAGTGAATCCTTAGTTTCTTTCAGTACAACGTGTGAAAAAGGTAGATATCGCGTTTCGGAGTGACCTTGAGTGATTAGTCGTTATTTCGAACGGTTGCGAGGCTTGGGAAGTGAATCCTTAGCTTCTTTCGATATACCGCGAGTGGAAAAGGTAAATAACGCGATTCCCAGTCTCCTGCTGTGATTTATCGTTATTTTGAACGATTACCTGGCTTAGGAAGTGAATCCTTAGTTTCTTTTATTACAACGTGTGGAAAAGGTAGATATCGCGTTTCGGAGTGACCTTGAGTGATTGGTCGTTATTTCGAACGGTTGCGAGGCTTGGAAAGTGAATCCTCAGCTTCTTTCGATATACCGCGAGTGGAACAGGTAAATAACGCGATTCCCAGTCTCCTGCTGTGATTTATCGTTATTTTGAACGATTACCTGGCTTAGGAAGTGAATCCTTAGTTTCTTTTAGTACAACGTGTGGAAAAGGTAAATATCGCGTTCGGAGTGCCCTTGAGTGTTTTGTCGTTATTTCGAACGATTGCTAGGCTTTTGAAGTGAATCCTTAGCTTCCTTCGATATACCGCGAGTGGAAAAGGTAAATATCGCGATTCCGAGTCTCCTACTGTGATTTATCGTTATGATGATCGATTGCCTGGCTTGGGAAGTGAATCCTTAGTTTCTTTCAGTACAACGTGTGGAAAAGGTAGATATCGCGTTTCGGAGTGACCTTGAGTGATTGGTCGTTATTTCGAATGGTTGCGAGGCTTTTGAAGTGAATCCTTAGCTTCCTTCGATATACCGCGAGTGGAAAAGGTAAATATCGCGATTCCGAGTCTCCTACTGTGATTTATCGTTATAATGATCGATTGCCTGCCTTGGGAAGTGAATCCTTAGTTTCTTTTATTACAACGTGTGGAAAAGGTAGATATCGCGTTTCGGAGTGACCTTGAGTGATTGGTCGTTATTTCGAACGGATGCGAGGCTCGGGAAGTGAATCCTTAGCTTCTTTCGATATACCGCGAGTGGAAAAGGTAAATAACGCGATTCCCAGTCTCCTGCTGTGATTTATCGTTATTTTGATCGATTACCTGGCTTGGGGAGTGAAACCTTAGTTTCTTTTAGTACACCGTGTCGAAAAGGTAAATATCACGTTTCGGTGTGACCTTGAGTGTTTTGTCGTTATTTCGAACGATTGCTAGGCTTGTGAAGTGAATCCTTAGCTTCTGACGATATACCGCAAGTGGAAAAGGTAAATATCGCGATTCCGAGTCTCCTACTGTGATTTATCGTTATTTTGAACGATTACGAAGGCGAGGATTTGAATCCTCAGCTTCTTTCGATATACCGCGAGTGGAAAAGGTAAATATCGCGATTCCGAGTCTCCTACTGTGATTTATCGTTATTTTGATCGATTGCCTGGCTTGGGAAGTGAATCCTTAGTTTCTTTCAGTACAACGTGTGAAAAAGGTAGATATCGCGTTTCGGAGTGACCTTGAGTGATTAGTCGTTATTTCGAACGGTTGCGAGGCTTGGGAAGTGAATCCTTAGCTTCTTTCGATATACCGCGAGTGGAAAAGGTAAATAACGCGATTCCCAGTCTCCTGCTGTGATTTATCGTTATTTTGAACGATTACCTGGCTTAGGAAGTGAATCCTTAGTTTCTTTTATTACAACGTGTGGAAAAGGTAGATATCGCGTTTCGGAGTGACCTTGAGTGATTGGTCGTTATTTCGAACGGTTGCGAGGCTTGGAAAGTGAATCCTCAGCTTCTTTCGATATACCGCGAGTGGAACAGGTAAATAACGCGATTCCCAGTCTCCTGCTGTGATTTATCGTTATTTTGAACGATTACCTGGCTTAGGAAGTGAATCCTTAGTTTCTTTTAGTACAACGTGTGGAAAAGGTAAATATCGCGTTCGGAGTGCCCTTGAGTGTTTTGTCGTTATTTCGAACGATTGCTAGGCTTTTGAAGTGAATCCTTAGCTTCCTTCGATATACCGCGAGTGGAAAAGGTAAATATCGCGATTCCGAGTCTCCTACTGTGATTTATCGTTATGATGATCGATTGCCTGGCTTGGGAAGTGAATCCTTAGTTTCTTTCAGTACAACGTGTGGAAAAGGTAGATATCGCGTTTCGGAGTGACCTTGAGTGATTGGTCGTTATTTCGAATGGTTGCGAGGCTTTTGAAGTGAATCCTTAGCTTCCTTCGATATACCGCGAGTGGAAAAGGTAAATATCGCGATTCCGAGTCTCCTACTGTGATTTATCGTTATAATGATCGATTGCCTGCCTTGGGAAGTGAATCCTTAGTTTCTTTTATTACAACGTGTGGAAAAGGTAGATATCGCGTTTCGGAGTGACCTTGAGTGATTGGTCGTTATTTCGAACGGATGCGAGGCTCGGGAAGTGAATCCTTAGCTTCTTTCGATATACCGCGAGTGGAAAAGGTAAATAACGCGATTCCCAGTCTCCTGCTGTGATTTATCGTTATTTTGATCGATTACCTGGCTTGGGGAGTGAAACCTTAGTTTCTTTTAGTACACCGTGTCGAAAAGGTAAATATCACGTTTCGGTGTGACCTTGAGTGTTTTGTCGTTATTTCGAACGATTGCTAGGCTTGTGAAGTGAATCCTTAGCTTCTGACGATATACCGCAAGTGGAAAAGGTAAATATCGCGATTCCGAGTCTCCTACTGTGATTTATCGTTATTTTGAACGATTACGAAGGCGAGGATTTGAATCCTCAGCTTCTTTAGATATACCGCGAATGGAAAAGGTAAATATCGCGATTCCGAGTCTCCTACTGTGATTTATCGTTATGATGATCGATTGCCTGGCTTGGGAAGTGAATCCTTAGTTTCTTTCAGTACAACGTGTGGAAAAGGTAGATATCCCGTTTCGGTGTGACCTTGATTGTTTTGTCGTTATTTCGAACTATTGCGAGACTTGGGAAATGAATCCTTAGCTTGTGTCGTTACACTGTGGGTGGAAAATGTAAATATCGCTACACCGAGTCTCCTACTGTGATTTATCGTTATTTTGAACGATTACGAAGGCGAGGATTTGAATACTCAGCTTCTTTCGATATACCGCGAATGGAAAAGGTAAATATCGCGATTCCGAGTCTCCTACTGTGATTTATCGTTATGATGATCGATTGCCTGGCTTGGGAAGTGAATCCTTAGTTTCTTTCAGTACAACGTGTGGAAAAGGTAGATATCGCGTTTCGGAGTGACCTTGAGTGATTGGTCGTTATTTCGAACGGTTGCGAGGCTTGGGAAGTGAATCCTTAGCTTCTTTCGATATACCGCGAGTGGAAAAGGTAAATAACGCGATTCCAGGTCTCCTGCTGTGATTTATCGTTATTTTGAACGATTACCTGGCTTAGGAAGTGAATCCATAGTTTCTTTTATTACAACGTGTGGAAAAGGTAGATATCGCGTTTCGGATTGACCTTGAGTGATTGGTCGTTATTTCGAACGATTGCTAGGCTTGTGAAGTGAATCCTTAGCTTCTTTCGATATACCGCGAGTGGAAAAGGTAAATATCGCGATTCCGAGTCTCCTACTGTGATTTATCGTTATTTTGAACGATTACGAAGGCGAGGATTTGAATACTCAGCTTCTTTCGATATACCGCGAATGGAAAAGGTAAATATCGCGATTCCGAGTCTCCTACTGTGATTTATCGTTATGATGATCGATTGCCTGGCTTGGGAAGTGAATCCTTAGTTTCTTTCAGTACAACGTGTGGAAAAGGTAGATATCGCGTTTCGGAGTGACCTTGAGTGATTGGTCGTTATTTCGAACGGTTGCGAGGCTTGGGAAGTGAATCCTTAGCTTCTTTCGATATACCGCGAGTGGAAAAGGTAAATAACGCGATTCCAGGTCTCCTGCTGTGATTTATCGTTATTTTGAACGATTACCTGGCTTAGGAAGTGAATCCATAGTTTCTTTTATTACAACGTGTGGAAAAGGTAGATATCGCGTTTCGGATTGACCTTGAGTGATTGGTCGTTATTTCGAACGATTGCTAGGCTTGTGAAGTGAATCCTTAGCTTCTTTCGATATATCGCGAGTGGAAAAGGTAAATATCGCGATTCCGAGTCTCCTACTGTGATTTATCGTTATTTTGAACGATTACGAAGGCGAGGATTTGAATCCTCAGCTTCTTTCGATATACCGCTAGTGGAAAAGGTAAATATCGCGATTCCGAGTCTCCTACTGTGATTTATCGTTATTTTGATCGATTGCCTGGCTTGGGAAGTGAATCCTTAGTTTCTTTCAGTACAACGTGTGAAAAAGGTAGATATCGCGTTTCGGAGTGACCTTGAGTGATTGGTCGTTATTTCGAACGGTTGCGAGGCTTGGGAAGTGAATCCTTAGCTTCTTTCGATATACCGCGAGTGGAAAAGGTAAATAACGCGATTCCCAGTCTCCTGCTGTGATTTATCGTTATTTTGAACGATTACCTGGCTTAGGAAGTGAATCCTTAGTTTCTTTTATTACAACGTGTGGAAAAGGTAGATATCGCGTTTCGGAGTGACCTTGAGTGATTGGTCGTTATTTCGAACGGTAGCGAGGCTTGGGAAGTGAATCCTTAGCTACTTTCGATATACCGCGAGTGGAAAAGGTAAATAACGCGATTCCAGGTCTCCTGCTGTGATTTATCGTTATTTTGAACGATTACCTGGCTTAGGAAGTGAATCCATAGTTTCTTTTATTACAACGTGTGGAAAAGGTAGATATCGCGTTTCGGATTGACCTTGAGTGATTGGTCGTTATTTCGAACGATTGCGAGGCTTGGGAAGTGAATCCTTAGCTTCTTTCGATATACCGCGAGTGGAAAAGGTAAATAACGCGATTCCCAGTCTCCTGCTGTGATTTATCGTTATTTTGAACGATTACCTGGCTTAGCAAGTGAATCCATAGTTTCTTTTATTACAACGTGTGGAAAAGGTAGATATCGCGTTTCGGATTGACCTTGAGTGATTGGTCGTTATTTCGAATGGTTGCGAGGCTTGGGAAGTGAATCCTCAGCTTCTTTCGATATACCGCGAGTGGAAAAGGTAAATAACGCGATTCCCAGTCTCCTGCTGTGATTTATCGTTATTTTTAACAATTACCTGGCTGGGGAAGTGAATCCTTAGTTTCTGTTAGTACACCGTGTGGAAAAGGTAAATATCGCGTTCGGAGTGACCTTGAGTGTTTTGTCGTTATTTCGAAAGATTGCTAGGCTTGTGAAGTGAATCCTTAGCTTCTTTCGATATACCGCGATTGGAAAAGGTAAATAACGCGATTCCCAGTCTCCTGCTGTGATTTATCGTTATTTTGAACGATTACCTGGCTTGGGAAGTGAATCCTTAGTTTCTTTTAGTACAACGTGTGGAAAAGGTAAATATCGCGTTTCGAGTGCCCTTGAGTGTTTTGTCGTTATTTCGAACGATTGCTAGGCTTTTGAAGTGAATCCTTAGCTTCCTTCGATATACCGCGAGTGGAAAAGGTAAATATCGCGATTCCGAGTCTCCTACTGTGATTTATCGTTATGATGATCGATTGCCTGGCTTGGGAAGTGAATCCTTAGTTTCTTTCAGTACAACGTGTGGAAAAGGTAGATATCGCGTTTCGGAGTGACCTTGAGTGATTGGTCGTTATTTCGAACGGTTGCGAGGCTTGGGAAGTGAATCCTTAGCTTCTTTCGATATACCGCGAGTGGAAAAGGTAAATAACGCGATTCCAGGTCTCCTACTGTGATTTATCGTTATTTTTAACGATTACCTGGCTTGGGAAGTGAATCCTTAGTTTCTTTTAGTACACCGTGTGGAAAAGGTCAATATCACGTTTCGGTGTGACCTTGAGTGATTGGTCGTTATTTCGAACGATTGCTAGGCTTGTGAAGTGAATCCTTAGCTTCTTTCAATATACCGCCAGTGTTCAAGGTAAATATCGCCATACCGAGTCTCCTATTGTGATTTATTGTAATTTTGAACGATTGCGAGGGCTAGGGTTTGAATCCTGAATTTCTTTAAGTACACCGAGTGGAAAAGGTAAATATCACGTTTCGGTGTGACCTTGAGTGTTTTGTCGTTATTTCGAACTATTGCGAGACTTGGGAAATGAATCCTTAGCTTGTGTCGTTACACTGTGGGTGGAAAATGTAAATATCGCTACACCGAGTCTCCTACTGTGATTTATCGTTATTTTGAACGATTACGAAGGCGAGGATTTGAATACTCAGCTTCTTTCGATATACCGCGAATGGAAAAGGTAAATATCGCGATTCCGAGTCTCCTACTGTGATTTATCGTTATGATGATCGATTGCCTGGCTTGGGAAGTGAATCCTTAGTTTCTTTCAGTACAACGTGTGGAAAAGGTAGATATCGCGTTTCGGAGTGACCTTGAGTGATTGGTCGTTATTTCGAACGGTTGCGAGGCTTGGGAAGTGAATCCTTAGCTTCTTTCGATATACCGCGAGTGGAAAAGGTAAATAACGCGATTCCAGGTCTCCTACTGTGATTTATCGTTATTTTTAACGATTACCTGGCTTGGGAAGTGAATCCTTAGTTTCTTTTAGTACACCGTGTGGAAAAGGTCAATATCACGTTTCGGTGTGACCTTGAGTGATTGGTCGTTATTTCGAACGATTGCTAGGCTTGTGAAGTGAATCCTTAGCTTCTTTCAATATACCGCCAGTGTTCAAGGTAAATATCGCCATACCGAGTCTCCTATTGTGATTTATTGTAATTTTGAACGATTGCGAGGGCTAGGGTTTGAATCCTGAATTTCTTTAAGTACACCGAGTGGAAAAGGTAAATATCACGTTTCGGTGTGACCTTGAGTGTTTTGTCGTTATTTCGAACTATTGCGAGACTTGGGAAATGAATCCTTAGCTTGTGTCGTTACACTGTGGGTGGAAAATGTAAATATCGCTACACCGAGTCTCCTACTGTGATTTATCGTTATTTTGAACGATTACGAAGGCGAGGATTTGAATACTCAGCTTCTTTCGATATACCGCGAATGGAAAAGGTAAATATCGCGATTCCGAGTCTCCTACTGTGATTTATCGTTATTTTGAACGATTACCTGGCTTAGCAAGTGAATCCATAGTTTCTTTTATTACAACGTGTGGAAAAGGTAGATATCGCGTTTCGGATTGACCTTGAGTGATTGGTCGTTATTTCGAACGATTGCTAGGCTTGTGAAGTGAATCCTTAGCTTCTTTCAATATACCGCGAGTGGAAAAGGTAAATATCGCGATTCCGAGTCTCCTACTGTGATTTATCGTTATTTTGAACGATTACGAAGGCGAGGATTTGAATCCTCAGCTTCTTTCGATATACCGCGAGTGGAAAAGGTAAATATCGCGATTCCGAGTCTCCTACTGTGATTTATCGTTATTTTGATCGATTGCCTGGCTTGGGAAGTGAATCCTTAGTTTCTTTCAGTACAACGTGTGAAAAAGGTAGATATCGCGTTTCGGAGTGACCTTGAGTGATTGGTCGTTATTTCGAACGGTTGCGAAGCTTGGGAAGTGAATCCTTAGCTTCTTTCGATATACCGCGAGTGGAAAAGTTAAATAACGCGATTCCCAGTCTCCTGCTGTGATTTATCGTTATTTTGAACGATTACCTGGCTTAGCAAGTGAATCCTTAGTTTCTTTTATTACAACGTGTGGAAAAGGTAGATATCGCGTTTCGGATTGACCTTGAGTGATTGGTCGTTATTTCGAACGATTGCTAGGCTTGTGAAGTGAATCCTTAGCTTCTTTCAATATACCGCGAGTGGAAAAGGTAAATATCGCGATTCCGAGTCTCCTACTGTGATTTATCGTTATTTTGAACGATTACCTGGCTTAGGAAGTGAATCCTTAGTTTCTTTTAGTACAACGTGTGGAAAAGGTAAATATCGCGTTCGGAGTGCCCTTGAGTGTTTTGTCGTTATTTCGAACGATTGCTAGGCTTTTGAAGTGAATCCTTAGCTTCCTTCGATATACCGCGAGTGGAAAAGGTAAATATCGCGATTCCGAGTCTCCTACTGTGATTTATCGTTATTTTGAACGATTACGAAGGCGAGGATTTGAATCCTCAGCTTCTTTCGATATACCGCGAATGGAAAAGGTAAATATCGCGATTCCGAGTCTCCTACTGTGATTTATCGTTATTTTGAACGATTACCTGGCTTAGCAAGTGAATCCATAGTTTCTTTTATTACAACGTGTGGAAAAGGTAGATATCGCGTTTCGGATTGACCTTGAGTGATTGGTCGTTATTTCGAACGATTGCTAGGCTTGTGAAGTGAATCCTTAGCTTCTTTCAATATACCGCGAGTGGAAAAGGTAAATATCGCGATTCCGAGTCTCCTACTGTGATTTATCGTTATTTTGAACGATTACGAAGGCGAGGATTTGAATCCTCAGCTTCTTTCGATATACCGCGAGTGGAAAAGGTAAATATCGCGATTCCGAGTCTCCTACTGTGATTTATCGTTACTTTGATCGATTGCCTGGCTTGGGAAGTGAATCCTTAGTTTCTTTCAGTACAACGTGTGAAAAAGGTAGATATCGCGTTTCGGAGTGACCTTGAGTGATTGGTCGTTATTTCGAACGGTTGCGAGGCTTGGGAAGTGAATCCTTAGCTTCTTTCGATATACCGCGAGTGGAAAAGGTAAATAACGCGATTCCCAGTCTCCTGCTGTGATTTATCGTTATTTTGAACGATTACCTGGCTTAGCAAGTGAATCCATAGTTTCTTTTATTACAACGTGTGGAAAAGGTAGATATCGCGTTTCGGATTGACCTTGAGTGATTGGTCGTTATTTCGAACGATTGCTAGGCTTGTGAAGTGAATCCTTAGCTTCTTTCAATATACCGCGAGTGGAAAAGGTAAATATCGCGATTCCGAGTCTCCTACTGTGATTTATCGTTATTTTGAACGATTACCTGGCTTAGGAAGTGAATCCTTAGTTTCTTTTAGTACAACGTGTGGAAAAGGTAAATATCGCGTTCGGAGTGCCCTTGAGTGTTTTGTCGTTATTTCGAACGATTGCTAGGCTTTTGAAGTGAATCCTTAGCTTCCTTCGATATACCGCGAGTGGAAAAGGTAAATATCGCGATTCCGAGTCTCCTACTGTGATTTATCGTTATTTTGAACGATTACGAAGGCGAGGATTTGAATCCTCAGCTTCTTTCGATATACCGCGAGTGGAAAAGGTAAATAACGCGATTCCAGGTCTCCTACTGTGATTTATCGTTATTTTTAACGATTACCTGGCTTGGGAAGTGAATCCTTAGTTTCTTTTAGTACACCGTGTGGAAAAGGTCAATATCACGTTTCGGTGTGACCTTGAGTGATTGGTCGTTATTTCGAACGATTGCTAGGCTTGTGAAGTGAATCCTTAGCTTCTTTCAATATACCGCCAGTGTTCAAGGTAAATATCGCCATACCGAGTCTCCTATTGTGATTTATTGTAATTTTGAACGATTGCGAGGGCTAGGGTTTGAATCCTGAATTTCTTTAAGTACACCGAGTGGAAAAGGTAAATATCACGTTTCGGTGTGACCTTGAGTGTTTTGTCGTTATTTCGAACTATTGCGAGACTTGGGAAATGAATCCTTAGCTTGTGTCGTTACACTGTGGGTGGAAAATGTAAATATCGCTACACCGAGTCTCCTACTGTGATTTATCGTTATTTTGAACGATTACGAAGGCGAGGATTTGAATACTCAGCTTCTTTCGATATACCGCGAATGGAAAAGGTAAATATCGCGATTCCGAGTCTCCTACTGTGATTTATCGTTATGATGATCGATTGCCTGGCTTGGGAAGTGAATCCTTAGTTTCTTTCAGTACAACGTGTGGAAAAGGTAGATATCGCGTTTCGGAGTGACCTTGAGTGATTGGTCGTTATTTCGAACGGTTGCGAGGCTTGGGAAGTGAATCCTTAGCTTCTTTCGATATACCGCGAGTGGAAAAGGTAAATAACGCGATTCCAGGTCTCCTACTGTGATTTATCGTTATTTTTAACGATTACCTGGCTTGGGAAGTGAATCCTTAGTTTCTTTTAGTACACCGTGTGGAAAAGGTCAATATCACGTTTCGGTGTGACCTTGAGTGATTGGTCGTTATTTCGAACGATTGCTAGGCTTGTGAAGTGAATCCTTAGCTTCTTTCAATATACCGCCAGTGTTCAAGGTAAATATCGCCATACCGAGTCTCCTATTGTGATTTATTGTAATTTTGAACGATTGCGAGGGCTAGGGTTTGAATCCTGAATTTCTTTAAGTACACCGAGTGGAAAAGGTAAATATCACGTTTCGGTGTGACCTTGAGTGTTTTGTCGTTATTTCGAACTATTGCGAGACTTGGGAAATGAATCCTTAGCTTGTGTCGTTACACTGTGGGTGGAAAATGTAAATATCGCTACACCGAGTCTCCTACTGTGATTTATCGTTATTTTGAACGATTACGAAGGCGAGGATTTGAATACTCAGCTTCTTTCGATATACCGCGAATGGAAAAGGTAAATATCGCGATTCCGAGTCTCCTACTGTGATTTATCGTTATTTTGAACGATTACCTGGCTTAGCAAGTGAATCCATAGTTTCTTTTATTACAACGTGTGGAAAAGGTAGATATCGCGTTTCGGATTGACCTTGAGTGATTGGTCGTTATTTCGAACGATTGCTAGGCTTGTGAAGTGAATCCTTAGCTTCTTTCAATATACCGCGAGTGGAAAAGGTAAATATCGCGATTCCGAGTCTCCTACTGTGATTTATCGTTATTTTGAACGATTACGAAGGCGAGGATTTGAATCCTCAGCTTCTTTCGATATACCGCGAGTGGAAAAGGTAAATATCGCGATTCCGAGTCTCCTACTGTGATTTATCGTTATTTTGATCGATTGCCTGGCTTGGGAAGTGAATCCTTAGTTTCTTTCAGTACAACGTGTGAAAAAGGTAGATATCGCGTTTCGGAGTGACCTTGAGTGATTGGTCGTTATTTCGAACGGTTGCGAAGCTTGGGAAGTGAATCCTTAGCTTCTTTCGATATACCGCGAGTGGAAAAGTTAAATAACGCGATTCCCAGTCTCCTGCTGTGATTTATCGTTATTTTGAACGATTACCTGGCTTAGCAAGTGAATCCTTAGTTTCTTTTATTACAACGTGTGGAAAAGGTAGATATCGCGTTTCGGATTGACCTTGAGTGATTGGTCGTTATTTCG
The DNA here is from genome assembly GCA_948146005.1 of Nomada fucata. Classification (NCBI taxonomy): domain Eukaryota; kingdom Metazoa; phylum Arthropoda; class Insecta; order Hymenoptera; family Apidae; genus Nomada; species Nomada fucata. Next base: position 28,812,790 of record OX411275.1, read on the forward strand.
AACGATTGCTAGGCTTGTGAAGTGAATCCTTAGCTTCTTTCAATATACCGCGAGTGGAAAAGGTAAATATCGCGATTCCGAGTCTCCTACTGTGATTTATCGTTATTTTGAACGATTACCTGGCTTAGGAAGTGAATCCTTAGTTTCTTTTAGTACAACGTGTGGAAAAGGTAAATATCGCGTTCGGAGTGCCCTTGAGTGTTTTGTCGTTATTTCGAACGATTGCTAGGCTTTTGAAGTGAATCCTTAGCTTCCTTCGATATACCGCGAGTGGAAAAGGTAAATATCGCGATTCCGAGTCTCCTACTGTGATTTATCGTTATTTTGAACGATTACGAAGGCGAGGATTTGAATCCTCAGCTTCTTTCGATATACCGCGAATGGAAAAGGTAAATATCGCGATTCCGAGTCTCCTACTGTGATTTATCGTTATTTTGAACGATTACCTGGCTTAGCAAGTGAATCCATAGTTTCTTTTATTACAACGTGTGGAAAAGGTAGATATCGCGTTTCGGATTGACCTTGAGTGATTGGTCGTTATTTCGAACGATTGCTAGGCTTGTGAAGTGAATCCTTAGCTTCTTTCAATATACCGCGAGTGGAAAAGGTAAATATCGCGATTCCGAGTCTCCTACTGTGATTTATCGTTATTTTGAACGATTACGAAGGCGAGGATTTGAATCCTCAGCTTCTTTCGATATACCGCGAGTGGAAAAGGTAAATATCGCGATTCCGAGTCTCCTACTGTGATTTATCGTTATTTTGATCGATTGCCTGGCTTGGGAAGTGAATCCTTAGTTTCTTTCAGTACAACGTGTGAAAAAGGTAGATATCGCGTTTCGGAGTGACCTTGAGTGATTGGTCGTTATTTCGAACGGTTGCGAGGCTTGGGAAGTGAATCCTTAGCTTCTTTCGATATACCGCGAGTGGAAAAGGTAAATAACGCGATTCCCAGTCTCCTGCTGTGATTTATCGTTATTTTGAACGATTACCTGGCTTAGCAAGTGAATCCATAGTTTCTTTTATTACAACGTGTGGAAAAGGTAGATATCGCGTTTCGGATTGACCTTGAGTGATTGGTCGTTATTTCGAACGATTGCTAGGCTTGTGAAGTGAATCCTTAGCTTCTTTCAATATACCGCGAGTGGAAAAGGTAAATATCGCGATTCCGAGTCTCCTACTGTGATTTATCGTTATTTTGAACGATTACCTGGCTTAGGAAGTGAATCCTTAGTTTCTTTTAGTACAACGTGTGGAAAAGGTAAATATCGCGTTCGGAGTGCCCTTGAGTGTTTTGTCGTTATTTCGAACGATTGCTAGGCTTTTGAAGTGAATCCTTAGCTTCCTTCGATATACCGCGAGTGGAAAAGGTAAATATCGCGATTCCGAGTCTCCTACTGTGATTTATCGTTATTTTGAACGATTACGAAGGCGAGGATTTGAATCCTCAGCTTCTTTCGATATACCGCGAATGGAAAAGGTAAATATCGCGATTCCGAGTCTCCTACTGTGATTTATCGTTATTTTGAACGATTACCTGGCTTAGCAAGTGAATCCATAGTTTCTTTTATTACAACGTGTGGAAAAGGTAGATATCGCGTTTCGGATTGACCTTGAGTGATTGGTCGTTATTTCGAACGATTGCTAGGCTTGTGAAGTGAATCCTTAGCTTCTTTCAATATACCGCGAGTGGAAAAGGTAAATATCGCGATTCCGAGTCTCCTACTGTGATTTATCGTTATTTTGAACGATTACGAAGGCGAGGATTTGAATCCTCAGCTTCTTTCGATATACCGCGAGTGGAAAAGGTAAATATCGCGATTCCGAGTCTCCTACTGTGATTTATCGTTATTTTGATCGATTGCCTGGCTTGGGAAGTGAATCCTTAGTTTCTTTCAGTACAACGTGTGAAAAAGGTAGATATCGCGTTTCGGAGTGACCTTGAGTGATTGGTCGTTATTTCGAACGGTTGCGAGGCTTGGGAAGTGAATCCTTAGCTTCTTTCGATATACCGCGAGTGGAAAAGGTAAATAACGCGATTCCCAGTCTCCTGCTGTGATTTATCGTTATTTTGAACGATTACCTGGCTTAGCAAGTGAATCCATAGTTTCTTTTATTACAACGTGTGGAAAAGGTAGATATCGCGTTTCGGAGTGACCTTGAGTGATTGGTCGTTATTTCGAATGGTTGCGAGGCTTGGGAAGTGAATCCTCAGCTTCTTTCGATATACCGCGAGTGGAAAAGGTAAATAACGCGATTCCCAGTCTCCTGCTGTGATTTATCGTTATTTTTAACAATTACTTGGCTGGGGAAGTGAATACTTAGTTTCTGTTAGTACACCGTGTGGAAAAGGTAAATATCGCGTTCGGAGTGACCTTGAGTGTTTTGTCGTTATTTCGAAAGATTGCTAGGCTTGTGAAGTGAATCCTTAGCTTCTTTCGATATACCGCGATTGGAAAAGGTAAATAACGCGATTCCCAGTCTCCTGCTGTGATTTATCGTTATTTTGAACGATTACCTGGCTTGGGAAGTGAATCCTTAGTTTCTTTTAGTACAACGTGTGGAAAAGGTAAATATCGCGTTTCGAGTGCCCTTGAGTGTTTTGTCGTTATTTCGAACGATTGCTAGGCTTTTGAAGTGAATCCTTAGCTTCCTTCGATATACCGCGAGTGGAAAAGGTAAATATCGCGATTCCGAGTCTCCTACTGTGATTTATCGTTATGATGATCGATTGCCTGGCTTGGGAAGTGAATCCTTAGTTTCTTTCAGTACAACGTGTGGAAAAGGTAGATATCGCGTTTCGGAGTGACCTTGAGTGATTGGTCGTTATTTCGAACGGTTGCGAGGCTTGGGAAGTGAATCCTTAGCTTCTTTCGATATACCGCGAGTGGAAAAGGTAAATAACGCGATTCCAGGTCTCCTACTGTGATTTATCGTTATTTTTAACGATTACCTGGCTTGGGAAGTGAATCCTTAGTTTCTTTTAGTACACCGTGTGGAAAAGGTCAATATCACGTTTCGGTGTGACCTTGAGTGTTTTGTCGTTATTTCGAACGATTGCTAGGCTTGTGAAGTGAATCCTTAGCTTCTTTCAATATACCGCCAGTGTTCAAGGTAAATATCGCCATACCGAGTCTCCTATTGTGATTTATTGTAATTTTGAACGATTGCGAGGGCTAGTGTTTGAATCCTGAATTTCTTTTAGTACAAGGAGTGGAAAAGGTAAATATCACGTTTCGGTGTGACCTTGAGTGTTTTGTCGTTATTTCGAACTATTGCGAGACTTGGGAAATGAATCCTTAGCTTGTGTCGTTACACTGTGGGTGGAAAATGTAAATATCGCTACACCGAGTCTCCTACTGTGATTTATCGTTATTTTGAACGATTACGAAGGCGAGGATTTGAATACTCAGCTTCTTTCGATATACCGCGAATGGAAAAGGTAAATATCGCGATTCCGAGTCTCCTACTGTGATTTATCGTTATTTTGAACGATTACCTGGCTTAGCAAGTGAATCCATAGTTTCTTTTATTACAACGTGTGGAAAAGGTAGATATCGCGTTTCGGATTGACCTTGAGTGATTGGTCGTTATTTCGAACGGTTGCGAGGCTTGGGAAGTGAATCCTTAGCTTCTTTCGATATACCGCGAGTGGAAAAGGTAAATAACGCGATTCCAGGTCTCCTGCTGTGATTTATCGTTATTTTGAACGATTACCTGGCTTAGGAAGTGAATCCATAGTTTCTTTTATTACAACGTGTGGAAAAGGTAGATATCGCGTTTCGGATTGACCTTGAGTGATTGGTCGTTATTTCGAACGATTGCTAGGCTTGTGAAGTGAATCCTTAGCTTCTTTCGATATACCGCGAGTGGAAAAGGTAAATATCGCGATTCCGAGTCTCCTACTGTGATTTATCGTTATTTTGAACGATTACGAAGGCGAGGATTTGAATCCTCAGCTTCTTTCGATATACCGCGAGTGGAAAAGGTAAATATCGCGATTCCGAGTCTCCTACTGTGATTTATCGTTATTTTGATCGATTGCCTGGCTTGGGAAGTGAATCCTTAGTTTCTTTCAGTACAACGTGTGAAAAAGGTAGATATCGCGTTTCGGAGTGACCTTGAGTGATTGGTCGTTATTTCGAACCGTTGCGAGGCTTGGGAAGTGAATCCTTAGCTTCTTTCGATATACCGCGAGTGGAAAAGGTAAATAACGCGATTCCCAGTCTCCTGCTGTGATTTATCGTTATTTTGAACGATTACCTGGCTTAGGAAGTGAATCCTTAGTTTCTTTTATTACAACGTGTGGAAAAGGTAGATATCGCGTTTCGGAGTGACCTTGAGTGATTGGTCGTTATTTCGAACGGTAGCGAGGCTTGGGAAGTGAATCCTTAGCTTCTTTCGATATACCGCGAGTGGAAAAGGTAAATAACGCGATTCCAGGTCTCCTGCTGTGATTTATCGTTATTTTGAACGATTACCTGGCTTAGGAAGTGAATCCATAGTTTCTTTTATTACAACGTGTGGAAAAGGTAGATATCGCGTTTCGGATTGACCTTGAGTGATTGGTCGTTATTTCGAACGATTGCTAGGCTTGTGAAGTGAATCCTTAGCTTCTATCGATATACCGCGAGTGGAAAAGGTAAATATCGCGATTTCGAGTCTCCTACTGTGATTTATCGTTATTTTGATCGATTGCCTGGCTTGGGAAGTGAATCCTTAGTTTCTTTCAGTACAACGTGTGAAAAAGGTAGATATCGCGTTTCGGAGTGACCTTGAGTGATTGGTCGTTATTTCGAACGGTTGCGAGGCTTGGGAAGTGAATCCTTAGCTTCTTTCGATATACCGCGAGTGGAAAAGGTAAATAACGCGATTCCAGGTCTCCTACTGTGATTTATCGTTATTTTTAACGATTACCTGGCTTGGGAAGTGAATCCTTAGTTTCTTTTAGTACACCGTGTGGAAAAGGTCAATATCACGTTTCGGTGTGACCTTGAGTGTTTTGTCGTTATTTCGAACGATTGCTAGGCTTGTGAAGTGAATCCTTAGCTTCTTTCAATATACCGCCAGTGTTCAAGGTAAATATCGCCATACCGAGTCTCCTATTGTGATTTATTGTAATTTTGAACGATTGCGAGGGCTAGTGTTTGAATCCTGAATTTCTTTTAGTACAAGGAGTGGAAAAGGTAAATATCACGTTTCGGTGTGACCTTGAGTGTTTTGTCGTTATTTCGAACTATTGCGAGACTTGGGAAATGAATCCTTAGCTTGTGTCGTTACACTGTGGGTGGAAAATGTAAATATCGCTACACCGAGTCTCCTACTGTGATTTATCGTTATTTTGAACGATTACGAAGGCGAGGATTTGAATACTCAGCTTCTTTCGATATACCGCGAATGGAAAAGGTAAATATCGCGATTCCGAGTCTCCTACTGTGATTTATCGTTATTTTGAACGATTACCTGGCTTAGCAAGTGAATCCATAGTTTCTTTTATTACAACGTGTGGAAAAGGTAGATATCGCGTTTCGGATTGACCTTGAGTGATTGGTCGTTATTTCGAACGATTGCTAGGCTTGTGAAGTGAATCCTTAGCTTCTTTCAATATACCGCGAGTGGAAAAGGTAAATATCGCGATTCCGAGTCTCCTACTGTGATTTATCGTTATTTTGATCGATTGCCTGGCTTGGGAAGTGAATCCTTAGTTTCTTTCAGTACAACGTGTGAAAAAGGTAGATATCGCGTTTCGGAGTGACCTTGAGTGATTGGTCGTTATTTCGAACGGTTGCGAGGCTTGGGAAGTGAATCCTTAGCTTCTTTCGATATACCGCGAGTGGAAAAGTTAAATAACGCGATTCCCAGTCTCCTGCTGTGATTTATCGTTATTTTGAACGATTACCTGGCTTAGCAAGTGAATCCATAGTTTCTTTTATTACAACGTGTGGAAAAGGTAGATATCGCGTTTCGGATTGACCTTGAGTGATTGGTCGTTATTTCGAACGATTGCTAGGCTTGTGAAGTGAATCCTTAGCTTCTTTCAATATACCGCGAGTGGAAAAGGTAAATATCGCGATTCCGAGTCTCCTACTGTGATTTATCGTTATTTTGAACGATTACGAAGGCGAGGATTTGAATCCTCAGCTTCTTTCGATATACCGCGAGTGGAAAAGGTAAATATCGCGATTCCGAGTCTCCTACTGTGATTTATCGTTATTTTGATCGATTGCCTGGCTTGGGAAGTGAATCCTTAGTTTCTTTCAGTACAACGTGTGAAAAAGGTAGATATCGCGTTTCGGAGTGACCTTGAGTGATTGGTCGTTATTTCGAACGGTTGCGAGGCTTGGAAAGTGAATCCTCAGCTTCTTTCGATATACCGCGAGTGGAACAGGTAAATAACGCGATTCCCAGTCTCCTGCTGTGATTTATCGTTATTTTGAACGATTACCTGGCTTAGGAAGTGAATCCTTAGTTTCTTTTAGTACAACGTGTGGAAAAGGTAAATATCGCGTTCGGAGTGCCCTTGAGTGTTTTGTCGTTATTTCGAACGATTGCTAGGCTTTTGAAGTGAATCCTTAGCTTCCTTCGATATACCGCGAGTGGAAAAGGTAAATATCGCGATTCCGAGTCTCCTACTGTGATTTATCGTTATGATGATCGATTGCCTGGCTTGGGAAGTGAATCCTTAGTTTCTTTCAGTACAACGTGTGGAAAAGGTAGATATCGCGTTTCGGAGTGACCTTGAGTGATTGGTCGTTATTTCGAATGGTTGCGAGGCTTTTGAAGTGAATCCTTAGCTTCCTTCGATATACCGCGAGTGGAAAAGGTAAATATCGCGATTCCGAGTCTCCTACTGTGATTTATCGTTATAATGATCGATTGCCTGCCTTGGGAAGTGAATCCTTAGTTTCTTTTATTACAACGTGTGGAAAAGGTAGATATCGCGTTTCGGAGTGACCTTGAGTGATTGGTCGTTATTTCGAACGGATGCGAGGCTCGGGAAGTGAATCCTTAGCTTCTTTCGATATACCGCGAGTGGAAAAGGTAAATAACGCGATTCCCAGTCTCCTGCTGTGATTTATCGTTATTTTGATCGATTACCTGGCTTGGGGAGTGAAACCTTAGTTTCTTTTAGTACACCGTGTGGAAAAGGTAAATATCGCATTCGGAGTGCCCTTGAGTGATTGGTCGTTATTTCGAATGGTTGCGAGGCTTGGGAAGTGAATCCTCAGCTTCTTTCGATATACCGCGAGTGGAAAAGGTAAATAACGCGATTCCCAGTCTCCTGCTGTGATTTATCGTTATTTTTAACAATTACCTGGCTGGGGAAGTGAATCCTTAGTTTCTGTTAGTACACCGTGTGGAAAAGGTAAATATCGCGTTCGGAGTGACCTTGAGTGTTTTGTCGTTATTTCGAAAGATTGCTAGGCTTGTGAAGTGAATCCTTAGCTTCTTTCGATATACCGCGAGTGGAAAAGGTAAATAACGCGATTTCAGGTCTCCTACTGTGATTTATCGTTATTTTTAACGATTACCTGGCTTATGAAGTGAATCCTTAGTTTCTTTTAGTACACCGTGTGGAAAAGGTAAATATCACGTTTCGGTGTGACCTTGAGTGTTTTGTCGTTATTTCGAACGATTGCTAGGCTTGTGAAGTGAATCCTTAGCTTCTTTCGACATACCGCGAGTGGAAAAGGTAAATATCGCGATTCCGAGTCTCCTACTGTGATTTATCGTTATTTTGAACGATTACGAAGGCGAGGATTTGAATCCTCAGCTTCTTTAGATATACCGCGAATGGAAAAGGTAAATATCGCGATTCCGAGTCTCCTACTGTGATTTATCGTTATGATGATCGATTGCCTGGCTTGGGAAGTGAATCCTTAGTTTCTTTCAGTACAACGTGTGGAAAAGGTAGATATCACGTTTCGGTGTGACCTTGAGTGTTTTGTCGTTATTTCGAACTATTGCGAGACTTGGGAAATGAATCCTTAGCTTGTGTCGTTACACTGTGGGTGGAAAATGTAAATATCGCTACACCGAGTCTCCTACTGTGATTTATCGTTATTTTGAACGATTACGAAGGCGAGGATTTGAATACTCAGCTTCTTTCGATATACCGCGAATGGAAAAGGTAAATATCGCGATTCCGAGTCTCCTACTGTGATTTATCGTTATGATGATCGATTGCCTGGCTTGGGAAGTGAATCCTTAGTTTCTTTCAGTACAACGTGTGGAAAAGGTAGATATCGCGTTTCGGAGTGACCTTGAGTGATTGGTCGTTATTTCGAACGGTTGCGAGGCTTGGGAAGTGAATCCTTAGCTTCTTTCGATATACCGCGAGTGGAAAAGGTAAATATCGCGATTCCGAGTCTCCTACTGTGATTTATCGTTATTTTGATCGATTGCCTGGCTTGGGAAGTGAATCCTTAGTTTCTTTCAGTACAACGTGTGAAAAAGGTAGATATCGCGTTTCGGAGTGACCTTGAGTGATTGGTCGTTATTTCGAACCGTTGCGAGGCTTGGGAAGTGAATCCTTAGCTTCTTTCGATATACCGCGAGTGGAAAAGGTAAATAACGCGATTCCCAGTCTCCTGCTGTGATTTATCGTTATTTTGAACGATTACCTGGCTTAGGAAGTGAATCCTTAGTTTCTTTTATTACAACGTGTGGAAAAGGTAGATATCGCGTTTCGGAGTGACCTTGAGTGATTGGTCGTTATTTCGAACGGTAGCGAGGCTTGGGAAGTGAATCCTTAGCTTCTTTCGATATACCGCGAGTGGAAAAGGTAAATAACGCGATTCCAGGTCTCCTGCTGTGATTTATCGTTATTTTGAACGATTACCTGGCTTAGGAAGTGAATCCATAGTTTCTTTTATTACAACGTGTGGAAAAGGTAGATATCGCGTTTCGGATTGACCTTGAGTGATTGGTCGTTATTTCGAACGATTGCTAGGCTTGTGAAGTGAATCCTTAGCTTCTATCGATATACCGCGAGTGGAAAAGGTAAATATCGCGATTTCGAGTCTCCTACTGTGATTTATCGTTATTTTGATCGATTGCCTGGCTTGGGAAGTGAATCCTTAGTTTCTTTCAGTACAACGTGTGAAAAAGGTAGATATCGCGTTTCGGAGTGACCTTGAGTGATTGGTCGTTATTTCGAACGGTTGCGAGGCTTGGGAAGTGAATCCTTAGCTTCTTTCGATATAAAGCGAGTGGAAAAGGTAAATAACGCGATTCCAGGTCTCCTGCTGTGATTTATCGTTATTTTGAACGATTACCTGGCTTAGGAAGTGAATCCATAGTTTCTTTTATTACAACGTGTGGAAAAGGTAGATATCGCGTTTCGGATTGACCTTGAGTGATTGGTCGTTATTTCGAACGATTGCTAGGCTTGTGAAGTGAATCCTTAGCTTCTTTCGATATACCGCGATTGGAAAAGGTAAATATCGCGATTCCGAGTCTCCTACTGTGATTTATCGTTATTTTGAACGATTACGAAGGCGAGGATTTGAATCCTCAGCTTCTTTCGATATACTGCGAGTGGAAAAGGTAAATATCGCGATTCCGAGTCTCCTACTGTGATTTATCGTTATTTTGATCGATTGCCTGGCTTGGGAAGTGAATCCTTAGTTTCTTTCAGTACAACGTGTGAAAAAGGTAGATATCGCGTTTCGGATTGACCTTGAGTGATTGGTCGTTATTTCGAACGGTTGCGAGGCTTGGGAAGTGAATCCTTAGCTTCTTTCGATATACCGCGAGTGGAAAAGGTAAATATCGCGATTCCGAGTCTCCTACTGTGATTTATCGTTATTTTGATCGATTGCCTGGCTTGGGAAGTGAATCCTTAGTTTCTTTCAGTACAACGTGTGAAAAAGGTAGATATCGCGTTTCGGAGTGACCTTGAGTGATTGGTCGTTATTTCGAACGGTTGCGAGGCTTGGGAAGTGAATCCTTAGCTTCTTTCGATATACCGCGAGTGGAAAAGGTAAATAACGCGATTCCCAGTCTCCTGCTGTGATTTATCGTTATTTTGAACGATTACCTGGCTTAGGAAGTGAATCCTTAGTTTCTTTTATTACAACGTGTGGAAAAGGTAGATATCGCGTTTCGGAGTGACCTTGAGTGATTGGTCGTTATTTCGAACGGTAGCGAGGCTTGGGAAGTGAATCCTTAGCTTCTTTCGATATACCGCGAGTGGAAAAGGTAAATAACGCGATTCCAGGTCTCCTGCTGTGATTTATCGTTATTTTGAACGATTACCTGGCTTAGGAAGTGAATCCATAGTTTCTTTTATTACAACGTGTGGAAAAGGTAGATATCGCGTTTCGGATTGACCTTGAGTGATTGGTCGTTATTTCGAACGATTGCTAGGCTTGTGAAGTGAATCCTTAGCTTCTATCGATATACCGCGAGTGGAAAAGGTAAATATCGCGATTCCGAGTCTCCTACTGTGATTTATCGTTATTTTGAACGATTACGAAGGCGAGGATTTGAATCCTCAGCTTCTTTCGATATACCGCGAGTGGAAAAGGTAAATATCGCGATTCCGAGTCTCCTACTGTGATTTATCGTTATTTTGATCGATTGCCTGGCTTGGAAAGTGAATCCTTAGTTTCTTTCAGTACAACGTGTGAAAAAGGTAGATATCGCGTTTCGGAGTGACCTTGAGTGATTGGTCGTTATTTCGAACGGTTGCGAGGCTTGGGAAGTGAATCCTTAGCTTCTTTCGATATAAAGCGAGTGGAAAAGGTAAATAACGCGATTCCAGGTCTCCTGCTGTGATTTATCGTTATTTTGAACGATTACCTGGCTTAGGAAGTGAATCCATAGTTTCTTTTATTACAACGTGTGGAAAAGGTAGATATCGCGTTTCGGATTGACCTTGAGTGATTGGTCGTTATTTCGAACGATTGCTAGGCTTGTGAAGTGAATCCTTAGCTTCTTTCGATATACCGCGATTGGAAAAGGTAAATATCGCGATTCCGAGTCTCCTACTGTGATTTATCGTTATTTTGCACGATTACGAAGGCGAGGATTTGAATCCTCAGCTTCTTTCGATATACTGCGAGTGGAAAAGGTAAATATCGCGATTCCGAGTCTCCTACTGTGATTTATCGTTATTTTGATCGATTGCCTGGCTTGGGAAGTGAATCCTTAGTTTCTTTCAGTACAACGTGTGAAAAAGGTAGATATCGCGTTTCGGAGTGACCTTGAGTGATTGGTCGTTATTTCGAACGGTTGCGAGGCTTGGGAAGTGAATCCTTAGCTTCTTTCGATATAAAGCGAGTGGAAAAGGTAAATAACGCGATTCCCAGTCTCCTGCTGTGATTTATCGTTATTTTGAACGATTACCTGGCTTAGGAAGTGAATCCTTAGTTTCTTTTATTACAACGTGTGGAAAAGGTAGATATCGCGTTTCGGAGTGACCTTGAGTGATTGGTCGTTATTTCGAACGGTTGCGAGGCTTTTAAAGTGAATCCTCAGCTTCTTTCGATATACCGCGAGTGGAACAGGTAAATAACGCGATTCCCAGTCTCCTGCTGTGATTTATCGTTATTTTGAACGATTACCTGGCTTAGGAAGTGAATCCATAGTTTCTTTTATTACAACGTGTGGAAAAGGTAGATATCGCGTTTCGGATTGACCTTGAGTGATTGGTCGTTATTTCGAACGATTGCTAGGCTTGTGAAGTGAATCCTTAGCTTCTATCGATATACCGCGAGTGGAAAAGGTAAATATCGCGATTCCGAGTCTCCTACTGTGATTTATCGTTATTTTGAACGATTACGAAGGCGAGGATTTGAATCCTCAGCTTCTTTCGATATTCCGCGAGTGGAAAAGGTAAATATCGCGATTCCGAGTCTCCTACTGTGATTTATCGTTATTTTGATCGATTGCTTGGCTTGGGAAGTGAATCCTTAGTTTCTTTCAGTACAACGTGTGAAAAAGGTAGATATCGCGTTTCGGAGTGACCTTGAGTGATTGGTCGTTATTTCGAACGGTTGCGAGGCTTGGGAAGTGAATCCTTAGCTTCTTTCGATATACCGCGAGTGGAAAAGGTAAATAACGCGATTCCCAGTCTCCTGCTGTGATTTATCGTTATTTTGAACGATTACCTGGCTTAGGAAGTGAATCCTTAGTTTCTTTTATTACAACGTGTGGAAAAGGTAGATATCGCGTTTCGGAGTGACCTTGAGTGATTGGTCGTTATTTCGAACGGTAGCGAGGCTTGGGAAGTGAATCCTTAGCTTCTTTCGATATACCGCGAGTGGAAAAGGTAAATAACGCGATTCCAGGTCTCCTGCTGTGATTTATCGTTATTTTAAACGATTACCTGGCTTAGGAAGTGAATCCATAGTTTCTTTTATTACAACGTGTGGAAAAGGTAGATATCGCGTTTCGGATTGACCTTGAGTGATTGGTCGTTATTTCGAACGATTGCTAGGCTTGTGAAGTGAATCCTTAGCTTCTTTCGATATACCGCGAGTGGAAAAGGTAAATATCGCGATTCCGAGTCTCCTACTGTGATTTATCGTTATTTTGAACGATTACGAAGGCGAGGATTTGAATCCTCAGCTTCTTTCGATATACCGCGAGTGGAAAAGGTAAATATCGCGATTCCGAGTCTCCTACTGTGATTTATCGTTATTTTGATCGATTGCCTGGCTTGGGAAGTGAATCCTTTGTTTCTTTCAGTACAACGTGTGAAAAAGGTAGATATCGCGTTTCGGAGTGACCTTGAGTGATTGGTCGTTATTTCGAACGGTTGCGAGGCTTGGGAAGTGAATCCTTAGCTTCTTTCGATATACCGCGAGTGGAACAGGTAAATAACGCGATTCCCAGTCTCCTGCTGTGATTTATCGTTATTTTGAACGATTACCTGGCTTAGGAAGTGAATCCATAGTTTCTTTTATTACAACGTGTGGAAAAGGTAGATATCGCGATTCGGAGTGACCTTGAGTGATTGGTCGTTATTTCGAACGGTTGCGAGGCTTGGGAAGTGAATCCTTAGCTTCTTTCGATATACCGCGAGTGGAAAAGGTAAATAACGCGATTCCAGGCCTCCTGCTGTGATTTATCGTTATTTTGAACGATTACCTGGCTTGGGAAGTGAATCCTTAGTTTCTTTTAGTACAACGTGTGGAAAAGGTAGATATCGCGTTTCGGAGTGACCTTGAGTGATTGGTCGTTATTTCGAATGGTTGCGAGGCTTGGGAAGTGAATCCTCAGCTTCTTTCGATATACCGCGAGTGGAAAAGGTAAATAACGAGATTCCCAGTCTCCTGCTGTGATTTATCGTTATTTTGATCGATTACCTGGCTTGGGGAGTGAAACCTTAGTTTCTTTTAGTACACCGTGTGGAAAAAGTAAATATCGCGTTCGGAGTGCCCTTGAGTATTTTGTCGTTATTTCGAACGATTGCTAGGCTTGTGAAGTGAATCCTTAGCTTCTTTCAATATACCGCGAGTGGACAAGGTAAATATCGCCATACCGAGTCTCCTATTGTGATTTATTGTAATTTTGAACGATTGCGAGGGCTAGGGTTTGAATCCTGAATTTCTTTTAGTACACCGAGTGGAAAAGGTAAATATCACGTTTCGGTGTGACCTTGAGTGTTTTGTCGTTATTTCGAACTATTGCGAGACTTGGGAAATGAATCCTTAGCTTGTGTCGTTACACTGTGGGTGGAAAATGTAAATATCGCTACACCGAGTCTCCTACTGTGATTTATCGTTATTTTGAACGATTACGAAGGCGAGGATTTGAATACTCAGCTTCTTTCGATATACCGCGAATGGAAAAGGTAAATATCGCGATTCCGAGTCTCCTACTGTGATTTATCGTTATTTTGAACGATTACCTGGCTTAGCAAGTGAATCCATAGTTTCTTTTATTACAACGTGTGGAAAAGGTAGATATCGCGTTTCGGATTGACCTTGAGTGATTGGTCGTTATTTCGAACGATTGCTAGGCTTGTGAAGTGAATCCTTAGCTTCTTTCAATATACCGCGAGTGGAAAAGGTAAATATCGCGATTCCGAGTCTCCTACTGTGATTTATCGTTATTTTGAACGATTACGAAGGCGAGGATTTGAATCCTCAGCTTCTTTCGATATACCGCGAGTGGAAAAGGTAAATATCGCGATTCCGAGTCTCCTACTGTGATTTATCGTTATTTTGAACGATTACCTGGCTTAGCAAGTGAATCCATAGTTTCTTTTATTACAACGTGTGGAAAAGGTAGATATCGCGTTTCGGATTGACCTTGAGTGATTGGTCGTTATTTCGAACGATTGCGAGGCTTGTGAAGTGAATCCTTAGCTTCTTTCGATATACCGCGAGTGGAAAAGGTAAATAACGCGATTCCAGGTCTCCTGCTGTGATTTATCGTTATTTTGAACGATTACCTGGCTTAGGAAGTGAATCCATAGTTTCTTTTATTACAACGTGTGGAAAAGGTAGATATCGCGTTTCGGATTGACCTTGAGTGATTGGTCGTTATTTCGAACGATTGCTAGGCTTGTGAAGTGAATCCTTAGCTTCTTTCGATATACCGCGAGTGGAAAAGGTAAATATCGCGATTCCGAGTCTCCTATTGTGATTTATTGTAATTTTGAACGATTGCGAGGGCTAGGGTTTGAATCCTGAATTTCTTTTAGTACACCGAGTGGAAAAGGTAAATATCACGTTTCGGTGTGACCTTGAGTGTTTTGTCGTTATTTCGAACTATTGCGAGACTTGGGAAATGAATCCTTAGCTTGTGTCGTTACACTGTGGGTGGAAAATGTAAATATCGCTACACCGAGTCTCCTACTGTGATTTATCGTTATTTTGAACGATTACGAAGGCGAGGATTTGAATACTCAGCTTCTTTCGATATACCGCGAATGGAAAAGGTAAATATCGCGATTCCGAGTCTCCTACTGTGATTTATCGTTATTTTGAACGATTACCTGGCTTAGGAAGTGAATCCATAGTTTCTTTTATTACAACGTGTGGAAAAGGTAGATATCGCGTTTCGGATTGACCTTGAGTGATTGGTCGTTATTTCGAACGATTGCTAGGCTTGTGAAGTGAATCCTTAGCTTCTTTCGATATACCGCGAGTGGAAAAGGTAAATATCGCGATTCCGAGTCTCCTACTGTGATTTATCGTTATTTTGAACGATTACGAAGGCGAGGATTTGAATCCTCAGCTTCTTTCGATATACCGCGAGTGGAAAAGGTAAATATCGCGATTCCGAGTCTCCTACTGTGATTTATCGTTATTTTGATGGATTGCCTGGCTTGGGAAGTGAATCCTTTGTTTCTTTCAGTACAACGTGTGAAAAAGGTAGATATCGCGTTTCGGAGTGACCTTGAGTGATTGGTCGTTATTTCGAACGGTTGCGAGGCTTGGGAAGTGAATCCTTAGCTTCTTTCGATATACCGCGAGTGGAACAGGTAAATAACGCGATTCCCAGTCTCCTGCTGTGATTTATCGTTATTTTGAACGATTACCTGGCTTAGGAAGTGAATCCATAGTTTCTTTTATTACAACGTGTGGAAAAGGTAGATATCGCGTTTCGGAGTGACCTTGAGTGATTGGTCGTTATTTCGAACGGTTGCGAGGCTTGGGAAGTGAATCCTTAGCTTCTTTCGATATACCGCGAGTGGAAAAGGTAAATAACGCGATTCCAGGCCTCCTGCTGTGATTTATCGTTATTTTGAACGATTACCTGGCTTGGGAAGTGAATCCTTAGTTTCTTTTAGTACAACGTGTGGAAAAGGTAGATATCGCGTTTCGGAGTGACCTTGAGTGATTGGTCGTTATTTCGAATGGTTGCGAGGCTTGGGAAGTGAATCCTCAGCTTCTTTCGATATACCGCGAGTGGAAAAGGTAAATAACGAGATTCCCAGTCTCCTGCTGTGATTTATCGTTATTTTGATCGATTACCTGGCTTGGGGAGTGAAACCTTAGTTTCTTTTAGTACACCGTGTGGAAAAAGTAAATATCGCGTTCGGAGTGCCCTTGAGTATTTTGTCGTTATTTCGAACGATTGCTAGGCTTGTGAAGTGAATCCTTAGCTTCTTTCAATATACCGCGAGTGGACAAGGTAAATATCGCCATACCGAGTCTCCTATTGTGATTTATTGTAATTTTGAACGATTGCGAGGGCTAGGGTTTGAATCCTGAATTTCTTTTAGTACACCGAGTGGAAAAGGTAAATATCACGTTTCGGTGTGACCTTGAGTGTTTTGTCGTTATTTCGAACTATTGCGAGACTTGGGAAATGAATCCTTAGCTTGTGTCGTTACACTGTGGGTGGAAAATGTAAATATCGCTACACCGAGTCTCCTACTGTGATTTATCGTTATTTTGAACGATTACGAAGGCGAGGATTTGAATACTCAGCTTCTTTCGATATACCGCGAATGGAAAAGGTAAATATCGCGATTCCGAGTCTCCTACTGTGATTTATCGTTATTTTGAACGATTACCTGGCTTAGCAAGTGAATCCATAGTTTCTTTTATTACAACGTGTGGAAAAGGTAGATATCGCGTTTCGGATTGACCTTGAGTGATTGGTCGTTATTTCGAACGATTGCTAGGCTTGTGAAGTGAATCCTTAGCTTCTTTCAATATACCGCGAGTGGAAAAGGTAAATATCGCGATTCCGAGTCTCCTACTGTGATTTATCGTTATTTTGAACGATTACGAAGGCGAGGATTTGAATCCTCAGCTTCTTTCGATATACCGCGAGTGGAAAAGGTAAATATCGCGATTCCGAGTCTCCTACTGTGATTTATCGTTATTTTGAACGATTACCTGGCTTAGCAAGTGAATCCATAGTTTCTTTTATTACAACGTGTGGAAAAGGTAGATATCGCGTTTCGGATTGACCTTGAGTGATTGGTCGTTATTTCGAACGATTGCGAGGCTTGTGAAGTGAATCCTTAGCTTCTTTCGATATACCGCGAGTGGAAAAGGTAAATAACGCGATTCCAGGTCTCCTGCTGTGATTTATCGTTATTTTGAACGATTACCTGGCTTAGGAAGTGAATCCATAGTTTCTTTTATTACAACGTGTGGAAAAGGTAGATATCGCGTTTCGGATTGACCTTGAGTGATTGGTCGTTATTTCGAACGATTGCTAGGCTTGTGAAGTGAATCCTTAGCTTCTTTCGATATACCGCGAGTGGAAAAGGTAAATATCGCGATTCCGAGTCTCCTATTGTGATTTATTGTAATTTTGAACGATTGCGAGGGCTAGGGTTTGAATCCTGAATTTCTTTTAGTACACCGAGTGGAAAAGGTAAATATCACGTTTCGGTGTGACCTTGAGTGTTTTGTCGTTATTTCGAACTATTGCGAGACTTGGGAAATGAATCCTTAGCTTGTGTCGTTACACTGTGGGTGGAAAATGTAAATATCGCTACACCGAGTCTCCTACTGTGATTTATCGTTATTTTGAACGATTACGAAGGCGAGGATTTGAATACTCAGCTTCTTTCGATATACCGCGAATGGAAAAGGTAAATATCGCGATTCCGAGTCTCCTACTGTGATTTATCGTTATTTTGAACGATTACCTGGCTTAGCAAGTGAATCCATAGTTTCTTTTATTACAACGTGTGGAAAAGGTAGATATCGCGTTTCGTATTGACCTTGAGTGATTGGTCGTTATTTCGAACGATTGCTAGGCTTGTGAAGTGAATCCTTAGCTTCTTTCAATATACCGCGAGTGGAAAAGGTAAATATCGCGATTCCGAGTCTCCTACTGTGATTTATCGTTATTTTGAACGATTACGAAGGCGAGGATTTGAATCCTCAGCTTCTTTCGATATACCGCGAGTGGAAAAGGTAAATATCGCGATTCCGAGTCTCCTACTGTGATTTATCGTTATTTTGAACGATTACCTGGCTTAGCAAGTGAATCCATAGTTTCTTTTATTACAACGTGTGGAAAAGGTAGATATCGCGTTTCGGAGTGACCTTGAGTTATTGGTCGTTATTTCGAACGGTTGCGAGGCTTGGGAAGTGAATCCTTAGCTTCTTTCGATATACCGCGAGTGGAAAAGGTAAATAACGCGATTCCCAGTCTCCTGCTGTGATTTATCGTTATTTTGAACGATTACCTGGCTTAGGAAGTGAATCCTTAGTTTCTTTTATTACAACGTGTGGAAAAGGTAGATATCGTATTTCGGAGTGACCTTGAGTGATTGGTCGTTATTTCGAACGGTTGCGAGGCTTGGAAAGTGAATCCTCAGCTTCTTTCGATATACCGCGAGTGGAACAGGTAAATAACGCGATTCCCAGTCTCCTGCTGTGATTTATCGTTATTTTGAACGATTACCTGGCTTAGGAAGTGAATCCTTAGTTTCTTTTAGTACAACGTGTGGAAAAGGTAAATATCGCGTTCGGAGTGCCCTTGAGTGTTTTGTCGTTATTTCGAACGATTGCTAGGCTTTTGAAGTGAATCCTTAGCTTCCTTCGATATACCGCGAGTGGAAAAGGTAAATATCGCGATTCCGAGTCTCCTACTGTGATTTATCGTTATGATGATCGATTGCCTGGCTTGGGAAGTGAATCCTTAGTTTCTTTCAGTACAACGTGTGGAAAAGGTAGATATCGCGTTTCGGAGTGACCTTGAGTGATTGGTCTTTATTTCGAATGGTTGCGAGGCTTTTGAAGTGAATCCTTAGCTTCCTTCGATATACCGCGAGTGGAAAAGGTAAATATCGCGATTCCGAGTCTCCTACTGTGATTTATCGTTATGATGATCGATTGCCTGCCTTGGGAAGTGAATCCTTAGTTTCTTTTATTACAACGTGTGGAAAAGGTAGATATCGCGTTTCGGAGTGACCTTGAGTGATTGGTCGTTATTTCGAACGGATGCGAGGCTCGGGAAGTGAATCCTTAGCTTCTTTCGATATACCGCGAGTGGAAAAGGTAAATATCGCTACACCGAGTCTCCTACTGTGATTTATCGTTATTTTGAACGATTACGAAGGCGAGGATTTGAATACTCAGCTTCTTTCGATATACCGCGAGTGGAAAAGGTAAATAACGCGATTCCAGGTCTCCTGCTGTGATTTATCGTTATTTTGAACGATTACCTGGCTTAGGAAGTGAATCCATAGTTTCTTTTATTACAACGTGTGGAAAAGGTAGATATCGCGTTTCGGATTGACCTTGAGTGATTGGTCGTTATTTCGAACGATTGCTAGGTTTGTGAAGTGAATCCTTAGCTTCTTTCGATATACCGCGAGTGGAAAAGGTAAATATCGTGATTCCGAGTCTCCTACTGTGATTTATCGTTATTTTGAACGATTACGAAGGCGAGGATTTGAATACTCAGCTTCTTTCGATATACCGCGAGTGGAAAAGGTAAATAACGCGATTCCAGGTCTCCTGCTGTGATTTATCGTTATTTTGAACGATTACCTGGCTTAGGAAGTGAATCCATAGTTTCTTTTATTACAACGTGTGGAAAAGGTAGATATCGCGTTTCGGATTGACCTTGAGTGATTGGTCGTTATTTCGAACGATTGCTAGGTTTGTGAAGTGAATCCTTAGCTTCTTTCGATATACCGCGAGTGGAAAAGGTAAATATCGCGATTCCGAGTCTCCTACTGTGATTTATCGTTATTTTGAACGATTACGAAGGCGAGGATTTGAATCCTCAGCTTCTTTCGATATACCGCGAGTGGAAAAGGTAAATAACGCGATTCCCAGTCTCCTGCTGTGATTTATCGTTATTTTGAACAATTACCTGGCTGGGGAAGTGAATCCTTAGTTTCTGTTAGTACACCGTGTGGAAAAGGTAAATATCGCGTTCGGAGTGACCTTGAGTGTTTTGTCGTTATTTCGAACGGTTGCGAGGCTTGGGAAGTGAATCCTTAGCTTCTTTCGATATACCGCGAGTGGAAAAGGTAAATAACGCGATTCCAGGTCTCCTGCTGTGATTTATCGTTATTTTGAACGATTACCTGGCTTAGGAAGTGAATCCATAGTTTCTTTTATTACAACGTGTGGAAAAGGTAGATATCGCGTTTCGGATTGACCTTGAGTGATTGGTCGTTATTTCGAACGATTGCTAGGCTTGTGAAGTGAATCCTTAGCTTCTTTCGATATACCGCGAGTGGAAAAGGTAAATATCGCTACACCGAGTCTCCTACTGTGATTTATCGTTATTTTGAACGATTACGAAGGCGAGGATTTGAATACTCAGCTTCTTTCGATATACCGCGAGTGGAAAAGGTAAATAACGCGATTCCAGGTCTCCTGCTGTGATTTATCGTTATTTTGAACGATTACCTGGCTTAGGAAGTGAATCCATAGTTTCTTTTATTACAACGTGTGGAAAAGGTAGATATCGCGTTTCGGATTGACCTTGAGTGATTGGTCGTTATTTCGAACGATTGCTAGGTTTGTGAAGTGAATCCTTAGCTTCTTTCGATATACCGCGAGTGGAAAAGGTAAATATCGCGATTCCGAGTCTCCTACTGTGATTTATCGTTATTTTGAACGATTACGAAGGCGAGGATTTGAATCCTCAGCTTCTTTCGATATACCGCGAGTGGAAAAGGTAAATATCGCGATTCCGAGTCTCCTACTGTGATTTATCGTTATTTTGATCGATTGCCTGGCTTGGGAAGTGAATCCTTAGTTTCTTTCAGTACAACGTGTGAAAAAGGTAGATATGGCGTTTCGGAGTGACCTTGAGTGATTGGTCGTTATTTCGAACGGTTGCGAGGCTTGGGAAGTGAATCCTTAGCTTCTTTCGATATACCGCGAGTGGAAAAGGTAAATAACGCGATTCCCATACTCCTGCTGTGATTTATCGTTATTTTGAACGATTACCTGGCTTAGGAAGTGAATCCTTAGTTTCTTTTATTACAACGTGTGGAAAAGGTAGATATCGCGTTTCGGAGTGACCTTGAGTGATTGGTCGTTATTTCGAACGGTTGCGAGGCTTGGGAAGTGAATCCTTAGCTTCTTTCGATATACCGCGAGTGAAAAAGGTAAATAACGCGATTCCAGGTCTCCTGCTGTGATTTATCGTTATTTTGATCGATTGCCTGGCTTGGGAAGTGAATCCTTAGTTTCTTTCAGTACAACGTGTGAAAAAGGTAGATATCGCGTTTCGGAGTGACCTTGAGTGATTGGTCGTTATTTCGAACGGTTGCGAGGCTTGGGAAGTGAATCCTTAGCTTCTTTCGATATACCGCGAGTGGAAAAGGTAAATTACGCGATTCCCAGTCTCCTGCTGTGATTTATCGTTATTTTGAACGATTACCTGGCTTAGGAAGTGAATCCTTAGTTTCTTTTATTACAACGTGTGGAAAAGGTAGATATCGCGTTTCGGAGTGACCTTGAGTGATTGGTCGTTATTTCGAACGGTTGCGAGGCTTGGAAAGTGAATCCTCAGCTTCTTTCGATATACCGCGAGTGGAACAGGTAAATAACGCGATTCCCAGTCTCCTGCTGTGATTTATCGTTATTTTGAACGATTACCTGGCTTAGGAAGTGAATCCATAGTTTCTTTTATTACAACGTGTGGAAAAGGTACATATCGCGTTTCGGAGTGACCTTGAGTGATTGGTCGTTATTTCGAACGGTTGCGAGGCTTGGGAAGTGAATCCTTAGCTTCTTTCGATATACCGCGAGTGGAAAAGGTAAATATCGCGATTCCGAGTCTCCTACTGTGATTTATCGTTATTTTGATCGATTGCCTGCCTTTGGAAGTGAATCTTTAGTTTCTTTTAGTACACCGAGTGGAAAAGGTAAATATCACGTTGCGGTGTGGCCTTGAGTGTTTTGTAGTTATTTCGAACTATTGCGAGACTTGGGAAATGAATCCATAGCTTGTGTCGTTACACTGTGGGTGGAAAATGTAAATATCGCTACACCGAGTCTCCAGCTGGGATTTGTCCTTATTTTGAACGATTACGAAGGCGAGGATTTGAATCCTCAGCTTCTTTCGATATACCGCGAGTGGAAAAGGTAAATAACGCGATTCCCAGTCTCCTGCTGTGATTTATCGTTATTTTGAACAATTACCTGGCTGGGGAAGTGAATCCTTAGTTTCTGTTAGTACACCGTGTGGAAAAGGTAAATATCGCGTTCGGAGTGACCTTGAGTGTTTTGTCGTTATTTCGAACGGTTGCGAGGCTTGGGAAGTGAATCCTTAGCTTCTTTCGATATACCGCGAGTGGAAAAGGTAAATAACGCGATTCCAGGTCTCCTGCTGTGATTTATCGTTATTTTGAACGATTACCTGGCTTAGGAAGTGAATCCATAGTTTCTTTTATTACAACGTGTGGAAAAGGTAGATATCGCGTTTCGGATTGACCTTGAGTGATTGGTCGTTATTTCGAACGATTGCTAGGCTTGTGAAGTGAATCCTTAGCTTCTTTCGATATACCGCGAGTGGAAAAGGTAAATATCGCTACACCGAGTCTCCTACTGTGATTTATCGTTATTTTGAACGATTACGAAGGCGAGGATTTGAATACTCAGCTTCTTTCGATATACCGCGAGTGGAAAAGGTAAATAACGCGATTCCAGGTCTCCTGCTGTGATTTATCGTTATTTTGAACGATTACCTGGCTTAGGAAGTGAATCCATAGTTTCTTTTATTACAACGTGTGGAAAAGGTAGATATCGCGTTTCGGATTGACCTTGAGTGATTGGTCGTTATTTCGAACGATTGCTAGGTTTGTGAAGTGAATCCTTAGCTTCTTTCGATATACCGCGAGTGGAAAAGGTAAATATCGCGATTCCGAGTCTCCTACTGTGATTTATCGTTATTTTGAACGATTACGAAGGCGAGGATTTGAATCCTCAGCTTCTTTCGATATACCGCGAGTGGAAAAGGTAAATATCGCGATTCCGAGTCTCCTACTGTGATTTATCGTTATTTTGATCGATTGCCTGGCTTGGGAAGTGAATCCTTAGTTTCTTTCAGTACAACGTGTGAAAAAGGTAGATATGGCGTTTCGGAGTGACCTTGAGTGATTGGTCGTTATTTCGAACGGTTGCGAGGCTTGGGAAGTGAATCCTTAGCTTCTTTCGATATACCGCGAGTGGAAAAGGTAAATAACGCGATTCCCATACTCCTGCTGTGATTTATCGTTATTTTGAACGATTACCTGGCTTAGGAAGTGAATCCTTAGTTTCTTTTATTACAACGTGTGGAAAAGGTAGATATCGCGTTTCGGAGTGACCTTGAGTGATTGGTCGTTATTTCGAACGGTTGCGAGGCTTGGGAAGTGAATCCTTAGCTTCTTTCGATATACCGCGAGTGAAAAAGGTAAATAACGCGATTCCAGGTCTCCTGCTGTGATTTATCGTTATTTTGATCGATTGCCTGGCTTGGGAAGTGAATCCTTAGTTTCTTTCAGTACAACGTGTGAAAAAGGTAGATATCGCGTTTCGGAGTGACCTTGAGTGATTGGTCGTTATTTCGAACGGTTGCGAGGCTTGGGAAGTGAATCCTTAGCTTCTTTCGATATACCGCGAGTGGAAAAGGTAAATTACGCGATTCCCAGTCTCCTGCTGTGATTTATCGTTATTTTGAACGATTACCTGGCTTAGGAAGTGAATCCTTAGTTTCTTTTATTACAACGTGTGGAAAAGGTAGATATCGCGTTTCGGAGTGACCTTGAGTGATTGGTCGTTATTTCGAACGGTTGCGAGGCTTGGAAAGTGAATCCTCAGCTTCTTTCGATATACCGCGAGTGGAACAGGTAAATAACGCGATTCCCAGTCTCCTGCTGTGATTTATCGTTATTTTGAACGATTACCTGGCTTAGGAAGTGAATCCATAGTTTCTTTTATTACAACGTGTGGAAAAGGTACATATCGCGTTTCGGAGTGACCTTGAGTGATTGGTCGTTATTTCGAACGGTTGCGAGGCTTGGGAAGTGAATCCTTAGCTTCTTTCGATATACCGCGAGTGGAAAAGGTAAATATCGCGATTCCGAGTCTCCTACTGTGATTTATCGTTATTTTGATCGATTGCCTGCCTTTGGAAGTGAATCTTTAGTTTCTTTTAGTACACCGAGTGGAAAAGGTAAATATCACGTTGCGGTGTGGCCTTGAGTGTTTTGTAGTTATTTCGAACTATTGCGAGACTTGGGAAATGAATCCATAGCTTGTGTCGTTACACTGTGGGTGGAAAATGTAAATATCGCTACACCGAGTCTCCAGCTGGGATTTGTCCTTATTTTGAACGATTACGAAGGCGAGGATTTGAATCCTCAGCTTCTTTCGATATACCGCGAGTGGAAATGGTAAATAACGCGATTCCCAGTATCCTGCTGTGATTTATCGTTATTTTGAACGATTACCTGGCTTAGGAAGTGAATCCTTAGTTTCTTTTATTACAACGTGTGGAAAAGGTAGATATCGCGTTTCGGAGTGACCTTGAGTGATTGGTCGTTATTTCGAACGGTTGCGAGGCTTGGGAAGTGAATCCTTAGCTTCTTTCGATATACCGCGAGTGGAAAAGGTAAATAACGCGATTCCAGGTCTCCTGCTGTGATTTATCGTTATTTTGAACGATTACCTGGCTTGGGAAGTGAATATTTAGTTTCTTTTAGTACAACGTGTGGAAAAGGTAGATATCGCGTTTCGGACTGACCTTGAGTGATTGGTCGTTATTTCGAATGGTTGCGAGGCTTGGGAAGTGAATCCTCAGCTTCTTTCGATATACCGCGAGTGGAAAAGGTAAATATCGCGATTCCGAGTCTCCTACTGTGATTTATCGTTATTTTGATCGATTGCCTGCCTTTGGAAGTGAATCTTTAGTTTCTTTTAGTACACCGAGTGGAAAAGGTAAATATCACGTTGCGGTGTGGCCTTGAGTGTTTTGTAGTTATTTCGAACTATTGCGAGACTTGGGAAATGAATCCATAGCTTGTGTCGTTACACTGTGGGTGGAAAATGTAAATATCGCTACACCGAGTCTCCAGCTGGGATTTGTCCTTATTTTGAACGATTACGAAGGCGAGGATTTGAATCCTCAGCTTCTTTCGATATACCGCGAGTGGAAATGGTAAATAACGCGATTCCCAGTATCCTGCTGTGATTTATCGTTATTTTTAACGATTACCTGGCATGGGAAGTGAATCCTTAGTTTCTTTTAGTACACCGTGTGGAAAAGGTAAATATCACGTTTCGGTGTGACCTTGAGTGTTTTGTCGTTATTTCGAACGATCGCTAGGCTTGTGAAGTGAATCCTTAGCTTCTTTCGATATACCGCGAGTGGAAAAGGTAAATAACGCGATTCCGAGTCTCCTACTGTGATTTATCGTTATTTTGAACGATTACGAAGGCGAGGATTTGAATCCTCAGCTTCTTTCGATATACCGCGAGTGGAAAAGGTAAATATCGCGATTCCGAGTCTCCTACAGTGATTTATCGTTTTTTTGATCAATTGCCTGGCTTGGGAAGTGAATCCTTAGTTTCTTTTATTACAACGTGTGGAAAAGGTAGATATCGCGTTTCGGAGTGACCTTGAGTGATTGGTCGTTATTTCGAATGGTTGCGAGGCTTGGGAAGTGAATCCTCAGCTTCTTTCGATATACCGCGAGTGGAAAAGGTAAATAACGCGATTCCCAGTCTCCTGCTGTGATTTATCTTATATTGATCGATTACCTGGCTTGGAAAGTGAATCCTTAGTTTCTTTCAATATACCGCGAGTGGACAAGGTAAATAACGCGATTCCCAGTCTCCTGCTGTGATTTATCGTTATTTTGATCGATTACCTGGCTTGGGGAGTGAAACCTTAGTTTCTTTTAGTACACCGTGTGGAAAAGGTAAATATCGCGTTCGGAGTGCCCTTGAGTATTTTGTCGTTATTTCGAACGATTTCTAGGCTTGTGAAGTGAATCCTTAGCTTCTTTCAATATACCGTGAGTGGACAAGGTAAATATCGCCATACCGAGTCTCCTATTGTGATTTATTGTAATTTTGAACGATTGCGAGGGCTAGGGTTTGAATCCTGAATTTCTTTTAGTACACCGAGGGGAAAAGGTAAATATCACGTTTCGGTGTGACCTTGAGTGTTTTGTCGTTATTTCGAACTATTGCGAGACTTGGGAAATGAATCCTTAGCTTGTGTCGTTACACTGTGGGTGGAAAATGTAAATATCGCTACACCGAGTCTCCTACTGTGATTTATCGTTATTTTGAACGATTACGAAGGCGAGGATTTGAATGCTCAGCTTCTTTCGATATACCGCGAATGGAAAAGGTAAATATCGCCATTCCGAGTCTCCTACTGTGTTTTATCATTATTTTGATCGATTGCCTGGCTTGGGAAGTGAATCCTTAATTTCTTTCAGTACAACGTGTGGAAAAGGTAGATATCGCGTTTCGGAGTGACCTTGAGTGATTGGTCGTTATTTCGAACGGTTGCGAGGCTTGGGAAGTGAATCCTTAGCTTCTTTCGATATACCGCGAGTGGAAAAGGTAAATAACGCGATTCCAGGTATCCTGCTGTGATTTATCGTTATTTTGAACGATTACCTGGCTTAGGAAGTGAATCCATAGTTTCTTTTATTACAACGTGTGGAAAAGGTAGATATCGCGTTTCGGATTGACCTTGAGTGATTGGTCGTTATTTCGAACGGTTGCGAGGCTTGGGAAGTGAATCCTTAGCTTCTTTCGATATACCGCGAGTGGAAAAGGTAAATAACGCGATTCCAGGTCTCCTACTGTGATTTATCGTTATTTTTAACGATTACCTGGCTTGGGAAGTGAATCCTTAGTTTCTTTTAGTACACCGTGTGGAAAAGGTAAATATCACGTTTCGGTGTGACCTTGAGTGTTTTGTCGTTATTTCGAACGATCGCTAGGCTTGTGAAGTGAATCCTTAGCTTCTTTCGATATACCGCGAGTGGAAAAGGTAAATATCGCGATTCCGAGTCTCCTACAGTGATTTATCGTTATTTTGATCAATTGCCTGGCTTGGGAAGTGAATCCTTAGTTTCTTTTATTACAACGTGTGGAAAAGGTAGATATCGCGTTTCGGAGTGACCTTGAGTGATTGGTCGTTATTTCGAATGGTTGCGAGGCTTGTGAAGTGAATCCTTAGCTTCTTTCAATATACCGCGAGTGGACAAGGTAAATATCGCGATGCCGAGTCTCCTACTGTGATTTATCGTTATTTTGATCGATTGCCTGGCTTATGAAGTGAATCCTTAGTTTCTTTTAGTACACCGTGTGGAAAAGGTAAATATCACGTTTCGGTGTGACCTTGAGTGTTTTGTCGTTATTTCGAACGACTGCTAGGCATGTGAAGTGAATCCTTAGCTTCTTTCGATATACCGCGAGTGGAAAAGGTAAATAACGCGATTCCCAGTCTCCTATTGTGATTTATCGTTATTTTGAACGATTGCGAGGGCTAGGATTTGAATCCTTATTTTCTTTTAGTACACCGAGTGGAAAAGGTAAATATCACGTTTCGGTGTGACCTTGAGTGTTTTGTCGTTATTTCGAACGATTGCTAGGCATGTGAAGTGAATCCTTAGCTGCTTTCGATATACCGCGAGTGGAAAAGGTAAATATCCCGATTCCAGGTCTCCTACTGTGATTTATCGTTATTTTGAACGATTACGAAGGCGAGGATTTGAATCCTCAGCTTCATTCGATATACCGCGAGTGGGAAAGGTAAATATCGCGATTCCAAGTCTCCTTCTGTGATTTATCGTTATTTTTAACGATTACCTGGCTTGGGAAGTGAATCCTTAGTTTCTTTTAGTACACCGTGTGGAAAAGGTAAATATCGCGTTCGGAGTGACCTTGAGTATTTTGTCGTTATTTCGAAAGATTGCTAGGCTTGTGAAGTGAATCCTTAGCATCTTTCGATATACCGCGATTGGAAAAGGTAAATAACGCGATTCCCAGTCTCCTCCTGTGATTTATCGTTATTTTGAACGATTACGAAGGCGAGGATTTGAATCCTCAGCTTCTTTCGATATACCACGAGTGGAAAAGGTAAATATCGCGATTCCAAGTCTCCTACTGTGATTTAACGTTATTTTTAACGATTACCTGGCTTAGGAAGTGAATCCTTAGTTTCTTTTATTACAACGTGTGGAAAAGGTAGATATCGCGTTTCGGAGTGACCTTGAGTGATTGGTCGTTATTTCGAACGATTGCTAGGCATGTGAAGTGAATCCTTAGCTGCTTTCGATATACCGCGAGTGGAAAAGGTAAATATCCCGATTCCAGGTCTCCTACTGTGATTTATCGTTATTTTGAACGATTACGAAGGCGAGGATTTGAATCCTCAGCTTCATTCGATATACCGCGAGTGGGAAAGGTAAATATCGCGATTCCAAGTCTCCTACTGTGATTTATCGTTATTTTGAACGATTACCTGGCTTGGGAAGTGAATCCTTAGTTTCTTTTAGTACACCGTGTGGAAAGGGTAAATATCGCGTTCAGAGTGACCTTGAGTGTTTTGTCGTTATTTCGAAAGATTGCTAGGCTTGTGAAGTGAATCCTTAGCTTCTTTCGATATACCGCGATTGGAAAAGGTAAATATCGCGATGCCGAGTCTCCTACTGTGATTTATCGTTATTTTGATCGATTGCCTGGCTTGGGAAGTGAATCCTTAGTTTCTTTTAGTACACCGTGTGGAAAGGGTAAATATCGCGTTCGGAGTGACCTTGAGTGTTTTGTCGTTATTTCGAAAGATTGCTAGGCTTGTGAAGTGAATCCTTAGCTTCTTTCGATATACCGCGATTGGAAAAGGTAAATATCGCGATGCCGAGTCTCCTACTGTGATTTATCGTTATTTTGATCGATTGCCTGGCTTGGGAAGTGAATCCTTAGTTTCTTTTAGTACACCGTGTGGAAAAGGTAAATATCACGTTTCGGTGTGACCTTGAGTGTTTTGTCGTTGTTTCGAACGACTGCTAGGCATGTGAAGTGAATACTTAGCTTCTTTCGATATACCGCGAGTGGACAAGGTAAATATCGCCATACCGAGTCTCCTATTGTGATTTATTGTTATTTTGAACGATTGCGAGGGCTAGGATTTGAATCCTTATTTTCTTTTAGTCCACCGAGTGGAAAAGGTAAATATCACGTTTCGGTGTGACCTTGAGTGTTTTGTCGTTATTTCGAACGATTGCTAGGCTTGTGAAGTGAATCCTTAGCTGCTTTCGATATACCGCGAGTGGAAAAGGTAAATATCCCGATTCCAGGTCTCCTACTGTGATTTATCGTTATTTTTAACGATTACCTGGCTTGGGAAGTGAATCCTTAGTTTCTTTTAGTACACCGTGTGGAAAGGGTAAATATCGCGTTTCGGAGTGACCTTGAGTGATTGGTCGTTATTTCGAACGACTGCTAGGCATGTGAAGTGAATCCTTAGCTTCTTTCGATATACCGCGAGTGGAAAAGGTAAATAACGCGATTCCCAGTCTCCTATTGTGATTTATCGTTATTTTGAACGATTGCGAGGGCTAGGATTTGAATCCTTATTTTCTTTTAGTACACCGAGTGGAAAAGGTAAATATCACGTTTCGGTGTGACCTTGAGTGTTTTGTCGTTATTTCGAACGATTGCTAGGCATGTGAAGTGAATCCTTACCTGCTTTCGATATACCGCGAGTGGAAAAGGTAAATATCCCGATTCCAGGTCTCCTACTGTGATTTATCGTTATTTTGAACGATTACGAAGGCGAGGATTTGAATCCTCAGCTTCATTCGATATACCGCGAGTGGGAAAGGTAAATATCGCGATTCCAAGTCTCCTACTGTGATTTATCGTTATTTTTAACGATTACCTGGCTTGGGAAGTGAATCCTTAGTTTCTTTTAGTACACCGTGTGGAAAAGGTAAATATCGCGTTCGGAGTGACCTTGAGTATTTTGTCGTTATTTCGAAAGATTGCTAGGCTTGTGAAGTGAATCCTTAGCATCTTTCGATATACCGCGATTGGAAAAGGTAAATAACGCGATTCCCAGTCTCCTCCTGTGATTTATCGTTATTTTGAACGATTACGAAGGCGAGGATTTGAATCCTCAGCTTCATTCGATATACCGCGAGTGGGAAAGGTAAATATCGCGATTCCAAGTCTCCTACTGTGATTTATCGTTATTTTTAACGATTACCTGGCTTGGGAAGTGAATCCTTAGTTTCTTTTAGTACACCGTGTGGAAAGGGTAAATATCGCGTTCGGAGTGACCTTGAGTGTTTTGTCGTTATTTCGAAAGATTGCTAGGCTTGTGAAGTGAATCCTTAGCTTCTTTCGATATACCGCGATTGGAAAAGGTAAATATCGCGATGCCGAGTCTCCTACTGTGATTTATCGTTATTTTGATCGATTGCCTGGCTTATGAAGTGAATCCTTAGTTTCTTTTAGTACACCGTGTGGAAAAGGTAAATATCACGTTTCGGTGTGACCTTGAGTGTTTTGTCGTTATTTCGAACGACTGCTAGGCATGTGAAGTGAATCCTTAGCTTCTTTCGATATACCGCGAGTGGAAAAGGTAAATAACGCGATTCCCAGTCTCCTATTGTGATTTATCGTTATTTTGAACGATTGCGAGGGCTAGGATTTGAATCCTTATTTTCTTTTAGTACACCGAGTGGAAAAGGTAAATATCACGTTTCGGTGTGACCTTGAGTGTTTTGTCGTTATTTCGAACGATTGCTAGGCATGTGAAGTGAATCCTTAGCTGCTTTCGATATACCGCGAGTGGAAAAGGTAAATATCCCGATTCCAGGTCTCCTACTGTGATTTATCGTTATTTTGAACGATTACGAAGGCGAGGATTTGAATCCTCAGCTTCATTCGATATACCGCGAGTGGGAAAGGTAAATATCGCGATTCCAAGTCTCCTTCTGTGATTTATCGTTATTTTTAACGATTACCTGGCTTGGGAAGTGAATCCTTAGTTTCTTTTAGTACACCGTGTGGAAAAGGTAAATATCGCGTTCGGAGTGACCTTGAGTATTTTGTCGTTATTTCGAAAGATTGCTAGGCTTGTGAAGTGAATCCTTAGCATCTTTCGATATACCGCGATTGGAAAAGGTAAATAACGCGATTCCCAGTCTCCTCCTGTGATTTATCGTTATTTTGAACGATTACGAAGGCGAGGATTTGAATCCTCAGCTTCTTTCGATATACCACGAGTGGAAAAGGTAAATATCGCGATTCCAAGTCTCCTACTGTGATTTAACGTTATTTTTAACGATTACCTGGCTTAGGAAGTGAATCCTTAGTTTCTTTTATTACAACGTGTGGAAAAGGTAGATATCGCGTTTCGGAGTGACCTTGAGTGATTGGTCGTTATTTCGAACGATTGCTAGGCATGTGAAGTGAATCCTTAGCTGCTTTCGATATACCGCGAGTGGAAAAGGTAAATATCCCGATTCCAGGTCTCCTACTGTGATTTATCGTTATTTTGAACGATTACGAAGGCGAGGATTTGAATCCTCAGCTTCATTCGATATACCGCGAGTGGGAAAGGTAAATATCGCGATTCCAAGTCTCCTACTGTGATTTATCGTTATTTTGAACGATTACCTGGCTTGGGAAGTGAATCCTTAGTTTCTTTTAGTACACCGTGTGGAAAGGGTAAATATCGCGTTCAGAGTGACCTTGAGTGTTTTGTCGTTATTTCGAAAGATTGCTAGGCTTGTGAAGTGAATCCTTAGCTTCTTTCGATATACCGCGATTGGAAAAGGTAAATATCGCGATGCCGAGTCTCCTACTGTGATTTATCGTTATTTTGATCGATTGCCTGGCTTGGGAAGTGAATCCTTAGTTTCTTTTAGTACACCGTGTGGAAAGGGTAAATATCGCGTTCGGAGTGACCTTGAGTGTTTTGTCGTTATTTCGAAAGATTGCTAGGCTTGTGAAGTGAATCCTTAGCTTCTTTCGATATACCGCGATTGGAAAAGGTAAATATCGCGATGCCGAGTCTCCTACTGTGATTTATCGTTATTTTGATCGATTGCCTGGCTTGGGAAGTGAATCCTTAGTTTCTTTTAGTACACCGTGTGGAAAAGGTAAATATCACGTTTCGGTGTGACCTTGAGTGTTTTGTCGTTGTTTCGAACGACTGCTAGGCATGTGAAGTGAATACTTAGCTTCTTTCGATATACCGCGAGTGGACAAGGTAAATATCGCCATACCGAGTCTCCTATTGTGATTTATTGTTATTTTGAACGATTGCGAGGGCTAGGATTTGAATCCTTATTTTCTTTTAGTCCACCGAGTGGAAAAGGTAAATATCACGTTTCGGTGTGACCTTGAGTGTTTTGTCGTTATTTCGAACGATTGCTAGGCTTGTGAAGTGAATCCTTAGCTGCTTTCGATATACCGCGAGTGGAAAAGGTAAATATCCCGATTCCAGGTCTCCTACTGTGATTTATCGTTATTTTTAACGATTACCTGGCTTGGGAAGTGAATCCTTAGTTTCTTTTAGTACACCGTGTGGAAAGGGTAAATATCGCGTTCGGAGTGACCTTGAGTGTTTTGTCGTTATTTCGAAAGATTGCTAGGCTTGTGAAGTGAATCCTTAGCTTCTTTCGATATACCGCGATTGGAAAAGGTAAATATCGCGATGCCGAGTCTCCTACTGTGATTTATCGTTATTTTTAACGATTACCTGGCTTGGGAAGTGAATCCTTAGTTTCTTTTAGTACACCGTGTGGAAAAGGTAAATATCACGTTTCGGTGTGACCTTGAGTGTTTTGTCGTTATTTCGAACTATTGCGAGACTTGGGAAATGAATCCTTAGCTTGTGTCGTTACACTGTGGGTGGAAAATGTAAATATCGCTACACCGAGTCTCCTACTGTGATTTATCGTTATTTTGAACGATTACGAAGGCGAGGATTTGAATCCTCAGCTCCTTTCGATATACCGCGAGTGGAAATGGTAAATATCGCGATTCCCAGTCTCCTGCTGTGATTTATCGTTATTTTGAACGATTACCTGGCTTAGGAAGTGAATCCTTAGTTTCTTTTATTACAACGTCTGGAAAAGGTAGATATCGCGTTTCGGAGTGACCTTGAGTGATTGGTCGTTATTTCAAACGGTTGCGAGACTTGGGATGTGAATCCTTAGCTTCTTTCGATATACCGCGAGTGGAAAAGGTAAATAACGCGATTCCCCGTCTCCTGCTGTGATTTATCGTTATTTTGAACGATTACGAAGGCGAGGATTTGAATCCTCAGCTTCATTCGATATACCACGGGTGGAAAAGGTAAATATCGCGATTCCAAGTCTCCTACTGTGATTTATCGTTATTTTTAACGATTACCTGGCTTGGGAAGTGAATCCTTAGTTTGTTTTAGTACACCGTGTGGAAAAGGTAAATATCGCGTTTCGGAGTGACCTTGAGTGATTGGTCGTTATTTCGAACGGTGGCGAGGATTGGGAAGTGAATTCTTAGCTTCTTTCGATATACCGCGAGTGGAAAAGGTAAATAACGCGATTCGCAGTCTCCTGCTGTGATTTATCGTTATTTTGAACGATTACCTGGCTTAGGAAGTGAATCCTTAGTTTCTTTTATTACAACGTGTGGAAAAGGTAGATATCGCGTTTCGGAGTGACCTTGAGTGATTGGTCGTTATTTCGAACGGTTGCGAGACTTGGGAAGTGAATTCTTAACTTCTTTCGATATACCGCGAGTGGAAAAGGTAAATAACGCGATTCCCAGTCTCCTGCTGTGATTTATCGTTATTTCGAACGATTGCTAGGCTTGTGAAGTGAATCCTTAATTTCTTTTAGTACACCGAGTGGAAAAGGTAGATATCGCGTTTCGGAGTGACCATGAGTGATTGGTCGTTGTTTCGAACGGTTGCGAGACTTGGGAAGTGAATCCTTAGCTTCTTTCGATATACCGCGAGTGGAAAAGGTAAATAACGCGATTCCCAGTCTCCTGCTGTGATTTATCGTTATTTTGAACGATTACGAAGGCGAGGATTTGAATCCTCAGCTTCATTCGATATACCACGAGTGGAAAAGGTAAATATCGCGATTCCAAGTCTCCTACTCTGATTTATCGTTATTTTTAACGATTACCTGGCTTGGGAAGTGAATCCTTAGTTTCTTTTAGTACACCGTGTGGAAAATTTAAATATCACGTTTCGGTGTGACCTTGAGTGTTTTGTCGTTATTTCGAACTATTGCGAGCCTTGGGAAATGAATCCTTAGCTTGTGTCGTTACACTGTGGGTGGAAAATGTAAATATCGCTACACCGAGTCTCCTACTGTGATTTATCGTTATTTTGAACGATTACGAAGGCGAGGATTTGAATCCTCAGCTTCTTTCGATATACCGCGAGTGGAAAAGGTAAATAACGCGATTCCCAGTCTCCTGCTGTGATTTATCTTATTTTGATCGATTACCTGGCTTGGAAAGTGAATCCTTAGTTTCTTTTAGTACACCGTGTGGAAAAGGTAAATATCGCGATTCCAAGTCTCCTACTGTGATTTATCGTTATTTTTAACGATTACCTGCCTTGGGAAGTGAATCTTTAGTTTCTTTTAGTACAACGTGTGGAAACGGCAGATATCGCGTTGCGGAGTGACCTTGAGTGATTGGTCGTTATTTCGAACGGATGCGAGGCTCGGGAAGTGAATCCTTAGCTTCTTTCGATATACCGCGAGTGGAAAAGGTAAATAACGCGATTCCCAGTCTCCTGCTGTGATTTATCGTTATTTTGATCGATTACCTGGCTTGGGGAGTGAAACCTTAGTTTCTTTTAGTACACCGTGTGGAAAAGGTAAATATCGCATTCGGAGTGCCCTTGAGTGATTGGTCGTTATTTCGAATGGTTGCGAGGCTTGGGAAGTGAATCCTCAGCTTCTTTCGATATACCGCGAGTGGAAAAGGTAAATAACGCGATTCCCAGTCTCCTGCTGTGATTTATCGTTATTTTTAACAATTACCTGGCTGGGGAAGTGAATCCTTAGTTTCTGTTAGCACACCGTGTGGAAAAGGTAAATATCGCGTTCGGAGTGACCTTGAGTGTTTTGTCGTTATTTCGAAAGATTGCTAGGCTTGTGAAGTGAATCCTTAGCTTCTTTCGATATACCGCGATTGGAAAAGGTAAATAACGCGATTCCCAGTCTCCTGCTGTGATTTATCGTTATTTTGAACGATTACCTGGCTTGGGAAGTGAATCCTTAGTTTCTTTTAGTACAACGTGTGGAAAAGGTAAATATCGCGTTTCGAGTGCCCTTGAGTGTTTTGTCGTTATTTCGAACGATTGCTAGGCTTTTGAAGTGAATCCTTAGCTTCCTTCGATATACCGCGAGTGGAAAAGGTAAATATCGCGATTCCGAGTCTCCTACTGTGATTTATCGTTATGATGATCGATTGCCTGGCTTGGGACGTGAATCCTTAGTTTCTTTCAGTACAACGTGTGGAAAAGGTAGATATCGCGTTTCGGAGTGACCTTGAGTGATTGGTCGTTATTTCGAACGGTTGCGAGGCTTGGGAAGTGAATCCTTAGCTTCTTTCGATATACCGCGAGTGGAAAAGGTAAATAACGCGATTCCAGGTCTCCTACTGTGATTTATCGTTATTTTTAACGATTACCTGGCTTGGGAAGTGAATCCTTAGTTTCTTTTAGTACACCGTGTGGAAAAGGTAAATATCACGTTTCGGTGTGACCTTGAGTGTTTTGTCGTTATTTCGAACGATTGCTAGGCTTGTGAAGTGAATCCTTAGCTTCTTTCAATATACCGCCAGTGTTCAAGGTAAATATCGCCATACCGAGTCTCCTATTGTGATTTATTGTAATTTTGAACGATTGCGAGGGCTAGGGTTTGAATCCTGAATTTCTTTTAGTACACCGAGTGGAAAAGGTAAATATCACGTTTCGGTGTGACCTTGAGTGTTTTGTCGTTATTTCGAACGATTGCTAGGCTTGTGAAGTGAATCCTTAGCTTCTTTCAATATACCGCCAGTGTTCAAGGTAAATATCGCCATACCGAGTCTCCTACTGTGATTTATCGTTATTTTGAACGATTACGAAGGCGAGGATTTGAATACTCAGCTTCTTTCGATATACCGCGAATGGAAAAGGTAAATATCGCGATTCCGAGTCTCCTACTGTGATTTATCGTTATTTTGAACGATTACCTGGCTTAGCAAGTGAATCCATAGTTTCTTTTATTACAACGTGTGGAAAACTTAGATATCGCGTTTCGGAGTGACCTTGAGTGATTGGTCGTTATTTCGAACGGTTGCGAGGCTTGGGAAGTGAATCCTTAGCTTCTTTCGATATACCGCGAGTGGAAAAGGTAAATAACGCGATTCCCAGTCTCCTGCTGTGATTTATCGTTATTTTGAACGATTACCTGGCTTAGCAAGTGAATCCATAGTTTCTTTTATTACAACGTGTGGAAAAGGTAGATATCGCGTTTCGGATTGACCTTGAGTGATTGGTCCTTATTTCGAACGATTGCTAGGCTTGTGAAGTGAATCCTTAGCTTCTTTCAATATACCGCGAGTGGAAAAGGTAAATATCGCGATTCCGAGTCTCCTACTGTGATTTATCGTTATTTTGAACGATTACGAAGGCGAGGATTTGAATCCTCAGCTTCTTTCCATATACCGCGAGTGGAAAAGGTAAATATCGCGATTCCGAGTCTCCTACTGTAATTTATCGTTATTTTGATCGATTGCCTGGCTTGGGAAGTGAATCCTTAGTTTCTTTCAGTACAACGTGTGAAAAAGGTAGATATCGCGTTTCGGAGTGACCTTGAGTGATTGGTCGTTATTTCGAACGGTTGCGAGGCTTGGGAAGTGAATCCTTAGCTTCTTTCGATATACCGCGAGTGGAAAAGGTAAATAACGCGATTCCCAGTCTCCTGCTGTGATTTATCGTTATTTTGAACGATTACCTGGCTTAGCAAGTGAATCCATAGTTTCTTTTATTACAACGTGTGGAAAAGGTAGATATCGCGTTTCGGATTGACCTTGAGTGATTGATCGTTATTTCGAACGATTGCTAGGCTTGTGAAGTGAATCCTTAGCTTCTTTCAATATACCGCGAGTGGAAAAGGTAAATATCGCGATTCCGAGTCTCCTACTGTGATTTATCGTTATTTTGAACGATTACGAAGGCGAGGATTTGAATCCTCAGCTTCTTTCGATATACCGCGAGTGGAAAAGGTAAATATCGCGATTCCGAGTCTCCTACTGTGATTTATCGTTATTTTGATCGATTGCCTGGCTTGGGAAGTGAATCCTTAGTTTCTTTCAGTACAACGTGTGAAAAAGGTAGATATCGCGTTTCGGAGTGACCTTGAGTGATTGGTCGTTATTTCGAACGGTTGCGAGGCTTGGGAAGTGAATCCTTAGCTTCTTTCGATATACCGCGAGTGGAACAGGTAAATAACGCGATTCCCAGTCTCCTGCTGTGATTTATCGTTATTTTGAACGATTACCTGGCTTGGGAAGTGAATCCTTAGTTTCTTTTAGTACAACGTGTGGAAAAGGTAAATATCGCGTTTCGAGTGCCCTTGAGTGTTTTGTCGTTATTTCGAACGATTGCTAGGCTTTTGAAGTGAATCCTTAGCTTCCTTCGATATACCGCGAGTGGAAAAGGTAAATATCGCGATTCCGAGTCTCCTACTGTGATTTATCGTTATGATGATCGATTGCCTGGCTTGGGACGTGAATCCTTAGTTTCTTTCAGTACAACGTGTGGAAAAGGTAGATATCGCGTTTCGGAGTGACCTTGAGTGATTGGTCGTTATTTCGAACGGTTGCGAGGCTTGGGAAGTGAATCCTTAGCTTCTTTCGATATACCGCGAGTGGAAAAGGTAAATAACGCGATTCCAGGTCTCCTACTGTGATTTATCGTTATTTTTAACGATTACCTGGCTTGGGAAGTGAATCCTTAGTTTCTTTTAGTACACCGTGTGGAAAAGGTAAATATCACGTTTCGGTGTGACCTTGAGTGTTTTGTCGTTATTTCGAACGATTGCTAGGCTTGTGAAGTGAATCCTTAGCTTCTTTCAATATACCGCCAGTGTTCAAGGTAAATATCGCCATACCGAGTCTCCTATTGTGATTTATTGTAATTTTGAACGATTGCGAGGGCTAGGGTTTGAATCCTGAATTTCTTTTAGTACACCGAGTGGAAAAGGTAAATATCACGTTTCGGTGTGACCTTGAGTGTTTTGTCGTTATTTCGAACGATTGCTAGGCTTGTGAAGTGAATCCTTAGCTTCTTTCAATATACCGCCAGTGTTCAAGGTAAATATCGCCATACCGAGTCTCCTACTGTGATTTATCGTTATTTTGAACGATTACGAAGGCGAGGATTTGAATACTCAGCTTCTTTCGATATACCGCGAATGGAAAAGGTAAATATCGCGATTCCGAGTCTCCTACTGTGATTTATCGTTATTTTGATCGATTACCTGGCTTAGCAAGTGAATCCATAGTTTCTTTTATTACAACGTGTGGAAAACTTAGATATCGCGTTTCGGAGTGACCTTGAGTGATTGGTCGTTATTTCGAACGGTTGCGAGGCTTGGGAAGTGAATCCTTAGCTTCTTTCGATATACCGCGAGTGGAAAAGGTAAATAACGCGATTCCCAGTCTCCTGCTGTGATTTATCGTTATTTTGAACGATTACCTGGCTTAGCAAGTGAATCCATAGTTTCTTTTATTACAACGTGTGGAAAAGGTAGATATCGCGTTTCGGATTGACCTTGAGTGATTGGTCCTTATTTCGAACGATTGCTAGGCTTGTGAAGTGAATCCTTAGCTTCTTTCAATATACCGCGAGTGGAAAAGGTAAATATCGCGATTCCGAGTCTCCTACTGTGATTTATCGTTATTTTGAACGATTACGAAGGCGAGGATTTGAATCCTCAGCTTCTTTCCATATACCGCGAGTGGAAAAGGTAAATATCGCGATTCCGAGTCTCCTACTGTAATTTATCGTTATTTTGATCGATTGCCTGGCTTGGGAAGTGAATCCTTAGTTTCTTTCAGTACAACGTGTGAAAAAGGTAGATATCGCGTTTCGGAGTGACCTTGAGTGATTGGTCGTTATTTCGAACGGTTGCGAGGCTTGGGAAGTGAATCCTTAGCTTCTTTCGATATACCGCGAGTGGAAAAGGTAAATAACGCGATTCCCAGTCTCCTGCTGTGATTTATCGTTATTTTGAACGATTACCTGGCTTAGCAAGTGAATCCATAGTTTCTTTTATTACAACGTGTGGAAAAGGTAGATATCGCGTTTCGGATTGACCTTGAGTGATTGATAGTTATTTCGAACGATTGCTAGGCTTGTGAAGTGAATCCTTAGCTTCTTTCAATATACCGCGAGTGGAAAAGGTAAATATCGCGATTCCGAGTCTCCTACTGTGATTTATCGTTATTTTGAACGATTACGAAGGCGAGGATTTGAATCCTCAGCTTCTTTCGATATACCGCGAGTGGAAAAGGTAAATATCGCGATTCCGAGTCTCCTACTGTGATTTATCGTTATTTTGATCGATTGCCTGGCTTGGGAAGTGAATCCTTAGTTTCTTTCAGTACAACGTGTGAAAAAGGTAGATATCGCGTTTCGGAGTGACCTTGAGTGATTGGTCGTTATTTCGAACGGTTGCGAGGCTTGGGAAGTGAATCCTTAGCTTCTTTCGATATACCGCGAGTGGAAAAGGTAAATAACGCGATTCCCAGTCTCCTGCTGTGATTTATCGTTATTTTGAACGATTACCTGGCTTAGCAAGTGAATCCATAGTTTCTTTTATTACAACGTGTGGAAAAGGTAGATATCGCGTTTCGGATTGACCTTGAGTGATTGATCGTTATTTCGAACGATTGCTAGGCTTGTGAAGTGAATCCTTAGCTTCTTTCAATATACCGCGAGTGGAAAAGGTAAATATCGCGATTCCGAGTCTCCTACTGTGATTTATCGTTATTTTGAACGATTACGAAGGCGAGGATTTGAATCCTCAGCTTCTTTCGATATACCGCGAGTGGAAAAGGTAAATATCGCGATTCCGAGTCTCCTACTGTGATTTATCGTTATTTTGATCGATTGCCTGGCTTGGGAAGTGAATCCTTAGTTTCTTTCAGTACAACGTGTGAAAAACTTAGATATCGCGTTTCGGAGTGACCTTGAGTGATTGGTCGTTATTTCGAACGGTTGCGAGGCTTGGGAAGTGAATCCTTAGCTTCTTTCGATATACCGCGAGTGGAAAAGGTAAATAACGCGATTCCCAGTCTCCTGCTGTGATTTATCGTTATTTTGAACGATTACCTGGCTTAGGAAGTGAATCCTTAGTTTCTTTTATTACAACGTGTGGAAAAGGTAGATATCGCGGTTCCGAGTGACCTTGAGTGATTGGTCGTTATTTCGAACGGTTGCGAGGCTTGGAAAGTGAATCCTCAGCTTCTTTCGATATACCGCGAGTGGAACAGGTAAATAACGCGATTCCCAGTCTCCTGCTGTGATTTATCGTTATTTTGAACGATTACCTGGCTTAGGAAGTGAATCCTTAGTTTCTTTTAGTACAACGTGTGGAAAAGGTAAATATCGCGTTCGGAGTGCCCTTGAGTGTTTTGTCGTTATTTCGAACGATTGCTAGGCTTTTGAAGTGAATCCTTAGCTTCCTTCGATATACCGCGAGTGGAAAAGGTAAATATCGCGATTCCGAGTCTCCTACTGTGATTTATCGTTATGATGATCGATTGCCTGGCTTGGGAAGTGAATCCTTAGTTTCTTTCAGTACAACGTGTGGAAAAGGTAGATATCGCGTTTCGGAGTGACCTTGAGTGATTGGTCGTTATTTCGAATGGTTGCGAGGCTTTTGAAGTGAATCCTTAGCTTCCTTCGAT
Organism: Nomada fucata; assembly: GCA_948146005.1. Taxonomy (NCBI): domain Eukaryota; kingdom Metazoa; phylum Arthropoda; class Insecta; order Hymenoptera; family Apidae; genus Nomada; species Nomada fucata. The sequence goes on from OX411275.1 coordinate 28,853,625, forward strand.
ATACCGCGAGTGGAAAAGGTAAATATCGCGATTCCGAGTCTCCTACTGTGATTTATCGTTATAATGATCGATTGCCTGCCTTGGGAAGTGAATCCTTAGTTTCTTTTATTACAACGTGTGGAAAAGGTAGATATCGCGTTTCGGAGTGACCTAGAGTGATTGGTCGTTATTTCGAACGGATGCGAGGCTCGGGAAGTGAATCCTTAGCTTCTTTCGATATACCGCGAGTGGAAAAGGTAAATAACGCGATTCCCAGTCTCCTGCTGTGATTTATCGTTATTTTGATCGATTACCTGGCTTGGGGAGTGAAACCTTAGTTTCTTTTAGTACACCGTGTGGAAAAGGTAAATATCGCATTCGGAGTGCCCTTGAGTGATTGGTCGTTATTTCGAATGGTTGCGAGGCTTGGGAAGTGAATCCTCAGCTTCTTTCGATATACCGCGAGTGGAAAAGGTAAATAACGCGATTCCCAGTCTCCTGCTGTGATTTATCGTTATTTTTAACAATTACCTGGCTGGGGAAGTGAATCCTTAGTTTCTGTTAGTACACCGTGTGGAAAAGGTAAATATCGCGTTCGGAGTGACCTTGAGTGTTTTGTCGTTATTTCGAACGATTGCTAGGCTTGTGAAGTGAATCCTTAGCTTCTTTCAATATACCGCCAGTGTTCAAGGTAAATATCGCCATACCGAGTCTCCTACTGTGATTTATCGTTATTTTGAACGATTACGAAGGCGAGGATTTGAATACTCAGCTTCTTTCGATATACCGCGAATGGAAAAGGTAAATATCGCGATTCCGAGTCTCCTACTGTGATTTATCGTTATTTTGAACGATTACCTGGCTTAGCAAGTGAATCCATAGTTTCTTTTATTACAACGTGTGGAAAAGGTAGATATCGCGTTTCGGATTGACCTTGAGTGATTGGTCGTTATTTCGAACGATTGCTAGGCTTGTGAAGTGAATCCTTAGCTTCTTTCAATATACCGCGAGTGGAAAAGGTAAATATCGCGATTCCGAGTCTCCTACTGTGATTTATCGTTATTTTGAACGACTACGAAGGCGAGGATTTGAATCCTCAGCTTCTTTCGATATACCGCGAGTGGAAAAGGTAAATATCGCGATTCCGAGTCTCCTACTGTGATTTATCGTTATTTTGATCGATTGCCTGGCTTGGGAAGTGAATCCTTAGTTTCTTTCAGTACAACGTGTGAAAAACTTAGATATCGCGTTTCGGAGTGACCTTGAGTGATTGGTCGTTATTTCGAACGGTTGCGAGGCTTGGGAAGTGAATCCTTAGCTTCTTTCGATATACCGCGAGTGGAAAAGGTAAATAACGCGATTCCCAGTCTCCTGCTGTGATTTATCGTTATTTTGAACGATTACCTGGCTTAGCAAGTGAATCCATAGTTTCTTTTATTACAACGTGTGGAAAAGGTAGATATCGCGTTTCGGATTGACCTTGAGTGATTGATCGTTATTTCGAACGATTGCTAGGCTTGTGAAGTGAATCCTTAGCTTCTTTCAATATACCGCGAGTGGAAAAGGTAAATATCGCGATTCCGAGTCTCCTACTGTGATTTATCGTTATTTTGAACGATTACGAAGGCGAGGATTTGAATCCTCAGCTTCTTTCGATATACCGCGAGTGGAAAAGGTAAATATCGCGATTCCGAGTCTCCTACTGTGATTTATCGTTATTTTGATCGATTGCCTGGCTTGGGAAGTGAATCCTTAGTTTCTTTCAGTACAACGTGTGAAAAACTTAGATATCGCGTTTCGGAGTGACCTTGAGTGATTGGTCGTTATTTCGAACGGTTGCGAGGCTTGGGAAGTGAATCCTTAGCTTCTTTCGATATACCGCGAGTGGAAAAGGTAAATAACGCGATTCCCAGTCTCCTGCTGTGATTTATCGTTATTTTGAACGATTACCTGGCTTAGGAAGTGAATCCTTAGTTTCTTTTATTACAACGTGTGGAAAAGGTAGATATCGCGGTTCCGAGTGACCTTGAGTGATTGGTCGTTATTTCGAACGGTTGCGAGGCTTGGAAAGTGAATCCTCAGCTTCTTTCGATATACCGCGAGTGGAACAGGTAAATAACGCGATTCCCAGTCTCCTGCTGTGATTTATCGTTATTTTGAACGATTACCTGGCTTAGGAAGTGAATCCTTAGTTTCTTTTAGTACAACGTGTGGAAAAGGTAAATATCGCGTTCGGAGTGCCCTTGAGTGTTTTGTCGTTATTTCGAACGATTGCTAGGCTTTTGAAGTGAATCCTTAGCTTCCTTCGATATACCGCGAGTGGAAAAGGTAAATATCGCGATTCCGAGTCTCCTACTGTGATTTATCGTTATGATGATCGATTGCCTGGCTTGGGAAGTGAATCCTTAGTTTCTTTCAGTACAACGTGTGGAAAAGGTAGATATCGCGTTTCGGAGTGACCTTGAGTGATTGGTCGTTATTTCGAATGGTTGCGAGGCTTTTGAAGTGAATCCTTAGCTTCCTTCGATATACCGCGAGTGGAAAAGGTAAATATCGCGATTCCGAGTCTCCTACTGTGATTTATCGTTATAATGATCGATTGCCTGCCTTGGGAAGTGAATCCTTAGTTTCTTTTATTACAACGTGTGGAAAAGGTAGATATCGCGTTTCGGAGTTACCTTGAGTGATTGGTCGTTATTTCGAACGGATGCGAGGCTCGGGAAGTGAATCCTTAGCTTCTTTCGATATACCGCGAGTGGAAAAGGTAAATAACGCGATTCCCAGTCTCCTGCTGTGATTTATCGTTATTTTGATCGATTACCTGGCTTGGGGAGTGAAACCTTAGTTTCTTTTAGTACACCGTGTGGAAAAGGTAAATATCGCATTCGGAGTGCCCTTGAGTGATTGGTCGTTATTTCGAATGGTTGCGAGGCTTGGGAAGTGAATCCTCAGCTTCTTTCGATATACCGCGAGTGGAAAAGGTAAATAACGCGATTCCCAGTCTCCTGCTGTGATTTATCGTTATTTTTAACAATTACCTGGCTGGGGAAGTGAATCCTTAGTTTCTGTTAGTACACCGTGTGGAAAAGGTAAATATCGCGTTCGGAGTGACCTTGAGTGTTTTGTCGTTATTTCGAAAGATTGCTAGGCTTGTGAAGTGAATCCTTAGCTTCTTTCGATATACCGCGATTGGAAAAGGTAAATAACGCGATTCCCAGTCTCCTGCTGTGATTTATCGTTATTTTGAACGATTACCTGGCTTGGGAAGTGAATCCTTAGTTTCTTTTAGTACAACGTGTGGAAAAGGTAAATATCGCGTTCGGAGTGCCCTTGAGTGTTTTGTCGTTATTTCGAACGGTTGCGAGGCTTGGGAAGTGAATCCTTAGCTTCTTTCGATATACCGCGAGTGGAAAAGGTAAATAACGCGATTTCAGGTCTCCTACTGTGATTTATCGTTATTTTTAACGATTACCTGGCTTGGGAAGTGAATCCTTAGTTTCTTTTAGTACACCGTGTGGAAAAGGTAAATATCACGTTTCGGTGTGACCTTGAGTGTTTTGTCGTTATTTCGAACGATTGCTAGGCTTGTGAAGTGAATCCTTAGCTTCTTTCGATATACCGCGAGTGGAAAAGGTAAATATCGCGATTCCGAGTCTCCTACTGTGATTTATCGTTATTTTGAACGATTACGAAGGCGAGGATTTGAATCCTCAGCTTCTTTAGATATACCGCGAATGGAAAAGGTAATTATCGCGATTCCGAGTCTCCTACTGTGATTTATCGTTATGATGATCGATTGCCTGGCTTGGGAAGTGAATCCTTAGTTTCTTTCAGTACAACGTGTGGAAAAGGTAGATATCACGTTTCGGTGTGACCTTGAGTGTTTTGTCGTTATTTCGAACTATTGCGAGACTTGGGAAATGAATCCTTAGCTTGTGTCGTTACACTGTGGGTGGAAAATGTAAATATCGCTACACCGAGTCTCCTACTGTGATTTATCGTTATTTTGATCGATTGCCTGGCTTGGGAAGTGAATCCTTAGTTTCTTTTATTACAACGTGTGGAAAAGGTAGATATCGCGTTTCGGAGTGACCTTGAGTGATTGGTCGTTATTTCGAATGGTTGCGAGGCTTGGGAAGTGAATCCTCAGCTCCTTTCGATATACCGCGAGTGGAAAAGGTAAATAACGCGATTCCCAGTCTCCTGCTGTGATTTATCTTATTTTGATCGATTACCTGGCTTGGAAAGTGAATCCTTAGTTTCTTTTAGTACACCGTGTGGAAAAGGTAAATATCGCGATTCCAAGTCTCCTACTGTGATTTATCGTTATTTTTAACGATTACCTGCCTTGGGAAGTGAATCTTTAGTTTCTTTTAGTACAACGTGTGGAAACGGCAGATATCGCGTTGCGGAGTGACCTTGAGTGATTGGTCGTTATTTCGAACGGATGCGAGGCTCGGGAAGTGAATCCTTAGCTTCTTTCGATATACCGCGAGTGGAAAAGGTAAATAACGCGATTCCCAGTCTCCTGCTGTGATTTATCGTTATTTTGATCAATTACCTGGCTTGGGGAGTGAAACCTTAGTTTCTTTTAGTACACCGTGTGGAAAAGGTAAATATCGCATTCGGAGTGCCCTTGAGTGATTGGTCGTTATTTCGAATGGTTGCGAGGCTTGGGAAGTGAATCCTCAGCTTCTTTCGATATACCGCTACTGGAAAAGGTAAATAACGCGATTCCCAGTCTCCTGTTGTGATTTATCGTTATTTTTAACAATTACCTGGCTGGGGAAGTGAATCCTTAGTTTCTGTTAGTACACCGTGTGGAAAAGGTAAATATCGCGTTCGGAGTGACCTTGAGTGTTTTGTCGTTATTTCGAAAGATTGCTAGGCTTGTGAAGTGAATCCTTAGCTTCTTTCGATATACCGCGATTGGAAAAGGTAAATAACGCGATTCCCAGTCTCCTGCTGTGATTTATCGTTATTTTGAACGATTACCTGGCTTGGGAAGTGAATCCTTAGTTTCTTTTAGTACAACGTGTGGAAAAGGTAAATATCGCGTTTCGAGTGCCCTTGAGTGTTTTGTCGTTATTTCGAACGATTGCTAGGCTTGTGAAGTGAATCCTTAGCTTCTTTCAATATACCGCCAGTGTTCAAGGTAAATATCGCGATTCCGAGTCTCCTACTGTGATTTATCGTTATTTTGAACGATTACGAAGGCGAGGATTTGAATCCTCAGCTTCTTTCGATATACCGCGAGTGGAAAAGGTAAATATCGCGATTCCGAGTCTCCTACTGTGATTTATCGTTATTTTGATCGATTGCCTGGCTTGGGAAGTGAATCCTTAGTTTCTTTCAGTACAACGTGTGAAAAAGGTAGATATCGCGTTTCGGAGTGACCTTGAGTGATTGGTCGTTATTTCGAACGGTTGCGAGGCTTGGGAAGTGAATCCTTAGCTTCTTTCGATATAAAGCGAGTGGAAAAGGTAAATAACGCGATTCCCAGTCTCCTGCTGTGATTTATCGTTATTTTGAACGATTACCTGGCTTAGGAAGTGAATCCTTAGTTTCTTTTATTACAACGTGTGGAAAAGGTAGATATCGCATTTCGGAGTGACCTTGAGTGATTGGTCGTTATTTCGAACGGTTGCGAGGCTTGGAAAGTGAATCCTCAGCTTCTTTCGATATACCGCGAGTGGAACAGGTAAATAACGCGATTCCCAGTCTCCTGCTGTGATTTATCGTTATTTTGAACGATTACCTGGCTTAGGAAGTGAATCCTTAGTTTCTTTTAGTACAACGTGTGGAAAAGGTAAATATCGCGTTCGGAGTGCCCTTGAGTGTTTTGTCGTTATTTCGAACGATTGCTAGGCTTTTGAAGTGAATCCTTAGCTTCTTTCGATATACCGCGAGTGGAAAAGGTAAATATCGCGATTCCGAGTCTCCTACTGTGATTTATCGTTATTTTGAACGATTACGAAGGCGAGGATTTGAATCCTCAGCTTCTTTCGATATACCGCGAGTGGAAAAGGTAAATATCGCGATTCCGAGTCTCCTACTGTGATTTATCGTTATTTTGATCGATTGCCTGGCTTGGGAAGTGAATCCTTAGTTTCTTTCAGTACAACGTGTGAAAAAGGTAGATATCGCGTTTCGGAGTGACCTTGAGTGATTGGTCGTTATTTCGAACGGTTGCGAGGCTTGGGAAGTGAATCCTTAGCTTCTTTCGATATAAAGCGAGTGGAAAAGGTAAATAACGCGATTCCCAGTCTCCTGCTGTGATTTATCGTTATTTTGAACGATTACCTGGCTTAGGAAGTGAATCCTTAGTTTCTTTTATTACAACGTGTGGAAAAGGTAGATATCGCATTTCGGAGTGACCTTGAGTGATTGGTCGTTATTTCGAACGGTTGCGAGGCTTGGAAAGTGAATCCTCAGCTTCTTTCGATATACCGCGAGTGGAACAGGTAAATAACGCGATTCCCAGTCTCCTGCTGTGATTTATCGTTATTTTGAACGATTACCTGGCTTAGGAAGTGAATCCTTAGTTTCTTTTAGTACAACGTGTGGAAAAGGTAAATATCGCGTTCGGAGTGCCCTTGAGTGTTTTGTCGTTATTTCGAACGATTGCTAGGCTTTTGAAGTGAATCCTTAGCTTCCTTCGATATACCGCGAGTGGAAAAGGTAAATATCGCGATTCCGAGTCTCCTACTGTGATTTATCGTTATGATGATCGATTGCCTGGCTTGGGAAGTGAATCCTTAGTTTCTTTCAGTACAATGTGTGGAAAAGGTAGATATCGCGTTTCGGAGTGACCTTGAGTGATTGGTCGTTATTTCGAATGGTTGCGAGGCTTTTGAAGTGAATCCTTAGCTTCCTTCGATATACCGCGAGTGGAAAAGGTAAATATCGCGATTCCGAGTCTCCTACTGTGATTTATCGTTATAATGATCGATTGCCTGCCTTGGGAAGTGAATCCTTAGTTTCTTTTATTACAACGTGTGGAAAAGGTAGATATCGCGTTTCGGAGTGACCTTGAGTGATTGGTCGTTATTTCGAACGGATGCGAGGCTCGGGAAGTGAATCCTTAGCTTCTTTCGATATACCGCGAGTGGAAAAGGTAAATAACGCGATTCCCAGTCTCAAGCTGTGATTTATCGTTATTTTGATCGATTACCTGGCTTGGGGAGTGAAACCTTAGTTTCTTTTAGTACACCGTGTGGAAAAGGTAAATATCGCATTCGGAGTGCCCTTGAGTGATTGGTCGTTATTTCGAATGGTTGCGAGGCTTGGGAAGTGAATCCTCAGCTTCTTTCGATATACCGCGAGTGGAAAAGGTAAATAACGCGATTCCCAGTCTCCTGCTGTGATTTATCGTTATTTTTAACAATTACCTGGCTGGGGAAGTGAATCCTTAGTTTCTGTTAGTACACCGTGTGGAAAAGGTAAATATCGCGTTCGGAGTGACCTTGAGTGTTTTGTCGTTATTTCGAAAGATTGCTAGGCTTGTGAAGTGAATCCTTAGCTTCTTTCGATATACCGCGATTGGAAAAGGTAAATAACGCGATTCCCAGTCTCCTGCTGTGATTTATCGTTATTTTGAACGATTACCTGGCTTGGGAAGTGAATCCTTAGTTTCTTTTAGTACAACGTGTGGAAAAGGTAAATATCGCGTTCGGAGTGCCCTTGAGTGTTTTGTCGTTATTTCGAACGGTTGCGAGGCTTGGGAAGTGAATCCTTAGCTTCTTTCGATATACCGCGAGTGGAAAAGGTAAATAACGCGATTTCAGGTCTCCTACTGTGATTTATCGTTATTTTTAACGATTACCTGGCTTGGGAAGTGAATCCTTAGTTTCTTTTAGTACACCGTGTGGAAAAGGTAAATATCACGTGTCGGTGTGACCTTGAGTGTTTTGTCGTTATTTCGAACGATTGCTAGGCTTGTGAAGTGAATCCTTAGCTTCTTTCGATATACCGCGAGTGGAAAAGGTAAATATCGCGATTCCGAGTCTCCTACTGTGATTTATCGTTATTTTGAACGCTTACGAAGGCGAGGATTTGAATCCTCAGCTTCTTTAGATATACCGCGAATGGAAAAGGTAAATATCGCGATTCCGAGTCTCCTACTGTGATTTATCGTTATGATGATCGATTGCCTGGCTTGGGAAGTGAATCCTTAGTTTCTTTCAGTACAACGTGTGGAAAAGGTAGATATCACGTTTCGGTGTGACCTTGAGTGTTTTGTCGTTATTTCGAACTATTGCGAGACTTGGGAAATGAATCCTTAGCTTGTGTCGTTACACTGTGGGTGGAAAATGTAAATATCGCTACACCGAGTCTCCTACTGTGATTTATCGTTATTTTGAACGATTACGAAGGCGAGGATTTGAATACTCAGCTTCTTTCGATATACCGCGAATGGAAAAGGTAAATATCGCGATTCGGAGTCTCCTACTGTGATTTATCGTTATGATGATCGATTGCCTGGCTTGATAAGTGAATCCTTAGTTTCTTTCAGTACAACGTGTGGAAAAGGTAGATATCGCGTTTCGGAGTGACCTTGAGTGATTGGTCGTTATTTCGAACGGTTGCGAGGCTTGGGAAGTGAATCCTTAGCTTCTTTCGATATACCGCGAGTGGAAAAGGTAAATAACGCGATTCCAGGTCTCCTGCTGTGATTTATCGTTATTTTGAACGATTACCTGGCTTAGGAAGTGAATCCATAGTTTCTTTTATTACAACGTGTGGAAAAGGTAGATATCGCGTTTCGGATTGACCTTGAGTGATTGGTCGTTATTTCGAACGATTGCTAGGCTTGTGAAGTGAATCAATAGCTTCTTTCGATATACCGCGAGTGGAAAAGGTAAATATCGCGATTCCGAGTCTCCTACTGTGATTTATCGTTATTTTGAACGATTACGAAGGCGAGGATTTGAATCCTCAGCTTCTTTCGATATACCGCGAGTGGAAAAGGTAAATATCGCGATTCCGAGTCTCCTACTGTGATTTATCGTTATTTTGATCGATTGCCTGGCTTGGGAAGTGAATCCTTAGTTTCTTTCAGTACAACGTGTGAAAAAGGTAGATATCGCGTTTCGGAGTGACCTTGAGTGATTGGTCGTTATTTCGAACGGTTGCGAGGCTTGGGAAGTGAATCCTTAGCTTCTTTCGATATACCGCGAGTGGAAAAGGTAAATAACGCGATTCCCAGTCTCCTGCTGTGATTTATCGTTATTTTGAACGATTACCTGGCTTAGGAAGTGAATCCTTAGTTTCTTTTATTACAACGTGTGGAAAAGGTAGATATCGCGTTTCGGAGTGACCTTGAGTGATTGGTCGTTATTTCGAACGGTAGCGAGGCTTGGGAAGTGAATCCTTAGCTTCTTTCGATATACCGCGAGTGGAAAAGGTAAATAACGCGATTCCAGGTCTCCTGCTGTGATTTATCGTTATTTTGAACGATTACCTGGCTTAGGAAGTGAATCCATAGTTTCTTTTATTACAACGTGTGGAAAAGGTAGATATCGCGTTTCGGATTGACCTTGAGTGATTGGTCGTTATTTCGAACGATTGCTAGGCTTGTGAAGTGAATCCTTAGCTTCTTTCGATATACCGCGAGTGGAAAAGGTAAATATCGCGATGCCGAGTCTCCTACTGTGATTTATCGTTATTTTGAACGATTACGAATTCGAGGATTTGAATCCTCAGCTTCTTTCGATATACCGCGAATGGAAAAGGTAAATATCGCGATTCCGAGTCTCCTACTGTGATTTATCGTTATGATGATCGATTGCCTGGCTTGGGAAGTGAATCCTTAGTTTCTTTCAGTACAACGTGTGGAAAAGGTAGATATCGCGTTTAGGAGTGACCTTGAGTGATTGGTCGTTATTTCGAACGGTTGCGAGGCTTGGGAAGTGAATCCTTAGCTTCTTTCGATATACCGCGAGTGGAAAAGGTAAATAACGCGATTCCAGGTCTCCTACTGTGATTTATCGTTATTTTTAACGATTACCTGGCTTGGGAAGTGAATCCTTAGTTTCTTTTAGTACACCGTGTGGAAAAGGTCAATATCACGTTTCGGTGTGACCTTGAGTATTTTGTCGTTATTTCGAACGATTGCTAGGCTTGTGAAGTGAATCCTTAGCTTCTTTCAATATACCGCCAGTGTTCAAGGTAAATATCGCCATACCGAGTCTCCTATTGTGATTTATTGTAATTTTGAACGATTGCGAGGGCTAGGGTTTGAATCCTGAATTTCTTTTAGTACACCGAGTGGAAAAGGTAAATATCACGTTTCGGTGTGACCTTGAGTGTTTTGTCGTTATTTCGAACTATTGCGAGACTTGGGAAATGAATCCTTAGCTTGTGTCGTTACACGGTGGGTGGAAAATGTAAATATCGCTACACCGAGTCTCCTACTGTGATTTATCGTTATTTTGAACGATTACGAAGGCGAGGATTTGAATACTCAGCTTCTTTCGATATACCGCGAGTGGAAAAGGTAAATATCGCGATTCCGAGTCTCCTACTGTGATTTATCGTTATTTTGATCGATTGCCTGGCTTGGGAAGTGAATCCTTAGATTCTTTCAGTACAACGTGTGAAAAAGGTAGATATCGCGTTTCGGAGTGACCTTGAGTGATTGGTCGTTATTTCGAACGGTTGCGAGGCTTGGGAAGTGAATCCTTAGCTTCTTTCGATATACCGCGAGTGGAAAAGGTAAATAACGCGATTCCCAGTCTCCTGCTGTGATTTATCGTTATTTTGAACGATTACCTGGCTTAGGAAGTGAATCCTTAGTTTCTTTTATTACAACGTGTGGAAAAGGTAGATATCGCGTTTCGGAGTGACCTTGAGTGATTGGTCGTTATTTCGAACTGTAGCGAGGCTTGGGAAGTGAATCCTTAGCTTCTTTCGATATACCGCGAGTGGAAAAGGTAAATAACGCGATTCCAGGTCTCCTGCTGTGATTTATCGTTATTTTGAACGATTACCTGGCTTAGGAAGTGAATCCATAGTTTCTTTTATTACAACGTGTGGAAAAGGTAGATATCGCGTTTCGGATTGACCTTGAGTGATTGGTCGTTATTTCGAACGATTGCTAGGCTTGTGAAGTGAATCCTTAGCTTCTTTCGATATACCGCGAGTGGAAAAGGTAAATATCGCGATTCCGAGTCTCCTACTGTGATTTATCGTTATTTTGAACGATTACGAAGGCGAGGATTTGAATCCTCAGCTTCTTTCGATATACCGCGAGTGGAAAAGGTAAATATCGCGATTCCGAGTCTCCTACTGTGATTTATCGTTATTTTGATCGATTGCCTGGCTTGGGAAGTGAATCCTTAGTTTCTTTCAGTACAACGTGTGAAAAAGGTAGATATCGCGTTTCGGAGTGACCTTGAGTGATTGGTCGTTATTTCGAACGGTTGCGAGGCTTGGGAAGTGAATCCTTAGCTTCTTTCGATATAAAGCGAGTGGAAAAGGTTAACGCGATTTCCAGTCTCCTGCTGTGATTTATCGTTATTTTGAACGATTACCTGGCTTAGGAAGTGAATCCTTAGTTTCTTTTATTACAACGTGTGGAAAAGGTAGATATCGCGTTTCGGATTGACCTTGAGTGATTGGTCGTTATTTCGAACGATTGCTAGGCTTGTGAAGTGAATCCTTAGCTTCTTTCGATATACCGCGAGTGGAAAAGGTAAATATCGCGATTCCGAGTCTCCTACTGTGATTTATCGTTATTTTGAACGATTACGAAGGCGAGGATTTGAATCCTCAGCTTCTTTCGATATACCGCGAGTGGAAAAGGTAAATATCGCGATTCCGAGTCTCCTACTGTGATTTATCGTTATTTTGATCGATTGCCTGGCTTGGGAAGTGAATCCTTAGTTTCTTTCAGTACAACGTGTGAAAAAGGTAGATATCGCGTTTCGGAGTGACCTTGAGTGATTGGTCGTTATTTCGAACGGTTGCGAGGCTTGGGAAGTGAATCCTTAGCTTCTTTCGATATACCGCGAGTGGAAAAGGTAAATAACGCGATTCCCAGTCTCCTGCTGTGATTTATCGTTATTTTGAACGATTACTTGGCTTAGGAAGTGAATCCTTAGTTTCTTTTATTACAACGTGTGGAAAAGGTAGATATCGCGTTTCGGAGTGACCTTGAGTGATTGGTCGTTATTTCGAACGGTTGCGAGGCTTGGAAAGTGAATCCTCAGCTTCTTTCGATATACCGCGAGTGGAACAGGTAAATAACGCGATTCCCAGTCTCCTGCTGTGATTTATCGTTATTTTGAACGATTACCTGGCTTAGGAAGTGAATCCATAGTTTCTTTTATTACAACGTGTGGAAAAGGTAGATATCGCGTTTCGGAGTGACCTTGAGTGATTGGTCGTTATTTCGAACGGTTGCGAGGCTTGGGAAGTGAATCCTTAGCTTCTTTCGCTATACCGCGAGTGGAAAAGGTAAATAACGCGATTCCAGGTCTCCTGCTGTGATTTATCGTTATTTTGAACGATTACCTGGCTTAGGAAGTGAATCCATAGTTTCTTTTATTACAACGTGTGGAAAAGGTAGATATCGCGTTTCGGATTGACCTTGAGTGATTGGTCGTTATTTCGAACGATTGCTAGGCTTGTGAAGTGAATCCTTAGCTTCTTTCGATATACCGCGAGTGGAAAAGGTAAATATCGCGATTCCGAGTCTCCTACTGTGATTTATCGTTATTTTGAACGATTACGAAGGCGAGGATTTGAATCCTCAGCTTCTTTCTATATACCGCGAGTGGAAAAGGTAAATATCGCGATTCCGAGTCTCCTACTGTGATTTATCGTTATTTTGATCGATTGCCTGGCTTGGGAAGTGAATCCTTAGTTTCTTTCAGTACAACGTGTGAAAAAGGTAGATATCGCGTTTCGGAGTGACCTTGAGTGATTGGTCGTTATTTCGAACGGTTGCGAGGCTTGCTAAGTGAATCCTTAGCTTCTTTCGATATAAAGCGAGTGGAAAAGGTAAATAACGCGATTCCCAGTCTCCTGCTGTGATTTATCGTTATTTTGAACGATTACCTGGCTTAGGAAGTGAATCGTTAGTTTCTTTTATTACAACGTGTGGAAAAGGTAGATATCGCGTTTCGGAGTGACCTTGAGTGATTGGTCGTTATTTCGAACGGTTGCGAGGCTTGGAAAGTGAATCCTCAGCTTCTTTCGATATACCGCGAGTGGAACAGGTAAATAACGCGATTCCCAGTCTCCTGCTGTGATTTATCGTTATTTTGAACGATTGCCTGGCTTAGGAAGTGAATCCATAGTTTCTTTTATTACAACGTGTGGAAAAGGTAGATATCGCGTTTCGGATTGACCTTGAGTGATTGGTCGTTATTTCGAACGATTGCTAGGCTTGTGAAGTGAATCCTTAGCTTCTTTCGATATACCGCGAGTGGAAAAGGTAAATATCGCGATTCCGAGTCTCCTACTGTGATTTATCGTTATTTTGAACGATTACGAAGGCGAGGATTTGAATCCTCAGCTTCTTTCGATATACCGCGAGTGGAAAAGGTAAATATCGCGATTCCGAGTCTCCTACTGTGATTTATCGTTATTTTGATCGATTGCCTGGCTTGGGAAGTGAATCCTTAGTTTCTTTCAGTACAACGTGTGAAAAAGGTAGATATCGCGTTTCGGAGTGACCTTGAGTGATTGGTCGTTATTTCGAACGGTTGCGAGGCTTGGGAAGTGAATCCTTAGCTTCTTTCGATATACCGCGAGTGGAAAAGGTAAATAACGCGATTCCCAGTCTCCTGCTGTGATTTATCGTTATTTTGAACGATTACCTGGCTTAGGAAGTGAATCCTTAGTTTCTTCTATTACAACGTGTGGAAAAGGTAGATATCGCGTTTCGGAGTGACCTTGAGTGATTGGTCGTTATTTCGAACGGTAGCGAGGCTTGGGAAGTGAATCCTTAGCTTCTTTCGATATACCGCGAGTGGAAAAGGTAAATAACGCGATTCCCAGTCTCCTGCTGTGATTTATCGTTATTTTGAACGATTACCTGGCTTAGGAAGTGAATCCATAGTTTCTTTTATTACAACGTGTGGAAAAGGTAGATATCGCGTTTCGGAGTGACCTTGAGTGATTGGTCGTTATTTCGAACGGTTGCGAGGCTTGGAAAGTGAATCCTCAGCTTCTTTCGATATACCGCGAGTGGAACAGGTAAATAACGCGATTCCCAGTCTCCTGCTGTGATTTATCGTTATTTTGAACGATTACCTGGCTTAGGAAGTGAATCCATAGTTTCTTTTATTACAACGTGTGGAAAAGGTAGATATCGCGTTTCGGAGTGACCTTGAGTGATTGGTCGTTATTTCGAACGGTTGCGAGGCTTGGGAAGTGAATCCTTAGCTTCTTTCGCTATACCGCGAGTGGAAAAGGTAAATAACGCGATTCCAGGTCTCCTGCTGTGATTTATCGTTATTTTGAACGATTACCTGGCTTAGGAAGTGAATCCATAGTTTCTTTTATTACAACGTGTGGAAAAGGTAGATATCGCGTTTCGGATTGACCTTGAGTGATTGGTCGTTATTTCGAACGATTGCTAGGCTTGTGAAGTGAATCCTTAGCTTCTTTCGATATACCGCGAGTGGAAAAGGTAAATATCGCGATTCCGAGTCTCCTACTGTGATTTATCGTTATTTTGAACGATTACGAAGGCGAGGATTTGAATCCTCAGCTTCTTTCTATATACCGCGAGTGGAAAAGGTAAATATCGCGATTCCGAGTCTCCTACTGTGATTTATCGTTATTTTGATCGATTGCCTGGCTTGGGAAGTGAATCCTTAGTTTCTTTCAGTACAACGTGTGAAAAAGGTAGATATCGCGTTTCGGAGTGACCTTGAGTGATTGGTCGTTATTTCGAACGGTTGCGAGGCTTGCTAAGTGAATCCTTAGCTTCTTTCGATATAAAGCGAGTGGAAAAGGTAAATAACGCGATTCCCAGTCTCCTGCTGTGATTTATCGTTATTTTGAACGATTACCTGGCTTAGGAAGTGAATCGTTAGTTTCTTTTATTACAACGTGTGGAAAAGGTAGATATCGCGTTTCGGAGTGACCTTGAGTGATTGGTCGTTATTTCGAACGGTTGCGAGGCTTGGAAAGTGAATCCTCAGCTTCTTTCGATATACCGCGAGTGGAACAGGTAAATAACGCGATTCCCAGTCTCCTGCTGTGATTTATCGTTATTTTGAACGATTGCCTGGCTTAGGAAGTGAATCCATAGTTTCTTTTATTACAACGTGTGGAAAAGGTAGATATCGCGTTTCGGATTGACCTTGAGTGATTGGTCGTTATTTCGAACGATTGCTAGGCTTGTGAAGTGAATCCTTAGCTTCTTTCGATATACCGCGAGTGGAAAAGGTAAATATCGCGATTCCGAGTCTCCTACTGTGATTTATCGTTATTTTGAACGATTACGAAGGCGAGGATTTGAATCCTCAGCTTCTTTCGATATACCGCGAGTGGAAAAGGTAAATATCGCGATTCCGAGTCTCCTACTGTGATTTATCGTTATTTTGATCGATTGCCTGGCTTGGGAAGTGAATCCTTAGTTTCTTTCAGTACAACGTGTGAAAAAGGTAGATATCGCGTTTCGGAGTGACCTTGAGTGATTGGTCGTTATTTCGAACGGTTGCGAGGCTTGGGAAGTGAATCCTTAGCTTCTTTCGATATACCGCGAGTGGAAAAGGTAAATAACGCGATTCCCAGTCTCCTGCTGTGATTTATCGTTATTTTGAACGATTACCTGGCTTAGGAAGTGAATCCTTAGTTTCTTTTATTACAACGTGTGGAAAAGGTAGATATCGCGTTTCGGAGTGACCTTGAGTGATTGGTCGTTATTTCGAACGGTAGCGAGGCTTGGGAAGTGAATCCTTAGCTTCTTTCGATATACCGCGAGTGGAAAAGGTAAATATCGCGATTCCGAGTCTCCTACTGTGATTTATCGTTATTTTGAACGATTACGAAGGCGAGGGTTTGAATCCTCAGCTTCTTTCGATATACCGCGAGTGGAAAAGGTAAATATCGCGATTCCGAGTCTCCTACTGTGATTTATCGTTATTTTGATCGATTGCCTGGCTTGGGAAGTGAATCCTTAGTTTCTTTCAGTACAACGTGTGAAAAAGGTAGATATCGCGTTTCGGAGTGACCTTGAGTGATTGGTCGTTATTTCGAACGGTTGCGAGGCTTGGGAAGTGAATCCTTAGCTTCTTTCGATATACCGCGAGTGGAAAAGGTAAATAACGCGATTCCCAGTCTCCTGCTGTGATTTATCGTTATTTTGAACGATTACCTGGCTTAGGAAGTGAATCCTTAGTTTCTTTTATTACAACGTGTGGAAAAGGTAGATATCGCGTTTCGGAGTGACCTTGAGTGATTGGTCGTTATTTCGAACGGTTGCGAGGCTTGGAAAGTGAATCCTCAGCTTCTTTCGATATACCGCGAGTGGAACAGGTAAATAACGCGATTCCCAGTCTCCTGCTGTGATTTATCGTTATTTTGAACGATTACCTGGCTTGGGAAGTGAATCCTTAGTTTCTTTTAGTACAACGTGTGGAAAAGGTAGATATCGCGTTTCGGAGTGACCTTGAGTGATTGGTCGTTATTTCGAATGGTTGCGAGGCTTGGGAAGTGAATCCTCAGCTTCTTTCGATATACCGCGAGTGGAAAAGGTAAATAACGAGATTCCCAGTCTCCTGCTGTGATTTATCGTTATTTTGATCGATTACCTGGCTTGGGGAGTGAAACCTTAGTTTCTTTTAGTACACCGTGTGGAAAAAGTAAATATCGCGTTCGGAGTGCCCTTGAGTATTTTGTCGTTATTTCGAACGATTGCTAGGCTTGTGAAGTGAATCCTTAGCTTCTTTCAATATACCGCGAGTGGACAAGGTAAATATCGCCATACCGAGTCTCCTATTGTGATTTATTGTAATTTTGAACGATTGCGAGGGCTAGGGTTTGAATCCTGAATTTCTTTTAGTACACCGAGTGGAAAAGGTAAATATCACGTTTCGGTGTGACCTTGAGTGTTTTGTCGTTATTTCGAACTATTGCGAGACTTGGGAAATGAATCCTTAGCTTGTGTCGTTACACTGTGGGTGGAAAATGTAAATATCGCTACACCGAGTCTCCTACTGTGATTTATCGTTATTTTGAACGATTAAGAAGGCGAGGATTTGAATACTCAGCTTCTTTCGATATACCGCGAATGGAAAAGGTAAATATCGCGATTCCGAGTCTCCTACTGTGATTTATCGTTATTTTAATCGATTGCCTGGCTTGGGAAGTGAATCCTTAGTTTCTTTCAGTACAACGTGTGGAAAAGGTAGATATCGCGTTTCGGAGTGACCTTGAGTGATTGGTCGTTATTTCGAACGGTTGCGAGGCTTGGGAAGTGAATCCTTAGCTTCTTTCGATATACCGCGAGTGGAAAAGGTAAATAACGCGATTCCAGGTCTCCTGCTGTGATTTATCGTTATTTTGAACGATTACCTGGCTTAGGAAGTGAATCCATAGTTTCTTTTATTACAACGTGTGGAAAAGGTAGATATCGCGTTTCGGATTGACCTTGAGTGATTGGTCGTTATTTCGAACGATTGCTAGGCTTGTGAAGTGAATCCTTAGCTTCTTTCGATATACCGCGAGTGGAAAAGGTAAATATCGCGATTCCGAGTCTCCTATTGTGATTTATTGTAATTTTGAACGATTGCGAGGGCTAGGGTTTGAATCCTGAATTTCTTTTAGTACACCGAGTGGAAAAGGTAAATATCACGTTTCGGTGTGACCTTGAGTGTTTTGTCGTTATTTCGAACTATTGCGAGACTTGGGAAATGAATCCTTAGCTTGTGTCGTTACACTGTGGGTGGAAAATGTAAATATCGCTACACCGAGTCTCCTACTGTGATTTATCGTTATTTTGAACGATTACGAAGGCGAGGATTTGAATACTCAGCTTCTTTCGATATACCGCGAATGGAAAAGGTAAATATCGCGATTCCGAGTCTCCTACTGTGATTTATCGTTATTTTGAACGATTACCTGGCTTAGCAAGTGAATCCATAGTTTCTTTTATTACAACGTGTGGAAAAGGTAGATATCGCGTTTCGGATTGACCTTGAGTGATTGGTCGTTATTTCGAACGATTGCTAGGCTTGTGAAGTGAATCCTTAGCTTCTTTCAATATACCGCGAGTGGAAAAGGTAAATATCGCGATTCCGAGTCTCCTACTGTGATTTATCGTTATTTTGAACGATTACGAAGGCGAGGATTTGAATCCTCAGCTTCTTTCGATATACCGCGAGTGGAAAAGGTAAATATCGCGATTCCGAGTCTCCTACTGTGATTTATCGTTATTTTGATCGATTCCCTGGCTTGGGAAGTGAATCCTTAGTTTCTTTCAGTACAACGTGTGAAAAAGGTAGATATCGCGTTTCGGAGTGACCTTGAGTGATTGGTCGTTATTTCGAACGGTTGCGAGGCTTGGGAAGTGAATCCTTAGCTTCTTTCGATATACCGCGAGTGGAAAAGGTAAATAACGCGATTCCCAGTCTCCTGCTGTGATTTATCGTTATTTTGAACGATTACCTGGCTTAGCAAGTGAATCCATAGTTTCTTTTATTACAACGTGTGGAAAAGGTAGATATCGCGTTTCGGATTGACCTTGAGTGATTGGTCGTTATTTCGAACGATTGCTAGCCTTGTGAAGTGAATCCTTAGCTTCTTTCAATATACCGCGAGTGGGAAAGGTAAATATCGCGATTCCGAGTCTCCTACTGTGATTTATCGTAATTTTGAATTATTACGAAGGCGAGGATTTGAATCCTCAGCTTCTTTCGATATACCGCGAGTGGAAAAGGTAAATATCGCGATTCCGAGTCTCCTACTGTGATTTATCGTTATTTTGATCGATTGCCTGGCTTGGGAAGTGAATCCTTAGTTTCTTTCAGTACAACGTGTGAAAAAGGTAGATATCGCGTTTCGGAGTGACCTTGAGTGATTGGTCGTTATTTCGAACGGTTGCGAGGCTTGGGAAGTGAATCCTTAGCTTCTTTCGATATACCGCGAGTGGAAAAGTTAAATAACGCGATTCCCAGTCTCCTGCTGTGATTTATCGTTATTTTGAACGATTACCTGGCTTAGCAAGTGAATCCATAGTTTCTTTTATTACAACGTGTGGAAAAGGTAGATATCGCGTTTCGGATTGACCTTGAGTGATTGGTCGTTATTTCGAACGATTGCTAGGCTTGTGAAGTGAATCCTTAGCTTCTTTCAATATACCGCGAGTGGAAAAGGTAAATATCGCGATTCCGAGTCTCCTACTGTGATTTATCGTTATTTTGAACGATTACGAAGGCGAGGATTTGAATCCTCAGCTTCTTTCGATATACCGCGAGTGGAAAAGGTAAATATCGCGATTCCGAGTCTCCTACTGTGATTTATCGTTATTTTGATCGATTGCCTGGCTTGGGAAGTGAATCCTTAGTTTCTTTCAGTACAACGTGTGAAAAAGGTAGATATCGCGTTTCGGAGTGACCTTGAGTGATTAGTCGTTATTTCGAACGGTTGCGAGGCTTGGGAAGTGAATCCTTAGCTTCTTTCGATATACCGCGAGTGGAAAAGGTAAATAACGCGATTCCCAGTCTCCTGCTGTGATTTATCGTTATTTTGAACGATTACCTGGCTTAGGAAGTGAATCCTTAGTTTCTTTTATTACAACGTGTGGAAAAGGTAGATATCGCGTTTCGGAGTGACCTTGAGTGATTGGTCGTTATTTCGAACGGTTGCGAGGCTTGGAAAGTGAATCCTCAGCTTCTTTCGATATACCGCGAGTGGAACAGGTAAATAACGCGATTCCCAGTCTCCTGCTGTGATTTATCGTTATTTTGAACGATTACCTGGCTTAGGAAGTGAATCCTTAGTTTCTTTTAGTACAACGTGTGGAAAAGGTAAATATCGCGTTCGGAGTGCCCTTGAGTGTTTTGTCGTTATTTCGAACGATTGCTAGGCTTTTGAAGTGAATCCTTAGCTTCCTTCGATATACCGCGAGTGGAAAAGGTAAATATCGCGATTCCGAGTCTCCTACTGTGATTTATCGTTATGATGATCGATTGCCTGGCTTGGGAAGTGAATCCTTAGTTTCTTTCAGTACAACGTGTGGAAAAGGTAGATATCGCGTTTCGGAGTGACCTTGAGTGATTGGTCGTTATTTCGAATGGTTGCGAGGCTTTTGAAGTGAATCCTTAGCTTCCTTCGATATACCGCGAGTGGAAAAGGTAAATATCGCGATTCCGAGTCTCCTACTGTGATTTATCGTTATAATGATCGATTGCCTGCCTTGGGAAGTGAATCCTTAGTTTCTTTTATTACAACGTGTGGAAAAGGTAGATATCGCGTTTCGGAGTGACCTTGAGTGATTGGTCGTTATTTCGAACGGATGCGAGGCTCGGGAAGTGAATCCTTAGCTTCTTTCGATATACCGCGAGTGGAAAAGGTAAATAACGCGATTCCCAGTCTCCTGCTGTGATTTATCGTTATTTTGATCGATTACCTGGCTTGGGGAGTGAAAACTTAGTTTCTTTTAGTACACCGTGTCGAAAAGGTAAATATCACGTTTCGGTGTGACCTTGAGTGTTTTGTCGTTATTTCGAACGATTGCTAGGCTTGTGAAGTGAATCCTTAGCTTCTGACGATATACCGCAAGTGGAAAAGGTAAATATCGCGATTCCGAGTCTCCTACTGTGATTTATCGTTATTTTGAACGATTACGAAGGCGAGGATTTGAATCCTCAGCTTCTTTAGATATACCGCGAATGGAAAAGGTAAATATCGCGATTCCGAGTCTCCTACTGTGATTTATCGTTATGATGATCGATTGCCTGGCTTGGGAAGTGAATCCTTAGTTTCTTTCAGTACAACGTGTGGAAAAGGTAGATATCCCGTTTCGGTGTGACCTTGATTGTTTTGTCGTTATTTCGAACTATTGCGAGACTTGGGAAATGAATCCTTAGCTTGTGTCGTTACACTGTGGGTGGAAAATGTAAATATCGCTACACCGAGTCTCCTACTGTGATTTATCGTTATTTTGAACGATTACGAAGGCGAGGATTTGAATACTCAGCTTCTTTCGATATACCGCGAATGGAAAAGGTAAATATCGCGATTCCGAGTCTCCTACTGTGATTTATCGTTATGATGATCGATTGCCTGGCTTGGGAAGTGAATCCTTAGTTTCTTTCAGTACAACGTGTGGAAAAGGTAGATATCGCGTTTCGGAGTGACCTTGAGTGATTGGTCGTTATTTCGAACGGTTGCGAGGCTTGGGAAGTGAATCCTTAGCTTCTTTCGATATACCGCGAGTGGAAAAGGTAAATAACGCGATTCCAGGTCTCCTGCTGTGATTTATCGTTATTTTGAACGATTACCTGGCTTAGGAAGTGAATCCATAGTTTCTTTTATTACAACGTGTGGAAAAGGTAGATATCGCGTTTCGGATTGACCTTGAGTGATTGGTCGTTATTTCGAACGATTGCTAGGCTTGTGAAGTGAATCCTTAGCTTCTTTCGATATACCGCGAGTGGAAAAGGTAAATATCGCGATTCCGAGTCTCCTACTGTGATTTATCGTTATTTTGAACGATTACGAAGGCGAGGATTTGAATACTCAGCTTCTTTCGATATACCGCGAATGGAAAAGGTAAATATCGCGATTCCGAGTCTCCTACTGTGATTTATCGTTATGATGATCGATTGCCTGGCTTGGGAAGTGAATCCTTAGTTTGTTTCAGTACAACGTGTGGAAAAGGTAGATATCGCGTTTCGGAGTGACCTTGAGTGATTGGTCGTTATTTCGAACGGTTGCGAGGCTTGGGAAGTGAATCCTTAGCTTCTTTCGATATACCGCGAGTGGAAAAGGTAAATAACGCGATTCCAGGTCTCCTGCTGTGATTTATCGTTATTTTGAACGATTACCTGGCTTAGGAAGTGAATCCATAGTTTCTTTTATTACAACGTGTGGAAAAGGTAGATATCGCGTTTCGGATTGACCTTGAGTGATTGGTCGTTATTTCGAACGATTGCTAGGCTTGTGAAGTGAATCCTTAGCTTCTTTCGATATACCGCGAGTGGAAAAGGTAAATATCGCGATTCCGAGTCTCCTACTGTGATTTATCGTTATTTTGAACGATTACGAAGGCGAGGATTTGAATCCTCAGCTTCTTTCGATATACCGCGAGTGGAAAAGGTAAATATCGCGATTCCGAGTCTCCTACTGTGATTTATCGTTATTTTGATCGATTGCCTGGCTTGGGAAGTGAATCCTTAGTTTCTTTCAGTACAACGTGTGAAAAAGGTAGATATCGCGTTTCGGAGTGACCTTGAGTGATTGGTCGTTATTTCGAACGGTTGCGAGGCTTGGGAAGTGAATCCTTAGCTTCTTTCGATATACCGCGAGTGGAAAAGGTAAATAACGCGATTCCCAGTCTCCTGCTGTGATTTATCGTTATTTTGAACGATTACCTGGCTTAGGAAGTGAATCCTTAGTTTCTTTTATTACAACGTGTGGAAAAGGTAGATATCGCGTTTCGGAGTGACCTTGAGTGATTGGTCGTTATTTCGAACGGTAGCGAGGCTTGGGAAGTGAATCCTTAGCTACTTTCGATATACCGCGAGTGGAAAAGGTAAATAACGCGATTCCAGGTCTCCTGCTGTGATTTATCGTTATTTTGAACGATTACCTGGCTTAGGAAGTGAATCCATAGTTTCTTTTATTACAACGTGTGGAAAAGGTAGATATCGCGTTTCGGATTGACCTTGAGTGATTGGTCGTTATTTCGAACGATTGCGAGGCTTGGGAAGTGAATCCTTAGCTTCTTTCGATATACCGCGAGTGGAAAAGGTAAATAACGCGATTCCCAGTCTCCTGCTGTGATTTATCGTTATTTTGAACGATTACCTGGCTTAGCAAGTGAATCCATAGTTTCTTTTATTACAACGTGTGGAAAAGGTAGATATCGCGTTTCGGATTGACCTTGAGTGATTGGTCGTTATTTCGAATGGTTGCGAGGCTTGGGAAGTGAATCCTCAGCTTCTTTCGATATACCGCGAGTGGAAAAGGTAAATAACGCGATTCCCAGTCTCCTGCTGTGATTTATCGTTATTTTTAACAATTACCTGGCTGGGGAAGTGAATCCTTAGTTTCTGTTAGTACACCGTGTGGAAAAGGTAAATATCGCGTTCGGAGTGACCTTGAGTGTTTTGTCGTTATTTCGAAAGATTGCTAGGCTTGTGAAGTGAATCCTTAGCTTCTTTCGATATACCGCGATTGGAAAAGGTAAATAACGCGATTCCCAGTCTCCTGCTGTGATTTATCGTTATTTTGAACGATTACCTGGCTTGGGAAGTGAATCCTTAGTTTCTTTTAGTACAACGTGTGGAAAAGGTAAATATCGCGTTTCGAGTGCCCTTGAGTGATTGGTCGTTATTTCGAACGATTGCTAGGCTTGTGAAGTGAATCCTTAGCTTCTTTCAATATACCGCCAGTGTTCAAGGTAAATATCGCCATACCGAGTCTCCTATTGTGATTTATTGTAATTTTGAACGATTGCGAGGGCTAGGGTTTGAATCCTGAATTTCTTTAAGTACACCGAGTGGAAAAGGTAAATATCACGTTTCGGTGTGACCTTGAGTGTTTTGTCGTTATTTCGAACTATTGCGAGACTTGGGAAATGAATCCTTAGCTTGTGTCGTTACACTGTGGGTGGAAAATGTAAATATCGCTACACCGAGTCTCCTACTGTGATTTATCGTTATTTTGAACGATTACGAAGGCGAGGATTTGAATACTCAGCTTCTTTCGATATACCGCGAATGGAAAAGGTAAATATCGCGATTCCGAGTCTCCTACTGTGATTTATCGTTATGATGATCGATTGCCTGGCTTGGGAAGTGAATCCTTAGTTTCTTTCAGTACAACGTGTGGAAAAGGTAGATATCGCGTTTCGGAGTGACCTTGAGTGATTGGTCGTTATTTCGAACGGTTGCGAGGCTTGGGAAGTGAATCCTTAGCTTCTTTCGATATACCGCGAGTGGAAAAGGTAAATAACGCGATTCCAGGTCTCCTACTGTGATTTATCGTTATTTTTAACGATTACCTGGCTTGGGAAGTGAATCCTTAGTTTCTTTTAGTACACCGTGTGGAAAAGGTCAATATCACGTTTCGGTGTGACCTTGAGTGATTGGTCGTTATTTCGAACGATTGCTAGGCTTGTGAAGTGAATCCTTAGCTTCTTTCAATATACCGCCAGTGTTCAAGGTAAATATCGCCATACCGAGTCTCCTATTGTGATTTATTGTAATTTTGAACGATTGCGAGGGCTAGGGTTTGAATCCTGAATTTCTTTAAGTACACCGAGTGGAAAAGGTAAATATCACGTTTCGGTGTGACCTTGAGTGTTTTGTCGTTATTTCGAACTATTGCGAGACTTGGGAAATGAATCCTTAGCTTGTGTCGTTACACTGTGGGTGGAAAATGTAAATATCGCTACACCGAGTCTCCTACTGTGATTTATCGTTATTTTGAACGATTACGAAGGCGAGGATTTGAATACTCAGCTTCTTTCGATATACCGCGAATGGAAAAGGTAAATATCGCGATTCCGAGTCTCCTACTGTGATTTATCGTTATTTTGAACGATTACCTGGCTTAGCAAGTGAATCCATAGTTTCTTTTATTACAACGTGTGGAAAAGGTAGATATCGCGTTTCGGATTGACCTTGAGTGATTGGTCGTTATTTCGAACGATTGCTAGGCTTGTGAAGTGAATCCTTAGCTTCTTTCAATATACCGCGAGTGGAAAAGGTAAATATCGCGATTCCGAGTCTCCTACTGTGATTTATCGTTATTTTGAACGATTACGAAGGCGAGGATTTGAATCCTCAGCTTCTTTCGATATACCGCGAGTGGAAAAGGTAAATATCGCGATTCCGAGTCTCCTACTGTGATTTATCGTTATTTTGATCGATTGCCTGGCTTGGGAAGTGAATCCTTAGTTTCTTTCAGTACAACGTGTGAAAAAGGTAGATATCGCGTTTCGGAGTGACCTTGAGTGATTGGTCGTTATTTCGAACGGTTGCGAAGCTTGGGAAGTGAATCCTTAGCTTCTTTCGATATACCGCGAGTGGAAAAGTTAAATAACGCGATTCCCAGTCTCCTGCTGTGATTTATCGTTATTTTGAACGATTACCTGGCTTAGCAAGTGAATCCTTAGTTTCTTTTATTACAACGTGTGGAAAAGGTAGATATCGCGTTTCGGATTGACCTTGAGTGATTGGTCGTTATTTCGAACGATTGCTAGGCTTGTGAAGTGAATCCTTAGCTTCTTTCAATATACCGCGAGTGGAAAAGGTAAATATCGCGATTCCGAGTCTCCTACTGTGATTTATCGTTATTTTGAACGATTACCTGGCTTAGGAAGTGAATCCTTAGTTTCTTTTAGTACAACGTGTGGAAAAGGTAAATATCGCGTTCGGAGTGCCCTTGAGTGTTTTGTCGTTATTTCGAACGATTGCTAGGCTTTTGAAGTGAATCCTTAGCTTCCTTCGATATACCGCGAGTGGAAAAGGTAAATATCGCGATTCCGAGTCTCCTACTGTGATTTATCGTTATTTTGAACGATTACGAAGGCGAGGATTTGAATCCTCAGCTTCTTTCGATATACCGCGAATGGAAAAGGTAAATATCGCGATTCCGAGTCTCCTACTGTGATTTATCGTTATTTTGAACGATTACCTGGCTTAGCAAGTGAATCCATAGTTTCTTTTATTACAACGTGTGGAAAAGGTAGATATCGCGTTTCGGATTGACCTTGAGTGATTGGTCGTTATTTCGAACGATTGCTAGGCTTGTGAAGTGAATCCTTAGCTTCTTTCAATATACCGCGAGTGGAAAAGGTAAATATCGCGATTCCGAGTCTCCTACTGTGATTTATCGTTATTTTGAACGATTACGAAGGCGAGGATTTGAATCCTCAGCTTCTTTCGATATACCGCGAGTGGAAAAGGTAAATATCGCGATTCCGAGTCTCCTACTGTGATTTATCGTTATTTTGATCGATTGCCTGGCTTGGGAAGTGAATCCTTAGTTTCTTTCAGTACAACGTGTGAAAAAGGTAGATATCGCGTTTCGGAGTGACCTTGAGTGATTGGTCGTTATTTCGAACGGTTGCGAGGCTTGGGAAGTGAATCCTTAGCTTCTTTCGATATACCGCGAGTGGAAAAGGTAAATAACGCGATTCCCAGTCTCCTGCTGTGATTTATCGTTATTTTGAACGATTACCTGGCTTAGCAAGTGAATCCATAGTTTCTTTTATTACAACGTGTGGAAAAGGTAGATATCGCGTTTCGGATTGACCTTGAGTGATTGGTCGTTATTTCGAATGGTTGCGAGGCTTGGGAAGTGAATCCTCAGCTTCTTTCGATATACCGCGAGTGGAAAAGGTAAATAACGCGATTCCCAGTCTCCTGCTGTGATTTATCGTTATTTTTAACAATTACTTGGCTGGGGAAGTGAATACTTAGTTTCTGTTAGTACACCGTGTGGAAAAGGTAAATATCGCGTTCGGAGTGACCTTGAGTGTTTTGTCGTTATTTCGAAAGATTGCTAGGCTTGTGAAGTGAATCCTTAGCTTCTTTCGATATACCGCGATTGGAAAAGGTAAATAACGCGATTCCCAGTCTCCTGCTGTGATTTATCGTTATTTTGAACGATTACCTGGCTTGGGAAGTGAATCCTTAGTTTCTTTTAGTACAACGTGTGGAAAAGGTAAATATCGCGTTTCGAGTGCCCTTGAGTGTTTTGTCGTTATTTCGAACGATTGCTAGGCTTTTGAAGTGAATCCTTAGCTTCCTTCGATATACCGCGAGTGGAAAAGGTAAATATCGCGATTCCGAGTCTCCTACTGTGATTTATCGTTATGATGATCGATTGCCTGGCTTGGGAAGTGAATCCTTAGTTTCTTTCAGTACAACGTGTGGAAAAGGTAGATATCGCGTTTCGGAGTGACCTTGAGTGATTGGTCGTTATTTCGAACGGTTGCGAGGCTTGGGAAGTGAATCCTTAGCTTCTTTCGATATACCGCGAGTGGAAAAGGTAAATAACGCGATTCCAGGTCTCCTACTGTGATTTATCGTTATTTTTAACGATTACCTGGCTTGGGAAGTGAATCCTTAGTTTCTTTTAGTACACCGTGTGGAAAAGGTCAATATCACGTTTCGGTGTGACCTTGAGTGTTTTGTCGTTATTTCGAACGATTGCTAGGCTTGTGAAGTGAATCCTTAGCTTCTTTCAATATACCGCCAGTGTTCAAGGTAAATATCGCCATACCGAGTCTCCTATTGTGATTTATTGTAATTTTGAACGATTGCGAGGGCTAGTGTTTGAATCCTGAATTTCTTTTAGTACAAGGAGTGGAAAAGGTAAATATCACGTTTCGGTGTGACCTTGAGTGTTTTGTCGTTATTTCGAACTATTGCGAGACTTGGGAAATGAATCCTTAGCTTGTGTCGTTACACTGTGGGTGGAAAATGTAAATATCGCTACACCGAGTCTCCTACTGTGATTTATCGTTATTTTGAACGATTACGAAGGCGAGGATTTGAATACTCAGCTTCTTTCGATATACCGCGAATGGAAAAGGTAAATATCGCGATTCCGAGTCTCCTACTGTGATTTATCGTTATTTTGAACGATTACCTGGCTTAGCAAGTGAATCCATAGTTTCTTTTATTACAACGTGTGGAAAAGGTAGATATCGCGTTTCGGATTGACCTTGAGTGATTGGTCGTTATTTCGAACGATTGCTAGGCTTGTGAAGTGAATCCTTAGCTTCTTTCAATATACCGCGAGTGGAAAAGGTAAATATCGCGATTCCGAGTCTCCTACTGTGATTTATCGTTATTTTGATCGATTGCCTGGCTTGGGAAGTGAATCCTTAGTTTCTTTCAGTACAACGTGTGAAAAAGGTAGATATCGCGTTTCGGAGTGACCTTGAGTGATTGGTCGTTATTTCGAACGGTTGCGAGGCTTGGGAAGTGAATCCTTAGCTTCTTTCGATATACCGCGAGTGGAAAAGTTAAATAACGCGATTCCCAGTCTCCTGCTGTGATTTATCGTTATTTTGAACGATTACCTGGCTTAGCAAGTGAATCCATAGTTTCTTTTATTACAACGTGTGGAAAAGGTAGATATCGCGTTTCGGATTGACCTTGAGTGATTGGTCGTTATTTCGAACGATTGCTAGGCTTGTGAAGTGAATCCTTAGCTTCTTTCAATATACCGCGAGTGGAAAAGGTAAATATCGCGATTCCGAGTCTCCTACTGTGATTTATCGTTATTTTGAACGATTACGAAGGCGAGGATTTGAATCCTCAGCTTCTTTCGATATACCGCGAGTGGAAAAGGTAAATATCGCGATTCCGAGTCTCCTACTGTGATTTATCGTTATTTTGATCGATTGCCTGGCTTGGGAAGTGAATCCTTAGTTTCTTTCAGTACAACGTGTGAAAAAGGTAGATATCGCGTTTCGGAGTGACCTTGAGTGATTGGTCGTTATTTCGAACGGTTGCGAGGCTTGGAAAGTGAATCCTCAGCTTCTTTCGATATACCGCGAGTGGAACAGGTAAATAACGCGATTCCCAGTCTCCTGCTGTGATTTATCGTTATTTTGAACGATTACCTGGCTTAGGAAGTGAATCCTTAGTTTCTTTTAGTACAACGTGTGGAAAAGGTAAATATCGCGTTCGGAGTGCCCTTGAGTGTTTTGTCGTTATTTCGAACGATTGCTAGGCTTTTGAAGTGAATCCTTAGCTTCCTTCGATATACCGCGAGTGGAAAAGGTAAATATCGCGATTCCGAGTCTCCTACTGTGATTTATCGTTATAATGATCGATTGCCTGCCTTGGGAAGTGAATCCTTAGTTTCTTTTATTACAACGTGTGGAAAAGGTAGATATCGCGTTTCGGAGTGACCTTGAGTGATTGGTCGTTATTTCGAACGGATGCGAGGCTCGGGAAGTGAATCCTTAGCTTCTTTCGATATACCGCGAGTGGAAAAGGTAAATAACGCGATTCCCAGTCTCCTGCTGTGATTTATCGTTATTTTGATCGATTACCTGGCTTGGGGAGTGAAACCTTAGTTTCTTTTAGTACACCGTGTGGAAAAGGTAAATATCGCATTCGGAGTGCCCTTGAGTGATTGGTCGTTATTTCGAATGGTTGCGAGGCTTGGGAAGTGAATCCTCAGCTTCTTTCGATATACCGCGAGTGGAAAAGGTAAATAACGCTATTCCCAGTCTCCTGCTGTGATTTATCGTTATTTTTAACAATTACCTGGCTGGGGAAGTGAATCCTTAGTTTCTGTTAGTACACCGTGTGGAAAAGGTAAATATCGCGTTCGGAGTGACCTTGAGTGTTTTGTCGTTATTTCGAAAGATTGCTAGGCTTGTGAAGTGAATCCTTAGCTTCTTTCGATATACCGCGAGTGGAAAAGGTAAATAACGCGATTTCAGGTCTCCTACTGTGATTTATCGTTATTTTTAACGATTACCTGGCTTGGGAAGTGAATCCTTAGTTTCTTTTAGTACACCGTGTGGAAAAGGTAAATATCACGTTTCGGTGTGACCTTGAGTGTTTTGTCGTTATTTCGAACGATTGCTAGGCTTGTGAAGTGAATCCTTAGCTTCTTTCGATATACCGCGAGTGGAAAAGGTAAATATCGCGATTCCGAGTCTCCTACTGTGATTTATCGTTATTTTGAACGATTACGAAGGCGAGGATTTGAATCCTCAGCTTCTTTAGATATACCGCGAATGGAAAAGGTAAATATCGCGATTCCGAGTCTCCTACTGTGATTTATCGTTATGATGATCGATTGCCTGGCTTGGGAAGTGAATCCTTAGTTTCTTTCAGTACAACGTGTGGAAAAGGTAGATATCACGTTTCGGTGTGACCTTGAGTGTTTTGTCGTTATTTCGAACTATTGCGAGACTTGGGAAATGAATCCTTAGCTTGTGTCGTTACACTGTGGGTGGAAAATGTAAATATCGCTACACCGAGTCTCCTACTGTGATTTATCGTTATTTTGAACGATTACGAAGGCGAGGATTTGAATACTCAGCTTCTTTCGATATACCGCGAATGGAAAAGGTAAATATCGCGATTCCGAGTCTCCTACTGTGATTTATCGTTATGATGATCGATTGCCTGGCTTGGGAAGTGAATCCTTAGTTTCTTTCAGTACAACGTGTGGAAAAGGTAGATATCGCGTTTCGGAGTGACCTTGAGTGATTGGTCGTTATTTCGAACGGTTGCGAGGCTTGGGAAGTGAATCCTTAGCTTCTTTCGATATACCGCGAGTGGAAAAGGTAAATAACGCGATTCCAGGTCTCCTGCTGTGATTTATCGTTATTTTGAACGATTACCTGGCTTAGGAAGTGAATCCATAGTTTCTTTTATTACAACGTGTGGAAAAGGTAGATATCGCGTTTCGGATTGACCTTGAGTGATTGGTCGTTATTTCGAACGATTGCTAGGCTTGTGAAGTGAATCCTTAGCTTCTTTCGATATACCGCGAGTGGAAAAGGTAAATATCGCGATTCCGAGTCTCCTACTGTGATTTATCGTTATTTTGAACGATTACGAAGGCGAGGATTTGAATCCTCAGCTTCTTTCGATATACCGCGAGTGGAAAAGGTAAATATCGCGATTCCGAGTCTCCTACTGTGATTTATCGTTATTTTGATCGATTGCCTGGCTTGGGAAGTGAATCCTTAGTTTCTTTCAGTACAACGTGTGAAAAAGGTAGATATCGCGTTTCGGAGTGACCTTGAGTGATTGGTCGTTATTTCGAACCGTTGCGAGGCTTGGGAAGTGAATCCTTAGCTTCTTTCGATATACCGCGAGTGGAAAAGGTAAATAACGCGATTCCCAGTCTCCTGCTGTGATTTATCGTTATTTTGAACGATTACCTGGCTTAGGAAGTGAATCCTTAGTTTCTTTTATTACAACGTGTGGAAAAGGTAGATATCGCGTTTCGGAGTGACCTTGAGTGATTGGTCGTTATTTCGAACGGTAGCGAGGCTTGGGAAGTGAATCCTTAGCTTCTTTCGATATACCGCGAGTGGAAAAGGTAAATAACGCGATTCCAGGTCTCCTGCTGTGATTTATCGTTATTTTGAACGATTACCTGGCTTAGGAAGTGAATCCATAGTTTCTTTTATTACAACGTGTGGAAAAGGTAGATATCGCGTTTCGGATTGACCTTGAGTGATTGGTCGTTATTTCGAACGATTGCTAGGCTTGTGAAGTGAATCCTTAGCTTCTATCGATATACCGCGAGTGGAAAAGGTAAATATCGCGATTTCGAGTCTCCTACTGTGATTTATCGTTATTTTGATCGATTGCCTGGCTTGGGAAGTGAATCCTTAGTTTCTTTCAGTACAACGTGTGAAAAAGGTAGATATCGCGTTTCGGAGTGACCTTGAGTGATTGGTCGTTATTTCGAACGGTTGCGAGGCTTGGGAAGTGAATCCTTAGCTTCTTTCGATATAAAGCGAGTGGAAAAGGTAAATAACGCGATTCCAGGTCTCCTGCTGTGATTTATCGTTATTTTGAACGATTACCTGGCTTAGGAAGTGAATCCATAGTTTCTTTTATTACAACGTGTGGAAAAGGTAGATATCGCGTTTCGGATTGACCTTGAGTGATTGGTCGTTATTTCGAACGATTGCTAGGCTTGTGAAGTGAATCCTTAGCTTCTTTCGATATACCGCGATTGGAAAAGGTAAATATCGCGATTCCGAGTCTCCTACTGTGATTTATCGTTATTTTGAACGATTACGAAGGCGAGGATTTGAATCCTCAGCTTCTTTCGATATACTGCGAGTGGAAAAGGTAAATATCGCGATTCCGAGTCTCCTACTGTGATTTATCGTTATTTTGATCGATTGCCTGGCTTGGGAAGTGAATCCTTAGTTTCTTTCAGTACAACGTGTGAAAAAGGTAGATATCGCGTTTCGGATTGACCTTGAGTGATTGGTCGTTATTTCGAACGGTTGCGAGGCTTGGGAAGTGAATCCTTAGCTTCTTTCGATATACCGCGAGTGGAAAAGGTAAATATCGCGATTCCGAGTCTCCTACTGTGATTTATCGTTATTTTGATCGATTGCCTGGCTTGGGAAGTGAATCCTTAGTTTCTTTCAGTACAACGTGTGAAAAAGGTAGATATCGCGTTTCGGAGTGACCTTGAGTGATTGGTCGTTATTTCGAACGGTTGCGAGGCTTGGGAAGTGAATCCTTAGCTTCTTTCGATATACCGCGAGTGGAAAAGGTAAATAACGCGATTCCAGGTCTCCTGCTGTGATTTATCGTTATTTTGAACGATTACCTGGCTTAGGAAGTGAATCCATAGTTTCTTTTATTACAACGTGTGGAAAAGGTAGATATCGCGTTTCGGATTGACCTTGAGTGATTGGTCGTTATTTCGAACGATTGCTAGGCTTGTGAAGTGAATCCTTAGCTTCTTTCGATATACCGCGAGTGGAAAAGGTAAATATCGCGATTCCGAGTCTCCTATTGTGATTTATTGTAATTTTGAACGATTGCGAGGGCTAGGGTTTGAATCCTGAATTTCTTTTAGTACACCGAGTGGAAAAGGTAAATATCACGTTTCGGTGTGACCTTGAGTGTTTTGTCGTTATTTCGAACTATTGCGAGACTTGGGAAATGAATCCTTAGCTTGTGTCGTTACACTGTGGGTGGAAAATGTAAATATCGCTACACCGAGTCTCCTACTGTGATTTATCGTTATTTTGAACGATTACGAAGGCGAGGATTTGAATACTCAGCTTCTTTCGATATACCGCGAATGGAAAAGGTAAATATCGCGATTCCGAGTCTCCTACTGTGATTTATCGTTATTTTGAACGATTACCTGGCTTAGGAAGTGAATCCATAGTTTCTTTTATTACAACGTGTGGAAAAGGTAGATATCGCGTTTCGGATTGACCTTGAGTGATTGGTCGTTATTTCGAACGATTGCTAGGCTTGTGAAGTGAATCCTTAGCTTCTTTCGATATACCGCGAGTGGAAAAGGTAAATATCGCGATTCCGAGTCTCCTACTGTGATTTATCGTTATTTTGAACGATTACGAAGGCGAGGATTTGAATCCTCAGCTTCTTTCGATATACCGCGAGTGGAAAAGGTAAATATCGCGATTCCGAGTCTCCTACTGTGATTTATCGTTATTTTGATCGATTGCCTGGCTTGGGAAGTGAATCCTTTGTTTCTTTCAGTACAACGTGTGAAAAAGGTAGATATCGCGTTTCGGAGTGACCTTGAGTGATTGGTCGTTATTTCGAACGGTTGCGAGGCTTGGGAAGTGAATCCTTAGCTTCTTTCGATATACCGCGAGTGGAACAGGTAAATAACGCGATTCCCAGTCTCCTGCTGTGATTTATCGTTATTTTGAACGATTACCTGGCTTAGGAAGTGAATCCATAGTTTCTTTTATTACAACGTGTGGAAAAGGTAGATATCGCGTTTCGGAGTGACCTTGAGTGATTGGTCGTTATTTCGAACGGTTGCGAGGCTTGGGAAGTGAATCCTTAGCTTCTTTCGATATACCGCGAGTGGAAAAGGTAAATAACGCGATTCCAGGCCTCCTGCTGTGATTTATCGTTATTTTGAACGATTACCTGGCTTGGGAAGTGAATCCTTAGTTTCTTTTAGTACAACGTGTGGAAAAGGTAGATATCGCGTTTCGGAGTGA
Source organism: Nomada fucata (assembly GCA_948146005.1). Taxonomy (NCBI): domain Eukaryota; kingdom Metazoa; phylum Arthropoda; class Insecta; order Hymenoptera; family Apidae; genus Nomada; species Nomada fucata. Next base: position 28,887,466 of record OX411275.1, read on the forward strand.
CCTTGAATGATTGGTCGTTATTTCGAATGGTTGCGAGGCTTGGGAAGTGAATCCTCAGCTTCTTTCGATATACCGCGAGTGGAAAAGGTAAATAACGAGATTCCCAGTCTCCTGCTGTGATTTATCGTTATTTTGATCGATTACCTGGCTTGGGGAGTGAAACCTTAGTTTCTTTTAGTACACCGTGTGGAAAAAGTAAATATCGCGTTCGGAGTGCCCTTGAGTATTTTGTCGTTATTTCGAACGATTGCTAGGCTTGTGAAGTGAATCCTTAGCTTCTTTCAATATACCGCGAGTGGACAAGGTAAATATCGCCATACCGAGTCTCCTATTGTGATTTATTGTAATTTTGAACGATTGCGAGGGCTAGGGTTTGAATCCTGAATTTCTTTTAGTACACCGAGTGGAAAAGGTAAATATCACGTTTCGGTGTGACCTTGAGTGTTTTGTCGTTATTTCGAACTATTGCGAGACTTGGGAAATGAATCCTTAGCTTGTGTCGTTACACTGTGGGTGGAAAATGTAAATATCGCTACACCGAGTCTCCTACTGTGATTTATCGTTATTTTGAACGATTACGAAGGCGAGGATTTGAATACTCAGCTTCTTTCGATATACCGCGAATGGAAAAGGTAAATATCGCGATTCCGAGTCTCCTACTGTGATTTATCGTTATTTTGAACGATTACCTGGCTTAGCAAGTGAATCCATAGTTTCTTTTATTACAACGTGTGGAAAAGGTAGATATCGCGTTTCGGATTGACCTTGAGTGATTGGTCGTTATTTCGAACGATTGCTAGGCTTGTGAAGTGAATCCTTAGCTTCTTTCAATATACCGCGAGTGGAAAAGGTAAATATCGCGATTCCGAGTCTCCTACTGTGATTTATCGTTATTTTGAACGATTACGAAGGCGAGGATTTGAATCCTCAGCTTCTTTCGATATACCGCGAGTGGAAAAGGTAAATATCGCGATTCCGAGTCTCCTACTGTGATTTATCGTTATTTTGAACGATTACCTGGCTTAGGAAGTGAATCCTTAGTTTCTTTTATTACAACGTGTGGAAAAGGTAGATATCGTATTTCGGAGTGACCTTGAGTGATTGGTCGTTATTTCGAACGGTTGCGAGGCTTGGAAAGTGAATCCTCAGCTTCTTTCGATATACCGCGAGTGGAACAGGTAAATAACGCGATTCCCAGTCTCCTGCTGTGATTTATCGTTATTTTGAACGATTACCTGGCTTAGGAAGTGAATCCTTAGTTTCTTTTAGTACAACGTGTGGAAAAGGTAAATATCGCGTTCGGAGTGCCCTTGAGTGTTTTGTCGTTATTTCGAACGATTGCTAGGCTTTTGAAGTGAATCCTTAGCTTCCTTCGATATACCGCGAGTGGAAAAGGTAAATATCGCGATTCCGAGTCTCCTACTGTGATTTATCGTTATGATGATCGATTGCCTGGCTTGGGAAGTGAATCCTTAGTTTCTTTCAGTACAACGTGTGGAAAAGGTAGATATCGCGTTTCGGAGTGACCTTGAGTGATTGGTCGTTATTTCGAATGGTTGCGAGGCTTTTGAAGTGAATCCTTAGCTTCCTTCGATATACCGCGAGTGGAAAAGGTAAATATCGCGATTCCGAGTCTCCTACTGTGATTTATCGTTATGATGATCGATTGCCTGCCTTGGGAAGTGAATCCTTAGTTTCTTTTATTACAACGTGTGGAAAAGGTAGATATCGCGTTTCGGAGTGACCTTGAGTGATTGGTCGTTATTTCGAACGGATGCGAGGCTCGGGAAGTGAATCCTTAGCTTCTTTCGATATACCGCGAGTGGAAAAGGTAAATATCGCTACACCGAGTCTCCTACTGTGATTTATCGTTATTTTGAACGATTACGAAGGCGAGGATTTGAATACTCAGCTTCTTTCGATATACCGCGAGTGGAAAAGGTAAATAACGCGATTCCAGGTCTCCTGCTGTGATTTATCGTTATTTTGAACGATTACCTGGCTTAGGAAGTGAATCCATAGTTTCTTTTATTACAACGTGTGGAAAAGGTAGATATCGCGTTTCGGATTGACCTTGAGTGATTGGTCGTTATTTCGAACGATTGCTAGGTTTGTGAAGTGAATCCTTAGCTTCTTTCGATATACCGCGAGTGGAAAAGGTAAATATCGCGATTCCGAGTCTCCTACTGTGATTTATCGTTATTTTGAACGATTACGAAGGCGAGGATTTGAATACTCAGCTTCTTTCGATATACCGCGAGTGGAAAAGGTAAATAACGCGATTCCAGGTCTCCTGCTGTGATTTATCGTTATTTTGAACGATTACCTGGCTTAGGAAGTGAATCCATAGTTTCTTTTATTACAACGTGTGGAAAAGGTAGATATCGCGTTTCGGATTGACCTTGAGTGATTGGTCGTTATTTCGAACGATTGCTAGGTTTGTGAAGTGAATCCTTAGCTTCTTTCGATATACCGCGAGTGGAAAAGGTAAATATCGCGATTCCGAGTCTCCTACTGTGATTTATCGTTATTTTGAACGATTACGAAGGCGAGGATTTGAATCCTCAGCTTCTTTCGATATACCGCGAGTGGAAAAGGTAAATAACGCGATTCCCAGTCTCCTGCTGTGATTTATCGTTATTTTGAACAATTACCTGGCTGGGGAAGTGAATCCTTAGTTTCTGTTAGTACACCGTGTGGAAAAGGTAAATATCGCGTTCGGAGTGACCTTGAGTGTTTTGTCGTTATTTCGAACGGTTGCGAGGCTTGGGAAGTGAATCCTTAGCTTCTTTCGATATACCGCGAGTGGAAAAGGTAAATAACGCGATTCCAGGTCTCCTGCTGTGATTTATCGTTATTTTGAACGATTACCTGGCTTAGGAAGTGAATCCATAGTTTCTTTTATTACAACGTGTGGAAAAGGTAGATATCGCGTTTCGGATTGACCTTGAGTGATTGGTCGTTATTTCGAACGATTGCTAGGCTTGTGAAGTGAATCCTTAGCTTCTTTCGATATACCGCGAGTGGAAAAGGTAAATATCGCTACACCGAGTCTCCTACTGTGATTTATCGTTATTTTGAACGATTACGAAGGCGAGGATTTGAATCCTCAGCTTCTTTCGATATACCGCGAGTGGAAAAGGTAAATAACGCGATTCCAGGTCTCCTGCTGTGATTTATCGTTATTTTGAACGATTACCTGGCTTAGGAAGTGAATCCATAGTTTCTTTTATTACAACGTGTGGAAAAGGTAGATATCGCGTTTCGGATTGACCTTGAGTGATTGGTCGTTATTTCGAACGATTGCTAGGTTTGTGAAGTGAATCCTTAGCTTCTTTCGATATACCGCGAGTGGAAAAGGTAAATATCGCGATTCCGAGTCTCCTACTGTGATTTATCGTTATTTTGAACGATTACGAAGGCGAGGATTTGAATCCTCAGCTTCTTTCGATATACCGCGAGTGGAAAAGGTAAATATCGCGATTCCGAGTCTCCTACTGTGATTTATCGTTATTTTGATCGATTGCCTGGCTTGGGAAGTGAATCCTTAGTTTCTTTCAGTACAACGTGTGAAAAAGGTAGATATGGCGTTTCGGAGTGACCTTGAGTGATTGGTCGTTATTTCGAACGGTTGCGAGGCTTGGGAAGTGAATCCTTAGCTTCTTTCGATATACCGCGAGTGGAAAAGGTAAATAACGCGATTCCCATACTCCTGCTGTGATTTATCGTTATTTTGAACGATTACCTGGCTTAGGAAGTGAATCCTTAGTTTCTTTTATTACAACGTGTGGAAAAGGTAGATATCGCGTTTCGGAGTGACCTTGAGTGATTGGTCGTTATTTCGAACGGTTGCGAGGCTTGGGAAGTGAATCCTTAGCTTCTTTCGATATACCGCGAGTGAAAAAGGTAAATAACGCGATTCCAGGTCTCCTGCTGTGATTTATCGTTATTTTGATCGATTGCCTGGCTTGGGAAGTGAATCCTTAGTTTCTTTCAGTACAACGTGTGAAAAAGGTAGATATCGCGTTTCGGAGTGACCTTGAGTGATTGGTCGTTATTTCGAACGGTTGCGAGGCTTGGGAAGTGAATCCTTAGCTTCTTTCGATATACCGCGAGTGGAAAAGGTAAATTACGCGATTCCCAGTCTCCTGCTGTGATTTATCGTTATTTTGAACGATTACCTGGCTTAGGAAGTGAATCCTTAGTTTCTTTTATTACAACGTGTGGAAAAGGTAGATATCGCGTTTCGGAGTGACCTTGAGTGATTGGTCGTTATTTCGAACGGTTGCGAGGCTTGGAAAGTGAATCCTCAGCTTCTTTCGATATACCGCGAGTGGAACAGGTAAATAACGCGATTCCCAGTCTCCTGCTGTGATTTATCGTTATTTTGAACGATTACCTGGCTTAGGAAGTGAATCCATAGTTTCTTTTATTACAACGTGTGGAAAAGGTACATATCGCGTTTCGGAGTGACCTTGAGTGATTGGTCGTTATTTCGAACGGTTGCGAGGCTTGGGAAGTGAATCCTTAGCTTCTTTCGATATACCGCGAGTGGAAAAGGTAAATATCGCGATTCCGAGTCTCCTACTGTGATTTATCGTTATTTTGATCGATTGCCTGCCTTTGGAAGTGAATCTTTAGTTTCTTTTAGTACACCGAGTGGAAAAGGTAAATATCACGTTGCGGTGTGGCCTTGAGTGTTTTGTAGTTATTTCGAACTATTGCGAGACTTGGGAAATGAATCCATAGCTTGTGTCGTTACACTGTGGGTGGAAAATGTAAATATCGCTACACCGAGTCTCCAGCTGGGATTTGTCCTTATTTTGAACGATTACGAAGGCGAGGATTTGAATCCTCAGCTTCTTTCGATATACCGCGAGTGGAAAAGGTAAATAACGCGATTCCCAGTCTCCTGCTGTGATTTATCGTTATTTTGAACAATTACCTGGCTGGGGAAGTGAATCCTTAGTTTCTGTTAGTACACCGTGTGGAAAAGGTAAATATCGCGTTCGGAGTGACCTTGAGTGTTTTGTCGTTATTTCGAACGGTTGCGAGGCTTGGGAAGTGAATCCTTAGCTTCTTTCGATATACCGCGAGTGGAAAAGGTAAATAACGCGATTCCAGGTCTCCTGCTGTGATTTATCGTTATTTTGAACGATTACCTGGCTTAGGAAGTGAATCCATAGTTTCTTTTATTACAACGTGTGGAAAAGGTAGATATCGCGTTTCGGATTGACCTTGAGTGATTGGTCGTTATTTCGAACGATTGCTAGGCTTGTGAAGTGAATCCTTAGCTTCTTTCGATATACCGCGAGTGGAAAAGGTAAATATCGCTACACCGAGTCTCCTACTGTGATTTATCGTTATTTTGAACGATTACGAAGGCGAGGATTTGAATACTCAGCTTCTTTCGATATACCGCGAGTGGAAAAGGTAAATAACGCGATTCCAGGTCTCCTGCTGTGATTTATCGTTATTTTGAACGATTACCTGGCTTAGGAAGTGAATCCATAGTTTCTTTTATTACAACGTGTGGAAAAGGTAGATATCGCGTTTCGGATTGACCTTGAGTGATTGGTCGTTATTTCGAACGATTGCTAGGTTTGTGAAGTGAATCCTTAGCTTCTTTCGATATACCGCGAGTGGAAAAGGTAAATATCGCGATTCCGAGTCTCCTACTGTGATTTATCGTTATTTTGAACGATTACGAAGGCGAGGATTTGAATCCTCAGCTTCTTTCGATATACCGCGAGTGGAAAAGGTAAATATCGCGATTCCGAGTCTCCTACTGTGATTTATCGTTATTTTGATCGATTGCCTGGCTTGGGAAGTGAATCCTTAGTTTCTTTCAGTACAACGTGTGAAAAAGGTAGATATGGCGTTTCGGAGTGACCTTGAGTGATTGGTCGTTATTTCGAACGGTTGCGAGGCTTGGGAAGTGAATCCTTAGCTTCTTTCGATATACCGCGAGTGGAAAAGGTAAATAACGCGATTCCCATACTCCTGCTGTGATTTATCGTTATTTTGAACGATTACCTGGCTTAGGAAGTGAATCCTTAGTTTCTTTTATTACAACGTGTGGAAAAGGTAGATATCGCGTTTCGGAGTGACCTTGAGTGATTGGTCGTTATTTCGAACGGTTGCGAGGCTTGGGAAGTGAATCCTTAGCTTCTTTCGATATACCGCGAGTGAAAAAGGTAAATAACGCGATTCCAGGTCTCCTGCTGTGATTTATCGTTATTTTGATCGATTGCCTGGCTTGGGAAGTGAATCCTTAGTTTCTTTCAGTACAACGTGTGAAAAAGGTAGATATCGCGTTTCGGAGTGACCTTGAGTGATTGGTCGTTATTTCGAACGGTTGCGAGGCTTGGGAAGTGAATCCTTAGCTTCTTTCGATATACCGCGAGTGGAAAAGGTAAATTACGCGATTCCCAGTCTCCTGCTGTGATTTATCGTTATTTTGAACGATTACCTGGCTTAGGAAGTGAATCCTTAGTTTCTTTTATTACAACGTGTGGAAAAGGTAGATATCGCGTTTCGGAGTGACCTTGAGTGATTGGTCGTTATTTCGAACGGTTGCGAGGCTTGGAAAGTGAATCCTCAGCTTCTTTCGATATACCGCGAGTGGAACAGGTAAATAACGCGATTCCCAGTCTCCTGCTGTGATTTATCGTTATTTTGAACGATTACCTGGCTTAGGAAGTGAATCCATAGTTTCTTTTATTACAACGTGTGGAAAAGGTACATATCGCGTTTCGGAGTGACCTTGAGTGATTGGTCGTTATTTCGAACGGTTGCGAGGCTTGGGAAGTGAATCCTTAGCTTCTTTCGATATACCGCGAGTGGAAAAGGTAAATATCGCGATTCCGAGTCTCCTACTGTGATTTATCGTTATTTTGATCGATTGCCTGCCTTTGGAAGTGAATCTTTAGTTTCTTTTAGTACACCGAGTGGAAAAGGTAAATATCACGTTGCGGTGTGGCCTTGAGTGTTTTGTAGTTATTTCGAACTATTGCGAGACTTGGGAAATGAATCCATAGCTTGTGTCGTTACACTGTGGGTGGAAAATGTAAATATCGCTACACCGAGTCTCCAGCTGGGATTTGTCCTTATTTTGAACGATTACGAAGGCGAGGATTTGAATCCTCAGCTTCTTTCGATATACCGCGAGTGGAAATGGTAAATAACGCGATTCCCAGTATCCTGCTGTGATTTATCGTTATTTTGAACGATTACCTGGCTTAGGAAGTGAATCCTTAGTTTCTTTTATTACAACGTGTGGAAAAGGTAGATATCGCGTTTCGGAGTGACCTTGAGTGATTGGTCGTTATTTCGAACGGTTGCGAGGCTTGGGAAGTGAATCCTTAGCTTCTTTCGATATACCGCGAGTGGAAAAGGTAAATAACGCGATTCCAGGTCTCCTGCTGTGATTTATCGTTATTTTGAACGATTACCTGGCTTGGGAAGTGAATATTTAGTTTCTTTTAGTACAACGTGTGGAAAAGGTAGATATCGCGTTTCGGAGTGACCTTGAGTGATTGGTCGTTATTTCGAATGGTTGCGAGGCTTGGGAAGTGAATCCTCAGCTTCTTTCGATATACCGCGAGTGGAAAAGGTAAATATCGCGATTCCGAGTCTCCTACTGTGATTTATCGTTATTTTGATCGATTGCCTGCCTTTGGAAGTGAATCTTTAGTTTCTTTTAGTACACCGAGTGGAAAAGGTAAATATCACGTTGCGGTGTGGCCTTGAGTGTTTTGTAGTTATTTCGAACTATTGCGAGACTTGGGAAATGAATCCATAGCTTGTGTCGTTACACTGTGGGTGGAAAATGTAAATATCGCTACACCGAGTCTCCAGCTGGGATTTGTCCTTATTTTGAACGATTACGAAGGCGAGGATTTGAATCCTCAGCTTCTTTCGATATACCGCGAGTGGAAATGGTAAATAACGCGATTCCCAGTATCCTGCTGTGATTTATCGTTATTTTTAACGATTACCTGGCATGGGAAGTGAATCCTTAGTTTCTTTTAGTACACCGTGTGGAAAAGGTAAATATCACGTTTCGGTGTGACCTTGAGTGTTTTGTCGTTATTTCGAACGATCGCTAGGCTTGTGAAGTGAATCCTTAGCTTCTTTCGATATACCGCGAGTGGAAAAGGTAAATAACGCGATTCCGAGTCTCCTACTGTGATTTATCGTTATTTTGAACGATTACGAAGGCGAGGATTTGAATCCTCAGCTTCTTTCGATATACCGCGAGTGGAAAAGGTAAATATCGCGATTCCGAGTCTCCTACAGTGATTTATCGTTTTTTTGATCAATTGCCTGGCTTGGGAAGTGAATCCTTAGTTTCTTTTATTACAACGTGTGGAAAAGGTAGATATCGCGTTTCGGAGTGACCTTGAGTGATTGGTCGTTATTTCGAATGGTTGCGAGGCTTGGGAAGTGAATCCACAGCTTCTTTCGATATACCGCGAGTGGAAAAGGTAAATAACGCGATTCCCAGTCTCCTGCTGTGATTTATCTTATATTGATCGATTACCTGGCTTGGAAAGTGAATCCTTAGTTTCTTTCAATATACCGCGAGTGGACAAGGTAAATAACGCGATTCCCAGTCTCCTGCTGTGATTTATCGTTATTTTGATCGATTACCTGGCTTGGGGAGTGAAACCTTAGTTTCTTTTAGTACACCGTGTGGAAAAGGTAAATATCGCGTTCGGAGTGCCCTTGAGTATTTTGTCGTTATTTCGAACGATTTCTAGGCTTGTGAAGTGAATCCTTAGCTTCTTTCAATATACCGTGAGTGGACAAGGTAAATATCGCCATACCGAGTCTCCTATTGTGATTTATTGTAATTTTGAACGATTGCGAGGGCTAGGGTTTGAATCCTGAATTTCTTTTAGTACACCGAGGGGAAAAGGTAAATATCACGTTTCGGTGTGACCTTGAGTGTTTTGTCGTTATTTCGAACTATTGCGAGACTTGGGAAATGAATCCTTAGCTTGTGTCGTTACACTGTGGGTGGAAAATGTAAATATCGCTACACCGAGTCTCCTACTGTGATTTATCGTTATTTTGAACGATTACGAAGGCGAGGATTTGAATGCTCAGCTTCTTTCGATATACCGCGAATGGAAAAGGTAAATATCGCCATTCCGAGTCTCCTACTGTGTTTTATCATTATTTTGATCGATTGCCTGGCTTGGGAAGTGAATCCTTAATTTCTTTCAGTACAACGTGTGGAAAAGGTAGATATCGCGTTTCGGAGTGACCTTGAGTGATTGGTCGTTATTTCGAACGGTTGCGAGGCTTGGGAAGTGAATCCTTAGCTTCTTTCGATATACCGCGAGTGGAAAAGGTAAATAACGCGATTCCAGGTATCCTGCTGTGATTTATCGTTATTTTGAACGATTACCTGGCTTAGGAAGTGAATCCATAGTTTCTTTTATTACAACGTGTGGAAAAGGTAGATATCGCGTTTCGGATTGACCTTGAGTGATTGGTCGTTATTTCGAACGGTTGCGAGGCTTGGGAAGTGAATCCTTAGCTTCTTTCGATATACCGCGAGTGGAAAAGGTAAATAACGCGATTCCAGGTCTCCTACTGTGATTTATCGTTATTTTTAACGATTACCTGGCTTGGGAAGTGAATCCTTAGTTTCTTTTAGTACACCGTGTGGAAAAGGTAAATATCACGTTTCGGTGTGACCTTGAGTGTTTTGTCGTTATTTCGAACGATCGCTAGGCTTGTGAAGTGAATCCTTAGCTTCTTTCGATATACCGCGAGTGGAAAAGGTAAATATCGCGATTCCGAGTCTCCTACAGTGATTTATCGTTATTTTGATCAATTGCCTGGCTTGGGAAGTGAATCCTTAGTTTCTTTTATTACAACGTGTGGAAAAGGTAGATATCGCGTTTCGGAGTGACCTTGAGTGATTGGTCGTTATTTCGAATGGTTGCGAGGCTTGTGAAGTGAATCCTTAGCTTCTTTCAATATACCGCGAGTGGACAAGGTAAATATCGCCATACCGAGTCTCCTATTGTGATTTATTGTAATTTTGAACGATTGCGAGGGCTAGGGTTTGAATCCTGAATTTCTTTTAGTACACCGAGTGGAAAAGGTAAATATCACGTTTCGGTGTGACCTTGAGTGTTTTGTCGTTATTTCGAACGATCGCTAGGCTTGTGAAGTGAATCCTTAGCTTCTTTCGATATACCGCGAGTGGAAAAGGTAAATATCGCGATTCCGAGTCTCCTACAGTGATTTATCGTTATTTTGATCAATTGCCTGGCTTGGGAAGTGAATCCTTAGTTTCTTTTATTACAACGTGTGGAAAAGGTAGATATCGCGTTTCGGAGTGACCTTGAGTGATTGGTCGTTATTTCGAATGGTTGCGAGGCTTGGGAAGTGAATCCTCAGCTTCTTTCGATATACCGCGAGTGGAAAAGGTAAATAACGCGATTCCCAGTCTCCTGCTGTGATTTATCGTTATTTTGATCGATTACCTGGCTTGGGGAGTGAAACCTTAGTTTCTTTTAGTACACCGTGTGGAAAAGGTAATTATCGCCTTCGGAGTGCCCTTGAGTGTTTTGTCGTTATTTCGAACGATCGCTAGGCTTGTGAAGTGAATCCTTAGCTTCTTTCGATATACCGCGAGTGGAAAAGGTAAATAACGCGATTCCCAGTCTCCTGCTGTGATTTATCGTTATTTTGATCGATTACCTGGCTTGGGGAGTGAAACCTTAGTTTCTTTTAGTACACCGTGTGGAAAAGGTAATTATCGCCTTCGGAGTGCCCTTGAGTGTTTTGTCGTTATTTCGAACGATCGCTAGGCTTGGGAAGTGAATCCTTAGTTTCTTTTATTTTAACGTGTGGAAAAGGTAGATATCGCGTTTCGGAGTGACCTTGAGTGATTGGTCGTTATTTCGAATGGTTGCGAGGCTTGGGAAGTGAATCCTCAGCTTCTTTCGATATACCGCGAGTGGAAAAGGTAAATAACGCGATTCCCAGTCTCCTGCTGTGATTTATCTTATATTGATCGATTACCTGGCTTGGAAAGTGAATCCTTAGTTTCTTTTAGTACACCGTGTGGAAAAGGTAAATATCGCGATTCCAAGTCTCCTACTGTGATTTATCGTTATTTTTAACGATTACCTGCCTTGGGAAGTGAATCTTTAGTTTCTTTTAGTACAACGTGTGGAAACGGCAGATATCGCGTTGCGGAGTGACCTTGAGTGATTGGTCGTTATTTCGAACGGATGCGAGGCTCGGGAAGTGAATCCTTAGCTTCTTTCGATATACCGCGAGTGGAAAAGGTAAATAACGCGATTCCCAGTATCCTGCTGTGATTTATCGTTATTTTGAACGATTACCTGGCTTAGGAAGTGAATCCTTAGTTTCTTTTATTACAACGTGTGGAAAAGGTAGATATCGCGTTTCGGAGTGACCTTGAGTGATTGGTCGTTATTTCGAACGGTTGCTAGGATTGTGAAGTGAATACTTAGCTTCTTTCGATATACCGCAAGTGGAAAAGGTAAATATCGCGATTCCGAGTCTCCTGCTGTGATTTATCGTTATTTTGAACGGTTACGAAGGCGAGGATTTGAATCCTCAGCTTCTTTCGATATACCGCGAGTGGAAAAGGTAAATATCGCGATTCCGAGTCTCCTACTGTGATTTATCGTTATTTTGATCGATTGCCTGGCTTGGGAAGTGAATCCTTAGTTTCTTTCAGTACAACGTGTGAAAAAGGTAGATATCGCGTTTCGGAGTGACCTTGAGTGATTGGTCGTTATTTCGAACGGATGCGAGGCTCGGGAAGTGAATCCTTAGCTTCTTTCGATATACCGCGAGTGGAAAAGGTAAATAACGCGATTCCCAGTATCCTGCTGTGATTTATCGTTATTTTGAACGATTACCTGGCTTAGGAAGTGAATCCTTAGTTTCTTTTATTACAACGTGTGGAAAAGGTAGATATCGCGTTTCGGAGTGACCTTGAGTGATTGGTCGTTATTTCGAACGGTTGCTAGGATTGTGAAGTGAATACTTAGCTTCTTTCGATATACCGCAAGTGGAAAAGGTAAATATCGCGATTCCGAGTCTCCTGCTGTGATTTATCGTTATTTTGAACGGTTACGAAGGCGAGGATTTGAATCCTCAGCTTCTTTCGATATACCGCGAGTGGAAAAGGTAAATATCGCGATTCCGAGTCTCCTACTGTGATTTATCGTTATTTTGATCGATTGCCTGGCTTGGGAAGTGAATCCTTAGTTTCTTTCAGTACAACGTGTGAAAAAGGTAGATATCGCGTTTCGGATTGACCTTGAGTGATTGGTCGTTATTTCGAACGATTGCTAGGCTTGTGAAGTGAATCCTTAGCTTCTTTCGATATACCGCGAGTGGAAAAGGTAAATATTGCGATTCCGAGTATCCTACTGTGATTTATCGTTATTTTGAACGATTACGAAGGCGAGGATTTGAATCCTCAGCTTCTTTCGATATACCGCTAGTGGAAAAGGTAAATATCGCGATTCCGAGTCTCCTACTGTGATTTATCGTTATTTTGATCGATTGCCTGGCTTATGAAGTGAATCCTTAGTTTCTTTTAGTACAACGTGTGAAAAAGGTAGATATCGCGTTTCGGAGTGACCTTGAGTGATTGGTCGTTATTTCGAACGGTTGCGAGGCTTGGGAAGTGAATCCTTAGCTTCTTTCGATATACCGCGAGTGGAAAAGGTAAATAACGCGATTCCGAGTCTCCTACTCTGATTTATCGTTATTTTTAACGATTACCTGGTTTGGGAAGTGAATCCTTAGTTTCTTTTATTACAACGTGTGGAAAAGGTAGATATCGCGTTTCGGAGTGACCTTGAGTGATTGGTCGTTATTTCGAAGGATTGCTAGGCTTGTGAAGTGAATCCTTAGCTTCTTTCGATATACCGCAAGTGGAAAAGGTAAATATCGCGATACCGAGTCTCCTACTGTGATTTATCGTTATTTTGAACGATTACGAAGGCGAGGATTTGAATCCTCAGCTTCTTTCGATATACCGCGAGTGGAAAAGGTAAATATCGCGATTCCGAGTCTCCTACTGTGATTTATCGTTATTTTGATCGATTGCCTGGCTTGGGAAGTGAATCCTTAGTTTCTTTCAGTACAACGTGTGAAAAAGGTAGATATCGCGTTTCGGATTGACCTTGAGTGATTGGTCGTTATTTCGAACGATTGCTAGGCTTGTGAAGTGAATCCTTAGCTTCTTTCGATATACCGCGAGTGGAAAAGGTAAATATTGCGATTCCGAGTATCCTACTGTGATTTATCGTTATTTTGAACGATTACGAAGGCGAGGATTTGAATCCTCAGCTTCTTTCGATATACCGCTAGTGGAAAAGGTAAATATCGCGATTCCGAGTCTCCTACTGTGATTTATCGTTATTTTGATCGATTGCCTGGCTTATGAAGTGAATCCTTAGTTTCTTTTAGTACAACGTGTGAAAAAGGTAGATATCGCGTTTCGGAGTGACCTTGAGTGATTGGTCGTTATTTCGAACGGTTGCGAGGCTTGGGAAGTGAATCCTTAGCTTCTTTCGATATACCGCGAGTGGAAAAGGTAAATATCGCGATTCCGAGTCTCCTACAGTGATTTATCGTTATTTTGATCAATTGCCTGGCTTGGGAAGTGAATCCTTAGTTTCTTTTATTACAACGTGTGGAAAAGGTAGATATCGCGTTTCGGAGTGACCTTGAGTGATTGGTCGTTATTTCGAATGGTTGCGAGGCTTGGGAAGTGAATCCTCAGCTTCTTTCGATATACCGCGAGTGGAAAAGGTAAATAACGCGATTCCCAGTCTCCTGCTGTGATTTATCGTTATTTTGATCGATTACCTGGCTTGGGGAGTGAAACCTTAGTTTCTTTTAGTACACCGTGTGGAAAAGGTAATTATCGCCTTCGGAGTGCCCTTGAGTGTTTTGTCGTTATTTCGAACGATCGCTAGGCTTGTGAAGTGAATCCTTAGCTTCTTTCGATATACCGCGAGTGGAAAAGGTAAATAACGCGATTCCCAGTCTCCTGCTGTGATTTATCGTTATTTTGATCGATTACCTGGCTTGGGGAGTGAAACCTTAGTTTCTTTTAGTACACCGTGTGGAAAAGGTAATTATCGCCTTCGGAGTGCCCTTGAGTGTTTTGTCGTTATTTCGAACGATCGCTAGGCTTGGGAAGTGAATCCTTAGTTTCTTTTATTTTAACGTGTGGAAAAGGTAGATATCGCGTTTCGGAGTGACCTTGAGTGATTGGTCGTTATTTCGAATGGTTGCGAGGCTTGGGAAGTGAATCCTCAGCTTCTTTCGATATACCGCGAGTGGAAAAGGTAAATAACGCGATTCCCAGTCTCCTGCTGTGATTTATCTTATATTGATCGATTACCTGGCTTGGAAAGTGAATCCTTAGTTTCTTTTAGTACACCGTGTGGAAAAGGTAAATATCGCGATTCCAAGTCTCCTACTGTGATTTATCGTTATTTTTAACGATTACCTGCCTTGGGAAGTGAATCTTTAGTTTCTTTTAGTACAACGTGTGGAAACGGCAGATATCGCGTTGCGGAGTGACCTTGAGTGATTGGTCGTTATTTCGAACGGATGCGAGGCTCGGGAAGTGAATCCTTAGCTTCTTTCGATATACCGCGAGTGGAAAAGGTAAATAACGCGATTCCCAGTATCCTGCTGTGATTTATCGTTATTTTGAACGATTACCTGGCTTAGGAAGTGAATCCTTAGTTTCTTTTATTACAACGTGTGGAAAAGGTAGATATCGCGTTTCGGAGTGACCTTGAGTGATTGGTCGTTATTTCGAACGGTTGCTAGGATTGTGAAGTGAATACTTAGCTTCTTTCGATATACCGCAAGTGGAAAAGGTAAATATCGCGATTCCGAGTCTCCTGCTGTGATTTATCGTTATTTTGAACGGTTACGAAGGCGAGGATTTGAATCCTCAGCTTCTTTCGATATACCGCGAGTGGAAAAGGTAAATATCGCGATTCCGAGTCTCCTACTGTGATTTATCGTTATTTTGATCGATTGCCTGGCTTGGGAAGTGAATCCTTAGTTTCTTTCAGTACAACGTGTGAAAAAGGTAGATATCGCGTTTCGGATTGACCTTGAGTGATTGGTCGTTATTTCGAACGATTGCTAGGCTTGTGAAGTGAATCCTTAGCTTCTTTCGATATACCGCGAGTGGAAAAGGTAAATATTGCGATTCCGAGTATCCTACTGTGATTTATCGTTATTTTGAACGATTACGAAGGCGAGGATTTGAATCCTCAGCTTCTTTCGATATACCGCTAGTGGAAAAGGTAAATATCGCGATTCCGAGTCTCCTACTGTGATTTATCGTTATTTTGATCGATTGCCTGGCTTATGAAGTGAATCCTTAGTTTCTTTTAGTACAACGTGTGAAAAAGGTAGATATCGCGTTTCGGAGTGACCTTGAGTGATTGGTCGTTATTTCGAACGGTTGCGAGGCTTGGGAAGTGAATCCTTAGCTTCTTTCGATATACCGCGAGTGGAAAAGGTAAATAACGCGATTCCGAGTCTCCTACTCTGATTTATCGTTATTTTTAACGATTACCTGGTTTGGGAAGTGAATCCTTAGTTTCTTTTATTACAACGTGTGGAAAAGGTAGATATCGCGTTTCGGAGTGACCTTGAGTGATTGGTCGTTATTTCGAAGGATTGCTAGGCTTGTGAAGTGAATCCTTAGCTTCTTTCGATATACCGCAAGTGGAAAAGGTAAATATCGCGATACCGAGTCTCCTACTGTGATTTATCGTTATTTTGAACGATTACGAAGGCGAGGATTTGAATCCTCAGCTTCTTTCGATATACCGCGAGTGGAAAAGGAAAATATCGCGATTCCGAGTCTCCTACTGTGATTTATCGTTATTTTGATCGATTGCCTGGCTTGGGAAGTGAATCCTTAGTTTCTTTCAGTACAACGTGTGAAAAAGGTAGATATCGCGTTTCGGATTGACCTTGAGTGATTGGTCGTTATTTCGAACGATTGCTAGGCTTGTGAAGTGAATCCTTAGCTTCTTTCGATATACCGCGAGTGGAAAAGGTAAATATTGCGATTCCGAGTATCCTACTGTGATTTATCGTTATTTTGAACGATTACGAAGGCGAGGATTTGAATCCTCAGCTTCTTTCGATATACCGCTAGTGGAAAAGGTAAATATCGCGATTCCGAGTCTCCTACTGTGATTTATCGTTATTTTGATCGATTGCCTGGCTTATGAAGTGAATCCTTAGTTTCTTTTAGTACAACGTGTGAAAAAGGTAGATATCGCGTTTCGGAGTGACCTTGAGTGATTGGTCGTTATTTCGAACGGTTGCGAGGCTTGGGAAGTGAATCCTTAGCATCTTTCGATATACCGCGATTGGAAAAGGTAAATAACGCGATTCCCATTCTCCTGCTGTGATTTATCGTTATTTTGAACGATTACGAAGGCGAGGATTTGAATCCTCAGCTTCTTTCGATATACCACGAGTGGAAAAGGTAAATATCGCGATTCCAAGTCTCCTGCTGTGATTTATCGTTATTTTGAACGATTACCTGGCTTGGGAAGTGAATCCTTAGTTTCTTTCAGTACAACGTGTGGAAAAGGTAGATATCGCGTTTCGGAGTGACCTTGAGTGATTGGTCGTTATTTCGAACGGTTGCGAGGCTTGGGAAGTGAATCCTTAGCTTCTTTCGATATACCGCGAGTGGAAAAGGTAAATAACGCGATTCCCAGTCTCCTGCTGTGATTTATCGTTATTTTGATCGATTACCTGGTTTGGGAAGTGAATCCTTAGTTTCTTTTAGTACAACGTGTGGAAAAGGTAAATATCGCGTTCGGAGTGCCCTTGAGTGTTTTGTCGTTATTTCGAACGATTGCTAGGCTTTTGAAGTGAATCCTTAGCTTCCTTCGATATACCGCGAGTGGAAAAGGTAAATATCGCGATTCCGAGTCTCCTACTCTGATTTATCGTTATTTTTAACGATTACCTGGTTTGGGAAGTGAATCCTTAGTTTCTATTATTACAACGTGTGGAAAAGGTAGATATCGCGTTTCGGAGTGACCTTGAGTGATGGGACGTTATTTCGAACGGTTGCGAGGCTTGGGAAGTGAATCCTTAGCTTCTTTCGATATACCGCGAGTGGAAAAGGTAAATAACGCGATTCCAGGTCTCCTGCTGTGATTTATCGTTATTTTGAACGATTACCTGGCTTGGGAAGTGAATCCTTAGTTTCTTTTAGTACAACGTGTGGAAAAGGTAGATATCGCGTTTCGGAGTGACCTTGAGTGATTGGTCGTTATTTCGAATGGTTGCGAGGCTTGGAAAGTGAATCCTCAGCTTCTTTCGATATACCGCGAGTGGAACAGGTAAATAACGCGATTCCCAGTCTCCTGCTGTGATTTATCGTTATTTTGAACGATTACCTGGCTTAGGAAGTGAATCCATAGATTCTTTTATTACAACGTGTGGAAAAGGTAGATATCGCGTTTCGGAGTGACCTTGAGTGATTGGTCGTTATTTCGAACGGTTGCGAGGCTTGGGAAGTGAATCCTTAGCTTCTTTCGATATACCGCGAGTGGAAAAGGTAAATAACGCGATTCCAGGTCTCCTGCTGTGATTTATCGTTATTTTGAACGATTACCTGGCTTGGGAAGTGAATCCTTAGTTTCTTTTATTACAACGTGTGGAAAAGGTAGATATCGCGTTTCGGAGTGACCTTGAGTGATTGGTCGTTATTTCGAACGGTTGCGAGGCTTGGGAAGTGAATCCTTAGCTTCTTTCGATATACCGAGAGTGGAAAAGGTAAATAACGCGATTCCGAGTCTCCTACTCTGATTTATCGTTATTTTTAACGATTACCTGGTTTGGGAAGTGAATCCTTAGTTTCTTTTATTACAACGTGTGGAAAAGGTAGATATCGCGTTTCGGAGTGACCTTGAGTGATTGGTCGTTATTTCGAACGATTGCTAGGCTTGTGAAGTGAATCCTTAGCTTCTTTCGATATACCGCAAGTGGAAAAGGTAAATATCGCGATTCCGAGTCTCCTACTGTGATTTATCGTTATTTTGAACGATTACAAAGGCGAGGATTTGAATCCTCAGCTTCTTTCGATATACCGCGAGTGGAAAAGGTAAATATCGCGATTCCGAGTCTCCTACTGTGATTTATCGTTATTTTGATCGATTGCCTGGCTTGGGAAGTGAATCCTTAGTTTCTTTCAGTACAACGTGTGAAAAAGGTAGATATCGCGTTTCGGATTGACCTTGAGTGATTGGTCGTTATTTCGAACGATTGCTAGGCTTGTGAAGTGAATCCTTAGCTTCTTTCGATATACCGCGAGTGGAAAAGGTAAATATTGCGATTCCGAGTATCCTACTGTGATTTATCGTTATTTTGAACGATTACGAAGGCGAGGATTTGAATCCTCAGCTTCTTTCGATATACCGCTAGTGGAAAAGGTAAATATCGCGATTCCGAGTCTCCTACTGTGATTTATCGTTATTTTGATCGATTGCCTGGCTTATGAAGTGAATCCTTAGTTTCTTTTAGTACAACGTGTGAAAAAGGTAGATATCGCGTTTCGGAGTGACCTTGAGTGATTGGTCGTTATTTCGAACGGTTGCGAGGCTTGGGAAGTGAATCCTTAGCTTCTTTCGATATACCGCGAGTGGAAAAGGTAAATAACGCGATTCCCAGTCTCCTGCTGTGATTTATCGTTATTTTGATCGATTACCTGGTTTGGGAAGTGAATCCTTAGTTTCTTTTAGTACAACGTGTGGAAAAGGTAAATATCGCGTTCGGAGTGCCCTTGAGTGTTTTGTCGTTATTTCGAACGATTGCTAGGCTTTTGAAGTGAATCCTTAGCTTCCTTCGATATACCGCGAGTGGAAAAGGTAAATATCGCGATTCCGAGTCTCCTACTCTGATTTATCGTTATTTTTAACGATTACCTGGTTTGGGAAGTGAATCCTTAGTTTCTTTTATTACAACGTGTGGAAAAGGTAGATATCGCGTTTCGGAGTGACCTTGAGTGATGGGACGTTATTTCGAACGGTTGCGAGGCTTGGGAAGTGAATCCTTAGCTTCTTTCGATATACCGCGAGTGGAAAAGGTAAATAACGCGATTCCAGGTCTCCTGCTGTGATTTATCGTTATTTTGAACGATTACCTGGCTTGGGAAGTGAATCCTTAGTTTCTTTTAGTACAACGTGTGGAAAAGGTAGATATCGCGTTTCGGAGTGACCTTGAGTGATTGGTCGTTATTTCGAATGGTTGCGAGGCTTGGAAAGTGAATCCTCAGCTTCTTTCGATATACCGCGAGTGGAACAGGTAAATAACGCGATTCCCAGTCTCCTGCTGTGATTTATCGTTATTTTGAACGATTACCTGGCTTAGGAAGTGAATCCATAGTTTCTTTTATTACAACGTGTGGAAAAGGTAGATATCGCGTTTCGGAGTGACCTTGAGTGATTGGTCGTTATTTCGAATGGTTGCGAGGCTTGGGAAGTGAATCCTCAGCTTCTTTCGATATACCGCGAGTGGAACAGGTAAATAACGCGATTCCCAGTCTCCTGCTGTGATTTATCGTTATTTTGATCGATTACCTGGCTTGGGGAGTGAAACCTTAGTTTCTTTTAGTACACCGTGTGGAAAAGGTAAATATCGCGTTCGGAGTGCCCTTGAGTATTTTGTCGTTATTTCGAACGATTGCTAGGCTTGTGAAGTGAATCCTTAGCTTCTTTCAATATACCGCGAGTGGACAAGGTAAATATCGCCATACTGAGTCTCCTATTGTGATTTATTGTAATTTTGAACGATTGCGAGGGCTAGGGTTTGAATCCTGAATTTCTTTTAGTACACCGAGGGGAAAAGGTAAATATCACGTTTCGGTGTGACCTTGAGTGTTTTGTCGTTATTTCGAACTATTGCGAGACTTGGGAAATGAATCCTTAGCTTGTGTCATTACACTGTGGGTGGAAAATGTAAATATCGCTACACCGAGTCTCCTACTGTGATTTATCGTTATTTTGAACGATTACGAAGGCGAGGATTTGAATGCTCAGCTTCTTTCGATATACCGCGAATGGAAAAGGTAAATATCGCGATTCCGAGTCTCCTACTGTGATTTATCGTTATTTTGATCGATTGCCTGGCTTGGGAAGTGAATCCTTAATTTCTTTCAGTACAACGTGTGGAAAAGGTAGATATCGCGTTTCGGAGTGACCTTGAGTGATTGGTCGTTATTTCGAACGGTTGCGAGGCTTGGGAAGTGAATCCTTAGCTTCTTTCGATATACCGCGAGTGGAAAAGGTAAATAACGCGATTCCAGGTCTCCTGCTGTGATTTATCGTTATTTTGAACGATTACCTGGCTTAGGAAGTGAATCCATAGTTTCTTTTATTACAACGTGTGGAAAAGGTAGATATCGCGTTTCGGATTGACCTTGAGTGATTGGTCGTTATTTCGAACGGTTGCGAGGCTTGGGAAGTGAATCCTTAGCTTCTTTCGATATACCGCGAGTGGAAAAGGTAAATAACGCGATTCCAGGTCTCCTACTGTGATTTATCGTTATTTTTAACGATTACCTGGCTTGGGAAGTGAATCCTTAGTTTCTTTTAGTACACCGTGTGGAAAAGGTAAATATCACGTTTCGGTGTGACCTTGAGTGTTTTGTCGTTATTTCGAACGATCGCTAGGCTTGTGAAGTGAATCCTTAGCTTCTTTCGATATACCGCGAGTGGAAAAGGTAAATATCGCGATTCCGAGTCTCCTACTGTGATTTATCGTTATTTTGATCGATTGCCTGGCTTGGGAAGTGAATCCTTAGTTTCTTTCAGTACAACGTGTGAAAAAGGTAGATATCGCGTTTTGGAGTGACCTTCAGTGATTGGTCGTTATTTCGAACGGTTGCGAGGCTTGGGAAGTGAATCCTTAGCTTCTTTCGATGTACCGCAAGTGGAAAAGGTAAATAACGCGATGTCCAGTCTCCTGCTGTCATTTATCGTTATTTTGATCGATTTCCTGGCTTGGGGAGTGAAACCTTAGTTTCTTTTAGTACACCGTGTGGAAAAGGTAAATATCGCATTCGGAGTGCCCTTGAGTGATTGGTCGTTATTTCGAACGATTGCTATGCTTGTGAAGTGAATACTTAGCTTCTTTCGATATACCGCGAGTGGAAAAGGTAAATATCGCGATTCCGAGTCTCCTACTGTGAGTTATCGTTATTTTGATCGATTGCCTGGCTTGGGAAGTGAATCCTTAGTTTCTTTCAGTACAACGTGTGAAAAAGGTAGATATCGCATTCGGAGTGCCCTTGAGTGATTGGTCGTTATTTCGAACGATTGCTATGCTTGTGAAGTGAATACTTAGCTTCTTTCGATATACCGCGAGTGGAAAAGGTAAATATCGCCATACCGAGTCTCCTATTGTGATTTATTGTTATTTTGAACGATTGCGAGGGCTAGGATTTGAATCCTTATTTTCTTTTAGTACACCGAGTGGAAAAGGTAAATATCACGTTTCGGTGTGACCTTGAGTGTTTTGTCGTTATTTCGAACGATTGCTAGGCATGTGAAGTGAATCCTTAGCTGCTTTCGATATACCGCGAGTGGAAAAGGTAAATAACGCGATTCCAGGTCTCCTACTGTGATTTATCGTTATTTTTAACGATTACCTGGCTTGGGAAGTGAAGCCTTAGTTTCTTTTAGTACACCGTGTGGAAAAGGTAAATATCACGTTTCGGTGTGACCTTGAGTGTTTTGTCGTTATTTCGAACGATCGCTAGGCTTGTGAAGTGAATCCTTAGCTTCTTTCGATATACCGCGAGTGGAAAAGGTAAATATCGCGATTCCGAGTCTCCTACTGTGAGTTATCGTTATTTTGATCGATTGCCTGGCTTGGGAAGTGAATCCTTAGTTTCTTTCAGTACAACGTGTGAAAAAGGTAGATATCGCGTTTTGGAGTGACCTTCAGTGATTGGTCGTTATTTCGAACGGTTGCGAGGCTTGGGAAGTGAATCCTTAGCTTCTTTCGATGTACCGCAAGTGGAAAAGGTAAATAACGCGATGTCCAGTCTCCTGCTGTCATTTATCGTTATTTTGATCGATTGCCTGGCTTGGGAAGTGAATCCTTAGTTTCTTTCAGTACAACGTGTGAAAAAGGTAGATATCGCATTCGGAGTGCCCTTGAGTGATTGGTCGTTATTTCGAACGATTGCTATGCTTGTGAAGTGAATACTTAGCTTCTTTCGATATACCGCGAGTGGAAAAGGTAAATATCGCCATACCGAGTCTCCTATTGTGATTTATTGTTATTTTGAACGATTGCGAGGGCTAGGATTTGAATCCTTATTTTCTTTTAGTACACCGAGTGGAAAAGGTAAATATCACGTTTCGGTGTGACCTTGAGTGTTTTGTCGTTATTTCGAACGATTGCTAGGCATGTGAAGTGAATCCTTAGCTGCTTTCGATATACCGCGAGTGGAAAAGGTAAATATCCCGATTCCAGTTCTCCTACTGTGATTTAACGTTATTTTGTACCATTACGAAGGCGAGGATTTGAATCCTCAGCTTCATTCGATATACCGCGAGTGGAAAAGGTAAATATCGCGATTCCAAGTCTCCTACTGTGATTTATCGTTATTTTTAACGATTACCTGGCTTGGGAAGTCAATCCTTAGTTTCTTTTAGTACACCGTGTGGAAAAGGTAAATATCGCGTTCGGAGTGCCCTTGAGTGTTTTGTCGTTATTTCGAACGATTGCTAGGCTTGTGAAGTGAATCCTTAGCTTCTTTCGATATACCGCGAGTGGAAAAGGTAAATATCCCGATTCCAGGTCTCCTACTGTGATTTATCGTTATTTTTAACGATTACTTGGCTTGGGAAGTGAATCCTTAGTTTCTTTTAGTACACCGTGTGGAAAAGGTAAATATCACGTTTCGGTGTGACCTTGAGTGTTTTGTCGTTATTTCGAACGACTGCTAGGCATGTGAAGTGAATCCTTAGCTTCTTTCGATATACCGCGAGTGGAAAATTTAAATATCCCGATACCATGTCTCCTACTGTGATTTATCGTTATTTTGAACGATTACGAAGGCGAGGATTTGAATCCTCAGCTTCATTCGATATACCGCGAGTGGGAAAGGTAAATATCCCGATTCCAGGTCTCCTACTGTGATTTATCGTTATTTTTAACGATTACTTGGCTTGGGAAGTGAATCCTTAGTTTCTTTTAGTACACCGTGTGGAAAAGGTAAATATCGCGTTCGGAGTGACCTTGAGTGTTTTGTCGTTATTTCGAACGACTGCTAGGCATGTGAAGTGAATCCTTAGCTTCTTTCGATATACCGCGAGTGGAAAAGGTAAATAACGCGATTCCCAGTCTCCTATTGTGACTTATTGTTATTTTGAACGATTGCGAGGGCTAGGATTTGAATCCTTATTTTCTTTTAGTACACCGAGTGGAAAAGGTAAATATCACGTTTCGGTGTGACCTTGAGTGTTTTGTCGTTATTTCGAACGATTGCTAGGCATGTGAAGTGAATCCTTGGCTGCTTTCGATATACCGCGAGTGGAAAAGGTAAATATCCCGATTCCAGGTCTCCTACTGTGATTTATCGTTATTTTTAACGATTACCTGGCTTGGGAAGTGAATCCTTAGTTTCTTTTAGTACACCGTGTGGAAAAGGTAAATATCGCGTTCGGAGTGACCTTGAGTGTTTTGTCGTTATTTCGAAAGATTGCTAGGCTTGTGAAGTGAATCCTTAGCATCTTTCGATATACCGCGATTGGAAAAGGTAAATAACGCGATTCCCAGTCTCCTGCTGTGATTTATCGTTATTTTGAACGATTACGAAGGCGAGGATTTGAATCCTCAGCTTCTTTCGATATTCCACGAGTGGAAAAGGTAAATATCGCGATTCCAAGTCTCCTACTGTGATTTAACGTTATTTTTAACGATTACCTGGCTTGGGAAGTGAATCCTTAGTTTCTTTTAGTACACCGTTTGCAAAAAGGTAGATATCGCGTTTCGGAGTGACCTTGAGTGATTGGTCGTTATTTCGAAAGGTTGCGAGGCTTGGGAAGTGAATCCTTAGCTTCTTTCGATATACCGCGAGTGGAAAAGGTAAATAACGCGATTCCAAGTCTCCTACTGTGATTTATCGTTAGTTTTAACGATTACCTGGCTTGGGAAGTCAATCCTTAGTTTCTTTTAGTACACCGTGTGGAAAAGGTAAATATCGCGTTCGGAGTGACCTTGAGTGTTTTGTCGTTATTTCGAACTATTGCGAGACTTGGGAAATGAATCCTTAGCTTGTGTCGTTACACCGTGGGTGGAAAATGTAAATATCGCTACACCGAGTCTCCTACTGTGATTTATCGTTATTTTGAACGATTACGAAGGCGAGGATTTGAATCCTCAGCTTCTTTCGATATACCGCGAGTGGAAAAGGTAAATATCGCGATTCCGAGTCTCCTACTGTGATTTATCGTTATTTTGATCGATTGCCTGCCTTTGGAAGTGAATCTTTAGTTTCTTTTAGTACACCGAGTGGAAAAGGTAAATATCACGTTGCGGTGTGGCCTTGAGTGTTTTGTAGTTATTTCGAACTATTGCGAGACTTGGGAAATGAATCCATAGCTTGTGTCGTTACACTGTGGGTGGAAAATGTAAATATCGCTACACCGAGTCTCCAGCTGTGATTTGTCGTTATTTTGAACGATTACGAAGGCGAGGATTTGAATCCTCAGCTTCTTTCGATATACCGCGAGTGGAAAGGGTAAATAACGCGATTCCCAGTATCCTGCTGTGATTTATCGTTATTTTGAACGATTACCTGGCTTAGGAAGTGAATCCTTAGTTTCTTTTATTACAACGTGTGGAAAAGGTAGATATCGCGTTTCGGAGTGACCTTGAGTGATTGGTCGTTATTTCAAACGATTGCTAGGCTTGTGAAGTGAATCCTTAGCTTCTTTCGATATACCGCCAGTGGAAAATGTAAATATCGCGATTCCAAGTCTCCTACTGTGATTTATCGTTATTTTTAACGATTACCTGGCTTGGGAAGTGAATCCTTAGTTTCTTTTAGTACACCGTGTGCAAAAAGGTAGATATCGCGTTTCGGAGTGACCTTGAGTGATTGGTCGTTATTTCGAAAGGTTGCGAGGCTTGGGAAGTGAATCCTTAGCTTCTTTCGATATACCGCGAGTGGAAAAGGTAAATAACGCGATTCCAGGTCTTCTGCTGTGATTTATCGTTATTTTGAACGATTACCTGGCATGGGAAGTGAATCCTTAGTTTCTTTTAGTACAACGTGTGGAAAAGGTAGATATCGCGTTTCGGAGTGACCTTGAGTGATTGGTCGTTATTTCGAATGGTTGCGAGGCTTGGGAAGTGAATCCTCAGCTTCTTTCGATATACCGCGAGTGGAACAGGTAAATAACGCGATTCCCAGTCTCCTGCTGTGATTTATCGTTATTTTGAACGATTACGAAGGCGAGGATTTGAATCCTCAGCTTCTTTCGATATACCGCGAGTGGAAAAGGTAAATATCGCGATTCCGAGTCTCCTACTGTGATTTATCGTTATTTTGATCGATTGCCTGGCTTGGGAAGTGAATCCTTAGTTTCTTTTATTACAACGTGTGGAAAAGGTAGATATCGCGTTTCGGAGTGACCTTGAGTGATTGGTCGTTATTTCGAATGGTTGCGAGGCTTGGGAAGTGAATCCTCAGCTTCTTTCGATATACCGCGAGTGGAAAAGGTAAATAACGCGATTCCCAGTCTCCTGCTGTGATTTATCGTTATTTTGATCGATTACCTGGCTTGGGGAGTGAAACCTTAGTTTCTTTTAGTACACCGTGTGGAAAAGGTAATTATCGCCTTCGGAGTGCCCTTGAGTGTTTTGTCGTTATTTCGAACGATCGCTAGGCTTGTGAAGTGAATCCTTAGCTTCTTTCGATATACCGCGAGTGGAAAAGGTAAATAACGCGATTCCCAGTCTCCTGCTGTGATTTATCGTTATTTTGATCGATTACCTGGCTTGGGGAGTGAAACCTTAGTTTCTTTTAGTACACCGTGTGGAAAAGGTAATTATCGCCTTCGGAGTGCCCTTGAGTGTTTTGTCGTTATTTCGAACGATCGCTAGGCTTGGGAAGTGAATCCTTAGTTTCTTTTATTTTAACGTGTGGAAAAGGTAGATATCGCGTTTCGGAGTGACCTTGAGTGATTGGTCGTTATTTCGAATGGTTGCGAGGCTTGGGAAGTGAATCCTCAGCTTCTTTCGATATACCGCGAGTGGAAAAGGTAAATAACGCGATTCCCAGTCTCCTGCTGTGATTTATCTTATATTGATCGATTACCTGGCTTGGAAAGTGAATCCTTAGTTTCTTTTAGTACACCGTGTGGAAAAGGTAAATATCGCGATTCCAAGTCTCCTACTGTGATTTATCGTTATTTTTAACGATTACCTGCCTTGGGAAGTGAATCTTTAGTTTCTTTTAGTACAACGTGTGGAAACGGCAGATATCGCGTTGCGGAGTGACCTTGAGTGATTGGTCGTTATTTCGAACGGATGCGAGGCTCGGGAAGTGAATCCTTAGCTTCTTTCGATATACCGCGAGTGGAAAAGGTAAATAACGCGATTCCCAGTATCCTGCTGTGATTTATCGTTATTTTGAACGATTACCTGGCTTAGGAAGTGAATCCTTAGTTTCTTTTATTACAACGTGTGGAAAAGGTAGATATCGCGTTTCGGAGTGACCTTGAGTGATTGGTCGTTATTTCGAACGGTTGCTAGGATTGTGAAGTGAATACTTAGCTTCTTTCGATATACCGCAAGTGGAAAAGGTAAATATCGCGATTCCGAGTCTCCTGCTGTGATTTATCGTTATTTTGAACGGTTACGAAGGCGAGGATTTGAATCCTCAGCTTCTTTCGATATACCGCGAGTGGAAAAGGTAAATATCGCGATTCCGAGTCTCCTACTGTGATTTATCGTTATTTTGATCGATTGCCTGGCTTGGGAAGTGAATCCTTAGTTTCTTTCAGTACAACGTGTGAAAAAGGTAGATATCGCGTTTCGGAGTGACCTTGAGTGATTGGTCGTTATTTCGAACGGATGCGAGGCTCGGGAAGTGAATCCTTAGCTTCTTTCGATATACCGCGAGTGGAAAAGGTAAATAACGCGATTCCCAGTATCCTGCTGTGATTTATCGTTATTTTGAACGATTACCTGGCTTAGGAAGTGAATCCTTAGTTTCTTTTATTACAACGTGTGGAAAAGGTAGATATCGCGTTTCGGAGTGACCTTGAGTGATTGGTCGTTATTTCGAACGGTTGCTAGGATTGTGAAGTGAATACTTAGCTTCTTTCGATATACCGCAAGTGGAAAAGGTAAATATCGCGATTCCGAGTCTCCTGCTGTGATTTATCGTTATTTTGAACGGTTACGAAGGCGAGGATTTGAATCCTCAGCTTCTTTCGATATACCGCGAGTGGAAAAGGTAAATATCGCGATTCCGAGTCTCCTACTGTGATTTATCGTTATTTTGATCGATTGCCTGGCTTGGGAAGTGAATCCTTAGTTTCTTTCAGTACAACGTGTGAAAAAGGTAGATATCGCGTTTCGGATTGACCTTGAGTGATTGGTCGTTATTTCGAACGATTGCTAGGCTTGTGAAGTGAATCCTTAGCTTCTTTCGATATACCGCGAGTGGAAAAGGTAAATATTGCGATTCCGAGTATCCTACTGTGATTTATCGTTATTTTGAACGATTACGAAGGCGAGGATTTGAATCCTCAGCTTCTTTCGATATACCGCTAGTGGAAAAGGTAAATATCGCGATTCCGAGTCTCCTACTGTGATTTATCGTTATTTTGATCGATTGCCTGGCTTATGAAGTGAATCCTTAGTTTCTTTTAGTACAACGTGTGAAAAAGGTAGATATCGCGTTTCGGAGTGACCTTGAGTGATTGGTCGTTATTTCGAACGGTTGCGAGGCTTGGGAAGTGAATCCTTAGCTTCTTTCGATATACCGCGAGTGGAAAAGGTAAATAACGCGATTCCGAGTCTCCTACTCTGATTTATCGTTATTTTTAACGATTACCTGGTTTGGGAAGTGAATCCTTAGTTTCTTTTATTACAACGTGTGGAAAAGGTAGATATCGCGTTTCGGAGTGACCTTGAGTGATTGGTCGTTATTTCGAAGGATTGCTAGGCTTGTGAAGTGAATCCTTAGCTTCTTTCGATATACCGCAAGTGGAAAAGGTAAATATCGCGATACCGAGTCTCCTACTGTGATTTATCGTTATTTTGAACGATTACGAAGGCGAGGATTTGAATCCTCAGCTTCTTTCGATATACCGCGAGTGGAAAAGGTAAATATCGCGATTCCGAGTCTCCTACTGTGATTTATCGTTATTTTGATCGATTGCCTGGCTTGGGAAGTGAATCCTTAGTTTCTTTCAGTACAACGTGTGAAAAAGGTAGATATCGCGTTTCGGATTGACCTTGAGTGATTGGTCGTTATTTCGAACGATTGCTAGGCTTGTGAAGTGAATCCTTAGCTTCTTTCGATATACCGCGAGTGGAAAAGGTAAATATTGCGATTCCGAGTATCCTACTGTGATTTATCGTTATTTTGAACGATTACGAAGGCGAGGATTTGAATCCTCAGCTTCTTTCGATATACCGCTAGTGGAAAAGGTAAATATCGCGATTCCGAGTCTCCTACTGTGATTTATCGTTATTTTGATCGATTGCCTGGCTTATGAAGTGAATCCTTAGTTTCTTTTAGTACAACGTGTGAAAAAGGTAGATATCGCGTTTCGGAGTGACCTTGAGTGATTGGTCGTTATTTCGAACGGTTGCGAGGCTTGGGAAGTGAATCCTTAGCTTCTTTCGATATACCGCGAGTGGAAAAGGTAAATATCGCGATTCCGAGTCTCCTACAGTGATTTATCGTTATTTTGATCAATTGCCTGGCTTGGGAAGTGAATCCTTAGTTTCTTTTATTACAACGTGTGGAAAAGGTAGATATCGCGTTTCGGAGTGACCTTGAGTGATTGGTCGTTATTTCGAATGGTTGCGAGGCTTGGGAAGTGAATCCTCAGCTTCTTTCGATATACCGCGAGTGGAAAAGGTAAATAACGCGATTCCCAGTCTCCTGCTGTGATTTATCGTTATTTTGATCGATTACCTGGCTTGGGGAGTGAAACCTTAGTTTCTTTTAGTACACCGTGTGGAAAAGGTAATTATCGCCTTCGGAGTGCCCTTGAGTGTTTTGTCGTTATTTCGAACGATCGCTAGGCTTGTGAAGTGAATCCTTAGCTTCTTTCGATATACCGCGAGTGGAAAAGGTAAATAACGCGATTCCCAGTCTCCTGCTGTGATTTATCGTTATTTTGATCGATTACCTGGCTTGGGGAGTGAAACCTTAGTTTCTTTTAGTACACCGTGTGGAAAAGGTAATTATCGCCTTCGGAGTGCCCTTGAGTGTTTTGTCGTTATTTCGAACGATCGCTAGGCTTGGGAAGTGAATCCTTAGTTTCTTTTATTTTAACGTGTGGAAAAGGTAGATATCGCGTTTCGGAGTGACCTTGAGTGATTGGTCGTTATTTCGAATGGTTGCGAGGCTTGGGAAGTGAATCCTCAGCTTCTTTCGATATACCGCGAGTGGAAAAGGTAAATAACGCGATTCCCAGTCTCCTGCTGTGATTTATCTTATATTGATCGATTACCTGGCTTGGAAAGTGAATCCTTAGTTTCTTTTAGTACACCGTGTGGAAAAGGTAAATATCGCGATTCCAAGTCTCCTACTGTGATTTATCGTTATTTTTAACGATTACCTGCCTTGGGAAGTGAATCTTTAGTTTCTTTTAGTACAACGTGTGGAAACGGCAGATATCGCGTTGCGGAGTGACCTTGAGTGATTGGTCGTTATTTCGAACGGATGCGAGGCTCGGGAAGTGAATCCTTAGCTTCTTTCGATATACCGCGAGTGGAAAAGGTAAATAACGCGATTCCCAGTATCCTGCTGTGATTTATCGTTATTTTGAACGATTACCTGGCTTAGGAAGTGAATCCTTAGTTTCTTTTATTACAACGTGTGGAAAAGGTAGATATCGCGTTTCGGAGTGACCTTGAGTGATTGGTCGTTATTTCGAACGGTTGCTAGGATTGTGAAGTGAATACTTAGCTTCTTTCGATATACCGCAAGTGGAAAAGGTAAATATCGCGATTCCGAGTCTCCTGCTGTGATTTATCGTTATTTTGAACGGTTACGAAGGCGAGGATTTGAATCCTCAGCTTCTTTCGATATACCGCGAGTGGAAAAGGTAAATATCGCGATTCCGAGTCTCCTACTGTGATTTATCGTTATTTTGATCGATTGCCTGGCTTGGGAAGTGAATCCTTAGTTTCTTTCAGTACAACGTGTGAAAAAGGTAGATATCGCGTTTCGGATTGACCTTGAGTGATTGGTCGTTATTTCGAAGGATTGCTAGGCTTGTGAAGTGAATCCTTAGCTTCTTTCGATATACCGCAAGTGGAAAAGGTAAATATCGCGATACCGAGTCTCCTACTGTGATTTATCGTTATTTTGAACGATTACGAAGGCGAGGATTTGAATCCTCAGCTTCTTTCGATATACCGCGAGTGGAAAAGGTAAATATCGCGATTCCGAGTCTCCTACTGTGATTTATCGTTATTTTGATCGATTGCCTGGCTTGGGAAGTGAATCCTTAGTTTCTTTCAGTACAACGTGTGAAAAAGGTAGATATCGCGTTTCGGATTGACCTTGAGTGATTGGTCGTTATTTCGAACGATTGCTAGGCTTGTGAAGTGAATCCTTAGCTTCTTTCGATATACCGCGAGTGGAAAAGGTAAATATTGCGATTCCGAGTATCCTACTGTGATTTATCGTTATTTTGAACGATTACGAAGGCGAGGATTTGAATCCTCAGCTTCTTTCGATATACCGCTAGTGGAAAAGGTAAATATCGCGATTCCGAGTCTCCTACTGTGATTTATCGTTATTTTGATCGATTGCCTGGCTTATGAAGTGAATCCTTAGTTTCTTTTAGTACAACGTGTGAAAAAGGTAGATATCGCGTTTCGGAGTGACCTTGAGTGATTGGTCGTTATTTCGAACGGTTGCGAGGCTTGGGAAGTGAATCCTTAGCATCTTTCGATATACCGCGATTGGAAAAGGTAAATAACGCGATTCCCATTCTCCTGCTGTGATTTATCGTTATTTTGAACGATTACGAAGGCGAGGATTTGAATCCTCAGCTTCTTTCGATATACCACGAGTGGAAAAGGTAAATATCGCGATTCCAAGTCTCCTGCTGTGATTTATCGTTATTTTGAACGATTACCTGGCTTGGGAAGTGAATCCTTAGTTTCTTTCAGTACAACGTGTGGAAAAGGTAGATATCGCGTTTCGGAGTGACCTTGAGTGATTGGTCGTTATTTCGAACGGTTGCGAGGCTTGGGAAGTGAATCCTTAGCTTCTTTCGATATACCACGAGTGGAAAAGGTAAATATCGCGATTCCAAGTCTCCTGCTGTGATTTAACGTTATTTTTAACGATTACCTGGCTTGGGAAGTGAATCCTTAGTTTCTTTTAGTACACCGTGTGGAAAAGGTAAATATCGCGTTCGGAGTGACCTTGAGTGTTTTGTCGTTATTTCGAAAGATTGCTAGGCTTGTGAAGTGAATCCTTAGCTTCTTTCGATATACCGCGATTGGAAAAGGTAAATAACGCGATTCCCAGTCTCCTGCTGTGATTTATCGTTATTTTGAACGATTACCTGGCTTGGGAAGTGAATCCTTAGTTTCTTTCAGTACAACGTGTGGAAAAGGTAGATATCGCGTTTCGGAGTGACCTTGAGTGATTGGTCGTTATTTCGAACGGTTGCGAGGCTTGGGAAGTGAATCCTTAGCTTCTTTCGATATACCGCGAGTGGAAAAGGTAAATAACGCGATTCCCAGTCTCCTGCTGTGATTTATCGTTATTTTGATCGATTACCTGGTTTGGGAAGTGAATCCTTAGTTTCTTTTAGTACAACGTGTGGAAAAGGTAAATATCGCGTTCGGAGTGCCCTTGAGTGTTTTGTCGTTATTTCGAACGATTGCTAGGCTTTTGAAGTGAATCCTTAGCTTCCTTCGATATACCGCGAGTGGAAAAGGTAAATATCGCGATTCCGAGTCTCCTACTCTGATTTATCGTTATTTTTAACGATTACCTGGTTTGGGAAGTGAATCCTTAGTTTCTATTATTACAACGTGTGGAAAAGGTAGATATCGCGTTTCGGAGTGACCTTGAGTGATGGGACGTTATTTCGAACGGTTGCGAGGCTTGGGAAGTGAATCCTTAGCTTCTTTCGATATACCGCGAGTGGAAAAGGTAAATAACGCGATTCCAGGTCTCCTGCTGTGATTTATCGTTATTTTGAACGATTACCTGGCTTGGGAAGTGAATCCTTAGTTTCTTTTAGTACAACGTGTGGAAAAGGTAGATATCGCGTTTCGGAGTGACCTTGAGTGATTGGTCGTTATTTCGAATGGTTGCGAGGCTTGGAAAGTGAATCCTCAGCTTCTTTCGATATACCGCGAGTGGAACAGGTAAATAACGCGATTCCCAGTCTCCTGCTGTGATTTATCGTTATTTTGAACGATTACCTGGCTTGGGAAGTGAATCCTTAGTTTCTTTTATTACAACGTGTGGAAAAGGTAGATATCGCGTTTCGGAGTGACCTTGAGTGATTGGTCGTTATTTCGAACGGTTGCGAGGCTTGGGAAGTGAATCCTTAGCTTCTTTCGATATACCGAGAGTGGAAAAGGTAAATAACGCGATTCCGAGTCTCCTACTCTGATTTATCGTTATTTTTAACGATTACCTGGTTTGGGAAGTGAATCCTTAGTTTCTTTTATTACAACGTGTGGAAAAGGTAGATATCGCGTTTCGGAGTGACCTTGAGTGATTGGTCGTTATTTCGAACGATTGCTAGGCTTGTGAAGTGAATCCTTAGCTTCTTTCGATATACCGCAAGTGGAAAAGGTAAATATCGCGATTCCGAGTCTCCTACTGTGATTTATCGTTATTTTGAACGATTACAAAGGCGAGGATTTGAATCCTCAGCTTCTTTCGATATACCGCGAGTGGAAAAGGTAAATATCGCGATTCCGAGTCTCCTACTGTGATTTATCGTTATTTTGATCGATTGCCTGGCTTGGGAAGTGAATCCTTAGTTTCTTTCAGTACAACGTGTGAAAAAGGTAGATATCGCGTTTCGGATTGACCTTGAGTGATTGGTCGTTATTTCGAACGATTGCTAGGCTTGTGAAGTGAATCCTTAGCTTCTTTCGATATACCGCGAGTGGAAAAGGTAAATATTGCGATTCCGAGTATCCTACTGTGATTTATCGTTATTTTGAACGATTACGAAGGCGAGGATTTGAATCCTCAGCTTCTTTCGATATACCGCTAGTGGAAAAGGTAAATATCGCGATTCCGAGTCTCCTACTGTGATTTATCGTTATTTTGATCGATTGCCTGGCTTATGAAGTGAATCCTTAGTTTCTTTTAGTACAACGTGTGAAAAAGGTAGATATCGCGTTTCGGAGTGACCTTGAGTGATTGGTCGTTATTTCGAACGGTTGCGAGGCTTGGGAAGTGAATCCTTAGCTTCTTTCGATATACCGCGAGTGGAAAAGGTAAATAACGCGATTCCCAGTCTCCTGCTGTGATTTATCGTTATTTTGATCGATTACCTGGTTTGGGAAGTGAATCCTTAGTTTCTTTTAGTACAACGTGTGGAAAAGGTAAATATCGCGTTCGGAGTGCCCTTGAGTGTTTTGTCGTTATTTCGAACGATTGCTAGGCTTTTGAAGTGAATCCTTAGCTTCCTTCGATATACCGCGAGTGGAAAAGGTAAATATCGCGATTCCGAGTCTCCTACTCTGATTTATCGTTATTTTTAACGATTACCTGGTTTGGGAAGTGAATCCTTAGTTTCTTTTATTACAACGTGTGGAAAAGGTAGATATCGCGTTTCGGAGTGACCTTGAGTGATGGGACGTTATTTCGAACGGTTGCGAGGCTTGGGAAGTGAATCCTTAGCTTCTTTCGATATACCGCGAGTGGAAAAGGTAAATAACGCGATTCCAGGTCTCCTGCTGTGATTTATCGTTATTTTGAACGATTACCTGGCTTGGGAAGTGAATCCTTAGTTTCTTTTAGTACAACGTGTGGAAAAGGTAGATATCGCGTTTCGGAGTGACCTTGAGTGATTGGTCGTTATTTCGAATGGTTGCGAGGCTTGGAAAGTGAATCCTCAGCTTCTTTCGATATACCGCGAGTGGAACAGGTAAATAACGCGATTCCCAGTCTCCTGCTGTGATTTATCGTTATTTTGAACGATTACCTGGCTTAGGAAGTGAATCCATAGTTTCTTTTATTACAACGTGTGGAAAAGGTAGATATCGCGTTTCGGAGTGACCTTGAGTGATTGGTCGTTATTTCGAATGGTTGCGAGGCTTGGGAAGTGAATCCTCAGCTTCTTTCGATATACCGCGAGTGGAACAGGTAAATAACGCGATTCCCAGTCTCCTGCTGTGATTTATCGTTATTTTGATCGATTACCTGGCTTGGGGAGTGAAACCTTAGTTTCTTTTAGTACACCGTGTGGAAAAGGTAAATATCGCGTTCGGAGTGCCCTTGAGTATTTTGTCGTTATTTCGAACGATTGCTAGGCTTGTGAAGTGAATCCTTAGCTTCTTTCAATATACCGCGAGTGGACAAGGTAAATATCGCCATACTGAGTCTCCTATTGTGATTTATTGTAATTTTGAACGATTGCGAGGGCTAGGGTTTGAATCCTGAATTTCTTTTAGTACACCGAGGGGAAAAGGTAAATATCACGTTTCGGTGTGACCTTGAGTGTTTTGTCGTTATTTCGAACTATTGCGAGACTTGGGAAATGAATCCTTAGCTTGTGTCATTACACTGTGGGTGGAAAATGTAAATATCGCTACACCGAGTCTCCTACTGTGATTTATCGTTATTTTGAACGATTACGAAGGCGAGGATTTGAATGCTCAGCTTCTTTCGATATACCGCGAATGGAAAAGGTAAATATCGCGATTCCGAGTCTCCTACTGTGATTTATCGTTATTTTGATCGATTGCCTGGCTTGGGAAGTGAATCCTTAATTTCTTTCAGTACAACGTGTGGAAAAGGTAGATATCGCGTTTCGGAGTGACCTTGAGTGATTGGTCGTTATTTCGAACGGTTGCGAGGCTTGGGAAGTGAATCCTTAGCTTCTTTCGATATACCGCGAGTGGAAAAGGTAAATAACGCGATTCCAGGTCTCCTGCTGTGATTTATCGTTATTTTGAACGATTACCTGGCTTAGGAAGTGAATCCATAGTTTCTTTTATTACAACGTGTGGAAAAGGTAGATATCGCGTTTCGGATTGACCTTGAGTGATTGGTCGTTATTTCGAACGGTTGCGAGGCTTGGGAAGTGAATCCTTAGCTTCTTTCGATATACCGCGAGTGGAAAAGGTAAATAACGCGATTCCAGGTCTCCTACTGTGATTTATCGTTATTTTTAACGATTACCTGGCTTGGGAAGTGAATCCTTAGTTTCTTTTAGTACACCGTGTGGAAAAGGTAAATATCACGTTTCGGTGTGACCTTGAGTGTTTTGTCGTTATTTCGAACGATCGCTAGGCTTGTGAAGTGAATCCTTAGCTTCTTTCGATATACCGCGAGTGGAAAAGGTAAATATCGCGATTCCGAGTCTCCTACTGTGATTTATCGTTATTTTGATCGATTGCCTGGCTTGGGAAGTGAATCCTTAGTTTCTTTCAGTACAACGTGTGAAAAAGGTAGATATCGCGTTTTGGAGTGACCTTCAGTGATTGGTCGTTATTTCGAACGGTTGCGAGGCTTGGGAAGTGAATCCTTAGCTTCTTTCGATGTACCGCAAGTGGAAAAGGTAAATAACGCGATGTCCAGTCTCCTGCTGTCATTTATCGTTATTTTGATCGATTTCCTGGCTTGGGGAGTGAAACCTTAGTTTCTTTTAGTACACCGTGTGGAAAAGGTAAATATCGCATTCGGAGTGCCCTTGAGTGATTGGTCGTTATTTCGAACGATTGCTATGCTTGTGAAGTGAATACTTAGCTTCTTTCGATATACCGCGAGTGGAAAAGGTAAATATCGCGATTCCGAGTCTCCTACTGTGAGTTATCGTTATTTTGATCGATTGCCTGGCTTGGGAAGTGAATCCTTAGTTTCTTTCAGTACAACGTGTGAAAAAGGTAGATATCGCATTCGGAGTGCCCTTGAGTGATTGGTCGTTATTTCGAACGATTGCTATGCTTGTGAAGTGAATACTTAGCTTCTTTCGATATACCGCGAGTGGAAAAGGTAAATATCGCCATACCGAGTCTCCTATTGTGATTTATTGTTATTTTGAACGATTGCGAGGGCTAGGATTTGAATCCTTATTTTCTTTTAGTACACCGAGTGGAAAAGGTAAATATCACGTTTCGGTGTGACCTTGAGTGTTTTGTCGTTATTTCGAACGATTGCTAGGCATGTGAAGTGAATCCTTAGCTGCTTTCGATATACCGCGAGTGGAAAAGGTAAATAACGCGATTCCAGGTCTCCTACTGTGATTTATCGTTATTTTTAACGATTACCTGGCTTGGGAAGTGAAGCCTTAGTTTCTTTTAGTACACCGTGTGGAAAAGGTAAATATCACGTTTCGGTGTGACCTTGAGTGTTTTGTCGTTATTTCGAACGATCGCTAGGCTTGTGAAGTGAATCCTTAGCTTCTTTCGATATACCGCGAGTGGAAAAGGTAAATATCGCGATTCCGAGTCTCCTACTGTGAGTTATCGTTATTTTGATCGATTGCCTGGCTTGGGAAGTGAATCCTTAGTTTCTTTCAGTACAACGTGTGAAAAAGGTAGATATCGCGTTTTGGAGTGACCTTCAGTGATTGGTCGTTATTTCGAACGGTTGCGAGGCTTGGGAAGTGAATCCTTAGCTTCTTTCGATGTACCGCAAGTGGAAAAGGTAAATAACGCGATGTCCAGTCTCCTGCTGTCATTTATCGTTATTTTGATCGATTGCCTGGCTTGGGAAGTGAATCCTTAGTTTCTTTCAGTACAACGTGTGAAAAAGGTAGATATCGCATTCGGAGTGCCCTTGAGTGATTGGTCGTTATTTCGAACGATTGCTATGCTTGTGAAGTGAATACTTAGCTTCTTTCGATATACCGCGAGTGGAAAAGGTAAATATCGCCATACCGAGTCTCCTATTGTGATTTATTGTTATTTTGAACGATTGCGAGGGCTAGGATTTGAATCCTTATTTTCTTTTAGTACACCGAGTGGAAAAGGTAAATATCACGTTTCGGTGTGACCTTGAGTGTTTTGTCGTTATTTCGAACGATTGCTAGGCATGTGAAGTGAATCCTTAGCTGCTTTCGATATACCGCGAGTGGAAAAGGTAAATATCCCGATTCCAGTTCTCCTACTGTGATTTAACGTTATTTTGTACCATTACGAAGGCGAGGATTTGAATCCTCAGCTTCATTCGATATACCGCGAGTGGAAAAGGTAAATATCGCGATTCCAAGTCTCCTACTGTGATTTATCGTTATTTTTAACGATTACCTGGCTTGGGAAGTCAATCCTTAGTTTCTTTTAGTACACCGTGTGGAAAAGGTAAATATCGCGTTCGGAGTGCCCTTGAGTGTTTTGTCGTTATTTCGAACGATTGCTAGGCTTGTGAAGTGAATCCTTAGCTTCTTTCGATATACCGCGAGTGGAAAAGGTAAATATCCCGATTCCAGGTCTCCTACTGTGATTTATCGTTATTTTTAACGATTACTTGGCTTGGGAAGTGAATCCTTAGTTTCTTTTAGTACACCGTGTGGAAAAGGTAAATATCACGTTTCGGTGTGACCTTGAGTGTTTTGTCGTTATTTCGAACGACTGCTAGGCATGTGAAGTGAATCCTTAGCTTCTTTCGATATACCGCGAGTGGAAAATTTAAATATCCCGATTCCATGTCTCCTACTGTGATTTATCGTTATTTTGAACGATTACGAAGGCGAGGATTTGAATCCTCAGCTTCATTCGATATACCGCGAGTGGGAAAGGTAAATATCCCGATTCCAGGTCTCCTACTGTGATTTATCGTTATTTTTAACGATTACTTGGCTTGGGAAGTGAATCCTTAGTTTCTTTTAGTACACCGTGTGGAAAAGGTAAATATCGCGTTCGGAGTGACCTTGAGTGTTTTGTCGTTATTTCGAACGACTGCTAGGCATGTGAAGTGAATCCTTAGCTTCTTTCGATATACCGCGAGTGGAAAAGGTAAATAACGCGATTCCCAGTCTCCTATTGTGACTTATTGTTATTTTGAACGATTGCGAGGGCTAGGATTTGAATCCTTATTTTCTTTTAGTACACCGAGTGGAAAAGGTAAATATCACGTTTCGGTGTGACCTTGAGTGTTTTGTCGTTATTTCGAACGATTGCTAGGCATGTGAAGTGAATCCTTGGCTGCTTTCGATATACCGCGAGTGGAAAAGGTAAATATCCCGATTCCAGGTCTCCTACTGTGATTTATCGTTATTTTTAACGATTACCTGGCTTGGGAAGTGAATCCTTAGTTTCTTTTAGTACACCGTGTGGAAAAGGTAAATATCGCGTTCGGAGTGACCTTGAGTGTTTTGTCGTTATTTCGAAAGATTGCTAGGCTTGTGAAGTGAATCCTTAGCATCTTTCGATATACCGCGATTGGAAAAGGTAAATAACGCGATTCCCAGTCTCCTGCTGTGATTTATCGTTATTTTGAACGATTACGAAGGCGAGGATTTGAATCCTCAGCTTCTTTCGATATTCCACGAGTGGAAAAGGTAAATATCGCGATTCCAAGTCTCCTACTGTGATTTAACGTTATTTTTAACGATTACCTGGCTTGGGAAGTGAATCCTTAGTTTCTTTTAGTACACCGTTTGCAAAAAGGTAGATATCGCGTTTCGGAGTGACCTTGAGTGATTGGTCGTTATTTCGAAAGGTTGCGAGGCTTGGGAAGTGAATCCTTAGCTTCTTTCGATATACCGCGAGTGGAAAAGGTAAATAACGCGATTCCAAGTCTCCTACTGTGATTTATCGTTAGTTTTAACGATTACCTGGCTTGGGAAGTCAATCCTTAGTTTCTTTTAGTACACCGTGTGGAAAAGGTAAATATCGCGTTCGGAGTGACCTTGAGTGTTTTGTCGTTATTTCGAACTATTGCGAGACTTGGGAAATGAATCCTTAGCTTGTGTCGTTACACCGTGGGTGGAAAATGTAAATATCGCTACACCGAGTCTCCTACTGTGATTTATCGTTATTTTGAACGATTACGAAGGCGAGGATTTGAATCCTCAGCTTCTTTCGATATACCGCGAGTGGAAAAGGTAAATATCGCGATTCCGAGTCTCCTACTGTGATTTATCGTTATTTTGATCGATTGCCTGCCTTTGGAAGTGAATCTTTAGTTTCTTTTAGTACACCGAGTGGAAAAGGTAAATATCACGTTGCGGTGTGGCCTTGAGTGTTTTGTAGTTATTTCGAACTATTGCGAGACTTGGGAAATGAATCCATAGCTTGTGTCGTTACACTGTGGGTGGAAAATGTAAATATCGCTACACCGAGTCTCCAGCTGTGATTTGTCGTTATTTTGAACGATTACGAAGGCGAGGATTTGAATCCTCAGCTTCTTTCGATATACCGCGAGTGGAAAGGGTAAATAACGCGATTCCCAGTATCCTGCTGTGATTTATCGTTATTTTGAACGATTACCTGGCTTAGGAAGTGAATCCTTAGTTTCTTTTATTACAACGTGTGGAAAAGGTAGATATCGCGTTTCGGAGTGACCTTGAGTGATTGGTCGTTATTTCAAACGATTGCTAGGCTTGTGAAGTGAATCCTTAGCTTCTTTCGATATACCGCCAGTGGAAAATGTAAATATCGCGATTCCAAGTCTCCTACTGTGATTTATCGTTATTTTTAACGATTACCTGGCTTGGGAAGTGAATCCTTAGTTTCTTTTAGTACACCGTGTGCAAAAAGGTAGATATCGCGTTTCGGAGTGACCTTGAGTGATTGGTCGTTATTTCGAAAGGTTGCGAGGCTTGGGAAGTGAATCCTTAGCTTCTTTCGATATACCGCGAGTGGAAAAGGTAAATAACGCGATTCCAGGTCTTCTGCTGTGATTTATCGTTATTTTGAACGATTACCTGGCATGGGAAGTGAATCCTTAGTTTCTTTTAGTACAACGTGTGGAAAAGGTAGATATCGCGTTTCGGAGTGACCTTGAGTGATTGGTCGTTATTTCGAATGGTTGCGAGGCTTGGGAAGTGAATCCTCAGCTTCTTTCGATATACCGCGAGTGGAACAGGTAAATAACGCGATTCCCAGTCTCCTGCTGTGATTTATCGTTATTTTGAACGATTACGAAGGCGAGGATTTGAATCCTCAGCTTCTTTCGATATACCGCGAGTGGAAAAGGTAAATATCGCGATTCCGAGTCTCCTACTGTGATTTATCGTTATTTTGATCGATTGCCTGGCTTGGGAAGTGAATCCTTAGTTTCTTTCAGTACAACGTGTGAAAAAGGTAGATATCGCGTTTCGGATTGACCTTGAGTGATTGGTCGTTATATCGAACGATTGCTAGGCTTGTGAAGTGAATCCTTAGCTTCTTTCGATATACCGCGAGTGGAAAAGGAAAATATTGCGATTCCGAGTATCCTACTGTGATTTATCGTTATTTTGAACGATTACGAAGGCGAGGATTTGAATCCTCAGCTTCTTTCGATATACCGCTAGTGGAAAAGGTAAATATCGCGATTCCGAGTCTCCTACTGTGATTTATCGTTATTTTGATCGATTGCCTGGCTTATGAAGTGAATCCTTAGTTTCTTTTAGTACAACGTGTGAAAAAGGTAGATATCGCGTTTCGGAGTGACCTTGAGTGATTGGTCGTTATTTCGAACGGTTGCGAGGCTTGGGAAGTGAATCCTTAGCTTCTTTCGATATACCGCGAGTGGAAAAGGTAAATATCGCGATTCCGAGTCTCCTACTGTGATTTATCGTTATTTTGATCGATTGCCTGGCTTGGGAAGTGAATCCTTAGTTTCTTTCAGTACAACGTGTGAAAAAGGTAGATATCGCGTTTCGGATTGACCTTGAGTGATTGGTCGTTATTTCGAACGATTGCTAGGCTTGTGAAGTGAATCCTTAGCTTCTTTCGATATACCGCGAGTGGAAAAGGTAAATATTGCGATTCCGAGTATCCTACTGTGATTTATCGTTATTTTGAACGATTACGAAGGCGAGGATTTGAATCCTCAGCTTCTTTCGATATACCGCTAGTGGAAAAGGTAAATATCGCGATTCCGAGTCTCCTACTGTGATTTATCGTTATTTTGATCGATTGCCTGGCTTATGAAGTGAATCCTTAGTTTCTTTTAGTACAACGTGTGAAAAAGGTAGATATCGCGTTTCGGAGTGACCTTGAGTGATTGGTCGTTATTTCGAACGGTTGCGAGGCTTGGGAAGTGAATCCTTAGCTTCTTTCGATATACCGCGAGTGGAAAAGGTAAATAACGCGATTCCCAGTCTCCTGCTGTGATTTATCGTTATTTTGATCGATTACCTGGTT
Source organism: Nomada fucata (assembly GCA_948146005.1). NCBI lineage: Eukaryota > Metazoa > Arthropoda > Insecta > Hymenoptera > Apidae > Nomada > Nomada fucata. Next base: position 28,929,265 of record OX411275.1, read on the forward strand.
TGGGAAGTGAATCCTTAGTTTCTTTTAGTACAACGTGTGGAAAAGGTAAATATCGCGTTCGGAGTGCCCTTGAGTGTTTTGTCGTTATTTCGAACGATTGCTAGGCTTTTGAAGTGAATCCTTAGCTTCCTTCGATATACCGCGAGTGGAAAAGGTAAATATCGCGATTCCGAGTCTCCTACTCTGATTTATCGTTATTTTTAACGATTACCTGGTTTGGGAAGTGAATCCTTAGTTTCTTTTATTACAACGTGTGGAAAAGGTAGATATCGCGTTTCGGTGTGACCTTGAGTGTTTTGTCGTTATTTCGAACGATCGCTAGGCTTGTGAAGTGAATCCTTAGCTTCTTTCGATATACCGCGAGTGGAAAAGGTAAATATCGCGATTCCGAGTCTCCTACTGTGAGTTATCGTTATTTTGATCGATTGCCTGGCTTGGGAAGTGAATCCTTAGTTTCTTTCAGTACAACGTGTGAAAAAGGTAGATATCGCGTTTTGGAGTGACCTTCAGTGATTGGTCGTTATTTCGAACGGTTGCGAGGCTTGGCAAGTGAATCCTTAGCTTCTTTCGATGTACCGCAAGTGGAAAAGGTAAATAACGCGATGTCCAGTCTCCTGCTGTCATTTATCGTTATTTTGATCGATTTCCTGGCTTGGGGAGTGAAACCTTAGTTTCTTTTAGTACACCGTGTGGAAAAGGTAAATATCGCATTCGGAGTGCCCTTGAGTGATTGGTCGTTATTTCGAACGATTGCTATGCTTGTGAAGTGAATACTTAGCTTCTTTCTATATACCGCGAGTGGAAATGGTAAATATCGCGATTCCGAGTCTCCTACTGTGAGTTATCGTTATTTTGATCGATCGCCTGGCTTGGGAAGTGAATCCATAGTTTCTTTCAGTACAACGTGTGAAAAAGGTAGATATCGCATTCGGAGTGCCCTTGAGTGATTGGTCGTTATTTCGAACGATTGCTATGCTTGTGAAGTGAATACTTAGCTTCTTTCGATATACCGCGAGTGGAAAAGGTAAATATCGCCATACCGAGTCTCCTATTGTGATTTATTGTTATTTTGAACGATTGCGAGGGCTAGGATTTGAATCCTTATTTTCTTTTAGTACACCGAGTGGAAAAGGTAAATATCACGTTTCGGTGTGACCTTGAGTGTTTTGTCGTTATTTCGAACGATTGCTAGGCATGTGAAGTGAATCCTTAGCTGCTTTCGATATACCGCGAGTGGAAAAGGTAAATATCCCGATTCCAGTTCTCCTACTGTGATTTAACGTTATTTTGTACCATTACGAAGGCGAGGATTTGAATCCTCAGCTTCATTCGATATACCGCGAGTGGAAAAGGTAAATATCGCGATTCCAAGTCTCCTACTGTGATTTATCGTTATTTTTAACGATTACCTGGCTTGGGAAGTCAATCCTTAGTTTCTTTTAGTACACCGTGTGGAAAAGGTAAATATCGCGTTCGGAGTGCCCTTGAGTGTTTTGTCGTTATTTCGAACGATTGCTAGGCTTGTGAAGTGAATCCTTAGCTTCTTTCGATATACCGCGAGTGGAAAAGGTAAATATCCCGATTCCAGGTCTCCTACTGTGATTTATCGTTATTTTTAACGATTACTTGGCTTGGGAAGTGAATCCTTAGTTTCTTTTAGTACACCGTGTGGAAAAGGTAAATATCACGTTTCGGTGTGACCTTGAGTGTTTTGTCGTTATTTCGAACGACTGCTAGGCATGTGAAGTGAATCCTTAGCTTCTTTCGATATACCGCGAGTGGAAAATTTAAATATCCCGATTCCAGGTCTCCTACTGTGATTTATCGTTATTTTGAACGATTACGAAGGCGAGGATTTGAATCCTCAGCTTCATTCGATATACCGCGAGTGGGAAAGGTAAATATCGCGATTCCAAGTCTCCTACTGTGATTTATCGTTATTTTTAACGATTACCTGGCTTGGGAAGTGAATCCTTAGTTTCTTTTAGTACACCGTGTGGAAAAGGTAAATATCGCGTTCGGAGTGACCTTGAGTGTTTTGTCGTTATTTCGAACGACTGCTAGGCATGTGAAGTGAATCCTTAGCTTCTTTCGATATACCGCGAGTGGAAAAGGTAAATAACGCGATTCCCAGTCTCCTATTGTGACTTATTGTTATTTTGAACGATTGCGAGGGCTAGGATTTGAATCCTTATTTTCTTTTAGTACACCGAGTGGAAAAGGTAAATATCACGTTTCGGTGTGACCTTGAGTGTTTTGTCGTTATTTCGAACGATTGCTAGGCATGTGAAGTGAATCCTTGGCTGCTTTCGATATACCGCGAGTGGAAAAGGTAAATATCCCGATTCCAGGTCTCCTACTGTGATTTATCGTTATTTTTAACGATTACCTGGCTTGGGAAGTGAATCCTTAGTTTCTTTTAGTACACCGTGTGGAAAAGGTAAATATCGCGTTCGGAGTGACCTTGAGTGTTTTGTCGTTATTTCGAAAGATTGCTAGGCTTGTGAAGTGAATCCTTAGCATCTTTCGATATACCGCGATTGGAAAAGGTAAATAACGCGATTCCCAGTCTCCTGCTGTGATTTATCGTTATTTTGAACGATTACGAAGGCGAGGATTTGAATCCTCAGCTTCTTTCGATATTCCACGAGTGGAAAAGGTAAATATCGCGATTCCAAGTCTCCTACTGTGATTTAACGTTATTTTTAACGATTACCTGGCTTGGGAAGTGAATCCTTAGTTTCTTTTAGTACACCGTTTGCAAAAAGGTAGATATCGCGTTTCGGAGTGACCTTGAGTGATTGGTCGTTATTTCGAAAGGTTGCGAGGCTTGGGAAGTGAATCCTTAGCTTCTTTCGATATACCGCGAGTGGAAAAGGTAAATAACGCGATTCCAGGTCTCCTACTGTGATTTATCGTTATTTTGAACGATTACGAAGGCGAGGATTTGAATCCTCAGCTTCTTTCGATATTCCACGAGTGGAAAAGGTAAATATCGCGATTCCAAGTCTCCTACTGTGATTTATCGTTAGTTTTAACGATTACCTGGCTTGGGAAGTCAATCCTTAGTTTCTTTTAGTACACCGTGTGGAAAAGGTAAATATCGCGTTCGGAGTGACCTTGAGTGTTTTGTCGTTATTTCGAACTATTGCGAGACTTGGGAAATGAATCCTTAGCTTGTGTCGTTACACCGTGGGTGGAAAATGTAAATATCGCTACACCGAGTCTCCTACTGTGATTTATCGTTATTTTGAACGATTACGAAGGCGAGGATTTGAATCCTCAGCTTCTTTCGATATACCGCGAGTGGAAAAGGTAAATATCGCGATTCCGAGTCTCCTACTGTGATTTATCGTTATTTTGATCGATTGCCTGCCTTTGGAAGTGAATCTTTAGTTTCTTTTAGTACACCGAGTGGAAAAGGTAAATATCACGTTGCGGTGTGGCCTTGAGTGTTTTGTAGTTATTTCGAACTATTGCGAGACTTGGGAAATGAATCCATAGCTTGTGTCGTTACACTGTGGGTGGAAAATGTAAATATCGCTACACCGAGTCTCCAGCTGTGATTTGTCGTTATTTTGAACGATTACGAAGGCGAGGATTTGAATCCTCAGCTTCTTTCGATATACCGCGAGTGGAAAGGGTAAATAACGCGATTCCCAGTATCCTGCTGTGATTTATCGTTATTTTGAACGATTACCTGGCTTAGGAAGTGAATCCTTAGTTTCTTTTATTACAACGTGTGGAAAAGGTAGATATCGCGTTTCGGAGTGACCTTGAGTGATTGGTCGTTATTTCAAACGATTGCTAGGCTTGTGAAGTGAATCCTTAGCTTCTTTCGATATACCGCCAGTGGAAAATGTAAATATCGCGATTCCAAGTCTCCTACTGTGATTTATCGTTATTTTTAACGATTACCTGGCTTGGGAAGTGAATCCTTAGTTTCTTTTAGTACACCGTGTGCAAAAAGGTAGATATCGCGTTTCGGAGTGACCTTGAGTGATTGGTCGTTATTTCGAAAGGTTGCGAGGCTTGGGAAGTGAATCCTTAGCTTCTTTCGATATACCGCGAGTGGAAAAGGTAAATAACGCGATTCCAGGTCTCCTGCTGTGATTTATCGTTATTTTGAACGATTACCTGGCATGGGAAGTGAATCCTTAGTTTCTTTTAGTACAACGTGTGGAAAAGGTAGATATCGCGTTTCGGAGTGACCTTGAGTGATTGGTCGTTATTTCGAATGGTTGCGAGGCTTGGGAAGTGAATCCTCAGCTTCTTTCGATATACCGCGAGTGGAACAGGTAAATAACGCGATTCCCAGTCTCCTGCTGTGATTTATCGTTATTTTGAACGATTACGAAGGCGAGGATTTGAATCCTCAGCTTCTTTCGATATACCGCGAGTGGAAAAGGTAAATATCGCGATTCCGAGTCTCCTACTGTGATTTATCGTTATTTTGATCGATTGCCTGGCTTGGGAAGTGAATCCTTAGTTTCTTTCAGTACAACGTGTGAAAAAGGTAGATATCGCGTTTCGGATTGACCTTGAGTGATTGGTCGTTATATCGAACGATTGCTAGGCTTGTGAAGTGAATCCTTAGCTTCTTTCGATATACCGCGAGTGGAAAAGGTAAATATTGCGATTCCGAGTATCCTACTGTGATTTATCGTTATTTTGAACGATTACGAAGGCGAGGATTTGAATCCTCAGCTTCTTTCGATATACCGCTAGTGGAAAAGGTAAATATCGCGATTCCGAGTCTCCTACTGTGATTTATCGTTATTTTGATCGATTGCCTGGCTTATGAAGTGAATCCTTAGTTTCTTTTAGTACAACGTGTGAAAAAGGTAGATATCGCGTTTCGGAGTGACCTTGAGTGATTGGTCGTTATTTCGAACGGTTGCGAGGCTTGGGAAGTGAATCCTTAGCTTCTTTCGATATACCGCGAGTGGAAAAGGTAAATATCGCGATTCCGAGTCTCCTACTGTGATTTATCGTTATTTTGATCGATTGCCTGGCTTGGGAAGTGAATCCTTAGTTTCTTTCAGTACAACGTGTGAAAAAGGTAGATATCGCGTTTCGGATTGACCTTGAGTGATTGGTCGTTATTTCGAACGATTGCTAGGCTTGTGAAGTGAATCCTTAGCTTCTTTCGATATACCGCGAGTGGAAAAGGTAAATATTGCGATTCCGAGTATCCTACTGTGATTTATCGTTATTTTGAACGATTACGAAGGCGAGGATTTGAATCCTCAGCTTCTTTCGATATACCGCTAGTGGAAAAGGTAAATATCGCGATTCCGAGTCTCCTACTGTGATTTATCGTTATTTTGATCGATTGCCTGGCTTATGAAGTGAATCCTTAGTTTCTTTTAGTACAACGTGTGAAAAAGGTAGATATCGCGTTTCGGAGTGACCTTGAGTGATTGGTCGTTATTTCGAACGGTTGCGAGGCTTGGGAAGTGAATCCTTAGCTTCTTTCGATATACCGCGAGTGGAAAAGGTAAATAACGCGATTCCCAGTCTCCTGCTGTGATTTATCGTTATTTTGATCGATTACCTGGTTTGGGAAGTGAATCCTTAGTTTCTTTTAGTACAACGTGTGGAAAAGGTAAATATCGCGTTCGGAGTGCCCTTGAGTGTTTTGTCGTTATTTCGAACGATTGCTAGGCTTTTGAAGTGAATCCTTAGCTTCCTTCGATATACCGCGAGTGGAAAAGGTAAATATCGCGATTCCGAGTCTCCTACTCTGATTTATCGTTATTTTTAACGATTACCTGGTTTGGGAAGTGAATCCTTAGTTTCTTTTATTACAACGTGTGGAAAAGGTAGATATCGCGTTTCGGAGTGACCTTGAGTGATGGGACGTTATTTCGAACGGTTGCGAGGCTTGGGAAGTGAATCCTTAGCTTCTTTCGATATACCGCGAGTGGAAAAGGTAAATAACGCGATTCCAGGTCTCCTGCTGTGATTTATCGTTATTTTGAACGATTACCTGGCTTGGGAAGTGAATCCTTAGTTTCTTTTAGTACAACGTGTGGAAAAGGTAGATATCGCGTTTCGGAGTGACCTTGAGTGATTGGTCGTTATTTCGAATGGTTGCGAGGCTTGGAAAGTGAATCCTCAGCTTCTTTCGATATACCGCGAGTGGAACAGGTAAATAACGCGATTCCCAGTCTCCTGCTGTGATTTATCGTTATTTTGAACGATTACCTGGCTTAGGAAGTGAATCCATAGTTTCTTTTATTACAACGTGTGGAAAAGGTAGATATCGCGTTTCGGAGTGACCTTGAGTGATTGGTCGTTATTTCGAACGGTTGCGAGGCTTGGGAAGTGAATCCTTAGCTTCTTTCGATATACCGCGAGTGGAAAAGGTAAATAACGCGATTCCAGGTCTCCTGCTGTGATTTATCGTTATTTTGAACGATTACCTGGCTTGGGAAGTGAATCCTTAGTTTCTTTTACTACAACATGTGGAAAAGGTAGATATCGCGTTTCGGAGTGACCTTGAGTATTTTGTCGTTATTTCGAACGATTGCTAGGCTTGTGAAGTGAATCCTTAGCTTCTTTCAATATACCGCGAGTGGACAAGGTAAATATCGCCATACCGAGTCTCCTATTGTGATTTATTGTAATTTTGAACGATTGCGAGGGCTAGGGTTTGAATCCTGAATTTCTTTTAGTACACCGAGGGGAAAAGGTAAATATCACGTTTCGGTGTGACCTTGAGTGTTTTGTCGTTATTTCGAACTATTGCGAGACTTGGGAAATGAATCCTTAGCTTGTGTCGTTACACTGTGGGTGGAAAATGTAAATATCGCTACACCGAGTCTCCTGCTGTGATTTATCGTTATTTTGAACGATTACGAAGGCGAGGATTTGAATGCTGAGCTTCTTTCGATATACCGCGAATGGAAAAGGTAAATATCGCGATTCCGAGTCTCCTACTGTGATTTATCGTTATTTTGATCGATTGCCTGGCTTGGGAAGTGAATCCTTAATTTCTTTCAGTACAACGTGTGGAAAAGGTAGATATCGCGTTTCGGATTGACCTTGAGTGATTGGTCGTTATTTTGAACGATTACGAGGATTAGGATTTGAATCCTTAGCTTCTTTCGATATACCGCGAGTGGAACAGGTAAATAACGCGATTCCCAGTCTCCTGCTGTGATTTATCGTTATTTTGATCGATTACCTGGTTTGGGAAGTGAATCCTTAGTTTCTTTTAGTACAACGTGTGGAAAAGGTAAATATCGCGTTCGGAGTGCCCTTGAGTGTTTTGTCGTTATTTCGAACGATTGCTAGGCTTGTGAAGTGACTCCTTAGCTTCTTTCGATATACCGCCAGTGGAAAAGGTAAATATCGCGATTCCGAGTCTCCTACTGTGATTTATCGTTATTTTGAACGATTACGAAGGCGAGGATTTGAATCCTCAGCTTCTTTCGATATACCGCGAGTGGAAAAGGTAAATATCGCGATTCCGAGTCTCCTACTGTGAGTTATCGTTATTTTGATCGATTGTCTGGCTTGGGAAGTGAATCCTTAGTTTCTTTCAGTACAACGTGTGAAAAAGGTAGATATCGCGTTTCGGAGTGACCTTCAGTGATTGGTCGTTATTTCGAACGGTTGCGAGGCTTGGGAAGTGAATCCTTAGCTTCTTTCGATGTACCGCAAGTGGAAAAGGTAAATAACGCGATGTCCAGTCTCCTGCTGTCATTTATCGTTATTTTGATCGATTTCCTGGCTTGGGGAGTGAATCCTTAGTTTCTTTTAGTACACCGTGTGGAAAAGGTAAATATCGCGTTCGGAGTGCCCTTGAGTGTTTTGTCGTTATTTCGAACGATTGCTAGGCTTGTGAAGTGAATCCTTAGCTTCTTTCGATATACCGCGAGTGGAAAAGGTAAATATCCCGATTCCAGGTCTCCTACTGTGATTTATCGTTATTTTTAACGATTACTTGGCTTAGTTTCTTTTAGTACAACGTGTGGAAAAGGTAGATATCGCGTTTCGGAGTGACCTTGAGTGATTGGTCGTTATTTCGAATGGTTGCGAGACTTGGGAAATGAATCCTTAGCTTGTGTCGTTACACTGTGGGTGGAAAATGTAAATATCGCTACACCGAGTCTCCTACTGTGATTTATCGTTATTTTGAACGATTACGAAGGCGAGGATTTGAATGCTGAGCTTCTTTCGATATACCGCGAATGGAAAAGGTAAATATCGCGATTCCGAGTCTCCTACTGTGATTTATCGTTATTTTGATCGATTGCCTGGCTTGGGAAGTGAATCCTTAATTTCTTTCAGTACAACGTGTGGAAAAGGTAGATATCGCGTTTCGGAGTGACCTTGAGTGATTGGTCGTTATTTCGAACGGTTGCGAGGCTTGGGAAGTGAATCCTTAGCTTCTTTCGATATACCGCGAGTGGAAAAGGTAAATAACGCGATTCCAGGTCTCCTGCTGTGATTTATCGTTATTTTGAACGATTACCTGGCTTAGGAAGTGAATCCATAGTTTCTTTTATTACAACGTGTGGAAAAGGTAGATATCGCGTTTCGGATTGACCTTGAGTGATTGGTCGTTATTTCGAACGGTTGCGAGGCTTGGGAAGTGAATCCTTAGCTTCTTTCGATATACCGCGAGTGGAAAAGGTAAATAACGCGATTCCAGGTCTCCTACTGTGATTTATCGTTATTTTTAACGATTACCTGGCTTGGGAAGTGAATCCTTAGTTTCTTTCAGTACAACGTGTGAAAAAGGTAGATATCGCGTTTTGGAGTGACCTTCAGTGATTGGTCGTTATTTCGAACGGTTGCGAGGCTTGGGAAGTGAATCCTTAGCTTCTTTCGATGTACCGCAAGTGGAAAAGGTAAATAACGCGATGTCCAGTCTCCTGCTGTCATTTATCGTTATTTTGATCGATTTCCTGGCTTGGGGAGTGAAAAATTAGTTTCTTTTAGTACACCGTGTGGAAAAGGTAAATATCGCATTCGGAGTGCCCTTGAGTGATTGGTCGTTATTTCGAACGATTGCTATGCTTGTGAAGTGAATACTTAGCTTCTTTCGATATACCGCGAGTGGACAAGGTAAATATCGCCATACCGAGTCTCCTATTGTGATTTATTGTTATTTTGAACGATTGCGAGGGCTAGGATTTGAATCCTTATTTTCTTTTAGTACACCGAGTGGAAAAGGTAAATATCACGTTTCGGTGTGACCTTGAGTGTTTTGTCGTTATTTCGAACGATTGCTAGGCATGTGAAGTGAATCCTTAGCTGCTTTCGATATACCGCGAGTGGAAAAGGTAAATATCCCGATTCCAGGTCTCCTACTGTGATTTAACGTTATTTTGTACCATTACGAAGGCGAGGATTTGAATCCTCAGCTTCATTCGATATACCGCGAGTGGAAAAGGTAAATATCGCGATTCCAAGTCTCCTACTGTGATTTAACGTTATTTTTAACGATTACCTGGCTTGGGAAGTGAATCCTTAGTTTCTTTTAGTACACCGTGTGCAAAAAGGTAGATATCGCGTTTCGGAGTGACCTTGAGTGATTGGTCGTTATTTCGAAAGGTTGCGAGGCTTGGGAAGTGAATCCTTAGCTTCTTTCGATATACCGCGAGTGGAAAAGGTAAATAACGCGATTCCAGGTCTCCTACTGTGATTTATCGTTATTTTGAACGATTACGAAGGCGAGGATTTGAATCCTCAGCTTCTTTCGATATTCCACGAGTGGAAAAGGTAAATATCGCGATTCCAAGTCTCCTACTGTGATTTATCGTTAGTTTTAACGATTACCTGGCTTGGGAAGTCAATCCTTAGTTTCTTTTAGTACACCGTGTGGAAAAGGTAAATATCGCGTTCGGAGTGACCTTGAGTGTTTTGTCGTTATTTCGAACTATTGCGAGACTTGGGAAATGAATCCTTAGCTTGTGTCGTTACACCGTGGGTGGAAAATGTAAATATCGCTACACCGAGTCTCCTACTGTGATTTATCGTTATTTTGAACGATTACGAAGGCGAGGATTTGAATCCTCAGCTTCTTTCGATATACCGCGAGTGGAAAAGGTAAATATCGCGATTCCGAGTCTCCTACTGTGATTTATCGTTATTTTGATCGATTGCCTGCCTTTGGAAGTGAATCTTTAGTTTCTTTTAGTACACCGAGTGGAAAAGGTAAATATCACGTTGCGGTGTGGCCTTGAGTGTTTTGTAGTTATTTCGAACTATTGCGAGACTTGGGAAATGAATCCATAGCTTGTGTCGTTACACTGTGGGTGGAAAATGTAAATATCGCTACACCGAGTCTCCAGCTGTGATTTGTCGTTATTTTGAACGATTACGAAGGCGAGGATTTGAATCCTCAGCTTCTTTCGATATACCGCGAGTGGAAAGGGTAAATAACGCGATTCCCAGTATCCTGCTGTGATTTATCGTTATTTTGAACGATTACCTGGCTTAGGAAGTGAATCCTTAGTTTCTTTTATTACAACGTGTGGAAAATGTAGATATCGCGTTTCGGAGTGACCTTGAGTGATTGGTCGTTATTTCAAACGATTGCTAGGCTTGTGAAGTGAATCCTTAGCTTCTTTCGATATACCGCCAGTGGAAAATGTAAATATCGCGATTCCAAGTCTCCTACTGTGATTTATCGTTATTTTTAACGATTACCTGGCTTGGGAAGTGAATCCTTAGTTTCCTTTAGTACACCGTGTGCAAAAAGGTAGATATCGCGTTTCGGAGTGACCTTGAGTGATTGGTCGTTATTTCGAAAGGTTGCGAGGCTTGGGAAGTGAATCCTTAGCTTCTTTCGATATACCGCGAGTGGAAAAGGTAAATATCGCGATTCCGAGTCTCCTACTGTGATTTATCGTTATTTTGATCGATTGCCTGGCTTGGGAAGTGAATCCTTAGTTTCTTTCAGTACAACGTGTGAAAAAGGTAGATATCGCGTTTCGGATTGACCTTGAGTGATTGGTCGTTATTTCGAACGATTGCTAGGCTTGTGAAGTGAATCCTTAGCTTCTTTCGATATACCGCGAGTGGAAAAGGTAAATATTGCGATTCCGAGTATCCTACTGTGATTTATCGTTATTTTGAACGATTACGAAGGCGAGGATTTGAATCCTCAGCTTCTTTCGATATACCGCTAGTGGAAAAGGTAAATATCGCGATTCCGAGTCTCCTACTGTGATTTATCGTTATTTTGATCGATTGCCTGGCTTATGAAGTGAATCCTTAGTTTCTTTTAGTACAACGTGTGAAAAAGGTAGATATCGCGTTTCGGACTGACCTTGAGTGATTGGTCGTTATTTCGAACGGTTGCGAGGCTTGGGAAGTGAATCCTTAGCTTCTTTCGATATACCGCGAGTGGAAAAGGTAAATATCGCGATTCCGAGTCTCCTACTGTGATTTATCGTTATTTTGATCGATTGCCTGGCTTGGGAAGTGAATCCTTAGTTTCTTTCAGTACAACGTGTGAAAAAGGTAGATATCGCGTTTCGGATTGACCTTGAGTGATTGGTCGTTATTTCGAACGATTGCTAGGCTTGTGAAGTGAATCCTTAGCTTCCTTCGATATACCGCGAGTGGAAAAGGTAAATATCGCGATTCCGAGTCTCCTACTCTGATTTATCGTTATTTTGAACGATTACCTGGCTTGGGAAGTGAATCCTTAGTTTCTTTTAGTACAACGTGTGGAAAAGGTAGATATCGCGTTTCGGAGTGACCTTGAGTGATTGGTCGTTATTTCGAATGGTTGCGAGGCTTGGAAAGTGAATCCTCAGCTTCTTTCGATATACCGCGAGTGGAAAAGGTAAATAACGCGATTCCCAGTCTCCTATTGTGACTTATTGTTATTTTGAACGATTGCGAGGGCTAGGATTTGAATCCTTATTTTCTTTTAGTACACCGAGTGGAAAAGGTAAATATCACGTTTCGGTGTGACCTTGAGTGTTTTGTCGTTATTTCGAACGATTGCTAGGCATGTGAAGTGAATCCTTGGCTGCTTTCGATATACCGCGAGTGGAAAAGGTAAATATCCCGATTCCAGGTCTCCTACTGTGATTTATCGTTATTTTTAACGATTACCTGGCTTGGGAAGTGAATCCTTAGTTTCTTTTAGTACACCGTGTGGAAAAGGTAAATATCGCGTTCGGAGTGACCTTGAGTGTTTTGTCGTTATTTCGAAAGATTGCTAGGCTTGTGAAGTGAATCCTTAGCATCTTTCGATATACCGCGATTGGAAAAGGTAAATAACGCGATTCCCAGTCTCCTGCTGTGATTTATCGTTATTTTGAACGATTACGAAGGCGAGGATTTGAATCCTCAGCTTCTTTCGATATTCCACGAGTGGAAAAGGTAAATATCGCGATTCCAAGTCTCCTACTGTGATTTAACGTTATTTTTAACGATTACCTGGCTTGGGAAGTGAATCCTTAGTTTCTTTTAGTACACCGTGTGCAAAAAGGTAGATATCGCGTTTCGGAGTGACCTTGAGTGATTGGTCGTTATTTCGAAAGGTTGCGAGGCTTGGGAAGTGAATCCTTAGCTTCTTTCGATATACCGCGAGTGGAAAAGGTAAATAACGCGATTCCAGGTCTCCTACTGTGATTTATCGTTATTTTGAACGATTACGAAGGCGAGGATTTGAATCCTCAGCTTCTTTCGATATTCCACGAGTGGAAAAGGTAAATATCGCGATTCCAAGTCTCCTACTGTGATTTATCGTTAGTTTTAACGATTACCTGGCTTGGGAAGTCAATCCTTAGTTTCTTTTAGTACACCGTGTGGAAAAGGTAAATATCGCGTTCGGAGTGACCTTGAGTGTTTTGTCGTTATTTCGAACTATTGCGAGACTTGGGAAATGAATCCTTAGCTTGTGTCGTTACACCGTGGGTGGAAAATGTAAATATCGCTACACCGAGTCTCCTACTGTGATTTATCGTTATTTTGAACGATTACGAAGGCGAGGATTTGAATCCTCAGCTTCTTTCGATATACCGCGAGTGGAAAAGGTAAATATCGCGATTCCGAGTCTCCTACTGTGATTTATCGTTATTTTGATCGATTGCCTGCCTTTGGAAGTGAATCTTTAGTTTCTTTTAGTACACCGAGTGGAAAAGGTAAATATCACGTTGCGGTGTGGCCTTGAGTGTTTTGTAGTTATTTCGAACTATTGCGAGACTTGGGAAATGAATCCATAGCTTGTGTCGTTACACTGTGGGTGGAAAATGTAAATATCGCTACACCGAGTCTCCAGCTGTGATTTGTCGTTATTTTGAACGATTACGAAGGCGAGGATTTGAATCCTCAGCTTCTTTCGATATACCGCGAGTGGAAAGGGTAAATAACGCGATTCCCAGTATCCTGCTGTGATTTATCGTTATTTTGAACGATTACCTGGCTTAGGAAGTGAATCCTTAGTTTCTTTTATTACAACGTGTGGAAAATGTAGATATCGCGTTTCGGAGTGACCTTGAGTGATTGGTCGTTATTTCAAACGATTGCTAGGCTTGTGAAGTGAATCCTTAGCTTCTTTCGATATACCGCGAGTGGAAAAGGTAAATAACGCGATTCCAGGTCTCCTACTGTGATTTATCGTTATTTTTAACGATTACCTGGCTTGGGAAGTCAATCCTTAGTTTCTTTTAGTACACCGTGTGGAAAAGGTAAATATCACGTTTCGGTGTGACCTTGAGTGTTTTGTTGTTATTTCGAACGACTGCTAGGCATGTGAAGTGAATCCTTAGCTTCTTTAGATATACCGCGAGTGGAAAAGGTAAATATCCCGATTCCAGGTCTCCTACTGTGATCTATCGTTATTTTGAACGATTACGAAGGCGAGGATTTGAATCCTCAGCTTCTTTCGATATACCCCGAGTGGAAAAGGTAAATATCGCGATTCCAAGTCTCCTACTGTGATTTATCGTTATTTTTAACGATTACCTGGCTTAGGAAGTGAATCCTTAGTTTCTTTTATTACAACGTGTGGAAAAGGTAGATATCGCGTTTCGGAGTGACCATGAGTGATTGGTCGTTATTTCGAACGGTTGCGAGGCTTGGGAAGTGAATCCTTAGCTTCTTTCGATATACCGCGAGTGGAAAAGGTAAATAACGCGATTCCAGGTCTCCTACTGTGATTTATCGTTATTTTCAACGATTACCTGGCTTGGGAAGTGAATCCTTAGTTTCTTTTAGTACACCGTGTGGAAAAGGTAGATATCGCGTTTCGGAGTGACCTTGAGTGATTGGTCGTTATTTCGAACGATTCCTAGGCATGTGAAGTGAATCCTTAGCTGCTTTCGATATACCGCCAGTGGAAAAGGTAAATATCCCTTTTCCAGGTCTCCTACTGTGATTTATCGTTATTTTGAACGATTACGAAGGCGGGGATTTGAATCGTCAGCTTCATTCGATATACCGCGAGTGGGAAAGGTAAATATCGCGATTCCAAGTCTCCTACTGTGATTTATCGTTATTTTTAACGATTACCTGGCTTGGGAAGTGAATCCTTAGTTTCTTTTAGTACACCGTGTGGAAAAGGTAAATATCGCGTTTCGGAGTGACCTTGAGTGATTGGTCGTTATTTCGAAAGATTGCTAGGCTTGTGAAGTGAATCCTTAGCTTCTTTCGATATACCGCGAGTGGAAAAGGTAAATAACGCGATTCCCAGTCTCCTGCTGTGATTTATCGTTATTTTGAACGATTACGAAGGCGAGGATTTGAATCCACAGCTTCTTTCGATATACCACGAGTGGAAAAGGTAAATATCGCGATTCCAAGTCTCCTGAAGTGATTTATCGTTATTTTGAACGATTACCTGGCTTGGGAAGTGAATCCTTAGTTTCTTTCAGTACAACGTGTGGAAAAGGTAGATATCGCGTTTCGGAGTGACATTGAGTGATTGGTCGTTATTTCGAACGGTTGCGAGGCTTGGGAAGTGAATCCTTAGCTTCTTTCGATATACCGCGAGTGGAAAAGGTAAATAACGCGATTCCAGGTCTCCTACTGTGATTTATCGTTATTTTTAACGATTACCTGGCTTGGGAAGTCAATCCTTAGTTTCTTTTAGTACACCGTGTGGAAAAGGTAAATATCACGTTTCGGTGTGACCTTGAGTGTTTTGTCGTTATTTCGAACGACTGCTAGGCATGTGAAGTGAATCCTTAGCTTCTTTCGATATACCGCGAGTGGAAAAGGTAAATATCCCGATTCCAGGTCTCCTACTGTGATTTATCGTTATTTTGAACGATTACGAAGGCGAGGATTTGAATCCTCAGCTTCATTCGATATACCGCGAGTGGGAAAGGTAAATATCGCGATTCCAAGTCTCCTACTGTGATTTATCGTTATTTTTAACGATTACCTGGCTTGGGAAGTGAATCCTTAGTTTCTTTTAGTACACCGTGTGCAAAAAGGTAGATATCGCGTTTCGGAGTGACCTTGAGTGATTGGTCGTTATTTCGAAAGGTTGCGAGGCTTGGGAAGTGAATCCTTAGCTTCTTTCGATATACCGCGAGTGGAAAAGGTAAATAACGCGATTCCAGGTCTCCTACTGTGATTTATCGTTATTTTCAACGATTACCTGGCTTGGGAAGTGAATCCTTAGTTTCTTTTAGTACAACGTGTGGAAAAGGTAAATATCACGTTTCGGTGTGACCTTGAGTGTTTTGTCGTTATTTCGAACGATCGCTAGGCTTGTGAAGTGAATCCTTAGCTTCTTTCGATATACCGCGAGTGGAAAAGGTAAATATCGCGATTCCGAGTCTCCTACAGTGATTTATCGTTATTTTGATCAATTGCCTGGCTTGGGAAGTGAATCCTTAGTTTCTTTTATTACAACGTGTGGAAAAGGTAGATATCGCGTTTCGGAGTGACCTTGAGTGATTGGTCGTTATTTCGAATGGTTGCGAGGCTTGGGAAGTGAATCCTCAGCTTCTTTCGATATACCGCGAGTGGAAAAGGTAAATAACGCGATTCCCAGTCTCCTGCTGTGATTTATCGTTATTTTGATCGATTACCTGGCTTGGGGAGTGAAACCTTAGTTTCTTTTAGTACACCGTGTGGAAAAGGTAATTATCGCCTTCGGAGTGCCCTTGAGTGTTTTGTCGTTATTTCGAACGATCGCTAGGCTTGTGAAGTGAATCCTTAGCTTCTTTCGATATACCGCGAGTGGAAAAGGTAAATAACGCGATTCCCAGTCTCCTGCTGTGATTTATCGTTATTTTGATCGATTACCTGGCTTGGGGAGTGAAACCTTAGTTTCTTTTAGTACACCGTGTGGAAAAGGTAATTATCGCCTTCGGAGTGCCCTTGAGTGTTTTGTCGTTATTTCGAACGATCGCTAGGCTTGGGAAGTGAATCCTTAGTTTCTTTTATTTTAACGTGTGGAAAAGGTAGATATCGCGTTTCGGAGTGACCTTGAGTGATTGGTCGTTATTTCGAATGGTTGCGAGGCTTGGGAAGTGAATCCTCAGCTTCTTTCGATATACCGCGAGTGGAAAAGGTAAATAACGCGATTCCCAGTCTCCTGCTGTGATTTATCTTATATTGATCGATTACCTGGCTTGGAAAGTGAATCCTTAGTTTCTTTTAGTACACCGTGTGGAAAAGGTAAATATCGCGATTCCAAGTCTCCTACTGTGATTTATCGTTATTTTTAACGATTACCTGCCTTGGGAAGTGAATCTTTAGTTTCTTTTAGTACAACGTGTGGAAACGGCAGATATCGCGTTGCGGAGTGACCTTGAGTGATTGGTCGTTATTTCGAACGGATGCGAGGCTCGGGAAGTGAATCCTTAGCTTCTTTCGATATACCGCGAGTGGAAAAGGTAAATAACGCGATTCCCAGTATCCTGCTGTGATTTATCGTTATTTTGAACGATTACCTGGCTTAGGAAGTGAATCCTTAGTTTCTTTTATTACAACGTGTGGAAAAGGTAGATATCGCGTTTCGGAGTGACCTTGAGTGATTGGTCGTTATTTCGAACGGTTGCTAGGATTGTGAAGTGAATACTTAGCTTCTTTCGATATACCGCAAGTGGAAAAGGTAAATATCGCGATTCCGAGTCTCCTGCTGTGATTTATCGTTATTTTGAACGGTTACGAAGGCGAGGATTTGAATCCTCAGCTTCTTTCGATATACCGCGAGTGGAAAAGGTAAATATCGCGATTCCGAGTCTCCTACTGTGATTTATCGTTATTTTGATCGATTGCCTGGCTTGGGAAGTGAATCCTTAGTTTCTTTCAGTACAACGTGTGAAAAAGGTAGATATCGCGTTTCGGATTGACCTTGAGTGATTGGTCGTTATTTCGAACGATTGCTAGGCTTGTGAAGTGAATCCTTAGCTTCTTTCGATATACCGCGAGTGGAAAAGGTAAATATTGCGATTCCGAGTATCCTACTGTGATTTATCGTTATTTTGAACGATTACGAAGGCGAGGATTTGAATCCTCAGCTTCTTTCGATATACCGCTAGTGGAAAAGGTAAATATCGCGATTCCGAGTCTCCTACTGTGATTTATCGTTATTTTGATCGATTGCCTGGCTTATGAAGTGAATCCTTAGTTTCTTTTAGTACAACGTGTGAAAAAGGTAGATATCGCGTTTCGGAGTGACCTTGAGTGATTGGTCGTTATTTCGAACGGTTGCGAGGCTTGGGAAGTGAATCCTTAGCTTCTTTCGATATACCGCGAGTGGAAAAGGTAAATAACGCGATTCCGAGTCTCCTACTCTGATTTATCGTTATTTTTAACGATTACCTGGTTTGGGAAGTGAATCCTTAGTTTCTTTTATTACAACGTGTGGAAAAGGTAGATATCGCGTTTCGGAGTGACCTTGAGTGATTGGTCGTTATTTCGAAGGATTGCTAGGCTTGTGAAGTGAATCCTTAGCTTCTTTCGATATACCGCAAGTGGAAAAGGTAAATATCGCGATACCGAGTCTCCTACTGTGATTTATCGTTATTTTGAACGATTACGAAGGCGAGGATTTGAATCCTCAGCTTCTTTCGATATACCGCGAGTGGAAAAGGTAAATATCGCGATTCCGAGTCTCCTACTGTGATTTATCGTTATTTTGATCGATTGCCTGGCTTGGGAAGTGAATCCTTAGTTTCTTTCAGTACAACGTGTGAAAAAGGTAGATATCGCGTTTCGGATTGACCTTGAGTGATTGGTCGTTATTTCGAACGATTGCTAGGCTTGTGAAGTGAATCCTTAGCTTCTTTCGATATACCGCGAGTGGAAAAGGTAAATATTGCGATTCCGAGTATCCTACTGTGATTTATCGTTATTTTGAACGATTACGAAGGCGAGGATTTGAATCCTCAGCTTCTTTCGATATACCGCTAGTGGAAAAGGTAAATATCGCGATTCCGAGTCTCCTACTGTGATTTATCGTTATTTTGATCGATTGCCTGGCTTATGAAGTGAATCCTTAGTTTCTTTTAGTACAACGTGTGAAAAAGGTAGATATCGCGTTTCGGAGTGACCTTGAGTGATTGGTCGTTATTTCGAACGGTTGCGAGGCTTGGGAAGTGAATCCTTAGCTTCTTTCGATATACCGCGAGTGGAAAAGGTAAATATCGCGATTCCGAGTCTCCTACAGTGATTTATCGTTATTTTGATCAATTGCCTGGCTTGGGAAGTGAATCCTTAGTTTCTTTTATTACAACGTGTGGAAAAGGTAGATATCGCGTTTCGGAGTGACCTTGAGTGATTGGTCGTTATTTCGAATGGTTGCGAGGCTTGGGAAGTGAATCCTCAGCTTCTTTCGATATACCGCGAGTGGAAAAGGTAAATAACGCGATTCCCAGTCTCCTGCTGTGATTTATCGTTATTTTGATCGATTACCTGGCTTGGGGAGTGAAACCTTAGTTTCTTTTAGTACACCGTGTGGAAAAGGTAATTATCGCCTTCGGAGTGCCCTTGAGTGTTTTGTCGTTATTTCGAACGATCGCTAGGCTTGTGAAGTGAATCCTTAGCTTCTTTCGATATACCGCGAGTGGAAAAGGTAAATAACGCGATTCCCAGTCTCCTGCTGTGATTTATCGTTATTTTGATCGATTACCTGGCTTGGGGAGTGAAACCTTAGTTTCTTTTAGTACACCGTGTGGAAAAGGTAATTATCGCCTTCGGAGTGCCCTTGAGTGTTTTGTCGTTATTTCGAACGATCGCTAGGCTTGGGAAGTGAATCCTTAGTTTCTTTTATTTTAACGTGTGGAAAAGGTAGATATCGCGTTTCGGAGTGACCTTGAGTGATTGGTCGTTATTTCGAATGGTTGCGAGGCTTGGGAAGTGAATCCTCAGCTTCTTTCGATATACCGCGAGTGGAAAAGGTAAATAACGCGATTCCCAGTCTCCTGCTGTGATTTATCTTATATTGATCGATTACCTGGCTTGGAAAGTGAATCCTTAGTTTCTTTTAGTACACCGTGTGGAAAAGGTAAATATCGCGATTCCAAGTCTCCTACTGTGATTTATCGTTATTTTTAACGATTACCTGCCTTGGGAAGTGAATCTTTAGTTTCTTTTAGTACAACGTGTGGAAACGGCAGATATCGCGTTGCGGAGTGACCTTGAGTGATTGGTCGTTATTTCGAACGGATGCGAGGCTCGGGAAGTGAATACTTAGCTTCTTTCGATATACCGCAAGTGGAAAAGGTAAATATCGCGATTCCGAGTCTCCTGCTGTGATTTATCGTTATTTTGAACGGTTACGAAGGCGAGGATTTGAATCCTCAGCTTCTTTCGATATACCGCGAGTGGAAAAGGTAAATATCGCGATTCCGAGTCTCCTACTGTGATTTATCGTTATTTTGATCGATTGCCTGGCTTGGGAAGTGAATCCTTAGTTTCTTTCAGTACAACGTGTGAAAAAGGTAGATATCGCGTTTCGGATTGACCTTGAGTGATTGGTCGTTATTTCGAACGATTGCTAGGCTTGTGAAGTGAATCCTTAGCTTCTTTCGATATACCGCGAGTGGAAAAGGTAAATATTGCGATTCCGAGTATCCTACTGTGATTTATCGTTATTTTGAACGATTACGAAGGCGAGGATTTGAATCCTCAGCTTCTTTCGATATACCGCTAGTGGAAAAGGTAAATATCGCGATTCCGAGTCTCCTACTGTGATTTATCGTTATTTTGATCGATTGCCTGGCTTATGAAGTGAATCCTTAGTTTCTTTTAGTACAACGTGTGAAAAAGGTAGATATCGCGTTTCGGAGTGACCTTGAGTGATTGGTCGTTATTTCGAACGGTTGCGAGGCTTGGGAAGTGAATCCTTAGCTTCTTTCGATATACCGCGAGTGGAAAAGGTAAATAACGCGATTCCGAGTCTCCTACTCTGATTTATCGTTATTTTTAACGATTACCTGGTTTGGGAAGTGAATCCTTAGTTTCTTTTATTACAACGTGTGGAAAAGGTAGATATCGCGTTTCGGAGTGACCTTGAGTGATTGGTCGTTATTTCGAAGGATTGCTAGGCTTGTGAAGTGAATCCTTAGCTTCTTTCGATATACCGCAAGTGGAAAAGGTAAATATCGCGATACCGAGTCTCCTACTGTGATTTATCGTTATTTTGAACGATTACGAAGGCGAGGATTTGAATCCTCAGCTTCTTTCGATATACCGCGAGTGGAAAAGGTAAATATCGCGATTCCGAGTCTCCTACTGTGATTTATCGTTATTTTGATCGATTGCCTGGCTTGGGAAGTGAATCCTTAGTTTCTTTCAGTACAACGTGTGAAAAAGGTAGATATCGCGTTTCGGATTGACCTTGAGTGATTGGTCGTTATTTCGAACGATTGCTAGGCTTGTGAAGTGAATCCTTAGCTTCTTTCGATATACCGCGAGTGGAAAAGGTAAATATTGCGATTCCGAGTATCCTACTGTGATTTATCGTTATTTTGAACGATTACGAAGGCGAGGATTTGAATCCTCAGCTTCTTTCGATATACCGCTAGTGGAAAAGGTAAATATCGCGATTCCGAGTCTCCTACTGTGATTTATCGTTATTTTGATCGATTGCCTGGCTTATGAAGTGAATCCTTAGTTTCTTTTAGTACAACGTGTGAAAAAGGTAGATATCGCGTTTCGGAGTGACCTTGAGTGATTGGTCGTTATTTCGAACGGTTGCGAGGCTTGGGAAGTGAATCCTTAGCATCTTTCGATATACCGCGATTGGAAAAGGTAAATAACGCGATTCCCATTCTCCTGCTGTGATTTATCGTTATTTTGAACGATTACGAAGGCGAGGATTTGAATCCTCAGCTTCTTTCGATATACCACGAGTGGAAAAGGTAAATATCGCGATTCCAAGTCTCCTGCTGTGATTTATCGTTATTTTGAACGATTACCTGGCTTGGGAAGTGAATCCTTAGTTTCTTTCAGTACAACGTGTGGAAAAGGTAGATATCGCGTTTCGGAGTGACCTTGAGTGATTGGTCGTTATTTCGAACGGTTGCGAGGCTTGGGAAGTGAATCCTTAGCTTCTTTCGATATACCACGAGTGGAAAAGGTAAATATCGCGATTCCAAGTCTCCTGCTGTGATTTAACGTTATTTTTAACGATTACCTGGCTTGGGAAGTGAATCCTTAGTTTCTTTTAGTACACCGTGTGGAAAAGGTAAATATCGCGTTCGGAGTGACCTTGAGTGTTTTGTCGTTATTTCGAAAGATTGCTAGGCTTGTGAAGTGAATCCTTAGCTTCTTTCGATATACCGCGATTGGAAAAGGTAAATAACGCGATTCCCAGTCTCCTGCTGTGATTTATCGTTATTTTGAACGATTACCTGGCTTGGGAAGTGAATCCTTAGTTTCTTTCAGTACAACGTGTGGAAAAGGTAGATATCGCGTTTCGGAGTGACCTTGAGTGATTGGTCGTTATTTCGAACGGTTGCGAGGCTTGGGAAGTGAATCCTTAGCTTCTTTCGATATACCGCGAGTGGAAAAGGTAAATAACGCGATTCCCAGTCTCCTGCTGTGATTTATCGTTATTTTGATCGATTACCTGGTTTGGGAAGTGAATCCTTAGTTTCTTTTAGTACAACGTGTGGAAAAGGTAAATATCGCGTTCGGAGTGCCCTTGAGTGTTTTGTCGTTATTTCGAACGATTGCTAGGCTTTTGAAGTGAATCCTTAGCTTCCTTCGATATACCGCGAGTGGAAAAGGTAAATATCGCGATTCCGAGTCTCCTACTCTGATTTATCGTTATTTTTAACGATTACCTGGTTTGGGAAGTGAATCCTTAGTTTCTATTATTACAACGTGTGGAAAAGGTAGATATCGCGTTTCGGAGTGACCTTGAGTGATGGGACGTTATTTCGAACGGTTGCGAGGCTTGGGAAGTGAATCCTTAGCTTCTTTCGATATACCGCGAGTGGAAAAGGTAAATAACGCGATTCCAGGTCTCCTGCTGTGATTTATCGTTATTTTGAACGATTACCTGGCTTGGGAAGTGAATCCTTAGTTTCTTTTAGTACAACGTGTGGAAAAGGTAGATATCGCGTTTCGGAGTGACCTTGAGTGATTGGTCGTTATTTCGAATGGTTGCGAGGCTTGGAAAGTGAATCCTCAGCTTCTTTCGATATACCGCGAGTGGAACAGGTAAATAACGCGATTCCCAGTCTCCTGCTGTGATTTATCGTTATTTTGAACGATTACCTGGCTTAGGAAGTGAATCCATAGATTCTTTTATTACAACGTGTGGAAAAGGTAGATATCGCGTTTCGGAGTGACCTTGAGTGATTGGTCGTTATTTCGAACGGTTGCGAGGCTTGGGAAGTGAATCCTTAGCTTCTTTCGATATACCGCGAGTGGAAAAGGTAAATAACGCGATTCCAGGTCTCCTGCTGTGATTTATCGTTATTTTGAACGATTACCTGGCTTGGGAAGTGAATCCTTAGTTTCTTTTATTACAACGTGTGGAAAAGGTAGATATCGCGTTTCGGAGTGACCTTGAGTGATTGGTCGTTATTTCGAACGGTTGCGAGGCTTGGGAAGTGAATCCTTAGCTTCTTTCGATATACCGCGAGTGGAAAAGGTAAATAACGCGATTCCGAGTCTCCTACTCTGATTTATCGTTATTTTTAACGATTACCTGGTTTGGGAAGTGAATCCTTAGTTTCTTTTATTACAACGTGTGGAAAAGGTAGATATCGCGTTTCGGAGTGACCTTGAGTGATTGGTCGTTATTTCGAACGATTGCTAGGCTTGTGAAGTGAATCCTTAGCTTCTTTCGATATACCGCAAGTGGAAAAGGTAAATATCGCGATTCCGAGTCTCCTACTGTGATTTATCGTTATTTTGAACGATTACAAAGGCGAGGATTTGAATCCTCAGCTTCTTTCGATATACCGCGAGTGGAAAAGGTAAATATCGCGATTCCGAGTCTCCTACTGTGATTTATCGTTATTTTGATCGATTGCCTGGCTTGGGAAGTGAATCCTTAGTTTCTTTCAGTACAACGTGTGAAAAAGGTAGATATCGCGTTTCGGATTGACCTTGAGTGATTGGTCGTTATTTCGAACGATTGCTAGGCTTGTGAAGTGAATCCTTAGCTTCTTTCGATATACCGCGAGTGGAAAAGGTAAATATTGCGATTCCGAGTATCCTACTGTGATTTATCGTTATTTTGAACGATTACGAAGGCGAGGATTTGAATCCTCAGCTTCTTTCGATATACCGCTAGTGGAAAAGGTAAATATCGCGATTCCGAGTCTCCTACTGTGATTTATCGTTATTTTGATCGATTGCCTGGCTTATGAAGTGAATCCTTAGTTTCTTTTAGTACAACGTGTGAAAAAGGTAGATATCGCGTTTCGGAGTGACCTTGAGTGATTGGTCGTTATTTCGAACGGTTGCGAGGCTTGGGAAGTGAATCCTTAGCTTCTTTCGATATACCGCGAGTGGAAAAGGTAAATAACGCGATTCCCAGTCTCCTGCTGTGATTTATCGTTATTTTGATCGATTACCTGGTTTGGGAAGTGAATCCTTAGTTTCTTTTAGTACAACGTGTGGAAAAGGTAAATATCGCGTTCGGAGTGCCCTTGAGTGTTTTGTCGTTATTTCGAACGATTGCTAGGCTTTTGAAGTGAATCCTTAGCTTCCTTCGATATACCGCGAGTGGAAAAGGTAAATATCGCGATTCCGAGTCTCCTACTCTGATTTATCGTTATTTTTAACGATTACCTGGTTTGGGAAGTGAATCCTTAGTTTCTTTTATTACAACGTGTGGAAAAGGTAGATATCGCGTTTCGGAGTGACCTTGAGTGATGGGACGTTATTTCGAACGGTTGCGAGGCTTGGGAAGTGAATCCTTAGCTTCTTTCGATATACCGCGAGTGGAAAAGGTAAATAACGCGATTCCAGGTCTCCTGCTGTGATTTATCGTTATTTTGAACGATTACCTGGCTTGGGAAGTGAATCCTTAGTTTCTTTTAGTACAACGTGTGGAAAAGGTAGATATCGCGTTTCGGAGTGACCTTGAGTGATTGGTCGTTATTTCGAATGGTTGCGAGGCTTGGAAAGTGAATCCTCAGCTTCTTTCGATATACCGCGAGTGGAACAGGTAAATAACGCGATTCCCAGTCTCCTGCTGTGATTTATCGTTATTTTGAACGATTACCTGGCTTAGGAAGTGAATCCATAGTTTCTTTTATTACAACGTGTGGAAAAGGTAGATATCGCGTTTCGGAGTGACCTTGAGTGATTGGTCGTTATTTCGAATGGTTGCGAGGCTTGGGAAGTGAATCCTCAGCTTCTTTCGATATACCGCGAGTGGAACAGGTAAATAACGCGATTCCCAGTCTCCTGCTGTGATTTATCGTTATTTTGATCGATTACCTGGCTTGGGGAGTGAAACCTTAGTTTCTTTTAGTACACCGTGTGGAAAAGGTAAATATCGCGTTCGGAGTGCCCTTGAGTATTTTGTCGTTATTTCGAACGATTGCTAGGCTTGTGAAGTGAATCCTTAGCTTCTTTCAATATACCGCGAGTGGACAAGGTAAATATCGCCATACTGAGTCTCCTATTGTGATTTATTGTAATTTTGAACGATTGCGAGGGCTAGGGTTTGAATCCTGAATTTCTTTTAGTACACCGAGGGGAAAAGGTAAATATCACGTTTCGGTGTGACCTTGAGTGTTTTGTCGTTATTTCGAACTATTGCGAGACTTGGGAAATGAATCCTTAGCTTGTGTCATTACACTGTGGGTGGAAAATGTAAATATCGCTACACCGAGTCTCCTACTGTGATTTATCGTTATTTTGAACGATTACGAAGGCGAGGATTTGAATGCTCAGCTTCTTTCGATATACCGCGAATGGAAAAGGTAAATATCGCGATTCCGAGTCTCCTACTGTGATTTATCGTTATTTTGATCGATTGCCTGGCTTGGGAAGTGAATCCTTAATTTCTTTCAGTACAACGTGTGGAAAAGGTAGATATCGCGTTTCGGAGTGACCTTGAGTGATTGGTCGTTATTTCGAACGGTTGCGAGGCTTGGGAAGTGAATCCTTAGCTTCTTTCGATATACCGCGAGTGGAAAAGGTAAATAACGCGATTCCAGGTCTCCTGCTGTGATTTATCGTTATTTTGAACGATTACCTGGCTTAGGAAGTGAATCCATAGTTTCTTTTATTACAACGTGTGGAAAAGGTAGATATCGCGTTTCGGATTGACCTTGAGTGATTGGTCGTTATTTCGAACGGTTGCGAGGCTTGGGAAGTGAATCCTTAGCTTCTTTCGATATACCGCGAGTGGAAAAGGTAAATAACGCGATTCCAGGTCTCCTACTGTGATTTATCGTTATTTTTAACGATTACCTGGCTTGGGAAGTGAATCCTTAGTTTCTTTTAGTACACCGTGTGGAAAAGGTAAATATCACGTTTCGGTGTGACCTTGAGTGTTTTGTCGTTATTTCGAACGATCGCTAGGCTTGTGAAGTGAATCCTTAGCTTCTTTCGATATACCGCGAGTGGAAAAGGTAAATATCGCGATTCCGAGTCTCCTACTGTGATTTATCGTTATTTTGATCGATTGCCTGGCTTGGGAAGTGAATCCTTAGTTTCTTTCAGTACAACGTGTGAAAAAGGTAGATATCGCGTTTTGGAGTGACCTTCAGTGATTGGTCGTTATTTCGAACGGTTGCGAGGCTTGGGAAGTGAATCCTTAGCTTCTTTCGATGTACCGCAAGTGGAAAAGGTAAATAACGCGATGTCCAGTCTCCTGCTGTCATTTATCGTTATTTTGATCGATTTCCTGGCTTGGGGAGTGAAACCTTAGTTTCTTTTAGTACACCGTGTGGAAAAGGTAAATATCGCATTCGGAGTGCCCTTGAGTGATTGGTCGTTATTTCGAACGATTGCTATGCTTGTGAAGTGAATACTTAGCTTCTTTCGATATACCGCGAGTGGAAAAGGTAAATATCGCGATTCCGAGTCTCCTACTGTGAGTTATCGTTATTTTGATCGATTGCCTGGCTTGGGAAGTGAATCCTTAGTTTCTTTCAGTACAACGTGTGAAAAAGGTAGATATCGCATTCGGAGTGCCCTTGAGTGATTGGTCGTTATTTCGAACGATTGCTATGCTTGTGAAGTGAATACTTAGCTTCTTTCGATATACCGCGAGTGGAAAAGGTAAATATCGCCATACCGAGTCTCCTATTGTGATTTATTGTTATTTTGAACGATTGCGAGGGCTAGGATTTGAATCCTTATTTTCTTTTAGTACACCGAGTGGAAAAGGTAAATATCACGTTTCGGTGTGACCTTGAGTGTTTTGTCGTTATTTCGAACGATTGCTAGGCATGTGAAGTGAATCCTTAGCTGCTTTCGATATACCGCGAGTGGAAAAGGTAAATAACGCGATTCCAGGTCTCCTACTGTGATTTATCGTTATTTTTAACGATTACCTGGCTTGGGAAGTGAAGCCTTAGTTTCTTTTAGTACACCGTGTGGAAAAGGTAAATATCACGTTTCGGTGTGACCTTGAGTGTTTTGTCGTTATTTCGAACGATCGCTAGGCTTGTGAAGTGAATCCTTAGCTTCTTTCGATATACCGCGAGTGGAAAAGGTAAATATCGCGATTCCGAGTCTCCTACTGTGAGTTATCGTTATTTTGATCGATTGCCTGGCTTGGGAAGTGAATCCTTAGTTTCTTTCAGTACAACGTGTGAAAAAGGTAGATATCGCGTTTTGGAGTGACCTTCAGTGATTGGTCGTTATTTCGAACGGTTGCGAGGCTTGGGAAGTGAATCCTTAGCTTCTTTCGATGTACCGCAAGTGGAAAAGGTAAATAACGCGATGTCCAGTCTCCTGCTGTCATTTATCGTTATTTTGATCGATTTCCTGGCTTGGGGAGTGAAACCTTAGTTTCTTTTAGTACACCGTGTGGAAAAGGTAAATATCGCATTCGGAGTGCCCTTGAGTGATTGGTCGTTATTTCGAACGATTGCTATGCTTGTGAAGTGAATACTTAGCTTCTTTCTATATACCGCGAGTGGACAAGGTAAATATCGCGATTCCGAGTCTCCTACTGTGAGTTATCGTTATTTTGATCGATTGCCTGGCTTGGGAAGTGAATCCTTAGTTTCTTTCAGTACAACGTGTGAAAAAGGTAGATATCGCATTCGGAGTGCCCTTGAGTGATTGGTCGTTATTTCGAACGATTGCTATGCTTGTGAAGTGAATACTTAGCTTCTTTCGATATACCGCGAGTGGAAAAGGTAAATATCGCCATACCGAGTCTCCTATTGTGATTTATTGTTATTTTGAACGATTGCGAGGGCTAGGATTTGAATCCTTATTTTCTTTTAGTACACCGAGTGGAAAAGGTAAATATCACGTTTCGGTGTGACCTTGAGTGTTTTGTCGTTATTTCGAACGATTGCTAGGCATGTGAAGTGAATCCTTAGCTGCTTTCGATATACCGCGAGTGGAAAAGGTAAATATCCCGATTCCAGTTCTCCTACTGTGATTTAACGTTATTTTGTACCATTACGAAGGCGAGGATTTGAATCCTCAGCTTCATTCGATATACCGCGAGTGGAAAAGGTAAATATCGCGATTCCAAGTCTCCTACTGTGATTTATCGTTATTTTTAACGATTACCTGGCTTGGGAAGTCAATCCTTAGTTTCTTTTAGTACACCGTGTGGAAAAGGTAAATATCGCGTTCGGAGTGCCCTTGAGTGTTTTGTCGTTATTTCGAACGATTGCTAGGCTTGTGAAGTGAATCCTTAGCTTCTTTCGATATACCGCGAGTGGAAAAGGTAAATATCCCGATTCCAGGTCTCCTACTGTGATTTATCGTTATTTTTAACGATTACTTGGCTTGGGAAGTGAATCCTTAGTTTCTTTTAGTACACCGTGTGGAAAAGGTAAATATCACGTTTCGGTGTGACCTTGAGTGTTTTGTCGTTATTTCGAACGACTGCTAGGCATGTGAAGTGAATCCTTAGCTTCTTTCGATATACCGCGAGTGGAAAATTTAAATATCCCGATTCCATGTCTCCTACTGTGATTTATCGTTATTTTGAACGATTACGAAGGCGAGGATTTGAATCCTCAGCTTCATTCGATATACCGCGAGTGGGAAAGGTAAATATCGCGATTCCAAGTCTCCTACTGTGATTTATCGTTATTTTTAACGATTACCTGGCTTGGGAAGTGAATCCTTAGTTTCTTTTAGTACACCGTGTGGAAAAGGTAAATATCGCGTTCGGAGTGACCTTGAGTGTTTTGTCGTTATTTCGAACGACTGCTAGGCATGTGAAGTGAATCCTTAGCTTCTTTCGATATACCGCGAGTGGAAAAGGTAAATAACGCGATTCCCAGTCTCCTATTGTGACTTATTGTTATTTTGAACGATTGCGAGGGCTAGGATTTGAATCCTTATTTTCTTTTAGTACACCGAGTGGAAAAGGTAAATATCACGTTTCGGTGTGACCTTGAGTGTTTTGTCGTTATTTCGAACGATTGCTAGGCATGTGAAGTGAATCCTTGGCTGCTTTCGATATACCGCGAGTGGAAAAGGTAAATATCCCGATTCCAGGTCTCCTACTGTGATTTATCGTTATTTTTAACGATTACCTGGCTTGGGAAGTGAATCCTTAGTTTCTTTTAGTACACCGTGTGGAAAAGGTAAATATCGCGTTCGGAGTGACCTTGAGTGTTTTGTCGTTATTTCGAAAGATTGCTAGGCTTGTGAAGTGAATCCTTAGCATCTTTCGATATACCGCGATTGGAAAAGGTAAATAACGCGATTCCCAGTCTCCTGCTGTGATTTATCGTTATTTTGAACGATTACGAAGGCGAGGATTTGAATCCTCAGCTTCTTTCGATATTCCACGAGTGGAAAAGGTAAATATCGCGATTCCAAGTCTCCTACTGTGATTTAACGTTATTTTTAACGATTACCTGGCTTGGGAAGTGAATCCTTAGTTTCTTTTAGTACACCGTTTGCAAAAAGGTAGATATCGCGTTTCGGAGTGACCTTGAGTGATTGGTCGTTATTTCGAAAGGTTGCGAGGCTTGGGAAGTGAATCCTTAGCTTCTTTCGATATACCGCGAGTGGAAAAGGTAAATAACGCGATTCCAAGTCTCCTACTGTGATTTATCGTTAGTTTTAACGATTACCTGGCTTGGGAAGTCAATCCTTAGTTTCTTTTAGTACACCGTGTGGAAAAGGTAAATATCGCGTTCGGAGTGACCTTGAGTGTTTTGTCGTTATTTCGAACTATTGCGAGACTTGGGAAATGAATCCTTAGCTTGTGTCGTTACACCGTGGGTGGAAAATGTAAATATCGCTACACCGAGTCTCCTACTGTGATTTATCGTTATTTTGAACGATTACGAAGGCGAGGATTTGAATCCTCAGCTTCTTTCGATATACCGCGAGTGGAAAAGGTAAATATCGCGATTCCGAGTCTCCTACTGTGATTTATCGTTATTTTGATCGATTGCCTGCCTTTGGAAGTGAATCTTTAGTTTCTTTTAGTACACCGAGTGGAAAAGGTAAATATCACGTTGCGGTGTGGCCTTGAGTGTTTTGTAGTTATTTCGAACTATTGCGAGACTTGGGAAATGAATCCATAGCTTGTGTCGTTACACTGTGGGTGGAAAATGTAAATATCGCTACACCGAGTCTCCAGCTGTGATTTGTCGTTATTTTGAACGATTACGAAGGCGAGGATTTGAATCCTCAGCTTCTTTCGATATACCGCGAGTGGAAAGGGTAAATAACGCGATTCCCAGTATCCTGCTGTGATTTATCGTTATTTTGAACGATTACCTGGCTTAGGAAGTGAATCCTTAGTTTCTTTTATTACAACGTGTGGAAAAGGTAGATATCGCGTTTCGGAGTGACCTTGAGTGATTGGTCGTTATTTCAAACGATTGCTAGGCTTGTGAAGTGAATCCTTAGCTTCTTTCGATATACCGCCAGTGGAAAATGTAAATATCGCGATTCCAAGTCTCCTACTGTGATTTATCGTTATTTTTAACGATTACCTGGCTTGGGAAGTGAATCCTTAGTTTCTTTTAGTACACCGTGTGCAAAAAGGTAGATATCGCGTTTCGGAGTGACCTTGAGTGATTGGTCGTTATTTCGAAAGGTTGCGAGGCTTGGGAAGTGAATCCTTAGCTTCTTTCGATATACCGCGAGTGGAAAAGGTAAATAACGCGATTCCAGGTCTTCTGCTGTGATTTATCGTTATTTTGAACGATTACCTGGCATGGGAAGTGAATCCTTAGTTTCTTTTAGTACAACGTGTGGAAAAGGTAGATATCGCGTTTCGGAGTGACCTTGAGTGATTGGTCGTTATTTCGAATGGTTGCGAGGCTTGGGAAGTGAATCCTCAGCTTCTTTCGATATACCGCGAGTGGAACAGGTAAATAACGCGATTCCCAGTCTCCTGCTGTGATTTATCGTTATTTTGAACGATTACGAAGGCGAGGATTTGAATCCTCAGCTTCTTTCGATATACCGCGAGTGGAAAAGGTAAATATCGCGATTCCGAGTCTCCTACTGTGATTTATCGTTATTTTGATCGATTGCCTGGCTTGGGAAGTGAATCCTTAGTTTCTTTCAGTACAACGTGTGAAAAAGGTAGATATCGCGTTTCGGATTGACCTTGAGTGATTGGTCGTTATATCGAACGATTGCTAGGCTTGTGAAGTGAATCCTTAGCTTCTTTCGATATACCGCGAGTGGAAAAGGTAAATATTGCGATTCCGAGTATCCTACTGTGATTTATCGTTATTTTGAACGATTACGAAGGCGAGGATTTGAATCCTCAGCTTCTTTCGATATACCGCTAGTGGAAAAGGTAAATATCGCGATTCCGAGTCTCCTACTGTGATTTATCGTTATTTTGATCGATTGCCTGGCTTATGAAGTGAATCCTTAGTTTCTTTTAGTACAACGTGTGAAAAAGGTAGATATCGCGTTTCGGAGTGACCTTGAGTGATTGGTCGTTATTTCGAACGGTTGCGAGGCTTGGGAAGTGAATCCTTAGCTTCTTTCGATATACCGCGAGTGGAAAAGGTAAATATCGCGATTCCGAGTCTCCTACTGTGATTTATCGTTATTTTGATCGCTTGCCTGGCTTGGGAAGTGAATCCTTAGTTTCTTTCAGTACAACGTGTGAAAAAGGTAGATATCGCGTTTCGGATTGACCTTGAGTGATTGGTCGTTATTTCGAACGATTGCTAGGCTTGTGAAGTGAATCCTTAGCTTCTTTCGATATACCGCGAGTGGAAAAGGTAAATATTGCGATTCCGAGTATCCTACTGTGATTTATCGTTATTTTGAACGATTACGAAGGCGAGGATTTGAATCCTCAGCTTCTTTCGATATACCGCTAGTGGAAAAGGTAAATATCGCGATTCCGAGTCTCCTACTGTGATTTATCGTTATTTTGATCGATTGCCTGGCTTATGAAGTGAATCCTTAGTTTCTTTTAGTACAACGTGTGAAAAAGGTAGATATCGCGTTTCGGAGTGACCTTGAGTGATTGGTCGTTATTTCGAACGGTTGCGAGGCTTGGGAAGTGAATCCTTAGCTTCTTTCGATATACCGCGAGTGGAAAAGGTAAATAACGCGATTCCCAGTCTCCTGCTGTGATTTATCGTTATTTTGATCGATTACCTGGTTTGGGAAGTGAATCCTTAGTTTCTTTTAGTACAACGTGTGGAAAAGGTAAATATCGCGTTCGGAGTGCCCTTGAGTGTTTTGTCGTTATTTCGAACGATTGCTAGGCTTTTGAAGTGAATCCTTAGCTTCCTTCGATATACCGCGAGTGGAAAAGGTAAATATCGCGATTCCGAGTCTCCTACTCTGATTTATCGTTATTTTTAACGATTACCTGGTTTGGGAAGTGAATCCTTAGTTTCTTTTATTACAACGTGTGGAAAAGGTAGATATCGCGTTTCGGTGTGACCTTGAGTGTTTTGTCGTTATTTCGAACGATCGCTAGGCTTGTGAAGTGAATCCTTAGCTTCTTTCGATATACCGCGAGTGGAAAAGGTAAATATCGCGATTCCGAGTCTCCTACTGTGAGTTATCGTTATTTTGATCGATTGCCTGGCTTGGGAAGTGAATCCTTAGTTTCTTTCAGTACAACGTGTGAAAAAGGTAGATATCGCGTTTTGGAGTGACCTTCAGTGATTGGTCGTTATTTCGAACGGTTGCGAGGCTTGGCAAGTGAATCCTTAGCTTCTTTCGATGTACCGCAAGTGGAAAAGGTAAATAACGCGATGTCCAGTCTCCTGCTGTCATTTATCGTTATTTTGATCGATTTCCTGGCTTGGGGAGTGAAACCTTAGTTTCTTTTAGTACACCGTGTGGAAAAGGTAAATATCGCATTCGGAGTGCCCTTGAGTGATTGGTCGTTATTTCGAACGATTGCTATGCTTGTGAAGTGAATACTTAGCTTCTTTCTATATACCGCGAGTGGAAATGGTAAATATCGCGATTCCGAGTCTCCTACTGTGAGTTATCGTTATTTTGATCGATCGCCTGGCTTGGGAAGTGAATCCATAGTTTCTTTCAGTACAACGTGTGAAAAAGGTAGATATCGCATTCGGAGTGCCCTTGAGTGATTGGTCGTTATTTCGAACGATTGCTATGCTTGTGAAGTGAATACTTAGCTTCTTTCGATATACCGCGAGTGGAAAAGGTAAATATCGCCATACCG
Source organism: Nomada fucata (assembly GCA_948146005.1). Taxonomy (NCBI): domain Eukaryota; kingdom Metazoa; phylum Arthropoda; class Insecta; order Hymenoptera; family Apidae; genus Nomada; species Nomada fucata. The sequence continues at coordinate 28,962,464 of OX411275.1, forward strand.
AGTCTCCTATTGTGATTTATTGTTATTTTGAACGATTGCGAGGGCTAGGATTTGAATCCTTATTTTCTTTTAGTACACCGAGTGGAAAAGGTAAATATCACGTTTCGGTGTGACCTTGAGTGTTTTGTCGTTATTTCGAACGATTGCTAGGCATGTGAAGTGAATCCTTAGCTGCTTTCGATATACCGCGAGTGGAAAAGGTAAATATCCCGATTCCAGTTCTCCTACTGTGATTTAACGTTATTTTGTACCATTACGAAGGCGAGGATTTGAATCCTCAGCTTCATTCGATATACCGCGAGTGGAAAAGGTAAATATCGCGATTCCAAGTCTCCTACTGTGATTTATCGTTATTTTTAACGATTACCTGGCTTGGGAAGTCAATCCTTAGTTTCTTTTAGTACACCGTGTGGAAAAGGTAAATATCGCGTTCGGAGTGCCCTTGAGTGTTTTGTCGTTATTTCGAACGATTGCTAGGCTTGTGAAGTGAATCCTTAGCTTCTTTCGATATACCGCGAGTGGAAAAGGTAAATATCCCGATTCCAGGTCTCCTACTGTGATTTATCGTTATTTTTAACGATTACTTGGCTTGGGAAGTGAATCCTTAGTTTCTTTTAGTACACCGTGTGGAAAAGGTAAATATCACGTTTCGGTGTGACCTTGAGTGTTTTGTCGTTATTTCGAACGACTGCTAGGCATGTGAAGTGAATCCTTAGCTTCTTTCGATATACCGCGAGTGGAAAATTTAAATATCCCGATTCCAGGTCTCCTACTGTGATTTATCGTTATTTTGAACGATTACGAAGGCGAGGATTTGAATCCTCAGCTTCATTCGATATACCGCGAGTGGGAAAGGTAAATATCGCGATTCCAAGTCTCCTACTGTGATTTATCGTTATTTTTAACGATTACCTGGCTTGGGAAGTGAATCCTTAGTTTCTTTTAGTACACCGTGTGGAAAAGGTAAATATCGCGTTCGGAGTGACCTTGAGTGTTTTGTCGTTATTTCGAACGACTGCTAGGCATGTGAAGTGAATCCTTAGCTTCTTTCGATATACCGCGAGTGGAAAAGGTAAATAACGCGATTCCCAGTCTCCTATTGTGACTTATTGTTATTTTGAACGATTGCGAGGGCTAGGATTTGAATCCTTATTTTCTTTTAGTACACCGAGTGGAAAAGGTAAATATCACGTTTCGGTGTGACCTTGAGTGTTTTGTCGTTATTTCGAACGATTGCTAGGCATGTGAAGTGAATCCTTGGCTGCTTTCGATATACCGCGAGTGGAAAAGGTAAATATCCCGATTCCAGGTCTCCTACTGTGATTTATCGTTATTTTTAACGATTACCTGGCTTGGGAAGTGAATCCTTAGTTTCTTTTAGTACACCGTGTGGAAAAGGTAAATATCGCGTTCGGAGTGACCTTGAGTGTTTTGTCGTTATTTCGAAAGATTGCTAGGCTTGTGAAGTGAATCCTTAGCATCTTTCGATATACCGCGATTGGAAAAGGTAAATAACGCGATTCCCAGTCTCCTGCTGTGATTTATCGTTATTTTGAACGATTACGAAGGCGAGGATTTGAATCCTCAGCTTCTTTCGATATTCCACGAGTGGAAAAGGTAAATATCGCGATTCCAAGTCTCCTACTGTGATTTAACGTTATTTTTAACGATTACCTGGCTTGGGAAGTGAATCCTTAGTTTCTTTTAGTACACCGTTTGCAAAAAGGTAGATATCGCGTTTCGGAGTGACCTTGAGTGATTGGTCGTTATTTCGAAAGGTTGCGAGGCTTGGGAAGTGAATCCTTAGCTTCTTTCGATATACCGCGAGTGGAAAAGGTAAATAACGCGATTCCAGGTCTCCTACTGTGATTTATCGTTATTTTGAACGATTACGAAGGCGAGGATTTGAATCCTCAGCTTCTTTCGATATTCCACGAGTGGAAAAGGTAAATATCGCGATTCCAAGTCTCCTACTGTGATTTATCGTTAGTTTTAACGATTACCTGGCTTGGGAAGTCAATCCTTAGTTTCTTTTAGTACACCGTGTGGAAAAGGTAAATATCGCGTTCGGAGTGACCTTGAGTGTTTTGTCGTTATTTCGAACTATTGCGAGACTTGGGAAATGAATCCTTAGCTTGTGTCGTTACACCGTGGGTGGAAAATGTAAATATCGCTACACCGAGTCTCCTACTGTGATTTATCGTTATTTTGAACGATTACGAAGGCGAGGATTTGAATCCTCAGCTTCTTTCGATATACCGCGAGTGGAAAAGGTAAATATCGCGATTCCGAGTCTCCTACTGTGATTTATCGTTATTTTGATCGATTGCCTGCCTTTGGAAGTGAATCTTTAGTTTCTTTTAGTACACCGAGTGGAAAAGGTAAATATCACGTTGCGGTGTGGCCTTGAGTGTTTTGTAGTTATTTCGAACTATTGCGAGACTTGGGAAATGAATCCATAGCTTGTGTCGTTACACTGTGGGTGGAAAATGTAAATATCGCTACACCGAGTCTCCAGCTGTGATTTGTCGTTATTTTGAACGATTACGAAGGCGAGGATTTGAATCCTCAGCTTCTTTCGATATACCGCGAGTGGAAAGGGTAAATAACGCGATTCCCAGTATCCTGCTGTGATTTATCGTTATTTTGAACGATTACCTGGCTTAGGAAGTGAATCCTTAGTTTCTTTTATTACAACGTGTGGAAAAGGTAGATATCGCGTTTCGGAGTGACCTTGAGTGATTGGTCGTTATTTCAAACGATTGCTAGGCTTGTGAAGTGAATCCTTAGCTTCTTTCGATATACCGCCAGTGGAAAATGTAAATATCGCGATTCCAAGTCTCCTACTGTGATTTATCGTTATTTTTAACGATTACCTGGCTTGGGAAGTGAATCCTTAGTTTCTTTTAGTACACCGTGTGCAAAAAGGTAGATATCGCGTTTCGGAGTGACCTTGAGTGATTGGTCGTTATTTCGAAAGGTTGCGAGGCTTGGGAAGTGAATCCTTAGCTTCTTTCGATATACCGCGAGTGGAAAAGGTAAATAACGCGATTCCAGGTCTCCTGCTGTGATTTATCGTTATTTTGAACGATTACCTGGCATGGGAAGTGAATCCTTAGTTTCTTTTAGTACAACGTGTGGAAAAGGTAGATATCGCGTTTCGGAGTGACCTTGAGTGATTGGTCGTTATTTCGAATGGTTGCGAGGCTTGGGAAGTGAATCCTCAGCTTCTTTCGATATACCGCGAGTGGAACAGGTAAATAACGCGATTCCCAGTCTCCTGCTGTGATTTATCGTTATTTTGAACGATTACGAAGGCGAGGATTTGAATCCTCAGCTTCTTTCGATATACCGCGAGTGGAAAAGGTAAATATCGCGATTCCGAGTCTCCTACTGTGATTTATCGTTATTTTGATCGATTGCCTGGCTTGGGAAGTGAATCCTTAGTTTCTTTTAGTACACCGTGTGCAAAAAGGTAGATATCGCGTTTCGGAGTGACCTTGAGTGATTGGTCGTTATTTCGAAAGGTTGCGAGGCTTGGGAAGTGAATCCTTAGCTTCTTTCGATATACCGCGAGTGGAAAAGGTAAATAACGCGATTCCAGGTCTCCTGCTGTGATTTATCGTTATTTTGAACGATTACCTGGCATGGGAAGTGAATCCTTAGTTTCTTTTAGTACAACGTGTGGAAAAGGTAGATATCGCGTTTCGGAGTGACCTTGAGTGATTGGTCGTTATTTCGAATGGTTGCGAGGCTTGGGAAGTGAATCCTCAGCTTCTTTCGATATACCGCGAGTGGAACAGGTAAATAACGCGATTCCCAGTCTCCTGCTGTGATTTATCGTTATTTTGAACGATTACGAAGGCGAGGATTTGAATCCTCAGCTTCTTTCGATATACCGCGAGTGGAAAAGGTAAATATCGCGATTCCGAGTCTCCTACTGTGATTTATCGTTATTTTGATCGATTGCCTGGCTTGGGAAGTGAATCCTTAGTTTCTTTCAGTACAACGTGTGAAAAAGGTAGATATCGCGTTTCGGATTGACCTTGAGTGATTGGTCGTTATATCGAACGATTGCTAGGCTTGTGAAGTGAATCCTTAGCTTCTTTCGATATACCGCGAGTGGAAAAGGTAAATATTGCGATTCCGAGTATCCTACTGTGATTTATCGTTATTTTGAACGATTACGAAGGCGAGGATTTGAATCCTCAGCTTCTTTCGATATACCGCTAGTGGAAAAGGTAAATATCGCGATTCCGAGTCTCCTACTGTGATTTATCGTTATTTTGATCGATTGCCTGGCTTATGAAGTGAATCCTTAGTTTCTTTTAGTACAACGTGTGAAAAAGGTAGATATCGCGTTTCGGAGTGACCTTGAGTGATTGGTCGTTATTTCGAACGGTTGCGAGGCTTGGGAAGTGAATCCTTAGCTTCTTTCGATATACCGCGAGTGGAAAAGGTAAATATCGCGATTCCGAGTCTCCTACTGTGATTTATCGTTATTTTGATCGATTGCCTGGCTTGGGAAGTGAATCCTTAGTTTCTTTCAGTACAACGTGTGAAAAAGGTAGATATCGCGTTTCGGATTGACCTTGAGTGATTGGTCGTTATTTCGAACGATTGCTAGGCTTGTGAAGTGAATCCTTAGCTTCTTTCGATATACCGCGAGTGGAAAAGGTAAATATTGCGATTCCGAGTATCCTACTGTGATTTATCGTTATTTTGAACGATTACGAAGGCGAGGATTTGAATCCTCAGCTTCTTTCGATATACCGCTAGTGGAAAAGGTAAATATCGCGATTCCGAGTCTCCTACTGTGATTTATCGTTATTTTGATCGATTGCCTGGCTTATGAAGTGAATCCTTAGTTTCTTTTAGTACAACGTGTGAAAAAGGTAGATATCGCGTTTCGGAGTGACCTTGAGTGATTGGTCGTTATTTCGAACGGTTGCGAGGCTTGGGAAGTGAATCCTTAGCTTCTTTCGATATACCGCGAGTGGAAAAGGTAAATAACGCGATTCCCAGTCTCCTGCTGTGATTTATCGTTATTTTGATCGATTACCTGGTTTGGGAAGTGAATCCTTAGTTTCTTTTAGTACAACGTGTGGAAAAGGTAAATATCGCGTTCGGAGTGCCCTTGAGTGTTTTGTCGTTATTTCGAACGATTGCTAGGCTTTTGAAGTGAATCCTTAGCTTCCTTCGATATACCGCGAGTGGAAAAGGTAAATATCGCGATTCCGAGTCTCCTACTCTGATTTATCGTTATTTTTAACGATTACCTGGTTTGGGAAGTGAATCCTTAGTTTCTTTTATTACAACGTGTGGAAAAGGTAGATATCGCGTTTCGGAGTGACCTTGAGTGATGGGACGTTATTTCGAACGGTTGCGAGGCTTGGGAAGTGAATCCTTAGCTTCTTTCGATATACCGCGAGTGGAAAAGGTAAATAACGCGATTCCAGGTCTCCTGCTGTGATTTATCGTTATTTTGAACGATTACCTGGCTTGGGAAGTGAATCCTTAGTTTCTTTTAGTACAACGTGTGGAAAAGGTAGATATCGCGTTTCGGAGTGACCTTGAGTGATTGGTCGTTATTTCGAATGGTTGCGAGGCTTGGAAAGTGAATCCTCAGCTTCTTTCGATATACCGCGAGTGGAACAGGTAAATAACGCGATTCCCAGTCTCCTGCTGTGATTTATCGTTATTTTGAACGATTACCTGGCTTAGGAAGTGAATCCATAGTTTCTTTTATTACAACGTGTGGAAAAGGTAGATATCGCGTTTCGGAGTGACCTTGAGTGATTGGTCGTTATTTCGAACGGTTGCGAGGCTTGGGAAGTGAATCCTTAGCTTCTTTCGATATACCGCGAGTGGAAAAGGTAAATAACGCGATTCCAGGTCTCCTGCTGTGATTTATCGTTATTTTGAACGATTACCTGGCTTGGGAAGTGAATCCTTAGTTTCTTTTACTACAACATGTGGAAAAGGTAGATATCGCGTTTCGGAGTGACCTTGAGTATTTTGTCGTTATTTCGAACGATTGCTAGGCTTGTGAAGTGAATCCTTAGCTTCTTTCAATATACCGCGAGTGGACAAGGTAAATATCGCCATACCGAGTCTCCTATTGTGATTTATTGTAATTTTGAACGATTGCGAGGGCTAGGGTTTGAATCCTGAATTTCTTTTAGTACACCGAGGGGAAAAGGTAAATATCACGTTTCGGTGTGACCTTGAGTGTTTTGTCGTTATTTCGAACTATTGCGAGACTTGGGAAATGAATCCTTAGCTTGTGTCGTTACACTGTGGGTGGAAAATGTAAATATCGCTACACCGAGTCTCCTGCTGTGATTTATCGTTATTTTGAACGATTACGAAGGCGAGGATTTGAATGCTGAGCTTCTTTCGATATACCGCGAATGGAAAAGGTAAATATCGCGATTCCGAGTCTCCTACTGTGATTTATCGTTATTTTGATCGATTGCCTGGCTTGGGAAGTGAATCCTTAATTTCTTTCAGTACAACGTGTGGAAAAGGTAGATATCGCGTTTCGGAGTGACCTTGAGTGATTGGTCGTTATTTCGAACGGTTGCGAGGCTTGGGAAGTGAATCCTTAGCTTCTTTCGATATACCGCGAGTGGAAAAGGTAAATAACGCGATTCCAGGTCTCCTGCTGTGATTTATCGTTATTTTGAACGATTACCTGGCTTAGGAAGTGAATCCATAGTTTCTTTTATTACAACGTGTGGAAAAGGTAGATATCGCGTTTCGGATTGACCTTGAGTGATTGGTCGTTATTTTGAACGATTACGAGGATTAGGATTTGAATCCTTAGCTTCTTTCGATATACCGCGAGTGGAACAGGTAAATAACGCGATTCCCAGTCTCCTGCTGTGATTTATCGTTATTTTGATCGATTACCTGGTTTGGGAAGTGAATCCTTAGTTTCTTTTAGTACAACGTGTGGAAAAGGTAAATATCGCGTTCGGAGTGCCCTTGAGTGTTTTGTCGTTATTTCGAACGATTGCTAGGCTTGTGAAGTGACTCCTTAGCTTCTTTCGATATACCGCCAGTGGAAAAGGTAAATATCGCGATTCCGAGTCTCCTACTGTGATTTATCGTTATTTTGAACGATTACGAAGGCGAGGATTTGAATCCTCAGCTTCTTTCGATATACCGCGAGTGGAAAAGGTAAATATCGCGATTCCGAGTCTCCTACTGTGAGTTATCGTTATTTTGATCGATTGTCTGGCTTGGGAAGTGAATCCTTAGTTTCTTTCAGTACAACGTGTGAAAAAGGTAGATATCGCGTTTCGGAGTGACCTTCAGTGATTGGTCGTTATTTCGAACGGTTGCGAGGCTTGGGAAGTGAATCCTTAGCTTCTTTCGATGTACCGCAAGTGGAAAAGGTAAATAACGCGATGTCCAGTCTCCTGCTGTCATTTATCGTTATTTTGATCGATTTCCTGGCTTGGGGAGTGAATCCTTAGTTTCTTTTAGTACACCGTGTGGAAAAGGTAAATATCGCGTTCGGAGTGCCCTTGAGTGTTTTGTCGTTATTTCGAACGATTGCTAGGCTTGTGAAGTGAATCCTTAGCTTCTTTCGATATACCGCGAGTGGAAAAGGTAAATATCCCGATTCCAGGTCTCCTACTGTGATTTATCGTTATTTTTAACGATTACTTGGCTTAGTTTCTTTTAGTACAACGTGTGGAAAAGGTAGATATCGCGTTTCGGAGTGACCTTGAGTGATTGGTCGTTATTTCGAATGGTTGCGAGACTTGGGAAATGAATCCTTAGCTTGTGTCGTTACACTGTGGGTGGAAAATGTAAATATCGCTACACCGAGTCTCCTACTGTGATTTATCGTTATTTTGAACGATTACGAAGGCGATGATTTGAATGCTGAGCTTCTTTCGATATACCGCGAATGGAAAAGGTAAATATCGCGATTCCGAGTCTCCTACTGTGATTTATCGTTATTTTGATCGATTGCCTGGCTTGGGAAGTGAATCCTTAATTTCTTTCAGTACAACGTGTGGAAAAGGTAGATATCGCGTTTCGGAGTGACCTTGAGTGATTGGTCGTTATTTCGAACGGTTGCGAGGCTTGGGAAGTGAATCCTTAGCTTCTTTCGATATACCGCGAGTGGAAAAGGTAAATAACGCGATTCCAGGTCTCCTGCTGTGATTTATCGTTATTTTGAACGATTACCTGGCTTAGGAAGTGAATCCATAGTTTCTTTTATTACAACGTGTGGAAAAGGTAGATATCGCGTTTCGGATTGACCTTGAGTGATTGGTCGTTATTTCGAACGGTTGCGAGGCTTGGGAAGTGAATCCTTAGCTTCTTTCGATATACCGCGAGTGGAAAAGGTAAATAACGCGATTCCAGGTCTCCTACTGTGATTTATCGTTATTTTTAACGATTACCTGGCTTGGGAAGTGAATCCTTAGTTTCTTTCAGTACAACGTGTGAAAAAGGTAGATATCGCGTTTTGGAGTGACCTTCAGTGATTGGTCGTTATTTCGAACGGTTGCGAGGCTTGGGAAGTGAATCCTTAGCTTCTTTCGATGTACCGCAAGTGGAAAAGGTAAATAACGCGATGTCCAGTCTCCTGCTGTCATTTATCGTTATTTTGATCGATTTCCTGGCTTGGGGAGTGAAAAATTAGTTTCTTTTAGTACACCGTGTGGAAAAGGTAAATATCGCATTCGGAGTGCCCTTGAGTGATTGGTCGTTATTTCGAACGATTGCTATGCTTGTGAAGTGAATACTTAGCTTCTTTCGATATACCGCGAGTGGACAAGGTAAATATCGCCATACCGAGTCTCCTATTGTGATTTATTGTTATTTTGAACGATTGCGAGGGCTAGGATTTGAATCCTTATTTTCTTTTAGTACACCGAGTGGAAAAGGTAAATATCACGTTTCGGTGTGACCTTGAGTGTTTTGTCGTTATTTCGAACGATTGCTAGGCATGTGAAGTGAATCCTTAGCTGCTTTCGATATACCGCGAGTGGAAAAGGTAAATATCCCGATTCCAGGTCTCCTACTGTGATTTAACGTTATTTTGTACCATTACGAAGGCGAGGATTTGAATCCTCAGCTTCATTCGATATACCGCGAGTGGAAAAGGTAAATATCGCGATTCCAAGTCTCCTACTGTGATTTAACGTTATTTTTAACGATTACCTGGCTTGGGAAGTGAATCCTTAGTTTCTTTTAGTACACCGTGTGCAAAAAGGTAGATATCGCGTTTCGGAGTGACCTTGAGTGATTGGTCGTTATTTCGAAAGGTTGCGAGGCTTGGGAAGTGAATCCTTAGCTTCTTTCGATATACCGCGAGTGGAAAAGGTAAATAACGCGATTCCAGGTCTCCTACTGTGATTTATCGTTATTTTGAACGATTACGAAGGCGAGGATTTGAATCCTCAGCTTCTTTCGATATTCCACGAGTGGAAAAGGTAAATATCGCGATTCCAAGTCTCCTACTGTGATTTATCGTTAGTTTTAACGATTACCTGGCTTGGGAAGTCAATCCTTAGTTTCTTTTAGTACACCGTGTGGAAAAGGTAAATATCGCGTTCGGAGTGACCTTGAGTGTTTTGTCGTTATTTCGAACTATTGCGAGACTTGGGAAATGAATCCTTAGCTTGTGTCGTTACACCGTGGGTGGAAAATGTAAATATCGCTACACCGAGTCTCCTACTGTGATTTATCGTTATTTTGAACGATTACGAAGGCGAGGATTTGAATCCTCAGCTTCTTTCGATATACCGCGAGTGGAAAAGGTAAATATCGCGATTCCGAGTCTCCTACTGTGATTTATCGTTATTTTGATCGATTGCCTGCCTTTGGAAGTGAATCTTTAGTTTCTTTTAGTACACCGAGTGGAAAAGGTAAATATCACGTTGCGGTGTGGCCTTGAGTGTTTTGTAGTTATTTCGAACTATTGCGAGACTTGGGAAATGAATCCATAGCTTGTGTCGTTACACTGTGGGTGGAAAATGTAAATATCGCTACACCGAGTCTCCAGCTGTGATTTGTCGTTATTTTGAACGATTACGAAGGCGAGGATTTGAATCCTCAGCTTCTTTCGATATACCGCGAGTGGAAAGGGTAAATAACGCGATTCCCAGTATCCTGCTGTGATTTATCGTTATTTTGAACGATTACCTGGCTTAGGAAGTGAATCCTTAGTTTCTTTTATTACAACGTGTGGAAAATGTAGATATCGCGTTTCGGAGTGACCTTGAGTGATTGGTCGTTATTTCAAACGATTGCTAGGCTTGTGAAGTGAATCCTTAGCTTCTTTCGATATACCGCCAGTGGAAAATGTAAATATCGCGATTCCAAGTCTCCTACTGTGATTTATCGTTATTTTTAACGATTACCTGGCTTGGGAAGTGAATCCTTAGTTTCCTTTAGTACACCGTGTGCAAAAAGGTAGATATCGCGTTTCGGAGTGACCTTGAGTGATTGGTCGTTATTTCGAAAGGTTGCGAGGCTTGGGAAGTGAATCCTTAGCTTCTTTCGATATACCGCGAGTGGAAAAGGTAAATATCGGGATTCCGAGTCTCCTACTGTGATTTATCGTTATTTTGATCGATTGCCTGGCTTGGGAAGTGAATCCTTAGTTTCTTTCAGTACAACGTGTGAAAAAGGTAGATATCGCGTTTCGGATTGACCTTGAGTGATTGGTCGTTATTTCGAACGATTGCTAGGCTTGTGAAGTGAATCCTTAGCTTCTTTCGATATACCGCGAGTGGAAAAGGTAAATATTGCGATTCCGAGTATCCTACTGTGATTTATCGTTATTTTGAACGATTACGAAGGCGAGGATTTGAATCCTCAGCTTCTTTCGATATACCGCTAGTGGAAAAGGTAAATATCGCGATTCCGAGTCTCCTACTGTGATTTATCGTTATTTTGATCGATTGCCTGGCTTATGAAGTGAATCCTTAGTTTCTTTTAGTACAACGTGTGAAAAAGGTAGATATCGCGTTTCGGACTGACCTTGAGTGATTGGTCGTTATTTCGAACGGTTGCGAGGCTTGGGAAGTGAATCCTTAGCTTCTTTCGATATACCGCGAGTGGAAAAGGTAAATATCGCGATTCCGAGTCTCCTACTGTGATTTATCGTTATTTTGATCGATTGCCTGGCTTGGGAAGTGAATCCTTAGTTTCTTTCAGTACAACGTGTGAAAAAGGTAGATATCGCGTTTCGGATTGACCTTGAGTGATTGGTCGTTATTTCGAACGATTGCTAGGCTTGTGAAGTGAATCCTTAGCTTCCTTCGATATACCGCGAGTGGAAAAGGTAAATATCGCGATTCCGAGTCTCCTACTCTGATTTATCGTTATTTTGAACGATTACCTGGCTTGGGAAGTGAATCCTTAGTTTCTTTTAGTACAACGTGTGGAAAAGGTAGATATCGCGTTTCGGAGTGACCTTGAGTGATTGGTCGTTATTTCGAATGGTTGCGAGGCTTGGAAAGTGAATCCTCAGCTTCTTTCGATATACCGCGAGTGGAAAAGGTAAATAACGCGATTCCCAGTCTCCTATTGTGACTTATTGTTATTTTGAACGATTGCGAGGGCTAGGATTTGAATCCTTATTTTCTTTTAGTACACCGAGTGGAAAAGGTAAATATCACGTTTCGGTGTGACCTTGAGTGTTTTGTCGTTATTTCGAACGATTGCTAGGCATGTGAAGTGAATCCTTGGCTGCTTTCGATATACCGCGAGTGGAAAAGGTAAATATCCCGATTCCAGGTCTCCTACTGTGATTTATCGTTATTTTTAACGATTACCTGGCTTGGGAAGTGAATCCTTAGTTTCTTTTAGTACACCGTGTGGAAAAGGTAAATATCGCGTTCGGAGTGACCTTGAGTGTTTTGTCGTTATTTCGAAAGATTGCTAGGCTTGTGAAGTGAATCCTTAGCATCTTTCGATATACCGCGATTGGAAAAGGTAAATAACGCGATTCCCAGTCTCCTGCTGTGATTTATCGTTATTTTGAACGATTACGAAGGCGAGGATTTGAATCCTCAGCTTCTTTCGATATTCCACGAGTGGAAAAGGTAAATATCGCGATTCCAAGTCTCCTACTGTGATTTAACGTTATTTTTAACGATTACCTGGCTTGGGAAGTGAATCCTTAGTTTCTTTTAGTACACCGTGTGCAAAAAGGTAGATATCG